>OW569418.2:13767953-15178031 GCA_937662695.2 Halyzia sedecimguttata
TTCTTCTATGCTTTTAACAATCAACGATAATTATGATGAATGGAAATAACGAAACTTAAGCTTACATAAATTATTCGAAATGTTTAGATTCTGCTTGAAGCCTCACATCGACGAATTGAAGATTAGTAGACAGATGAGATTTGAGTCATTTCTTATCTGGTTAGCTGTATATTGAATTCTATCAAGGAATTTTTGATGAGATGTAAT
The DNA here is from genome assembly GCA_937662695.2 of Halyzia sedecimguttata. Taxonomy (NCBI): domain Eukaryota; kingdom Metazoa; phylum Arthropoda; class Insecta; order Coleoptera; family Coccinellidae; genus Halyzia; species Halyzia sedecimguttata. Next base: position 13,768,161 of record OW569418.2, read on the forward strand.
CTCAACATGATAAAAATCTAAAGTATTAGGATCCGGTGGACGAAGTGGTCAATTGCCATTCATCCTCCTTCATTTAACCAAGCAACTAGTTGTCTCCCTCCATCTGGTGGTGCCCCTTCGTGCAGATACCACATATTTCCAACAATGTCAAGCTCTACGCTCGGCTCTACGTCATCAATGAATCAAATTGATTGTTGAAAATCGCACCCCAAACGATGACACTAAAAAGTTGCATTAATCGTCTTGGTCTATTGACATGTGGATTTTGCAAAGCCCGTTATTCTTGTTGTTTATACCGTCCGTAGTAAAACAAGCCTAGTCAGGCCACATGACAAGTAAAATAAATTTATTATTTTGTGTATGTTGTTGAAGTAACCATCGACAAAAATTCTAACCGTTGTGGTGCAACATCAGCATATAAAGCTTGTACCTTTCGTCTATGAAATGAATGCAACATTTCTGTTTAAGAAACGCCATAAGATAAGTAGCTATATGCCCAACAATAATTGAAGATTTGCCAAGAACGGCTTCTATTACATTTTCTTTATTTTCTACATTCACTTCATTTCGGCGAATGGCTTGTTTTCGACATGTTTTTCATGTTTAAATTAAAAGTAGGCTGACAAATGGAAATACTAATTATTGAAAGGTTTTTTCTGGGTTTTCTCTCCCAAACTCTGAAAAATATCTATAAAATAAAAATTAATTATTTTGTGATTTGCTTCTGCGTAAGAAACACAAGATATTTGTCAGCAGCAATCAACACAACAATGTTGCCCAATAAACAACAACGAAACAACATCAACGAAGAAACAACTATATCGTAACGTTTCGGAGTCTATATCAGACTCCTTCGTCAGACGCTTAATGAAAATCTCCAGAATTATTTTGTTGATAGTTATTTTGTGAAATTCAAGAATTGTCACATGAACTATCAACAAAATAATTCTAGAGATTTTCATTAAGCGTCTGCGAAGGAGTCTGATATAGACTCCGAAACGTTACGATTAGTTGTTTCTTCGTTGATGTTGTTTCGTTGTTGTTTGTTGGGCAACATTGTTCAATTGATTGCTTCTGACAAATATCTTGTGTTTCTTACGCAGAAGCAAATCACAAAATAATTAATTTTTATTTTATAGATATTTTTCAGAGCTCGGGAGAGAAAACCCAGAAAAAACCTTTCAATAATTAGTATTTCCATTTGTCAGCCTACTTTTAATTTAAACATGAAAATATACTTTTGGCACACTTTTTGGCGCTCTAGTTCCTCGGAACTGAGTGCTTATCAATTTGCCCAAATGTCTGTAATTTTTTCTCGAAAAAGAGTGCTTATCAATTTGACCAAATGTCTGTTATTTGGAATTTTTGGATGAAAATGGTCTTAAACGATTTGGTTCGACTCACTGATCAATAATCCGTGGTCAGAATTCATTCTGTCCGGCCGGTTCGGCCGTAGACACGATAATTCTCGAATAGAATGAGCTCAACGGTTTTCAGAGTAAGTTCGGGATATAAATATCTCGGTTGAGTTCGTTTTTGAGGAAAATCAGCCCTATAGTTCCGGAGTAACGGAAAAAAATATTTTTTTTTTTACATTACAACACTTGGATAATTTTTTTTTTCAGATGCATTCCCTCCATAAAAATTCATTGATGTCATTTTCAACGCATTCTGTGAAAACATAGAACTACGATGTATCATTGAAATTTTGAAAAATCATATCTCCGAAAATATTAGCTTACAAGCCAATACTTCTATGCTTTCAAGAAGGCGAATTCTATCTGTCTGTGCTCTATCTGTGTTCACTGTTTATTCATGTCATCTTATCCGCCTATCTTCCGCATCTTGAATTTGTGAATATATAGACTGTTTTGATACCAAAAATAATATTGACTTTCTGCATATTGAATAATATATATGCAAATATTGGCGATGATATTTCAGAAGATTTAGAATTGGATCATTTCAATGATGTAGTTTATGAAGACAATATAGGAAACATAATGGAATTATCATAAGAAATTACTGTTCGTTGACCACTGAGGTTAATATTACCTTCTACTTCCGTAAGTAGTGAGACATGATGCTAAATACAGTATTTTCATAATGTTGCTAGCAAAAATTATTCTTTCTTGAGTTAAGATTCATAATAAAGATAGAAGGTGTTACTGGTATGAACTATTAAATTATGAAAAGAGGACTGTATTTTATTAATATATTTTGAACTATTAAAATAATTTGTTCGTCAGCCTATACCTATTCTAATATCAGGAATAAATGGACAATCTGCTATGATTTTCTCCAGCCTTGCTGTAGACATTTCGATGATACTTTCCATAGGTATTTCGAGTTGTGAAAACTGTGAACACAGTGTAAGTTGCAACAACCCATTGCACGAGGTTAAATCATTGCCGATTGCTTATTTAATCTTGATAAATAAACTATTATTCGAATTTAATTTCTTCTATAGTGTAGTTCTCTCATAAGACTCCATTGATATAATCCCCAACTCTGAGAACCCAATACTTTCGGAGATATGATTTATCGAAAATTGAACAAGAGCGCCAAAGCTCCTGCGACAGGGCTTTCCCCCTTTTTTCAAATGCTTGTACCTTCTGAACGAAAACAAATCGGACAAATGTTCATAAGAAAACTGATATTAAGAATTAGCCCAGCTATCACCTGCCAAAGTTAGTCATAGAACTTGTACGACACCTTGTTTAGAATATATAGATTACTGCACTCCAGTAGCTGTTCAAGATTCCCAGCCAAGGTACCAGTTGAGGATTCAAAAAATTGGAAAAGTGGAAAAGCCAAATGAAATAAATTAATTATCTTGTTTACTGTCCTTAAGCATGAAAATCCCAAAACACATCAGATTTAAATTCATTCTTCTTAGTAAAAATGAAAATCCTTCCTTCAACCCCTTCGAAAGAAAGGTACAACCTCCAATTTTTCAAATAGGAAGGATGCATGTATATATTTGGTTCCGGAATTTCAAGCAAAATATTCCGCGAATATTTTTTTTTAATTTTGCACAAGTGTTTACATCGGTACTTTGCTTCTAACTATCGAGTTCCAATTCAATCGGAACAGTATTTTTCTAGTTATTGTGAAAATTTTAAAATTTTTACTTTTTTGCGCGTATGTTCTGGGGAACATCGCGTTATCATTTGGCCTAAATGTCTGTAACTTTCGAATTTTTTGACGAAAATGGTCTCAAACGATTAAGTTTGACTCCTCAATGAAGAATTCGAGGTCAAATTTGATTCTGTCCGGCCGGCCGTCCGGCCGTTGCCACGATAACTTGAGAACGAAAAGAGCTTGCGACTTGAAATTTTCAGGGTGGGTGGCGCATCTCAATACGACGGACAAGTTCGTTAATGGACATAATCGGCCCCGTGGTTTCCGAGTAATAATTTTGTTTTCAACCATTATAAATCCGGATCCGATTGAAACTTGGAGAGTAGTTGTAGAATATGAACCTAAGCACGTTTTTGAAATTTTGCGCGAATCGTATGTCTAGAAAATTATTAAAAAATTATTGAAAAATATTTTTGTTGTCACGATAACTTGAGAACGGAAAGAGATAGCGGCTTCAAGTTTTCAGGTTAGGATGTGCACCAGAAGGCGACATTTCAGTTTGTTTATGAGCATAATCGGCCAAACGGTTTTAGGGTTATAGCCATCTGAAATTTGGTTGTTTTTTGTTCCTCATTAACTCGAAAACTACTACACCGATTGAATTCAAACATGGTAATTAGTTGGAGAATGCCAACGCGAAAATTCTTGCAAAATTTCGTGAGGATAGTATTTGTAGAAAATTTTTAAAACATCATTGAAAATTGGAAAAAAAATTCTATACAGGGTGTCTGGTGAGGAATGGGACAACGTTTAGGTGGTGATGAGGGATGTCTCAAGGAGTGAGAAAATGCCATTTGAAATCATCTGAGGTTCATGATTCCTGATATACAGGGAGTTTTAGAAAAAATAACGAAATTTCAAATGACTATAATTCAGGAAATATTAGAGCTAATCCGATGATTTTTCGTATGAACAATGATAGAGTGAGTACGAATCTGTTTGGATGAAAAATTCGAAATAAAATCAGATCCGGACTCAGAAATTCTAGTTTTTCTGAAATTAGGAAAAAACACCCTGTATGCGGTTTTAAATTTTTTTGACTTCAGATTCTGAGAGAGCAGGAATAGTTATTTTTGTATCTAGTGCGCGAAATGCTACTTTGGTGATCGAGAACTGATTTTTTTAACGAGGCGCAGCCGAGTTAAAAAAATAGTCAAGATCACCAAAGTATTTCGCGCATGAGATGCAAACAAAATTTTTTCTACAAACGCCAAAAATATTGTTCTAAAATGAGTAACATGCATAGCTTAATATGAAAAATAGGATTGAACTGGCTTGAAATGTTTTTCCAAATCAAGTAAATACTGTAACTATGAAAATAAAATGGCATTTGTTTGTTTGATTGAGGAACATAAGGGTTAAAATATAAAAACTCCATATAGTTTACATGCAGTGTGCGAAGTAAGTACTTCGCACACTACTTCGCGCACGGTGTCATGGTAACGAAGGAAAATGAAAAAAAGGGTCACTTCGCATATTGTTTTCAATGCGCGAACCTTGTCATTTTTTGACGTTTGTAGAAAAAAATACTTTCAAACTCAACTGTCATCCCGAATGGCACAAATTTTCCCTGCTTTCTCTGACCCTTCGAATGTCAATCTTCCGATTTTCGCTTCTTCCATATTTTTTCTCGACATTTCAGAAACATGAGATCTCGGATACTTACTTATAAGTAAAAAAAAAAGATCATAAACGAATCAAAAATTTTATAAAAATTATCAAAAAAGCGAAAAACAATTAACATTTGGAAAATTCACGAAGTATTTCTGAAGTACTAATTGATGATTCACTGGGAACAAAATTAATGATTAATTCTTCAAATATTGTTCAAAATGAAAACCGTCAACTTCTTGTCTCTTAGTCGATCTTTCAGATGAGTTTGGATCATTTTTTCCTGTAATATCCAAAGTTTCATTCGTCATGTAATTATCTCCATCATTAGTCTTGAATCTAGTTGCCAGTTATGTCAATTCTATGGTTTGCTATCATTCATGAAGAGAAAAGATAGATAACATTTAGTTATCTGTCAACCTAGTGATTTTATTGTTGATACAAAATCACTTCAATTTGTTGAAAATCATGCCGCATACATTTTCTAATGAAGAGTATGTTGACATACTTTTGGTGAATGGTTCATGTGATATGAACGGAAGAGCAGCTGAAAGGGAGTATCGTAGACGTTTTCCCAAATCGGGTTCCATATCACAAAATTTTTTGCCGCCTTGTTGCGCATACGAAACAACATGGTACTTTTCCCAGCAAAATAGTTTCTGAAAGACCACATACAATAGAAGAGAATATCCGTGAAGATATTTTAGAAACTGTGCAAAACAATCCGTGAGTAAGTATCAGACGATTGGTTTCAATTCATGAAGTATGGAAATGGTACGTTTGGAATACTCTGAAGAGTGAAAAATATCACCCATATCACCCTCAAGTGGACCAGCAGTTGAAGCCTGGCGTTGAGATCACACGGCTTCAATTTTCCAGGTGGATAATAAGTCATAGACGAAATGTCCAAAGAATATTATTCACAGATGAAGCTCAATTCACTCGCGATGGAATAAGGAATGCTCGAAATAATCACCTTTGGCATCAACAGAATCCTTTCGCTGTCGTACAAAGACTCACCGGAGAAATTTATAGAGATTTTCTCATGAATGTTTTTCCTAATCTATTAGGGAATATTAATCAAAGAGGACTTATCTTCCAGCATGATGGAGCACCCCCATATTTCTCAATTACAGGTAGAAATCATTTGAACGAGGTCTATCCAAATAGATGGATAGGTCGTGGTGGTCAAAGAGCATGGCCACCTCGGTCTCCAGACATGACACCGTTAGATTATTTCCTTTGGGGCCAACTTAAACCTATGGTGTACGAGCAAGCGATAAATATAAGGGAACAATTAATTCAGCGAATAATAGACGCATGTGACGAAATACGAAACAACCCAAATGTGATAAGGAAAGCAGTTTTGAACTAAATAAATAGAGCAGATAAATGTGTAGAAGTTGGTGGTTTTCATTCTGAACAATATTTGAAGAATTAATCATTAATTTTGTTCCCACTGAATCATCAATTAGTACTTCAGAAATCCTTCGTGAATTTTCCAAATGTTAACTGTTTTTTGCTGTTTTGATAATTTTTATAAAATTTTCGATTCGTTTATGATCTTTGTTCATACGAAAAATCATCGGATTAGCTCTAATATTTCCTGAATTATAGTCATCTGAAATTTCGTAATTTTTTTTAAAACTCCCTGTATATCAGAAACCATGAACCTCAGATGATTTCAAATGGCATTTTCTCAATCCTTGAGACATCCCTCATCACCACCTAAACGTTGTCCCATTCCTCACCAGACACCCTGTATATCCGTAATTATTCGATTGAAATTGCTGAAATTTTGCAAGAGCCTTCATAACCTAACTCTACTGCCAAGTTTCAAGTTTTAATACAATCGGTTAAATATTGTTGGAGATTCGAGCATTCTTGTGTGAGTTCAGAATATGGGTGACCGTTGCCTCGGTTACTTTCGAACGAAAGAAGATAGGGCAATTTTCAGGTAAGGTTGCGTATCCGAATGGGAGAGTTCAGTTCGTTTTTGGGCATAATCGGTTTAACGGTCTCCGAGTTATACCCACCTGGAATATTATTTCCTCGATAACTCGAAAAATATAGACTCGATCGAATTGAAGCTTGCCAATTAGTTGTAGAATATCGACTTGAAGACGTGCGTAGAATTTTGTGTGAACCGTATCGCTAGAAAATTTAAAAAAAATATTTTTCAGGTCACGATAACCTGAGAAAGGAAAGCGATTTGAAATTTGATGTTAGGTTGTACATCTGAATGCGACATTAGAGTTTGTTCATGAGCATAATCGGTCAAACGGTTTTGGAGTTATATTCATCTGAAATTTGTTTGTTATTTTCTCAATAACTCGAAAAATATAGAACCAATCCAATTCAAACTTAGTTATTAGTTGTAGAATGCCAACGCGAAAGTTCTTGCAAAATTGTGTTTGGATCGTATCACTAGAAAATTTTTAAGAAATCATTGAAAAAAATTGGTTCAAGTACTGACGTGGAGTCAGGAGCTTTTGTGCGTATGTTCTGTTGTCCATTCTTCTATAATGAACACTCTTCTTAATCGATTTTACCATGATGAATTCTATTGTCGATTCTCCTGTATTAGACACTCTTAATCGAATTTACCATGATGATTTTTATTGTCTACTCTCCTGTAGTGGTAAATTCGATCAAGAAGAGTCTCCAATACAGGAGAATGGACAATAGAATTCATCATGGTGAATTCGATTAAGAAGAGTGTCCAATAGAGGAGAATGGACAATAGAATTCATCATGGTAAATTCGATTAAGAGTGTCTAATACAGGAGAATGGACAATAGAATTCATCATGGTAAATTCGATTAAGAGTGTCTAATACAGGAGAATGGACAATAGAATTCATCATGGTAAATTCGATTAAGAAGAGTGTTCATTATAGAAGAATGGACAATAGAACATACGCGCAAAAGCTCCTGACTTCACGTCAGTGCTTGAACCAATTTTTTTAGTCTATAGCCATCCAATCAATACAAAACTACGCATGCAGGTTATGATAGTACAATTTGGCGCTAAATTTCAGATAGATCGAGTGATCGGTTTCAGAAATATGCATAAAAAATGTTTTAACTGAAAATGCTCATAACTCCGAATACACTTGGTGGATTTCGTTAACGAACTTGTTTAAGGTACTCACGCTCCAAAACTGCCCTGCAAATTTTAATCCACTAACCACTTTCGTTAGACAGTTATTCTGCTAACGACCGGCCGGACGGACATAATTGGATTTGACATTGGGGCAAAATGATAGAACGCCGAGTTCCTTGTGGAATACGCTAGCGAAAAGACTGAAGTTGGTGAATGTCAATATCCACCAAACTAGTCACGTCATCGCCTCAAGTGCTTGCACGGAGGGAAGTGCCAATCGAGGTAGATACGTACCGGTTTCATGCTTGTTAGTGATTATCAGTGTACTATAGTCACTGAATGACATCAGAAGGAACTCCAGGAAACCTAAATCCTATGGGGACGATGTAACTTACAAGAAGTTTCACCAGCGCCACCTAAGAAGATCCTTACAAACTCCAATCCTATGAGATGCAGAACCTTTGAACAATGTTCGTGGCAGTCATCTTTTCATCTTAAGTGGGAGCCGAGTACTGTAATGCAACCTACTCAAATAACAACATTAATGAAGGATTTTTATCATTATCTAGGGTATAATGAATCTACATTCACACATTTGGATTAAATATAACAATGTATGCTTAGATGTACAGATTTATTTAAATAACTCTACAAACTTCAACTTCGCTGTCGAAATAAATTTTACCTACATCAAATATCGTCTGAAAAGCTTTTATGAAACTCGAACGTCTAAAAAGGAATTCAACTTCTTTAATGATTCTACGGATTTCCTTGAGCCCCGTACTGATACGTCAATCGTGCTTGGCTGCCCAAAATCGACCTTCTTCCCATTCCACCTCCGGTCAACCCTTAGTACTTCTTACCCCTCTTCCTGAGCTAGGGCTGTACTACCAAGGTCACTGCTGATTGGTACTGCGCTGGGCCCAATGGGGTTCCATGAGAACCATTCCGGGAGTGGTACTGAGGCCAAGAATTTGGCTCACACATCTAGCAGCATGAGTTCTGCTCCAAGATTTATGGGACAGGTTACATGACTATGGTAATAGAGTATTCCTGCTCGGAGAAAAGCAATCTGCGACTCTAGACGGCTTAATAGGTTTCGAGGCACATCCAGAGTAAATATTCAAATTTCATGGGGATGCGTTAGATCTTCTTCAGACAGGCATATAATCCAGACATATGTCTCACTTATCGGTACGAATATTGTTAAGCATCGTCTGCACCAGTAAAACTAATCCTAACTACATTAATTACATGGGTGAAAATATTATAATTCCTACATTAAGTACTTGAATACATTTGTCTGGTTAAGGTCAGAAACCAGTGAATATCTAGGTGATTTTGCTAGTGCTAATAGACTAATAACAAGACGGCGAAATATTCGTCGATTAAACATCAATAAATATTCCCCCGTGATCCATATCAAAGTGAAAACACTGTGAGCTATGACGTGGCTAGTACGGATCACGAGTAAATATTTGTTGATGTTGTTGACGAATATTCGACCTGTGCCTTTGGTAGTAACAACTAGCACAGTCACCTTTATGTTCAATACCCACCAGTCAATGTCAACACACACCAATTACCACGGTGAAAGAGTCGATAATTTCTTCTCCCTTGTACACGTCTAGACATATCCCAACCATGTTCCATGGAATTTAGATGCGGTGAATGGAGTGGTTACGGTAATCATCAACGCCTGATATTTGGAGAAAGCTCATAATTTGACTGTGCTTTCTTGCTGAAAAAGAACGTGTGGACGACCACATAAAGGGTCAGTCTTTGAGTTGTGCATTCATTTTAACCATAGACTTCTCTGATCGAATGAAACACCTTTTCTTTTACCATTTTTCCAAATTGGTCATAGTTTTCATTTTGATAGCTCTGACCTGTTTTTCCGATTTAAATATTGAAAGAGACAAATGCACATGACGGCTTCAGAAGACCTGACACTGCCCCGGAGGGTTTATACGTTCTAGTGCTGACCTTGCCACCACGAGGCAATCACCCAAGAGGGGCACCAGTAACCGACCAGGTGGGCTTTCCCTCTCCCGTGGTAATATTGTTACCATCGAAATGGATCTTAGAATAGTTCAGTCGCCTGCAGTGAGTTCAACTCGGATACTAATGGTCTTCGCCTAAGCGCAGGACTCCGACACCTCAAGAGTTGACTCCCCCTATGGACGCCAGTTTCATGGGTGAGCCCCCTGATTTACAGAGAACACCCCTCACAATTGCCTGCTATTATCCGCTTCCAGAGGAAGCGTTGCCCGGTTTTCACCACGAGGAGGTTGCAGGATGGACACTATTTGAGAAAATCAATTTTGGTGTTTTTTGTAACTCTGACACATATTCTCTAATTATATTTCGTTCCTTCTACGTTCACTGGTTTCCTAGTTATAGACCCACGATTCATAAAATTAAAGGAAATCAGAATAAAGAAACAAATAAAGTATATCTTAGGTAATCATTTTCATATTCATAGACAACATGAAATATGGTTCGTTCGTAGAAATTCATAAATGTTGTCGGTATATTATAGGATATAATTGTATGTATTCATTTCTAAATTAGCATATTTGAGAATCAATGTGAGAATGATGATGAAATAGTATATAATCTTATAGTGCTAACATCTCGGGATATATTTATTTATTTAAATATTGTATTGAATTGAAATCGAGTGAAAGCATATGCTTTAATGGTGAAGAATTATAGTTGAATATTCCTGGTGGAAGCCTAACATCCTAAGTTTATACCTTGGATACATGATCTCTTGTTCAAATATCAAATCCTAGAATTTCCGTCTTCTGATCTTCTTGCATCACTACATTATTTTTGGCGGGGGAGGAGAATTCGGGAATAAACAATTCCTTGAGTTCTTCCTACAGCAATACTATATCTGGCTTTATGGCGCTCATCTGCCTAGTTTTTGAAATCACATAGTGCCAGTAGATGAGAGTTCTATCATTTTCAACAACAACCTCAATCTCCAGAGACTATATGGTGTCACTGCTTCGTTTTCTATACAATAAACCACCCTCAGATTGAAGTAGAGAACTTGGAATGCCGCATTATGTCTTTCCACATATCACAATGGGCATGGACTCTGCAAGCAGACAGGATGTGCATACAGGTTTCCTGCTCGCTGTGTTTGGGTGTCCACTATCATGATGTTCTTTTTATACCATCTTGTATTTATCATCCCATCTTAACAAGTATCAACAAAACCCTCCGTTTCCGACTTGAACCCAGCTGACCTAAAAAACGTCCAGGATAATTCTCCCTACAGGTCCTGATCCTTAAAACTCCTGAAATATATGGAGTGCAGGTATTTACTCATGTGATCTTCGAGTATTCTTCTCAGTTGAGCCTGTCTTATCTCTCTGCGTACTCTTCTTTGGTCTATTGGCCTGATAGGTGTTTCTGCCAGCTCATGATCGATGGATATGTTAATTATACTGATCTTCTAAAAGGTTATTTGTCCAATCCTAAATAGGAAAGTTCCTTAGTTCCTAATTTCATGATTAGCCACCATTTTCAGAAGCGGGTCTTCAGTTCCCAATATCCTCATTGTCATTGCCAACGATTGTTGATGATCAATGAAAAATTATATACGATTTACACTAATTTAGTCAATATTGTGACGCGTTCCTTCGACACAGCGACTTCATCAGTCTACATCGTACTAAATTTATGCAACTACACAATTTAGTATGCTCTAGTCTGATGAAGTCGCTGTGTCGACGAAACACGTCACAATATTGAATAAATTAGTGTATATCCTATATAAATTTTCATTGAGTTAATATGCAATATACGTTCGTGCAAGGTATATTTTTTGTACAGAGCAGTTGGGATGCAGGCTACGATTCATGTTCATCACTTTACGAGGTGTTCTGTCTAGCTCGATAATTTCATTCGCTGTCCAGTCAACTACCTCGAAAGAGTAGGTGACTGTAGGGACTGCGAAGCTGTTCGTAGCAGACACAAAATTTCCATATATCTCGGAGCTTCTTCCGGTAGCTAGCTATTAAGTTATCGGTGAGATGGGTTGTCCTCAGCGTACCTCTTTGTTTCATTTCAAGAAATTGTTAAATTTCTTCATCTTCGAGGTGTTGAATGATTATTCCCACTTCTAGTTCGATGTCTTCTCCTGTTTCTTCAGTTCTTCCTTTGCTTAGATAAAAACACCACATTTGTCTACACCGAATGGCATTCCTATTGCTGACATGTATTCGGCAACGGTATTCAGTAGTTGTTATAGTGTTGCCTTGGATCGAGCGTACAGTTTTAAATCGTCCATGTACAGGAGATGTGAGACAAGTTGTTTTCTTCTGCCTGGTGGCCTGGCCTTGTAGCCTATGCTGCTTCCCCTTCACTCAGTAGTAGATGGTAGAAGTGTTATGCAGGTGATGGTGATTGAGACTCTCAGTTATCAGTGTAAGAACATTTGACCTTCTTATTATTTTATTGTACATAGCCATATTAGTTTTGGGAACTGCCTCCACCAACTAGATCTGATTCCTGTAGGGGACGACATTATATTGTTCTATCGACTCACCGAACACATGTTATGTGTGGTTATATTGTTGAATAGTTATAATAGGAAACATAGTGCACTGATCAGTTTCATTCTCTATCACTGTCTCGACCTTTGCATAGCGAAATTTTATTTTTTAATTTTTGAGATGTACAAACTACCACTAGTAACTGTGAAAAATCAAATGGGGACTCGGGTGTAATATTTGCGTATTAATAAAGCGAGGCATTGACTATTACGTCAAAGAGCAGTTGAGGCCGTTAATTAGAGTTTCTATGGCTCAATATTGTGATAATCATTGATGATTATTGATGTTAGAATTGATTAATTATAGTATGAAACATTGAGTATATTCATATCTGCTAAAGTTCTTATATTTTCAGCTCAGTGATCCCTATAAAAATCAGAATCCACGAATAGGTCAAGACACAAAAAAAAATTACCTGAGATATATGGAGGAAGTGGCAATTTATTTTGGATCCAGCCTTGTAAATGCCAGAATAGATCAAGAAGATGTTTTGGCTTTCAGTATGAAACTGGCAGAGGTGAGTCGTTTCATCCAATATGTGAAGTAGGTAACTGTAAATTCGTCGAATGGCATCTGGTATAATTTTCAAGGACGTCTTATATTTTTGCGCGAAGCAGGAATCTATTGATCTATGTCAGAAACATAGCCTGAGATAGCCAGGACTCTGATATTGAAAATCAGGGTGAAGCATAATATTGTGCATAATTATATAGGACCTGCTGAACTCTGCAGGCGTAGGCTTGCCATCATACTATATTCTCTCAAACCAATCAGAATTGGGTCAGCATATCCGCCATTTCGAAGGGGTAGCATTAAAAAATTCTGTTAATTGGATCGCAGTCAAATTTCACAGGATATCCCGCTGGACTAATTTGAAGATTTCCTGGAAATTTCATCAATTGGTCCGGTCATTTTGGAGTCCATTGGGAACATACATACACACAGTGATTTTTATAGGTATATTGTTATGAATATATGATATACTAACAATATGATGTCCAATTATTATCAAATTCATTCTGTACACTCATTGGAAGATTCTAAAACAAATCTAATACTTATTTTCTTCAATTATATTCAAAAAACTTATATAATAAAGTGACACTTCTCGCTACTTCATATATTTTAACATATATCATATATTTTAACAATTTAACATTCCACACTTTTTGGCGCTCTAGTTCCTCGGAACTGAGTGCTTATCAATTTGCCCAAATGTCTGTAATTTTTGAATTTTTCGATGAAAATGGTCTTAAACGATTCGGTTTGACTCACTGATCAAGAATCCGTGGTCGAAATTCATTCTGTCCGGCCGGCCGGTCCAGCCGGCCGGCCGTAGGCACGATAACTCTCGAACGGAATGAGCTAGACAGTTGAAATTTTCAGAGTAGGTTTGGGAGATAAATATCTCGGCTAAGTTCGTTATTGGGCAAAATCGGACAGATGGTTTCGGAGTAACAAAAAAAATTTTTTTTTACAAAGCAAATTCCAAATCCAAATTTTTTTCAATAAGCAGCTTTACCATAAGAATCCAATGATATCATTTTTAACTCTAACAAGCTAATACTTTCGGAGATATGATTTTTCAAAATTTCAATAATAAATCGTATTTCGTCGTTGTCACAGAATGATATTCTATGTATGAATTGTCATAATGTCAACTTATTTTCCTGAGACATGACAATATCTAATCAATCGAAGAATTGTGAGCGAAGTGAGAAAAATCTCAGTTGTTTGCTCCGAAATTAGTTTTTCTCAGAAAAGTCTTACATTTCGGAACGGAACATGAAGTAAGAGATCTGAGAGTAGTAAGACTGCTTTTCATCCATAGACATAGATATAACTCTCGAACGGAATAAGGTAGGTAGTTGAAATTTTCAGAGTAGGTTAGGGAGATGAATATCTCGGTTAAGTTCGTTATTGGGCAAAATTGGCCAGATTTAATTGGATTTCTTCCATGGTGCAGTTCTCATTCTCATGATTGCTCATTTAATCTTGATAAATAAACTATTATTTGAATTGAATTTCCTTTATGATGCAGTTATATCATATGAATACATTGATATAATTCCCAACTCTGAGAAACCAATACTTTCGGAGATATAATTTGTCTGTTTGAACTAGAGCGCCAGAAAGCTCCTGTCCACAGGGCTTGAACCAATTTTTTTATGAAAATTTTAAAATATCAACTTTTCTAAATTTTGAAATTATGAAATTTTGAAAACTTCTCTAATCATTATTAAATTCAGTATTAAATTCATATAAATCATTAATATTTAACTCTATTTTCACTCAGATACTCAATTTGATCTAACAATAACTAAATCTCCTTTTTCTCCAAATTTCTAATATATTTTTTTTCTTTCTTCTGTACTCTTCTTTCTACTTCTTTTAAAACATTTTCATATGATTTTTCTATATTATTTTCTCAATGCCTCTCTAGTTTTTTCTTGCTTTATCAAGTATAGAAGTGTTTCTTCTGTAGTTGTGTTTGGAATATTATTAAAAAAATATTCTACACTATTCAATTGTATATCACAAATTTTATGTTCTCCTTGGACCATAATTCTTGAAAATGTTATCACTTCTTGTATTTTTCTGATGGATTTCACTGATGATGTCTTATACTAGTACAATAATTATTTTACAAATCAGTATATTAATATACAATACAATACAATTTACATTTATGTTCGCTTCTTCATTTTCTATGACTTCCATTTTGTATTGCATACCTTTTTCAAGAGCTATTATCTCATCTCCTATCTATAATTGCCTATTCATGAAATCATATTATTTCTATCTAATTCATCTGTTCCAATTACTTTATCATTCTCCATAGTTTCCATAATAAGAAATTGCATTATGTATTATTTCTCCTTAAACATTATTATTTGTCCTACTATCCCTTTTGATATTTTCCCTAATTTGTCCTTATTTGCACCTATCAATACTGTTCTAAATTTTGTTCTCTAATCAATTTGAAATTAACTAGTGATATTTCTGATCCTGTATCCATTAGAACTGTGTTGCCAGTTTTGAATATATTATAATATAGCTTTAACATTTATTGGTAAAACTTTTGGATTCATAATTCGTAATAGTAGATGCTTCGATGGTTTAAACACATTAATATCTCTTTTTAACAGTTTGATAAGGAGTAGATTAGAGTATTGTAATATAGTTTGGAGACCTATATATGAATATCACAAAAAAATAATTGAGTCTGTACAAAGTAAATTTTATAAATATCTTATGTCGAAGCAATATGGAACGTATCCATCCATAGGGTACGATTTTAATCTGCTTCTATCTAGTTTCGTTGCTGAGTCCATGTTTGATAGAGTAAATATAGGTGCCTTATTGTTCCTTTTCAAACTAGTTAATAACGAGTTGGACTGTTCAGATAGTTTGCATCGTTTGTCGTTTCTGGTGCCCCGTCTCGGTTCTAGGGGAAATGAGGTGTTTTACTGCGGTGTGGGGAGAACGAACTCCAGTCTACAGTCTCCGGTAAATTTTGCCTGTTCTTTATCCAACGCGATTGCGAGTAGATGCGATATTAATCATTCTACTCCTCGCACCATAGTGGAGGCCTATTATTCTAGCCGCTCACATGAGTGAGGCTGGACTCTCTGGCGTATCTTGTATTTTGTTTTGATTTATTTTTTAATATTGTACATTAGTTTTATTTTTATTTTCTGTAAACTACACATTTAATGTGGAATTGGATACGTGTCTCATTTATTTAATAGCTCTTTTTGTGTGTTTTCCTGTAATTGGGGTTTAACCCTGTTGGAAGTAAATGGCTTATATTTATTATTATCATATTATTATTATTATTTATATTAAACCTCTTGCATCATTAAAACCCGTATTTTCTCTCTATTTAATTAATTCTCTTGGATGCTGATATATATGTGATTTGATTTGATAGGTTACCTTGTTAGAAAATTTCCGCACCTGTATTCTGCTGATTTGGTTTAATCTTCGTGTGAATTCTGTATCTATTTATTTGATTTTCTCTCCTATTCTCTTCTGGCCAGTTTTTTCCATCTTCACTCCTACTTCTAACTGATTGTTAATTCCTTTGATACCATTGTTTGTTGAATTTGATTTTCATTTCTATTATAGTTTCCATGTCTGAAATTGTTTTCATTTTCAAATCTGGTATTCATGTTATGGTTTCTGCTGTTCTGGTTATTCTTCAAATATTCGGTTCTCCATTGTTATTATGGCTTCTATTGTAATTTGTGGAATTTCTACTTTCATATCTGGTATTCATATTGTAATTTCTCTTTTGGTAAATATTTGTAAACTGTCCTTTTCTTTGTCCTATATTATGGTTACTATTTCTGTTTTGATAATTCTTCCTTTACTAATAAGAGACTGGCATAGTTTATACATACCTTTGAAATCATACAAAAGTAAGACATCCTCCAAATCCTTTTCAAAATGTTGAATAATGAAACTTACAATATATTCTTCTGTGAATTCAGCATTCAAATATTGTGCTTTGCTATACCATATACCATTGCATAGCATATTCATTTATATATTCCTTCAGTAGGATCAAATTTTCGATTGAATAATTCTGTTTTTATACATTTTTGTTTTGATGCTCCACAAAAATATTCCAAAAATAATTTTGTTCTCAAACCCCTAACAAGGTATTCAATTCCATTTCCTTATTGTTGAACCATTACAGTGCTTCCTTGGACAATACATTTCTAATAAATTCTGTGAATTTAACAAATGATACAAATAAACTTTCTAAATGGCACAATATGTTGCTTTTTAATTTTTTCGTTAAAATTCCATTTACTATTACCTAAATTTAATACTTCTGCTGTAACAGAAGTTTATCTACTAATCCCTTTCTTAAATTTTTTCATTTTATTCACTTATCTGTTCTTTTTGTTTTTCTATTAACTTCTTCTGTTTCTGTATTCAATTCTGAATTTCACTCATATTTCTTTCAATCCTATTATGTACACCTTTATATATTCTTCTCAATCACTTTTAACTTTTCCTGATATGATTTTGTATTTTCTTCTTGTATTTCTTATTAAAATCTTCTCCATTCTTTTTGCATTCTCTTCCATTTCCTTAGAGCTTTCTTCTATTTTCTTCTTCATTATTTCTGCATTTTCTTTCATTTCTTTATAGTTTTCATCTATTTTATTCTCCACTTTTTCTGAAACTGCTTTCAATGCTTCTAATATTTCTATAATACTTGAATCTTTTACAATATGTTCCTGTTCACTTGCCATATCTGATATATTTTCATCTTCATCTCCTTTCTCCATTCCAACAATGGATTTCATCCTTGTTTCCATATTCGATTACTCAGACCTCGCGTTGTGGGCCGCACTGTTGCGAATGAACTTGACATATTACTAAAATGATGTCTGATTATTATCAATTTTATACTCTACACTCATTTGAGTGTTCTAGATTCTAATACTTACTTTCTTGAATTATATTCAAAATATTCGAATTTTGGAATAGCTATATCAACAAAAAATAATTCTGAAGATTTTCGTTAGTGTCTGACGAAGAAGTCTGATTTAGACTCCTAAACGTTGTTTCATCGTTGATCTTGTTTCGTTATTGTTTGTTAAGCAACATTGTTCGATGTGTTGCTTCCGACAAATTTTCAAAATAATAAATTTTTATTTAATTACTACTTTTCCGAGTTTGGGAGAGAAAACCCAGAAAGAAACTTTTTAATGATGATTATACCTCCCACAGTATCCTTTTATGATTGTTTACTAACAATTGTTTCCATGTTTCCATAGATCTCCATTTATATAACACACACTCTAGTTTATCAATATATTATTGTTATGGTATTATAAATTACAAATTTTCTTATTAAGTTATGCATGAACCAAGTTTCATACCATTTCTTATCAAGATAACTGTGACGGCTTTCAATAAATTTGATTCAAATATCTTGAATTTAGTTGAGAATCCTAATGACTTAGACTCATAAAGGATTCCGATTAGAAATTCTTTGAATATATTGAAATGAATTTAGAAATGTAATATAAACTATATAAACAAGAAGAAAACTCAAAATGAATAGGATTCTATGACTCAACTATCCTAAAAATGCAATAATTATTGTCCTTGCATACTTAATCATTTGTGGATATGGAGGATTTGTAAGTGGAAAAGTTTATATTTTACTGTTGAAATCTGTAGTTGCCTGGAAAATGTGAATGCCTTTGCTTTCTTCAAAAAATTTCTCTGCACTTCAATTTAATTGTCCATCCCGTAAATAGGCTAATAACTCTCATTCTTCCACTAAATCTGTTTCTTTAGAATTTCTTGTTTTATTTCAGGTTGAACTCGTAGAATGGAAATAAAATGAATGTACGAAGACGATGTGTCCTCTACGGTGTTTTAATAATGATTGTCGAGTTTTCTGGAGTTCAGAATTCAAATCTGGAATCGGAGTATCCTGCAATGTTCTCATTGAAGTTTCCATCAATATAGTGTTTTTCATACTAGCTATTATTATTATTATTATTATTAATATTTATTTGGTAAGAGTTGAGAATAAATTCTATAAACTCACAGATTACAAAGTAAAGTAAAATGAAATAAAATAACGCACAGAGCTTCAGTAATAACAAACGAAAAGAAAAAAATGGTTGATGTCACACTCCACGCCTCATCCAAGGACAACCTGCCTTTTCGTCCATCCATCATAACGGTTCTTGAACGCAATAGTCCATTCTGTGAGTGACGAATTCAGTTTTTAGATCATTTTTCAACAGAAGGTACGATGGTTGGAGTACCCTTAACATATTTGATGTTAATGTTAATCTCTCCGGCAGTTCTTCTGCGCCTGAGTCGATCCCTCAACAGTTTGAGGTCACTCAGTTGTTTGGGTGTTTTGTCGTCAGATATAGAAATTTTGCTGTAGGAAGGGTAACTGAGTATCACTTTCCAGTTCCGTAAGATTTTTTGGACGATTAGAGCATTCGAGAAAGAAACTTTGATGAGTCGTGGTTGGGTGTCATTTGATTTACCAAGACGTGTATGATCCAATCGACACTTATTGGCCACTGGATTGACGAGATTAATGACTTCCGAGATCGCAGCATCATCGCCCACTGACCCCTTTTCAGGTATACCCCTAAGTAAAATATTGTGGGATCTCCGAAGCCGATCAAGTAACTCGGACTGATCGCCAATGACGACAGAAGTGTCTGGAGTCACTGCGCTCTGCTCAAGCAAGTCGACTTTATTGACAATAGAAGAAACATTTTCTTTCAGATGATTAGCGTCTTCGATGAAGGAAATCATTTGTGACTGACATATAGCGATCTCATTATCATGTTTTACGATATGCGCAGAGTGACTTTCTATGGCAAGTTGATGGTCGTTTAATATCTTGGAGTGATTGGACAAAATTGATTTACATTCGACGAGTTCGTGTTTCAGAACTTCCTGAGTTGACTTGATATCGGCGATGTCTCCAGCAATCATACTAAGCTTAGCCATGAGGAGATCGAATTGATCAGTTGACAAAGTGCGTGGGGCGGAAGAAGGTTTTGTAGAGACATCATCGTCATTGCCAACTGTAGGAACTGGCCTACTACGAAGAATTCGGTTGTCTCCTCTGCTAGTTCTGCAGTAGGGGCAAAGCCATTCGTTGTGAGGGACGTCAGGAGAGATCTCAGTTGCAGGTAATTTCAAGCAGTCAAGGTGGAAGTTGTTATTGCAAAGGGAACAACAGAGACTGTGCTGTTTACTTGATATGGATTTATTACAACGTTGACACTGAGGCATTTTGATGGGAAGTGGGATAGGAAAAAATAACTTTTCACTCTCTTGGGCCAATAAGAGAGACTATACACATAGAGGAAGGCCACGACTGGTAGGATGGTGAAACCAGAGGTATGGAAAAAATACGGGAAATTATGCTCAACGTGGCAACAGTGCACTTCGATACCTTGGTGTGAAAACGGGAAATTATGCTCAACGTGGCAACAGTGCGCCTCGGCAGCCAACGTTATCTGAGATAAGATAACAGAGATCAATCAAAACAAATATCAGTTGAATTCTGAATTCATTTGAAAATTAAGAAATGAAAATGAGCAGGATTGATCCTACCTTGAGAATACATGAAGTGAATCGCTATATGTTAACTGAATAGGGCATCATAGAAAAGTCTCAAAAAACCACTAAATAGTACAATCTAAAGCAATACATGAACAACACGTCAGTCCACCATGCGCGCTACTTTACTGATGTACTATCTCTCTAATAAATTCGTCTGATTTGTATTGAACATTTTGATATGCGTTTTATCCAATTCGGTTTATGATAAATATCAAAATCTTATATAAAACACTACGATTGTTAAATTTTGTTTTTGTAAAGGCTCTTTATAGTTACCTTTGAATACTATATCTTCACCTACAACTTCGTATATCACTGCTTGAAACCATTCCTCTTCATTTTCTGGTTTTTCATACCAGAACTAATTGCCAAATTCAAATAGAATCAGATCTGCATATTTAGAATTATTGTCTCGCAACCTACCCTGGAAATTACAAATGGCTATCTCTTTCCGTTCGAAAGTTGTCGTAGTATCGGCACCCATCTAGATGCTTAACTCGCCCAACGTTGCTTGGTTTCCAATATTTTTGAAATATCTCCAACAAATTTGGAACTTGTAGATTTAGGTCTTCAAGGCTTTCGCAAAATTTCATCGATATCAACGGACTTTTTCTGAGACAGAATATTTTTTCCAAAATTTTATAGTGGATCGGTCCTCACAAAATGTCGCATATTATTATGTCTCTTTGTCAGCATTCTACAACTAGTTAACATGTTTCATTTCGATCAGATCTGAATTGCTTAGTAATTGCGAAATAAAATTTTGACTCAAAAACCGTTTGGCCGATTATGCCATTAACAAACTTAACCGTCTTATTCAGATGTGCAACCTACCCAGCACATTTCAAGTCGCTATCTCTTTACGTTTGAATTATATCAGAATCGATTCTGACCCCAAATTATTCATCAGTGAGACAAACCATTTGAGACCATTTTAGGCAAAAAAAAATTGATTCAAGCACTGACGTGTAGTCAGGAGCTTTTACGCGTATGTTCTATTGTCCATTCTCCTGTATTGGACACTCTTAATCGAATTTACCATGGTGAATTCTATTGTCCGTTCTCATGTATTGGACACTCTCTCAATCGAATTTACCATGGTAAATTCGATTAAGAGTGTCCAATACACCAGAACGGACAACATAATTCACCATAGTAAATTCGATTAAGAGTGTCCAATACAGGAGAATGGACAATAGAATATACGCGCAAAAGCTCCTGACTTCACGTCAGTGCTTGAACCAATTTTTTTTCGTAATTTTCTTGGGGTACGGTTCTTACAAAAAAAATTTTTCCTAATTTTTTTTTAATTTTCCAGGGGTAAGGTTCTTACAAGATTTCGAACACGTATTTATATCGATATTCTACAACTAGTTACCAAGCTTCAATTCGATCGAGTTTATGTTTTTTGAGTTATCGAGGAAATACTATTTTCCGGATATAACTCCGGAACCGTTGCACCGATTATGCCCGTAAACAAACTCAACTCTCCCATTCGGATACGCAATATACCCTGAAAATTCCAAGTCCCTAACTCCTTTCGTTCGATAGTTATCGAGGCAATGGTCACCCATCCATCTACTGAACTCACAAAAGGCTGCTCGAATCTCCAACAATATATATCCGATCGTGTTCAAACTCAGAACTTGGTAGTCGAGTTAGATTCTGAAGGCTCTCGCAAAATTTCAGCGATGTTGGAATCAATATTTTTTGATATACAGAATTTCTTTCAATAATTATCAATGATTTTCTAAAAATTTCCTAGTGAGACGATCCTCACGAAATTCTGCAGGAACTTTCGCGTTACTATTCTACATCTAATAATCATGTTTGAATTAGATCGCTTTTATATTTTTCGAGATATTGAGGAAATGCCAACCAAATTCCAGATGGGTGTAACTCCAAAATCGTTGAGCCGATTATGCTTATAAACAAACTTAAATTTCGTATTCAGATGTACAACCCGAACTGAAAATTACAAATCGCTTTCTCTTTCCGTTCTCAGGTTATCGCGTATAAAAAAATATTTTTCAATAATTTTTTCAAAATTTTCTAGCGATACGATTCTCACAAAATTTCACGAACGTGCTTAGGTTCATATTCTACAACTATTCTCCACGTTTCAATTCGATCGGATTCATATTGGTTGAAAACAAAATTATTACTCGGAAACCATTGGGCCGATTATGCCCATTAACGAGTTTGTCCGTCGTATTTCAATGCGACACCTACCCTGAAAATTTCAATTCGCTAGCTCTTTCCGTTCTCAAGTTATCGTGGCAAGGGCCGGCCGGACGGCCGGCCGGACAGAATCAAATTTGACCTCAAATTCTTCATCGGGGAGTCGAACCGAATCGTTTGAGACCATTTTCGTCAAAAAATTCGAAAGTTATAGACATTTGGGCAAAATGATAACGCGATTTTTCCCAGAATATACGCGCAAAAATCGGAAATCACGGGTATCTGAGCAAAATGATAGCACGTTGTTCTCTAGGAAGGGCCTGCAAAAACAAATCGATACGAACGGAATGAACAGCGTCCGGCCGTTGCCACGATAACCTTCGAACGGAAAGAGATAGTGGCTCAAGGATTTCAGGGTAGGTTGAGCATGCAAATACGACGGAAAAGTTTGGTAATGGGCATAATCGGTTTAACGGTTTCCGAGTACGAAATTCGTTTTCGAACAGTACTCAACCCATCGAATTGAAACTTGGTAAATAGTTGTAAAATGCTGTCATGAATACTTGTTTGCAATTTCATGTGGTTCGTATTGCTAGAAATTTTTTTAAAAATTATGGACAAGCGTGCAAAAATATTATGGATCTCAAAAACTATTTGTCTGAAATTGCTGAAATTCTGCAACAGCCTTTACATAGTAATTCTAAATTCAAGTTTCAAATTAAAAGACGATCGGATTTATATATCGTAGGAGTTATTTAAGAAATACTGGAAACAGAGCCGCGTTGGGCGAGTTCAGGATCTGGCAACGGACGTTAGAATTTTACTTAGGGCAAATGTGTGTAATTTAGGGGACGTCTCGAGCGAAAAAGGTGGAAAAAGATGGGATTTTTGAGGTTACAGGGGAATTAGAATGGTTGAAATTGCCACTTAAGCTGTAGAGGCAAAATTCCATATATTTTAAAAAAATGTGCGTGCATTTTTCGTATTTTTCCTAACTAAATCGGGATTTCTTTAATTTACGGGACGTTTCGAGGGCGGTCACAGTACGCGACCGATACTTTGGAATATTAAAAAGCTAAAGCAGAAGACGAAATTTTTATATCTATTACTGGTTTCGAAGAATTTACGAAAGAAATTTTATTCACGTTCGGACCCCGAATCACGACAAAATCGAAACTTGGAGGGATATTGACATGATGGGATGCACGCTCCAAAGTAGGGCTTGATGTGAGTTTATGCCGAAGGATCGATCCGCTCAATAAACCATGTGGGGTTTTTCGTTTCGAAACGTTTATATTAGAAATAGACGTAAGGAAAGGTGTAATTTTTCGGAAAAATTTCAATTTATTTCGACCAATCAAAAATTCGAAATCTTTCATGTTGGATTAAAATGGACGAGGGTCAAAATTTTTGACGCAAAATATGCCGATACGGACCGTTTTCGAGCGGGAAACAAAAAGTGAAGATGAGGAATAAAAACCGTCCAATAATATGTAACATGATGATATTCTCCAGAAATTAGAAGGTTGAAAAATTAGATGACTGAAAAACGAGGAAATGTAATAAATATGGTTCATATTCACCTTTCATCGTAGAATCTACACCCGGCTATTACCGCGCATAGGTTAATTTGTTGGACTCATAAGCTGAAGGTACTGGGATGAATTCCCGTACCCATAATTATTCTTTTTCGTTTTTTTGCGCGCATGTTCTGGGGGACAGCGTGCTATCATTTTGTCCAAATGTCTGTAACGTTCGAATTTTTTGCCGAAAATGGTCTCAAACGATTAGATTCGACTGACTGATGATGAATTCGAGGGCAAATTTGATTCTGGCAGGCCGTATAAACGATAACTTTCGAAAGGATAGAAATATCGACTTGAAATTTTCAGGGTAGGTCGCGCCTCCAAATACGACGGACAACCTTGTTAATGAGCATATTCGGACAAACGGTTTCAGGGTACGTACTAGTTTTATCTTCAAACAATATAGATCCGTCCGAATTGAAACTTGGTAACTAGCAGTAGAATACTGCTACAAAGACGTATGTGAAATTTTATGAGGATCGTATCACTATAGAATTAAACAAAATATTATTCATATCGCGGTAACTTGATAACAAAAAGAGATACCGACTTACAATTTTTAGGGTAGGTTGCGCATCTGAATGCGACATTTGAGTTTGTTGATAGGCATAATCGGTAACGGGAGTTATAACTTTTGTTTTATTTCCTCAATAACTCAAAAATTACGAAACCTACTATTAAAACATGGTAATAAGATGAATGGTTGAAAGTTAGTAGAATGCCGACGTAATTTCGACCGAATTTCTGCGGAATTGCGTGAGGATCGTATCACTAGAAAGTTTAAAATAAATTATTGAAAATCATTGATGAAAATTCTATCCGAAAGTATTCGTTAAACATGTAACAATAAAATGACAATAAAACTAAAACAACATGGAGTTTGATAAAAGCTCTAACTGGTCAGGGTCATTCTAAACAGCAAATTCTTCCGTTGGGTAGCCCAGAAGTAATAGTTAATGATTTGAACAACTTTTTCATAAGTGTTGCTTCGAGTATTTCTGCACATCTCCTTCTTCTTCTACCGCGGTGCCGTCCCAGGCTGAACTGAGGCCTTCAGGCCCATTGTTCTCCCGCTTGCCAAACTCGTGAGACTCAGTCCAAAAAGCACGCTGACAGGAATGACGCGAGCTTAAAAGGAGAAGTCCCTCTCACCGTAGGAATCGTAGGTGTTGGGTTGCCTAGGTGTATGACCCTCAATTCCTTAAGGTTGTTACAGTCGAACAGAATATGTTCAGCTGTTTCTTCCATGCTCTTGCACCAGCGACACAGAGCGCTATCGGCCAATCCCATCCTATTCAGATGTTTGTTGAACTGGTGACCAGTTAGTAATCCAGTCACCAGGCTCAGTTCTCTTCTTTCGAGTGAAAGAAGTTTCTTTACTTCAGACTTTGACGATGGTTTGTTAATGAGAAGCCTTGACTGCCTGAGTCCTACTCCCATGTTCCATATACACTGGAGAAATTCCTGTCCAAACGATTCTTGAAGAATGTTTTAACAGAGGTACGACATACTGGAAGCGAGGGCTCAGAACCTATATATGGTATCCGAGCCCCCTGCTTCGGCAGCTTATCTGCCTTAACATTACCTGAAATCTCCGAGTGAGCCGGACACCAGATGAGTTTTACAACGTTACCAGCGCCCAGCCTTCGCAGAGCCTTCCTGCATTCGCCTACTAACTAGGAGTTTATTTTCACATCAGATAGGGATTTTAACGTTCCTTGACTGTCACAACATATATATATGTACTTGCCAGAGTATCCTAATCGGATGTTTTCCAGCGCGCAGACAAGAACAGCATATAGTTCTGCCTGTATTATAGAGCAGTTCTTCCCGAGAGGGATGGACATGCTCACTCGAGGTCCCACAATGCCTGCACCTGTCCCTGTAGTCGTTACAGAGCCATCTGTGAACCATGTGGGACCCTCCGGTTTAAGGAGATCACTCCTTGTATCCCATTGGTCTCTATCAGGAACAATCACCCTATAGGGTTCGTTAAAGCAGATTAAGGAGCCCGCACGGTCACTCCTCCGGAGGAGAGATGCATCATCATCCTCCACCTTCTTGAGTGCCCTCGCGTGTCCGCTAAACATTCCGCTGTCACGCCACTGTCCCTGTTCCCAGATTCTTAAAGCTGTCTTCATAGCCCCCTCCTCAACTACAAGATGCAGGGAAGGTAGCCCCAGCAGGCACTCCATAGCTGCTGTTGGAGTAGATCTCAGAGCACCTGTGATGCTTAAACAAGCTTTTCTGTGAGATCTTGTCAATTTGTTGCGGATATATGACTTCTCCAAAGAAGTCCACCACACCAATGATGCGTAGGTTAGGATAGGCCTCACCACCACAGTATACAACCAGTGAATAATGTGTGGTTTGAAGCCCCATTCATTTCCCACTACTCTCCGAGTAGACCAAAAGATCATCTCGGCCTTTTTCGTTTGTTCCTCAATGTGTTTGTTCCACAGTAGTTTGTGGTCCAGTATCACACCCAGATATCGAACTTACTCTGTTAGATTGAGCCCTACTCCAAACAGACTTGGAAGTCTTATGTTACAGGGCCCCCTCTTCCTGTCAAAGAGAACCATCTCTGTTTTCTCAGGATTAACCGTAAGATCGTTATTCAAGCACCATCACTCAATTCTACACAGAGCATCCTGCATAAGATCAGCGATGACATTTGGATGTTTACCTCTGATTAGTATCACGAGATCATCTGCATAGGCTACAACCATTAGGCCAGCCCCCGCCAGCTCAACCAGGAGCCCATCCAGGTCCAGATTCCACAGGAGAGGTGATAGAACACCACCCTGGGGGCATCCCCTGCCTGGTGTTCCCCTAATAGTTGAGCTGCCTAGACGAGCCACTATGCTGCGGTCCCTAAAAAGGGATCCTGCCCATCGACAAACTACAAAAGGAACCCCATGTTTGGTTAGTGCATTGATTTCTGCACATACACAGGTTCCAGATAAATATGATATAAAACATGTACAAAAGTCATTTTTTGTATTTGAAATTGAATCCTTGGAAATTTTGAGGCTTGTTAAGCAGTTTAAAAATACTTTGTCTTCGGGATATGATCAGATACCGAATGTGGTCATCAAAAGGGTGATTCATTTAATTGTGGAACCTTTGAGATACATCATGAACAAAGCTTTTGTTGCTGGTATCTTTCCATCTGCACTCAAAATATCGAATCATATCTCCATTATACAAATCGGGACCTGTGAATGATCTTGGTAATTACCGACCGATTAATATGTTTTTACGACTTTTTCAAAAGTTTTTGAGAAAGTTCTTGCTAATCGTCTTATACATTTTTTTAGAAAACATGAGATTTTCTGTTCGGCACAACATGGTTTTATGAATAAAAAAAATACAACAACGGCAATTTTCGAGCTGACACAAACTGTTATAGAAGCGAAAGAGAAAGGGCAAATTCCTGTAGCATTATTGCTTGATTTATCAAAAGCGTTTGATTGTGTGAATCATGAAAGATTGATAAAGAAACTTGAAGCTTATGGTATAAGAAACAAACAGCTTGAACTTATACGAAGCTATTTAAGTGGTAGAAAACAAAAGGTACGCATTACAGTAAACTCTGAAACTTTCATTTCAGAAGACAAAGTGGTTAATCTTGGCGTTCCACAAGGTAGTATTTTGGGTCCACTTTTGTTTATAGTATACATAAATGATCTTCCAAATAATATTGATCAGTTACTGAATCTGATAATGTATGTGGACGATACTAATGTAATAAAAATCTTAAGTAACACCTTAGATTTGACTGAGCATTCAAATAATGCTTTCACAAATGTCAATAACTGGTGTTCGAGAAATGGTTTGAAACTAAATGCTAAGAAACCAGAATGTGTGATTTTTCGTACATCTAGATCAAAAATCGAATTGCCGAAGACGATCTCAATAGATGATACTCAGGTTGAAATAGCTGGCTCTACCAAGTTTCTGGGGGTATATGTTGATGATGATTTGACTTGGAAAAGTCATATAGAATACCTGAATAAAAAATTAAATTCCCACTTATATGCAATCAATGTATTAAAAAAATCAGTTGATGTATCCACTCTGAGGGTGATATATTTTGCAAATTTTCAATCTGTTTTGTCATATGGAATTGTCAGCTGGGGAAATAGTTCTTTTTCTTATAGTTTATTTGTGAAACAAAAAATGGCTTTAAGATCCATATTTAACATGAAATATAGGCAGACTTGTAGGGGAGTTTTTAAGGCTAATAATTTACTTACATTAACGGGCCTTTATGTATATAATTGTGTTAAGTTTATTGTTCAACATAAGGAAATATTTGAAAATTATAAAAATAACAATAATAGAACGAGACAAATGGATCAATATTTTTACCCCATTCACTCACTTGCTATTACACACAATAATTCTTTGTATATGTGTATTAAATTGTTCAACTCTTTACCAAGAAAATTCCGTTTTATAGATAGTGATAGAATATTTATCAAGGAGCTTTATTCATTGATAATAAATTGTGAACCATACAATGTGAGTGAGTATCTGGAATATTGCAGATTGTATGGAAATATGTTGGTTGCTTAATGCTCTGTAAACTGTTACCTACTATGCGAGGGTAGTTTTTTTGACATTTTTTCTTGTACAACTAGTAATTTTGTACTATGAATTGAATAAAGGTTATTATTATTATTATTATTAAACATTGCTGAAATTTTGCGAGAACCTTTTAAACTCAACTTTGCATCCCAGTTCTAAATTTAAACATTATCTGATCTATATTGTTGAATATCCGAGAAATCTTGGGTCAGTTCAGTTGCTGGATGGGTGACCATTTGCCTCGAATGGAAAATAGATAGTGACTTGCAATTTTCAGGGTAGGTTGCGCATCCGAATAGGAGACTTAAGTTCGTTATTGGGCATAATCGGTCCAACGGTTTCGTAATATTATTTTCTCGACAAACCAAAAGATACAAACTCGATTGAATTGAAGCTTTTGGTAACTAGTTTTAGAATTTCGTTGTGAAATTCTGTGAGGACCGTAGCACTAGAAAGTTTTAATTACATTACGAAAAAATATTATGTATCTCACGATATCTTGAGAACGAAAAGAAATAGCGACTTGCAATTTTTAGAGTTAGTTGCGTATGCGAATGCAACATTTAAGTTTGTTAATCTGCATATTCGGCCACATGGTTTCGGAGTTATGCTTATCCGAAGTTTGTTGTTACTTCCTCTATAACTCGAAATATACTAATCTGATTCAATTTAAACTCGGTGATTACTTGTACAATGCCGACCCACTAATTTTCGAGGAATTTCGTGAATATCGTATCCCGGAGTTACTTGAGGAGTGACATTTTCCGTATTTCAATTCCAATAGAATACATATGTCAGAATTAAAAAGTCTGTGATCATAGACGATTCTCTCGTTACTGAATTCTGTCATTAAAATTGTATGAAATATATTCATAAAAGCTGAGAAAACGGTATATATCGATGCTAAATTCGATTGACTGTATCCAATAGAGTTGAGTAGACAATAGAACATACGCACCAAAGCTCCTGACTTCACGTCAGTGCTTGAACCATTTTTTTTCAGCGGATAAGTGCTTATGAAAAATACAGGGTGAGTCTTTAAGTATTACATTAACTTTAAGCATAGACTACTCTCATCAAATGAAACACTTTTTTCATCTGCCATTTTTTCAGATTAGGCTCAGGTAAAAAGTTGCAAGCGTTTAAAGATTTCACATTGTGCTAATACACTCCTGAATTATCTATGACATTAATGCTGGAAGAGGAAAAGGTACGGCAACATGGTTTGCAGCTTGATTTTGGATTCCAATGCTCAGGGGTACACCCATGAAAGTTGTGAAATTCCTTGAATTTCTGATTTTATAACGTTTTAGGGAAAATTAAGAATAATTTAATTTTCGAAAACGATTGAATATTCTTGGAATGCCCCAAGAAAAACTGTATCTGCTTTCTGTATGCATATTTCGTTTAGTTTTATGAATCCACTGGTCTATAACTAGGAAATCAGGGGAAGTAGAAAAAAACTAATATTTGGAGAATAGGTATTACAGGTAGTGAAAACTTCACACCCACTTTCATTTCATTCGGAAAAAGCTACAAAATAAAAACTGATTTTGTTTCGAGCCGAATTTGGTAAAATGATAATGAAAATACTGTTTCATTTGATGGAAAGAATCTGTGGTTCAAATTAATATACAACTCAAAGACTGCCGGCCCGGTGGTCTAGCGGTTGAAGAACTAGCTAGGGAGTCGCGTGTTCGAATCCCGCTCAGGGCATGGATGTGGTGTTGGGTTGTGTGAATGTCCCAAAATAAATTGAAAGAGTTTGCGATATGAGGAATATAACTGTGTAGATGGACTACAGTTGCCTAGCACATAAATAGATAGAAAAAAAAACTCAAAGTATCGCCCTGTATGCACTGGTTGCTTACGATATGATTGGGTGGGTTTATTTCGGGAGATCTGAACGGAATTCTTAAATGCAATTTATTTTCCAGATATCCAACAACGGTATAAGAAACAACATGTCCAACCTCTACAATCCATACGTATTATCGGAGCTCATTTACGAATTCAGGAGTATTAACTGGTATGAATATATAAACGGCATTTTGTCACCGAGTGTCAAATTCAACTACGATGATCAAATTCTGGTGCCGGATCCCTTCTATCTAAGAGGCATGGAATACTTGATGCTGAATACGACTAAACGGTGAGGTATTTGATTAAAATCTTATTGAGTAATTTGAGTTTGGCCGAAAGCGAATCCAATAATATGGATATGAATAATTCAACTGACCGCCACCTCATCTTTAACACAAATGCTGATCTGGTGGGCTTACAGTTGTTGATTGCCGTCTGTATGGTTTTCATTTTCAGATACATATTTGAATATCGAATTGTGCTACTCAACCTGAAATGTTCGCATAGAATAATAGAAATATTCATTGCTCTTGGATAAGGTTTACATAGTGATCTATGAATCCATTATGTTTGCCTTACATTATGGATGGCAAGAATAATTTCACCATAGAAAATTCGACAGGATCTAACTACTCTGCGAATATTGTTTTTTTCCAACGAAATCTGTTTTTGCAATTTGCGCTGGAAGTGAATTAATCGTCACATTCCCAAATGGACTGAAGTGTAATACCTGAAAATACGAAAACTTAATTTCAAGTTATGAATATACAGGGTGTTTCATTGGTAAATGAACGTACGTTATCCCGAGGTAGATCTATACCAGACGAATCCAAAAAAACCTATATATGATAGGTCTAATCAGCGCCATAGCCGAGATACAGGGTGATTTATATATTCGCCAATATTTTCAATTGCTTATAACTTTTGAACCACCCAGTAGAATCAGTGGATTTTTAGATACTAAAATACCTTTCCTTGGGTCGATCGACTAATCTTCAAACTGATAAAAAAATCTAGGTCTGTATCAGAAAAATATAGTACTTTTCGCAAGCTGAGATTCAATAGACTGTATGAAGGAATATTGATATTTGGTTAAAATTTGTTGAAAAAGCAGAACATTTCGATGGAGATCAGTAGATTTCAGTGTCCCGCAAGACATTCGCCTACTCAAAATTTTTGTCGAATGATTCAATTCGATAGTGATATTCTCAAAGTTATCAATTGCATAGATCGAAAATTCGTATTTTTGCGCGTATGTTCTGGGGATCATCGCGTTATCATTTTGCCCAAATGTGAAATTTAATTCTGAGGTACCGTCCGGCCGTTGCCACGATAACTTGAGAACGGAAAGACCTAGCGACTTGAAATTTTCAGGGTAGGTGGCGTATCCCAATACGACGGACAAGTTCGTTAATGGGTATAATCGGCCCAATGGTTTCCGAGTACTAATTTTGTTTTCAACCAAAATGAATCCGATCGAATTTTAACTTGGTGAATAGTTGTAGCATATAAACCTAAGCACGTCTGTAAAATTTTGTGAAAATCGTGTCACTATAATATTTTAAAAAAATTATTAAGAAATTTTATTTATGACACGATAACCTGAGAACGGAAGGAGATAGCGGCTCAGAATTTCCAGCTTACCGTGTGCATCTGAATGCGACATTTGAGTTCGTTTATAAGCATAATCGTCCAAACGGTTTTAGAGTTATAGCCATCGGAAATTTGGTTGTTTTTTGTTCCTCATTGACTCGAAAAATACAAAACCAATTGAATTCAAACATGGTTATTAGTTGTAGAATGCCAACGCGAAAATTCTTGCAGAATTTCGTGAGGATGGTATAACTAGAAAATTTCAAAAAAATTATTGAAAATAAAGGAAAAAAAATTCTATATATCATAAAACTATTCGTCCGGCATGGCTGAAATTTTGGGAGAGCCTTCAGAACCTAACTCTACTGCAGAGTTCCAAGTTTGAATACAATCGGATCCATATTGTTGGAGAACCGAGCAGTCTTTTGTGAGTTCGGTAGCTGGATGCGAATCGTCGTATGATATGTTGTCTAAGGTCGTATTTTTGCGAGAACCTTCAAAAACATGAATGACATGATGACATATTTTTGCGCGTATGTTCTTGTGAAAATCGTGTTATTTCATAACTAATCTATGGGAGATGATAGCCCTACATTAGCGGTCATACCTGGTTTTGGTAGAGATCCTCCTTAGGAGGAGGCGACTAAATATTGAAGGGATTTCTATGAACAAGAGTGAATATCTTTGAGAAATAGAGAAGGCGATTCTTCTTCAGGAGATCCATGTGCCTTCAGAGGAGTATATTTGTGAGAGGGGACTTTTGAAAGGTTATGTATTATTTTTAATATGATATCGCTGAAATTTTGCTGAAGGCTTCAAAACTTAAATTTATATTAACCACACTTTCTGATCTTCTAAGGTGAGAGGCTCATTTGTGGATATTAAATCTCGTGATGGGTAGAGAGGAATTTTAGGCCAGTTTTTCTATCACTAATGAGAATATATCTTTATGTTTCACCTCATCACCTTTAGATCTATCAATGAACATTTATTGGTTAAGAATAAGTAATTGAATATTACTGGATTTCAATCGAATTTCATTCAATATGTTAGCAACTAAACTTATAATTTTCTTTACTTTGATTATTTAAATATGACATTAATTCCAGTAATATTTTTCAAGAATAATTATGTATTCTTCTCCTAAAGAAGAATTGAAGGTAGACAATAATGTGTTAATTTTTTCATCATTGCTTTCTATCCTGACTTCACGAAAAAAAAATTGGTTCAAGCACTGACGTGAAGTCAGGAGCTTTTGTGCGTATGTTCTATTGTCCATTCTCCTGTATTGGACACTTTTATTCGAATTTACCATGGTGAATTCTATTGTCTGTTCTCCTGTATTGGACAGCCTTAATCGAATTCACCAAGGTTAATTCACCAAGGTTAATTCGATTAAAGTGTCCAATACAGGAGAACGGACAATATAATTCACCATGGTAAATTCGATTAAAAGAGTCCAATACAGGAGAATGGACAATAGAACATACGCGCAAAAGCTCCTGACTTCACGTCAGTGATTGAACTAATTTTTTGATATTTTATTCGTTCGAGATTTATCGTGTTACTGGTCGGCCGGACGGACAGAATCTATTTTGACCACAGATTCTTGATCAGTGAATCGATCTAAATCGTTTAAGACTTTCATTTTCATCCAAAATTCGAAAATCACAGACATGTGGGCAAATTCATAAGCACTCTGTTCCGAGGGACAAGAGCGCCAAAACGAATAATCGAAATATCACGGAATAGCTAGAATCCCGTTTATGGGTTTGGATAGGAGTACAAAATTAGTACTAATTTATGGCACATCCATTCCTTCAAAAATGTTTCTATTAAGAGGTGGATTCTGCTAACTCAACGTAGATTTCTCAGAACCCAGTATTTTCTCGGAATGCCTACACGAGTAAAAAATTTCAAAATAAGGTGCGAAATTAGTACAAGTTAAGTATTAAATTATGACCAT
Source organism: Halyzia sedecimguttata (assembly GCA_937662695.2). NCBI lineage: Eukaryota > Metazoa > Arthropoda > Insecta > Coleoptera > Coccinellidae > Halyzia > Halyzia sedecimguttata. Next base: position 13,802,510 of record OW569418.2, read on the forward strand.
GACATGACTGAAGAGGGTTCTGCTAGCTTTACCGAATTCGTCTAGAGATAGACAGAGGAAACTTCACCACCATCTCTCACTTCTCTCGCATCGAATATTTCTATTTTCGGCTGATTGTGCACTATATTCAAATATCTCTAGAACACAAACGAACAACTCATTTTCAGATTCATAATATCGGTATGGATAGTGCAAACTCACATCGTTACAAAGGTTTCTGTAGCAGCCCGAAACTACACGAAATTATATTTCGCGAAGTTTACGGAATACGGAAATGACGAGACATCTGCATCGATGTAACGGAATGGGGAAGTGTTTCGAACTATGGCGGAACTGAAGCCGCTGCCAATATCTTGGGGCTATTAATTATGGAACAATTTGGCACAAACTCCCAATTGCAGATTGGACGACGCATAAGCCAAGATTACATTATGCAATCCCACAACTGATACTTCTGAAAGATCCCAGTTTCGGTTCTGCCTGATCTGTCGACCTCATAACTGGAAACGTGGCGTGCAGCAGATCTGGCCGATACACTTTGAACATACCATTCGGGTTCTGATCGATATGTTTGGATATTGCGATATTTCTACGACATGCAGTATGTACCATAATGTCGTTCATTATGTTTGGGATGCTTATAATGGTTTGCAGTGTACTCCGCGAGCTCCAACAGTTTACTGAACATATTATGAAAATACATGAAATTCAGAATGAATATTCGATTTAATTAATCATTAATGGATACTTTGGGAGGTAAATTCATTACTATACAATGTGGAAAAGCCAAATGGAGTAAATTCATTATCTTGGTTATTGTACGGATTTATGGAAAATCAGGAACACACCAAATTCAAATTTTAAATTGTCATTCTTCTTCGTAAAAATGCAACCACCTTCGAAAGACGGGGACAACCCCCAATTTTTCAAATAGGAAGTATGGGTAATCATTAAAGGATACTGTGGGAGGTATACTCATTATTGAAAGGTTTTTTTTCTGGGTTTTCTCTCCCAAACTCTGAAAAATACCTATAAAATAAAAATTAGTTATTTTAGATTTGCTTCTGCGTAAGAAACACAGGATATTTGTCAGAAGCAATCAATTGAACAATGTTGCCTAACAAACAACAACGAAACAACATCAACGAAGAAACAACTATATCGTAACGTTTCGGAGTCTATATCAGACTCCTTCGTCAGACGCTTAATGAAAATCGTTAGAATTATTTTGTTGATAGTTATTCTGTAAATAACTATCAACAAATAATCGCGTTATCATTTTGCCCAAATGTCTGTAATTTTATAATTCTTTGCAGAGTCGATGAAGAATTTGAGATAAAATTTGATTCTGTTCGGCCGGCCGTCTGGCCGTTGCCACGATAACTTGAGAACAGAAAGAGATAGCGACTTGAAATTTTCAGGGTAGGTGGCGCGTTCTGATAAGACGGACAAGTTCGTTAAAGGGCATAATAGTCCCCATGGTTTGCGAGTAATAATTTTTATTTCAACTAATTCAGATCCGATCGAATTGAAACTTGGTGAATAGTTGTAGAATACAAAGTTAATTTTGTGCAATTTTGTGAGAATCGTACCACTAAGAAAGTTTTAAAAAAATTATCAAATAATAGTAATAATCTCACGAGAACATAAGAACGGAAAGAAATAGTGACTTGCAATTTTCAGAAACTATCCGTCCGATAGCACTGAAATTTTGCGGAAGGCTTCAAAACCTAACTCTACAGCCAAGTTCCAAATTCCAACAAGATCAGATCTATATTGTTGGAGCTCTAAGCAGCATGGAGTGAGTTCAGTATAGCTAGATGTGTGACCGTTGCCAAGATAACTTTCGAATGGAAACAAATAGCAACTTGAAATTTTCAGGGTAGGTTGCGCATCCGAATGGGACAATTATGTTCATTGTTGGGTATAATCGGCCGAGCGGTTTCGGATTTATACCCATCTAGACTATTGTTTTCTCGATAATTCAAAAAATATAGATCCAATCAAATTGAAACAACTTTATAAGTAGTTGTAGATTACCGACGCAAAGAACTTTGTAAAATTTTGATAGGATCGTAAAACCATAAAATTCAATAAAAAATATTATTTATCTCACGATTACTTGGGAACGGAAAGACATAGCGACTTGCAATTTTGAGTGTAGGTTGTCCATCCTAATGCGACATTTGAGTTCTCTTAAAGGCATAATCTGCAAAACGTTTTCAATAATAATCATCTTTATTAGGAAATTTACTACAGACAATACAAAAAGCAAAGTAAATTAAACAGAGCATTCGAGAAAATACTTTAACAAAGCCAAACCTAAAATAAAACAAAATTCTTTGCATACATTCTACAGGCTTTCTTAAATTGAAGAAGTCTGCTACATGATTTGACTTCCTCAGGATGTTCATTGTAATACCTGAATCCATCTAGGAACAAATAGTTTTGGTTTAAATTTGAAATTACCTTTCTGATATAAAAATCATTCTTGGATCTTGTATCATGACTATTTATATCCATTACAAACATGCAATTATCCAGTAAATGACCAGGAAAACTCTGGTTGACAATTTTATGTATAAATTCCATAGTATTACAGTAAACAGTTTGTTTGACTGACAGAATTTATGCTGCCTCTAACATATCTTTTATCCTAATATATCAATCTGAAATGTGGTTGTTATTTCGTCAATAACTCAAATAAAACGATGCCGATTCAATTCAAATATGGCAATTAGATGTAGAATACCGGAGTTAACTGAGGTTGCGATTCATATTTATCCTTAACTGAGGACCTCAGTTAGGACTTAACGGACATTGTATGCCTTCTGAATATGGCGGATTGAATCACACTGATTTGGCAATTAAGAGCTGTCAAAGCTTTGTGAAACCCACCGTAATTGGGAATGATATCAATCGATTCTTATGATAGAATTGCATCTCAAAAAATATTTAATTTGAAATTTGTAATGTAACCGGGAGTGACGATTACTACAATTAAGATTACAGCGTCACCACGATCGGAATGAAGGCTAAATCTCTATGACTTTAGCGACATCGGGAAATTGAAATCGCGTCATTTCGGTAAGTCCGCGTGCGGACGGTCTTAACTTCCATTCTGATCTTGGTGACACTACAATTTTAATTATAGTAATTGTCCATTCATGGTATGCATGTGAACCGAATGTAGTAAAGGACTCAGGAGATTGGAATGCCTGTGTCTGGACGCTCCTACTCTCGGTTCATAGGTTTTCATATTAGAGAAATGTTGAGCACCTTTAATTCGTTATCGTTATTCCGCTCAAGCGCAAATGGACTCTGCCGAGTGGTTAACTTTATTAATTATAAGGAACTCCGTTATAAACTGAGAAATAAAGGACTGCTGTGATTATGGTTATGGCTATGGTATCCGCACAGAATCTAGAAATACTAGTCATTATTCTGTGCTATAAGTGCATTTTTGTGACTTGCACCAGTTTTCCCGATCATCCTTACATAGTATAAAACAAAGTCGCTCTCGCTGTCTGTTTGTTCCTATGTATGCTTAGATCTTTAAAACTACGCAACGGATTTTGATGCGATTTTTTTTAAAAGATAGAGTGATTCAGTAGGAAGGTTTATGTGTATAACACATGTATACCATATTAGAGAAACACTAATAATTTTAGAGGTTTTTAATGTGATGTCGTAAATAAGCACAATTTTTTGCGCTTACGCTGCAAACGCTGGCTGAACCCTACGAGATAGAGCAAAATAATGTACTACAGTATTGTACACCTTAAAAAGGTCTACAAAAAAGTCCGCAATGGTATATGTCTATCATATATATCAGCATATTGTGGAGAACTGCGAGACCACGGCCTACCCTGGTGTAATGTCTGATTTCCTCACACTCCCACATGCGGCGATTCAATGGATCGAAAATCTATCGATAGAGATATAAATTACCTTATCTTTGGTTTTATGTATGTGTATGTGTTTTATATATACACCTTAATATTTTATATTTTATATTTTGTATTTTATTTTATATTTTACATATATTTTAGTTCAGTATGTGTAGCCATACGCTAATAATAATTAGGGATAACCCACAATAACCATTTTTCATCCTTTACGTTTTACGAGAAATAATGGCTTAATTATGAAGCGAATTTAAGCAATACAGCATTAATCCTTATCCAATTAGGAACCTTAAATACATTGTACACTTAACATTGAATAATATGGCCCTTTAAAGCATGTAATTTAAATGAATATTTTCGAACATATTGAAGATTTAAAATGCAGGGACATAGCGGTTGCGGTGGTACCGACCGGGGGGCCGGCACAGCCAGGATCGGGATATAAATCGAATACAGAGAGCCAGAGAATCATATGTAGAGTGTGAGGCTCGCCTCAGCCAGGATAGATGTATTGATTCCCCGAATTCCTCTGATACCATCGGATTTACTGATCCAATTTAAACGCCTACAATTTCCGGTAAAGATATATTTTGCAATGATCATTAATAAATCACAGGATACAACTTTCAACGCTACAGGCTTATATTTGAGCGTTGAGTGTTTTTCACATGGCCAATTAAGTATATGTCGCTCTTTCAAGAGTAGCCTCTAAAGAAAACATGTTTGTATTGTCTAACGACAAAAATGCTGTGAACGTTGTATATAAAGAAATTCTGTAGTATATTAAGTATCAGCATTTCAACCGTGCAAAGCCGGGGCTGGCAGCTAGTTTTATTATATTTCATATTGGGTCAAGCACTGGCCTAAAGTGGGATCTTTTGCGCGCATGTTCTAGGGTCTATTCACCTCTATTGAACATATCGATTTTACCATCAATATAGACCTCTGGAACTGGAGGGCGAGCTGTAGATGGCGTAATGGTGAGAACAGCTCTGTTGGGGGGCACAATAGATCTCAAGGTCGCGGTGCAGGGTAACCCCCTTATCAATAATAATAATAATAAATCAATATAGACCGTTTTCTCAACTTTTATTAGATATGAATATCTTTCGTTGAATATCTTATGATATACGAAAAAACGCAAGTGTTTTGAGAAATTTTTTGGAAGGATTGACTTATATTCAGTTGATATACTATTCATCAAAGTTATTATTTCATTAGAATTAGAAATGAAAAAAATAAAAAGAATATAGTATATTCTAAAATAAGTTGCAGAATGGACTCCTATTAAAACACGAATGCGAAATTCGAAAACGAGCGACGAAGGAGCGAGTTTTCGAACGCATGAGTGTTGGAATTGCCTTCTGCAACGAGTATTAGACGATATTTTCTCTATTTCAGGCAAGTTTTGTAAAATACTGTTGAAATTTAATGAAAAATTCGGATTATACATCCTAGTGACTTTTGTATTGTATCTTGGTAGTTGGTGTGACTGTTACGAAAGTTGACAGATTACGGAATTTGAATTTGAAACGTACGTAGGGCACAGAGATCAGATTTAAAACAGTTTCCTAATAGCATGAATGATTCAAAATTGGGAAAGCTCTAGTACCTAATTTTTTAATGAAAATAAAACTTTTCCTTTCAACAATTATTTCACTATATCCAGATTATATTATATCGACAATTGACGTGTATTGATATTTGATAGGATCGAATGTCAGTGCTGACTACCACAAAACGGAAAATATAAATAGAGACAATGCGGGAATTAGTTCATTACAGAACTGTTTTAAATGCTGTAAATGCTTTGTTCACAAATTACCGCAAAAATTAATAAATTAGATTATTTCTGATGAAATTTTATCGCCATGTACTTTGTATACGAAGCATTTCCCGAATATAGCGCACTAAAAAATATTATTTTCTCTATTTCAGTATCGTAATGAGTACATTCCAGCAATGAAAACAGTGCTGGAATGAACTCATTCCCGCATTGTTTCTAGTTATATTTTTCGTTTTGTGGTAGTCAGCACTGACATTCGATGCTATCAAATTTCAACACACGTCAATTGACAATACAATATAATCTGGATATAGTGAAATAATTGTTGAGGAAAAGCTTTATTTTCTTTAAAAATTTGGTACTAGAGATTTCCTTCTTGCTAATTTTGAATCATTCATGTTATTAGGAAACTATTTTAAATCTGATCTCCATGCCCTTGATACGTTTCAAATTCAAATTCCGTAATCTGTCAAGTTTCGTAACAGTCCCACCAACTACCAAGATACAATACAAAAGTCACTAGGATGTATAATCCGAATTTTTCATTAAATTTCAACAGTATTTTACAAAACTTGCCTGAAATAGAGAAAATATCGTCCAATACTCGTTGCAGAAGGCAATTCTAACACTCATGCGTTCGAAATCTAGCTCCTTCGTCGCTCGTTTTCGAATTTCGCATTCGTGTTTCAATAGGAGCCCATTCTGCAACTTGTTTTAGAATATACTATTTCGATTCTTTATCGTCTCTGGGATTTACCACCTTTCAAACTGGTCCACCCTACATATCAAATTCGTGTGGACTCAAAACGGTAATGTTTTAATGAGGAAAAATGATACATCTAGAATCCTACATATTCAAAGCGAGACTGATTTGGCAAAGTTATCCTAATCACTGAATGCCTAACATTACTAGCATAAATAGTGTGCTGCTCATAATAACGGCTCTACAAGTTCTGTATCAGAATGTGCGTGGATTACACACCAAACTGTCAATTTTTGAATCAAATTCTTTATGTAGTGCCTTTGATGTAATTTGGGTTACTGAATCGTGGTTGAATGAAAATATAGATGATCATGAGTTGGTGGACAATAGTTACAACGTTTTTAGGCGGGATAGAGATCTGACTGATTCTTCAAAGAAAGACGGTGGTGGAGTGCTCGTAATTGCTCGCAAAGAGTTAAATGCAGGTCCAGTTCCGGATTTCAATAGTGACTCAGAAGATATCTGGATAGTGATTAACGGTAACAAACATAGAATTTACATTTAATCTACATATATTGCACCTGGTAACGATGTGGCTTACTTGTCATTTGCGAGGAAGCTGGAGGCAAATAGGGAGAAAATAGGTGAACAGGACTTGATTCTGATCTGTGGTGATTTCAATTGCCTATCTTTAAAATGGACAAGTCAGTCATTTTCAATTGTGCCTGGTTCTACTAAGGTGGAAGGTAAATATGTAAACATTGTTGATACCTTCAATTTTATAGAATTAAAGCAGTTTAATAACATTTTGAATAAAAATAACAGAATATTGGACTTAATTTTATGTAATAAAAATAGAGTGAATAACATAAGTCGTTGTGATAGTCCACTTGTAAATGAAGATGGCCACCATCCAGCTCTTGAATTTTTATTTGATGTCAATAATCACGAGTATTTAAAGAATACTCCAAAGTATTATTTTAATTCTAGGAGGGGCAATTATGATGCTTTAAATTCAGAACTGTTAAAAATAAATTGGAGTGTGGTTTTAGAAAATTCTGATGTTAATGCTGATGTGGATGTTCTTTACGATATCCAGTGTACAACTATCCAGTGTTACAACTAAATCTCGGATACTAATAATAAGGTACAAATGGGTACAAATGTCGATGACGGCGATCGATTTGTGTTTAGTCTTCCGATCCTAAGTAGGCGCACCCCCGAAGTTACACCGTCTGGCACGCGTGATCGCGTGTCCGGCAGGACAAGCACCACCCTCGGCCAGAATGCGAAGTCCACACCTACCACAACTCCTATGTGTAGACTATGTAGCGGTCTACTAGCGCTCATACTACTGCACCAACTCAGCAATGCTGTGCTCCATCGGTACGACATACATACGGCATGACCGCACCTTTGGTGCGACGTAACTCGGATACTAGTAGTCAGAACGTCCCCGACACTTCATTGTTACATTCTAGCACAACATACTTGGATACTAGTCCCCATGCACCAGGGACCGACACCTCGAACGCTGGAAGCATTCATAGTATGGGTGGATAGGAATTTCCAGCCCGCTATCTCGGATACTAGTGGTACGGGTGCCCGTACTCCGACACCTCCTACGATATTGGACTAACTCCCCCACCTGGTCTCAAGGGCATGCACATGGCGGCTTCACAAGACCCGTCAACTGCCCCGGAGGGTCTATACGTACTAGCGCAAAACCTTGCCCCCCGTTGTTAATGGTAGGAGTGTTATGCAGAACAGTAACGGGCTTAGCGAGTCTCCTTGAAATACGCCTCGCCTGTATTTCACCCATCCCGTATACGTGGTTCGACCTTCCGATCGAACGGCGAACTTAGTCTTCCAGCGCCATGATGTTTTTCATCACATGGACGATGTTAGTGTGGACTTTGAGCATCTCCAGCAGCTGTAATATCAAGCTGTGCGACGATGTGTGAAATGCTTTCGCGTAATCAAGCCAGGATGTATGTAGATCGCGCTTGTAGTGTTTTGCATCTTGACAAATGCTCTTGTCTATGAGTAGGTTGTCCTTGCACCCCTGTACTCCTTTCCGTGCCCCTCTTTGCTCGTAGGTTTGGTTCCACACTGGTGCAATAACCTCCAGAATCCGGGTTTGAAGGACACTTGTGAGAATTTTATACAACGTGTTGAGACACGTGATAGGGCGGTAGTTCTTTGGCTGTCCTAGATCGCCTGATTTTGGTATCAGTACAGTTCTGCCCTCTACCAACCATGATGGAATTGGCTCAAGGTGAATTATTATCCCACTGAATAATCTGGCTACGTGTTGATGAGTAGCTGGAAAGTTCTTCTACCAGTAGTTTTGATCCCATCCAGTCCAGGTGCCGTGAAATCATTTTTGTTCTTTAGGGCTTGTCTAACTTCTTCGGTTGTTACTTCAGTCATTTCTTCTGTCGGTTGCAGACTTTGATCCCATAATTTCTGGAATCTGTGAAGTGCTGGAGTATCCCTGGTTTCCGCTGGTCGCTCGTACAATTTCTTCCAGAACCGTTCGACTTCTTCTGGTGATGGCGGGTTTTCTGCCTCTGCTTGTTTGGGCTGAAATAGCTTTGAAGGTTCTGCGGTGAATATGTTGTTGTCCTCTATCCATTTCTGCTTCCTAATCAGCTTCTGCCTTGCTGCCGCAAATGATCTTATTTTATCGACAGCTTTCTGCTTCAATAGGTTGATGATGGGCAAGTTAATCGTACGGTTCAACGCACGCAGCTCCCCCATCATGACCTCTATCTTCTTGCTAGGCTTCAGTTTTCCTTTCATAACATCTATGATACATTGGTTCCAAGATGCTTGATGCCTCACCATTTTTATCTTCTATTCTAGCTTCTTCATTCTTGACCTATGTTTGTCATCCCTTGTTGTTGTTCTACCTGGAGGGCACAGAAGTGAAGCAGCAGCTCTCACTGCAGCCACGACATCTTCTAGTGAGCAGTCCTCCTTTAGGTGGTGTTCGATGATATCATTCATCTTGGCCAGGTCTTCAGCCTGGAGTCTCGTTTTCAACCGAGCGGTCGTTTTATTCGGATTCCTTACTGCAGCCTCAAATGCTTCCCTTTTGTTGTTCTGTTCTTTGCCTGTTGCATTGTGCGGGATTTTCAACTCGAAATGGGGCATCTCTCACCTGCCTCTCATCCTGTTCTTCTCTCCTTTGAATCGTGGATTGTTGCTGTTGGTTCCGAGCATCTCTCACCTGCTCTTCAGCTTGTTCCTCTAGTCCTTCTGGCTCTTGAAGCTGCTGCAAGATTCCTCTCTTCTTCAGATGGCTCACCTGGTCTCGCAGGTTTTGCTGCGTCATGAAGCTGAGATCTGGATTATTTTCACACCACAGACCATGCAGTCTACGCATATATCCCCTTCTTTCTGGTCTGGACCTTCGGTATAACACAGATAGTTGTTCATGTTCCTCGGGTGTCCACTTGTGGCGTCCCCTTTGCGTGGTCTCGTTCCTGTTGTTATTATTATTATTAGTATCCGAGATTTAGTTGTAACACTGGATAGTAAATTAAATTTCATTGAGCACATAGAAAACATCATCTCGTCATCGAATAAGATGCTGGGATTTGTCCTTCGACATGGTAGATCGTTTAAAAAAAAATGAGCAATCATGAGAATGAGAACTGCACCATGGAAGAAATCAAATTAAATCTGGCCAATTTTGCCCAATAACGAACTTAGCCGAGATATTCATCTCCCTAAACTACTCTGAAAATTTCAACTACCTACCTCATTCCGTTCGAGAGTTATATCTATGTCTGTGGATGAAAAGCAGTCTCACTACTCTTAGATCTCTTACTTCATGTTCCGTACCGAAATGTAAGAATTTTCTGAGAAAACCTAATTTCGGAGCAAACAACTGAGATTTTTCTCACTTCGCTCACAATTCTTCGATTGATTAGATAATGTCATGTCTCAGGAACATCATATGACATTATGACAATTCATACATAGAATAATATCATTCTGTGACAACGTTGAAATACGATTTTTTATTGAAATTTTGAAAAATCATATCTCTGAAAGTATTAGCTTGTTAGAGTTAAAAATGATATCATTGGATTCTTATGGTAACACAGCTTATTAAAAAAAAATTAATTTGGAATTTGCTTTGTAAAAAAAAATTTTTTTTTTTTACTCCGAAACCATCTGTCCGATTTCGCCCAATAACGAACTTAGCCGAGATATTTATCTCCCAAACCTACTCTGAAAATTTCAACTGTCTAGCTCATTCCGTTCGAGAGTTATCGTGCCTACGGCCGGACAGAATGAATTTCGACCACGGATTCTTGATCAGTGAGTCGAACCAAATCGTTTAAGACCATTTTCATCGAACAATTCGAAAATTACAGACATTTGGGCAAATTGATAAGCACTCAGTTCCGAGGAACTAGAGCGCCAATAGATCAGTGCTGACGTTATTTCATGCTTTTGTAGTGAGTAAGCTCAATTTTGCTCTCCAACCTGGAACCCTCATATAAAATACTATTTACAACGGTTAGAAAGCGTGCAGCATACAATTTTGAAATAGCCTAGCTTTTCGTAATAACTTTCAAATTGTTAATAATAATTATTTAGAAGCTCAACAAAGATTTGATTTAATCAGCTTGGAAGATCGTAGGAAATTAAACGACTTATGTTTGTTCTACAAAATTTTGAATGGTGTCCTCTCAGTCCCGAACCTTCTGCAACTGGTGTCTTTTAGCGTTCCTGAGAGAAGATTAAGATCTAAAGAATTGTTTGAAATATCCTTTCGTAGTTTGAATGTTACACAGAATTCACCACTGTGTAGAGTTTTGTCAACTTTTAATTCATTATCTTTTGATGTTGATATTTTTAATATTTCTCTTGTTCAACTCAAAACTTGTTTGAAGACTATGTTCATAACGTAAGTATACCTATTAGCTTATTGTTGTATTTCCTTTTAAAGTTTTCCTCTGGAGTTCAGAAAACTGTTTCCTTTTCATATTGTTAAGTTAAGTATAAATATAAAATGGGTTAGATTTATATATTACTGGGATTGTATGATATTCATATCTTTTCTTTTATTGAATTGTGAATACTGTTTTGTGTTGAGAAACCTGTTTGTGTTCTTCTTTCGAATAAATAAAAAAATAAATCACTTCATGGGGACCCTATCTACGTGAAATGTACGCTTCTGAGCTTGGGGGTACTACATTGAAATATTGGGCAGTCTTACTGCCATACAGACAAGTATGACAGTTTATTAATATCAAAGAAGATCTGTACATACATTCAATATCTTGTAAAAGAATTTTTTTATTTTTCTTGAAATCTAAGAAGGCAAATTCCGTTACTATTTTTTGGAAACCGTATTCTACAGCTTGTCTCACTTTACTCATGGTTATGTTAAAGTTTTTTGTGCTTCATTCATTACTTGCCCTGAGTAAGGACACAAAAGGAGTTCTCTTATATCAAATGCTTGGTCACCATATACAGTATACAGTATATAGTGGCCATCCTCAAAACTAGTATTCTGCTCCTATAGATTGTATAAGCCACTCTGGCTGAAAATGAAAGCATCGTGCCACCTTCCTGGAAATGGTCCAAGGAGACTGACTATAATTCCATCTGGACATAATACCGATTGATATTTGACACAATGAAATCGTTTATGTCCCGAATAATATTCTTTTTGGCGCTCTTGTGCCTCGGAACTGAGTGCTTATCAATTTGCCCAAATGTCTGTAATTTTCGAATTTTTCGATGAAAATGGTCTTAAACGATTTGGTTCGACTCACTGATCAAGAATCCGTGGTCGAAATTCATTCTGTCCGGCCGGTCTGGCCGTCCGGCCGTAGGCACGATAACTCTCGAACGGAATGAGCTAGACAGTTGAAATTTTCAGAGTAGGTTTGGGGGATAAATATCTCGGATAAGTTCGTTATTGGGCAAAATCGGACAGATGGTTTCGGAGTAACAAAATAGTAATTTACGTAACAAGTACGGAAAATAGGGTTTTTTTGGACGAATAGACAAAATTCTAGGACGAGCGTAAGCGAGTCCTAGAAGTCTATGAGTCCAAAAAAACCTTTTTCGGGCGTGTTGCGTACAATTTTTTTTCGGCAACCGTGTAGAATAACAAATCAATGAGACGACACATTTCTTTTTTATATATTTTGATTCTTAGTCAAATTAAACAGAACAGAAAATATAACATGTTAACTAATTTTATATGAACTGTCAGCCGTTTCCTCAGTGCTATGGTAACTTCATTTATCAAAAATATACCTACCATGATTTTCATATTTACAATGACCAAAACGACGTGATTCTTCCCAGCATTTCCCGGCCTAGTCCGGGAAGTACGTACTTCCCGGACTAGGCCGGGAAATGCTTCTTTCTCAAAGAAAAAGCGTCCGGGAAGTGGGCACTTCCCGGACGGTTGCCGAAAAAAAAAATTTTTTTTTACGAAACAAATTCCAAATTAAATTTTTTTCAATAAAAAGTTTTACCATAAGAATCCATTGATATTATTTTTAACTCTAACAAGCTAATACTTTCGGAGATATGATTTTTCAAAATTTCAATAATGCATCGTATTTCACAGAATGATATAATTATTCTATGTATGAATCGCCATAATGTCAACTTATTTTCCTGAGACATGACATTATCTAATCAATCGAAGAATTATGAGAAAAAAGTGTATTCCGAAATGTGAGCGAAGGGAGAAAAATCTCAGTTTTTTGCTCCGAAATTAGTTTTTCTCAGAAAAGTCTTACATTTCGGAACGGAACATGAAGTAAGAGAATGCTCAGTTCTCTCAATTTATGACGGGACTGACGAAAGGGAATACTATAACTTCAAAAATATTGGGGTTGAAATAGTCGTATTTTAGCGATGCAACGGGGACCTCACCCAAAAATGTTTTGAAAATATTACGTAAATATTGAAAGCATAATTATTCTGTAGTTCGAGAGAGGAGAAAATTTGGTGAACGTAGATCAGGAAATTTTTGATCGATTACAAGGTAATTTTTCATTATTACTCTTCTTTCATACATGTTTTATGGAATATCTACTATTTGTAGGTACTTTAAACCTGTTTTGGGAAATTGTCTTACGAAAATTGTTGGCGCTCTAGTTCCTCGGAACTGAGTGCTTATCAATTTGCCCAAATGTCTGTAATTTTCGAATTTTTCGATGAAAACGGTCTTAAACGATTTAGTTCGGCTCACTGCTCAAGAATCCAAGGTCGAAATCGATTCTGTCCGGCTGGTCGGCCGGCCGGCCGTAGGCACGATAACTCTCGAACGAAAGGAGTTAGTGGATTGAAATTTGCAAGGTGGGTTTGCAGCGTAAATATCTCGGACGAGCTCGTTAATGGGCGATTTCCATCAAGCGGTTTCGGAGTTATGGCCGATTTTAGTCAAAATATTTTTTATGAATATTTCCGAAACCGATCACTCGATCTATCTGAAATTCAGCATCAAATTGTAGAATCATGACCTTTATACGCGTGTGAAGTTTTGTATTGACCAGATTACCGCAAAGTGTCAAAAAAAAATTTTGAAAATTTAAAAAAAGTTTTTCTACAATAACTCTCGAACGGAATGAGCTAGGTAGTTGAAATTTTCAGAGTAGGTTAGGGAGATGAATATCTCGGTTAAGTTCGTTATTGGGCAAAATTGGCCAGATTTAATTCGATTTCTTCCATGGTGCAGTTCTCATTCTCAGATTGCTCATTTAATCTTGATAAATAATGTATTATTTGAATTGAATTTCCTTTATGATGCAGTTCTATCATAAGAATACATTGATATAATTCCTAACTCTGAGAAACCACTACTTTCGGAGATATAATTTGCCTGTTTGAACTAGAGCGCCAGAAAGCTCCTGTCCTTAGGGCTTGAACCCATTTTTGATCAACTGTTTGTCTACATATTGGTCTAGCAGTTCCGCCTATGAATGCCCAGCAGCTCTGAACCACTCCTCCCTTACCAACCACTGCCTGAAATATATGATTCGATTATTGAATTATGTTGAGCAATAATCAGTCAATACACAAACTGGTAGGTGAATAAATTATCAAATGATTTCAATATACTCCTCTGAGTAAAACTGTAGTTTATCTCTATTAAGCCATGACAAATTACCAGTTTCTTCTAATAAACCAACATGATTTTTATAAATGTTACTGGCCACAAAATTGCAGATCTCAGACAGAGCTGAAGGTGATATTTTAAAAAAGATTTCTATGTCGGACACTGTATTTGGATACGCTAGCCTTCCTAATAAAATGCAATGTACCTGAACACCTGGAAAACCTAATAGGCATATGATATATCTGATCCTTGAGAAGAAAAAGTCTGAATTTTCAACAACTATACCTGTAGCTACATGATGTCCCGACCTTGCTCTTATATTATCTGGTATATTAAGAACCCGGACTAATCGGATTATTTCTGGTCTTTCGAACCTGAAATATAATCTCACAAATTTATCTTCTATCGATCCTGGGGTTTCCACTAATTCAACGTCTGGCCTGTGGAAAATATCTCTGAGAATTATCTGCCTCATCAAATGTTCATTTTTGTCTCTTCTATATAAATCATAATCTATTGTATCGTCCATTTCAGAGAGCTTGTTTAATTTCAATAAAAGAAGGAAAAAAAAATCAAAAATCGCTCTGATCCTGATGATCTCTGTAGATATGGCAACCGTTTTTAGGATGAAAGAATTGAGACCGTAAATTCTAGGTTAGTAAAACAAACTAACCATGATAATTATGTCGAAGGACTTCTACGAAAGGTTTTAAATCTCTCAGAATCAACGTCGTAGTTACTATTATGGTTAGGAAATATAACGATAACGACGTCGAATTAACGGAAATTTTTAAGTGGCTCAAAATCTCTATTCTTACATTTTTGCGTTCGGCTAATGACAGCTGTCCGCTCTGGTGCAGAGACAATCAGGCCTATTCGCTAAAGGTTGACTTGGAAGTCAACGTTGATAATTTGACATTAGATTATCAAATTTCATATGAATCAACCTAAAGTCAACTTTTCCTATTCTGTATCAGTTGAAATCATATCAATTATTGACTTCAAGTCAAGACGAAGTCAAGAATCTACATGTACATAGTTTTGGTATTCACTAACCATAATTTTAGTTGATTTGTAGATATATGTTGACAAATGTCAATTGACTCCAGGCAAGTCCTTCGAAGCACTTGCCAAGATATAAATTGTTGACTTGAACCGAAATAAATACAGTGGTAATTAGTGTTGATTATTTAATATTTTTTTATCTTATAAGAGAAGAATTACAAAAGTAAGTTCAATATTTAATTGAAGATATATTCATAAAATGAAATGAGAATGCATTTTGTAATCTTACATACTATTATTTCGGTAGAAGAGCTCTGCATATTAACTGCCGGTAATTAAGGGACGCAAATAATCCTCTTACATTTTCTGATGGCCACTTAAACAATTTTTTTTTGCATTTCCAAAGAAGTGTTTTGGATAAATTACTCCAGGCTTCTTATTTACCACTACGCTCACCTTTTCCATATCTAAGCACTTCATTGCTCTCAATAAAAGCGATGAGGGCTCTTAGTTGTTGAGTACTGGGTTTTTTCCTGTTGAGGCCATTTACCAATTAATATTATTAATCAACTAGTATTTATTTGTACAAACTGTACTATACAGGGTCTTTCACGAGGAACCTCACCCATATTTATACGGGAAACTACTAAACGTATTTTCATGAAATTCAGCACTTATAAGTATTTCACGATGCTGATGAAATCTAAAATATTTTCAAGGCATGAGCACCTCCGGTTTTTCCGGAAATGACGTCAACTTCCGTTTTTCAAATTAGAACACCATTTTTTCATTGCAGAAATAGATTCCTTAGAAAATTTCAAGTTATTTTGATGTAACATTTTTCAGTTGTGGTTGGAAAATTCTCTCTGAGCGGGAAAATTCGAAAAAAAAATCGAAAATAGAGCTCCGCTGAAACAAGAATAACTTCGAGGTTTTTGGATGGAAAATTTTCATTTTTGGGATTTTTCAAGATGTAAGATTGATGTATCCACTTTAAAAATCGCAATCGCGA
Source organism: Halyzia sedecimguttata (assembly GCA_937662695.2). Lineage (NCBI taxonomy): Eukaryota > Metazoa > Arthropoda > Insecta > Coleoptera > Coccinellidae > Halyzia > Halyzia sedecimguttata. The sequence continues at coordinate 13,819,031 of OW569418.2, forward strand.
TTCATGATACAGGGGGTGAAAAAATCGCTTTCAAAGTTAGGGATGACAAACTCGTGAAAAATCAATTTTTTCAAATTAGAACCTCATTTTTTTATGGCAGATATTGAATCTACGTTAAAAAATAATGTGAGTGTATGCATCACACCCTTGCCCTAAAGTGGAAATTTTCTGAGTTATTCACAAAAAACTGTTTTTCGTCTTGATTTTTCAGCTATTTCTTTTCCCTTCACGCCAAAAAGATGAAATTTTCAGGAACTGTTACTTAAACCATGTCTTAGATTTTACTACCCTAATATGCAAGAGAAAAAAGTTACAGGTTGTTCCTAAATAGATGGCGAATTTTGATTCGAATTTGTATCGGAAACCTCTTTATTTCAACTAATCGGCGATCGGTTTTCTCTCCAGTGATAAATAAATAATTCCTTATGAGCCATATGCAAAAACTTACCATGTTTTACATTCTTTTTTTTTAATGATAGATATCATTAATTACATCTGCCAAATTCCTCTTTATTCAGTAGCAATTTGTGTTTAATATTAATTTGGTGATAATTCGTATTAAGTTATAAAATCCATCACTATGCCTAATTTTACCAATGAAGATTATTTAAATCTCATTCTACTTCATGGAGAATGTAATAAAGTTGTAGATAGAACGATTCGTCTGTTCATTGAGAGGTTTCCTGACCGACCCAGACCAACGAGAGATACCATTAACAGAACCATGACAAACTTGAGAAATGTCGGATCTTTCGTTAAGAAAACTATACACATCAGAGAAAAAAGTGTAGTAGAAGATGAGAACAACGAAATTACAGTTCTTGCATATTGTCGTGTGAATCCTCAAAATTCTCTCAAAGATGCCGAGATTGATCTGGGATTATCTCAATCGAGTGTTTGGAGAATATTAAAAAAACATAAAATGCACCCATATAAATTCAATAGGGTACAGCATTTGAAGGAAACTGATTTTGTCAGGAGAACAGAGTTTTGCGAAGTTATGATGATTCGATTTCAAGAGAATGAAAACTTTTTGGACTGTATAATTTTGACAGATGAATCTAAATTCACAAAGAATGGTTCTTTCAATAGGCATAACAGTCATTATTGGGATGAAGAGAACAACCACCACTTCAGACAATGGAACTTTCAAGAGACCTGGAGTTTCAATGTTTTTTGCGCCATCAAAAATAATGCAATTCTCGATGTTCACATTTATGATGGGACTTTAACTGGTAAGATAGAACACTACACATGTTTGCATTATTTAAAGAATGTTCTCCCTTAGGAGATAGATATTCTGACATATTGACTCAAATAATTGAGCCGCTAGTACAGAACCATAATGACTTATGGTATCAACAAGATGGCGCGCCTCCACAGAATTCACTCAATGTGTCACATATCCTCTACAGGCTATTTGAAGATCGATGGTTGGCGAACAATGGTCCACATCTTTGGCCACCACGTTCTCCCGATTTAACTCCTTTAGACTATTATGTTTGGGGTAGGATAAAAAATATTGTCTACTCAACTCCCCTGACTGATAAAGAGGACTGCATAGAACGAGTCAGAAATGTGTTCAGGTTTGTTTAGATTTTTAGATTCATAGTTTTGAAACTCAATTTGGTTTTTAAACACTTTTGCAGATCTTTTCCTCCCGATGAAATAAGAAGAGCAACGCACGAAGCATTCCTGAGACGTATAAATAAATGTCTAGAAATTAACGGTCAAAACTTTGAGCATCTTCTCTAGTTATAACTGCGAGAGTTTGCCATGGTTCTCCTAATAGTAACTTGGAGTCGGTTTCAAGAAGAGGTGAAAAATCTACAGCATGGTTCAAATAACAGTTCCTGAAAATTTCATCTTTTTGGCGTGAAGGGAAAAGAAATAGCTGAAAATTCAAGACGAAAAACAGTTTTTTGTGAATAACTCAGAAAATATCCATTTTAGGGCAAGGGTGTGATGCATACACTCACATTATTTTTTAACGTAGATTCAATATCTGCCATAAAAAAATGGGGTTCTAATTTGAAAAAATTGATTTTTCACGATTTTGTCATCCCTAACTTTGAAAGCGATTTTTTCACCCCCTGTATCAGGAATGGCGATTTCGATTTTCAAAGTGGATACATCAATCTTACATCTTGAAAAATCCCAAAAATGAAAATTTTCCATCCAAAAACCTCGAAGTTATTCTTGTTTCAGCGGAGCTCTATTTTCGATTTTTTTTTCGAATTTTCCCGCTCAGAGAGAATTTTCCAACCAAAACTGAAAAATGTTACATCAAAATAACTTGAAATTTTCTAAGGAATCTATTTCTGCAATAAAAAAATGGTGTTCTAATTTGAAGAACGGAAGTTGACGTCATTTCCGGAAAAACCGGAGGTGCTCATGCCTTGAAAATATTTTAGATTTCATCAGCATCGTGAAATACTTATAAGTGCTGAATTTCATGAAAATACGTTCAGTAGTTTACCGTATAAATATGGGTGAGGTTCCTCGTGAAAGACCCTGTATTTATATCAAATTGAACGTTTGTCAAAATAGTGTTCCTTCCGTACTTTCTCCCGCCTCTAAAAACTTCAGATTATTTGAATAATTTGAAAACTATAGGTTAGAATACACGGTAAGACCAAAGAGTAAAACTGATAAAACATAGAATATTATGAAATTTAAGAACTACTACGCTGTTGTCAGATTTATATATTGGGTTTTCTTGTCAATGTTGACTTATTGTTGACTTTGGTTTCAACATGAGTTAGTGAATATGAAATCAAGTCATTGGTCGCGTTCAGCAGAAAGATCGGTAGCATGAACCGCTCCGCTACCGATAGGTAGCGGTATCGTAATCTGCCGAACGGACAGCTCTAAATCACAGATGTTTGAAGTTCAGGTTAGGTGATTCGAATTTTCTTTGATTGCCTGTCACAAAAATAAATATTCAATCATGAATCCAAATATCATTTCATTACTCTTTGAAGATGATAATATTACGGTCAACATATTGAAGTGAACTTATTAAATTATTGGCTCAACCTCTGCCATCATTGGAAGATGAAAACAGAGAAATTGTTCCCAGGAATCAAAATTTTTATGAAGAGACAATTCCTCAATATATGGGTGATTTATTCAAAGACCATTTTAGAATGTCCCGAAATGCAGGTCGAAAATATATGTCCAGTATCCATTTTTTAGCTACTTATTTAAAAAAAAATGTCACAACTGTCAAACTTAAAACATGTTACCGATACTGAGCGGAAAAAATTACGCTCCTCAAAATGACAACCGCTACTCAACATGTTCCAAAGTGAGCGTACCGTTCGGCAGAAAAATCATCGAAATGTGACAACTGTTCCGCAACTGTTGGTTCTGCTGAACGCGACCAATGTTGTTATGAAAATGAGGTAAATCAACTTGACTTCAAGTCAACATTGATAAATGTACATAGATAGAGAATAGGCCTGATTGTATGTATTTACTATTCAAGGTAGAGTTTATAGACATCATAATCAACAATCGATAGAACACAATCCGTCGTATTCACAAAGCATTCAATCTCCGTTAAGTCCTAACTGAGGTCCTCAGTTAAGGATAAATAAGAATCGCAACCTCAGTTAACGTATGTAACGGTGCTGAAACAGGCCTGTTTCACGTTATTTTTCACTTAAACTGAGGTTGCGATTCTTATTTATCCTTAACTGAGGACCTCAGTTAGGACTTAACGGAGTTTGAATGCTTTGTGAATACGGCGGAATATGTTTTCGATAGAAGCAAATATGAAAGAAATCCTTGTGGATTAATTCAATGATAATAACGAATACGTTATGCTAGGGCATTCGTGCCATTACAGAAAATATTTTTTCATCGGATATAAGAAGCCACCATTTGTTAAAATATTTATATGTTCGACAGTAACATTCAGGAAATTGATGCGCCATTTATTGTATCAATTCTTCGGAACTATTTGCTTTTTCTCATGTGGAAGCAATGATATTTTCATTATAATACTATTTTCCATAATTATCGTAATCTGACGAATTCCTTTTTTGCAGAGTTCTAGCTAATTTTATGGCTTGGCATACTCTTCAATATTTCATCAATTTCATGCCAAGTGATTTAGCGAGCAAGGCACATGGACACATGGAATCACCTAGTCCAGTTTCAAGAAGACCTAGATGGCAGATGTGCGTTGACTCTGTAAAGGAACGGTTAGTACCATTTATGTTATTTTACACCTTGTCCTTAATCTTATTAATTAACAAGGCATGACGTATGTAATTCATCATTTTCATATACTTACCTACTAGCTAAAAGACTCCTTTATAACTAGTTACTCAACTGGTTTTTCCAATATTCTGTGGATCCCTTAATTTTTGCTGCACCGTTGGCATGTTTTTGTGATGGTCCCACTTCCACAACTTCATTCTCCTATCGGTCAATAAAAACAAAAAAACAATAAAAACAAAGCTATATGCGTTCAAGCTTTCCAATAGAAAATATCGGTCAAGCAGGTCTCTTCAATTTCCGTATTGTCACACTTGGATTTGATAAAAAAAAATTGGTTCAAGCACTGACGTGAAGTCAGGAGCTTTTGCGCGTATGTTCTATTGTCCATTCTCCTGTATTGAACACACATAACCGAATTTACCATGGTGAATTATATTGTCCAGGCTGCTGTATTGGACACTCTTCTTACTCGAAGTTACCATGGTAAATTCGATTAAAAGTGTCCAATAAAGGACAACGGACAACATAATTCATCATGATAACTTCGATTAAGAGTTTCCAATAACAAAAATGGGTTCAAGCACTGACGTGAAGTCAGGAGCTTTCGCGCGTATGTTATATTGTCCATTCTCCAGTATTGGACACTCTTAATCGAATTTACCATGGTGACTTATATTGTCTGTTCTCCTGTATAAGACACTCTTAATCAAATTTACCATGGTAGACTTCACGTCAGTCTTCTAAGGAATTTTTCTTTTCAATGATTTTTTAGAAATTTTCTAATTCGACGATCCTACGAAAATTTGCCAGAATGTTCGAGTTGGCATTCTACAACTAATAAACATATTTGAATTGAATAAGATTAGTATTTTTTGAGTTATTGAGGAGATAACAACCAAATTTCAGATTGATATGACTCCAAAACCATTTGGCTGAATATGCTGGTTAACGAATTTGAATGTCGTATTCAGATGCGTAATCTACCCTGAAAACTGCAAGTCGCTATTTCTATCCGTTATCAAGGAATCATGAGATACATAATATTATTTCGTAATTTACTAAAAATTTTCTAGTGGTACGGTCCCCACAAAATTTTACGCACGTCTTCATGTCGATATTCTACAACTAGTTATCAAGCTTCAATTTGATCGAGTCTATATTTTTTGAGTTATCGAGGAAATAATATTCCAGATGGGTATAACTGTGAAACCGTTGGGACGATTATGGCCAACAGCAAACTTAACTGTTCCATTCAGATGTGCAACCTATCCTAAAACTTGCAAGTCTCTATCTCCTTTCGTTCGAGAGTTGTCGAGGCAACGCTCATCCATCCAGCTACTCAACTCACACAAGGCTGCTCGGATCTCCAACCATATAGATTCGATCAAGTTCAAACTTAGAACTTGGTAGTAGAGTTAGGTTCTGAAGGCTCTCGCAAATTTTCAGCGATATCGGACGAATAGTTTCTGATATATAGAATTTTTGTGAATAATTTTCTATGATTTTTTAAAAATTTTTTAGTTATACGATCCTCACAAATTTTGCAAGAATTTTCGCGTTTCGATTCTACAACTGATAACCATGTTTGAATTGGTTCGGTTCTGTATTTTTTGAGTTATTCAGGAAAAAACCAAACCAAATTTCAGATTGGTATAACTCCAAAACCGTTTTGCCGATTATGCCTATAAACGAACGCAAATGGCGCATTAAGATTCTCAACCTTACCTGAAAATTTCAAGTCACTATATCTTTGCGTTCTTAGGTTATCGTGACGTAAATAATATTTTTTAATAATTGTTAATTTCCTAGGGATACGATGTTCACAAAATTTCACAAACGTTCTTAGGTTTACATTCTAAAACTACTCACCAAGTTTCAATTCGATTGGATTAGTAGTAGTTGTAGACAAGATCATTACTCGGAAACCGTTAGGCCGATTATGACCATTAACGAACTTGTCCGTCCTATTGGGATGCGGCACCTACCCTGAAAATTTCAAGTCGCTATCTCTTTCCGTTCTCAAGTTATCGTGGCAACGGCTGGCCGGACAGAATCAAATTTGACCTCGAATGCTGGATCAGGAAGTCGAACTCAATCGTTTTGAGACCATTTTCGGCGAAAAATTCGAAAATTACAGACATTTGAGCAAAATGATAATGCGATGTTCCCCACAACATACGCGCAAAAACGGATATTATAAATTTTAATCTCAAATAATTCGAGAAAGCTATTTTTGAGGGAAAGCATTTTGCAAACTTCTCATTCACGCCGCATCTACTCCAAAATTGTTCGGCCATTGTTTACCACTTCAATAACCCTTATGAAACCCGTTCAATCATACCCTTGGTAAAATATATATTTCTTCATCAAAGTACCGTCCACTGTATTCTGTTAATTAAAATTATCGATCGAATTGTATGTTTGCCCAAGAAATCTGAATATTTCGAGGTATGGACATGCAGTGGCGATGAGGTCCAATGACATTATACCGGTGTCCTGTAATTTCGGTGAAATCAGGCTACCACCGGAAACAATTTTGTACGTTTTTGCTATTAGAAGTGAGGCAATATACGCTGATGCGGTTTTGGTTCACTCGGGCACAATATTTACAGACCATAATTTTAATCCGTTTTTGAAATGTGTACAGTACTCCGGAAATTATGTTCAAATGAATGCCTAGAGGTATTCGGTATACGATTTTTTATTTTAATATCGATTTCAATTCCCTCTCCAGAGATAATTTTTCAAAAAATATAACATATTTCAACGAATTACGACATATATGGACTTGAATCCTGATCTGATTGACAATTTCATTACTGTGAACCTATCTGAAAAGGATAATAACCAATAATTTTGATTCTGCAATATTCACGTCCATGTTCGAATAATGAGTAAATTATTATCCTAGGGAATTGGCCAAAATTGACAACAAATCAGTTATAGATTTGCCAACGTTTATGAATGATTCGTTCCTTTTTCAAGGCGGAAATAATAAATTATTAATTCATAAATTAGGATATATACAGGCAAGTCAAAATTATGGAACAAATTCATTTTCTCAGAAGAAAAATATTTGGCAACAAAATCCTGAAACAGGTCAATTTTTGTTTCACTTTTATCAAATTTTTATGCATTTTAGAAGGATTTTTGTTGCACCCTGTGCCAACCCTCAAAATTTTTTGAATAGGAAAAGTGGGTCATGTGGTACTTTTATGGCACGGTCTTTGTATCTTCTTTGGCACAGGGTGCAAAAAAATCCTTCAAAAATGGGTTCAAGCCCTGTGGACAGGAGCTTTCTGGCGCTCTAGTTCAAACAGACAAATTATATCTCCAAAAGTATGGGTTTCTCAGAGTTGGGAATTATATCAATGTATTCATATGATAGAACTGCATCATAAAGGAAATTCAATTTAGATAATAGTTTATTTATCAAGATTAAATGAGCAATCATGAGAATGAGAACTGCACCATGGAAGAAATCAAATTAAATCTGGCCAATTTTGCCAATAACGAACTTAAACGAGATATTCATCTCCCTAAACTACTCTGAAAATTTCAACTACCTACCTCATTCCGTTCGAGAGTTATATCTATGTCTATGGATGAAAAGCAGTCTCACTACTCTCAGATCTCTTACTTCATGTTCCGTTCCGAAATGTAAGAATTTTCTGAGAAAACCTAATTTCGGAGCAAACAACTGAGATTTTTCTCACTTCGCTCACAATTCTTCGATTGATTAGATAATGTCATGTCTCAGGAACATCATTTGACATTATGACAATTCATACATAGAATAATATCATTCTGTGACAACGTTGAAATAAGATTTATTATTGAAACTTTGAAAAATCATATCTCCGAAAGTATTAGCTTGTTAGAGTTAAAAATTATATCATTCGATTCTTATGGTAAAACAGCTTATTGAAAAAAATTTAATTCGGAATTTGCCTTGTAAAAAAAAAATTTTTTTTTGTTACTCCGAAACCATCTGTCCGATTTTGCCCAATAAAAAACTTAGCCGAGATATTTATCTCCCAAACCTACTCTGAAAATTTCAACTGTCTAGCTCATTCCGTTCGAGAGTTATCATGCCTACGGACGGCCGGCCGGCCGGCCGGACAGAATGAATTTCGACCACGGATTCTTGATCAGTGAGTCGAACCAAATCGTTTAAGACCATTTTCATCGAAAAATACGAAAATTACAGACATTTGGGCAAATTGATAAGCACTCAGTTCCGAGGAACTAGAGCGCCAAAAATGCATAAAAATTTGGTAAAAGTGACCTGTTTCAGGATTTTGTTGCCGAATATTTTTCTTATGAGAAAATGAATTTGTTCCATAATTTTGACGCGCACTGTATATATATTCTTTTGAACCTCGAGCATTAAAATTTGTTTTTTATCTAACAATAAAGCATGTGTATGAAAAAAGTGTTAGCAGAGGTTAGTGTAACGGGTAATATGATACTAAAGCGTAGGGAAAAAACCTCATCAAAAAAACCCTATCTCCCCTTTAGTGTTAAATATTGAAGGGTATCTTTTTCTCTACTATCGCTTCTTCCTTCAACAAGCAGAGAAGTTTCACCAAGGTACCCCAAACTCAATTTGGAAAAGGAAAAGACAAAACGAGAATACGAGCAAATTAAATCTAAGATATTCTATATTTTTTTATAAAATAGATTTGAAACTCGCTACCCATTCTAAAAAAGATTCAGAAACATAATGAATAGCCCTAAAAACATCTTTGAATCTATATATGCGACAATTATTAACTGAATGATCTATGGTTTTCTCTGCTTCCCCGCATTCACAAATAGGGCTCTCAACTGAGTTCCATCTGAAAAGCATGCTGTTGCAACGACCATGACCGGTTCTTAGACGATTCAAAATAGACCATATTTTCCTTGGAAGATCAAACCTCGGAACTCTATTTGAAGGATCAGAAATTAAATCTTTGTTGAATAAAACGCAAGAAATCCATCTGACCGCCAAACTTCCTTGTCACTTTTATTCAAATTAAGAAAACAGTGGGACCATAAAGAGTTTCGTGACTTCAATCTGGGAATTTTATTGTCTGGAATGTAGGAGAGAATCGGAAATGAATTCGGAAAAGAAAAGTCTGCCTGCGAAAGTGGGTCGGGACAATGTTTGAAAGAACTAGCAACCAATGAATAGGAGTAGATCTAATAGTTCCAGTGATGATCATCATTGATGAATTCAGCTGTGAATCAATTTTTTGAGTATGAACACTATTAAACCAGACGGGGCAACAATATTCAGTGGCAGAAAAAACCAAGGCTAACGCTGCCGTTCGAAGAGTCGCATCAGCACCCCATGAAGTACCAGCTAATTTCTGCACAATATTATTTCTTGTTTTCAACTTCAGACGCAAGTAATCCAAATGGGATTTGAAATTCAAACAGGAATCTAGTTTCACTCCTAGATATTTAGGATAAAAATTATGTCTCAAGAAAGAATCACCGAAAGTTACACACACTCAATGTTCTATATTTTTGATGATTGTTCAAATGAAAGCAAGAAACCTCAGTTTTACAGGGTGGACCAAAAGTCCGTTTACTTTTTAAACAATGATAAAAACAAAACTAGATAAATGCTGCAAAATCTGTTTATTTATTATTAAAAAAGACAAGTAGGGATTTTATTTTTTGAATATTACATCAACCATATGTGACCCTTGTCCCTCACGACACTGTTGCAACCTGGAGCGAAAATTTTCTATCACGGCCTTGCAGGTGTTTTCTGAAATGTTTTGGATTTCTTCGCTGATACGTTCCTTTAATTCTTCAAGAGACGCTGGGTTGGTGTCAAAAACTTTATTTTTGAGGTATCCCCAAGGAAAAAAATCCATTGGGGATAAATCTGCACTACGAGGTTGGTGAACTTCTCTAGCATATCCTTAGCAAACTGGAGCCTATGAGCATGATCTTGTGGCTTTAATTCCTGTACCATTTGAATTTTATAAGGATGTAAATGTAAATCTTTGTGGAGAATACGAATTAAAGATGTTCTTGGCACATTAAAGACACCTGACCGCTTTCGAGTAGAGAGGGTAGGCTGTTCGCGAACGGATGTTCTTACAGTCTCTACGTGTTCGGCATCCCTTGAAGTCCTAGATCGGCCGGATCGTGGTTTATCCATTGTCGAACCTGTCTCCTCAAACTTGTGTACCCATTTTCTAATCAATTGAATTGATGGAGCTTCATTTTTATGCCGTAAGTTGTAGTGAGCGCAAAATTTTCGGAGAATCGTTGTTTCGATAGTACTCGCGTACGCAGAACGCACGTTGTGCTCCGTTGAATGGCGCCATGGCACTGAATTCCCATAGGCTGCTCTCGAGTTACGTACCCCCTCCGCCCCACCCCGCCTTCGCTGCTCGACGTAAGTACTGATTTAAAAGTAAACGGACTTTTGGTCCACCCTGTATTTGGATTCGGACACAAACGCCACTGAAATAGGTACTTTTTCAGAATTTCTATATCTGCACATAGATTATTTTCTATGCTTTGGAAATCAGAATGACGAAATGCAAGGGCAATGTCATCAGCGTATATGAATTTATCAGTGGAAGTAGCAGGAATATCACACAGATATAAATTGAAAAGAAGAGGTGCTAAAACTGAACCTTGTGGGAGACCATTATTCAAAGTTTTAAATTTACTACTAAAAAAAACACGAAACCTTCTATCCGTCAGCATATTTTCGAGTTAACGAAAAATTTTTCCACACTTTGAATTAGTATAAAGATTTAAAATCAAACCATCTTTTCATACCGTGTCATATGCTGCCGATATATCCACAAATGCTGTTTCTGTTTTCATTTTACTATTGAAACCTGTTTCGATATAATCAGTTAGACTTAGAACCTGATCACAACAATTTCTATTTTTCCTGAAACCCCCCTGGCAATTCTGTAGAACGTCTTCTACAGACAATTCAATCATAAACATTACTGCCTCACTATACAGGTGAAAATTCCGACAATAAACTAAAATATGGAACAAAGTCAGTAAAAATTATCACTTCTAATTCGTGAGGTCAACATAATAACAGCAATTTGACAATAACAAAGAATATTCTTTAAAGTACATGCACCGTGGCGAAACTGACGCTCCGCTGTTGAAGTGAACAATTCGTCCAAATATCTGCAGTTTTCAAATATTTGTCCGAGAATGATCTCAAACGATTAGTTTTAACTCACTGATGAATAATCCGAGGTCAAAATTGATTATGTCCGGCCGACTGTCAGCACGGTTATACGGTCGAACGTAACGAGTTAGAGAGTTGAAATTTTCAGAGTAGGTTTGTAAGCCAAATGCGCAGGCTAAGTTCGTCAATGGGCAAAATCGACCGAGTGGTTTCAGGGTTATAACCATCTGAATTTAGTTTTTTCAATTACTCGAAAAATACTGATCTGATCGAATTGAAGAGCGGCAGTTGGAAAAATACTGACACGAAGACTTATACAAAATTTTGAGAGAATCGTATGACTGAAAAATAAAAAAAAAATAGTATCTCAGAAACTATCCGTCAGATATCGTTGAAATTCTGCGAGAGATTTCAAAACCTTATTTCACTGTAGAGTTCTAGATTTAAACTCAGTCGGATCTATACTGCTGAAGATATTACCGAAATATCGATCACGATTACCTATACTAGTCCACTGATTTTACACTCGAGCAACGAAATTGTCAACAGTTTTTGATTTTTTCCGTGCCTGGAGAGGACAAACAAAGCACTGTTTATTTTCGACCAAACAGTGAATCTATGTATTCGAATGGTTCCTTGCGCCACCATAGAAGTAGCAATGTTCGTTTTCGACCCAGTAGTGAATGGTATGTATTTGAGTCGAAACTAATCTTTTGAGAACATTCTAGGCCAAAAAGTGGAATAGTTTTTAGGGACGTTAAATGTGATTTATATTTTTATTCATATTCTTGGAAATATCGGGAATATAATTTTTCTCTGGAGCTAAGCAGCTTTGGAGAGTTCAGTACCTGGACGAGTGACTGCGCTGGCTATAAATTTGAACAGCACGCCATTGCTTTTTCATTACCATTTTTCGAAATTGGGCTCAGGTAGCGAGATACAGATGGTGGAAATTAAAAAAGATCATTTTTGCGCGTATGTTCTGGGGAACATCGCGTTATAGTTTTGCCCAAATGTCTGTAACTTTCGAATTTTTTGACGAAAATGGTCTCAAACGATTTAGTTCGACTCCCCAATGAAAAATTCGAGGTCAAATTTGATTCTGTCCGGCCGGCCGTCCGTCCGGCCGGCCGTGCGGCCGTTGCCACGATAACTTGAGAACGAAAAGAGCAAGCGACTTCAAATTTCCAGGGTGGGTGGCGCATCCCAATACGATGGACAGGTTCATTAATGGGCATAATCGGCCCAGTGGTTTCCGAGTAATAATTTTGTTTTCAACCAATATAAATCTGATCGAATTGAAACTTGGTGAGTAGTTGTAGAATATGAACCTTAGCACGCTTGTGAAATTTTATGCGAATCGTATGGCTAGAAAATTTTAAAAAAATTATTGAAAAATATTTTTGTTGTCACGAACTTGAGAACGGAAAGAGATAGCGGCTTGAAGTTTTCAGGTTAGGATGTGCACCAGAACGCGACATTTCAGTTTGTTCATGAGCATAATCAGACAAACGGTTTTAGAGTTATAGCCATCTGAAATTTTCTGGAATTTGGTGGTTTTTTGTTCCTCATTAACTCGAAAAATACTGAACCGATTGAATTCAAACATGGTTTTTAGTTGTAGAATGCTAACGGAAAAATGTTTGCAAAATTTGGTGAAGATTGCATTTGTAGAAAATTTTTAATAAATCATTGAAAATAAAAAAAAAATTTATATATAAGTAACTATTCGTTTGAAATTACTGAAATTTTGCAAGAGCCTTCATAACGTAACTCTACTGCTAAGTTTCAAGTTTTAATACGATCGGTTAAATATTGTTGGAGATTCGAGCATTCTTGTGTGAGTTCAGTAGATGGGTGACTGTTGCCTCGATAACTTTCGAACGAAAGCAGATAGGGACTTGCAATTTGCAGGGTAGGTTGCGTATCCAAAAGGGAGAGTTGAGTTCGTTTTTGGGCATAATCAGTCTAACGGTTTCCGAGTTATACCCACCTGGAATATTATTTCCTAGATAACTCAAAGAATAAATATTCGATCGAATTGAAGCTTGGTAGCTAGTAGTAGAAAATCAACATAAAGACGTGTTTGAAATTTTGTAAGAACCGCACCCCTAGAAAATTTGAAAAAAATGACGAAAAAAAAAATTTCAAGAACCGTACCCCTAGAGAATTAAAAAAAAATCACGAAAAAAACAATTGGTTCAAGCACTGACGTGAAGTCAGAAGCTTTTGCACGTATGTTCTATTGTCCATTCTTCTGTATTGGACACCCTTAATCGAATTTACCATGGTAAATCATGTTGTCCATTCTCCTGTATTGGACACTCTTAATTCGAATTTCGTGGTAAATTCGAATTAAGTGTCCAATACAACTCTCTCAAACAAGCATCAGATAAAAAAAATTTCAGATAATCGATAAACACGCAGGAACGGGTTTGTATGTTGGAGATGGCAACAAAATGCAAGTGTATATTAGCACATTGTGAAATATTTCAAAGCTTGTAAGTTTTTACCTTATCTATAATCTATAAAAATGGCAATTAAAAAAGCGTTTATTTGATGAAGGAAATCTGTGGTTAAAATTAATGTACAAATTAACGCCTCACCCGGTATAAGTAAATATCACTGTGATCATAAATACAAAATAAATACGGAAGTAAATATTGCTGAGATATCTATTAGGTATTTTTATTTCATAAATAATAAAGTCATGAACAATAATCAGGATTGCATCCAGGATGTGGTTACCTGAGTTATGTCTTCTGTGGTTCGCCATTTTATGTGCAAATGTTGAAAATTTTACCCCTATCGTGACAATGAACGGGACTCATTCCAACTCAGACGGTTATCAGAACAAGAATTCCGTTATTGGGCAAAGTTGAAGTCAACAAACCATGTATCCTTGCCGTCTTGAAGGACGTCATCCTCCGTGTAATTGCTCGGATTCCTGTCGAGATGTTCGACAACGTCATACACAACTTCACCGAGCGTTTCGAAGAATGTTTAAATCGCGAATGACGTCATTCATCGGACATTATATTGTATATTGTTGTAGGGGGTAACGTTGCACTGCGACCCTGAGGCCTATGGTGTCCCCATCAGAGCTATGGATGTCATCACCATCTATAGCTCACCTTCCAGTTCCCGAGTTATGATGAACTCTAGTATCTGGGATGGCTTCAAGGAGGCTACGTCTTCGCTCCTGCAGATTTCTTGCCCAAAGCATTCCTTACGTTGGTTTTTGATGGCGAGGCATTCCGTTATCAGATGATCAGGAGTTTGCTCCTCCTCTCAACAGAATCTACACTCGTCAGTTTCTGCTAGCCCTAATCTCATCATATGCTTCCTAAGTCTTGTGAAGAAACCAGTGAGGAGATGCAGCTTGTTTTTACTGAGATCCATATATTTCTTGGATCTGACAGTGTCAAAGTTCCGGAGGAGCTTTTTGGAGTGATACATTCCTGGGTGAATATCTCTTTCAGTTTCTTCTTTCATCCGAAATTCACTTTTGTAGGTATATCTACCTACCCCACAGTAGGGTTCTGAGCCAATAAAAGGGGTTCGTGCTCCTTTCTTGGTAAGTGTGTTGGCTTCCTCATTTCCTTCAATTCGCGAGTGACCAGTAACCCAGACCAGGGAGGCCCTGCTGTTCTTGTCTACTTAATTAACTTTTCTTCGGCACCCTTATATTCGTTTAGACTCATGGAAGCTCAGAGCTTTAATAGCTGCTGGACAGTCAGAATGAAATGCTATATCACAACTCTAATAGTTTCTTTCTAGGTTCATTTCCACGCATCTTTCGATTGCAAGTTACATATTTAATATGTAAGGATGTGAATCAAACAAGATCTGGATGGGAACTGTCTATTCACAATCAAGTACAAAAGTATATATGATAGACGACCTCCATTGGCGGCTCGTCAACAAGACAATATCAGTAATGAACAATGATATGTGATATCTCCCCTTTTTTTTTAAATTCACCTAACTAAACAAAAATTCCTTTAACTATATATACAAAACAAATTATTTTCTGAATAACACTGTAAAAGTCCCGCACAAATTTTATACAGTACAAATACCTTTAAGTGAATCCGAATCTTTCGGGCTTTCTTACAACCCTACCTGAAGATGTTGTTGGTACCACATTTTAAACCTCTTCAGGCTTATATAATTTACTTAAATTAAATTCACCTATTTCTGCTTTTACTAGTTCTGTTTCAGGTTCTGACAAACCTTCTATAAACCTCCTATTTCTAAATATTTGATTTCCATTTTCTTTTTTGGCGCTCTAGTTCCTCGGAACTGAGTGCTTATCAATTTGCCCAAATGTCTGTAATTTTCGAATTTTTCGATGAAAATGGTCTTAAACGATTTGGTTCGACTCACTGATCAAGAATCCGTGGTCGAAATTCATTCTGTCCGGCCGTCCGGCCGGCCGGTCCGGCCGGCCGGTCCGGCCGTAGGCACGATAACTCTCGAACGGAATGAGCTAGACAGTTGAAATTTTCAGAGTATGTTTGGGGGATAAATATCTCGGCTAAGTTCGTTATTGGGCAAAATCGGACAGATGGTTTCGGAGTAACAAAAAAAAATTTTTTTTTTTACAGAACAAATTCCAAATTAAATTTTTTTCAATAAGCAGTTTTACCATAAGAATCCATTCATATAATTTTTAACTCTAACAAACTAATACTTTCGGAGATATGATTTTTCAAAATTTCAATGATATAATTTTTCTGTGGCTATTCTATGAATTGTTATAATGTCAACTTTGACGTTGTCTCATTGTAATTCATTCCAGTAATGGTATCAATATGAGAATTAGAATATTATCATACTTTTGTTGGTTGATATTTTCATGCCGATGGTCAATCCATATGATGATGGGAATGGTAATGGTAAGTTAATAATATTGAGTTCAGAATATCTCCACTGAAAACAAAACTGGAATTGAGGAATAAATATCTCGGATGAGTTCGTTGTTGGGTAGAATTCGTCTATTGGTTTTGGATTGATAATTTTTGGCACTCTTGTTGAATTTAAATTCTTCTATGATGTTTGAATTCAATTTCTGCTAAGATGAAGTTCTAAATTTCAATAATGAATCGTACTTCTGTTTTCACAGAATGCTATAATTATTCTATCTAAGCTTTATTATATGATCTGTGTTCATACTCGTACATTTCATCCTGTTCTATAAGAGAGAGTCAAATTCATTTCAGCTATTTTAATTTGGTTTCTTCCATGGTGCAGTTCTCAGATTGCTCATTTAATCTTGATAAATAAACTATTATTTGAAATGAATTTCCTTTATGATGCAGTTCTATCATAAGAATACATTGATATAATTCTCAACTCTGAGAAACCAATACTTTCGGAGATAATTTGTCTGTTTGAACTAGAGCGCCAGAAAGCTCCTGTCCACAGGGCTTGAACCCATTTTCTATAACATAAGAACGTTCTCGAGGTATATCAATTATTTTGCCAACTTTCCAATTAGAACCTGAATAATCTTGATATCTCACTCTATTATTTATTTTTAATGGTTTTAAATTTTTATGACTACGATTGTAATAATATTTCTCTCTAGTTTTTTTTTGAGGATAACGTTTTATTATAATTTTGAAAATTTACATTTTGGGGTTTAAGTGCCTCAGCAGTGGTAGGCAGTATATCTCTTAAATTCCTAGAAAACATAAGTTGTGCCGGAGAAAAACCACACTCCAAGGCCGTGTTTCTGTATAAAAGCAAAACTAACTCTATGTCTTTATCCTCCTCTATGGCCTTTCTGAGTAATTTTTTGATAGTCTGTTTTGTTCTCTCGACCATTCCATTAGACTGTGGATATTGTGCACTAGTAAATATATGTTTGAAAGCCCACTTTTTTGAAAAATTGTTAAAAGCTAAGGAAGAAAATTGAGGTCCCCCATCTGAAATTATAACTGCTGGAATGCCAAATCTACCGAATAATATTTTCAAAATATTTACAACACTAATAGAATGAGCATTCTGCTCCAATTTTATCAACTCAACCCACTTTGTATAATAATCTACAACTAACAAGAACATTTGAGAACCTAAATACAATATGTCTATACCTAATTTGTTCCATGGAATTTCAGGTATTTCATGATGTTTCAATTCCTCCTTTTGTTTATTTACTCTATATTTATTACATATTCTACAATTCAATACAGTTTTTTCAAGTTCTGAAATCATTCCTGGCCAGAAAAAAGATTGATTGGCTCTATTTTTACATTTTACAATTCCAAAATGACCATAATGAATACTATCAATAATCTGAGACCTTAACCCTTTAGGCACAACAATTTTATTTCCTTTGAATAAAAGACCATTGCTTTCAACTATCTCATTCCTAAATCTATAATAATCCCTCAACAAATCAGGAACTTTTTTAATAGTATTAGGCCAACCATTTTTGCGCGTATGTTCTGGGGAACATCGCGTTATAGTTTTGCCCAAATGTGAAATTTAATTCTGTGGTGCCGTACGGCCGTACGGCCGTCCGACCGTTGCCACGATAACTTGAGAACGGAAAGAGCTAGCGACTTGAAATTTTCAGGGTAGGTGGCGCATCCCAATACGACGGACAAGTTCGTTAATGGGTATAATCGGCCCAATGGTTTCCGAGTAATAATTTTGTTTTCAACCAAAATAAATCCGATCGAATTTAAACTTGGTGAATAGTTGTAGAATATAGACCTAAGCACGTTTGTGAAATTTTGTGAGAATCGTATCGCTAGAAAATTATTAAAAAATTATAAAAAAATATTTTTGTTGTCACGATAACCTGAGAACGGAAGGAGATAGCGGCTTGAAAATTTCAGGTTAGGTTGTGCACCTGAATGCGACATTTGAGATTGTTTATGAGCATAATCGTCCAAACGGTTTTAGAGTTATAGCCATCTGAAATTTTCTGAAATTTTGTAGTTTTTTGTTCCTCATTAACTCGAAGAATACAAAACCGATTGAATTCAAACATTGTTATTAGTTGAAGAATGCCAACGCGAAAATTCTTGCAGAATTTCGTGAGGATGGTATAACTAGAAAATTAAAAAAAAAATAGTTGAAAATTATTGAAAACAAATCTATATATCATAAACTATTCGTCCGGCATGGCTGAAATTTTGGAACAGCCTTCAGAACCTAACTCTACTGCAGAATTCCAAGTTTGAACATGATCGGATCTATATTGTTGGAGAACCGGGCAGCCTTTTGGGAGTTCGGTAGCGTAGTGGTAGCCAAGTGTAGCGGATGGGAATCGTCGTATGATAATATGTAGTCTATGGCCGTATTTTTGCGAGAACCTTCAAAAATAAAATAAAAATATGAATGTCATGATGACATATTTTCGCTCGTATATTATGGGAAAATCGTCTTATTTCATCACAAATCTATGGGAGATGATAGCCCTACATTAGTGGTCAGACCTGGTTTTGAAAGAGATCCTCCTTAGGAGGAGGCAACTAAATATTGAAGGGATTTCTATGAACAAGAGTGAATATCTTTGAGAAATAGAGAAGGCGATTCTTCTTCAAGAGATCCATGTGCCTTCAGAGGAGTATATTTGCGAGAGGGGACTTTTGAAAGGTTATGTATTATTTTTAATATGATATCGCTGAAATTTTGCTGAAGGCTTCTGATCTTGTAAGGTGAGAGGCTCATTTGTGGATATTAAATCTTGTGATGGGTATAGAGGAATTTTAGGCCATGTAGGCCACTAAGGCCCACTTGCACGAATGCGGGTTATCTAATTAAATCCGGATTAACTCTAAACCTAGGGTTAAATTGATAATTGGTCTTGCACCTTCAAGAGTTAGAGTCTAACCCTGGGTTAAAACTATAAAAATTTAACCCGGCAAAATAGCAGGGTTAAATGGCTAAGTTCGGGTTAGTCATGTAAAAATTGACATTTCTAATTTAAATAGTTTCGATTTGTGATGAATTTCTGGTAAATAATAAATATTAGCAGTGATCGGTAACTTGCTTGTGTGGTATTTTTGAGAATGATTCATGATAGATTAATGGATATACTACAAACTACATTCTGATCTACGCATGCGCCCCGTTTTAACCTCAACATCGAATCTGAATCTGATCAAAACACAAATACAAAACGTAAACAAAATATTCTCAATCCACGAAGTACGAACGAGTATTCCTTCCGTTGAAAATAATCGAGATTACCTTGTATTTGAAGATTGGAGGAATCTAGAAATATTGTTTACGTATGTGAAAGAAATTCCAAATTATGGAGAACTGTGGAAAAGTTGTTCAGAAAGAAGATATCTGGTATATGTCCTTCAGGATTTCTGGCTAAAAATCAGCAGTAAGTAATAGAAGTGAATTGAATGAATTATTTTACTCAGAGAAATCCAAGTCTTAATATTTCCTTTCAGGTTGGAATGAATTAAGGTCCAGTTGACGTAGAGCAAAAAAGTAATGCTTTTCGACAAATAGAATGCATGAGTTACTCTTGGAGTTACTGCAGATAGAATTCTTAAAAACAAGGTATATGGAACTTAGTCGATTGAATATTTGTGAAGATTAAGTATATCTCATGAGAAAATTTAATATTGATAAGAGGCAACCAAGATGACATGAACACTAAAATTTTTAAAGTTCAAGAGTGGAATAGCCAAGAAGAAAATCTAGTGTTTCTATTCAAACAAATTGGTGGTGGTTCTCATATCGTTGAAATGACAAAGGGACGTATCTGCAATAAGCAAGTTTCAAGATATTCTCGTTTTGAAATTCGAGAGTGAACGATAAATCAGGGAGTGAACGAAATAAACCGTAAATGCTCGATTCAAGGTGCATTTAAATATGTTCCGCAATCTACTAAGGAAGTGGTTGTTATGAGTAGGCTATGACTATAAAAAATAAAGCCAACTCAAAATTTTACATTTTACACTTAATTCTGTTTTGTCATTTTGCCGAAGCTATATATATTATGGGATAAGTATTCTATTCGTCATGTACTTAGGTGAAAACCACCCAGTGACTTGCCTAAGCTGTCGTAAGGATACATTAATAAAATATATATACAGAACAAAACTGACTCTCCTAGGAGCTTCTGTGGGATTTCCTTAGGGAAGACCTAGAATGGTTAGTATAATCATAAACATGTCATTAGCAAGCAAAACTGCATGAATTACATTTCAAATGACTTCTGCACCTACCCTATTATTCAGATTTGGCCCTTAGCCACTTTTACCTGTTTACACATAACATTTGCATAATACTATTGCACAAAAAAAAACAGTTGAATTACGCTTAGACCAGTGAATTTTGAACACTTTTCTGTTTTCCTGATATCTGGTCTCTTACGATCCATCATCAGGGTGTTTGGATGCCAGCGTGTATCTATATAATAGGCATTTTTAACGAAACATTTTAATTTTTCTAATTGCAGAATATTTTAAAATATAGGAGTAGAAGGTGATGCAATATAACATTTGTGTAGGTATATATTATGTATATTGTTTTCCCGTGGAACTTCAGGTATATGTTTCTTAAATGCTTGTTGCTTAGCATGCTTAACAATGAATACCTCTGAAGAACAGATTTTACTAATATTATAATAGAATGGCTTGATAATTCAACGCTAACTTTGAAAATGATGTATCCTAGTGTTGCGGAGGAAAATCCAAGTATATTTTACAACGAGAAGTAGTATATAAGGAAACGGAGAAAGTCAGTTATCATATTTTAATAATGATCTATATACAAGTATTTATCCTCCCTGCAGTGTTTCACGAATCCTCCATGATTATGTGGGCAGCAGTGGTCCAAACTCGAAAAAATGTATTGCATGCTGCTTGATGTAGTATTGAATTTTCAAAATGAATGTTATTCTTGATCTCTCTTGAAGTAAATAATCGAATATGTTAATAGAGTTTTATTCGAAATTATTTCCTTTGTTTGTATTACGGCTTCAGTGAGGTATACAATTTTTTTGTTCACTGAGGGCTGATATATTTCACGACCTGTAAACTGTCAAGTAGCCTTACCGAATGGAAAGTAATCTGTAAATGTTCACTTTAAAGGGGATCAGTAAATTCAACGAGCACATAGTTGACGAATACTTTACGGAGAGGTTGAATAAATCGGCCCTTAGTAGATAGTATAAAACAATATATAGATTGGTATCTAAATAAATGAATCTTATTTTCACAATAACTCTTTTCCCCTAACCCATGAAAACAAATTTTCACAGACAATTTACATGAATCATTAGCTTCAAACGTTCATTATCTTGAAATACAAATGAATAAGTGGAAATTTAATTTTAATATTTCAATATTGAATGGAATATTTAGAGTTTATCTATAATTTCAGATATCTCATCTCATCAACGAGTGACAAAAGTATTGAAATTGATTATGCATTAAACGATGTGTTCAAATGTCAAATTATTACCATATTCCATATCGACAGACATTCTTGTAATGATTATGAAGAATTAAAATGGTTTGATGGCTAATATAAAAATTTGTTCAAGCACTGACGTGAAGTCAGGAGCTTTTGCGCGTATGTTCTATTGTCCATTCTTCTGTATTGGACACCCTTAATCGAGTTTACCATGGTAGGGTGTACAATATAGAAGAATGGACAATAGAACATTGGTTCAAGCACTGACGTGAATCAGGAGCTTTTGCTCTTCTTAATCGAATTTACCATGATGAATTCTATTGTCCGTTCTCCTGATTGGACCCTTTTAATCGAAAAAAAAATTGGTTCAAGCACTGACGTGAAGTCAGGAGCTTTTGCGCGTATGTCCTATTGTCCATACTCCTGTAATGAACACTCTTCTTAATCAATTTACCATGATGAATTCTATTGTCTATTCTCCTGTATTGGACACTCTTCTCAATCGAATTCACCATGATGAATTCTATTGTCCATTCTCCTATATTGGAGACTCTTCTTAATCGAATTTACCAAGATGAATTCTATTGTCCAGAATGGACAATAGAGGAGAATAGACAATAAAAATCATCATGGTGAATTCGATTAAGAAGAGTGTCCAATACAGGAGAATAGACAATTGAATTAATCATGGTAAATTCGATTAAGAAGAGTGTTCATTACAGGAGTATGGACAATAGAACATACGCGCAAAAGCTCCTGACTTCACGTCAGTGCTTGTTTATATATTTCCTTAATAAACATATTTCTGAATCTTCATTTGCAAGTTTCAACAATTCTCTAAATTTATCATCGCTAAATTTACTGTTATTTTCTATCACAAATACTTCTAAACCATCATCAAGTGGTATTGAATTTTCATTATTCTTAATGTATGCTCTGGACAAAGCATCAGATAAGAATAACTCTTTACGTGGCTTATAAATCAATTCAAAATCAAATTTTTGTAACTGCAGAACCATACGCTGTAATCGTGCAGGACATTCTAATTAAGGTTTTCTAAAAATTCCTATCAAAGGACGGTGATCAGTTTCCACAGAAAAGGAGCGCCCATATACAAATTCATAAAATTTTTGACAGCCAAAAAGAACTGCTGCCAGTTCTTTTTCAATCTGTGCCCACCTTTTCTGAGTTTCAGTCAAAGCTTGCGAAGCATAAGCACAAGGTAGACCATTCTGTAGTAAACAAGCACCAATTCCATCTTTGGAAGCATCAACAGAAATAACAACTGGCTTGTTTAAGTCATAATATTGCAAAACCGGGGCTTCAGTTAATTTTCTTTTTAAATTTAGGAAGGATTCCGTATGCTGATCAGTCCAAACAAATAAATTATTCTTTTTTATGAGATCCCTTAATGGTGAATTTAAATTTGACAAATTTGGTATAAAACGACCGACATACGTAATCATCCCCAAAAACCGTTGTACTTCTTTTTTGCTTGTAGGTATTGTCATATTTTTTATAGCTTCAATCTTATCTAACCCTGGATAATATCCTTTAGATGTTATTTTGTGACCCATAAAAGAGATTTCCGACATTAAAATCTTACATTTACTTTTGTTGAAAGTGACATTATTTTCACTAGCTATTTCTAAAACTTTTCTCAATCGTGAATTATGTTCATCCAGTGTCTCACCCCATACAATAATATCATCTAAATATATCTCAACTCCATCCATGTCAAAAATATTTTTGAAATGTTTATGAAAAACCTCCGGAGCCGATTTTATACCAAAAGGCATTCTCAAAAAACAATATCGCCCATATGGCGTACCAAATGTGCATAATTTAGCACTATCATCATCAAGTTTAATTTGCCAAAAACCACTTGTGGCAACTAATTTACTAAAATATTTAGCTCCTGTTAATTTTGATTCAATTTGATCAAGAGTAGGTAATTGAAAATGTTCTCTTTTTATGGCCAAATTTAAGTCACGTGGGTCCAAGCAAACACGAAGAGATCCATCATTTTTTCGTAAAATAACGAATGAATTGACCCAATCTGTTGGCTCATTGATTCTTTTAATAATTTTCTTTTCTTCCAAATCAATCAAAGTTTTCTTAAAGTCATCTATCAATGGGATGGGTATTCTACGAGTAGGGCGAACCACTGGCCGAACATTATCATCCAGTTCTATGTGGTATTCTACATTTAAACATCCTAAGCCTGAAAATCTATCGCGAAATCTATCCATAATAGCAACACTGCTTTATTTGAATGGGTATTCTATCATACCTATTTCATTTTGATCAATTTTATCATTTGAATCAATTAGTTTTATTAAATTTAACTTTTGGCAAGCTTCTAGACCAAGTATACACTCTAAACTGGAATCTACTACAAAAAATTCCAATAAGATAGTAACATTTTTATATCCACAATGCAAAAAACATTTGCCAATAACAGGAAGAAAATCATTAGTATATGACTTCAATTTTATGTCAGTTTGAATTATTAAATTATTCTCCCTTAAATTTTTTATTTTACCCATTGATATTAAATTCGCTTGAGCTCCTGTGACCAATTTAAAACAGACAGTTACCTTGTTATTCACGAGTAAAGACGTATACCATGAATTATTTCTTGTGTATGTTTGATTAACACTGTACACATAAACAGACTTGTTGTCAATTTCCTCGCAATTCTTTTCCAAATTAACACCATTCACTTTTCCTTTATTACACATTTTCGCAAAATGATTGTATAACCCACACACTTCACATTTTCGTATATATGCCGGACAGCAATACTTTTCGTGTTTACTTCCGCACTTGTAACAACAATCTTGACCTTGAAAATTTGTTCGACGGGTCGATTTTGAATTGAAGTGGGTCGAAGTAGTTCCCTGTTGTTGATTACTCGTCCCTTTTTGTGACTGCGCGTGACTCTGTTGATAGGCCATTTCTTTTTTCGAGAAAGAGCGTAAGGATTTTCCATTCTGTGGATGGACACCATTTTGACTTTTATAGAGAGAATTTATTGGAACAGCATCACCTGCCTTCGAAATCAAACTTGACTGCTTTCTTGAACTTTCAACGGATAAGCATAACTGGATAGCTTCTTCTAATGTTTTCTGATCATCCTGCAGTAATCTCTCTTTTAGATTTTGACTTTGTATGCCACATATTAATATGTTTTTTATAAGACTTTCCTTCAAGTCGCCGAATTCACAAGACTTAGCTTTATTTTTAAGATCAGTGGCAAACTGTTCAATCGTTTCTCCTTCTAATTGCTTTCGAGTAAAAAATCTAAATCTATCATAGGACAGATTCTTTTTCGGCATGAAGTGAGCCTCGAACTGATTAATTACCGTGGATAATTTTTCGCTTTCTTCTTCATTCGCAAAGGTGAATGTATTATACATTAACATACCTTCTTCACCGATGTAATGCAATAATTGAGCAATTTGAACTTTCGGGTCCTTTTTACTGGCCTCTGAAGCAATCAAATAATTTTCAAATTTTTGACGCCATAACCTCCAATTTTCTGACAAATTGCCGGTGAAATTCATGGGTGATATTCCTCTATAGTCCCCCATTTATATTTTGGTTGTAGCACTTTTCTACTTTTAATTTTTCTAATATTCTCACTTTTATCTAGTTTTTATAACTAGTTTTTATATATCTATGTTTTTACGACTGCGCCATGTTACATATTTAATATGTAAGGATGTGAATCAAACAAGATCTGGATGGGAACTGTCTATTCACAATCAAGTACAAAAGTATATATATGATAGACGACCTCCAGTGGCGGCTCGTCAACAAGACAATATCAGTAATGAACAATGATATGTGACAGCAAGTATTTCTGCTTGAAAGACGCTCGGATAGGAGTCAAGCAATAGTAAGCATTTGGTGCCTGCTCCGTATACTCCAGCGCCAGCTCCTATATTGGTTTTGAACCATCTGTGTATCATTTAATGGCATTTTTCTAAGAACGGGGGCGGGGGGGGGGGGGTGGAGTCCCTATCCAAGTCTCTCTTCCTCCCTAGCATAGTAATCAAATTGTTTTCGATGATTATTTTCTTAATGATTTCGTCACTAGGAAGATTGGCTGATGACATGTACCCGGTAAGAGAGGGCCAGGCTTTCTGGTTTTTTTTAATAATCTCATTACCTGTTCCTTTCCTATATTCTGAGAATGGCTTCATGAACCATTTTGTATATCACTAGATGAAGGGGTGTGACATTTGTGATAATCTCAAGTGCCCTGGTAGGAGAGGTCCCTGCAGCTCCAGTGATAAACATACAGGCAAACCCTTGTACTTTGTCGAGGGTTTTCCTCGTACTATTCTGGCTTATTTTTGTATACCACACTACTGCCCCATACGTTTATTACAGGTCTCACAATAATTACGAACATCCCACGCAGTATCTTGGGGTTGCAACCCCAAGTCTTACCGTATACATATCTGCACTCCATTAAAGCCATCAGACATTATCTTCCCCAGAAAATTTGATTGATGTTCGATGGACTCCCACATTGTCGCTACAAAATTCGCTACAATGAAAGGCGTTGTCCACAATAAAATCTTTGAAAATTCTTAAAAAGCACTGTCGTGAAGTGAGGAGCTTTTGCGCGCATGTTCTATTGTTCTATTTTCTATCTCACACACCCTCACGGAATACTTTATTTAGTTGAGTATGAATAGAGGAACCGTTAAAACGTGAAAAAATTCATTGTGCATCAACTGAATTCAAATTTTGAAATGAAATATTTCCAAAAATTCAGAGTCGATTGAGCTGAAATCCGGTTATATATTGTAAAATGGCTGCTTGACGGTTTTTGAAATATAAAATCTTCGAAGAAAAAATTTGCTTTTTTTTCAACTCTCCTTAGTCGCGCAAGCTTCTGAGGGATCACCTTGGGGAAGACTTGGGAGGGTTAGTATAATCATAATCACGTTTATAAAACACGCGCCAACACACATTAACCCAAAGTTAAAGCTTTTTTAGCCTTTTTCTTTCATTGTGAAGTCAATCTGCAATTGGCATGCGTGTAATAAACATGATTTTAATAACACTAACCCTCCCAAGTCTTCCTCAAGGAGATCCCTCAGAAGCCCCTAGGAGCTTGTTAGGAGGAGTCAGTTGTGTTCTTTGTCAACTTTGTAACTCTATCCTTATGCCATCTTAGACACAGCACTGTTAATTTATGACCAGACACTGAATAGTGTCCACTACCCTCTGTGTAGATCTTCAGCTCGTTCTATCCACTGAGCTTGCAACACTCATCATTCAATTCAAATAAGCCAACGTGAACACGCGCTCCAAAGAGTACTGGCTCTTTGGATGCGGTTATGGATCCCCCGTTGGGAACGTAATTGTATACGCCTATTCTCCAAATCCGAACGTAATTTAATATAGATCATCCAAATATAGTTATTTATAAATTGGCCCCAGGGCCACGATACATAAAATTCAACACATAAACAACGCTATTTCTTCGAAACTGACTTGTCGGTACTCAGAATTGGCATGAAGCTTCTCCTGAAACCTCACAATATCGGATCAGCACCAAATCCATGACTGCTAGATGCAAATCACTCCCAACATCTGCCATACAACCCAAAAAGAGCCACGTCTTATCTGCGCATGAGCAATCTACTCGTAGCTTAAAGTCCTCTCAAAATAACACACTGCACACAAAATCCTGATTCTTCAACACCATTGGTTCAGGAGATATGCGCAGTCTCTTCCAAGGAGATTTCATGGAGGAATAGCATCCAGCACCTCAAAATCCCAATCATCTTAGACGAAAACTCCAGCAGTTAGATCACTTCCTATCTGTTCATGCGCAAAACAAAGAATTCCCGAAAGTGGTTACATGAATTTAGTATTAGGAAAGCAATTTGTTCGTCTATTCTTCAAATCCGAATATAATTTGATATAGATCTTCCAAATATAGTTATTCATAAATTTGGCCCCAGTGCCACGGTATAGAGATTTCAACTCGAAAAAAACGCTATTTACTCGAAAATGACTTATCCGTTGAAAGAATTGCCTTCAATATTCTTTTAAAACCTCACATTATCGGGTCAGTACCAAATCCATGAGCGCTAGACGTAAACCGCACACAACATAAGCCATACAACCCAAAAAAAGCCGCTTCTCCTCAGCGCATGCGCAATCTACTCGTGTCTAAAAGTCCTCTAAAAATCACACACCTCACACAAAACAGCTTCAATTCACGCATGCGCCGACACTCCCATGGGGATTATATGGAGGAATAGCTTCCTGCACCTCTAAACTCCAATGCTCTCAGACGAAAACTCCAGCATTAAAATCACTTCCCGCCTGCTCATGTGCATAACGCTAATGCCCATAAGGGCTAACATGAATTCCAAATTTAGCCCCAGGCCATGGTATGGACCCAACTCGGAAACAACGATATATACCCCAAACTGACTTGTCCGTTCACTGAATTGCCATGAATGTTCTTTTAAAACCTCACAATATCGGCTCGGCAGCGAACCATGACCGATAACCTAAACCACTCCCAAAATAACCCATACAACCCAAAAAGAGTCACTTCTCCTCTGTGCATGCTCAATCCACTCGCAGCTGAAAGTCCTCTCAAAATCACACATCTTCCACACAATCAAACGCCTTAGTTAAATCTCCTCTCCTTGTTCAAGGGAAACTAAAACCTCATTAATAAGTTCATATGTGGCCGTTTCAATGCTTTTGTTTTTCACAAAACCATGCTTACGTGTCAAAATGACATTAAATTTATAGAAGAAATTCGGTTATCTGTTGGACATGTTTTTTCCGAAGATTTTGGAAACAGAAGACAGGACTCTGATAGGCTAATAGCTATTGGGGTCACCAATAATAGGATCCCTCTTATACAAGGGTTTCACAATAGCAGTCTTGAGTTGATCGGGAAAAATGAGCGGTTAATTATGAAATGGAGGGGTAAAATAATGATTTCCATTTACGATTTGAGAACTTCCATTGATACCTCGTCTTAGCCATAGGAAAGTTTATTTTTTAGCTTTTCCGGACTTCATCATGTAAAACCTAAAACATTTATCAAGTATGTGGATGTGTGGATAAATGAAATACTTCTCAACAGATAAATATTTCCCCTCTGTCCATATTGAGTTATTTCGAGAACTCTCACACATTAGTTCACTGCAATAGCTCATTTTTAGGATTAGAAAGGTTGCATTATTATTCGAGCATATCGATAAAATTAGGAATTTTCGTATCCATTATAGTTATATCACATACAATAAAATTATTTTTCAGATTGGGACCTGTCATATCGTCGGCCTATATCGAACAATACTTCGACGAAGAGACGAGACGAGATGTAACCGAGATGGTCCATAACATAAAGGACCAGTATAAAGAGGCCCTTAACGATTTCGACTGGATAGATGATGCATCCAAGAAAGTAATTTCGGAGAAACTCTCATACAGCGCTGTAGACATTGTTTCCTACGATGATCTCAGTTCATTGAATCAGCTGTGTTCAGCCTTCACTGAGGTGAGTTTATAGTTTGCTCTCTTCAAAGGCGTTTTATTTGCTAGCTGAAACTTTTCGCAAATACCGTTCGAAAAAATTAAATCGGACAATATGTTGTTCTCTGTTCATGAAAGTTGAGGTCCAAGACAAATAAAGTAAATATTTACCGACAGGAACTCAATGGCGTAACTATACTATCTGGAGAACGTGGCAAAATCATCGATTGGGACCCTCCTTTTATATAGAAAACAATTATAGAAGCACTGACTTCATCAGGAGAGAGCTCAGGCGCGCTCGTTCTTGTTATGATGAATACGGAGTCTTCCTTTTGAAGGGGCAATTACATAGCCTTAAATGGAAATGTAAAAATGATTCCTTCCTGAAAATTAAGGTCTGTTTATTGAACAATATCTATGGCCATCTTTGATCATTTTGGAGTCTTGGGAAATTTTATTTTCGGACTACTCTTCAAGAGATATTTGTGATAAAAGTTGATTGAATATTTCTCTTGTTTCGCTCAATTTGCTATCGTGTGTATAAATTGACAAAAATAATTTAATATAATATGCAAAACTGAATAATTCATTATTTTAAGAAAATAGAACAATTTGAACGGACCAAGAATAGAACTAATATTTCTGTCCGAAAATCTTTATACTCGTCAGGAATATAATGAACAATCTTCCGGAGATCCCTGATATTCTTACCATTGATTGGGACCTGCCCATTGTAAGCCATGTTTATCGGAAGAAATATTTCTTTACTACCCTTAATAATTAGACGATAAGTTTTTACAAATCCACGAATAAATATGAATACAGTCAGATAACCTTTTTCTTCTGATCTGTAGGTAGAATTTCGATTTTTGAAGACCAAGGCTTTGTGAATACTTTTTAAAATATCGTGGCACCCAATCTTTAAAGTTCATAATATCACTATGTTTGACTAGAACTAAAACACTTGGCTTTATTTTTCTTACAGTCGCTATCAGTGAAGAGTACTAACCAGGAACGTTCGGTCTTGTCTACGAACCGATCTTTTAATGGTTGCAAATATTAGATTATTCCTAGAATTATTCCCTTCTTCCGATCAAGCTTAAACTCGGACTCTGAAAATAAGGTATTGCAGCAGTGCAATAGTATATTTCCTTCACTCAACATATAGTGCCGTGTGTCTTTTTCATCATTTTATAATTATATATTACTGATTATATAACTCATGTATTATCTACTGAACCAATAAAATCCATGCATTTTCCATAGTTACGGCGTATTGATAAGTGAACATACCCTTGACGACGTGGTATAATCATTTTGGTGTTTCGCCCCCTGCAACATTGTGATCAATATTAATATTAATCAATAAAAAATTGAAACTATTGTAAGATTTTGTATCATTGTCTCGGGATAATGATTCTATATTCACACTTTGGAATAAATACAACAATATATGCTAATATGTACAGGTTTATTTACACAACTTTTACAAACGTGAAATTCGCCGTCACATTAAATACCGTCGATTACTGAGATTCCTAACAGTCTCGATACTCTATAATTGTACGTTTTAAGTCTCTACCGTCTAATGAGCTTTTACAACACTCGAACCTCTAATCAGTTTTTGGCGCTCTAGTTCCTCGGAACTGAGTGCTTATCAATTTGCCCAAATGTCTGTAATTTTCGAATTTTTGGCTGAAAATGGTCTCAAACGATTTGGTTCGACTCACTGATCAAGAATCCAAGGTCGAAATCGATTCTGTCCAGCTGGTCCGGCCGTCGGCCGGCCGTAGGCATGATAACTCTCGAACGAAAGGAGTCAGAGAATTGAAATTTGCAAGGTGGGTTTGGAGCGTAAATATCTCGGCTAAGTTCGTTAATGGGCGAAATCCATCCAGCGGTTTCGGAGTTATGGCCGATTTTAGTAAAACACATTTTTTATGAATATTTCCGAAACCGTTCACTCGATCTATCTGAAATTTAGCATTAAATTGTAGAATCATGACTTTTATACGCATGTGAAATTTTGCATTGACAAGGTTACTGCAAAGTGTCAAAAAAAAATTTCAAAATTAAAAAAAAAAATTTCTACAATAACTCTCGAACCGAATGAGCTAGGCAGTTGAAATTTTCAGAGTAGGTTAGGGAGATGAATATCTCGGTTAAGTTCGTTATTGGGCAAAATAGGCCAGATGGTTTCGGAGTAACGAAAAAAAAATATTTTTTTAAGCAACAAGTTTCAAATTCAATTTTTATTCAAGATGCAGTTTCACCATTGAAATCCATCGATATTATTTTCAACTCCAACAAGCTAATACTTACGAAGATATGATTTTTCTAAATTTCAATCATGAATCGTACTTCTATGTTTTCACAGAATGCTATAATTATTCTATCTAAGCTTTATTATATGATCTGTGTTCATACTCGTACATTTCATCCTCTTCTATAAGAGAGAGTCAAATTCAGTTCATCTATTTTAATTTGGTTTCTTCCATGGTGCAGTTCTCATTGTCAGATTGCTCATTTAATCTTGATAAATAAACTATTATTTGAATTGAATTTCCTTTATGATGCAGTTCTATCATAAGAATACATTGATATAATTCCCAACTCTGTGAAACCAATACTTTTCGGAGATATAATTTGTCTGTTTGAACTAGAGCGCCAGAAAGCTCCTGTCCACAGGGCTTGAACCCATTTTCGTCTAAGTATGAACCAACTTCCTTAACAACGTCTCTCGTGCTCCGCAGCACTCTTCAAACAGCTTTCCCGTATCTCCACCCCGGTACTCCCGTTATTCGCCATTCCATCAGCTAAGAGCTGTACCACGTTAACGCTGATTGGAAGATCCTCTACCTAGCGATACTTCGCTGAAACAAAACGGGTTTGCATCGGAACAATATCATGAGCGTTACTGATTTCTGAGAACTGGACACCCAAGAAGGCCCTTCCAAGATTTTGATGACAGCTAACATAGAACACTTCCACTTCAGAGAAAAGTAGTCTAGACGACTAAGTGGCTTTGAGGCGCATCCTGTTCAATATGTGATATCATCATCATCATGGGATATCATGGTAATGTTTTGGGATCTCTTCAGTCAGGGATATAATCCAGAAATACGTCTAAAATATCTGTTTTAACGTCTTTCAACTTCATATGCACCAGTGAAACTAATCTTAAGTCTATTATTTAACACGGTGAAAATATAAGAATTCCTACACTATTATCCCTTATATAATCGTAATGAATACCAACTCGAGCATAGACAATATATTTCGATTATACACCGAATCACGAGACGTAATTCAGGAAACATCACGAGGGCGCAGCTCGAGTGGTGTATAATCGAATATTGCTTATGTTCTAGTGATATTATAACTGACTATTCCCCTCAAAAAAAATCAACCAATCATATTAACGCATATGATACAAATCAGTGAGCAACGAACCAATATTTTTGAATATCAATGCAGTGTGAAAATATTCCTGTATTTGCACGTGTGCGCGTGAATATTTTTGTGACGTTTTAAACCTTAAAACGCATTATTGTCAAAGATGTTTTTTTATTTATTCAAATTAAGGTTAGTATTTGAGCAATAATAAGGGAGTGACATTTTTTTTGTGCAGTCGGGAAAATATTCGAATATATCACTACTGAATATTCATTGTGAACTAGAGTTTCCATATATACTAACTGACAAAGAAACTGCAACACCCAAAAGGGGCTATTTAAATTTTAATTTTTTTTTTTCGTAGAACATAGATGGTATAACAAGGAGTAAATGATTAAATTTTGGAGAAAAAATCTTGGTTTTTTCATTTAAACATTTTTTGTTACTTACATGTTGTAGTAATTTTTTTGCAAATTTTTAATTTTACAACAAACCAGCTGTTTGAGGAGATCCAAAGTTGATGTCTAGTTGTTGTTAAAATGACTTATGTACGTGTACGCAGAATGTATCGCCAGCTAAGTGAATTTGAAAGAGGTATAATTATTGGTCTACGGAAGGCGGGGTTGTCATTTCAAGAAATCTCTAACCATACCAACAGAAATCCAACTACTGTTATGAGATGCTGTCAAGTGTGGTTTGATAATGCCCAAAATCGAAGAAGAGTAGGCATCGGACGTCGGAGGAGCACCAATGAAGTTCAAGATCGACGTCTAGACGGCTATTAGAGACAGATTTGCGACAACTCTATCTTTGGCTGATGAGTGGTTAGGAGAACAAGGCCATCCTGTAACTGTCCGAACGGTTTACCGCCGGATAAGGTATTTTGGACTGCAGCATTATCGACCCCATCTTATGTTACCTCTGACGGTTGAGCATCGCGGGCAACGATTACAGTAGTGCAGAGAATATCAACATTGGAATATGGAATGGCATCAGGTCGTCTTTTCTGATGAATCTCGATTCTCCTTGGGTGCACATGATGGCCGAAGAAGGGTTAGACGACGTCGGGGAGGAAGACGTAAACCTCAGTTTGATATTGAGCGTCATGTATACCAGACAGTAGAAGTTATGATATGGGGTGCTAATAAACATGCAACTAGGTTACCTTTAGTCTTTAGTCGAGGTAACATGACAGCGCTGCATTACCTTCAAGAAATAGTGGAGCCATATGTTCTCTCTTACCTTAACCAACTCGAGAATCCAATATTTCAGCAAGATAATGCTGGACCTCATGTTGCCATAGAGCATGTTTGAGACATCATGGGTAGAAGGCTTGGAAATTTACCCCAGCCCCCACGGACTTTGGCGGCTCTGATGCATGAACTACAGGTACCTTGGGATAGTATCCCTCAAGAAGAATCTTATTGCATTAATGCCAAGACGTGTTGGGGAGTGTATAGAAAATCGCGGTGGACAAACACATTATTACCAAATTTATTTGAAAAAATTGTAAATCTTTCGTTTTTTTCTTCAAATTTCAATCATTTACTCCTTGCTATTCTATATTTGTTTTACCAAAAAAAAATTAATATTTAAACAGCTCATTCTGGGTTTTGCAGTTTCTTTGTCAGTCAGTATAATTAAAAATGAAATAAAATAATCGGAAAAATCCCGGTCAATCCAATGTCGATTCATCTTCATTGAGTTGTCTCTACTGAAATCCATTCTAAGGACGCAACCTTTTGCCGCAGGTGAAAATCTACCCAGACAATCTTCTCCTGTCAGTGATGAACCTGGACCTATTCGCATTGAACGGCAAATTCCGGAAGCTTCGACAACTGGTTAACAAGAACTGGCTTGAGGATCCAGAATTCGTCACAGGGCTCGATATCGCACTTTCGCCCTTCGATAACATTATTGGTAAGTGTTAGGTCCTGAACTCCTTCCCAGGGGTTGAATTCGTGAGACAGATTTCAAGACAAATTGTTGTTTATGTCCTTCGTTATTAATAGGGATTCCCCCATATTAGAAAATACAGTACCGAGTACAGTATTAATATTGAAAAATTATTAAAAAGCACTGATGTGGAGTCAGGAGCTTTTGCGCGTCTGTTGTCTAGTCACGTCTCATCCATCCTCACTAAATACTGCAAGAAGCTTCAAGCCATCGATTTTCAACGGAGTACTAGATTTCAAATCGACCGATCTGTACTTTTGAAAATATCAGAAAGATACAATTCGGCTTGAAGGTCTGTGGGGAATTTCAGCGGAATCTGACAAATAGTTTCTAAAATATATAATTTTTGAAGAAAATTTTAATTTTTTTGTGATACGACACCTCGCACGACACTCACGAATTTTTTCAAAAATTTGTGACTCGGCATTCTACGGCCAATTTCCAATTTCCTATTCGATAGGATCTGTATTTTTTGAGTTATTGAGGAAATAACAAAATTAATATTACTCCGAAATCATTTGGACGATTGTGCCAAGAGCGTACTCAACAATCGCATTCGGATGCGTAACCTACCCTAAAAATTCAAAGTCGCTATCTCGTTCCTTTCGAAAGTTATCTTAGTAACCGACGGCCGGTCGCACACAATTGAATTTGACCACGAATTCTTCATCAGTGACTCGTACCTAATCGTTCGAGACCATATTCGGCAAAAAAATTGAAAATCGAATTTTCCATGGTAAATTCGATTTTGTTTCTCAATGATTTTTGCGTTGGCATTCTACAACTAATAACCATGTTTGAATTGGATCGGTTTTCTAATTTTTGAGTTATTGAGAAAATAACAACCGAAATTCGGATGGGTATAACTCCAAGGCCGATTATGCTAATTAACCAACTTAAGTGACGCATTTAGATGCGCAGATTACTCTAAAACTGCAAGTCGCAATTTTTTTCCGTTCTCAAGGAATCATGAGATACCTAATAGTTTTTCGGAATTTCTTAAAAATTTTCTAGTGGTACGGTCCTCACAAAATTTTACACACGTCTTCAAGTCAATATTTTACAACAAGTTATCAAGCGTCAATTTGATCGAGTGCATATTTTTTGAGTTATCGAGGATATAATGTTCCAGATTGGTATAACTCCGAAACCGTAGGGCCGATTATGGCCAACAGCGAACTTTCGTTCGATAGTTTTCGAGGCAACGGTCACCCATCCAGCTATTAAACTCACACAAGGCTGCTCAGATTTGCAAAAATATACATCCGTTCGTGTTCAAGCTTGGAAATTGGTAGTAGAGTTACGTTCTGAAGGCTCTCGCAAAATTTCAGCGATGTCGGACGATTAGTTTCTGATATATAGAATTCTTTTCAATAATTTTCTATGATTTTTTAAGAATTTTCTGGTTATACGATCATCACGAAATTTCGCAAAAATTTTCGCGTTGCCATTCTACAACTAATAACCATGTTTGAATTGGATCGGCATTGTATTGTTCGAGTTATTGAGGAATTAACAACTACATTTCAGATGGGTATAACTCCGAAACCGTTTTGGAGATTATGCATATAAACAAACTCAAATGGTTCTTAGGTTATCGTGACATAAATAATATTCTCTAAAATTTTCTAGCGATATGATTCTCACAAAATATCACCAACGTCCTTAAGTTTATATTCTACAACTACTCACCTGGTTTCAATTTGATCGGATTAGTATTGGTTGAGGACAAAATTATTACTCGGAAACCATTGGGCCGATTATGCCCATTAACGAACTTGTCCGTCGTATTGGGATACGCCACCTATCCTGAAAACTCGCTATCGATTTCCGTTCTCAAGTTATTGTGGCAACGGCTGCCCGGACAAAATCGAAATTCAAATGTGGTATCGACCTTGAAACTAGCAAGTCGCAATCTCTTTTCGTTGCAAAGTTGTCGTGGCAAAGGACATAATCGAATTTGAAGTCATCCATGAGTCAGACGCCATTTTCGGCAAAATGTTCGAACATTACAGAAAATTGGGCAAAATGATAGTACGCGGTGTCCTAAAACATGCTTGTGAAGATTGCTGATAACGGTAAAAGGTTTCCACGCGTTCACGTTCCATCTGAAAACAAACAACAAACTCCAGAATACTTTCAGAAAGGTTAATATAAAACTGGTTTTCAAAACTTCCACTAAAATTAAACAACCTCTAGGAAATACATTCGATAAAACTCCGGACATGTTGAAATCGGTTATATATGAAATTAAATGTTTAGACTACAACAAGTGTTACGTCGGGCAAACAACCAGAAACATTCTCACACGGTATGAAGAGCATACGGGACACATTCGGAACAACAACGTCAATAAATCTGCGGTTGCAAATCACGTTTTAACAACTGGCCACTCAATTTCAGAAAATTCCGTCGAATTGTTGAAAATTTTCAATATAATCAATATACAATACAATACAAATGGCGATTTCCATTGACACGCTCGGAGCACTCGAAATCGATCTCATCTGTCATGCATCTGTCCAATTGAACCGAAAATATCTGTCAAATATGACTCCGAGTGATCCGAGCGTGTCAGTGGATATCGCCAAAAGCGTACTTAGGAACACTTGAAGGAATCGGAATGTATAAGAGAAAGGATATTTTACTCAATAATGACCTAACCCCTATTAACAACCCATTATTCTCACTAATTGGTTTAGGACTAAGGGCATAATGTCAAGCCGTACTGGAATGTAGAAATTGATTGCATGCTTTTGTAACTCTTCGTCTTTGAAGATGGGAACTTTGTTTCCGAAACATATGTCAGACGACAAAAACTGTAGTGGACAAGAGTGTAGTTACTTTTATAGTGTTCATAATAAGTCCACAGTGAACTCAAAATAGAATATGTCTGGTATGCACTCATTTAAAATATTTGTTTGTGGATACGAGTTGTTTAGCATTCATGTTGCAATAATCAAGACCTGGATTATCTTTTGAAGTTGCTATTATGTCACGTAGCTCATTATAACTAACTGCATTAAAGCCGAACGTAGGCAAAGACAGCAATGTTATTTTTGGTGCTCTCGTTCCTCGGAACACAGAGTGCTTATCAATTTGCGCAAGTGTCTGTAATTTTCGAATTTTTGGCTAAAAATAGTCAAACGATTTGGTTCGCCTCACTGATCAAGAATCCATTATCACAATCGATTCTGTCCAGCCGGCCGTCCGCCCGTCCGTCCGTCCGGCCATTAACACGATAACTCTCGAACGGAATGAGCTAGGCAGTTGAAATTTTCAGAGTAGGTTTAGGAGATAAATATCTCGGTTGAGTTCGTTATTGGGCAAAATCGGCCAGGTGGTTTCGGAGTACCAAAAAAAATTTTTTACATTACAAATTTTGAATTAAATTATTTTTAACATGCAGTTTCACCATAAAAATCTATTAATGCCGATCTCAACTCCAACAAACTAGTACATTCGGAGATTCGATTTTTCAAAATTACAATAATAATTTTCAATTCTATATGATTTCATAGAATACTCTAATTATAATTTCCTGTTGTATGTAAGTCCAACATGAGATGAGTCATGGAGCTACGTTTTGAACTTAATCACGAAAATTCTTGAGAAGTGACGCCTAGAAGCCAAATTGAAAAGTGGGAAAGCCCTGTGGACAGGAGCTTTGGCGCTCTTGTTCAACTCCAAAAGTTTTGGTTTCTCTGAGTTGGAAATGATATCAATGGATTTTTATTTAATTTATTTTATATTATGATGCAGATCTATCATAAAATTCCATTGATACAATTTCCAACCCTGGGAAACCAATAGTTTCGGACATATAATTTGTCAAAGTTTGAACAAGAGCGCCAAATCTCCTGTCCACCGGACTTTTCCACATTTTTTAAAACGGATTTTGTATCGATAAGGTTCTTGGCCTCTAGTTGCTCTTCTATCTTGTTACCCACATCAACAAAAAAGCTACACAATTCATCTAAATTTAGATTGCATGGCACTCATCTTTTTTGGAGGTCTACTGGCGTCCCAACATGTTTTATTTGGGTTCGAAGTTTTTACTAGCTCCACCGCGTGTGTATCGAACAGTTAGGCTGGCTTTATACGGCCGGAATATCTCTCTGAATTCATATTCTTAGTAACCTGAATTCTGCAAACTTGCGAATCTAGGGATTAATACTCATAAAATCATAATGTGTAAGGAGAATAGTATATTTGTATGTAATTCCGTGTTTTCTTAATTAATAATGTGAATTAAGAGTATGAGTTCAGAGATATTCTGGCTATATAAGGTCAGCCTTACACTTATGATGATGAAATTTGGAGGGTGGAAATGAAGTAATGTTGGTTTCTCCACTAGTCGTAATTGCTGACGTCATAGTCATTGATGACCTTGTAGGGCCACTGTGATTAATAATTTCCAATGGGTCCTTATGGCAATTGAAGTCTTTTTTGAAAGGTATTGAGGATACCTATCCAGTCATACTAATTTGATTTATCTGAGTTGTACTGTGGTCAAAATACCAAAAATATCTCTTAAGTCATAATACGCTCATTGAATAATTTACTATTGATTATTAACATGAATTCCAATCTTTTGACAGTTTCCAAAATAGAAGGTTAGTACTTTGTTATTCATTGCCAGGTATTTCTTTGCTTTATTGCTATTGATTTCAAATGATTCAGCACACATGACCTGAACGTTGCCACTTGCTCTTTCCTCATGGTTATACATATTATATTATGATCTGTCATCAATTGACCAGTATTTGGCAATCTCCATATCGAATCGTCTCCCATATGGAATGTTTGGGCAATTTAAATCTTGTTTTTCAGGTTTTCTTCTGAATATCCTCTGGTAATCTTATTGGCGCACATTCAACCAGCTCTCGCACATCCGAAATATCACCACCAGCGTTGACGGGAAAAGGTGCTCATGATCATGATCTTCTCGTACAAAGTCCAGTGTACGAACTTGCATTTTCAAAATTAAGATATCTAGCAGTTATCTCGGATATTTCAGAAAAGAAGGGCCTACCACAAGGCTAAACTACGCACTGGCCTTTTCTATAGGATATGAAGACTCTTCTGTGTGTTATCTGAGATGGTAGCAAGGCTGAATACTTTTGAAATAATGTCACAGAGTCATCGTTTTGACCAACTCATGAGTTCTAAGCTCCTCCAATAAAGCAACTTCAATCAGCAAAAATGTCTTCTCTCGAATTGTTTTACTGCTGTAGACAATATTTTTGCGCGCATGTTCTAGAGAACAAAAAGCTACCATTTTGCCCAAATGTCTGTTATTTTCGAATTTTTTGCCGAAAACGGTCTCAAACGATTTTGTTCGACTCACTGATGAATAATTCAAATTCAAATTCAATTCTGTCCGGCCGGCCTTTACCACGCTAATTCCCAAACGGAACGAGATAGTGACTTTCAATTTTCAGGGTATATTGAGCATCCGAATGCGACGGTTGAGGTCATTAATGATCATAATCCGCCGAACAGTTTCCGAGTACTAATTATGTTCTGAAACAATACAGATCAGATCAAATTGGAACTTGGTAACTAGTTGTAGAATACGGATGCAAAGACGTGTGTGAAATTCGTGAGGATCGTATCGCTGGAAAACTTTAAAAAAATAAAAAAAATATTATGTATCTCACGATTTGTTGAGAACAGAAAGAGATAGTGACTTAAAATTTTCACAGTAGGTTGTGCCTCCAAATGCGACATTTGTTTATTAATAAACAAATGCCAAACTGTTTTGGTGTTATTCCCATCTAGAATGTTGTAATTATTTCCTGAATAACTAATAAAATATGAATCTCATCCGTTTCAAACATAGTAATTAATTGTAGAATGCAGACGCAAAAGTTTTTGAGAAATTTCATGAGGATCGTAGAGGAGCGTGGTTTGATAATGCCCAAAATCGAAGAAGAGTAGGCACCGGACGTCGGAGGGGCACCAATGAAGTTCAAGATCGACGTCTAAGACTTAAGGCTATTAGAGACCGATTTGCGACAACTCTATATTTGGCTGATGAGTAGTTAGGAGAACAAGGCCATCTTGTAACTGTCCTAATAGTTTACCGCCGGATAAGGTCTTTTGGACTGCAGCATTATCGACCCCATCTTGTGTTATCTCTGTAGGTTGAGCATCGCCGGCAACGATTACAGTGGTGACGAGAACATCAACAGTGGAATGTGGAATGGCATCAGGTCGTCTTTTCTGATGAATCTCGATTCTCCTTGGTTGCACGTGATGACCGAAGAAGGGTTAGACGACGTCGGGGAGAAAGACGTGAACCTCAGTTTGATATTGAGCGTCATCGTACAGTAGGCGTTATGGTATGGGGTGCTACTGCACATGCACATCCTTTAGTTTTTATTCGGGGTAACATGACAGCGCAGCGTTACCTCCAAAGAATAGTGGAACCATATGTCCTCCCATACCTTAACAGGCTCGAGAATCCAATATTTCAGCAAGATAATGCTCGACCTCATAATGGCAGAGTTAGTTCAAACTTCTTTGAAGCGACCCATGTGAATAT
Source organism: Halyzia sedecimguttata (assembly GCA_937662695.2). NCBI lineage: Eukaryota > Metazoa > Arthropoda > Insecta > Coleoptera > Coccinellidae > Halyzia > Halyzia sedecimguttata. The sequence goes on from OW569418.2 coordinate 13,860,262, forward strand.
TTTGCCATGGCCGCCCAGATCCCCCGATTTTTCACCCATAGAGCATGTTTGGGACATCATGGGTAGAAGGCTTGGAAATTTACCCCAGCCCCCAAGGACTTTGGCGGCTCTGATACATGAACTACAGGTAGCTTGGGATAGTGTCCCTCAAGAAGAAATAGACCATCTTACTGCATCAATGCCAAGACGTGTTGGGGAGTGTATAGATAATCGCGGTGGACAAACACATTATTTAAAAATGTATTAAAAAAAATTGTAAACCCTTCGTTTTTTTTCTTCAAATTTCAATCATTTACTCCTTGCTATACTGTCTATGTTCCGCCAAAAAAAAATAAAATTTAATCAGGTCCTTCTGGGTGTTGCAGTATCTTTGTCAGTCAGTATATATCTACCTATAGCCGAGTCATCTGGCAATTACCAAGCGAGATATTCGTATTATATTAATAGCAATAAATCTTCTGGTATCATTAGAAATAAAAATATGTTTCCTTTCAGTTATCCCAGTCGGCCTCCTGAACAGCATCTACTACGCAAAAGACCGTCCAAAATACTTGAATTACGGCGCACTTGGCTCTGTCATCAGTAATATAGTATGGCAAATGTTCGCAGCGACGAAATACAAAGAAATGGGTGGAGAGGCCAAAAGCTGGTGGACCCCTGTCACACTGCTGAATTACGAAGACAGGCTTAAATGTTTGGGCAGACTATTCGGAAGGGCAGGGACCACTACCAAACATGTAAATAATAAATACCACGTTTGACTGCGGATAATCAGTGTGATAAATCTATAGCGATGGATAAAATGGATTACTGCACTTATACTGAATTCTTTAGGTTTTTGTCTTTGTTCTCATTAACACAGGAAGTTTCCATTACGCTATTCATCCTCTATCACAACTCATCGGATCCTCTATCTCATCGGATGGAGAACCTCGAGAAGCTTCTAAATAACTTTATCGGTCTATCATTCTTTATAACCAAGATACAGGGTGATTTATGAATTTTGCCCATTTTTTTTTCAATAGCTATGAACCACCCCATACAATTTTTTTTTATATTTGGTTCTTATGTTCACAATGGTGCCGATTAACATAATGAAAAAAAGTCTTATTCCAGACTGAAATTTAAAAAAATTAATAATAAGGTTTGGAGTCAAAACAACACCCTGTATAATCAATATTTTTAAATTGTATTTATAAATTTGGAAAGCAGAAATAATATGTAAGACCAAATTTATTTGATGTTTCCGCCGACAATTTCTTTACTTATTGACTTGAGTCGAATCTAGATAATGAGGAGGTACAAAATTAAGAAAGAATAAATTGTCTTCTCCAAATGGTACATTTCCAGCTTTAATTCATAAAATCATCAACTATTTCTCATTCTCCTAATTTCTGGATCGAAAAAATTTACCATGGTAAATTCGATTAAGAGTGTCCAATACAGGAGAATGTACAATAGAACATACGCGCAAAACCTCCTGACTTCACGTCAGTGCTTGAACCAATTTTTTTTCTCTAGTTTTTCTTTATTTTCTAGTTTTACGGTTCTCGTCAAATTTTACACACGTCCTTATGTGGATATTCTACAACTAACCAAGCTGCAATTCGTTCGTGTCTATATTTTTTTAGTTATTGAGGAAATAATATTCCAGGTCGGTATAACTTCAAAACCATTAGACAGATTATGACAAAAAACGAACTCAAAACTCCCATTCGGATGCGCAACCTACCCTGAAAATTGCAACCAGCTGTCTACTTTTGTTCGAAAGTTATCGAGTTCTAGCGATATGATTCTCACAAAATTTCGCAAACGTCTTTAGGTTTGTAGTTTACAACCACTTACCAACTTTCAATTAGATCGGACCTGTAGTGTTGAAAAACAAAATTACTTGGAAACCGTTTGTCCAATTATGCCCATTAGCAATCTTGTCCGTCGTATTGGGACACGCCACCTACTCGAGAATTGATAAAACTCGAATTAATAAAAAAAAAGCACTGACGTGAAGTCAGTACTCTTTGGCGCGCGTGGTCACAGTGGCTAATTTGAATTGAATGATGAGTACTTCAAGCTCAGTGGATAGAGCGAGCCGAAGATCTACCCAGAGCATAGTGGAAACCATTCACTGTCGGTTCAAAAATTAACAGTGCTGGATCTAAGATGCCATCAGGAAAGAGTAACAAAGTTGGAAAAGAACACAACTGACCCTCCTTAGTCGCACAAGCTCCTAGAAGATTTGGGAGGGTCAGTATAATCCTAATCATCTTTATAGCACGCGCGCCAAAGCAGATTGACTTTTTACACTTTTTCTTTCATTGTTAAGTCACTCTGCTTTTGCGCGCGTGCTATAAACATGATTAGGATTATACTGACCCTCCCAAATCTTCTAGGAGCTTGTGCGACTAAGGAGGGTCAGTTGTGTTCTTTTCCAACTTTGTTACTCTTTCCTGATGGCAGCTTAGATACAGCACTGTTAATTTTTGAACCGACAGTGAATGGTGTCCACTATGCTTTGGGTAGATCTTCGGCTCGCTCTATCCACTGAGCTTGAAGTACTCATCATTCAATTCAAATTAGCCACCGTGAACACGCGCGCCAAAGAGTACTGACTTCACGTCAGTGCTTTTTCCTTTAACAGATATAGCTATCAATACAGTTTGGCTGTTAGCTGTACCGTAGATCAAAACAAATTGCGGTTGTGGGACCTCCGTTAGGAAAGCAATTGCCTCTTCTCCAAATCCGAACGTATTTTAATATAGATCTACCGAATATAGTTAAAAATTCGCCTCAGGGCTACCATACAGACATTTCAACTCAGAAACAACGCTATTTCCCCCAAACTGACTTGTGTCCGTGCAATGAATTGACATGAATATTCTTTTAAATCCTCACAATATCGGCTCATTACTCCCAACATAACCCAAACAACCCAAAACCATAAACTTCTCGTCTGCGCATGCGCAATAAACTCGTGGCTGCAAGTCCTCCCAAAATTAGACACCTCACAAAAAACTCCAATTCTCCAACACTAGTGGTTCAGGAGATATCGCATCTTGAATCCACGCATGCGCAGACCCTCACCAGGTGAATCTATGGAGGAATAGCATCCGCCACCCCAAAATACCAATCCTCTCTGACGAAAGCACCAGCAGTTAAATCACTGATGGTCTGCTCATGCGCATAACGAAAATGCCCGTAAGGGGCAACATCAATTTCGAAATTAGCTCCAGGGCCACGGTACGGACACTTTAACTCGGAAAAAATGCTACATCCCTCAAATTGACTTGTCCTTGCACTGAATTGCCATGAATATTCTTTTGAAACCTCACAATATCGGCTCAGCACTCCCAACATAACCCATACAACCCAAAAACAGTCACTTCTCTTCGGCGCATGCGCAATCTACTTGCGGCTAAAAGTCCTCTCGAAATCACACACCTCACAAAAAACTCCGATTCTCCAACACTAGTGGTTCAGGAGATATCACATCTTTAATTCACGCATGCGCAGACCCCCATCAGGGGATTCTATGGAGGAATAGCATCCGCCACCCGAAAACCCCAATCCTCTCTGACGAAAACACCACCAGTGAAATCACTGATGGTCTGCTCATGCGCATAACGAAAAATGCCTGTAAGGGGTAACATCAATTTCAAAATTAGCCCCAGGGCCACGGTACGAACACTTTGACTCGGAAACAACGCTATATCCCCCAAACTGACTTGTCCTTGAACTGAATTGCTATGAATATTCTTTTAAAACCTCACAGTATCGACTCAGCACTCCCAACATAACCCATCCAATTAAAAAACAGTCACGGCTAAAAGTCCTCTCAAAATAACACACCTTGCAAAAAACTCCGATTCTCCAACAATAGTGGTTCGGGAGATATCGCATCTTTAATCTACGCATGCGCAGACCCTCATCAGGGATCGGGATTCTATGGAGGAATAGCATCTGCCACGCCAAAACCCCAATCCTCTCTGACGAAAACTACAGCAATACAAGGTAGGAACAGACTATGCCCACGTACGCCACGTACGCGACGCCACGCGATATCTGGACCCTTGAATTTATTTGTCAAGAAACACACTACACCGACGCTATCATACGCAACGCTATCCCACGCGGCCTACGCAACGCGATATCCGCCGATCCAGATCGACGGGGGAAGGTGTAGGGGATCGTAGATGCCAAGGTGGCGTAATAAAGTGCGTTTCTATAGAAATATACATTCGAAACGCGTCAGTTAGATTTTGTAAAGATGGCAGACGAACAATTCATCGATTTAATTATGAATTACGAGGTAATTTACAATATTAAATCCGCGGAATATCGCGATGCTACATTGAGAAATGCGGCATGGGAAGAAATAGCACAGAAAATTGGCAAACCTGGTAAGTATACCTACCTACCTGATACTATAATTTTCTAAAACATATTCGTACTGTAAAACAATCGGTGTACGGGAATTGTAGATGCCGAGGTGGCGTAGATTAGTGCGTTTCTATAGAAATATACATTCGAAGCGCGTCGGTTAGATTTTGTAAAGATGGCAGACGAACAATTCATCGATTTAATTAAGAATTACGAGGTGATTTACAATATTAAATCCGCGGAATATCGCGATGCTACATTGAGAAATGCGGCATGGGAAGAAATAGCACAGAAAATTGGCAAACCTGGCAAGTACTTACCTGATACTATAATTTTCTAAAACATATTTGTACTGTAAAGCAATTGGCTACCATATTGGCACGTTTTATACTGAATAATTGAATATGTGTGGGTATTTCTGTAGCAACTACCTATACATGCTACTAAATTCGTACTGTATGAATTCGAATTGGGTAGGTTATGTAAGTATATATACACAGTATAGGTAGGTACGTTTAATACTGAATAAATGAATATGTGGGGTATTTCTGTATAATTCACTCTAAAAAAAGGAGTTAAAATACGACCCGTATATATTTATATAGATCTAATAGTCCTTCTATATAAATATGATTGTATTACATTTTCATAACGTAGGTAGGTAGGTGGTACCTATACTTGTGTATGATATATTTGCACGTATTTCTCAATTACCTATTGGATTTTCATATTCCTTTTTTGTTTGCTTATTTATTTATGATATTAACGATTGGTAAAAGTTTATCAAAATGCATTCGTTACTTTTTTAGCAAATCACCAAAATAAATGATGCGAATTTAGCCTGTTGTCTTTTAACTCGAAATGACATGAGTATTTATTTGTAGTCAGAGTTGTAGTCTCTCTAAAGTCATTAGGTACATACTTGCTTCTTATGTACTAGTTGATGTTTCATAAGTCATACACATAATGTTAATAAAAAAACATTTCATTTATTTATTAATACATTTTATTTTTATAGTAGGTAGAAATAATCCATGAACTAATCATTTTCGTTGGGTGGTGGATTTTGTAATCCTCTTCTCACCAAATTTAATTGCCATGGCACTGAACCCTCGCTTGAGATGAAATATTGTTTGAATTTTTCTCTGATATTATATGCATATTTCGTGTGATTCCTTCTAAGACCATCCAATTTATGGAATGATTGTTGTGGTGTAGGTTCTGTTCCTCTTTCATCCTGCTGCTCAAAAGTGGTGCCCAAATAGTTATGGAGGCAGCATGCTGCTAGAACTATTTTGTCCACCATTTCTGGTTGTACCTGAACAGGCCCTTGAAATACCCGCCACCTTGCTCTCAATATCCCAAATGCGTTTTCCACGATTCTTCTGGCCCTAGACAATCGATAATTGAAAATTTTATTCGATTCATTATTGAGCAAAGCATTTTTGCTGTAAGGTCTCAGTAAATATTGTTTAAGGGGAAATGCTTCATCGCCGACTATAATATACGGCAATGGTTCTGATCCTGGCATTAGAGGTCGATCTTCTGGTATGTTCAATTTCTTTTGATCCAATAGTTTACCCAGTGTTGATTTTTCGAAAATTCCTCCGTCACTATTTCTTCCGTAGGAGCCCACGTCTATCACTACAAATTTGTAATGGGCATCTACCAAAGCAAGAAGAACTATGGAATTTTGACCTTTGTAGTTCCAATAATCTGAGCCGCCTTTAATTGGACATTTTATGTTCACGTGTTTACCATCTAGAGCTCCTATGCAGTTTGGAAAATTCCAAAAGCGGGTGAAATCATTTGCTATTCGTTTCCACATTTCCGCTGTGGGTTGCGGCATCACGATAGGTCCAAGATGTTTCCAAATCGTTTCACAAACCTCCTGCACAATTATACGTATAGTAGAAAAACCCATGCGATAACTGAATCCAATGCTCCGAAATGAATTACCCGTAGCTAGGAATCTGTAAAATAAATAATACAAATTTTTAAAAATTAGGTATGTTTAGGGCTAGATGATGCTGTGTGAATAGTAAATAACACAGTGAATATTTCCATATGGGAATATAGGGCTTCTTTTGGTTTGCAATTGAGACGGTCCAAGAACCGTTCAAAGTAGTCACACAGTCGTTTATTGTAATTGGACCTGGGTGAAACCTTTCATACGCTGCGTTTGTTCCACTATTTGGAACCCATTCGGTACCTACTGTCCTTACTACGAACCAAAACTTAGGCCTACAGTCACTATAATTTCAGCATTATCGACTTTGTAAGAGGCTCGTATAGACAATGGTACATGTGCGCAAAAGCTACTGACTTTTTAAGAATTTTTATTATTATTGTTGCAGTTGAAATTTGTAGAGAAAATTGGGCTAAGTTGCGAAATTGCTTCAACAATGCCATGAAACGACGCAAGAAAAAAAGTGGACAAGCAGGGAAAATTATTGCGCCTTGGCGGTACGAGGAACGGATGTCGTTTTTGAAGCCATATTTAGATGGCCGTCGCACTACCGGAAACCTGGGAGCTGCTGTTTCTGATGCTAATTCCCCTCTTCCTTCTCCAGACACCGTTCCCCTCGAAGAAATCCATTTATTGTCCTCTGATAGCACTCCATCCCACACCAACACTCCCACATCCAATCAATCAATCAATCAATCAATCAAAAGAAAGGCCAGTTCTAGTAGGGACAATAACTTGGCCGATCTGGTGGAAATGATGAAAAACTCGCACGCAAGAAGAAGTAAAAAACAGGAAATGGACGATTTAGACACATTCTTCTTAAGTATGAGTAAAACGGTGAAGAAGCTCTCAAAGCAAGATCAAATTCCGATTAAAATGAATTTGCTCAAAGCTGTAAGTGCTGCAGAGCTCAAACAAGCAGAGTTGCAACGGAATATATTGAGAGCACCAGTTACTATCGAGGATCAGATAATCAGCCAAAACCAAGAAAATATAAATTCTTCTTCTGAAAATTTCTCACAAGCCTACACATCATATTCTTCCCCATCATATTTAGTTGAAATGCCTAAGACTCAAATTTCCGATGATACTAATCTGGTAAAAAATATTCAACTTTATTACGAAAATATACATTTTGAATAAAATTCGAACGATTTTGAAGCCATATTTAGAAGGCCGTCGCACTACCGGAAACCTGGGAGCTGCTGTTTCTGATGCTAATTCCCCTCTTCCTTCTCCAGACACCGTTCCCCTCGAAGAAATCCATTTATTGTCCTCTGATAGCACTCCATCCCACACCAACACTCCCACATCCAATCAATCAATCAATCAAAAGAAAGGCCAGTTCTAGTAGGGACAATAACTTGGCCGATCTGGTGGAAATGATGAAAAACTCGCACGCAAGAAGAAGTAAAAAACAGGAAATGGACGATTTAGACACATATTCTTCTTAAGTATGAGTAAAACGGTAAAGAAGCTCTCAAAGCAGGTTCAAATTCCAATTAAAATGAATTTGCTTAAAGCTGTAAGTGAAGCAGAGCTCAAACAAGCACAGTTGCAACGAAATATATTGAGAGCACCAGTTACTACCGAGGATCAGATAATCAGCCGAAACCAAGAAAATATAAATTCTTCTTCTGGAAATTTTTCACAAGCCTACCCATCATATTCTTCCCCATCATATTTAGTTGAAATGCCTAAGACTCAAATTTCCGATGATATTAATCTTGTAAAAAATATTCAACTTTATTACGAAAATATACATTTTGAATAAAATTTTCCTAAACAATTTCTATATTTATTGTTTATAATATATTTCATGAGCAGACGAAACATTCAGGCTCTGTGGATCGAAAAAGTAAACTGCCGAACATATATAGTTTGCGGAGGCTCAAAGACGGCCAACCTAAGAATTTTACAAATGGGTGAGCCATTTCTGAATATTCACGAAGTGATAACCAAGCTCCTAGTACGCATCAGATATATTAACACCACTTGGGCAAAACTATAACGCGATTTTCCCAGAACATACGCGCAAAATGATAATTTATACTTACCTTAGACAAACCGCTACTCTTTCTCTGCTACTTATCGGCTTCCGAAGATGTGTATTCTCTTTTTGTATATCGGATTCGATCATACCATGAATCTCCTCAAACTGTACTTTAGACATGCGGAAGTACATAAAAAATCGGTCTTCGTCAGATTCTAGTCTCCGCATCAATGTATGATATTCTCCATTTTTCTCTCTGTCTTTATTTATATTGTGTATCCAACATCTTCTCTTCTTAATTCTTTTTTTTTTCTTGAGGCACGGACATATTCATGTACAAACAACAAACTCAATGAATCTTCCTCAAATTCACTATCTGAATCAGAAAACATCGTACTACTGACAAATGAAAACGACTGATGTCAGTATGCGTTGCGTACGTGGGTCAAGTGTGCACGCTAGCTTTCCCACGTTGCGTCGCGTACGTGGCGTACGTGGGCATAGTCTGTTTCTACCTTAGATGACTTCTCATCTGCGCATGCGCACAACGAAAAATGCCCGGAAAAGGTAGCATGAACCTCAAAAAAATAGGTTTCGGCATTTTAAGCAAAGTATTCCGCAAAATAGTAGTAATTTTTTTATTTTTTTCATGTCACGTGATCTTCACGAAATTATGCGAAAGTGTTTGCATTGGTCTTTTGCATCTAACTACTGAGTTTCAATTCAATCAGATCAGTATTTTTCGAGTTATCGTGAAAACAAAATTTTAAAATTTTGGAAATATTTTTTTGCCATTTTAGGGCCGTCCAGCCATAACAAAACTTCGCAGGGATATAAAGGTCATGATTCTACAATTTGATGCCAAATTTCAGAAAGATCGAGTGATCGGTTCCGGAAATATTCATAAAAAACGTTTTGACTAAAAACGGCCTTAACTCCGAAACCGCTCGGTGGATTTCGCCCGTTAACGAACTTGTCCGAGATATTTGCGCTACAAAACTACCCTGCAAATTTCAACGCTCTAAGTCGTTCCGTTCGAGAGTTATCGTGCCAACGGTTGGACCGGCCGGCCGGTCGGACCGGACGGACAGAATTGAATTGACCTCGAATTCTTCATCAGGGAGTCGAACCCAATCGTTTGAGACCATTTTCGAAAAAAAATTCGAAAAATACAGACATTGTGACGAAATGATAGCACGCTGTTCCTTGCGGAACACGCGCGCAAAAAGGAAAAAATATAATTCAATTTGTATTTTTGCGCGTATCTTCTGGGGAACATCGCGTTATCATTTTGCCCAATTGTCTGTAATTTTCGAGTTTTTCGCCGAAAATGGTCTCAAACGATTGGGTTCAACACCCTGATCAAGAATTCGAGGTCAAATTTGATTATGTGCGGCCACCCGTTGTCACGATAACTTGAGAACGGAAAGAGATAGCGACTTGAAATTTTCAGGGTAGGTGGCGCATCCCAATACCACGGACAAGTGGGCATAATCGGCCCAATGGTTTCCGAGTAATAATTTTGTCCACAACCAATACTGATCGGATCGAATTGGAAGTTGGTGAGTAGTTCTGGAATATAAACCTTAGGACGTTTGAGAAATTTTGTGAGAATCGTATCGCTAGAAAATTTTAAAAAAATTACTGAAAAATATTATTTACGTCACGATAACCTAAGACCGGAAAGAGATAGCGACTTGAAATTTTGAGGTTAGGTAGATAATCTGAATGCGCCATTTGAGTTCGTTTATAGGCATAATCGGCAGAACGGTTTTGTAGTTATACGCATCTGATAATTGGTTCTTAATTCCTCAATAACTCGAAAAACACAAAACCGATCCAATTCAAACACGTTTATTAGTTGTAAAATGGCAACGGAAAAATTGTCGCAAAATTTCGTGAGAATCGTATAACTAGAACATTTTCAAAAAATCATAGAAAATTATTGAAAACAATTCTATATATCGGAAACTATACGTCCGACATCGCTGAAATTTTGCAAGAGTCTTCAGAACCTAACTCTTCTACCAAGTTCCAATTTTGAACATGATCGGATCTATATTGTTGGAGATCCGAGCTGCCTTGTGTGAGTTCAGTAGCTGGATGGGTGATCGTTGCCTCGACAACTCTTGAACAAAAGGAGATAGGGACTTGCAATTTGGAGGATAGGTTGCACATCTGAATGGGAGAGTTAAGTTCGCTGTTGGCCATAATCGGCCCAACGGTTTCGGAGTTATACCCATCTGAAATATTTTTTTCTCGATAACTCAAAAAATACAGACTCGATCAAATTGAAGCTTGGTAACTAGTTGTAGAATATCGACATGAAGACGTGCGTACAATTTTGTGAGGACCGTACCACTAGGAAGTTTTTAAAAAATTACAAAAAACATATTATGTATCTCAGGATTTCTTGAGAATGGACAGAAATTGTGACTTGCTGTTTTCAGGGTAGATTGCGCATCTGAATACGACATTTAAGTGCGTTAATCATTTTTTTATCGAATTTACCATGGTAAATTCGATTAAGAGTGTCCAATACAGGAGAACGGACAAGAGAACATACGCGCAAAAGCTACTGACTTCACGTCAGTGCTTGAACCAATTTTTTAGTCAATATTTCTGTTATTCTTAAATGTAAGGTACGTTCAGTAGGTTTGAAACTAAATAAATTCGATATATATGGTAAAGAAATTCTTATATCATTTTTGGCGCTCTAGTTCCTCGGAACTGAGTGCTTATCAATTTGCCCAAATGTCTCTAATTTTCGAATTTTTCGATGAAAATGGTCTTAAACGATTTGGTTCGACTCACTGATCAAGAATCCGTGGTCGAAAATACTTCTGTCCGGCCGGTCCGGCCGTAGGCACGATAACTCTCGAACGGAATGAGCTAGACAGTTGAAATTTTCAGAGTAGGTTTGGGGGATAAATATCTCAGCTAAGTTCGTTATTGGGCAAAATCGGAAAGATGGTTTCGGAGTAACTAAAAAAAAATTTTTTTTTACAAAACAAATTCAAAATTAAATTTTTTTCAATAAGCAGTTTTACCATGAGAATCCAATGGTATCATTTTTAACTCTAACAAATCAATATTTTCGGAGATATGATTTTTCAAAATTTCAATAATAAATCGTATTTCAACGTTGTCACACCATTATATAATTATTCTATGTATGAATTGTCATAATGTCAGTTTATTTTCCTGAGACATGTCATTATCTAATCAATCGAAGAATTGTGAGCGAAGTGAGAAAAATCTCAGTTGTTTGCTCCGAAATTAGTTTTTCTCAGAAAAGTCTTACATTTCGGAACGGAACATGAAGTAAGAGATCTGAGAGTAGTGAGACCGCTTTTCATCCATAGACATAGATATAACTCTCGAACGGAATGAGCTAGGTAGTTGAAATTTTCAGAGTAGGTTAGGGAGATGAATATCTCGGTTAAGTTCGTTATAGGGCAAAATTGGCCAGATTTAATTTGATTTCTTCCATGGTGCAGTTCTCATTCTCATGATTGCTCATTTGATCTTGATAAATAAACTATCATTTGAATTGAACTTCCTTTATGATGCAGTTCTATCATATGAATACATTGATATAATTCCCAACTCTGAGAAACCAATACTTTCGGAGATATAATTTGTCTGTTTGAACTAGAGCGCCAGAAAGCTCCTTTCCAAAGGGCTTGAACCCATTTTTTTCAATACACATCAGATATTGTAACATTAAATGTGGTTCTATAAATGTAACAAGAAAACCTCACGTGTTACAACTTTTTTGCTCGTATGTTCTGGGGAGCAGCGCGTTATCATTTTGTCCAAATGTCTGTAACTTTCGAATTTTTTGCCGAAAATAGTCTCACACGATTTGGTTCGACTCCCCGATGAATTCGAGGTCAAATTTGATTCTGTCCGGCCGACCGTCCAGCCATTGCGACGATAATTTGAGAACGGAAAGAGCTAGCAACATGAATTTTTAGAATAGGTGGCGCATCCCAATACGACAGACACGTTCGTTAATGGGCATAGTCTTCCCAATGATTTACGAGTAATAATTTTGTTTTGAACCAATATAAACCCGATCGAATTGAAACTTGGTGAGTAGTTGTAAAATATAAACTTAAGCTTGTTTGTGAAATTTTGTGGGAATCGAATAGCTAGAAAATTTTAATAATATTATTAAAAAATATTTTTTATGTACGATAACCTGAGAACGGAAAAAAAAGCGATTTGAAATTTTCAGGTTAGTTTGTGCATCTGAATGTGACATTTGAGTTTGTTTATAAGCATAATCGGTCAAACGGTTTTAGAGTTGTTATTTCCTGAATAACTCGAAAAAATTAGAAACGATCTAATTCAAGCATGGTAATTCGTTGTAGGATGCCAACGCGAAAGTTCTTGCAAAATTTCGTCAGGTATCACTAGAATATTTGTAAAAAATCATTGAAAATCATTGAAAAAAATTCTATATATCAGAAACTATTAATCCGACATGATTGAAATTTTGCGAAAACCTTCAGAACCTAATTTGCGTGAAGTTATCCACACATTCTCATCCACACATTATGACGTGGGGACTGTCGAATATGGGATATACGGAAATTAACGAGCAGTGTTGCCAGACTGACAATTATTCCCTTATTAAGAAATTTGTCAGAAGAGGAGATTACACGCGCATTAAAATTCATTTTGAATCATGAAGGTCTTTCACATACAATTATTATTACCGACAAACTATACAGGTGGGGACTGTGTTTCCTATATAAATGATTAATTTTCCTCGAAAAGCATCCAAGTGTCCCAACGAATATGATAATAAATTCTTGGTTTTCTATGATGACCTTCATTCAGAATGTATATGAATTTCAGGTCGACATAACGTACTGGTGAGAAAATGAATACTGACTTGGAAAATGATGTTTCTTCCACTGAACGACGGCCGTTGCATTGAGTATTTTTCGATTCTAACATACCTACGGTGACCCTAATTCAGAATAAAAATGAATTTTTGCTCGACGTATCGTACAGTGTGAGAAAATAAATACTGACTTGGAAAATAATGTTTTCTTCACTGAACGACGGCCGTTGCATCGAGTATTTTTCGATTCTTACATTCCATAAATGACCCCCATTCAGAATAAAGATGATTTTTTGCTCGACGTATCGTACAGTGTGAGAAAATAAATACAGACTTGGAAAACAAGGTGTTTTTCACTGAAGGACGGCCGTTGCATCGAATACTTTTCGATTCTCACATTACATAGATGACCCTCATTCAGAATAAAAATGAATTTTTCCTCGACGTATCGTACAGTGTGGGAAAATAAATACTGGATTGGAAAATAATGTTTTTTTCACTGAACGACAGCCGTTGCATCTAGTATTTTTTTATTCTTAGATTCCTATGATGTCCCTCATTAAGAATAAAGGTGAATATTTGCTCGACGTATCGTACAGTGTGAGAAAATAAATACAGACTTAGAAAATAATGTTTTTTTCACTGAACGACGGCCGTTGCATCGAGTATTTTTCGATTCTTACATTCCATAGATGACCCTCATTCAGAATAAAGATGATTTTTTGCTCGACGTATCGTACAGTGTGAGGAAATAAATACAGACTCGGAAAATAAAGTTTTTTTCTCTGAACGACGGCCGTTCCATCGAGTATTTTTCGATTCTTACATTCCATAGATGACTCTCCTTTAGAATAAATATGATAATGGCTCGACGTATCCTACAGTGTGAGAAAATAAATACTGCCTTGGAAAATAATGTTTATTCACTGAACGACGGCCCTTGCATCGAGTATTTTTCGATTCTCCCATTCCTAACACTAATTCAGAATAAAAATGTTTGCTCGACAGTGTGTTCTGAATGAGGGTCATCTATGGAATGTAAGAATCGAAAAATACTCGATGCAACGGCCGTCGTTCAGTGAAAAAAACATCAAATTCCAAGTCACTATTTATTATCTCACACTCTACTATATGTCGAGCAAAAATTCATTTTTATTCTGAATAAGTGTCATCTAAGGAATGTAAGAATCGAAAAATATTCGATGCAACGGCCGTCGTTCCGTGAAAAAAACCTTGTTTTCCAAGTCTGTATTTATTTTCTCACACTGTACGATACGTCGAGAAGAAATTCATTTATATTTTGAATAAGTGTCATCTAAGGAATGTAAGAATCGAAAAATACTCGATGCAACGGCCGTCGTTCAGTGAAAACAACATTATTTTCCAAGTCAGTATTTATTTTCTCACACTGTACGATAGGTCGATCAAAAATTCATTATTATTTTGAATGAGGGTCGTGTAATGAATGTAAGAATCGAAAAATACTCGATGCAACGGCCGTTGTTCAGTAAAAAAAACATCAAATTCCAAGTCACTATTTATTATCTCACACTGTACGATACGTCGAGCAAAAATTCATTTTTATTCTGAATAAGTGTCATCTAAGGAATGTAAGAATCGAAAAATATTCGATGCAACGGCCGTCGTTCCATGAAAAAAACCTTGTTTTCCAAGTCTGTATTTATTTTCTCACACTGTACGATACGTCGAGCAAAAAATCATCTATATTCTGAATGATGGTCATCTATGGAATATAAGAATCGAAAAATACTTGATGCAACGGCCGTCGTTATGGAAAAAAATATTATTTTCCATGTCAGTATTTATTTTCTCACACTGTACGATACGTCGAGCAAAAATTCATTTTTATTCTGAATTAGGGTCATCGTAGGTATGTTAGAATCGAAAAATACTCAATACAACGGCCTTCGTTCAGTGGAAGAAACATCATTTTCCAAGTCAGTATTCATTTTCTCGCCCTGTACGTTATGTCGAGCTGCAATTCATATACATTCTGAATGAAGGTCATCATAGAAATCCGAGAATTTATTATCATATTCGTTGGGATACTTGTATGCTTTTCGAGGAAAATTAATCATTTATATAAGAAACATAGTCCCCACCTGTATAGTTTGTCGGTCATAATTGTATGTGAAACACCTTTATTATTTAAAATGAATTTTAATGCGCGTGTAATCTCCTCTTTTGACAAATTTCTTAATAAGGGAATAATTGTCAGTCTGGCAACACTGCTCGTTAATTTCCGTATATCCCATATTCGTCAGTCCCCACGTCATAATGTGTGGATGAGAATGTCTGGATAACTTCACGCAAATCAGAACCTAGCTCTACTACTAAGCTCCCAGCTTGAACACGATCCGATCTATATTATTGGAAATCTGAGCAGCCTTGTGTGTGTTCAGTAGCTGGATAAGTGACCGTTGCCACGATAATTCTCGAACGGAAGGAGATTTGCTGTTGGCCATAATCGGCCCAACGGTTTCGGAGTTATATCCATCTGGAATTTTATTTCCTCGATAACTCAAAACATATATACTCAATCGAATTGAAGCATGCCAACCAGTTGTAGAATGTCGACATAAAGACATGTGTAAAATTTTGTGAGAATCATACTATCTAGGAAATTAAAAAAAATTACGAAAAAAATATTAACTTGGTAAATTTTGATTAAGAGTGTCCAATACAGTACAACGGACTATAAAATTCACCATGGTAAATTCGATTGAAAGTGTCCAATACAGAACATACACGCAAGAGCTCCTGACTGCACGTCAGTGCTTGAACCAATTTTATTTTCATTTTCGTACTTGGATACATCCATTCTACCATAATATGCTATTCAGCTTTAATTTACAACCAAACAAAAATTCCATATCCTCAATCTAAATTATTCTTACTTTCTTTCTGAACATTCCTATTTTTTGACTTCTTCATATGTTTCAGGGATACAATGGTACCAAATCTTCAGAAGTAGATATTAGGTATCTAGCAGGTGTCAAAATATCTTATGATACATACAAGAAATGGTCAAAGAAAAATGGCAGAGAACCCCAATTGCCTGGTATTGAACTTAATCCTGAACAATTGTTCTGGGTATATTTCTCAAAGCCTTTTTGTGCAAAATACATCAACCATCTCGATTCTCCCGAAAAGTCATTATTAAATGGAATAGTCAGTGTTCTTGAAGAGTTTGTGGACGATTTCGGCTGTGAATCTGGGGATATGATGAATCTTGAAGAGAAATGTAGTATATTCTAAAGAAAGGTGTATCAGAAAATTTGTTTTTGTACATAATTCATTATTAAATTTCTATTTCTTGTTCTATTATCATTTTTTGTATTATTCCTCTGAATCTTCTATGCATTCTATCAATCTGCGGAAATTTCCTTGTCGCCGCCATATAATAGTATTTGAAAAGTTGGTATGAATTGTACACCCCCTTAGTCTGTCAAAATGAAACAATAATATTTCATGCACAGAAGTGTATTAAGGGCAAAAATTTCGCTAAACAATTTGAGTACCTACCAATATTAAGTTTATGTTTGCACAAAATTTTGAACGGTCGTGAACCCCTCACACTACACAAAAATATGGCGCAAAATTTCAGTGTACGGAACAATGAATTATATTATATATTATATAATATTAATATAATATTATATATATATATTATATATATATTTTCTCCCCATTCAGGAATAGCGAAATGTGATTTTTATTATTTTTTTTTTCGCCCGAGAGGAAAAACCTTATATAGGCCCGCCCTGAGAAGGTCCGTTTCTCTCAGGAGTGTGAGACTCCAGATGTTGATGGTTACTCACTAAAAAACCTCTCGCACGTTCCTTGGAGTAGTTCTTCGTCCTGCCCTTACAGCGTCCCTTAACAAAAGAGATGAGCTGCAAGTGGCCTTCATAGTTGATGGGACCTCATGACTCGGAAGGATCCGAGCAATACCGCTTTCTGCATTCTGTGAGCTAAATCCTCGGCCAGAGAATTGCAGGCCGGAATAATCTCCAATTCGGTCACGTAGTTCGCTCTCATTCCGTCTAGGCATCCTATGATTATTATGACCATCCTAACCTTATGCCTTGGACACAGGATCCCAAGTTCAAACATTATATCCTTGTATTTCTCCCTCTTCTGTTCTTCTTTCATGACCACATTATTTTCTGCGGGGGAGAATAATTCGACGACATTCAATTCCTTGAGTTCCTTATCCAGCAGAAGTATATCTGGCTTTATGGCGTGGATCTGCCGAGTTGTTGGAATCGCATAGTTCCAGTAGATGCGAGCCCTGTCATTTTCAACAACTGCTTCAATCTCCAGAGGCACATATGGCAGCACTAGTTCCTTGTCTATACAATACACCTCTCTCAGATGGAAGTAGAGAATTCGGAGTGCCGCATTGTGTCTTTCCTCATATCCTGATGGAGCATGGACTCTGCAAGCAGACAGAATGTGCATAATATTTTCTTTCTGGCTGTGGCATGCTCTGAACATTGTGGGGGTGTCCACTTTCATGATGTTCTTTTTATACCATCTGGTATTCATAACCCCATCTTGACAAGCTATAACATCCCTCCGTTTCTGACTTGAGTCCAGCGGACTTCAAGAAGGCGAAGGATAATTCTTCCGACAGGCCCTGATCTTTCAAACTCCTGAAGTATATGGAGTGCAGGTGTTTACTCATGTGATCTTCGAGTGGTTTCTTCAGTTGTGCCTGCCTTTACTCTCTGCCAACTCTGCTTTGGTCTGTTGGCGAGAAAGGTGTTCCTGCTAGCTCATGATCGATGGATATGCCAGTTAGACAGAGCTTCTCCAAAGCTCTCTGACCAGCCCTAAACAGGAAAGCTCCTTGATTCCTGATTTCATGCTGAGCAACCATTTTCTGAACTGGGTCTTTGCTTCTCAATACCCTTATTGACATTTCCAACGTTTGTTGATGATGTTGGTATTCCAAACTTTGCAAACCTCTGCCTCCCTGCGTTCGTGAAAGGTATATCCTTTGAATCGAGCAGTTGGGATGCAGGCTACGATTCATGTTCATCACTTTACGAGTGGTTCTGTCTAGCTCGAGAATTTCATTCACTCTCCAGAAAACTATCCCGAATGAATAGGTGATTATCGGTACTGCCAAGCTGTTCGAAGCAGATACTTAATTTTTTCCGGTCAGCTGTGATTTCCATATATCTTGGATCTTCTTTTTGTAGCTAGCTGTTAAGGCATCCTTGATTTGGGTTGTCTCCAGTGTACCTCGTTGTTTCATCCCAAGGAATTTGTATGCTTCTTCCTCTTCGAGGTGTCGAATGCTTATTCCCCATTCTAGGTCGATGTCTTCTACTGTTTCTTCAGTTCTTCCTCTGCTCAGATGAAAAACAGCACATTAATCCAAACCGAATGACATTTCTATTGCTGAGGTGTATTCGGCAAAGATATTCAGTAGTTGTTGTAGTGCTGCCTTGGAAGAAGCGTACAGTTTTAAGTCGTCCGTGTAGAGTAGATGCCTCGCCTGTATCTCATCCATCCAGTATAAGCGGTCCGACCTTTCGACGATGTTAGGGTGGACTTTGAGCATCTCTATCAGCCGTTATATCAAGCTGTGCGCCGATGTGTCAAATGCTTTCGCGTAATAAAACCATGATGTATGTAGGTCGCGCTTAAAGTGTTTCGCATCTTGACAAATGCTTTTGTCTATAAGGAGGTTGTCCTTGCACCCCTGTAATCCTTTCCTCGCTCCTCTTTGTTCATGAATTTGATTCCACACGTGTCTAATGGACTCCAGAATCTGATGTTGAAGAACACTTGTGAGAATTTTATACAACGTATTCAGACACGTGATGGGGCGGTAGTTCTTTGGCTGTCCTAGATCACCTGATTTCGGTATCAGTATAGTTCTGCCCTCTACCAACCATGAAGGAATTAGCTCACGGTGAAATATCATCTCACTAAATAATCTAGCTAGGTGTTGGTGGGTAGCTGGAAAGTTCTTCCACCAGTAGTTCTGAACGCCATCCAGTCCAGGTGCCGTGAATTCATGCTTGTTCTTCAAGGCATGTCTAATCTCTTCGGTTGTTATGTCGCTCAGCTCTAAGTTTGTCGCAGACTTTCATCACATAATATCTGGAACCTGTGAAGTGCTGGAGTATCCCTGGTGGCCGTTGGTCGCTCGTTCAAATTTTTCCAGAAATGTTCGACTTCCTCTGGTGATGGTGGGTTTTGCACCTCTACTTGTTTAGGTCGAAATAACTTTGAAGGTTCTGCGGTGAATGTCTTGTTGTCTTCTATCCACTTTTGCTTCTCGATAAGCTTCTTCCATGCCGACGCAAGTGATCTTAATTTACCGACAGCTTTCTGCTTCAATAGATTTATGGTGGGTAGGCTCATCGTACGATGCATCGTACGCAGCTCACCCATCATGTCCTCTATTTTCTTGGTCGGTTTCAGTTGTCCTTTCATAACATCTATGATACATTGGTACCAAGATGCTTGCTGCCTTACGGCTCTTATCTTATTATCTAGCTTATACAATCTTGACCTATGTTTGTACTCCTTTGTTGTTCTTCCTGGTGGGCACAGAAGTGAAGAAGCAGCTCTCACTGCAGCTGCGACATATTCTAGCGAACAGTCCTCCTTTAGATGATCGTTGATTATAATATTCATAGCGGCTAGATTTCCAGCCGGGAGTCTCGATTTCAGCCTTGTAGTCTTTAAGTTAGGATTACCTACTGCAGTCTCAAATGCTTCCCTTCTGTTCACGACTAGTTCTGGAACATCTCTCCACTGTTCCGTCATTCGCCTGTTGCAATATGCGGAATTTTCGGCACGGAGTGGGGCAGCTCTCACCTGCTTCATGTCCGATGCTATGACTTCTTCACATCACAATCCAGGTATAGGAGGTTGGATGTTTGCGGCATCTCTCACTTGCCTCTCGTCCTGTCCTTATCTCATTTGATTCGTCGAGTGTTGCTGTTGGTTTGAAACATCTCTCGCCTGCTCTTGAGCTTGTACTTCTATCTCCTGTGACTCTTGATGCTGCTGCAAGATTCCCCTCTTTTTGAGATGGCTCACCTGTTCTTGCATATTTTGCTGCGTCCTGAAATTGAGATCTGGTAGATTCTCACACCACAGACCATGCAGTCTACCCATATATCCCCTTCTTTCAGGTCTTGATCTCCGGTATAGCACATATAGTTGTTCGTGTTGCTCGGGTGTCCACTTGTGGCGTTCCCTTGGTGCGGTCTTGTTCCTGTTGCCGGGTCCGACTACGGGTTGCTCTTGCGAGCGCTGATTCCCTATGCGACCAACAACTTGTTCTCTCTCCTCCTCGATGTTCTTGTCAGAAGCTGTAATTTCTTGTATGACAGGCGCCTGCCTCCTCAGCATCCTGCCGTTGGTGGTTCGCATGCTGTCACGTCCAGCACCAACCCCAGACGTGCCCTGGTGATCCCCAGGCATTAGCTGTTATCCGAGGCTCGGTAGATTGTAATTCATCACCGGTTGAGAGTGACCGGGGTCCGCGGGTTTGTCACACCCGTAATGTTTGTCACACTAAGTAATGCCCCGTGCGGTTTTGCATTTTATACCTACTGCCAGGTTTAGCTAGGGTACCTCGGATTTGCTAATACACATCCCATAGCCCCTGAGAGCTTTTTTATTATTATTATTGAATTATTAAATTCATAAGAGCTAAGACCAATACAAATATATACATTTTGAATGTAAATAACTTAAACTTAAGTCACATTGTGAATATCTTAAAACACTTTGTGTGTTGCAGAGAAACAAATAATTGAAACAAGAGAGAAAAACATAAAATAAAATAAAATAACCAAAAAGAGACACTAAAACGGAATACTACACTGGAAACCGTCCACTCCATGAGTCCAAGGTATTTTTGAATGAATTAACACTAGGGGAGTCCACTATTCCCGTTGGGAGGGCATTCCAAACTTGAAAAATTATATTCGACAAAAAGTGTTGGCGTGGAACAGTTTTGAAATTTTCCTTACGGAGTTCATAATTGTGGCCTCTTAGGTTATTGTTGTTTAGCCTGAAAACGGTTGATGTATCTATCCCGTACAAAAGATTGTTCACAGCTCTGTATGCGATTATCAGGTCCCCTCTCTCACGCCGTTTTTCAAAAGTGCTCAAACCAAAATTCTGCAACCTACCAAAATAATCTGGACGAGATACTCCATAGGGTATACGAGTAGCTCGTCGTTGGACGGACTCCAGCAATTCAGCGTCTCCTCTTAAATTGGGATATCATACAGGTCCCGCGAACTCCATGATTGGTCTGATGAAGGTAGAGTATATTTTACTTCACACCTGAGGATCACATCCGTAAAAGGCCCTGGAAATGAGGAAAGTGACTTGTTTCGCCTTCGAAGTTATATGCTGAATGTGCTGCTGAATTTAAATGGGAAGATTAATTTTTTTTTCAAGGATGTTTTTCCCGTAATTGTTGTTGATCTACCGTTTTCCGTTACCAAGCAGTGATATCATCAATAATTTTTTCAAATATCTATCCCCTATTTTTTTGTCTTGTATAAATCGCCACTTGGATCAAGGATTCTCGAGTTATTAATTTTTTTCAAGCTGAAAAACATGTGAAAATTTTGAAATTAATTCATCATTAAATGGACACTTTTTTCGCTCTTGTTCCTCGGAACAGAGTGCTTATCAATTTGCCCAAATGTCTGTATTTTTCTAAGGTTGACTGAAAATGGTCTTAAACGATTTGGTTCAACTCACTTATCAAGAATCCATGGTCAAATTCGATTCTGTCCGGCCGTTAACACGATAACTCTCGAAAGGAATGAGCTAGACAGTTGAAATTTGTAGAGTAAGTTTAGGAGATAAATATCTCGATTAAGTTCTTTATTGGGCAAAATCGGCAAGATGGTTTCAGAGTAACAAAAAAGTGATTTTCTTACATTACAAATTTTGAAGTAATTTTTTTTTTAAGATGCAGTTTCACCATAAGAATCCATTGATGTTATTCTCAACTCTAACAAACTGATAAATTCGGAGATATGAGTTTTCAAAATTTCAATGATTATTCCCAATTCTATATGATTTCATAGAATACTCTAATTATAATTTCCTGATGTATATAAATCCAACATAAGATGAGTCATAGGCCTACGTTTTGAATTTAATTACGAAAATTCTTGAGAATAGACGCACAGAAGCCAAATTGAAAAAGTGGGAAAGCCCTGTGGACAGGAGCTTTGGCGCTCTTGTTCAAACTTTGACAAATCATAACTCCGAAAGTTTTGGTTTCTCCTAGTTGCGAATGATATCAATGGCTTCTGTTTTAATTTATTTTATTGTGTGATGCAATTCTATCATAAGATTCCATCGATATCATTCCCAAGTCTGAGAAGCCAATACTTTAGGAGATATAATTTGTCAAAGTTTGAGCAAGAGTGCCAAAGCTCCAGTCCACAGGGCTTTCCCACATTTTTCATTACAAAATTGGTTCAAGCACTGACTAGTTACCAAGCTTCAATTCGGTCGAGTCTATATTTTTGGAGTTACCGGGGAAATAATATTCAGGTGGGTATAACTCCCAAACCGTTGAACCGATTATGTGCAAAAACTAACTGAACTGTCCCATCCAGATGCGCAACCTACCCTGAAAATTGCAAGTCTCTATCTCCATTTGTTCGAAAGTTATCAAGCCAACCATCCAGCTACTGAACTCCCATAGGGCTGGCCGGATTTCCAACAATGTAGATCAGATTGACTTCAAACTTGGAACTTGGCAGTAGAGTTGGTTTCTGAAGGTTCTCGCAAAATTTCATTGATGTCGGACGAATATTTTCAGATATGTGGAATTTTTTTCAAAGATTTTTTGAAAATGTTCTAGTGATACGATCCTCACAAATTTTAACAAGAATTTTCGCGTTAGCATTCTACAACCAATAACCATGTCTGAATTGGATCGGTTGTGTATTTTCGAGTTATTGAGGAAATAATAACCAAATTTCAGATGGGTATACCTCCATAACCGTTTGGTCGATTATACCCGTAAACAAACTCAATTGTCAAATGTTCTCAGGTAATCATGATATAAATAATATTTTTTAATCATTTTTCTGAAATTTTCTTATGAATGATCCTCACAAAATTTCACATACGTCTGATGTCGGTATTGTACAACTAGTAACCAAGTTTGAATTTGATCGGATCTGTATTGATTGAAAACAAAATTTGTACTCGGAAAGAATTGTTGAAATGAACAACTCCATCAAATTTAATCAAAATCAGACAAATGATTCTCAAGTTAAGGATTTCAGAAATTCAAGCCAACATTCATGAATATACAAAGGATACAAAGGAAGCAATTTTTCTGGAAGGCCTAGATGACCTGCCTTTACCACTATGCTATGGCCAACCACTCATGTAACACCCGGTATATTTTTTGTAGTAGTGGAATTGTTTTTTTTTTTTGAACAGGAGGTTATAGATTTCAATCCCTCTCTAATCAATTTAATTTGAATTTGAATTTCAAAGTGAGGATTTAGCGAAAACAACGAAAGGAAACTACACCCTTCAATAAGTTGGATGCCAGAATGTGAAAAAGGCATTGAAATTTCAACTGAGAAATAATCCTGCTACACCAAATTGTTTCTGACATAATTCTAACCGTCTATTGATCAAAATTTAACGATTCGTGTTGATGAGTCTCAAAGCAATTTTCTGGATACATTGGATCTTTAAGCAAATTTCTGGAGATCGACAAAGCCTTTCCGCCCACGAAACCGAGAAACCGCAATAAAAACGTTATCCAACCTTCTTCGGCATCATCTTCCCGTCCTCCCTGCGAACAGTAATGGAAAAAGAACAAGCATTAAGGGCGCGAAATTGAAAATTCATTCGCGCTTATGATATCGCGTTATGTAATAATCCGGAACATCTAACACGACGTTCAACGCCCGCCCCCCAAGATATTCAAATCTGCATGTGATGCTGCAGTGTGGATTCATCCGTGACGAATGTGGGGGCGGCGTCGGAACGCCGACGGCGTTAGAACCAGCAAGGTAGACGGTGAATATTTTTCTCACGAATGCAGGGTTACCTGGCTGTAGTACATTTTAAGGGAACAAGATGCAAACGAAAAAATTGGTTCAAGCACTGACGTGAAGTCAGAAGCTTTTGCGCGTATGTTCTATTGTCCATTCTTCTGTATTGGACACCCTTAATCGAATTTTGTTAACGCCCCGCGTTAATTATTAAGATTCAATGAGAGTAATCACTTAGTTTTTCAGTCAAGGTTTTGTTTGAGCGCTATATCTCGCCATTCAAAGGGTTCCCATATAGCACCTACCGCGAAGACACACACATGCGATTGATGTGTAAGAATCAACTTGTCTCGCTGCTTTTACGAAAAAGTAGATCTCTTCGAAATCCTCAAAAACAATACAGAAATTACTCGAGAAGATTCATTCTGTGCCACCCCTAAAACGAGCCAGATATAGTCCACACCCCCAGGAATGGATGATAGCCTCCCTCTGGAAACTACACACTGGTTTTAAAGCTAAGAACAATTGCCAGGTAGGTGCAACCCAGATGCTTTGATTGGCGATCATATTCATTCCAATTCAATAGTGTGAAGTCAACATTTTGGTCGACTTCGAGCCGAATTTGGCACCGAATTAGTTGATTGTTCTCATTGAATTCGCTTTCTATTTCAATTCTCGTGAAATACGTGAAAATATATTCAAGTTGTAATTTCATCTTTCCCCAGATAAGTTTTTACGCGCTTCATGTTGACGTCGCGTATGCTTATCGCGTATATCTCTTTTTTGCCGCTCTCTTGGTGAACATACACTACTCTACCTAAACTCATTGTTAAATGAGAATATTTCGTTTGAAACTACTTCAAAAGAAATTATTCTAGCGATCAATTCATTTCTCATTATTAATTTAGTTTTCATTTAATTTCTTAATTTACAGTTCATTTGTGGTAACCAATTCAGGGAATTTGTTGATTTTGGGACATATTTTGCTGCTAGAACTCTATTTTTTAAGTTTTTATTTTCTTGTTTTTTCAATTTTGTCAACCTTCGAAATATTTCATTTATTTCCCTATTAAAATGGCGACAGTTAAAGAACTCAAACAAAAAAGGGCTTGTAGAGAAATTGTGATCAGTAGGATTGCTGAAATGTATCAGATAGCTTTATCTGCAGTGGATGACGAGTCCTTTCATTTAAGTTTCAAAATGAGGTACGCCTCTTTAGAAAACATGTATAACGATTTCAATAATCACCACCTCGCAGTAGTTCAAATTGGGGCGATTCAGGAAGAACCCGACTTCGATTAGGAAACTTCTATTCGGCAAGAAGTTGTAAACAGTATTATAGAATCAAATGTATCTAAGGATCTTTTCGGAACAGAGATGAAAGCGGAATATGTGAAAACTCACCAACCAAATGTCAAGTTGCCAAAATTAAATGTGCCCACTTTTGACGGAAAGTTCAAAGGTTGGCCGGCATTTATTGGTCTTTTTGATTCACTTATACATAATAATCAATCCATCACAAGTATTGAGAAATTCCAATATTTGTTGTCTTCGGTTTCAGGGGAAGCTTTTAACCTAATAAAAAATCTTCCACTCACTAATGATAATTATTCTATTGCATATAATAATTTGAGATCTCGCTACCAAAACAAACGAATATTATCATCATTTTATTGGGAAGAAATAAATCAGGCTCCTAAACTCACGACTGAGTCACCCCGTAACCTAAGACAATTGTTGGACGTTTTCACAGATAATTTAAAAGCTCTAGAAAATCTGGGATTTTCTGTGCCGACTTGGGATTTCATTCTCTTTCACTTACTTTGCTCAAAAATAGATTCAGATTCTCTCAAACGTTTCGAGTTGAAACACGCATCATCAGAAGTTCCTAAATTTTTTGAATTGAAGGACTTTCTTTATAAGCAATGCATTGCTCTAGAATCAGTCACACTCTCGAAACCACACAAAGCAAACACTCATTCGTGTTCAGTTCATATCAGTCTGCGTCTACTTTACTGACAAACGCTCACTCTGCCACTCAGAAATGTCCGTTATGTAAATTGCTGCATAATATTTATGTGTGTCCTAGTTTTTCCGCCAAATCTCCTAAAGAACGGTATGATTTGGTTAAAAAATGGAAATGGTGTATACAGTGTTTAGGAACGAAACATATGGCAAAAAACTGTACTTCCAAATCTTGTTGCAGGGTGTGCGACAATTCCTCCCATCACACTCTTTTACATGTCACCTCTGCTTCACCTATACCTTGTAAATCAGTCACTTCCTCTGAATCAAACTCAACTCCTTCGTCTTATAGTCCTGTCACAGAAATCAAATCAATGACTAGTATTTCACCTAAATATTCCACGGTTTTACTCTCGACCGCCAATATCGAAGTTCAAGACTCATTTGGTCATTATCAGTCGGTTCGCGTTCTCCTCGAGTCTGCAAGCCAAGCTAGTTTTGTTACCCAAGAATGTGCGAAAAGATTGAAAATACCACGTTCTCGGCTCCCTCTCGCTATTAATGGTCTAGGTGATATGACTTCGAAGGCTTCTAATTCTATCACAAGTATGTTAAAACCTTCAGGTCAATCTTTTCCATTACTCAAAGTTGATGCTGTCATACTGCCTCAAATCTGCTCGGATATGCCTTCGTTTCAATTTTCCACTGTCAGTTGGGCTCATTTAGCTAATATCAAATTAGCCGACCCCCGTTTTAATATTCCAGGGCCTATTGACATGCTTCTTGGTGCTGACGTGTTTTCTGATATCTTGAAGGAAGGGAAATTGTCGGGAAATAACTCTGATCCAACCGCTTTAAACACCATCTTTGGATGGATCATAATGGGTAGAACTGATATTTAATCGATCTCTACCATAAATTCATTCTTCTCGGAATGTGGTTGTCCATTAGACCTTACTTTAAGAATGTCTTGGAAATTAGAGGAAATACCAAAGTGTTCCCCTATGTCTCCTGATGAGATTGAGTGCGAAAATATATTTCTCAAAACGCACAAACGTGATTCTAAAGGGAAGTACACGGTATCTTTACCATTCAAAGGTCCCGATCCGTACTTCGAATAAACTCGTTCTCAAGCTCTTCGGCGATATTATTCTTTAGAATCCAGGCTCTTGAAAAGTCCTCAACTATATCTTGAATATTCCAATTTCATGAGAGACTACCTTCATAATGGATATATGGAGGCAGTAGAACAACCGACATCGTTTGAAAAAATATTCTATATTCCTCATCACGGTGTAACAAACCCAAATAGCACTACGACCAGGCTGAGGGTCGTCTTTGATGCATCTGCTAAATCATCAAATCATTACTCTCTCAATGATGCCCTTTTAACCGGGAGGAAATTACAACTCGATATTGTCTCATTATTGATGAATTTCACATTACGTAAGTATGTGTGTACAGCAGACATAAAAAAAATGTATCTTAGAATTCTTGTTAGAGAGGATCATCGGGATTACCAACGAATCCTCTGGAGGTTCAATCCAAAAGATAATATTCAAGATTTTCGTCTATGCACAGTAATATTCGGTAACTCTTCATCTCCCTTTCTAGCTCAACGCGTGCTTTCGCATTTGGCAAATACCGAAAATCAGAAATTTCCTCTAGGTGCTAAGGCTTTAATGGATTGTACGTACTTTGATGATATCATTATAGGCAGTGATACATTAGAAGAACTGAAATGTATTCAATATGACCTAATTAGTTTGCTGAAAAAGGGTGATTTTTACTTGCACAAATGGGCAAGTAACCATCCATATTTACTCGATAATATTCCGATCTCTGACCATCAGGAAAACGATCTGTCGTTTGTAGATTCCCAAGATACGGCCTTCAAAGTGCTCGGGCTAAAATGGCAACCAAGCTCAGATCTTTTTTCATACGACGTAACTCCCCTGGATCGTTTGTGTACGAAGCGTTCGATATTATCTGAAATTTCTCGGATATTTGATGCGTTGGGATTCCTCACGCCTCTTGTATTTTTTGCGAAACATCTGATTCAGTACCTTTGGACTTTAGGACTGGGGTGGGACGCTGAGGCACCAGCTGAAGTTGTTAAGAAATGGACCAAGTACCGTACTGAACTTTCATGTCTATCAAATGTAAAAATTTCGCGACTTTTAACTCTCAATCAGTACACATCTTGCGAAATGCATGGTTTTTCAGACAGTTCTGAACTTGGATTCGCCGCTGTTGTCTATTTTAAATTTACTTACCCTAATGGGGAAGTCAGCATCCAACTAATTGGAGGAAGATCGAAGGTAGCTCCACTAAAACGAATTTGTATTCCTCGTTTGGAATTATGTGCTGCCACTCTACTCTCGAATTTTATGGTCTTCATTACGAAAACATATGAAGGTAATATTCGCTTTGACAAAAAATACGCTTGGACGGACTCGATGGTAGTTTTATCTTGGATAAAATCGTCTCCCCATCGCTGGAAAACTTTTGTGAGTAATAGAGTTCGCTCAGCCGATAATCCTGCTGATTGTGCCTCTAGAGGTCTTCTACCTAACGCTCTTTTAAACCATCCTTTGTGGTTTACTGGGCCAACTTGGTTAAACAGTGTTCCTGAAGAATGGCCTCATAAAACAGACCATCTTTCAGTACCCCGTCAAGTATACGAGGAGGAAAAGGCTTTTTCTCTTATGTCGTTCACCTCACTAGATGCATTAGATACCTTGATCGAGAGATTTTCCTCTCTAAGTAAAATAAATCGTATAATAGCATATTGCCTACGTTTCTTTAATAACGTAAAACATCCCAATGAAAAAAAATATGATCCTTTTACTAAGCATGAATTACACCAAGCTCTTCTGGTTCTCGTTAAAAGAATTCAACATTCTTCATTTGCTCAGGAAATTTCGAAGATTAAGGAAAAATTACCTCTTCCAAAATCTTGCAGAAAACTCAATCCCTTTATTGGAGAAGATGGTCTCCTCAGAGTGGGCGGTCGTCTCCATTTTTCCGGTCTTCTGTACGACCAGAAACATCCTGTTCTACTTCCGAGTAAGCACCGCCTTACTTACCTCATCATTGAAAGTACTCATAGACAGTATATACATGCCAGACTTCAGACCTTGCATTTTTTACTTGCACAGAATTTCTGGATGTTATCCCCACGTCGTACCATACGGCATGTCCTCTCGAAGTGTATGGTATGTTTCAAGGTAAGACCCACTCCCTTGGAATCATTTATGGGTAGATTACCACCCTCTCGCATCAACCAACTGAAACCATTTCAAAGCGTAGGGGTTGATTATGGTGGTCCATTTAACATTACTCTTGGTAAAAGGAGAGGTACGAAATCGCAAAAGGCATATATCTGCTTATTTGTATGCTTTGTCACTAAAGCTGTACACCTTGAACTGGCGTCCGAGTTGTCTGCAGAAGCCTTTGTAGCGGCACTAAGACGTTTCGTGAGTCGACGTGGTTTGTGCACTCACATTACCTCGGATTGTGGTAGTAATTTCGTCGGCGCTTCCCGAATTCTATCTAAATATATGAAAAATGCCGCTGAGGGTGAAGGAATTAAATTTTCATTTCATGCACCATCTTCCCCCCATTTTAACGCCCTAAGTGAGGCAGGTATAAAATCCGTTAAATCACATTTATATCGGACAGTTGGTAAGCAAATTTTCACCTACGAAGAATTCTACACCCTTCTGACTCAAATTGAGTCAATTCTCAACTCTAGGCCGCTTTGTTCGCTAAGCTAGGATCCTAGCGATCTATCAGTATTGATACTGGGCCATTTTCCGAATTTAGATCCTCTTTCCAATGTACCAAATCCCGACCTGTCCCATCTCAGGATTAATCAACTCGATCGTTGGCAACTTATACAGAGGTTACAACAAGACATTTGGAAAAGATGGCACACGGAATATTTGCACACCCTGCAACAACGTCAGAAGTGGCTTAAGACTGATAGAACTATATTTCCTGGAGAGTTGGTTCTCGTAAAAAACGAATTGACTCCACCTATGCAGTGGCACCTCGCGAGAGTAATAGAAACCCATCCAGGTAAAGATGGAATAGTTAGAGTAGCGACTGTTCGAATGAACCAAGGCCTCCTTCAGAGACCTCTGGTGAAACTCTGTCCCCTACCTATTCAACCCGACAGCGCTTAAAATACCCGGTGGGTATTTCTAAGCTCTACATTTAGTTTTTAGACAGAATTGTACAAAACATATTACATAGATAAGATTTATTTTAGGATATTTATTAAATTAGTGGGCCTATAAAGGTCACATTCTCTAACATTTAGTAGGTATTAAATGTTTTTGAAAACACCTAATAGGTGTTTTAGTGGGCGGTTATGTTAACGCCCCGCGTTAATTATTAAGATTCAATGAGAGTAATCACTTAGTTTTACAGTCAAGGTTTTGTTTGAGCGCTATATCTCGCCATTCAAAGGGTTCCCATATAGCACCTACCGCGAAGACACACACATGCGATTGATGTGTAAGAATCAACTTGTCTCGCTGCTTTTACGAAAAAGTAAATCTCTTCGAAATCCTCAAAAAGAATACAGAAATTACTCGAGAAGAATCATTCTGTGCCACCCCTAAAACGAGCCAGATACAGTCCACACCCCCAGGAATGGATGATAGCCTCCCTCTGGAAGCAACACACTGGTTTTAAAGCTAAGAACAATTGCCAGGTAGGTGCAACCCAGATCCTTTGATTGGCGATCATATTCTTTCCAATTCAATAGTGTGAAGTCAAAAAATTTACCATGGTAAATTATGTTGTCCATTCTCCTGTATTGGACACTTAATTCGAATTAACCATGGTAAATTCGAATTCAGAGTGTCTGACTCCACGTCAGTGCTTGAACCAATTTTTTGGCGCTCTAGTTCCTCGGAACTGAGTGCTTATCAATTTGCCCAAATGTCTGTAATTTTCGAATATTTCGATGAAAATGGTCTTAAACGATTTGGTTCGACTCACTGATCAAGAATCCGTGGTCGAAATTCATTCTGTCCGGCCGGTCCGGCCGGCCGTCCGGCCGTAGGCACGATAACTCTCGAACGGAATGAGCTAGAGAGTTGAAATTTTCAGAGTAGGTTTGGGGGATAAATATCTCGGCTAAGTTCGTTATTGGGCAAAATCGGACAGATGGTTTCGGAGTAACAAAAAAAAAATTTTTTTTTACAAAACAAATTCCAAATTAATTTTTTTTTAATAAGAAGTTTTATCATAAGAATCCATTCATATCATTTTTAACTCTATCAAGCTAATACTTTCGGAGATATGATTTTTCAAAATTTCAATGATAGAATTATTCTGTGGCTATTCTATGAATTGTTATAATGTCAACTTTGACGTTGTCTCATTGTCATTCATTCCAGTTATCAATATGAGAATCATAATATGAGGAACAACTTATCAAAACGCATTAAGTCCAAGAACCATTTTATTGGGAATCAACGAAAAACGTGTTTTTCTTCCTCCCTGGCTTATAATTTGAGTATGTCGAGTTTGTTTGATAGAAATTTACATCTAAAGGTAATAACTAATCTCATTTAAATCAATATTGATCAGATCTACACAGAAACTGTAAAAAACGTTTGGACTTAATGCGTTTTGATTCATCTCATTGTATATAATGCGTTTTGATGTGGTTGAAATTGAAAATAATGCTGTTTGTTGCGATTTTTTATACATTTAGAGAAAACAGTCTGCACAGTAAGTGTTGGCCTGTAACCTAATTAACATGAGCAAATCGATAAAACATGTTTTTGGTTATATTTTATTTCTTTTAAAAATGCAAACGTAAACATAATTCATTTCGATGCGGCTTACATACTTTGGATTTGAATTACAGAGGGACATAATGCCATTTGGAAGATTTTGTTTACATAGGGCTATAGAGCAACAGAAAACATTTCTGAATCCGCTTCAAACTCAATTTCGCCCAAATTGGACATAATGCGTTTTGAAAAGTTACTCCTCATATAATATCATACTTTTTGTTGGTTGAGATTTTCATGCCGATGGTCAATCCATATGATGATGGGAAGGGTAATGGTAAGTTAATAACATTGTCATTCATTCCAGCAATCGTATAAATATGAGAATTATAATATAATATCATACTTTTTGTTGGTTGATATTTTCATGCCGATGGTCAATCCATATGATGATGGGAATGGTAAGTTAATAATATTGAGTTCAGAATATCTCCACTAAAAACAAAACTGGAATATTGGTGTATTGGAGTAGATTTGAGGAAAGATATATATTATCTTGTCGTTCATCATAGAATTGAGGAATGAATATCTCGGATGAGTTCGTTGTTGGGTAGAATTCGTCTATTGGTTTTGGATTGATAATTTTTGGCACTCTTGTTGAATTTGAATTCTTCTATGATGTTTGAATTCAATTTCTGCTAAGATGAAGTTCTAACTTTCAATAATGAATCATACTTCTTTGTTTTCACAGAATGCTATAATTATTCCATCTAAGCTTTATTATATGATCTGTGTTCGTACTCGTAATTTTCATCCTGTTCTATAAGAGAGAGTCAAATTCATTTCAGCTATTTTAATTTGGTTTCTGCCATGGTGCAGTTCTCATTCTCAGATTCCTCATTTAATCTTGATAAATAAACTATTATTTGAATTGAATTTCCTTTATGATGCAGTTCTATCATAAGAATACATTGATATAATTCCCAACTCTGAGAAACCAATACTTTCGGAGATATAATTTGTCTGTTTGAACTAGAGCGCCAGAAAGCTCCTGTCCACAGGGCTTGAACCCATTTTTTCATGATTTTTTTGAAATTTTCTAGGGGTGTGGTTCTTAAAAATTTTTTTTCGTCATTTTCTTGAAATTTTCTAGGGGTACGGTTCTTACAAAATTTTAAACACGTCTTTATGATGATTTTCTAATACTAGTTAACAAGCGTCAATTCGATCGAATATTTATTTTTTGAGTTATCAAGGAATTAATATTCCAGTATAACTCGGAAGCCGTTTGACCGATTATGCCCAAAAACGAACTCAACTCTCCCTTTGGGATACGCAACCTACCCTGAAAATTGAAAGTCCCTATCTCCTTTCGGTCGAAAGTTATCGAGGCAACGGTCAACCATCTACTGAACTCACACAAGAATAATCGAATCTCCAACAATATTAAACCGATCGTGTTAAAACTTGAAACTTGGCAGTAGAGTTAGGTTATGAAGACTCTTGCAAAATTTCAGCAATTTCAAACGAATAGTTACTGATATATAGAATTATTTTTTTTCAATTTTCAATGATTTTTTGAAAATTTTTTACAAATACTATCCTCACGAAATTTTGCAAGAATTTTCGCGTTGGCATTCTACAACTAATTACCATGTTTGAATTCAATCGGTTTAGTATTTTTCGAGTTAATGAGGAACAAAAAACAACCAAATTTCAGATGGCTATAACTCTAAAACCGTTTGGCCGATAATGTTCATAAACAAACTGAAATGTCGGGTTCTGGTGCACATCCTAGCCTGAAAATTTCAAGCCGTTATCTCTGTCCGTTCTCAAGATATCGTGACAACAAAAATATTTTTTAATAATTTTTTTAAAATTTTCTAGACATTCGATTCGCACAAAATTTCACAAACGTGCTTAGGTTCATATTCTACAACAAGTTTCAATTCGATCGGATTTATATTGGTGGAAAACAAAATTATTACTCGGAAACCGCTGAGCCGATTATGCCCATTAACGAACTTGTCTGACGTATTGAGATGCGCCACCCACCCTGAAAATTTCAAGTCGCTAGCTCTTTTCGTTCTCAAGTTATCGTGGCAACGGCCGGACGGCCGGCTGGACAGAATCAAATTTGACCTCGAATTCTTCCTTGGGGGAGTCGAACTAAATCGTTTGAGACCATTTTCGTCAAAAAATTCGAAAGTTACAGACATTTGGTCAAAACTATAACGCGATGTTCCCCAGAACATACGCGCAATTATGGGAAAGCCCTGTGGACAGGAGCTTTGGAGCTCTGTCCAAATCTATAGACAGAGCTGTCACCCATCCAGGTACTGAACTCGCCCTAAGCTGATTAGCTCCAGGAAAAAAACTAATATTTCCAAGAATTTATATCCGAAAGTAAAAACAAGCGTCAAAAAAAAACTGGTACACTTTTAGGCTGAGAATAGTATCAAATGATTAGTTTCAACTCACATATATACATTCACTGTTGTACGAAAATGAACGGTGCTGTGTTCGCAGTGGCATAAGATCCCATTCAAATATATTCATCCACTATTGGTTCGAAAATGAACAATGCTGTGTGGCGTTTGCTGTCTATTCAAATACATAATGCTCAAGTTCAAAAGAATATATATATATATTTAACTAATGGGTCGAAAACAAACAGTGCTGCGTTTGTGGTAGCATAAGGACCCACTCGAGGACTTGCATTACATGACACAGTCAATATTGACTTTAACTGTGACACAGAATGATGCTATGCATAATATGTGCATAAAGCTAGTGAATGCATTGGATTGATTACTACATAGGGGAATTAATTCTTTCATAGTAAAATGTGAGCCTTATAACGTACAAGAATATTTTGAATTTTGTAAAGCTTGCCAACTTAATTAAGTTTTCTTCGAAACTCCTATATTTGCTTACACTGGATAACATGGGAGCTCAGAGCTTTAGTAGCAGCTTGACTGTCAGAGTAGATTGCTATATCACATCTCTGATAGTTTCTTTCGAGGTTCATTTCCACACTTCTTTCAATTGCTATTATTTCTGTCTGAAAGACGATCGGATAGGAGCCTAATGAAGTGTACTCGGTAAGAGAGGACCAGGCTTTCTGGTTTTTGGCATTCTAGTTCCTCGGAACTGAGTGCTTATCAGTAGGCACGATAACTCTCGAACGAAAGGAGTTAGATGATTGAACTTTGTAAGGTAAGTTTGGAGCGTAAATATCTCGGACGAGTTCGTTAATGGGCGGAATCCATCAAGCGGTTTCGGAGTTATGGTCGTTTTCAGTAAAAACATTTTTTATGAATATATCCGAAACCGATCACTCGATCTATCTGAAATTCAGCATCAGATTGTAATATCATGTCCTTCATACGCATGGGAAGTTTTGTATTGACCAGGTCACCGCAAAGTGTCAAAAAAAAATTTCAAAATTTTGAAAGTTTTTTTCTACAATAACTCTCGAACGGAATGAGCTAGGCAGTTGAAATTTTCAGAGTAGGTTAGGGAGATGAATATCTCGGTTGAGTTTGTTATTAGGCAAAAAAAGCCAGATGGTTTCGGAGTAACGAAAAAAAAATTTTTTTTTAGGTAACAAATTTCAAATTCAATTTTCATTTAAGATGCAGTTTCACCATAAAAATTCATCGATATCATTTGCAACTCCAACAAGCTAACACTTTCGGAGATATCATTTTTCTAAATTTCTCTAATTTAATCTTGATAAATAAACTATTATTTGAATTGAATTTCCTTTATGGTGCAGTTCTATCATAAGATTCCATCGATATAATTCCCAAATCTGAGAAACCAATACTTTCGGAGATATAATTTGTCTGTTTGTACTGGAGCGCCAGAAAGCTCCTGTCCACAGGGCTTGAACCCATTTTTTTTATTTTCTTGTGATACGACCCCCACAAAATTCTACATACCTACTTCGGTATTCTACAACTATTTACCAAGTTTCAATTCATTCGGATCTGTATTGGTTAAAAACAAAATCAGTACTGGGATACCGTTTGGCCGATTATGCGTATTAACGAACTTGTCCGTCGTATTTGGAAATTTGAAAATTTCAAGTCTCTATCTCTTTCCGTTAAAAAGTTATCGTGACAGCAGACATCCATCCAGCTACTGAACTCACCCAAGGCTGATCGGCTTCCAATATTTTTTTTCAATATCTCCAACAATATAGATCAAATCATGTTAAAATTTGGTTGTAAAGGTTTTGAAGGCACTCACAAAATTTCAACGATATCGGACGGATAGCTTTCTAGTGATCCTCACGATATTTTGTGAAAATTTGCGCGTCAGTATCTTTATTTTTTTAGTTATTGAGGAAATAACAAAAAAATTTCATATTGGTGTAACTCTAAAAACGTTTTACCGATTATCCCTATTAACGAACTCGAATGTCACATTCGGATGCGCAAAGTACCCTGAAAATAGCAAGTCGCTAACTCTTTCCGTTCGGAAATTATCGTGGTAATGGTACCATCCGTCGACATAAATTCAGTAGTTATACCTTTCATCAAACTTATTATTTCGATGGAAATGAAAAAAATTACGTTTAATTATTAAGATTTTGATAAATCATATCTCGTATGATTAGTTTGTTAGTTGAGAATGATATCAATGGATTCTTATGATGAAACCGTTTTGAATTTGAGATCTGTGATATGTTCAAAATATATATATATTGATTCCCCAAATCTACTCTGAAAATGATATTTTATCAATTGAAACTTATACAATACTGCAGTTTTGTTTTTACTGTAGATATTCTGAACCCAATTTGGTAATGTATCTTACCAAAGTATACAGGGTCTTTCACGAGGAAGCTCACCCATATTTATACGGGAAACTACTGAACGTATTTTCATGAAATTCAGCACTTATAAGTATTTCACGATGCTGATGAAATCTAAAATATTTTCAAGGCATGAGCACCTCCGGTTTTTCCGGAAATGACGTCAACTTCCGTTTTTCAAATTAGAACACCATTTTTTTATTGCAGAAATAGATTCCTTAGAAAATTTCAAGTTATTTTGATGTAACATTTTTCAGTTTTGGTTGGAAAATTCTCTCTGAGCGGGAAAATTCGAAAAAAAAATCGAAAATAGAGCTCCGCTGAAACAAGAATAACTTCGAGGTTTTTAGATGGAAAATTTTCATTTTTGGGATTTTTCAAGATGTAAGATTGATGTATCCACTTTAAAAATTGAAATCGCGATTCATGATACAGGGGGTGAAAAAATCGCTTTCAAAGTTAGGGATGACAAAATCGTGAAAAATCAATTTTTTCAAATTAAAACCCCATTTTTTTATGGCAGATATTGAATCTACGTTAAAAAATAATGTGAGTGTATGCATCACACCCTTGCCCTAAAATGGATATTTTCTGAGTTATTCACAAAAAACTGTTTTTCGTCTTGAATTTTCAGCTATTTCTTTTCCCTTCACGCCAAAAAGATGAAATTTTCGGGAACTGTTATTTGAACCATGCTGTAGATTTTTCACCCCTTCTTGAAACCGACTTCAAGTTACTATTAGGAGAACCATGGCAAACTCTCGCAGTTATAACTAGAGAAGATGCTCAAAGTTTTGACCGTTAATTTCTAGACATTTATTTATACGTCTCAGGAATGCTTCGTGCGTTGCTCTTCTTATTTCATCGGGAGGAAGTGATCTGCAAAAGTGTTTAAAAACCAAATTGAGTTTCAAAACTATGAATCTAAAAATCTAAACAAACCTGAACGCATTTCTGACTCGTTCTATGCAGTCCTCTTTATCAGTCAGGGGAGTTGAGTAGACAATATTTTTTATCCTACCCCAAACATAATAGTCTAAAGGAGTTAAATCGGGAGAACGTGGTGGCCAAAGATGTGGACCATTGTTCGCCAACCATCGATCTTCAAATAGCCTGTAGAGGATATTTGACACATTGAGTGAATTGTGTGGAGGCGCGCCATCTTGTTGATACCATAAGTCATTATGGTTCTGTACTAGCGGCTCAATTATTTGAGTCAATATGTCAGAATATCTATCTCCTAAGGGAGAACATTCTTTAAATAATGCAAACATGTGTAGTGTTCTATCTTACCAGTTAAAGTCCCATCATAAATGTGAACATCGAGAATTGCATTATTTTTGATGGCGCAAAAAACATTGAAACAACAGGTCTCTTGAAAGTTCCATTGTCTGAAGTGGTGGTTGTTCTCTTCATCCCAATAATGACTGTTATGCCTATTGAAAGAACCATTCTTTGTGAATTTAGATTCATCTGTCCAAATTATACAGTCCAAAAAGTTTTCATTCTCTTGAAATCGAATCATCATAGCTTCGCAAAACTCTGTTCTCCTGACGAAATCAGTTTCCTTCAAATGCTGTACCCTATTGAATTTATATGGGTGCATTTTATGTTTTTTTAATATTCTCCAAACACTCGATTGAGATAATCCCAGATCAATCTCGGCATCTTTGAGAGAATTTTGAGGATTCACACGAAAATATGCAAGAACTGTAATTTCGTTGTTCTCATCTTCTACTACACTTTTTTCTCTGTGTATAGTTTTCTTAACGACAGATTTCTCAAGTTTGTCATGGTTCTGTTAATGGTATCTCTCGTTGGTCTGGGTCGGTCAGGAAACCTCTCAATGAACAGTCGAATCGTTCTATCTACAACTTTATTACATTCTCCATGAAGTAGAATGAGATTTAAATAATCTTCATTGGTAAAATTAGGCATAGTGATCGATTTTATAACTTAATACGAATTATCACCAAATTAATAGTAAACACAAAATGCTACTGAATAAAGAGGAATTTGGCAGATGTAATTAATGATATCTATCATAAAAAAAAAGAATGTAAAACATGGTAAGTTTTTGCATATGGTTCATAAGGAATTATTTATTTATCACTGGAGAGAAAACCGATGGCCGATTAGTTGAAATAAAGAGGTTTCCGATACAAATTCGAATCAAAATTCTCCATCTATTTAGGAACAACCTGTAACTTTTTTCTCTTGCATATTAGGGTAGTAAAATCTAAAACATGGTTTAAGTAACAGTTCCTGAAAATTTCATCTTTTTGGCGTGAAGGGAAAAGAAATAGCTGAAAATTCAAGACGAAAAACAGTTTTTTGTGAATAACTCAGAAAATATCCACTTTAGGGCAAGGGTGTGCTGCTGCATACACTCACATTATTTTTTAACGTAGATTCAATATCTGCCATAAAAAAATGGGGTTCTAATTTGAAAAAATTGATTTTTCACGATTTTGTCATCCCTAACTTTGAAAGCGATTTTTTCCCCCCCTGTATCATGAATCGCGATTTCGATTTTTAAAGTGGATACATCAATCTTACATCTTGAAAAATCCCAAAAATGAAAATTTTCCATCCAAAAATCGAAGTTATTCTTGTTTCAGCGGAGCTCTATTTTCGATTTTTTTTTCGAATTTTCCCGCTCAGAGAGAATTTTCCAACCAAAACTGAAAAATGTTACATCAAAATAACTTGAAATTTTCTAAGGAATCTATTTCTGCAATGAAAAAATGGTGTTCTAATTTGAAAAACGCAAGTTGACGTCATTTCCGGAAAAACCGGAGGTGCTCATGCCTTGAAAATATTTTAGATTTCATCAGCATCGTGAAGTACTTTTAAGTGCTGAATTTCATGAAAATACGTTCAGTAGTTTCCCGTATAAATATGGGTGAGGTTCCTCGTGAAAGACCCTGTATATTTCCATCATCATATGGATTATCCACGGGCATTATATTATCACCTCAAAAGTATATCATATCATCCTCAGAATTCTACGATAGCTGAGGTTATTTCATTGGTCATTTGGCATTCAATCATACTTTGTTTTCTAGAACAGGAGGTGTATTTGATATCAAGAATAACGAACCAGAAATAATTTTGACATTTATCTCTTATAGGTAAATAAGATAACATTGACTCTCTCTTATAGAACAGGATGACATATACGAGTATGAAAACAGATCATATAATAATTCATAGATAGAATCATTTTCGATACAGCATTCTGTGAGAACATAGAAGTACGATTCATTATTTAAATTTCGAGTTTCCTATAGCCGAAAGTATTAGCTTGTTAGAGTTGAAATTAATTTCAATGGATTTTTATGGTGATACAGCATCCTAAGAAAAAATTTAATTTGAACTTTGTAATGAAAAAAAAAATCTTTTTTCGTCGATTTTGTCCAGTAACGAACATAACCGAGATTTTTGTCTCCCAAACCTACTCTGAAAATTTCAACTGTCTAGCTCATTCTGTTCGAGAGTTAATGTAGAAACAAAATTTGCAAATTCTTATTTCTTTTTCTAAACTTTACTGCAACCCGATCAATACAAAACTTCGCATGCATATAAAGGTAGTTATTTTACAATTTGATGCTAAATTTAAGACAGATCGAGTGATCATCGGTTTCGGCAATATTCATAAAAAATGTTTTTACTGAAAATGGCCATAACTCCGAAACCGCTTGGTGTATTTCGCCCGTTAACGAACTCGTCCGAGATATTTACGCTCCAAACCTATCCTGCAAATTTCAATCCTCTTACTTTTATCGTACGAGAGTTATATTGTTAACGGCCGGACGGCCGGCCGGACAGAATCGATTTCGACCACGGATTCTTGATCAGTGAGTCGAACCACATTTTCAGCCAAAAATTCGAAAATTACAAACATTTGGCGAATCGAAAAGCACTCTCTTCCGAGGAACAAGACTGCCAAAATGTTTTTACTAAAAACGGCCACAACTCCGAAACCCCTTGGTGGATTTCGCCCGTTGACGAACTCGTCCGAGATATTTACGCTCTAAACCTACCCTGCAAATTGTAATCCTCTAACTCCTTTCTTTCGA
The DNA here is from genome assembly GCA_937662695.2 of Halyzia sedecimguttata. Classification (NCBI taxonomy): domain Eukaryota; kingdom Metazoa; phylum Arthropoda; class Insecta; order Coleoptera; family Coccinellidae; genus Halyzia; species Halyzia sedecimguttata. The sequence continues at coordinate 13,901,138 of OW569418.2, forward strand.
GAGTTATCGTTATACGTGTGGCCGGACCGGCCGGACAGAATTGATTTAGACCACGGATTTTCGATCGATGAGCCGAACCAAATCGAAAATTACAGGCATTTGGTCGAATTGATAAGCACTCTATTCCGAGAAACAAGAGCGCCAAAAGGTTGTTTTATTTGATCAGAGAAACTCTATGGTTAAAATAAATGTACAACTCACTTTTTTACCGGGAAAAAAAGTAATTTCATGAAAAGTGATATTTTGTTACCTGTCGACAGAAATAACATGTCAAACGGTGATGAGGGATGTCCCAAGGAGTGAGAAAATGCCATTTGAAATCATCTGAGGTTCATAGTTCCTGATATACAGGGAGTTTGAGAAAAAATTACGAAATTTCAAATGACTATAATTCAGGAAATATTAGAGCTAATCCGATGATTTTTCGTATGAACAATGACAGAGTGAGTGCGAATCTGTTTGGATAAAAAATTCGAAATAAAATCAGATCCGGACTCAGAAATTTTAGTTTTTCTGAAATTAGGAAAAAACAACACCCTGTATGCGGTTTTCAATTTTTTTGACTTCAGATTCTGAGAGAGCAGGAAAAATACTTTCAAACTCAACTATCATCCCGAATGGCACAAATTTTCCCTGCTTTCTCTGACCCTGCGAATGTCAATCTTCCGATTTTCGCAACTTCCATATTTTTTTCTCGACATTTCAGGAACATGAGATCTCAGATAGTTACTTATAAGTAGAAAAAAAGATCATAAACGAATCAAAAATTTTATAAAAATTATCAAAAAAGCGAAAAACAGTAACATTTGGAAAATTCACGAAGTATTTCTGAAGTACTAATTGATGATTCAGTGGGAACAAAATTAATGATTAATTCTTCAAAATGGAAACCGTCAACTTCTTGTCTCTTGGTCGATATTTCAGAGGAGTTTGGATCATTTTTTTCCTGTAATATCCATAGTTTCATTCGTCATGTACATATGTATCTCCATCATTAGTCTTGAATCTAGTTGCCAGTTATGTCAATTCTATGGTTTGCTATCATTCATGATGAGAAAAGATAGAGCATTTAGTTATCTGTGAAACTAGTGATTTTATGGTTGATACAATCTTACTGCAATTTATTGAAAATCATGCCGCACACGTTTTCGAGTGAAGAGTATGTTGACATGCTTTTGGTGTATGGTTCATGTGATATGAACGGAAGAGCAGCTGAAAGGGAGTATCGTAGACGTTTTCCCAATCGTCGGGTTCCAAATCACAAGATTTTTTCCCGCCTTGTTGCGCATACGAAACAACATGGTACTTTTCCCAGCAAAATAGTTTCTGAAAGACCACATACAATAGAAGAGAATATCCGTGAAAATATTTTAGAAACTGTGCAAAACAATCCGGGAGTAAGTATCAGACGATTGGCTTCAATTAATGAAGTATCGAAATGGTACGTTTGGAATACTCTGAAGAGTGAAAAATATCACACATATCACTCTCAAGTGGTCCAGCAGTTGGAGCCTGGCGATGAGATCGCACGGCTTCAATTTTCCAGGTGGATAAGAAGTCATAGATGAAATATCCAAAGAATATTATTCACAGATGAAGCTCAATTCACTCGTGATGGAATAAACAATGCTCGAAATAATCACCTTTGGCATCAACAGAATCCTTTCGCTGTCGTACAAAGACAATCACAGAGACGTTTCAGTGTTAATGTGTGGTGCGCAGTTTATGATAATCATATAATGGGTCCTCATTTTTTCGAAGAAAGACTCACCGGAGAAATTTATAGAGATTTCCTCATGAATGTTTTTCCTAATCTATTAGGGAATATTAATCAAAGAGGACATATCTTCCAGCATGATGGAGCACCCCCACATTTCTCAATTACAGTGAGAAATCATTTGAACGAGGTCTATCCAAATAGATGCATAGGTCATCGTGGTCGAAGAGCATGGCCACCTCTGTCTCCAGACATGACACCGTTAGATTATTTCCTTTGGGGGCCACCTTAAAACTATGGTGTACGAGCAAGAGATAAATACGAGGGAACAATTAATTCAGCGAATAATAGACGCATGTGACGAAATACGAAACAACCCAAATGTGATAAGGAAAGCAGTTTTGAATTTATAGAAAAGAGCAGATGAATGTGTAGAAGTTGGTGGTTTTCATTTTGAACAATATTTGAATAATTAATCATTAATTTTGTTCCCACTGAATCATCAATTAGTACTTCAGAAATACTTCGTGAATTTTCCAAATGTTACTGTTTTTCGCTTTTTTGATAATTTTTATAAAATTTTTGATTCGTTTATGATCTTTTTTTTTACTTATAAGTAACTATCTGAGATCTCATGTTCCTGAAATGTCGAGAAAAAAATATGGAAGAAGCGTAAATCGGAAGATTGACATTCGCAGGGTCAGAGAAAGCAGGGAAAATTTGTGCCATTCGGGACGACAGTTGAGTTTGAAAGTATTTTTCCTACTCTCTCAGAATCTGAAGTCAAAAAAATTGAAAACCGCATACAGGGTGTTGTTTTTTCCTAATTTCAGAAAAACTAAAATTTCTGAGTCCGGATCTGATTTTATTTCGAATTTTTTATCCAAACAGATTCGCACTCACTCTGTCATTGTTCATACGAAAAATCATCGGATTAGCTCTAATATTTCCTGAATAATTTCGTAATTTTTTCTAAAACTCCCTGTATATCAAGAACCATGAACCTCAGATGAATTCAAATGGCATTTTCTCACTCCTTGAGACATCCCTCATCACCACCTAAACGTTGTCCCATTCCTCACCAGACACCCTGTATATTTTGGACAGCAAAAAGGTTAGCTCATTCCCTGTCATAACCATAACCGAGGTTAAAACCAACTATTTGGCGCTCTTCACATGATTGTCCGATAGGTGTCGTACTCGAACAGCGAAAGGAATTCCTTATAATTCAATAGGAATTCTTCCAGGAATTCGATAGGAATTCCTCGGAATTCAATAGGAATTTCATGGAATTCTACTTTCTTGTACACCAGAATTCCTAGTGGTTTACCCCTCGGTCATAACCCATATTAATCGTCTATGTAATATACTGAAAGCAATATTATTTTTGCAATATTATCAGTTTCTGTAGTTTATTTATTCAAATAATGCCATAAGAGGTCAAAATCGCATCACTGCCGCCTCTGTAAGTAGCTGCCCCACATAACACATTCATTCTGATCTGAATGCTTTCACCTCTCCACAAAGAATGTAAGTGGCCGCAGAAAAGTGTGCTCTTTCCGTCCTGAATTCACCTATATTTTCACATTAAGCTTTGACGTTTTGGCGATCTTTACACACTTTAAAAATTCACATGCTGGGTAGAACATCTCCCTTGATATCACGTTTTTTCAGATGCCTGCATCCGATTCGCAGGAAGAAAGGAAAATGGGATATTAGCGGTGGGGGAGAATTAATAATCTACTCTTGGACATGTTGGAGGCGGTAGCGAAATTACAGTGAAAAATTGGTTCAAGCCCTGTGGACAGGAGCTTTGGCGCTCTTGTTCAAACTTTGACACATCATATCTCCGAAAGTATTGGTTTCTTAAAGTTGGGAATGATATCAATGCATTCTTGTGATAGAGGTGCATCATGAAGGAAATTCAATTCAAATAATAGTTTATTTATCAAGATTGAATGAACAATCTGAGAATGAGAACTACACCATGGAAGACTCGAAATAGCTAAAATGAATTTGACTCTCTCTTAAAGAACATGATGACATATACGAGTATGAACACAGATCATATAATAATTCATAGATAGAATAATTATAGCATTCTGTGAAAACATAGAAGTACGATTCATTATTGAAATGTCGAAAAATCATATCTCCGAAAGTGTTAGCTTATTAGAGTTGAAAATTATCTGAATGGATTTTTATGGAATCGACATCATGTCGGCGAATAATAAAGACGTCGATGCGAGTGTCTCTTTAAAGGTAGTTGCTCCCCAATGTGGAATATGTAGAAAATCAATTGCGAAAAATTGTTTCAAATGTAATATATGTAACAAAAGTTTTCATCCCGGATGTGCAAAAACTAAAAATTGCTGTGATATCGAGCTATCTAAAATGAGTGGTGAGATATCTCAAATGTGCGATCTTGGAAACAAGAACATAAACTGTGAATCAACCCACCATGATCTCCTTCTGAAGATCATCTCTAAGTTAGAAGCTAAAAATAATTTACTGGCGGAAAATAATTCCCTACTGAAATTCAAGATTATTTGCCTAGAAAATGAATTATAGTCAAAAGAAACTGAGATAAACAGTATCAACAAAAAGTTATCGATGCAGGTCAATCGACAGAATACCTGCACGGCTGCGGTGCGAACAGCGGAGAACGTTTCAACGGGACCGGAGTGTGCTGTAACTGGGGGTTCTCAGCGACAGCGTGCGTGGACGACTGCGGTAGTACCGAGAGCGTCAACTGCCGCTCTTACTGACCTGAGCAACAGGTTCATTGGTCGGAGGACGCTGTCCCGACCAGGGCGGTGAAGCGACAGTGGGAAAAGTGGCAACAAGGACCTACATTTCCACTTATTTTGACATTTATCTTGAAGTATGTCGTAGATAGGTTCAAATGGATGAATGACATGACAATTGACATAGAGAAATAAAAGTAGCAAAGCTGTTCGTTGACGTTGATAAGATGTACGTGAGATTTTCTAGTTTGTGCGTTTGTTGCAAATGGCAATAATTTGCGTTTTAGCAGAACACTAATGTATTGTTATACTAAGAATAAATATAACGCCCATGTGAAGATAAGTTTCAGTTTCAGCTGTTCATTGTTCCGTAAAGATGGTAAGTATTCTTGTTAATATCTTTCTTGCAAAAATTCATAGATCAGCAATTGATATCCTGTTTGCAAAAATCTTCCACTAAGACCCCTCCATCCTGAAAACTTGGAATGATATTCGTAAAATATTTCCTAGCAAACATATTACTATTTTCGCTTATGTGTTGATCATTTTTCAGTATCGGATTTCAAATATAACGCTCTCTGTCTATAGGATCATCTGAACAAAAAGGCTGTGCCTCAATCATCTCAAGTGATTCATTCATACAATGGGCATGACTATGTCAGGAAATTCCAGCCTTAAAATCAACCATCACCATCTAATAATTCTCAGATGAGATGATGAACTCACACAATGATGATGTCTGGCGATTCCAGCCTAAAATTCACTGTGATATTAATTATAGCACACAATAGTCGAATTTAAGCGAGCAATTTAGTAGAGTTCAAACCGGGCTCTATCGTGTCACCCCGTGGGACCTTCATTGCTAAAATGTATAGACCACTGGGTATCATTCTCCATACCCTTACAATGCAAATTCAACTGGTCGTCAAAAAATCGTCGTGTGCAGGAAGGGGTGGGGGGCATTTTTCCAAAAATTGACAATTTTTTTTTTCTGTTTATGGTCATCTATATTAGGTGGCTATCACTCATACAAAATTCTTTTGAAATGTACGATTCAGAAATATTTTTTATTAATTATCAAAATAGTCGGATACAATGCTCTTAAATGGAATTCCTTAAGATATAACCGCTTGCCCTGAACACCCATATTAACTATTATGTTCCACTCGGTTTTACTCGAGATCTGTTAGGATTATCGAAAAAATGCTTTATATGAAAGGTCTGCTCCGAAAACCAACGATTCAGATGCTTCTTTCAAAATTACAATAGGCAGAACAGTTTCCTCACAAAATAAGAAATTGTCTTATTACCTCCCATTAACCGAAACCGAACCTGGAGACGCTAGTAAGGCGCAATTTCTAGCGTTAGTCCATGTTAGTGGCGACCTTATCGATTTGAGCTTTGATCTATGCACATAAGGTTCGTTATATCTATCCGACCCATTTACAGTACTATTCCTGCGTGCATTCAGAACGCACATTTTGAAGATATTGTTTAAATTCCTTAATTTTTTATATGTATGAGAATTTTTACGTATAATTCATATATATTTGATTTAATTTTGTTAATTCGTTAATAAATATGCAAATATGCGAGTTCAAACTTATATTCATTACTTCATAAATCAATTTTATGACGTAATATTAACACATTTTTGAAATCATCGCTCATTCTCATTAGTAGTAACAAGATTTCCTGAATCCTAGACCAAAAATCTGGAAAAGAATTAAGAAGGTATATAGTTGGTATCTGTGATATTTAGGGTCTAAAAATGTCTTACATGTCATGATTCATCTAATTCAACTATCACTATCAGATGAAGAATCATCAAGGGAAGGAAAATTTTAAAAATTTTAAGTACTAGTATTTGCACATGTTTTTTGGGCCATACATTTGCAGGAGCCAATACACGGAATTTGTTTTCTTTTACAGGAACACATCGATCCTGTGCAATCTGAAATGAGAATATCCATTTCATAAAGAATATTTACGGATCTGATATTCGATATTATATTTACCTCTCCTACAACTGCAGTTGCTAAGGATAGATGTTTCCTTAGGTAGGATTGGCATCGTCGTTAATTTTGGCAGAAGTTTTCCATTTTCTACATACCACCCACTAAATATAGGATCCGGTAGAGATGGTCTTGGTACATTACTATTGATCCAAATTTTTGTCTGGTAATGGACTCGAAGGCTGTGTTGTCTCAAACTATCCAATTTTGGAGGTAATTTACTTATGGATCTTGAAGAAGCTATAGTATTCCCCTGAGCCTTTTGATACATTTCACATTTTCGTTTGTCGTATACAGATGGATTACAAATTCAACAATATCATTGAATACTTCTTCTCTCAAAATCTTGAAAGTTCACTCTGCAGTATCTGCTCAGAATCTTCATCAATTTTCATTCTTTTCTTACCTTCTTCGACATTTTGACCGAATGAAGATGCAAAGATGAGTGAAATGTGACTAACTTCATTCCAATAATGTTGTAACTCAAGAACCATTCATCCATTCTAGTACTATTTTTAGTTAATCCGACTATTCCTCCTGCAGCTTTGGAGTTTTTGTTGATATGCTCTAGCGCCTGATCTACAGAGAGTTGGTTAAAATTCCCAATCAAAAATTTAATGACAAAATTCCTATTTTTGATTTCATCATGTACTTCCGGTGCCATGTTTGAAAGTATTCAATGATATTGTTGAATTTGTAATCTGTATGTATACGACAAACGAAAATGTGAAATGTATCAACAGGCTCAGGGGAATATTATAGCTTCTTCAAGATCCATAAGTAAATTACCTCCAACATTGGATAGTTTGAGACAACACAGCCTTCGAGTCCATTACCAAACAAATATTTGGATCAATAGTAATGTACCATGACCATCTTTACCGGATCCTATATTTAGTGGGTGGTATGTAGAAAATGGAAAACTTCTGCCAAAATTAACGACGATGCCAATCCTACCTAAGGAAACATCTATCCTTAGCAACTGCAGTTGTAGGAAAGGTAAATATTATATCGAATATCAGATCCGTGAATATTCTTTATGAAATGGACATTCTCATTTCAGATTGCACAGGCTCAATATGTTCCTGTAAAAGAAAACAAATTCCGTGTATTGGCTCCTGCAAATGTATGGCCCAAAAAACATGTGCAAATAATTAGTACTTAAAATTTTGCAAATTTTCCTTCCCTTGATGATTCTTCATCTGATAGTGATAGTTGAATTAGATGAATCATGACATGTAAGAAATATTTAGACACTCACGAAGCCTCGATTAGCTTAATTGTGGATTTAATTCGATGGTTGTATCAAAAATGAACTGAAAATCGACATAGAATCGCACTAATTCGGAATTCGGCAATTAAGAGCTGTCAAAGCTTCGTGAAACCCACCGTTAGTATCATAGATACCAACTATCTTGAAACTACTAATGAGAATGAGCGATGATTAAAAAAATGTGTTAATATTAGGTCACAAAATTGATTTATGAAGTAATGAATATAAGTTTGAACTCGCATATTTGAATATTTATTAACGAATTAACAAAATTAAATCAACTTTCTATGAATTATACGTAAAAATTCTCATACATATAAAAAATTAAGGAATTTAAACAATATCTTCAAAATGTGCGTTCTGAATGCACGCAGGAATAGTACTGTAAAGTTGGTCGGATAGATATAACGAACCTTATGTGCATAAATCAAAGCTCAAATCCATAAGGTCGCCACTAACATGGACTAACGCTAGAAATTGCGCCTTACTAGCGTCTCCAGGTTCGGTTTCGGTTAATGGGAGTTAATAACATAATTTCTTATTTTGTGAGGAAACAGTTCTGGCTATTGTAATTTTGAAAGAATCATCTGAATCGTTGGTTTTCGGAGCAGACCTTTCATATGAAGCATTTTTTCGATAATCCTATCAGATCTCGAGTAAAACCGAGCGGAACATAATAGTTAATATGGGTGTTCAGGGCAAGCGGTTATATCTTAAGGAATTCCATTTAAGAGCATTGTATCCGACTTTTTTGACAATTAATAAAAAATATTTCTGAATCGTATATTTCAACAGAAGTTTGTGTAAGTGATATTCACCTTATATAGATGACCATGAACAGAAAAAATTTTTTTGTCAATTTTTGGAAAAATGCCCCCCACCCCTTCCTGCACACGACGATTTTTTGACGACCAGTTGAATTTGCATTGTAAGGGTATGGAGAATGATACCCAGTGGTCTATACATTTTAGCAATGAAGGTCCCACGAAAATCTGTTTTAGAGCTCTTTTCATGCTTTGTGAACTCTACTAATTGGAACAGAGTGAAGCTGAAGGACTTAGGTCGATGGCCTTTTGGTTTTCCAATAAAGTACGGTTCTATCTATCTATCTGGAACAGAGTGTATAGGACCAATCCCTTGCTATTATTACCGATCGGTTATATGTTTAGGAATAGTAGAGTTCAAACCGGGCTCTATCGTGTCACCCCGTGGGACCTTCATTGCTAAAATGTATAGACCACTGGGTATCATTCTCCATACCCTTACAATGCAAATTCAACTGGTCGTCAAAAAATCGTCGTGTGCAGGAAGGGGTGGGGGGCATTCTTCCAAAAATTGACAAATTTTTTTTTTCTGTTTGGGTAGTTCTCACGAAATGTTCCACTTTGGTGTTCATGACAGTTTTCTGCTACATAAAACTGGTTTAATCGTTTAATTCTCTATATTATATCCTTTTGAAATGTAACAAACACTATAAAGAATAAAAAATTGCAAAATTCCAAGAATTTTAATTTTCAACGCTAGTTTTCTTCCCAGAAGAATTGAAAACCTCACCTCCGTGACTGTTCCTCTTAGTTATCGCATTGTCCTAAACTTAAAATTATAGCATTAATGGAATTCTGGCACAGCGTATTTCTAGTTCATTATCCACAATTAACTAAGTAATGTTGACATGATAAAATCTCGATAAAAAAATTATCGGTGTTCGAATTATACTTATATTAGTCGATGTTCCTGCATTATCTATCACCTCCGTGAAGCGACATTGTAATTTGACTCTTTAATCGCAAGATGACGGTATCGTCATCGTGGACCGCCTGGAATATCGGTTGATGCGCAGGTAATACTGACCACTTGAGATTTGAACTTCAAAGTGTAACTTATTGGTTAAATTCTTACCCAAGTGGTAAATACGTGTATGGGAAATTTGGGATTCTCACCTCCGTGAAGATGAATTGTAAGGTAGGAGATTATTTTATTCAATTATTTGTTATCTGAATATACTTAATTACGAAAGTTATTTAATGAGTTAAAATATTGGTTTGAAGCCTTTTTCTTTAAATGAGATATTCTATAAAAAAGTCAAATTTCTCACCTCCGTGAATCTCACCTCCGTGAATATAGTAATTCACGGAGGTGAGGTAGTCTTCACGGATGTGATAATAATATTCTGTTCCTCCTTTCAGGACATGAATTCTAACATCATTAAAAAAAAAATAAGAAAAAATCTACTGCATCTCATGAAGAACAGAAGAAAAAACAACGAAAATCTATGAGAAGACTTCATGAAGCCCGAAAAAATGATCCTGAATTATACGAAGAAGAAAAACGTAAAGAACGAGGGCTATTATAAAAGAAAAAAGGAAGGAAAAATTAAAAATATTCTGGATATGTCCGAAAGAGAAGAATTGGTTCAAGCACTGACGTGAAGTCAGGAGCTTTTGCGCGTATGTTCTATTGTCCATCCTCCTGTATTGGACACTCTCTTAATCGAATTTACCATGGTGAATTCTATTGTCTGTTCTCCTGTATGAGACACTCTTAATCGAATGTGCCATGGTGAATTCGATTAAGGCTGTCCAATACAGGAGAATAGACAATAGAATTCACCATGGTAAATTCGATTAAAAGTGTCCAATACAGGAGAATGGACAATAGAACATACGCGCAAAAGCTCCTGACTTCACGTCAGTGCTTGAACCAATTTTTTTTATACTAAGGATATATGAATTTTTTTTTTCATTTAAAATTTAACATTATTTCATTTCCGTGAATTTTGTCTCACATCCGTGAATGCCGGTTTCATGAAAATCTCATTATTTCACAAAATACCAACGAAAGTGTGTAACCTTAGGCATAAGATTAATAAGAATTAATTGCTGGTTTAGGATATCTAAAAATAAATTCGATTATTGTTAATTTATTTTTTCTTAAACTAAAATGCGAAAGGGGAACATTTGGTGGGAATTACCCGTTTATGGTCATCTATATTAGGTGACTATCACTCACACTAATTTCTATTGAAATATACGATTCAGAAATATTTTTTATTAATTGTCAAAATAGTCGGATACAATGCTCTTAAATGGAATTCCTTAAGATATAACCGCTTGCCCTGAACACCCATATTAACTATTATGTTCCACTCAGTTTTACTCGCGATCTGTTGGGATTATCGAAAAAATGCTTTATATGAAAGGTCTGCTCCGAAAACCAACGATTCAGATCCTTCTTTCAAAATTACAATAGGCAGAACAGTTTCCTCGCAAAATAAGAAATTGTGTTATTAACTCCCATTAACCGAAACCGAACCTGGAGACGCTAGTAAGGCGCAATTTGTAGCGTAAGTCCATGTTAGTGGCGACCTTATGGATTTGAGCTTTGATCTATGCACATAAGGTTCGTTATATCTATCCGACCAACTTTACAGTACTATTCCTGCGTGCCTTCAGAACGCACATTTTGAAGATATTGTTCAAATTCCTTAATTTTTTATATGTATGTGAATTTTTACGTATAATTCATATATATTTGATTTAATTTTGTTAATTCGTTAATAAATATGCAAATATGCGAGTTCAAACTTATATTCATTACTTCATAAATCAATTTTATGACGTAATATTAACACATTTTTGAAATCATCGGTCATTCTCATTAGTAGTAACAAGATTTCCTGAATCCTAGACCAAAAATCTGGAAAAGAATTAAGAAGGTATATAGTTGGTATCTATGATATTTAGGGTCTAAAAATTTCTTACATGTCATGATTCATCTAATTCAACTATCACTATCAGATGAAGAATCATCAAGGGAAGGAAAATTTGAAAAATTTTAAGTACTAGTATTTGCACATGTATTTTGGGCCATACATTTGCAGGAGCCAATACACGGAATTTTTTTTTCTTTTTCAGGAACACATTGATCCTGTGCAATCCGAAATGAGAATTTCCATTTCATAAAGAATATTTACGGATCTGATATTTGATATAATATTTACCTTTCCTACAACTGCAGTTGCTAAGGATAGATGTTTCCTTAGGTAGGATTGGCATCGTCGTTAATTTTGGTAGAAGTTTTCCATTTTCTACATACCACCCACTAAATATAGGATCCGGTAAAGATGGTCTTGGTACATTACTATTGATCCAAATTTTCGTTTGGTAATGGACTCGAAGGCTGTGTTGTCTCAAACTATCCAATTTTGGAGGTAATTTTTTATGGATCTTGAAGAAGCTATAGTATTCCCCGGAGCCTGTTGATACATTTCACATTTTCTTTTGTCGTATACAGATGGATTACAAATTCAACAATATCATTGAATACTTCTTCTCTCAAAATCTTGAAAGTTCACTCTGCAGTATCTGCACAGAATCTTCATCAATTTTCATTCTTTTTTTACCTTCTTCGACATTTTGACCGAATGAAGATGCAAAGATGAGCGAAATGTGACTAACTTCATACCAATAATGTTGTAACTCAAGAACCATTCATCCATTCTAGTACTATTTTTAGTTAATCCCACTATTCCTCCTGCAGCTTTGGAGTTTTTGTTGATATGCTCTAGCGCCTGATCTACAGAGAGTTGGTTAAAATTCCCAATCAAAAATTTAAAGACAAAATTCCTATTTTTGAATTCATCATGTACTTCCGGTGCCATGTTTGAAAGTATTCAATGATATTGTTGAATTTGTAATCTGTCTGTATACGACAAACGAAAATGTGAAATGTATCAACAGGCTCAGGGGAATATTATAGCTTCTTCAAGATCCATAAGTAAATTACATCCAACATTGGATAGTTTGAGACAACACAGCCTTCGAGTCCATTACCAAACAAATATTTGGATCAATAGTAATGTACCATGACCATCTTTACCGTATCCTATATTTAGTGGGTGGTATGCAGAAAATGGAAAACTTCTGCCAAAATTAAAGACGATGCCAATCCTACCTAAGGAAACATCTATCCTTAGCAACTGCAGTTGTAAGAAAGGTAAATATTATATCGAATATCAGATCCGTAAATATTCTTCATGAAATGGAATTTCTCATTTCAGATTGCACAGGATCAATATGTTCCTGTAAAAGAAAACAAATTCCATGTATTGGCTCCTGCAAATGTATGGCCCAAAAAACATGTGCAAATACTAGTACTTAAAATTTTTCAAATTTTCCTTCCCTTGATGATTCTTCATCTGATAGTGATAGGTGAATTAGATGAATCATGACATGTAAGAAATATTTATACCCTCACGAAGCTTCGATTAGCTTAATTGTGGATTTAATTCGATGAATAAACTGAAAATCGACATAGAATCGCACTAATTCGGGCCGAAGTTATGTGAAATACTCGAGTTTTTAAGTTAGGGACAAATATCCTGGGAAAATGTCCGAAACTTTCCCCCAAGGTCGAGCATTTTGAGTATTTAAGTATTTACGGACATTGCGGAAAAATATGACAATCGTTACATGTTGAGTTAAAATATCAGGACAATTTGAAGCATTTTAAGAAAATTTTCTAGGTCAATTGGAAATAACAAATAACTTATCATTGAATGCGTTATTATCGTGTTATTTTATTGTGTATAAGAGATAAAAGACAGGAGCCACGTTCTGAATTGAGAATTAGTATTAGAAAAATCGATTTCATTAGACTTAAATAATAAAAATAAACTTGTTAAAAAAAACTTTGTATAATTTCCCAATTGGCTCACAGATCGTTAAGAATCTTCGATCCAAGTAGAAAAGAATAAACTGCTTAAAACAAAACTCTGTATAATGGCATCACAAATCGTTAAGCATCTTCGATCCAAGTAGAAAAGAAGAATAAATATCAGACAAAACTGAAAATTGTCTAGCAATTCTTAAGTAGGAAAGAAATTTATGATATTTATCCAGACATTTTCGATAATGTCGATAAATACTAAAAAACTCTAAATGTCGACTGTTTTTAGAAGTAATGATTATTTTCGGACATTTTTTAGTATTTATCAGAGGAGTATTTAAGACATTTTCCACACTCACAACACTAAATTCGGCAATTAAGAGCTGTCAAAGCTTCGTGAAACCCACCGTTAGTATCATAGATACCAACTATATACCTTCTTAATTCTTTTCCAGATTTTTGGTCTAGGATTCAGGAAATCTGTAAACTACTAATGAGAATGAGCGATGATTTCAAAAATGTGTTAATATTACGTCACAAAATTGATTTATGAAGTAATGAATATAAGTTTGAACTCGCATATTTGCATATTTATTAACGAATTAACAAAATTAAATCAACTATCTATGAATTATACGTAAAAATTCTCATACATATAAAAAATTAAGGAATTTAAACAATATCTTCAAAATGTGCGTTCTGAATGCACGCAGGAAAGTACTGTAAAGTTGGTCGGATAGATATAACGAACCTTATGCGCATAAATCAAAGCTCAAATCCATAAGGTGGCCACTAACATGGACTAACGCAACAAATTGCACCTTACTAGCGTCTCCAGGTTCGGTTTCGGTTAATGGGAGTTAATAACACAATTTCTTATTTTGTGAGGAAACTGTTCTGCCTATTGCATTTTTGAAAGAACCATCTGAATCGTCGGTTTTCGGAGCAGACCTTTCATATAAAGCATTTTTTCGATAATCATAACAGATCTCGAGTAAAACCGAGCGGAACATAATAGTTATTATGGGTGTTCAGGGCAAGCGGTTATATCTTAAGGAATTCCATTTAAGAGCATTGTATCCGACTTTTTTGACAATTAATAAAAAATATTTCTGAATCGTACATTTCAATAGAAATTTGTGTGTGTGATAGTCACCTACTATAGATTACCATGAACAGAAAAAAAAAATTGTCAATTTTTGGAAAAATGCCCCCCACCCCTTCCTGCTCACGACGATTTTTTGACGACCAGTTGAATTTGCATTGTAAGGGTTTGGAGAATGATACCCAGTGGTCTATACATTTTAGCAATGAAGGTCCCACGAAAATCTGTTTTAGAGCTCTTTTCATGCCTTGTGAACTCTACTAGAAGAGATTGGTCTTAACCGCTCTGCTCCAGTTACTCGCTTAAATTTGACTATTGTAAATAACGTGAATACTTTCCTCAGGAGCATTTTTTTAGGAACGATAAGGGATATACCAGGATTATACATTAACTTAATTCTGATAGAACCAACCTAATAAGATCTTCCTGACCAAATTGATCAGAAATATTTATATTTCAAAGCTCATCTTCTATTACTTGATATGTAAAGATGATACTTGTTTCTTTTTTCAGTAAAGTGTGATATTGACGGTCATACCCTGCATTGATGGATTCTACCTGATTTTGACTGTCTATTGTGACTGTGGATGCCTCGTCCCCTCCTTAGATGAATCAGTGTTATTGTGATTTAGTGAAGTGACAATTCTGATCATAATGATATTTGAAAGACCGTTGTGAATGAGTATTGACACACAAATATTTTTTTATCTTTAATTCATAAACATCAAACTGTAATAGACATTTGATTCAGATAATTGTTGGGGAATTTGGTAGTTATATCTCCAAGAACTTGAAATAACGTAAACCAAATTCCAATTTGGATTCTAATTTTGGAATAATCTAGGACTTGTGGTTGCTCAAAAATTTTGTTTGTTTCAGTGAATTGTGTCATGGATTTTAGTTTCTCTAAAAGCAAATTGTACTTACAGTAGAAACCGGTTATAACGACTAAAGGGTAAGGTCCTGGTGAGATCTCGACACCTACATAGTACATTGCTTATAACAACTATCGGATATAGCGTCCTAAACATGCAGTACTTTCGATGTCGCTATAACCGATTTCTACTGTATTTGTTTTAGAAAACTGCTACCTAAATTATATTCACATGCGAAAAGGTGTAAGGCATTTATGTACTTGTTTTATTCTTTAATGGAATATTTAATACATATGCAATTGTAAAAATTATTTTAATAAAGAAATTATTGTTCATAAAGCTTTGTTTCATTTTGAAGAATATTTCTTTTCGAACACAGAATAATATAAATTCTGAAAATTCAAAAAACGAACCACAGAGCACCATTCTAATTCTTTTGTAAAATGATATATACTTCAACAAGCGGACACCCCCTAGAACCATAATGGAATAACCCCCACTTATTTTGTCTCTCTCTAATCTATTGTATAAATGTCACTACTGTTGCGCACAGTTTACAAGGCAGGTAGCACTTCTTATATTATATGTTCTGTGGTCCCGACCATTTTGAGCCAGCCCGGTGAATCTAACACTCCCGGAGGCGAGTTATCTGCCGATAATAGAAATTCGGAATGGAAAGTGATCAACCGCAGACGGGGAAATCGCAAGGCTCTGGTCACTGGGACTCATACTGGAGTCTCTGAAATAGAGGGATTGGATAGGTTTAAAGCCTTTCATGTATCAAACCTAAAACCCGATACGACGGTGGAAAATCTGCTAAGTTTTCTAAAACGAAATTTCTCAAATGTCATTTTTGAAAAATTGACATCAAGGTATCCGGAGGCTTATTCCTCCTTCAAGGTACTCATTCCGAGTTCAGATTTCGAAAAGGCACTTGATGGTACCAACTGGCCTAACAAAGTCAATGTGCACCGTTTTTTTCCACAAGGAACAATGAATCGAGGTCAAACAAATTGAACTATGATTTAAATCAAACAGATATTGGGCAGTTCAGACTTATCCAGCTCAACATGCAGTGTATTTCTAATAAATTGGACAATCTTGAAGAACTAGTGGAAGTGAATAACCCTGATGTGCTAAGTTTGGTGGAGCACTGATGCAGAATGGGTTACGTGCAGTTCTGACAGTTGATACGACAATCGTCACGTTCAGCAGAACCAACAGTTGCGGAACAGTTGTCACATTTCGATGATTTTTCTGCTGAACGGTACGCTCACTTTGGAACATGTTGCGAAGCGGTTGTCATTTTAAGGAGCGTAGATTTTTTCCGCTCAGTATCGGTAACATGTTGTAAGTTTGACAGTTGTGACATTTATTTTAAAAATAAGGAGCGAAAAAATGGATGCTGGACATATATTTTCGACGGAAAGAAATACCTGCATTTCGGGACATTCTAAAATGGTCTTCGAATAAATCACACATATATTGAGGAATTGTCTCTTCATAAAAATTCTGATTCCTGGAACAATTTCTCTGTTTTCATCTTCCAATGAAGGCAGAGGTTGAGCCAATAATTCAACAAGTTCACTTCTTATGTTGGCCGTAATATTATCATCTTCGAAGAGTAATGAAATGATATTTGGATTCATGATTGAATATTTATTTTTGTGACAGGCAATCAAAGAAATTTCGAATCACCATACCTGAACTTCAAACATCTGTGATTTTCTGACAAAAGGAGCAGTCCGTTCGGCAGAACACGATACCGCTACCCATCGGTAGCGTAGCGGTTCATGCTACCGATCTTTCTGCTGAACGCGACGATTGGAGGACCAATAAAGCGGGAATTAGCACTGTTATTGTTTGTTTTGCTCATATTTCTCGAAATTTTTGAATGTTACATCAAGTTGAATGCTGTATACGAATTTTATTTAGTGTAGTGAATATCTCATTAACGTTATTTGTTTCATTAAAAGGCTAAATATTGCGAACAAATAGTATTTCACAGGTAATAATGCTGATATCTTCTTGATCTGAACACTTTGCTCATTTCCATGTTTTCAGGTACCTTGCAATCCTATTTATAGTTGTAAATAATCATGATGGAGTACAGTGATTATTTTGAAAAACTTTCTGAAAGTGACAAAAAGCTGTATATCGATAAAATTTCTATCATTGGTGGTTTAGACCCATATACTATCAGGAAGCAGGAAGGTTTAACGAAAATTGATGACTTTCCTAAGATACTATACCCGGACATTTTTATGTACCTTGTGGCTACCAAAAACAAATACACTTTGATGGGATGAGATGCGTTCTTATAAAAGTTTGGAGGCTTATAACCAGGCAGCTTGTGGATGGGTACGGAATATTTCTATAACGAAGACTGGCAATCATAGTTTGATAATTGCAAAGGTATATTATGTTCAACAATCAGTATCAAATTATTATTATTATTTTATTCTTACACTGAGCATATAATTCAGGATATTTTACCATGATTATCTTATTAGGTAATGCATTCACAGCGCTTAAGAGAAAGTATCTGTCACTGTGGATTTTAGCAAAAAATGAGGCAACAATTGAAACTGCTCATTGTGATTGTGTAGCAGGTTTCAGTGAAGTGTGTTCACATGTGGCAGCAACATTGTTTGTTATCGAAAAAGAGGTACGTGAGGCAGAGGAATGTACAACAACTGGTAGGAAGGCCTACTGGATGCCCCCTTCTAACAAACCAGCTGAGCCTAAGGCAATAAAAGACATAAATTTTGCGACTCCAAAACAAATGTTTTGCAGTGGAAGCACTGAAAGTATGGGTGCAAAACATAGCAAAGAAAAAATTCCTGCCATGACTGCTGATAAGCGTCTCAAGTTTTTGGATGGTCTAATGGAAACTAATGACATTGTTGTCAGTCATTATGTAACAGCCCCTTTTGCAGAGGAGTTAAGACGTATGCAGCCTTCAAAAAATAAACATTATATCATGGATTTATTTGAAGAAAAGTATTTGAATAAACCATTGAAGGAGTTGCAGGATATTGGTAAGCGCAAATCTTTGTAACTTCTAGTTCTAGGAATTTGATGCTTGTTGGTAATTTTTCTCTGTGTGTGCCCTTGAAAAATCAATATAAAAATTTGGGTTGGCTTTTGAATGTGTTAATGGCAGCAATAAATTAGTTAGGATCTTATATGAATACAACTTATTTCGACGTTAGTTAAATGATTTATATTTTTTCAGGTAGAAGCATTAATATCAATGTGACAGTGGAACAATCTAAATCTATCGAAGTAGAGCAGTCAAATATCAAAAGTTGGTTTAAATATCGTAATGGTAGAGTGACTGCATCAAACTTCAAACGTTGTTGCCGAACTAACCTTGAAAAGCCTTCTCTGTCTCTAATCAAAAATATATGTTACCCAAGTACTCATAAGAGAAGAGTAAAATCTCTGGATTATGGATGTGAGCATGAAAAAATGCTTTAAAACAATTTTCTGAAATTATGAAGAAGAAGCATGAAAATTTTTCATTAAAAAAAATTGGATTTTTGATTGACCCAGATTTTCCATATTTTGGCGCTTCACCTGATGGACTTACGAGCTGTGATTGCTGCACTACAAGTGTTGTGGAAATAAAATGTCCAAACTGTGCAAGGTTTTCAGGAGTTGAGGAAAAAATTAATAGAAGGGACTTTTATTTACAAGCAAACAAAGGACAAATTATCCTCAAAGACAATCATGCATATTACATCAGATACAGATGCAGCTTGCTCTTTCAAAGCTAGAGAAATGTTATCTTGTTGTATGGAGTCCACAAAATTTTGTTTATGTAGAAATAAAGTCAAATCCAATATTCTGGGAACAGGAAAGTGAGAAAGCAAAACAATTTTTTTATCAAATATTATTGCCTGAGGCTATTGGCAAATATTTCACAAATGATAGACCTGAAGAAGTAGAAGAGATTTTGGTAACTGAGGAAATTTGTTGGGATTCCGTTTTGAGCGGGATAGAAGGTGAAAATATTTCAAACAAAGATTTGGATGAACCACAACCAAGCACCAGCAAAATATTGTATTGTATTTGTCAGCAAGAAGATGATAAGAAGACACCAATGATTGCATGTGATTCAGGAACATGTTTAATTGAGTGGTATCATTTGGAATGTGTAGGATTAAGAGGTATTCCAGAGGAACGATGGATATGTTATTCATGCTCTTCATTACAATGATTTTTGTTAATTGTTAAAACTGAAAAAATAGAAGCAAGCATATTTAAAATAAATTCCACCAACAATCATAGATAAGAAAAATGCATTGTATACTTTATCATTTATTTATAACAAAATAACTAATAATTAAAGCAGCACTGTATAAATAAATGATTCTACAATTTATATTTTGCTTGCTAACTAAATTATCCTCGTTTTGTCTGCTTGGTTTGGACCTAGTATAAGAGTTAGGAAAATAAAATTTTATTCATCTTAAATAACATACATTATTAGAGTATACGAAATTACAGGTACATAACATTAGATATCGTCGGCTTAATTCGTTAACCTGCTAAGTCCATTTCTACATAGTTTACAGAAGAGAGAAAAAACTGAATGATATATTTCTTTTTTTACATATCAAGATTCTGAAAATTCGTGCACAGCTTTTCTACCTAATTGAAAGATAATATCGACCTTATTCCTTTTGCTATAAGGTAGGTGGTAATCGTCTAAACTTTATGACCAGCTCAAAAAGTGAAATTGACCAAAAAATGGACTCATCAGGTTAGCGAATTAGGCCGACGATATGCTTCTGTAGATATTTACTCAAATGGGATTATGGGTGGCATCAAATTTATGAAGCAGCAACATACATGTACAACCTTATCTATTAGCGCAATTTCGTTATCTCCCTTTTTTAACTGCTTTATAGGAAAAGCTGTTCGGAAAATCCTATATTTTCCTTTTAATTGTCTTATTACTCTTTCTACATGGATTCGTACACCAGCCAGTTTTCTTGTCTTATCAATATCTTCTGGTCCCAGCTGTTTTCTTCCTTTTAGAAAAGCAGGATATGTAACTAGTGCGCAAAAAAGCCTGACACTTTCATCAATTGAAAAACCTCGGTCGGCTATTATTATATCACCCGGATTTAAATTCTCTAAGAAATTACTATTTTCAATAATAAATTTATCAGAGGCCCTCCCCCCACAAGCATTAGAGATATACATTATGTAGCCTTGGGGGAAAATTCCAATTAAAAATTTCATTGTTTGATTGTGTTTATACTCCGACCAAGTTTTAGCTGCTGCTTCCAGATTTGATGCACGCTCTATAACATCTTCAAAACAATCAATTATTATCGTAACGTTCTTTCCGAATGTATCGATGAAGCATTTTGGCAAGTTTATCTGAAGGCTATCACGTGTTGGCCAACTGACAAAGTTTTTGAACCTACAGTAAATGACTTCGATAATGTTTTCAAAAATATGTGAAGCAGTAGTACGATGGCACTGAAATATTTTCCTAAATATGTGAAATCAAAATTCAATCGAATTTTCACTAATGTCGATAGAAACTGCTGAAATTTTGGAAGCCTTGATGAAGTTTCAGACATGTATGGCTCAACATCCTCAAACACTTTTTTAAAAACATTCAAACTTGTAAAGCCTGTGAAATACAATAAATTTAGGTCATCCATCAAAGAATCCTCTGTCAATTTTAATTCGGAAATTTCGGATTTCAACCTCTCTATTTCTTCCTCAGCACTATTCAAAGATTTCTTCAAAGCTTCATAGGTTGGCTGCATCGGAGTTTCTTGTGGTGTTTCTTGAGCCGAGTCTTCCAAAACAGATTGAATTTGGTAACTCTATAATCAATATGATCGAATATTAAAAAGACAATGTATGTACTCTTCAATAATCGTGCTGCGAACTCTGTAAAGCTCAAAATAAAAATCAATTCTCAAGAAACAGAAAATGCATAAAACAAAACATGTTAAAATAATCTTTCATTCCAAAACAATAAAAAAAAACATCGATCCTGATGGAAGCGTCCCCAAGATGAATTATTTATTCGAATACCCTTGCTGATCGTCTTTGTAATCTGTCATAACGGTTAGTGCTTTTAGAACATTGCTCTGATTAGAGGTAGCCCATATTCTTTGACGGAACCCAATCAGGATGATGATTTTTATCAGATAAATCTGCTGGCCTACCTAATGAAAACATGGTGCACAATTTTGATTTTTTTTACATTAGAAATGACTCAAAATTGAATTGTTTCATACCTGAATGAAAATGTTTTGAACAAATCCTACCAAATTTAAGTTTCGAAGCTGTTAAGTCTGATCTCTTCAGCGAACAAATCCATAAGTCTCTCCGCTCTTTGCTGAGGTAACAAATTTTGCGACCTTTATCCAAAACTGATGGAATCCTTAGAATAAAGAAATCAAAGTAATATTATTTATTATTAATTATATATTATACATTTATTCGTGAATACATTACTATTGATCTATCAAAGTCAAACATTTTTATATGTATGTTATGATACAGAATTTACAATCTGGAAAGTGTTATTTGTCTTCTAAATTCTCCACAGTATCAAATCGTGGTCACATAATAATGCAATAGAATACTTGTCTTTCCAAATAATATCGTTCTTATACTTTCTCACTTCTCAAGTCAAGGGGATCGTTTGTTTACCCCTACATTCATACAGGATTCAAATTGAAACCAAGATACTAAAATAGATCTATAGCTTACTCACAATATGAATAATTATGATAAAATGGGGTGATTCACTTTTTGCATCTTAATTTACCTGAAAAAACTTATATTTATACTCCTTTTAGTTCCTGCCTTGCTACTGCAGCCCACGACCATGCAAAAATTCGGCATTTTATTGCGGAAAATCAATGTTTATGCAACAAATAAAGATAACAAAATATTCGGTAGACTAATCAAAGTTCAAAAACAGCAATTAAATTATTATAACACTCAAAACTATCAAAAAATCCAGAAAAACAAAACCAAAACAACGAATTATAGAGCTAATTCCCGCTTTGTTGGTCCTCCAATGTCGATCAACTGTCAGAACTGCACGTAACCCTTTGGATAGTGTGAGTTCTGTGACGATTCCAGGTTACGAGAAGGCGGACTATTTTTGCCGTGTTCAAAGACAACATGGCGGTTCAATGTTATGTACCAGAACAGGTCTCCAGGTAACAAAACTATCGGTCTCAAAATTTTCGGTAGAAATGCATATTGAGATATGTGGTATTGTCATTCAAGTAAAAAATGCCCGCTTGGGTATTCTAAGTATTTATAGACCTTGTTCTGGCAATCTGGATATATTTTTCGAAAAACTATTTTATGCACTGCAAACTTATATTAATCGTGTTGATTATATCTTTCTTGTGGAGATTTAAACATTGATTTTCTTGATGTGGATTGTAAAAAGTCGAAATTACTCATAGAGTTGTTGGATTGTTTCAAGCTGAAAGTTACGTCTACCGAAGCAACCAGAGTGTTCACTAACATCAACGGTATCACATCTACTTCTAAAGTTGATTATATGATCACAAATGTTGATCTAGAGAATTACGAGGCGATTGTCTTTGAGCCTTTTTTAAGTGACCATAAGGCTATGCTGCTCAGGTTGAAGTTTGAGCCACTTTACAGTCAAAGCTCTCAAATTATTACGGTACGAGATTCAAGTCAACATAGTTTGAGCAACTTGGTGTCTAGTTTAAATACGCATGCAATTTTGCCACACTTTATTTGGAAGCAGATGTTAATCGGTGCTTTGACTCATTCAATGATACACTTCAATATTATTTAGAATTATGTTGTCCTTTGAGAAGACTGACCTCGCAACCGAAAAGAAAGAACTGGATCACTCCTGCAATCATTGATAGTAAGCATAACCTTGTTAAACTTCACTGGCTTCACTCGCAGATTGGTTCCAGGTACACCTATGAAAAATATAAAAATACAAAATACCACCATAATTTGCTGGTAAAATCGACGAAGTATGCATTCCACTCTTCAGCTATAGTTAATTCGGATAACAAAAGTAAAACTGTCAGGAATATTGTCAATCATTCACTTGGTAGATCTAATAAACATCACAATCCCGTTGTCATTGATATTGATGGGTCAATATGTGATAAACCTGAACAACTGTCCAACTTATTCGCTGAATATTTCTCCACAATGGCAAAACAGAAACTTACTGACTGTTATGGTGACGATTTATTGCTCTCTTGCACGGTTACAGCATCATTGGATAGCAATTTCTTCTTCTATCCTGTTTCTGGGGTTGAAATTGAGGAGGCATTCATGAACTTGAAGAATATGAAAAGTGTTAGCGTTGATGGCGCCTCAGTTATGATTCTTAAGAAAATTGCTGTAGTTGTCAATGAACATCTCGCTCATCTTATCAATGTATCCATCACCTCGGGCAATTTTCCCAATATTCTCAAAAAATCCATTGTAATCCCAATATATAAAAACGGTAATATTCAAGAAATAACTAACTATCGTCCAATATTAATTTTGAGCGTTATTTCGAAAGTTTTCCAGAGAGTTGTTTTTGCGAGAATGACAGACTATCTCAATAAGTTCAATATTCTTAACTTAGCTCAGCATGGTTTCAGAACCGGTCACTCAACCCAGACTGCTGCACTCAGCTTCATTGAATCTGTATATCGTCGTGGCGCCTTCAAAGTGCGACATGTGAATTTTGATAAATTGTGCATTCATACACTTAGCGTGTTTGCAGGAGCATATTTTCGATTTCGTACTTGTCGCTTTTCGATCAAATCCAACTGGAACCGAAACTAGTGTGATTATCACATGGCAGCTTTTAACGAAATATCCATCTTGCGCAGTTCTTAATCGAAATATACACTTAACGCATTTTGCACAATATATGCACATGTCGCGTTTTGAAGGCGCATCGACGATATATAAATGTCTAGATGACAACTTACACGTAGCTGTAATATTTTTTGACCTCTCTTGCGCTTTTGATACCTTCTCATTTAACTTTATTCTAGATAAATTCTATAACTTGGGTTTTAGGGGTATATTTGTTGACTGGTTGCGCAGCTTCCTCAGTCATAGGACTATGACAGTTAAGGTTGAGGGATGCTATTCCAGCGAGCATGATATCGGTCAGGGTGTTCCTCAGGGCTCCTTGTTGGGACCTTTACTTTTTTTGTTGTTCATAAATGATTTGCCCAATTATCTAACATGCCTTCAGTTAACATTGTTCGCGGATGACACTTCGGTGGTTGTTTCGGCGCGGAGTTTTGAGGAGGTACAGCGTGCTTGTGAAATTTTTGTCACGGAATTCGTTGGATGGTGTCGTTTAAATGATCTGGTAGTCAACGTAAAAAAAAGGTAATTTTGTGTTTTGGTCTGAACAATTATGAGAGGAATTCTTTGAAAATTAGTTGTCTAGATGAACAGATAACTTCAAGTGAATGTACCAAATTTCTTGGTATTTATGTGGATAGAAATCTGAGCTGGTCAACGCGTATTGATCTACTATGCAAAAGGATAAACACCTCATTTTTAGCAATTAATTTCAATTTGAGTCATCTATCTTCGTGTAGGCCAGTTTTTGTTGCAAATAGATTGTTGTCATTGCCTTGTTTGTATATGTTTAAATGCCTTATGTATGCTAAGGAAAATGAAAACCGATGGGAAACACTTTCTAGTTTTCATGAGTATAAAACCAGAAACTCACATGTTCTTCTGGTGCCAACACATAGAACCCACAAATTTGAATGTTCTCCATTATATAATAGTATTAATTATTCAATCATTTACCATCCTCTGTTAAATCTTGGACATTTTCAAGTTTAAAAAAGAAGCCAAGAACATGCTACTGTTTAAATGTTTCTACTCAATTGAGGAATATTTTTCCAACTCCTTAAATATGTAGAATTTGAATAATTTGTATTTTCTGTATCTTGACCTGTCCTATACACCGTGTAGTGTCTTAATGGATTAATAAAGTATTATTATTATTATTATTATGGTGAAACTGTATCTTATAAAAGGTGGTTCAAGCCCTGTGGTCAGGAGCTTTTTGGCGCACTTGTTCGAACAGACAAATTATATCTCCGATATAATAAGTATTAATTTCTCAGAGTTGGGAATTATATCAATGGATTCTTATGATAGAACTGCATCATGAAAGAAATTAAATTTAAAGAAAGTGTCGTTTAAAAAAAAAGCATCAAAAATTATCATTTAAAAAAATAACATAGCAACACGGGTTGGCACGATGTTGTTGGGAAAACCATTTGTAATAATATTATGAATTCAATCCAAGTTTATACGATTCATTATTGAAATTTTGAAAAATCATATCTTCGAAAGTGTCAGCTTGATAGAGTTGAAAGTTATATCAATGGATTTTTATGGTGAAACTGCATCTTGAAAAAAATTTGATTTGAAATTTGAATGTTAAAAAACATTTTTTTTTTCGTTACTCCGAAACCATCCGGCCTATTTTGCTCACTAACGAACTTAACCGAGATATTTATCTCTCAAACCTACTCTGGAAATTTCAAGTGCCTAGCTTATTCTGTTCGAGAGTTATTGTAGAAACCAAATTTAAAAATTGAAAAATTTTTTTTCACACTTTACGGCAACCCGATCAATACAAAACTTCGCATGCGTATAAAGGTCATCATTCTACAATTTGGTGCTGAATTTCTCATAGATCGAGTGATCTTTACTAAAAATGGTCATAATTCCTAAACCGCTTCGTGGATTTTGCCCTTTAACGAGCTCGTCTCAGATATTTACGCTCTTAACCTACCCTGCAAATTTCAATCCTCTAACTCCTTTCGTTCGAGAGTTATCGTGTTAATGGACGGACGGCCGGACAGAATCGATTTCGACCACGAATTCTTGATCATTGAGTCGAACCAAATCGTTTGAGACCATTTTCAGCCAAAAATTCGAAAATTACAGACATTTGGGCAAATTGATAAGCACTCTGATCCGAGGAACAAGAGCGCCAAAAAATTGAATTTGAAACTTGTAAGTTAAAAAAAAATTCCGAAACCATCTGGCCTATTTTACCCAATAACGAACTTAGCCGTGATATTCATCTCCCAAACGTACTCTGAACATTTCAACTGCCTAGCTCATTCCGTTCGAGAGTTACTGTAGAAACGAAATTTAAAAATTAAAAAATTTTTTTTTGACACTTTACGGCAACCCTATAAATACAAAGCTTTGCATGTGCATAAAGGTCATTATTCTTCAATTTGATGAATATGGATGAGACGACATTGAAAGCTTTGTATTACACGTGTTTTGGGGATCCTGAGTGAAGATGAGATAAAGTTGCAGAGTATTCAGAAGGCACAGACTACTTACGTCCAAAACACAAAATAAAAAATCAGTTTTATATACGGTCTCTTGTGAAATAAACTTCTTGAACATTTGCAGAAAACGGCCAAATGAAATACCTGCTCAGTGTGAATATATTTGCTGTAGTGCTAAGCCACATATGAGCTTACTAAGATTTTTATTTGTGTAAAACGTTCATATAATTTGAATGGCTCCTATGAAAGATACACGTTGGCTAATAATAAATGATTGAACAGTCTAAATTGGGTTGGATCAATAATTATTGAACTAATAAAATTTAATGAAAAATCGTATACCTACTCATATACTTCGAGTTGAAATTCCTCAAAACTACAATTTGTGGGTTGGATTGTTTCTGCTTAACTACATCCATATGCCCTTTACATCTACGAGTACTTGATGTTCTTGTTTTGGAACATTGACTACTTCCAAGCAGAAAGATATCACAGTTGTACAAGACGATTTAATGACATCTTATAGCTTATATATAGACTGTCACTTATAGAAAAGGGAACATATTATGGCTTCATGAGATTTTTCAACAAGATACCAAATCGGCTACAACATGTTAGAATACAGAATTGCTTCAAGAAGGAAATTAAGAATATTTAATTGTTTTAGAACCCTATAGTTTAAAGGACTTGTTAGGAATGTAACTCATTTTGAAATAAACAATATTGTTATTAACACGTTGGGCTGAACGTCTTGTATAGGTATATATCTTCAATATTTTAATCATAGTGAATCACACGTGATTCAAGAAACGTCCGCAGCAAGTCTTGCATTGGTCTTGCATTTTTTTAACATTTAAATTTCATTCACAGAACTGCAAAACCACAAAACTCAATCTCTTTTAGCACTGCAGTCTGTTGCCTTCACGAATCCCACATGGACATGTAAAAAAACACTGACAAAATGGCTACAAAATCCATTTTTTTCGTAGAATACGTAATTTATCAATCAAATGTTGCCCTTATCTTGCATTCATGTTTTGGTCGTGGGAGGTTAAAAAAAAATAGAATAGGGACAGTCCACGTGTTAACTATTTTTCGTACAAAGGATCCCATTATGAACAAATCTTTGTTTGTACGATGGGAAGTAGTACTGTTCTAGCCAATGTGGTTTCGACATGGATTATTATACTGTCTGCTTCACCTTAATTATCCAATGGAGTTATTATTTCAATGTGAAATGAAAATAACATTGATTGGAACTGGTAGTGTCTTTTCGAATGGCAATGGAACTTTTTTCTACGGTAACTGATACACATATTATTGGTTATGGTTTCTCTACTGGATGAAATGGTACTATTTCGTCTGGATACTTCTTTCTATAAGAATTGGGGTTGTATACGGTCAACAGATAATTTGAATAGGATAGGCTTGAGGTATTGAAACTTCTATCTTAACTGGGGTTTTAACTGGATTACTGAAAAGTAAATATCTTTATAATCCCCTTCTATTAATAGAAAAACAACTTCGTTTTGTTTCTCCATATTTCTGGGTTATATTATTTTTGCGCGAACGTCCTCGTCTGGAGAAAATTCAGTTATCATTTTTACAAAATGAGATTGTGAGTTGTCACAGACAAGTGTAATACTGTAATGAGTCAAAGTGCCGGTATTTTTCAACTAATGACCGTGCTGTGATTCGATCAGGTTAGTGTTTTTCGAATTATTGGGAAAACAAAATTTCAAATGGCTATAATTCTGAGACCACTCTATGGATTTTGCCCATCAACGAACTTAGCCAGCGCATTCGGACTACAAAGCTACCCTGAAAATTTCAACTCTCTATCTCATTGCGTTCGAGCGTAATCGTGCTGACGGCCGGCCGGACAGAATCAATTCTACCCCGGATTCTTGATCAGTGAGTCGAATCTAATCGGTTAAGACCATTCTCGGCCAAATATTCGAAAATTACAGACATTTGGTCGAATTGATAAGCACTCTGTTCATAGAACAGCGCGAGTTATACGTTTAGATCCAGGAGATCCCAACTCAACCTAATGCTGACAGGGACATTCCCACTCTGGCCATTCTGCTGAATGGCATATTTACAATATACATATACTGAACCTTTTCTTTACACTAGTTAGTCTTGACATATTCGGGATCGCGAATTTATGTACGAATCGTCCGTCACATTTTCCATCCTTTGTAATTAGTAAATAAATGTTTTTTTAAAAGTCAGTAGCTCACTACTAAAACATAATTGGCGCAGTCGACGGAGTTTTTGTGAAGTTCTACAGCAGAAAATACAAGAATCAAGAACCTATCATCCATCGGGTCCATCAGGGAATACGTATGGATATTGCATTTTTTACTAAGTGGTGAGTTATATTGATACTATAACATTTTTTACATTTTATGTCAGACCCTCCTAAATCCTTGTCCGATTCCATCATTGAAAACGACTCTGATTTGGAGCAAAATTTATTGAATTCTTTTGAGAAATTAAGCATTCACACAATCCCTCAAACTAAAATGGCTACGGTTCCAAAATTTGACTCAAAAGAATTAAGTATCGTTCCCGATTTTGACGGGAATCCGAATAAACTCCATAGGTTTATTACGGCCTCGGAAGCTCTTCTAGCACATTATTTCGACATAAATAATGCGAATAACTTCCAAAATTTATTGTTGCTAAATGGTATTCTAAATAAACTGCATGGTCGTGCCGAAGAAATTGTCGTCATCCATGGCGCAACTAACGAATGGCTAGAAATTAAAAATGCACTTATTTTGAACTTTAGCGATCAAAGAGACGAAAATAGTCTGAATCAAGATTTGGTGAATTCAATTCAAAAGTGGAACGAATCACCTCAAGAATTCTACGAAAGAATATTACATTTATTAAATTCAATTTGTAACTATATAGATCTAAGGTGTAATGCGGCAGAAAAAGAAAGTAAGCGAACTTTTTTCAAGAATCAAGCTCTGAAGAGTTTTTTAGCCGGATTAAGAGATCCTTTAGGCCCTATCATTAGAGCAATGAGACCTACTTCTTTGGCTCAGGCCATACAATTTATAATAGAAGAGGATAATATAAAACATTTGCAAAAAAGTAAAAACTTTCAAATTCCTAGAAAAACAGTCAATACGAAACAAAATAGAATAAATTATAATCCAGTTCATAATGGAAATCCTCAATTTCAATCATCGCAATCTTATGGTAATAGTCAATTTGCAAATTCGCAACATTTTAGAGATAATCACCAACATTTTCCTAGTAGACCAGTAACTCTACAAAGAAATTTCAATCACATTCCTCCAAGATTTCCAACACATTCTCAAGTTTTTAAAAAACCTCATCAAAATTACCCAACTCCAATGAGTATATCTACCAATAATACAGTTCCAAAATTCAAAACAGATTATTCAACCCAGAGAAATTTTTCAAACAGGAATAGAAATCAAGATTTTATAAGTGAAGAGTTGTATAATTCGGAAAATTATGATCAAAATAATATTGAATTCGAAGATTATAGCAAGGAAGAAAATTTTCAGAATTTTCAAACAGACAACCAATTGAGATGATAGAATTTCATATTTCTAATAAACGAGAATTGCCTTTTATATCTATACAAAATCCTCCTTTAAAGCTACTTATAGACACAGGCTCAACGAAATCTTTTATAAGTCCTGAACTTGCAAAAAAATATTATTCAAAATTCATTTTCAAAAAATCCTTTACTGTTTCCACCGTACATCAAACATCAACCCATAATTTTTGTGCTAATATCCCAATTTTTTCTGAATTTAATCAACATGGTAATTTCGAATTTTACTTATTCAAGTTTCACGATGTTTATGATGGTCTTATAGGACTAGATAACATAAAACTTCTAAATGCTACCCTCGATTTTCAAAATTCAAAGTTGAATACACCATTTTCTATCTTAACGATTAAGTATCAGGAAACCGCGAAGAAAATTCCTTTCAAAATTAAAGTTGACGCAAATTCAAAAATAATCACTAAAATTCCAGTGAAACAAACATCAGGCGATATCATAGTTCCCAAACAAACTATACAGAATTGCCAAATACCTAAAATTTTAACTCTTTCTAAAAATGGATTAGCCAATGTGGAAATTTCGAATAAGACTAATGAAGATATAATATTAATTTTGAATAATCCAATTGAGTCATTTTTTTTCAATAATAATGATTTCGAAATATTTCAAATAGATACGAATATTTCATCAGATAATATCGATATAGAAAAATTAATTAGAACGGCACATATGAATAACGAGGAGAAAGTTCATATTCTCAAATTATGCAAGAAATATTCTAATATTTTCCATAGAGAAAATCAACCTCTTTCATTTTCGAATCAAATTAAACATCACATTAAAACAAAAGATGATATTCCTGCATATACAAAATCTTACAGATACCCGTATGTTCATAAAGAGGAAGTAAAAAATCAAATTAATTCAATGTTGGAACAAGGTATTATTAGGCCTAGTCAATCCCCTTGGTCATCTCCTATTTGGGTAGTTCCTAAAAAGACTGATGCATCTGGAAAGAAAAAATGGAGAATCGTAGTGGATTTTCGTAAACTCAACGAGAAAACTATAGACGATAAATACCCCATTCCCAATATTAATGATGTTTTGGATAAACTTGGAAAGTGTCAATATTTTACAACATTAGATTTGGCCAGTGGTTTTCACCAAATTGAAATGAATCCGGAAGATATTGCAAAAACAGCTTTCAACGTAGAAAATGGGCATTACGAATTCTTAAGAATGCCGTTTGGATTAAAAAATTCTCCTTCTACCTTTCAACGTGTAATGGATAATGTTCTTAGAGGATTAGAAAATTGCTTAGTCTATCTTGATGATATAATAATTTTTTCCACCTCCTTGCAAGAGCACATTGTTAACCCTAGTAAAGTTTTTCGAAGACTAAAAGAAGCGAACTTCAAAATTCAATTGGACAAGTCCGAATTTTTAAAGCGAGAAGTAGCATATTTAGGGCATATCGTAACCCCAGAGGGCGTGAAACCAAATCCCGATAAAATACGTGCGATTCAAAAATATCCTTTGCCGCGTACCACCAAAGAAATAAAAGGTTTTCTAGGTTTAGTAGGTTACTATAGGAAATTCATTCGAGATTTTGCTAATATTACCAAACCTCTAACTTCATGTTTGAAAAAAGGTGCAAAAATTGAACACACTTCAGAATTCATTAATTGTGTCAAACATTGTAAGAATCTTTTAACGAATGAACCAATTCTGCAATACCCAGATTTTTCAAAAGAATTTATCATAACCACTGACGCGAGTAACGTTGCATTGGGTGCTGTCCTATCTCAAGGAAAAATAGGATCGGATAGACCAGTTTCATACGCTTCACGAACATTAAATGACAGTGAACAAAATTAAAGCACCATTGAAAAAGAACTTTTGGCTATCGTTTGGGCTACAACATATTTTAGGCCATATCTCTTTGGCAGAAAATTCAAAATTGTATCGGATCATAAACCTTTACAATGGATCATGTCACTCAAAGAACCGAGTAGCAAACTTTTGAGATGGAGGTTGAAATTAGAAGAATATGACTTCGAAATCGTGTACAAAAAGGGTACTGCCAATACTAATGCCGATGCGCTTTCTCGCATCGAAAATCATAACAAAGAAATTTTTGAATACATGGAAAAATTCAATGAAGCTTTTTCAAAATCAAACTTAAATGACGATAATGAATCTATGATTGTAAACGTGGATAAATCGGTTATTCAGAACAATAAGATCGAAGATGAATTATTATCATATGAAAGATTTCTAGAACTTTATGAATCAAATAATATAAAAAACTTTTGTCACATTACTGAACGAGAAGGTGATTTATTTGAATCTCCAGAATTTTACTCACTAGCCCATTGTGTTTCAGAAGATTTATATATGGACAAAGGGATTGCATTAACATTTAAACAGAGATTTGGTCAAGTTCATAATTTGAAATCCCAAAATAAAAAAGTCGGTGAAATTGCTTCAATCAATTTTAAAAACCGTAGAATTTATTATCTCATAACAAAGGAATTCAGTTACGAGAAACCTGAATATAAAACCGTCTTCCAAACACTTGTTAATCTCAGAAAATCATGTGAACAGAATGGAGATAGATACCTTGCATTACCAAGAATTTCTTGCGGACTTGATAAACTGAGTTGGCAAAAGGTATTTGAGATGTTAAAGTTTATATTCGCTGAGAGTAATATGAATATCGTAATTTATTATTTACTTGAACAGAACCAAGAAGCATTCGTAGAAGTTATCAAGGCGGAAATATCGGATGACAATACTGTTCATTCCAATCGTGAGAACCCAATTCAGGAGATCCCCATTTCAGAAAAAGTATTAAATGTTTTCGACAACCAAATAGTTTTTGATTTCGTGTTTCATTCGCCAGCCGAAGCTAGGGTAGAAAAAATTTTTTCCAACAAACAAAGAATTTTCGCTCAATTATCAATCAATAATTTAGAAAAAGATATAATAGAATTTTTCAAACATTATATTCGTCCGAAAATATTATACGCATTATATTTTAAGGAAGATAAACACTATCTCGATATTTGTGAAATTTTAAGGAAAACTTTCAAGCAATCTGCTTTCAATTTAGTTAAGAGCAATGACATATTAGAAGATGTAACTGATAAAGATTTACAAGTTCAAACTATTCAGTTCATGCATGAATCCAAAACTAATCATAGAGGAATTACTGAAACCATAGCTAGAATCAGAAGAACTTATTATTGGCCTAGTATTCAAAATGACGTCACTGAATACATCAATAATTGCGAAAATTGTCAGATAAATAAATACGATCGAGATCCTCCATGTCAAAAGCTTATGCTCACTCCAACACCGTCGAAACCATTCGAAATTATTCACATTGACACCTTCCAAGCTCAAAATAAAAAGTTTTTAACTATTATTGATGCCTTCTCAAAATATGCTCAGGCCTACCCACTGATTTCCCTAACAGG
The DNA here is from genome assembly GCA_937662695.2 of Halyzia sedecimguttata. Classification (NCBI taxonomy): domain Eukaryota; kingdom Metazoa; phylum Arthropoda; class Insecta; order Coleoptera; family Coccinellidae; genus Halyzia; species Halyzia sedecimguttata. Next base: position 13,934,923 of record OW569418.2, read on the forward strand.
TATCGAAGTTGTACGTTCACTTTTAATCTTCATGACACATCATGGTTCGCCTTCAACAATAATAATGGACAATGGAACAGAACTAAAAAATAGTGTAATTACAGAATTTTTTAAAGTGCATCAGATCACCCCTCACTATATAACCCCTAATAACCCTCAATCGAATGGATTAATTGAAAGATTTCATTCAACACTTATAGAACACTTGAAAATAGTAAGAATTCAAGACAAAGAAACGAGTAATATTGAGAACTTAATGCCTTATGCAATTTTCGGATATAACAATTCGATCCATTCTTCCACTAAACAAAAACCTATTGATATTATTAATGGCCACCTTGATACAAAAGACCCATTGAATATCGATATTAACGAAAAATTAGTGAATAATTACATTGAAAATCATAGAGAAAAAACTAAGGAAATCTACAAAAAGTTGAACGAAGAAATAAGGAACAGAAAAATTCATATAATTGAAAAACATAATGAAAAGAGGCATGAACCTCTTAATTATAAATCAAACACTATAGCATATCGTAAACTTAAGTCAAACATTAGAAATAAGCTCACTCCAAAATTTGCAAAAGAGAATGTTTTAACTAATGCAAATATTAAAATACATAGCGATAGTAGAATAATTCATAAGCAAAATTTGAAAAAACCAAAATCTAAATCCAAAATACTTTTGCAGGATGCTCCTAGTGCATCTCGTAGCAGCCCAGGAAATAGAAATAACGAATCTTCAAGAGAATCCAGGGATCCTCCCGATTTACCTGGGCAAAGCAAAAATTAAAACAAAATACCACGATTTCATACATTTTTACGATGTCGAACCTATCATCGACGAACTAAATTATCTTCAAATTCAATATTTGTCTGTAAAAGAATCCCTTCTAAACAAACCGAATAGTATATTTTTTAAAGAATTGGAAAATCATGGAAATATTTTTGAATATCAATTTAATATTGCGAAACAAAAATTGAATAGTGTAATACCGAATGGTAGAACAAGAAGAGGTTTAATTAATGGCTTAGGTACAATTATCAAAAGTATCTCAGGAAATTTGGATGCTGACGATGCAGTATTATGAAAAAGCTAATAGGAACCTTCAGGACAACCAAAAAGAAGTAATTCCAAAGTTAAATTCTGAAATTTCGTTAACGGGAGAAGTGATTGATAATTTCAATAAAACTATCTCTATACTTCGACAGAATCAAAAAATGATAACTTCCCAGTTCGAAAAAATCTATGGAAAATTCAATAAGCTTGAGGATAATTTTTATTATTTCATGAGAATTAAAAATATTATGGATCAAATTGGAACATCAGTCAATATTGTTATGACAATGATCGACGAAATTGAAAATGCTATCAGTTTCTCAAAATTAGGAGTTCTACATCACAGCATTATCAAAATTTCCGAATTGAAATCAGTCATTATAAAAATATCAAAACAATATTCCCAGGATAATTTAATGTTCATGAACGAAGAAGACTTTCATAATTTTTATGAACTAATCAAAGTTGATGCATACAAAATTCAATCCAGAATTGTTTTCATTTTACATTTTCCAATTATGAATTCTCAATCATTTTCTCATTATCATCTGTATTCCATTCCAACGATCAATAACACTATAATCTTACCCCAAAACACCTATCTGACATTGAATGAAAAACTGTATCAGTATACCTCGTCCTCTTGTGTAAAGATGCAAAACATATTCTACTGTGAGGAGAACAATCTAGTCGAAGGTGCCAAGGTGGAAGACTGTATTTTTCAACTACTTCAGCTGAAGAATCCATTTGGGAAATGTCAACAGCATTCAGTAGTAATCAATGAAAATGTTATCCAGAGAATTGACAATTCAAAATTTATTGCAATCATCCCTCAAGAAACCAAAATTCAAACTTCGTGCAAGAAGAAAGATTTCACCCTACTGAAAGGAAACTTTCTAATCACAATTCCAAAAGGATGTTATTTCGAGACGGAAGAAGAAAAGTACTTCAACGACAAAGAGGTCATCGAAAGACAGCCGATGCTGCTCCCTAGAATTGTAACCAATTGGACTTCATCAAAAATCAACAACCTCAAAATTCAATTGAAAAATGTTCCGCTTGACCAGATCCACAACCTCAAGAGGAAACAAGAAGAAATTCGGCCCGTCATGGAAGAATCTCAACCAAAAAGTTCCTTCCATGGAGAACTTATTGGAATTTTGTACACATTATTTTTTTTTATCATTACCATTTTCTGTTACAAGAAAGCAAAAGAATGCTGGAATTCCAGAAAACCAGCTGCAGGACCGGAACCGGAAGCGGTCGTCCAACAAACCAGCAAAACCTTCTTCACCCCGTGACGCAACTTCTGGGAAGGGAGGAGTTATACGTTTAGATCCAGGAGATCCCAACTCAACCTAATGCTGACAGGGACATTCCCACTCTGGCCATTCTGCTGAATGGCATATTTACAATATACATATACTGAACCTTTTCTTTACACTAGTTAGTATTGACATATTCGGGATCGCGAATTTATGTACGAATCGTCCGTCACATTTTCCATCCTTTGTAATTAGTAAATAAATGTTTTTTTAAAAGTCAGTAGCTCACTACTAAAACATAATTCGCGCCAAAAAATCACAGACTCGCATCATTAATAAATGCCTTCAAATTACACCAGAAATCTTGAGTAATGTATGTAAACGTTTTCATATACTTATATTACTGCATGGAAGTGAATCATGCCCATTTCCAACATTTAATAAACTAATCACTAAAGTAAGTGCTTCTCCACTATTTTACCTGCCATTTCGATGTCGATGGAAATTTTGAAGCGAAATTTTAGGATCAGATAGTACGCGATAAGATCTTGAAAATGAGTTATCGCAACACCTCTCATCCCTATTCAGAATAAGGGGGTTGTGCTCACCCCCGTTAGGGGGTTTCAGTTACGGGGATGCAAAGAGCGGAAAAGTTGTTTCCCCTCGAATCAGAAATTGAAGGGTACGAGTGATTTTCCACATTTTCATTTTAAAGCCGGAAAATCGACGTGTTGAGTTTTCGTTGGACCACACTGTACACCGGGTGGCCACCACAGACGCGGAGCTCGTTTTGAGGGAGTAAATGATGATATTTTGAGAATATTTTTTTGTGCTTTTGAACACCCTACACACATGGTGTTCAAAAGCATAATTCAAATTTATTTTCCTATATACAGGATGTTCGAAAACAAAGATATAGACCAAAGAAAAAAAAATTTAATGCAACGCCCTGTATTTGACCTCAAAAATGGAATGGCAAGCTCAAAAATATGGAGTTTTTTAAAATAGCAATTAATGATGAAACCAGTTATGCCAGCGATACAGAAGGTATTTTTTCGAGTAGAGATATTGGCTACTCCTATATAGAAAAAAATAACCTCTGGAATATACAGAGTGATCATAATTCATTTTCAAACATCCACAAGAAATATTGTTCAAAAATTCTCTTATTTCAAATGGCACTTCCAGTATTTCTATATATCTCATTGAACGCGAAAATTAATTTCCAAACTATCTCATAAGGTTTTCCTACACTTAAACCTGATAGTTTCTCAGCAATTTTTGACCATTATTTGTTGTTTATGTTTGAAAATTAATTATGATCATTGCTATTTAAAAACACTCCCTATTGTCAATTTTTCGCCATTTTATCGTAAATGCTGCTCCTAAGGTATAAAGTGATCTGAAGATACTCATCATAATTTGAGCTTGTCATTCTATTCTTTAGGTCAAATATAGGGAGTTACATTTAAAAAAATGTAACTTCGGTCTATATCTTTGTTTACGAATAACCTGTATATATAACTCCGAAACCGTTGAGCCGATTATGCCCAACAACGAATTTAAATCTCCCATTCAGGTGCGCAACCTGCCCTGAAAATTGCGAGACTCTATCTCTTTCCATCCAAAAGTTATCGAGGCAGCGGTCACCCATCCAGCTACTGAACTCACCCAAGACTTATCGTCGTATTGAAACGCACTATCTTTTTCCGTTATCGTGGCAGAATTTGACCTCGAATTCATCATCATGGAGTCGAACCCAATCGTTTCAGACCATCCTCAAAAAAATCGAAAAAAACAGACATTTTGGCTAAATGAAAACGCGATGTTCCCCAAAATGTGCGCGCAAAAAAGGCTCCGTTAAGGACTAATTGCGAATCTCGTGTTTCCATCCCTACCGAAACATCTTTCTGTGCATCTTCACCTCGGCCGATTTCTTTTTCAACATTTGGCACTTTTAGCCGAAAAATATAGTGAACAGTCTCAGCGGAGATTCGAACACGCATCTCCTGCGTGGCAGGATAACATGCAACCATTTTAGCTATGCAGGACATTTCTGAGATCTGAGTTCTTCTGATTAGAAATTTCAGAAGCAAATACTAGTTGAGTATATTATTTTCACAATAAATGCTAAATGGAGGCTTGAAAATTTGTGCGGAATTTCTGCGGAATCTGACAGTACTTTCTGAAAGTAGTTTTGAAAGAAAATCATTTTTGGTGCTCTTGTTCCTCGGAACAAGGTGCTTATCAATTTGCCCAAATGTCTGTAATTTTCGAATTGTTGGCTGAAAATGGTCTCAAACGATTTGGTTCGACTCACTGATCAAGAATCCGTGGTCGATTCTGTCCGGCCGTCCGGCCAATTTTTAACACGATAACTCTCGAACGAAAGGAGTTCGAGGATTGAAATTTGCAGGGTAGGTTTGGAGCGTAAATATCTCGGACGAGTTCGTTAACAGGCGAAATCTACTGATCAGTTTCGGAGTTATGGCCTTTTTTTGTAAAAACATTTTTTATGAATATTTCCGAAACCGATCACTCGATCTATCTGAAATTTAGCATCAAATTGTAGAATAGTGACCTTTATACGCATGAGAAGTTTTGTATTGATAGGATTATCGTAAAGTGTCAACAAAAAAAAATGTATTTTGAATTTTTTTTTTCTACAATAACTCTCGAACAGAATGAGCTGAGCAGTTGAAATTTTCAGAGTAGGTTTGGGAGGTAAATATCTCTGAGTTCGATATTGGACAAAATAGGCCAGATGATTTCGGAGTAACGAAAACAAATATCTTTTTTTAACTTACGAATTTCAAATTCAATTTTTTTCAAGATGTAGTAGATGGGTGTAACTACGAAACCGTTTGGACGATTGTTTCCATTAACGAACATAACTGTCACATTCGGATGCGGAACCTAGCCTTCAAATGACAAGACGCCATATTTTTCCGTTTGGAAGTTGTGGCAACGGCCGGCCGGATATAATCGAATTTGACCTCGAATTCTGCATCACTGTGTCGAAACTAATCGTTTGGGATTATTTTCTGCAAAAAAACGACACTTACAGACATTCGTACAAATTGATAACACCCTGTTCTCTAGAAAATGCGCGCCAATATTATAATCTAACGAATCATATCTCCGAAAGTATTGGTTTCTCAGAGTTGAGAACAATATCAATGGATTCTTACGATAGAACTGCATCATAAAAGAATTTATATTCAAAAACGTGTCAATTAAAAAATATAAAATATCACAATGGTGTTGAAGAATCAGAGTTATGTGTGAGGTGTTTGATTTTTGGAGAACTTTTAGCCACGAGTAGATTGCGCATGCGCAGAGGAGAAGTGGCCAATTTATAAATAACTATATTTGGAAGATCTATATAATATTACGTTCGGATTTGGAGAATAGGAGTATGCAAATGCGTTCCCAACGGGGTCCCATAACCGCATCCAAAGAGTCAGTACTCTTTTTTGCGCGTGTTCAAGTTTGCTAATGTGAATTGAATGTTGAGTGTTTCAAGCTCAGTGGATAGAGCGTGTCGGAGATCTACCCAGGGGGTAGTGGACACCATTCAATGTCGGATCAAAAATCAACAGTGCTGTATCTAAGTTGGCGTAAGGATAGAGTAACAAAGTTGACTTGAACACAACTGACTCTCCTTAGTCGCACAAGTTCCTAGGAGCTTCTGATGGATCTCCTTGGGAAAGACTTGGTAGGGTGAGTATAATCATAATCATGTTTATAGCACGGGCGCCAAAGCAGATTGACCCCACATCAATGCTTTTTAAGCCTTTTCCTTCCATAGTGAGGTCAATCTGCTTTTGCGCGTGTGATATATATCATTATGATTATACTGACCCTCCTATGTCTTCCCCATGGAGATCCTCAGAACTTGCTAGGAGCTTGTGCGACTAAGGAGAGTCAGCTGTGTTCTTTGTCTATTCACGCCTCACACGTCTTCACGAAATATTGCATGAGACTACAAGCTGTCTTTATTCAATCGAGTCTTCCCCAAAGAGATCCCTCAGAAGCTGCTATGAGCTTTTGGGACTAAGGATAGTCAGTTGTGTTCTTTGTAACTGTATCCTAACGCCAACTTAGACACAGCATTGTTCATTTTTGACCCGGCAGTGAATGATTTCCACTACCCTCTGGGTAGATCTCCGGAACGCTCCATCCACTGAGCTTGAAACACTCATCATTCAATTAAAATGAGCAAACGTGAACACGCACGCCAAAGGGTACTGACTTCTAGTCAACGCTTTCTATATTTTTTCAAGTTTCTTTGCCAAATCTTTCTATCAATACAGTCTGGTAATTAGTTTAACCAGTCGAAATAGAAAAAAATGTGGTTATGGGACCCCCATTAGGACGGCAATAGCTTACGCATATTCTTCAAATCCGAATGTAATTTAATATAGATCATCCAAATTTAGTTATTTAAAAATTGCCTCAGGGCCACGGTACAGACATTTCAAGTCAGATTAAACGCTACTTCTACAAAAAGAGCCACTTCTCCTCTGCGCATGCACAATCTACTCGACGTTGAAAGTCGTACCAAAATCACACACCTCACGCAAAACACCGATTCTTCAACACCATTGGTTCAGTAGATATCTAAGCTTCAATCCACGCATGCACGGACTCTTCCAAGGGGATTCTATGGAGGAATAGCATCCCGCACCCAATCCTCTGAGACGTAAACTTCAGCAATTAAATCACTTTTCGTCTGCTCATGAGCATAACGAAAAGTGCCCGATAGGGGTAATATTAATATCAAAATGGGCCTCAGGGCCACGATACAGACACTCCAAGTCGGAAGCAACCCTATTTCCCCCAAACTGACTTGTCCATGCCCACAATTGACATGAACATTCTTTTAAAACCTCAAAATATCGGCTCATCACCAGACCAACGAGTGCGAGTCCTAAACTTCTCCCAACATAACCCATACAACCCAAATACAGTCACTTCTCCTCTGCGCATGCGCAATCTACTCGTGGCTGAAAGTCACGACATGCCATCTTCTACCCCAAAACCCCAATCCTACCAGACGAAAACCCCAGCAGTTAAATCACTTTCAATCTGCGCATGCGCATAACAGAAAATGCCTAGAATGGGCAGCATGAGCTAAAAAAAATTGGTTTCGGAATTTTAAGCACAATATTCCGCAAAATAGTAGTAATTTTCTGAATTTCTTCAAGTCATGTAATCCTCAAAAAGTTTTGCAAAAGTGTCTTATGCTAAATTTCAGATAGATCGAGTGATCGGGTCCAGAAATATTCATAAAAAACGTTTTAACTAAAAAATGGGTTCAAGCCCTGTGGACAGGAGCTTTCTGGCGCTCTAGTTCAAACAGACAAATTATATCTCCAAAAGTATTGGTTTCTCAGAGTTGAGAATTATATCAATGTATTCTTATGATAGAACTGCATCATAAAGGAAATTCAATTCAAATAATAGTTTATTTATCAAGATTAAATGAGCAATCTGAGAAAGAGAACTGCACCATGGAAGAAACCAAATTAAAATAGCTGAAATGAATTTGACTCTCTCTTATAGTGCAGGATGAAATGTACGAGTAGGAACACAGATCATATAATAAAGCTAAGATAGAATACTTATAGCATTCTGTGAAAATATAGAAGTACGATTCATTATTGAAATTTAGAACTTCATCTTAGCAGAAATTGAATTCAAACATCATAGAAGAATTTAAATTCAACAAGAGTGCCAAAAATTATCAATCCAAAACCAATAGACGAATTCTACCCAACAACGAACTCATCTGAGATATTCATTCCTCAATTCTATGATGAACGATAATATATATATTTCCTCAAATCTACTCCAATGCCAATACACCAATATTCCAGTTTTGTTTTTAGTGGAGATATTCTGAACTCAATATTATTAACTTATCATTACCATTCCCATCATCATATGGATTGACCATCGGCATGAAAATATCAACCAACAAAAAGTATGATATTATATTAGAATTCTCATATTTATAGGATTGCTGGAATGAATGACAATGAGGCAACGTCATGTCTCACGAAAATAATCTGACATTATAACAATTCATAGAATACCCACAGAATAATTCTATCATTGTGTGAAAACGTAGAAATACGATTTACATTGAAATTTTGAAAAATCATATCTTCGAAAGTATTAGCTTGTTAGAGTTAAAAGTAATATGAGTGGATTCTTATGGTAAAACTGCTTATTGAAAAAAATTTAATTTGGAATTTGTTTTGTAAAAAAAAAAATTTTTTTTTGGTACTCCGAAACCATCTGTCCGATTTTGCCCAATAATGAACTTAGCCGAGATATTCATCCCCCAAACCTACTCTGAAAATTTCAACTGTCTAGCTCATTCCGTTCGAGAGTTAACGTGCCTACGGCCGGCCGGACGGCCGGACCGGCCGGACAGAATGAATTTCGACCACGGATTCTTGATCAGTGAGTCGAACCAAATCGTTGAAGACCATTTTCATCGAAAAATTCGAAAATTACAGACATTTGGGCAAATTGATAAATACTCAGTTCCGGGGAACTAGAGCGTTAAAAATGGCTATATCTCCGAAACTGCCTGGTGGATTTCACCCGTTAACGAACTAGTCGGAGATATTTACGCTCCAAAACTAATCTGCTAATTTCAATCCTCTAACTCCTTTCGTTTGAGAGTTATCGTGCTAACGGCCGGCCGGCTGGACCGGAATTTGACCTCGGATTATTCATCAGTGAGTCGAACTCAATCATTTGAGACCATTTTCGGCAAAGAGTTCTAAAAATACAGTCATTGTGACGAAGCACGCGCGCAAAAACATTTATTTGAAAGTTACGAACATTTTCATCAGTATTTCGTTTTCATTTTGATCAGTATATAAAATCCTGATCCCACAATAACTCCTTCGCATAAGGTGGATATGTTCACCGCTTCCTATATTTCCAGCATATACCGAACCCAATCCGGATATTTTCTCCAGCATTCAAATTCCTATTCGTACACAATGTTATTGTTCGCAGACGATGATGTAAGAAATAGATGGTCTTTCAATAAAAAAGATCAAAGGGTCCCTCTGCAGGGAACGCATCAATGCCTCCTACGAGAAATCCCGACTGCATTTCTTTCGCCAACTTCTTAGGACTGGCTAATCTGGTCTCGCTCCACGCGAAGCTACTGGGAACGCTTTGCAAGATCCCGTCTCCTCCCAGGAGATATTTGCTCTATTTTCTGCGAATCGAAGGAATATACAGCCAGCGATTCGAAAGGCTCGTCTCACGGCTAGATAACAGATATATATTCGCAAGTACAAGTAAGTAGATTTATTATATTAGATATTCTTCTCAATCTTCTCCGAGAGTGATTATTCTTGGTAGATGGAATTGAAAAAGAGTTTACTTCATTGGTTCCATCGAGATTTCAACTTAGGTAAAAAATTAAACCCTCCTCAACATAACGGATCAAATAACAATATAAATTTGAACAGGATCGTCGTTAGGGGTGAAACGACGAAGCAGCCAATTCAGGCGCCACTTTGAAAGGGCGGCATTTTGCCCAAGTTTGACGGGTGCCATCTCATATTATATCCTAAATTTTATGAACCCCTTATTGACCAGGTTCTTTTACGTCAACTAGTCTACAAGTTGGAACATTTTGGAATCCGGGGTGACCTGCTGGGGTGGATTCAGGTCTTTCTGAGCGGCAGAACTTTCTTTGTTGGCACGGGCGCATCCCGTTCCCCACTAAAACCAGTTACTAGCCGAGTACTGCAAGGGTCTGTCCTTGGCCCCCTGCTTTTCCTTGTACATGTGTCTGATATGCCTGCACTTCTGAGGTCGTCAATCTCCATGACAATCTAAAATCAATCCCTCAATAATTCATCACTTCTCTAGGCTGCTTTGGAGGCAATGTCTTCCTGGTGCCATGGTTGGCTGCTCGATCTGAACCTCGTCAAGTTTGGGGTCCTTCACCTGGGAAAACTTAGTCCAAGGAAACGCCACTATTTTGATCATCGTAAACTCAACGCCTTAAGAAGACAAGAAGATTTGGAAGTGGTTAAAACGGAAGATCTTTCTTGGTCAAAGCACATATTGCACATCACCTCAAAGGCTCGAAGAATACTTGGTATCCTCGAGCAATCCTTTCGTTTCTGTGACGTTGGTATTTGTTCTGAGCTCTATAAAAATTATATCAAACCAATATTGGAATACGCTGGCCCAGTGTGGTGCCCGAACCTTGTGTGGCACAGGAAAATGCTGGAGTCCATCCAGAGACGTCTGACAAGGATAACATATGGGAAAATACGACCATCATACGTGGACCGTCTGTCTATCCTTGGCCTCCCTACCTTGCAAGCTAGACGCAATCGAGGTGATCTCATCATTACTTACAGGGCCCTGAACGGTGAATCTGGAAAGGACTCAAGGTTTCTCTTTGAGCTGGCATCTACGCAACACCTCAGGGGTCAGGGGTCACCGCCTCAAACTGTGAGAGATTCAGAAGGACCCTCAGACAAACTTCCACCAATAGAGTCTTTCAGCAGTCTCCCTGATGTCGTTATTAGTGCTCATAGTGTCAATGGTTTTAAATACGAGTTGGACAGATGGTTTGGTACAACCTCTGAGTGAGATATGGTTCCTCTTGCTTTAGTGTTTATATTTATGAACCTTGGATTTTTTGTCTTTGTTTTTTCACGATCTGGTTGTTTGCACTTATATAATAGTACTTGTTCTTGTATAATAAGCTAAATCTACAATTAATCTCATTGGTGCTATGCCGTACAACAAAAAATGCACGCAGTAGGTGGCGCTAAAGTTCCAAAATAAGAGTTTTTCCACTTTTTTGCTATTAAATTTTCTTTTTTCAACTATATTGTAAATGTAAATGTTGTTCCTTTTAATATTACGAACAACTTTTATTTAAACATTTTTTACATACAACTTACCGTTCGAAAGTTATAGTGTAATACAGCGCTGCGTTAACATCGCAGTGCTGCTAAGGAATGTAAATTTTCAGTTGCTATGTGAGTTGCTATGTGAGTTTATTTCGGAGAGTAGACAGCAAAACTCTGCTCTGTGAAAATGAGTGAAAAAGTTGAAGTTTGTTTTATTTGTGGTGAATTTGTTGTGGATGATATCCGTCATGTGGGTGAACAAGGTCGGAAGACATTATTAAAAGCAGCGATAATTAGAGGTGATTCTAATAATCAACAAATGCTCGAAGATGACAGCGTCCCAGTCCCAAACGTTCACAACAAATGCTATCGCCCATATAGTAATTACGAACGGTTTGTCAAGAAGATGCAGAAAGCACGAGAATTGTCAAGGTAATTTTTCAAAACTGTTATTTTATTATGACGCTGTCATCTTCGAGCATTTGTTGATTATTAGAATCACCTCTAATTATTGCTGCTTTTAATAATGTCTTCCGACCTTGTTCACCCACATGACGGATATCATCCACAACAAATTCACCACAAATAAAACAAACTTCAACTTTTTCACTCATTTTCACAGAGCAGAGTTTTGCTGTCTACTCTACGAAATAAACTCACATAGCAACTCACATAGCAACTCACATAGCAACTCACATAGCAACTGAAAATGTACATTCCTTAGCAGCACTGCGATGTTAACGCAGCGCTGTATTACACAATAACTTTCGAACGGTAAGTTGTATGTAAAAAATGTTTAAATAAAAGTTGTTCGTAATATTAAAAGGAACAACATTTACATTTACAATATAGTTGAAAAAAGAAAATTTAATAGCAAAAAAGTGGAAAAACTCGTATTTTGGAACTTTAGCGCCACCTACTGCGTGCATTTTTTGTTGTACGGCATAGCACCAATGAGATTAATTGTAGATATCGATGTCCTCTACATTTTTTCTTGAATAAATTTTTCTGTGAAATGCATAGATCACGAGATAAATGCATTTCAAAATTTTTTTGAGTTTTTCAAAACACGCATCACGGTCCAACGTGGCCGACCCAATAAACCCTTTTCTAACATCATTCTCCAACCATTAACAAAGATTCAGCCACTGGTTATTTTTTGTACCGTCGAAATGCCAGATTGACTGAACTTATCGCCATTCAAATTGCCCTCAATGAAAAGGGGGCCTATGATATGGTTTCGAACATTTCCTGCCAAAACATTGAACTTTTGAGGGAAGTGCGTGTGTTCCTCTCTTATCCAGCGATGATTTTCGGTAGACCAGTTGCAGCAATTTTGTTGATTAGCATGTCCGTTGAGAGAAAGAGTTCACTCGTCAGAAAACAAAACTTCAACTAATGGGATAATATTGTTATCAAACATGCCCCTGGGTTGGTATCATTTTATAAGGATGCATTTTATTTTGTTTTAGTGTGTTTAGAATTTAGAACTATTCATGTGGATTGTCTTCTAGTCAAGCATCACATCTAATTTCCCATCCTCCCACAGTGTATTAGCAGCTGCTTTTTTAATCTGCCTTACATGTCCAAATTCGCGAAACCGTCTCTCTATTTTACTTATTGTCCCTTTGTTGAAAGGCAGCACATTCGGAAATTTCTCATGAAACAAGCAACTTACTCCTTTTTGTGTTGGAGTGTGATCTCCGTGACCAATTATTTGTAAAATTGTTATTTTGTGTATTTCTGTTAGTCGAATCATTATTCAAAATTGAAGTTGATGAAATTCAAACACAAATTAGGCAATTTATATAACTACAACTTATCAGCAAAAACCAATTTGTTAAACCATTCTAAAGAAACCAACATTGCCACAGAAAGTGTTTTACCTAAGTAGTTTTCAAGGTACCATTTGGAAAACACAATGTTATGGTTTTTTCTCATTTTCTTTCTAATCAAATAAGTTTAGTATTATTGTAATAAGATTTGGGAATATTCGATGGAATAATATAATGAATTTCGGTAATCACATGATTTTATATTTTGAGTTTTGCAGTAAATATGAAAGTGATAACATTTCTGAATAGAGAATGACGAGACCCTTCAAACGATGTAGCACAAGCCCGTACTTCAAATTTGAAAAATTGGGGGTTGTAGGTACCTGTTTTTCGAAGGGGGTTTAAGGTTCGCATTTTTACGAAAGAAAATGACAATTTAAATTTCAAATTTGTGGTGTTTCGGGATTTTTCATAGATATGTACAGTAACCAAGATAATGAATTCATTTCATTTGGCTTTTCCACACAGTATAACACTTACAGCTGTGGACTTAAGTATTCCCTTTAAAACGCGCTTAATCTGGGCCTTCAAGTAGGTAAGAAAATATAACGAATATTTACTGCACATGATAAATAGTTGCCGTCAAATGCTACACGGCTTGTCAAAAGTATTGAGATACAAAACAACAATATATGCACTAGGACGAAAAAGTAAGTGTATAACAATTTCCTCACATACATAGCTTATAGACAAACAGAATAAGTTAAAATTATATTGTTTTTTTTAATAGGAGTTCTTTCACAATTTTGCTGAATTTTAGTTCGTTCAAGCTCTTTATGTTTTCCGGCAACTTGTTATATAGTTTTAGTGAGATGTGGTTTGTCCCCTGCTGCCATTTCGCAATTCTAGTGATAGGAATACTCGGAAACTTCCTTCCTCTCGTGTTATAACTATGGCAATTGGAGTTAGATGGAAACATCTCGAGTTCTTAACGTTCCTTGAACGATTCAGGTGATCAGAATGCCTATCAATTCATCGAAATATCTGTAATTTTCGAATTTTTGGCCGAAAATGCTCTCGAGAATACGAATTGATTCTGTCCGGCTGGCCGTCAGCACGATTAGGCTCGAACGCAATGAGTTAGAAAGTTCAAATTTTCAGAGTAGGTTTGGAGTCCAAATGCACCGGCTAAGTTCCGTAATGGGCAAAATACACCGTGTGGTTCCAGAGCCATCTGAATTTTTTTTTCCTAATAATTCGAAATGTACTGATCTGATTAATAAAAGCCCGGTAATTAAATGAAAAATACCGACAGAAAGACAAAATTATGAGAATCGCATGACTGGAAATTCTATATGTCAGGAACTATCCGTCAGATATTGTTGAAATTCTGCGAGAGCCTTCAAAACCTTATTTTTCGGATCTATACTGGTGAAGATATAACCGAAATATCGAAATATTCCAACGATCAGGATGAACTTGTCCACGGTTTTACACTTGACCAGAGAAGTTATCAACAGTTTTTGATTGTTGACCTGATGGAGAGAATTTAATGAATTAGATTGGCCGAAGTAAAATTTGACAAGTTGATACGTCATTAATAACATTCGTTCAATACCTAGTGAGAATAGGTATATCTTGTCTATGATATGTAACTTAGTTCTCGATTTAAACTTGATCGAATAATAAGTAACAAGAAAATATCCTTCTTAAAATATAAATTTGAAAACAAGGTATCAAAAGTCAGTAATAACATACACATCGGAATTCTAACAAAAATTGTTATGGGCGGAATTGAGTCGATAGTTTCATGAAATTACGTGAGTATTTGTTCATATTATTAGATATTAAAAACAATGACTGCTATACAGAGGGTTTTTGATAAAATGTCAATTGATATTTCCTCATGGCACAGCCGTACGATTCGACGGATTTGTATCATAGAAATAATTCTCGGCATGAATTTTTGGAGATACAACCATTGCTATACATTACGATGCCACGAACAAATAAGCATTGTTTATTTTCGACCCAAGAGTAAATTTAAGTATTCGATTGATTCCTTACGCCACCACAAAAATTGATCATTTAATTTCTATAGTGAATGTATATATTTGAGTGGGACATTGTGCCACTACAGACGTAGCACTGCTTATTTTCGACCCAAGCGTGAATGGCATGTTTTCGCGTCGCAACTAATCGTTTTATAACATTCACGGCCAAACAATGTACCAGTTTTTCTTTTTTTAGGCGTTTGTGTCAGGATATATATTCTTGGAAATATTGGGAATATTATATTTTTTTCCTGGAGTTAAGCAGCTGTTGGGTGACCACTCTGTCTATAAATTGAATCGTTTAGGGCAAAAGTGGCCTAAGCCACATTTTTTCTAAAATTGAGTAAATAGCAAGAACGACCCACAAATAAATCAAATTATCTGATGCAATACCGACCCAAGCCTATTTCGACCATTCAGCACAAGATGTCGCACATAAATCCACATGGACACACGATAAATGCACTCCATCATCTTATTGCAGAGGTGGAAATTACCCTCACTACAAAATAGATCTTATTTGCAATATTTGGTGATATTCGGGGTGCATTTGGCAACACCCTACATACCTCTAAACGCAATGCTGCCAGTGGCAAAGGGTAGAACCCTCCACTGTTAAGAGGATATCGGCAACGCTGAAGGGGTGAGCCGTCACGGCCTACCTGTGGGACATGAAGTGACTTGCAGATGCTGATATGCAGGGACTGCACACAAGGGGGGGTCCTATCACTCCTGCTGCGGAGCCTGGTCATGGATGGACTTCTGGAAAGGCTTTCAGCGGGAGGTTTCAATGTCCAGACATACGCTGGTGACAAAGTGATAACTGCTAAGTATCACTTAAAAGTGGTATGAGGAAGAAGGGCTTAAATTCAATTCCTATAAGACTACCTTGTTTCCCTTCACTAGAAGGAGGAATCTAAATCTCAAAGCTCCAGTCCTAAATGGCCAGAATCTGAATTTCTCATGTGAGTGCAAATGTCTAGGAGTCATACTAGATAGTGAACTCAACTGGAAAATATACATAAACAAAATTCTTTCCGAAGCCACAGCGGCTAGTTGAGCCTGCAAAAAGTTATTTTGAAAGACATGAAACTGGAAATGGTAATGTGATCATACATAGGAGTACTGCGTTCCATTGTCTCCTACACATCCTTTGGATCCTTTGGAATACGGATGGATCAAAATCAGACAAGGCACAGGGATATATGGGTTGAGATTGTGCCCTTCGGACATGAACACTTTATCTTAAAGACAGAGATACTAGACGTCTATATTTGTGCTCAAGAGTGTCTGAAAAGTAACTACAAGGGGGAGCATATCAACAATATATCGGACAGTCAGGCCACACTGAGAGACCTTATATCACCCATCCAGGGTTCCCTACTCTCTTGGGTATGCCAGAATACCATAAAGCAACTGGCTAGAGGCAATAAGGTCTCTATGGTCTTCTATGAGTACCAGGGCACCGTGGTATTGAAGGAATTGAGAAGGCTGATGAACTGTGGGCTTAGGTCCAACAATGGGAACTAAATAATAGAACAGCACTTTGGATAAATACTCCAGGACTTGCATTGTTAAAAAAATCGTGGATTTCTCACTATTCTGTACCAGAAAACTCCTCTAGCTGCCACGGCCTAACCTCCGGTTATGGTTGGACTGCTGACAGAACAGTGTCGGTACAAATAGCAATTGTTAAGAAAAGTCCAGAGCTGGTCAGCCTAAAAATTTTACATATAGCTGAGCAAATTTTCAATCGTCTCGACATGATAGGCAAGGCTCCTAAGGACCTCATCAGGTATATTCATAGCATTGGCAGTGTCTTTAGGATTGAATAAGTAGAGTAACAGAACAAAACATCGTAATGGTCGCAATCATGAAGGGCTAAACCAAGCCACACAAACCCTTTCTGATATATAATTTTCACTCTAATTCTAATTTAACAATTGCATAGAAGGGAAGGCACCCTCACTCAGCTGACGCTCTCCATAGAAAAACGTACCGAAAATATTACAGGAAGAATCTGTGAACCTAAAATAGACGCAAGCCACTTGAGAACTGAAGCCACTTAAGGTTGAGGGAATATAAAAATGAAAAGTTTGGATGGATTCACTATCTTTTGTTCCTGAACGTTCAACAATTCATTAAATTATTATTATTAGTGTTCACTAAGTGAGTCAATAGGTAAGAATTGAAAGCTTATCTGGTATTTTACATTGTTAGTACCTGGTTGTTGTGCCCTTACTACTTCAGTCCGAGTTAACTGTATCCTTTTCAATGCATCTCATTATTCAGTCCTTCAAGAATGTTAATACGGTAGAGTGTGAATGAGTAATATGTCCTCCCAGGTGTACCGAGATTGGACCCAGATTTAGTTTTATAACGCCACGAACGTTTTCATGCATTTTCATCAACTTTGGCCACACATATGAAGCAGAAACACAGTATCGTTACTCGGGGCTTAGCTCTCTAATAGTTTGTTCAAATTAATTAACTCTTTCTGGCTAAGCTAAACGATACCAACCACCTCTGCGGTTAGCACTTCCCCTGTACATATTCTGCGCCTCCCGATAGCTGTAGGTCAGGCAATGAATTAGAGAGAAAGAGTGAGGTCGGGCAATGCTCTTTAGTAACCTCCTGAGTGAATAAATAAGGTAGAAAGAGTGGAGGTCTGGCACTGCTATTTACTCACCTCCGGCGAATATCAATGAGGTATAAACACTTATGCTTAGTAACCTTCGATCCGGTGAATATTCCTATGTCATATTACAGAGACTCTACGACCCACCAACGTGCTCTCTTTATCGTTCTCAATTATTATAGAAATGTTAATGTACCAGTTGCTTGATGTATCTTTTACTGATCACGACGAATACACTACTGGGGGATTTTCTACGTTTTCCTCCCCCAATTATACAAAATATAAGTATCTGAATGCTCAAACTCAAACATCCCGCCCATTTTCCTTGTTTTATTGTAACGTAAGTAGTCCTACGACGATCACAATACAGCCAAAGTTAGAAATATTAGGTCGTAGACTTCAGTAGCAGTAGTTCCTGTAATACTGAACAATTATTACAGTAATAAAAAATATATATAAAGCACTGACGTGAGGTCAGTACTCTTTGAGGCACTCCCAGACGAAAACTCCAGCAGTTAAATCACTTCTTGCCTGCTCATGCGCGAAAGGAAAAATGCCCGACAGGGGTGACATGAATTTCGAATAAGTAACGCAATTTCTTCGCCTATTCTTCAAATCCGAATGTAATTTGAAATAGATCTTCCAAATATAGTTATTTGTAACGTACCACGGTACAGACATTTCAACTCGGAAAAAACGCTATTTCCTGGGAACTGACTTTTCCGTTCACAGAATTGCCATGAACTTTCTTTTAAAACCTCACAATATCGGCTCAGCAACAAATCCATGATCGCTAGAAGTAAACCGCACCCAACATAAGCCATACAACCTAACAAGAGCAACTTCTCCTGTGCGCATGTGAAATCTACTCGTGGTTGAAAGGCCTCTCAAAACCACACTCCTCACACTAAACTCTGATTCTTCAACATCATTGGTTCGGGAGACATCAAAAATTCAATCCACGCATGCGCGGACACTACCAATGGGATTCTATGGAGGAATAGCATCCTGCACCTCAAAACCCAAATCCTCTCAGGCCCCGTATACTTGACTTTGATAGAGATCAGTATTCTCATGCGAGAACTCGTACACGAAATCTCATCTCACTTCTTGCTCACTATTTAGTAGTAGAGAAACACATTTCAACCGATATTCTCATACGGAGTTTGCGCAGAGTTACTGTCACGTCAATCACGTGCTAAATGTCGCACGAGAGATCTCTATCAACATGTCGAAAATAGGGGCCCAGACGAAAACTCCACCAGATAAATCACTTCTCGTCTGTTCATGTGCATAACGTAAATGCCTGTAAAGGAAGTTTCAGAATTAGCCTCACTCCTTTTCTTCGAGAGTTATCGTGCTAATAGAGCAAGAGCCCACGACGGCCAGACCTTCGTTATTTTATAAAAACTGAAAATTTTTATGAGCATGCCCCCTATACAGGTAAGAACGGCCAATGACTATAGAGTTTGGGTTGTGGTTACTTGGGCAGGTAACAGAAAGTAAAGGTGTAAAAAATAGTACCTTACTTTCGTTAAAGTATAAAGCTCAATTTTTTCATATTTTTTTCAGGATAACGTTAGAAATCTAATCATCCATTGCCGGACACTTGTGACGGTTGCTACCCCCTGCCAGACAACCCTAAACTGTAATAAATTATACATAATTATAATTTCATCATAGTATAAAAGCTGAATTTTATATATTTTACTTGGGGACCTATGAAAAATGTTACCTCAATAGCCGAACAGTTTTAATGGTTTTTAAATCTTGCCAGACATATTGTCCGCTGTAGGTGCGAGCGGGAGTGCTTAGTCGATTGCGTTGGGACCACACTAGCGCGATTCCGCGATTATTCACGTTTTCCAGACAAGTCTGTACTTGGTTGAATTGCGATGTATTCTGGTGAAGACGTATATGCTTTGCTGGGCTGTCGGTAGACTGGCACGCATCAAAGGGTTTTTAATGATACAATATTCGACTTCAGAGTTCAGTTCAGTAGCGCAAGTTTGATTTCGGAGGAATCTTACGACTTGTAGTAGATCATTTTTCACCGATATAGGTAATATAACGCCACTGCTCCTCCATTTCACTCCGCTAGAATAATCTTCACGTCACGTTGACTGCTTATGTAGACAAAAAAATTACGATGAAAACATCGCGATGTTTTCAATACATCACTAACCGAAAGATGATGAGCAGTAAAAGATCGCAATCGACTAAGCGCCCTATCTCAGGCACACCCACTTGAAGTTTCAATGTGTGTGGCAAGATGTAAAAACCATTAAAACTGTCCGGCTATTGAGGTAACATTTTTTTATAGGTCCCCAAGTAAAATATATAAAATTCAGCTTTTATACTATGACGAAAGTACAATAATGTATAATTTATTAAAGTTTAGGGATGTCTGGCAGGGGGTAGCAACCGTCACAAGTGTCCGGCAATGGATGATGAGGTTTCTAACGTTGTCCCGAAGAAAATATGAAAAAATTGAGCTTTATATGACTATATATATTTATATAGTCGCTGGCCGTTCTTACCTGTATAGGGGGCATGCACATAAAGAATTTCAGCTTTTATAAAATAACGAAGGTCTGGCCGTCGTGGGCTCTTAGGCTATAACGGCCGGACCGGACTGACATAATTGAATTTGAACACGAATTATTCATCAGTGAGTCGAACTTAATCGTTTGAGACCATTTTCGGCAAAAAAATCAAAAATACAGACATTGTGAGGAAATTATAGCGCGCTGTTCCTAGCGGAACACGCTCTCAAAATGCGGAATCATAACAATTATAATGTGTCATTTGAGATACGGATATTTTGGAATTCACTAAACTCTACCAAATAGTGCTCAAAATCCAATGTTAAAAAGAGAAGAATGTCGTTGCTACATATTAGATATATTGAAAAATGCAATATTTATATAACGGGATTTGGCGAGGGAAATTGAAATTGAATCGGATCATCATTTTCCTATAATCGGATGGAATGAAATGAAAATTCGGAGCACACTCAGCCCCAGTTTGAACTGCATACATATCATGTTCAAATAATACCAGTAGAAAATGGAATTTTGTCAATGAATCTCCTCAAATATATAATTCCTGAACTTTTTTAGAATACGAGATGAGTTCCAGCGTTGTTACATATTAAAGTTTCAGTACAATGTATTCGTTTTATACGCTTAATCCAAACATCAATACGTGGTGGCATTAACATTTGAAAATAATCCGGGAAATATGGGCACTTCGAATTACAGCGTATTAGCGCAACTGAGGAAAATACAAAATTTTAAAAGCACTCACAGGGCGTGGGTAGCTTCATCACTCTCGTTCATGTAATGATCAATATACAGGATTGGGATGAGGTATGGAACCAAGTAAACATCTTCAAATCGAAAGGGACGATATCTATGAAATTTTGCCTGCAGGTACAATGACACATAACGCATCTTATGCCATTTTTGCGCTTAAGCTCTGGAGAACAGCGTGCTATCATTTTGTCCAAAGGTAAATCTGGGGTCGAATTTGATTATGTCTGGCCGTTTCCACGATGACTTTCGAACGGAAAATGACAGCGACTTTTCAGATTAGGTGGCGCGTCCAAACGCGACGGACAATTTCGATAATGGGCATAATCAGTCGAACGGTTTCCGAGTACTTATTTTGATTTCAACCAATACAGTGGCTCTATTCTGAACATCAATCGTTTTCGACCACTCGTAACGAAAACGAACGGTGGTAATTGCGAACGATAGTTTATATTGCTATTCTCATGTGCCCTTCGTAATGACCGATGACTTAAACGAATTCGTGTCGTCTGAGGACTTGGCAACATAGTAAGATTTGAATGTGTTATATATATGTTATTGGCGCGCTTCTTCATAAATCAAAACGATATTTTATTATTTGTTGAACTTGAGTGATTTATTTGGTTTTTTCTGTTTGCATCGATAAGAAAAAAGTAATTATAGATTTCCTGAAATGTAAGTCTCAGTTATTAAGCGGGACATTTACTACAGAATTTTCTTCGGAATGCCTATGAAAGAGGAACTGAGTACAATGTTCAATAGTATTCCTGGACCAAAAAAAGAATGGAAAACTTGGTTAAAGTTTTGCAATATAATATTGAAAGATTACAACGATTAAGGGTTATTTCACCTCTTCTTCTTGGGTCAAGCACAAAATCTAGAGAGATTGTATCGAATACTTTTTTTTTCTGAAAGTTTTATTCCACTGAAATTGTCGAATGATTTTCTGTTTATTGTTGTGATATATTTTTTTAGAATGAAATACATTTTTTGGCGCTCTAGTTCCTCGGAACTGAGTGCTTATCAATTTGCCCAAATGTCTGTAATTTTCGAATTTTTCGATGAAAATGGTCTTAAACGATTTGGTTCGACTCACTGATCAGGAATCCGTGGTTGAAACCGTAGGCACGATAACTCTCGAACGGAATGAGCTAGACAGTTGAAATTTTCAGAGTAGGTTTGGGGGATAAATATCTCAGCTAAGTTTGTTATTGGGCAAAATCGGACAGATGGTTTCGGAGTATCAAAAAAAAATTTTTTTTTCACAATACAAATTCCTAATTAAATTTTTTTCAATAAGCAGTTTTACCATAAGAATCCATTAATATCATTTTTAACTCTAACAAGCTTATACTTTCGGAGATATGATTTTTCAAAATTTCAATGTAAATCGTATTTCTACGTTTTCACAGAATGATAGAATTATTCTGTGGGTGTTCTATGAATTGTTATAATGTCAACTTATTTTCCTGAGACATGACATTGTCTCATTGTCATTCATTCCAGCAATCGTATGAATATGAGAATTATAATATAATATCATACTTTTTGTTGGTTGATATTTTCATGCCGATGGTCAATCCATATGATGATGGGAATGGTAAGTTAATAATATCGAGTTGAGAATATCTCCACTGAAAACAAAACTGGAATATTGGTGTATTGGAGTAGATTTGAGGAAAGATATATATTATCGTTCATCATAGAATTGAGGAATGAATATCTCGGATGAGTTCGTTGTTGGGTATAATTCGTCTATTGGTTTTGGATTGATAATTTTTGGCACTCTTGTTGAATTCAATTTCTGCTAAGATGAAGTTCTAAATTTCAATAATGAATCATATTTCTCTTTTCACAGAATGCTATAATTATTCTATCTATGATTTATTATATGTTCTGTGTTCATACTCGTACATTTCATCCTGTTCTATAAGAGGGAGTCAAATTCATTTCAGCTATTTTAATTTGATTTCTTCCATCGTGCAGTTCTCATTCTCAGATTGCTCATTTAATCTTGATAAATATACTATTATTTGAATTGAATTTCCTTTATGATGCAGTTCTATCATAAGAATACATTGATATAATTCTCAACTCTGAGAAACCAATACTTTCGGAGATATAATTTGTCTGTTTGAACTAGAGCGCCAGAAAGCTCCTGTCCACAGGGCTTGAACCCATTTTTTCAAATAGAAATCAATATATATTTATTTATAGCGTGTCTTTTACAATTCTACGAAAAGCTAAACGTATAACTATATTCCTCTGAATTCTTTATGAAATCAGCTCTGGTTTTTGTTGCCTACTAGCCACTTCCTGATCAATTCCTTCACATTTCAGTGAATTAACTGATTAGTTAAATAATGAAAATATTGGATTTATTTTACCAATTTGTGGGGGAAAAATTACAATGTATGCGTCCTTAGAGCGTATAAGTGATACGGTCACAAAAATTTATGGATGTTTTGCAACACTTGCCAAATAAACAATTGTAATTAATAATGATTAATTATTTCACTGAAGCTTCAGCTGTTTTTCGTTAATTTTTCTATTCCAAACTGGATTTTTGTTATATAGACATTATTTTTTGTTTACTGTGATATATTGTCTAGTAGGTTATTGAATACTTTTATTTCTGATCCTTTTATTCTACGTAGACACAGTTAAATATTTTTTTTGTTGTTCGATGTTGTGAGATTATTTAGAACTTCATATTGAATACTTTTTTTTAAGTTGTATTCTACTAAGGCATTGTTGAATGATGTTTTGTTTATGGTTGTGATTTATTTTTTAGAATTAAATATATTTTTTTGGAAGAGAAATCTATATCTATTTATTCATAGTGTATCTTTTACAATTCAACGAAAAGCTAAACGTATAATTGTATTCCTCTGAATTCTTTCTGAAATCAGCTCTGGATTTTGTTGCCTCCCAGCCACTTCTTGATCAATTCCTCTACCTTCCGGTTACATTTCTGGAATGAACTAATTGATTAATTAAATAACGAAAATGTTTTACCCATGTCCACTTCGTTTTCATTGTCATCTATTTCGCCATCGTTTCGTTCTATGCAGAAGTTATGTAGAACTACACAGGCATTGATAATATGGCAGGATGTTTCTGGGTCATAGTGCAATATCCTGTGTTCGAATAAACACCTGAATCGCATCTTTAGTACACCATTAATTCTTTCAATTATGCATCTTGTAGTTTTATGAGCATTATTGTATCACCTCTTTGGTGTTCCAGATGTTCTGGGGTTATAGGAGTTAACAACCATTCCCGTAATTGATAACCTGAGTCTCCTGTTAAATATGCATATATTTATAGGAATATTTATTCCATCTGACAAACTGACTATTTACCTAACAAGAAATAATCCTCATGACCTGCAGTATGCAAGTTTCTTAATAGCTGTTGCACTTCCGAGTTATTCCAGATGAAAGAATCAAGGGTTATTCCTGGTTATCTGGCACATACATTTAAAATTTTAATTTTGCTATCACATATCTGAAAAAGGTTCTGTTTATCTATACTTAATATTTTTTCAGCAACCTACCAGTTGAACATTAATCAAATGGTATCCTTTTTGATTAACATAAATGTGTTTTTTGGGTAATTTATTGAATCTTCAATTTTAGGTGGAAATATTGCATTGTGTGCAATCTATGCAACCTATTACACCAGGGAAGTCGAATTTTCATTGAATCTAAAAATATTAATAAACTCAAATAATTTTGCAATATTCTAAAATATCAATACCTACCTTTGCCTTCACCTTCTATTCAATTCCGCCAATGTTCGTGGGAATCTAACAAAAATATTCAATATTTCTGGTTTATTTAAAACATCGACAATTTGCAATATGATAATAATTCTGACAATATAATTATTTTTACTGAATATATTTGTTAATTACACCGTAAAAATACCAACTTATTTATCAACAACAGATTTGAGGTTACAAAATGTGTAGAGGCTTGCATAATCAACTGAATGATAGTGGAATTCTTCCGAAAACGAGTGCTAAATAGCACTCGTTTAGAATTTCGATCGCTCGTGCCACCAAATCATATCATCTGTCAGTTGAGAATTGCAAAACGAGTGAACGTTCGTGATGATTACGAAAACGAATGATAATCGTTCTTTATGTCGACCTCAGAATAGGGCCCCAGATCCGATCGAATTGAAACTTGGTAACTCGAGAATGGAAAGAGATATCAACTTGCAATTTTTATGTTAGGTTGCGCATCCAAATGTGACATTTGAATTTGTTAATAGGCATAATGAGCCAAACGGTTTCGGAGTTATACCTATCTGAAATTTGGTGTTTATTTTCCTCAAAAACTCAAAATATACTAGTCCGATCCAATTCAAGCATCCTAATTAGTTGTAGAATACCGATGCACTAATTCCAGCACAACAGGTCTCTTGCATGTATTTTTTTTATTATTGGATTCGATTACTATATCCATAAAAATACTGAAAAGTTCAACCGCCGTCAAAAATTTAAATTTTCAACGAGAAAACGATCCTTCAAATTGGGTTGCACATAATGCCGTTTCAAACTAGAGAAACTTGGCGCCAGTCCGTGACGGAAGCTGACATATCTACTTTCACTCTCTTCTCGTGTCCGTTTCACTCTTTATTCCAATGTAACACAGCTCCATATAAAGGGCTCGTAGTCAGCATTGGTTTAAACAAGCAGATGATAAATTTTGATTACGTCATCCGTCATAGCAACGATTCAGAAGCGTTTCACCTCATTTGAATTTGCTTCTTGATTTACCGATTTTCAATACCGAAATATTCAAATTTTATTAATTATGAGAGTGTATGAGAGCATACATGATGATGATCTGGTATTGAAGTAGATTCAGAAAAACTTAAACATATGGCATTTCGTGTTACATGCAAGAGACCTATTTCGTGAACATCGTATCCTGAAATTAGAAGATTGTGAAAATATATCAAAGGCAAGTAATGACATCCATTTAAGCCCCATCTCTTACGGTAAATCTGTATATGGCGTTCATAGCTCTACAGATATTAAGAGGACTTAATAAGCAGAAGGTACCGGGATCGGTTCCCGTAGACGAAATTGTTCATTGAATTTTTTTTTATTTCTATCGAAATAGAAAATTTGATGAATGGCTCATCTATTCATTTTCGTTTTTTGCGCATATGTTCTGGGGAACATCGCGTTATCATTTTGCCCGAATGTCTGTAATTTTCGAATTTTTTGCCGGGAATGGTCTCAAACGACTAGGTTCACCTCACTGATGAAGAATTCGAGGTCATATTTTATTCTGACCGGTCGGCGTTGCCACGATAACTTCAGAACGAAAAGAGATAGCGACTTGAAATTTTCAGGGTAGGTGGCGCATCCCAATACGACGGACAAGTTGGTTAATGGGCATAATCGGCCAAACGTTTTCCGAGTAATAATTTTGCTTTCCACCCTTATTAATCTGATCGAATTGAAACTTGGTGAGTAGTTGTAGCATTCAAACCTGAGAACGTTCGTGAAATTTTGTGAGAATCGTATAGCCAGAAAATTTTGAAACAATTATTAAACAGTATTATTTATGCCACAATTACCTGAGAACGGAAATAGATAGTGACTTCAAATTTTCAGGTGAGGTTGTGCATCTGAATGTGACATTTGTGTTTGTTTACAGGCATAATTGGCCAAACGGTTTTGGGGTTATACCCATCTGAAATTTGGTTGTTATTTCCTCAATAACTCGAAAAATTCGAAACCGATCAAATTCAAACATGGTTATTAGTTGTAGAATGACAACGCAGAAATTCTCGCGAAATGTCTTGAGGATCGTATCCTCAATTTTTAAAAAATCATTGTAGATCATCGAAAAAATTCTATATCTCAGAAACTATTCGTCCTACATCACTGAAATTTTGCGGGAGCCTTCGGAACCTAACTCCACTACCATGGTCCAAGTTTGAACACGATCGGATCTATATTTTTGGAGATCCGAGCAGCCTTGTGTGAGTTCAGTAGCTGGATGGGTGATTGTTGCCTCTACAACTCTTGAACGAAAGGAGATAGGGACATGCAATTTTGAGGATAGGTTGCACATCTGAATTGGAGAGATAATTTCGCTGTTGGCTATAATCGGCCCAACGGTTTCGGACTTATACCCACCTGGAATACTATTTCCTCGATACCTCAAAAAAAAATAGACTCGATCGAATTGAAGCATAGTAACTAGTTGAAGAATATATACATGAAGACGTGTGTAAAATTTTGTGAGGACCGTACCACTAAAACATTTTTAAAACATTACGAAAAAAAAAGGTTCAAGCACTGACGTGAAGTCAGCAGCTTTTTCACGTATGTTCTATTGTCCATTCTACTGTATTGGACACTCTTAATCGAATTTACCATGGTGAATTCTATTGTCTGTTCTCCTGTATTTGACACTCGTCCAATACAGGAGAATGGAAAATAGAACATACGCTCCTGACTTCACGTCAGTGCTTGAACCAATTTTTTTTTATTTCTATCGAAATAAAGAGTTAGTTTATAGTATATACAGGGTATCCCAAGTTCGTTGCCTATTAGACGTTTCTGGAGAACTGGACATATTTGAAATCTGAAAATTGGGATTATGATATTGCTTGGAATTCTCTACAGAGGTAAAATATTTTTGAAGCGCAATCACCTCCGATTATGCAGGGAGTGAAAATAAATTTGATGAAAAAATTTTTTCGAGTTTTGCATTCCTGGTATGATCAAGTATTCAATGCTGAATACATTTCTGTCAAAACCATTGTATTCATTCGGATAGTTTTCAAAATATCGAAAAAAACCGGAAACAGAGTCAAATATGTTTAGTCAGTATTATGTTCATTATTCTTGTTTTAAACATCCTGAGCGTGAACCGTTTTTACAACATCGAAGAGGAAAAATGTGGAAAGGTCATGAATCTTTCGAATTTCAGAACTATCATCACAGGGTGTTTCAAATTTTGTGTCGAAAATAGGCCTTAACTTCTGTTTTTCAAATTAGAACCCTATTTTTTGGCGCTCTAGTTCCTCGGAACTGAGTGCTTATCAATTTGCCCAAATGTCTGTAATTTTGGAATATTTCGATGAAAATGGTCTTAAACGATTTGGTTCGACTCACTGATCAAGAATCCGTGGTCGGAATTCATTCTGTCCGGCCGGTCCGGCCGGCCGGCCGGCCGGCCGTAAGCACGATAACTCTCGAACGGAATGAGCTAGAGAGTTCAAATTTTCAGAGTAGGTTTGGGGGATGAATATCTCGGATAAGTTCGTTATTGGGCAAAATCGGACAGATGGTTTCGGAGTAACAAAAAAAAAATTTTTTTTTACGAAACAAATTCCAAATCAATTTTTTTTTAATAAGCAGTTTTATCATAAGAATCCATTCATATCATTTTCAACTCTAACAAGCTAATACTTTCGGAGATATGATTTTTCAAAATTTCAATAATAAATCGTATTTCAACGTTGTCACAGAATGATATTATTCTATGTATGAATATGAATTGTCATAATGTCAAATGATGTTCCTGAGACATTATCTAATCAGTCGAAGAATTGTGAGCGAAGTGAGAAAAATCTCAGTTGTTTGCTCCCAAATTAGTTTTTCTCAGAAAATTCTTACATTTCGGAACTGAACATGAAGTAAGAGATCTGAGAGTAGTGAGACTGCTTTTCATCCATAGACATAGATATTACTCTCGAACGGAATGAGGTAGGTAGTTGAAATTTTCAGAGTAGTTTAGGGAGATGAATATCTCGGTTAAGTTCGTTATTGGGCAAAATTGGCCAGATTTAATTTGATTTCTTCCATGGTGCTTTTCTCATTCTCATGATTGCTCATTTAATCTTGATAAATAAACTATTATTTGAATTGAATTTCCTTTAGGATGCAGTTCTATTATATGAATACATTGATATAATTCCCAACTCTGAGAAACCAATACTTTCGGAGATATAATTTGTCTGTTTGAACTAGAGCGCCAGAAAGCTCCTGTCCACAGGGCTTGAACCCATTTTTTATGATTGCGTTGGATTCTGCGGTGAAAAATAATGATAGTTTTCTTACATGATTATGCTCCTAAGTTAAATAATTTCTGAGTTTCTTTTTTCTTAATTTAGGAGCATAATCATGTTGGAAAACTATCATTTTTTACCGCAGAATCCAACGCAATCAGAAAAAATAGGGTTCTAATTTGAAAAACAGAAGTTATGGCCAATTTTTGATCACAATTTCGGATACAAAATTTGAAACACCCTGTGATGTTATTTCGGAAATTCAAAAGATGCATGACCTTTCCGCATTCTTCCTCTGCGATGTTCTAAAAACGGTTCACGCTCAGGATGTTTAAAACAAGAATAACGAACATAATACTGACCCAACATATTTGACTTTTTTTCCGATTTTTTTTTGATATTTTGAAAACCATTCGAATGAATACAATGGTTTTAACAGAAATGTATTTTGAATACTTGATCACACAAGGAATGCAAAACTTGAAAAAAAAAATTTCATCATATTTATTTTCACTCTACTTCACTTCACACTACTTCGAGAAATAGTAGAAATACAGTGATCTCCGAGAGTACTGGTGATGAAACCTGGGGAGTAGGCAGATTGAGACCCCGGCGTTAATTCACATTTTACATCTTGTTGTTGATAATGGCTCCAAAATCGGAGCCGAAACGTCGACCGACATTAAACTCCAGACGCGGTCCAACCCGGAACCTTCTTATTCCTAACATTGTTAGCCGCGGAAACCTATCCGAACACATATATATATATATTTATATATATATATATATATATATACAGGGTGTCCCACTAGTGCCGCAGCGGACGATATTTGCGTAACGGTCAAAGTTTGGCAGAATTTTTTATGCAAAATTGAATTACTCCAAGAATAGCACAACCTAAAAATGTATCGGGTGTCCCAAATAAAGGAATAGAGGGTGACTATGATTTTTCAAATGGGAGACACCATATTCAGAAGTGTTTTTAATTCTCTGGAAAATCCTGCATGCTCTTTAATAATTTTCACATATTTTTGTTCAACAGTTTTCGAAATATTTGTCATTTTCACAAAAAATTGATACTTGTAGAGGCTATGATATCTAATTATATTTCACGAACCCTTGCACATACAAATATCAGCTCTATATGCATTGAAAGACGAGACTTTTAAGTATCATAGCCAGCTATAATGAAGCATCTCCAGCATATGAAGTGTCCACAAAAAGACTATCAGTATTCACTTCACTTCACTTTTTGTGATTACAATGATGAAAAAAAATTATATGCATTGCATTTGAAAAAATTAAGATAAATCGATTTGAAATTCGTCATGCTGGTCTTTTTGTGGACACTTCATATGCTGGAGATTATTATTATTATTATTATGCTTTATTATAGCTGGCTATGATACTTTGAAGAGCATGCAGGAAGTTCCAGATTATTTAAAAACATTACTGAATATAGTGTCCCCATTTGAAGAATCATAGTCACCCTCTATTCCTCTTTTGTGGGACACCCGATACATTCGAAAATATTTTTAGGTTGTGCTATTCTTGGAGTAGTTCAAGATTTCATCAAAAAATTTTGCTAAACTTTGACCGTTATGCAAATATCGTCCGATGCGGCACTATAGTGGGTCACCCATTATACTTGAAAAATGTACATTCTATATAAATATATTCAGATAATATTACAACGATGGAAATCGTATTTTTAATTTTTCAAATATTTATCATTGATAGCTACGCCCAGCAGCACTACCTCTAAACATTTCAGAAGCCGCCACTGTATATTATTGCGACGAAATCAACCAGTAATAGCCAATCTTTTCACCTCACTTTCGTATCCTCTAACCTCTTGGCAACGATTTTTCAAAATATGAAGATTCATCAACGGTATAATAATACCTATGCTGTTAATGGAGCAGATTCGTAACTATTTTCAATATCATTATCATTATAATAGTATGTGGAAATACAGCTTCTTGCTTACAGATAATCCGAACGCCATGCAACTTGCATAGGCTACCAACAATACAACTTCAAGCATAACAGTCGGCTTATCTACCAATTCATACTTGCTTGACGTACACATAATAACAATGTTATTACTTATAGAATTTGTTCTCCAAAAAACTCGATAACCCTAAGCCCCCCAACGTAGATCTGATAAATATTCCGATAAATCGAAGAACTATACAGAAACAGTTCAGTCATATTGCAGTGTTTCTCAGATATAGGTGTACGAATTTATATGAAGAGATTTGTTGTCATGGAAACCAAAAAAATAGGTAAGAAAATTGCATATATCTTTTATAACCTCAAAAAATTTTTGGTAGGTAGATATATTTTTATTTCTTGTCGGTCGGTGGAAGATCAGAAGTAGAGATTGTCAAACAGATGTTGACCATGTCACCCTCACCGAAATTATTCAAGTAGTTTGGAAACACCAGCGGCAATCTTCAATACCTTTTAATACCTCACTATGGGCCGGTTTCTGAGGAATATAACATGTGGTTTATCTTCCGTTTATCTGTCCAATTCAATAGAATTCAGGTTCAGTAGATAAACTGAAGATAAACTCCATTCAAATAAGTCACTGCGTCAGAAGCCGGCCCTATATCTTGTATTCTTCAATAACTAAGTTTAGACCATTCTCCTCATTGTGAGTCGGTGTAATGTAGAACCTGAATAAGTTCACTGTGTGGCTAAACAATTGTCGTTTTAAATACGATTGTGGAAATTGTATCATTATTATATTGTCTGAATGTATATTCAGGAGCTGAAGTAAGCATTCGAGAGCTGCCAAAACAATCGTAACCCCGCGTAGCCAGGGGGGGTGGGAGTATTTTGGGGGATCAACATATTTCACTGATTGTTTGTATAACTTTACTGAAATGTATGGATATTAGTAATTCGATATATCAAGAATTTCAAGTTTGTAGTTTGTATATTATGAGTATTGTTCGAAATATACATTCAAAGGAATAGGTAGGTACGTAATTTTATAGTAGTTCCGTTAGCACAGTGCTTATACTGCTTATAGAGACCGACCGTAACGGTCACCAATCACTATTGGGACAAAAATTAACAGTGCTGTGACTGAAGTTGGACACAGTAACAAAGCCTACACAGAATTCACTGATTCCCCTGACTCGCACAAGCTCTTAAGAACTTATGAGGGTTCTTCTAGGAAGACCTATGAGGGTCATTATAATCATATATTAATAATACTTCTTCATTCTCTAAAAAAATTTCGTTAGAATGCATTCACTAGTTTCATTTCAGCAGATTTGTTATAAGCAACCTTTTGAATGTCCGGCATAAAAAATAGAATGTGTAATCAAAAGGCAGCGAGAGTAAATTTCAGGCGGAAAGCAACAACTGAAGAAATTAGAGAGAGGGCACGTGCTTGTATAAGGAATGGTGGAGGATATCATTTATGAATACATATTCTATAGTTCAGTCAAACTGGCAAAAATTAAATCGTTCCGATACAGAAAATAACCAGTGGCTGAATCTTTGTTAATAGTTGGAGAATGATGTTAGAAAAGGGTTTATTGGGTCGGCCACGTTGGACCGTGATGCGTGTTTTGAAAAACTCAAAAAAATTTTTAAATGCATTTATCTCGTGATCTATGCATTTCACAGAAAAATTTATTCAAGAAAAAATGTAGAGGACATCGATATCTACAATTAATCTCATTGGTGCTATGCCGTACAACAAAAAATGCACGCAGTAGGTGGCGCTAAAGTTCCAAAATAAGAGTTTTTCCACTTTTTTGCTATTAAATTTTCTTTTTTCAACTATATTGTAAAGGTAAATGTTGTTCCTTTTAATATTACGAACAACTTTTATTTAAACATTTTTTACATACAACTCACCGTTTTGAAGCTACAGCTTGCTGAAGTTTGAAAATTCCATTACAACGATTTCACAAAGTATGAGGACAGCTGTGGTGCATATAACTGACGTATCTTTATTGTTTTGATTGCAGCACTGCGATGTTAACGCAGCGCTGTATTACACTATAACTTTCGAACGGTAAGTTGTATGTAAAAAATGTTTAAATAAAAGTTGTTCGTAATATTAAAAGGAACAACTTTTACATTTACAATATAGTTGAAACAAGAAAATTTAATAGCAAAACAGTGGAAAAACGCATTTTTTGTTGTACGGCATAGCACCAATGAGATTAATTGTAGATATCGATGTCCTCTACATTTTTTCTTGAATAAATTTTTCTGTGAAATGCATAGATCACGAGATAAATGCATTTCAAAATTTTTTTGAGTTTTTGAAAACACGCTTCACGGTCCAACGTGGCCGACCCAATAAACCCTTTTCTAACATCATTCTCCAACTATTAACAAAGATTCAGCCACTGGTTATTTTCTGTACCGTCGAAATGCCAGATTGACTGAACTATCTAATGAAATTTAAAAGTTTAGTTGCAATCAAAAAATATTCAATTCGTTATTTTCTTTCTTTGCTTCTTATATACCTACCCTTTCAAATTATATTAATTATTTTTCAATATCTAATACAAGATATAGTTTTGCTTTTTTCACACATACATATATATAAATATATACTTTTCTGATGAAAATAATCTAAAATAATAATCAAATTTGGCCAACGAGGAAAAATGATCTAAGAATGAGAAATCTTTTAAACTTCACTAGAACTCAAATATCTCGGAAACTGTCGATTTTTGGATATCAATAAATATAAGTAATCATTAAAGGATTCTGTGGAAGGTATACTCATTATTAACAGATTTCTTTCAGGGTTTTCTCTACCAAACGCTAAAAATATTTTTAAATTTTAAATGAATTATTTTGTGATTTGCTTCTACGTAAGAAACACATAATATGTATCAGAAGCAATCAATTGAAAAATGTTGCCTAACAAACAACAACGAAACAACATCAACGAAGAAACAACTATATCGTAACGTTTCGGAGTCTATATCAGACTCCTTCGTCAGACGCTACAAAGATTCTAATGACAGAACCTAATTATATTGAGAGGAAACTTAAGGAGTCAACTTGTATTTCATTGAACAGAGAATGCAATTTTGTAAATTGCTCCATTGGTATTGACCATATTTGGCTGAATTTATTGAAAAAGGAGTTGGAACTTGGAAATGTCTATGCAAAGTAAAACTATGTTAGCTATGATTTTCAAATATTGTCAAAATGACAATTCTCGAATTTCAGAATAACTTTCAACAAAATAATTCTAAAAATTTTCGTTAAGCGTCTGACGAAGGAGTCTGATATAGACTCCAAAACGTTACGATATAGTTGTTTCTTCGTTGATGTTGGTTCGTTGTTGTTTGTTAGGCAACATTGTTCAATTGATTGCTTCTGACAAATATCTTGTGTTTCTTACGCAGAAGCAAATCACAAAATAATTAATTTTTATTTAATAGATATTTTTCAGAGTTTGGAAAGGAAACCCAGAAAGAAACCTTATATAATCAATAAATATGGCTCAAACGCCAGCAAATGATCCATGCTAACACCTCCTCCAAGGTTCTCATCTAATTTGGAATCACCCTGTACAGCTGATATTTAGGATATTTCATTTAACCCTTGCTCTCTAGGTGAGATATACTACTGAAAACCATAGAGAGAAGTAAACATTTTTTTTAAATTCAGTGGTATTTGACGGGTTGTATCTGAGTGAAAAATTGTCATTTAAAGGATTTAAAAACAGCATTTTGAAACATCAAAACTCTTTTATTTGGAACTTCAGGCAAAAAAAATTCCAAGTTAAGTTTCTCGTGCAATCCGAAGGGATAACGCGAAAAATAATTTTCGAAATGTTTATAGTAGGGGAGCCCACGTAGCTAATTCGGGATTTACTCGAGCGTCATAGAGAGCTATTGGGTTGTCAAGCTTAGATGATAAGAAGAAAAAAATGTTATATAATATATACCTGTTCATCGGTGGGGTGAGCAGATATCAATTTTCAAAAATGTAAAAAAAAAACCGTTACGTGGACATACTCGAGCGCGTCAGATATTGATAGCATCTGTGTCCTACGTAATTTAAAAAATGTACAGATGTTAATCTGATCGTTTCCATTATGGGAGTGATCATACGTAAGGGTTGAAAATGAAAAAAAAAAATTTTATCGAGCTCGTCAGATTTTCTAAGGGGGTGTTAAGTGAACCTTAAAAGATGCTCTTGTATAATAATCTGACGATTGGGATGTAACGCAAACTCGTGGTCATTATTAGAATATGCAAAAAAAATCGCCATTTAGAAATACTCAAGCGCGTCAGATTAAGATATATGTGGTTCATCAATATGGCCTAGACGTGCTGTCTCCTAATCTGACGATTGTCTGGATGGATTCGCTAAATCTGACAATAAAATTTATTTTTTTTTAATTTTTTTAAATCATTGAACTTAATTAATCGAAAAGCTCAGGAAATAGCGTGCAAATGAAAAAGCTTATGTTGTTTTGAGGAGAATATTTATACAAATAACAATTATACAAAATTTAATTTTTAATTTTTTCGTGATTTTCGAAGAATCGGTTTGCTCCGACGATATTCTAAAGTAATGATACATTTTTGTGAAGTTTCTAATGAAAATTTGATTGTGTTTTGTAAAGTACTTTCACCACAAAATACACAATTCATATTAATATCACTCAATCACTCATAGTAATTATTTATTAACTTCAATTCACATAACTTTTATTAAAATCGCAAAATAACCTAATACGTTGGAAATACGTTGTAAACAAGATCATACCCCGAACGATTCTGCTTGACCAGCTGTTATGGAGTCATGGCAACAGAAACCGGAGTGGGACGGAGTGAGAGAGCAATAGATAGAGAAAGAGTGAGAGGAGAATAGAAACACGTAGAGGGGAATATAGGCATGGCATAGCTGCACGCATTCAACTTTATCAATTAATTTTTATTACTTCGGCTTGTGAAAATCGTCAGATTATATATTTTTCGTAATTCTTGCATTATTCCCATCAAAATAAAAAAAAAATTTACCACGCTCGAGAATGTCAAGTATTCGTTTTTTTTTTACAACTTTGTAACCCTCCCCCTTCTTTACGTCACTCTCAAATTGTCAGATTAATGGAATATACACTTTTTAGCATGTAACTAACTCACCCTACCTTAATCTGACGCGCTCGAGAATTTCCGATGATCAACTTTTTTTTACTAATCTGATGCTTTATCCTTGACGGGCGGCCATATATATATGGCTCATGTTTCGTGGAAAAACTTAACCAGGTACAAAGTATCCCCCTATATATTAATCTGCCGCGCTGTAGTAAATCCCAAAATCCCCGCTTGGGCTCCCCTACTATTAGTTCTTTTTTCTCCGTCCACAGGCTTGCAATTTTTGCGCGTATGTTCTGGGGAACATCGTGTTATCATTTTGCCCAAATGTCTGTAATTTTCGAATTTTTTGCCAAACTTTGTCTCAAACGATTGGGTTCGACTCCCTGATGAAGAATTTGAGGTCAAATTTTATTCTGTCCGGCCGGCCGTCCGTTGTCACGATAACTTTTGAACGGAAAGAGATAGCGACTTGAAATTGTAAGGGTAGGTGGTGCGTCCCAATTCGACATTAAGTTCTTTAATGGGCATAATCGGCCCAAAGGTTTCCGAGTAATAATTTTGTTTTCAACCAATATAAGTCCAATCGAATTGAAACTTGATGAGTAGTTGTATAATACAAGCCTTAGTATGTTTGTGAAATTTTGTGAGTATCGTATGACTAGAAAATTAAAAAAAAATTAATAAATATTTTTATTTATGTCACGATAACCTGAGAACGGAAAGAGATAACGACTTGAAATTTAGGTTAGGTTGCGCATCTGAATGAGTCATTTGACTTTATTTATAGGCATAATC
Organism: Halyzia sedecimguttata; assembly: GCA_937662695.2. Taxonomy (NCBI): domain Eukaryota; kingdom Metazoa; phylum Arthropoda; class Insecta; order Coleoptera; family Coccinellidae; genus Halyzia; species Halyzia sedecimguttata. The sequence continues at coordinate 13,971,885 of OW569418.2, forward strand.
GGCCAAACGGTTTTGGAGTTATATCAATCTGAAATTTGGTCGTTATTTCCTCTATAACTCAAAAAATACTGAACCGATTCAACTCAAACATGGTTATCAGTTGTAGAACGCCAACTCCAAAATTCTGGTAAATTTTCGTGGTGAGGATCCTATCACTTGAAAATTTACAAAAAATCATTGAAAAAAATTTTATATATCAGTAACTATTCGTCCGACATTGCAGAAATTTTGCGAGAGCCTTCAGAACCTAACCCAACTGCCAAGTTAGGTTGTGCATCTGAATGTGACATTTCAGTTTTTTTATAGGCATAATCGGCCAAACGGTTTTGGAGTTATACCCATCTGAAATTTGGTTGTTATTTCCTCAATAACTCGAAAAATTCGAAACCGATTAAATTCAAACATGTTTATTAGTTGTAGAATTTGACATTCTTGCAAAATTTCGTGTGGATCGTAGAACTAGAAAATTTTTAAAAAATCATTGGAAAAAAAATTGGTTCAAGCACTGACGTGAAGTCAAAAGCTAAAAAATCATTTTTAATCATTAAAAAAAATTTTATATCTCAGAAAATATTCGTCCTACATCACTACTCTTTTACGAGAGCCTTCGGAACCTAACTCTTCTACCAAGTTCCAAGTTTGAACACGATCGGATCTATATTTTTGGAGATCCGAGCAGCCTTGTGCGAGTTCAGTAGCTGGAGCGGTGACCATTGCCTCGATAAATTTCGAAGGAATGGAGACAGGAACTTGCAATTTTCAGGGTAGGATGCACATCCGAATGGGAGAGATGAGTTCGTTTTTGGGCATAATCGGTCCGTCCGTAGTGGAGTTATACCCACCTGAAATATTATTTCCTCGATAACTCCAAAATGTAGAATATCGACATGAAGACGTGTGCGAAATGTTGTGAGAGCCATAACACTAGAAAATTTTCAAAATATTACGATAAGAAACATTTTTTCGTAATTCTTTTTCTGTTATACGACATCCGGACAAAAAGCCTGTTGATTCAGCTTTGTTTCCTTTTTTTTAATGCTTGTCAGGTCCATTTGCCGTTGGTATATCGAAAATCACACAAAAACGGACCCTTTTATCTTCAACCATCAGTATCTCAGCAACCATCGTACAGAAAATTGAACAACAGTTTCGGAATACTTAATTAATTAATTTCCTAGCAAGATCTTTCGAAACATTTGTCATTCCCAATTTCAATTTAAAAATTGGTTCAAGAACTGACGTGAAGTCAGAAGCTTTTGCGCGTATGTTCTATTGTCCATTCTTCTTTGTTGGCACCCTTAATCGAATTTACCATGGTAAATTATCTTGTCCATTCTCCTGTATTCGACACTCTTAATTCGAATTTACCATGGTAAATTCGAATTAAGTGTCCAATACAGGACTTCACGTCAGTGCTTGAACCAATCTTTTTTCGTGATTTTTTTGAAATTTTCTAGGGGTACGGTTCTTAAAATTTGTTTTTTTCGTCATTTTTTCCAAATTTTCTAGGGGTACGGTTCTTACAAAATTTTAAACACGTCTTTATTTTGATTTTCTACTGCTAGTTACCAAGCTTCAATTCGATCAAATATTTATATTTTGAGTTATCAAGGAAATAATATTCCAATATTCCAATATTCGTTCGAAAATTATCGAGGCAACGGTCACCCATCTACTGAACTCACACAAGAATGCTCGAATCTCCAACAATATTTAACCGATCGTATTAAAACTTGAAACTTGGTAGTAAAGTTAGGTTATGAAGGCTCTTGCAAAATTTCAGCAATTTCAGATGAATAGTTACTGATTTATAGATTTTTTTTTTCAATTTTCAATGATTTTTTCAAAATTTTCTACAAATACTATCCTCACGAAATTTTGCAAGAATTTTCGCGTTGGCATTCTACAACTAATAACCATGTTTGAATTCAATCGGTTCAGTATTTTTCGAGTTAATGAAGAACAAAGAACAACCAAATTTCAGATTGCTATAACTCTAAAACCATTTGGCCGATTATGCTTATAAACAAACTCAAATGTCGCATTCAGATGCACGACCTAACCTGAAATCTTCAAGCCGCTATCTCTTTCCGTTCTCAGGTTATCGTGACGACAAAAATATTTTTTTATTATTTTTTAATAATTTTCTAGCGATACGATTCTCACAAAATTTCACAAACGTGCTAGGGTTTATATTCTACAACTATTCACCAAGTTTCCATTCGATCGGATTTATATTGGTTGGAAACAAAATTATTACTAGGAAACGATTTGGCCGATTATACCCATTTACGAACTTGTCCGTCGTATTGAGATGCGCCACCTACCCTGAAAATTTCAAGTCGCTAGCTCTTTCCGTTCTCAAGTTATCGTGGCAACGGCCGGGCGGCCGGCCGGACAGAATCAAATTTGACCTCGAAGTCTTCATTGGGGAGTCGAACCAAATCGTTTGAGACCATTTTCGTAAAAAAATTCGAAAGTTACAGACATTTGGGCAAAATGATAATGCGATGTTCCCCAGAACATGTACGCGCAAAAAGTTAAAAATAAACTGACTTTTTCAGTTGTTTCCGTAAAGCAGCAGTATGGGAAGGCTGAGGCGTTTAGGAATTTTTACAACTCAATGTGCCCCTAATAGCCCTGTAAATCTGCAGATCGATACTTTTGACAATTCTTCATCTGTCACTTAGTAAATTTGCGAAATTAAAAAAAAAATTGGGAAAGCCCTGTGGACAGGAGCTTTGGCGCTCTTGTTTAAACTTTGTAAAATTATATCTCCGAAAGTATTGGTTTCTCAGAGTTGGGAATGATATCAATGGAATCTTATGAACTGCATCATAATATAAGATAAATTAAATAAGAATCCATTCATATCATTCCCAACTCGGAGAAACTAATGCATTCGTAGTTATGATAGTTTGATCAAGAGCGCCAAAGCTCCTGTCCACAGGGCTTTCCGACTTTTCAATTTGGCTTCTGTGCGTCAATTCTCAATTCTATGACTCATCTCATGTTGGATTTATATACATCAGGAAATTATAATTAGAGAATTCTATGAAATCATAAGTATAGGATTGAGAATAATTATTGAAATTTTGAAAAATACTATTTCCGAAAGTATTAGTTTGTTAGAGTTAAGAATGACATCAATATACTCTTATGATGAAACTGCATCTTAAAGAAATTAATTTGAAATTTGTAAAGTAGAAAAAAATTATTTTTTTTTTACTCCAAAACCACTTGGCTGATTTCACCAAATAACGAACTTAACCGAGATATTTATCTCCTTAACCTACTCTGAAAATTTCAACTGTCTAGCTCATTCCATTCGAGAGTTATCTTGTTAAAGGACGGAGGGACGGCCGGCCGGATAGAATCGATTTTGACCACGGATTCTTGATCAGTGAGTCGAATCAAATCGTTTAAGACCATTTTCAGCCAAAAATTCGAAAATTATAGACATTTAGGCATATTGATAAGCACTCTGTTCCGAGGAACAAGAGCGCCAATAAAGGTTTCAAACACTTCAATTGATTGTTTTAACAATATCGCAAAAATGAAGATTACTTTTGTAAAAAACTTTTTTTTGGTATTTTTGGCCAAGGAAGCAGATTCGTTCTGAAAAAAATGGTTCATGCACTGACATGAAGTCAGGAGTTTTTTCGCGCATGTTCTATTGTCTATTCACCACTATTGTGTTCTATCGTATTTTGAATTCTTCAAATATCTAAAAATATACGTAAAAACTAATTCCTCAAGTAATTTCAGGATACGATATTCACGAAATTCCGGGAAAGTTTACACGCCTGCATTCTACAAATAATTACCGAGTTTTAATTGTATCGGATTTGCATATTTTGAGTTATAGAAATAACAACAAAAATTCAGATAGGAATCCCCCCCCCCCCAATGTTGAACGGAGTTGGCAAATTTTCAACACAGTTGGAAAAATTTCGAAAGAGTTGGCAACAATTTCGAAGGAGTTGGACCAAACTTCGAAGGAGTTGGAAAATTTCGAAGGAGTTGGAAAAAATTTCGAAGGAGTTGGACAAAATTTCGAAGGAGTTGGCAAAATTTAGGAGTTGGACAAAATTTCGAAGGAGTTGGAAAAAATTCCGAAGCAGTTGGAAAAATTTCAATGGAGTTGGACAAAATTTCGAACGAGTTGGCAAAATTTCGAAGGATTTGGACAAAATTTCGAAGGAGTTGGACAAAATTTTGAAGGAGTTGGAAAAAATTTCGAAGCAGTTGGAAAAATTTCAATGGAGTTGGAATATTTCCGAAAAATTGTTATAAAATGTGAAGGAATTTGACCGCCTGACCGGATAAATGCAAAGCAGACAGATAATAGGAACAGGATAACACGGAATAGGACCCTGTACCCTTGTACACATTCCTGTTGCCGTAAATTCAATATACAACAGTTTTCGGCACAATGTGTAAAAGTAATCAATAAAGGATACTGTGGGAGGTATAATCGTCATTAAATGGTTTATTTCTGGATTTTCTCTCCCAAACTCTTTTTTTCAGAGTTTTATCATCATTTAACAATGTGTGTAGCCGGCAAGCATGTCATAAAACAAACCATCTGGTACCAATTTGAGCTATTTCTCACTGTCGAGCGGCGATGCTCCCCCCCCCCCCCCCAAAGAAAATTTGGCTTCGGCCCGTCCCTGAATCGCCCTAATGGTTTCCGAGTAATGATATTGTTTTCAACCAAAACTGATCCGATCAAATTTGAAGTTGGTGAGTAGTTGTAGAATACAGACCTAATGACGTAAATGCAATTTTGTAGTAATCGTATCACTAGAAAATTCCCGAAAAATTATTAAAAAAAAATTGGTTGAAGCACTGACGTGAAGTCAAAAGCTTTTGCGCGTATGTTCTCTTGTCCATTCTCCTTTATTGGACACTCTTAATCGAATTTACCATGGTGAATTCGATTGTTTGTTCTCCTGTATTGGAGAGTGTCCAATGGACACTCTTAATCGAATTTACCATGGTATATTCGGAGTGTCCAATACAAGAGAACAGACAATAGAATTCACCATGGTAAATTCGATTAAGAGTGTCCAATAAAGGAGAATGGAGAACAGAACATACGCGCAACAGCTTTTGACTTGACGTCAGTGCTTGAACCAATTTTTTTTCAATGATTTTTTTTTAATTTTCTAGTTCTACGATTCTCACGAAATTCTGCACGAATTTTCGTGTTGACATTCTGCAACTAATAACCATAGGTATTTGAATTAGATCGGATTTGTATTTTTTGAGTTATTGAGGAAATAACAACCAAATTTCATATTGATATAACTCCAAAACCATTCGGCCTATTATGCTAGTTAACGAACTTAAATGTCGTATTCAGATGCGTAATCTAGCCTGAAAACTGAAAGTCGCTATTTCTTTCCATTCTCAAGGAATCATGAGATACATAATATTATTTCGTGATTTTTTTTTTAATTTTCTAGTGGTACATTCCTCACAAAATGTTACACACGTCTTCATTTCGATATTCTACAACTAGTTACCAAGCTTCAATTCGATCGAGTCTTTATTTTCTGAGTTATCGAGGAAATAATATTCCAGATAGGTATAACTCCGAAACCGTTGGGCCGATTATGGCCAACAGCAAACTTAACTCTCTCATTCAGATGTGCAACCTATCCTGAAAATTGCAAGTCCCTATCTCCTTTCGTTCGAGAGTTGTCGAGGCAACGCTCACCCTTCCAGCTACTGAACTCACACAAGGCTGCTCTGATCTCCAACAATAATCCGTTCAAACTTGTATCTTGGTAGTAGAGTTAGGTTCTGAAGGCTCTCGCAAAATTTCTATGATTTTTTAAAAATTTTACGATCCTCACAAAATTTTGCAAAAATTTTTGCGTTGGCATTCTACAACTAATAACCATGTTTTAATTGGATCGGTTTTGTATTTTTCGAGTTATAGAGGAAATAACAACCAAATTTCAGATGGGTGTAGCTCCAAAACCGTTCTGCTGATTATGCCTATAAACAAACTCAAATGGCGCATTCTGATTCTCAACCTTACCTGAAAATTTTTAGTTTCTATCTCTTTCCGTTCTTAGGTTATCGTGAAGTAAATAATATATTTTAATAATTTTTTTAGATTTTTCTAGCGATACGATGTTCACAAAATTTCACAAACGTCCTTAGGTGTATATTCTACAAGTACTCACCAAGTTTCAATTCGATCGGATTAGTATTGGTTGTAGACAAAATTATTACTCGGAAACCAAAATTTCGTGTGGATCGTAGAACTAGAAAATTTTTAAAAAATCATTGGAAAAAAAATTGGTTCAAGCACTGACGTGAAGTCAAAAGCTAAAAAATCATTTTTAATCATTAAAAAAAATTTTATATCTCAGAAAATATTCGTCCTACATCACTACTCTTTTACGAGAGCCTTCGGAACCTAACTCTTCCACCAAGTTCCAAGTTTGAACACGATCGGATCTATATTTTTGGAGATCCGAGCAGCCTTGTGTGAGTTCAGTAGCTGGAGCGGTGACCATTGCCTCGATAACTTTCGAAGGAATGGAGACAGGAACTTGCAATTTTCAGGGTAGGATGCACATCCGAATGGGAGAGATGAGTTCGTTTTTGGGCATAATCGGTCCGTCCGTAGTGGAGTTATACCCACCTGAAATATTATTTCCTCGATAACTCCAAAATGTAGAATATCGACATGAAGACGTGTGCGAAATGTTGTGAGAGCCATAACACTAGAAAATTTTCAAAATATTACGATAAGAAACATTTTTTCGTAATTCTTTTTCTGTTATACGACATCCGGACAAAAAGCCTGTTGCGATGTTCACAAAATTTCACAAACGTTCTTAGGTGTATATTCTACAAGTACTCACCAAGTTTCAATTCGATCGGAGTAGTATTGGTTGTAGACAAAATTATTACTCGGAAACCATTGAGCCGTTTGTGCCCATTAACGAACTTGTCCGTCCTATTGGGATGCGCCACCTACCCTGAAAATTGCAAGTCGCTATCTCTTTCCGTTGTCAAGTTATCGTGGCAACGGCCGGCTGGACAGAATCAAATTTTACCGGCGAGAAATTCGAAAATTAAAGACATTTGGGCAAAATGATAACGCGATGTTCGCCAGAACATACGCGCAAAAATATTATTCATCTCACGATAACTTGAGAACGGAGGAGATAGCGACTTGCAATTTTCAGGGTAGGTTGAGCATCCGAATGCAACATTTGGGTTTGTTAATAGGCATAATCGGCCAAACAGTTCTGGAGTTATGCCTATCTGAAATTTAGTTTTTAAAAGAATAAATCAAAACTCAAAAAATATTAAACCAATCTAATCAAACATGGTAGTTAGTTTTAGAATGCCGACTCGCAAATTTTTTCGAAATTTCGTGAAGATCGTAGCACTAGACAATTTTTGAAAAATCATTGAATATCTTCAGAAAAAAATCTATATCTCTGGAACTATATTTTGCGGAAGGCTTCAACCCAAACTTTACAGCCAAGTTCCAAACTTGAACACGATCGGATCTATATTGTTGGAGATACGAGCAGCACAGAATGAGTTGAGTAGCTGGATGGGTGGCCGTTGTCACGATAAATTTCAAACGGAAAATGATAGCGAATTGCAATTCGGGTAGGTTGAGCATCCGAATGGGACATGGTATTATGTTCATTGTTGGGTATAATCGGCCGAAGGGTTTCAGAGCTATAACCATCTGGAATATTGTTCTCTCGATAACTTCAAAAATATAGATCCAATCGAATTGAAACTTGGTAAATAGTTGTTGAATATCGTCGCAATTTAAGTTTGTGAAACTCTGTAGTGTGCTCCTCCATGTTCAACTAAACTAGTAAATTTTTCACAGGGAGTTGGACAGAATAATAATAATTTTTGTTTCAGCCTTGAAAAAGGAACGAATGGTTCCGAAACGTCGGCAAAATCATAATTGATTGTCTACCTCCCTGTAAAAAATTTACTAGTTAATCTCACGATTACTTGAGAACGGAAAGACATATCAACTTGCAATTTTCAGGGTAGGTTGTGCATCCCAATGCGACATTTGAGTTTGTTAAAAGGTATAATCGGCTAATCGGTCTTGGAGTTACATCAATCTGGAATTTGGTTGATATTTCCTCAATAACTCAAAAAATACGATGCCGTTTAAATTCAAACATGGTAATTAGTTCTAGAAGGCCGACGCAAAAATTTTTGTAAAAATTTTGGGAAGATCGTATAACTAGAAAATTTTAAAATATCATTGAAAAAAATTCTATATATCAGAAAGTATTCGTCACACGCCGATGACATTTTGCGAGAACCTTCACGATCGGATCTCTATTGTTCGAGATCCGAGCAGACTTGGGTGAGTATTTTAAAAGGAATTTAAACCTAATACTTATTTGAATAAATACGGCAAGAGGATTTATGCAGTATTTTTTTTTCGTATATTATTAGATATCTAATGGATTTAAATTGCGATAGAATACATATGTCAGAATTATAGATTCTTTGATCTTAGACGATTCTCTCATTCCTCAATTCCTTAAAATGTTACAAAATGTATTCATATCTTATAAAAGCTGAGAAAACTGTCTATGTCGATGCTAAATTCGATTAAGTGTCCAATAGAGGTGAATGGATAATAGAACATGAGCACAAAGCTTCTGACTTCACGTCAGTGCTCGAATCAATTTTTACTCGCTTGTTTGCTTCGCAGAAAAAGTCGGAAATTGATAATTGCACCAATGTTCCTGAAACGCATAGTCGATGCAACTTGGGAGTATCAACTTTTAGTTATTCCGAGAAATTTGGTGTAAACAAAATGGCAACGAAAGGGTGTATAGCTTCAAAAATGAGTCACTAAATGTTGTCTTCATTGACTGAAAATGAAAACAAAAATTACAGATATTTGGCAAAACTATATAGATACTATACCAAATATACCAAACTAAACTAATAGAACATTCACTTTCGAGAAATCACCTATAATAAAACAAGGTAGTGGATATTCTTACCATGTGCCTTGGACAATTCTATTTATGGTTGGATGGGATATTTTACGAAGATAACGAAAGACTTACCGTGAGAAATCCAGTCGGTCCCATATAAGGAATCTGAAATATTAAGGGATTTCCGTGAGAACAAAATCCGAGAATTCCCTCTTTTCAAATAATCTGCTCCACAAGAGTTAGGGATAATCGTTTCAACTAAAATAACTGACATTCTGAAACCTTTGTTTGCGCTGAAAACGTAATTTAATATAGTTTTAGGTTCAAAACTATAAATGCAAGTAAGTTTTTTGGTCTGCAACATATACAGGGTGATTAACAGAATAGGGTAAAATTTAACGACTTTTATTTCCGGACATTTTATTGTTTTTTTTTGTCTTTTTATGCCTTCAATACAAGGTATGGCCACCACGGGCATCAATGACCGCCTGACATCTACGTTGCATACTGTCAACGAGAGTGTTGAGCATATCTTGAGGAATTTCATTCCATAAACGAGGCAGTAGTGCTTTGAGGTCATTCAATGTTCCTGGTTGGTGATCATCTAGTCTTCTTTGTGGCATATCCCATGCACGTTCTATGCAGTTTAAGTCTGGCGAATGCGGAGGTATTGGTATGTTGAATACCATGCTCATCTCGCGCATTTTCTACTATTGCTGCACGATGTGGTATTGCGTTATCGTCAAGAAATTGGAAAGCTCCACCAATGGCAGCATGAAAATATGGCACTACGTGCCAATGACATGTTCCTTATAATGTTAAGCAGTCATATTGCCAGGACAAATGTGAAGGTCTGTGCGCCCGTTGTAACATATCCCAGCCCATACCATAACAGAGTCTCCTCGCAATGGATGAACTCTTGCACAACTCTTGCACATGACGGGTATTTGGGGGTATACGCGGCATGGTCCATACCCTTATTCTTCGAGAATCTGAAAATCGGCCGTATCTGGATTTATCTGTGAAAAGTACACTACGCCATTGCACGTTCAAATTAACATGCTACCTGGCCCATTCTAATCTTTGTCGTTTATGCTCACGTGTTAACGAAACACCCCTCAATGGACGTCTAGAAGCCAGGTTAATCTCCCCCAAACGACGTCGGATGGAATCAATGGAAATTTCAGGACCATTGGCATTTAAAAGTCGATTTTTAAGCATCCTACATGAAGAAAGAGGATATCTCCTCGCCGAAATAGTGACAAAATGGTTTTGTGCGGGTGTTGTTTTTCTTGATCCACCAACCCTATGTCGTTCCTGCACCGAACCTGTCTCATTGAACCTATTCCAGAGTCGCGATATTACACTTTGCGATACTTGAAATGTTTCTGCCACAGCGACTTGAGTGAGGCCACCCTGTATCATACCGATAGCCCTATTAGCCTCGGCGTTTGTTAATTTACGTCTTGGCATCTTAAGAAGCTCGTGAAATTTACTAAGTTCGATATCGCTAAGAGACTGACAATAAATTAACTGCATATTGAAATGCTAAACCTTACGAATAATGTGAAAATCTGCCAAACTCAAGAAAAAAGACGACCAGGTGTTGAAAATATGCATTCAAATCGAATTAATAAGTTTTTATTGGCAGTTGATCATGTTTTTGATATTGTCTTCAAAATTTTACGCTCCTCAGAACAACTTAATATGATATCACTAACTCTTGTGGAGCAGTTTATTTGATTTATTGGTACCGTTTTCGTCGAACACACTGTTTGCCAATCCATAGGCACGTCTAAATAGCTTTCGTTATTCTTATAATTCATAAACCAATTATCTCCTACAATCAAATTCAAATACAAAGAAGAACAGAATGACAGAATCGCTTTCATCTGATTACAGACTCCTCGATCCACGCTTCCTCAAATCAGCCAACAACATATATGTTGACCAGTCTAAACAACATGCCATTGTATGCTGCTAATTTCTGGGAATAATGGGCGATTTGAAGAAGCGTGGATTGAGTAGCCTGTAAGTCGAGGACACATGACAAAAGAGAATTTTGAGATATTGAGTTCAATATTAATTCAAAGTCTACTGTACACATCTGAGTAATGTTTTGAGGTAGTTAAACAAAATCGTTTGACAGATAACATAACCAATATGTAGGAGACACATCTGGGAAACATAAAATCAACATTTTATATATCATCTAAAGAATATTATTGATTATGTTATTTGGATGTGGCATAAACATGTGAATGAAAACGTTGGTTTGGTTACTTGATGACCATATTAATGCAATGTTAGTTTGCCAACATCACAAAAATGATCTAATGAATATTGCTGATTATGTTATTTAGATGTGACATAAACATTGGGATGAAAACGTTGGTTTGGAAACTTCATGACAACATTAATGCAATGTTAGTTTGCTAATATTACAAAATTTATCTCTGAAAAATATAACATAACATTATTGTTATGTATCATGTTTAGTGGGTTGGCAGCTATATGGAAGCGTAACGCACTATTGCAGGACCCTGTATACAGGGTGAGTCTTTGACCACTGCATTAATTTTAACCAAAGATTCCCCTCATCAAATGAAACACTTTTTTCATTTAACATTCCTACAGATTCGGGTCAGGTAGAAAGTTACAAGCGGTTAAAGATTTCACAATGTGCTAATACACTAATACACCGCATATAAATTATCTATGACATTGATGGCGGACGAGAATAAGGCATGTTAACGTGGTTTACAGCTTGATTCGGGATTCCAACGTTCAGGGACGGATCCATAAAAGTAGTGAAATTTCTGGAGTTTTCCATTTTAAAACATTCAATGAAGAATATCTCGAAAACGGTGTGTTTAAGGAGGAATGTGATGAAGAATAATGTAATATTCTACAACGATGGAATATTTTTGAAATGTCTCAAGAAAAACATTATATGCTTTCTTTATGCTAATTTCGTTTAGTTTTATGAATCCACAAGTCCATAACCAGAAAACCAGTAGAAGTAGAAAATATCTAATATATGGAAAATATGTATCATAGTTATAGGAAACTTTACACCAACATTCATTTTATTCGAAAAAAGGATGTCAAAGCTACAAAATAAAAACTGATTTTTTTTCAAAATTTCAACAGCCTGTATCTTTTTACCTGAGCTAAATTTGGAAAAATGTTAAATGAAAGAAGTGTTTCATTTGATGAGAAGAATCTTTGGTTAAAATTAATGCAGTGGTCAAAGACTCACCCTGTATATTAATCCGTAAACTTCTGATGAAACTCCCGGTCATGTGCGCCGGTACTAATTTGAATATAAAATTTGTTTCTAATTGTTGTAAGGAGTAGATACCATATTTTTTTCAGCAACTATAAGTCAAGATCAGCTGAAGTTTCGCACATACCTTCGAGGCACCATTTTACAATCGAGTACCGTATTTCAGCTGGATCGACTTAGTATGTGGCGTGAATAGACAATGAAACATGCGCCCGAAAGCTCCTGACTTCACTTCAGTGCTTTTTACAAATTTCTTCTTTTACTGTTCTAAACCTAAATCTAATTTGAAAATTTCGATATTCCTTGAATAAGTCACAATTTGTTTCAACAGACTACTCGACATCGAAATGTATAGTTGATATTTTTTTATAATTTTTTTTCTTTCAGCTCTGTTGTCAGTATCGGATAAAACAGGCCTCCTTGACTTCGCGAAGGAGCTGAATAGTCTTGGATTCACGTTGGTAGCCAGCGGTGGTACAGCCAAGTCCATAAGAGATAGTGGTATACAGGTTAAGGATGTTTCTGACATTTCTGGTGCCCCTGAAATACTTGGAGGACGAGTAAAAACTTTACATCCAGCTGTACATGGAGGTATTCTGTCTAGGTGAGAACAATTTTCGATGACGGTTTAACGGCCATGACAAAATTATCCTTCACCAATTTATCAACAACATAAAAAACGCTGCAGATTTAAATGGAAGGTTCCTTACTTTCTATTCAAAATATACCTAGTCAATCAACTAGTTCGTATAATTATCAACAAGCATAAAGAGAAACAACTCGTTTGTAACCTAGTCCTTACGAAAGAAATAGAAACGGTAAAATGTTTCCATGCTTTCATGTTCTATCTCAAAACAAATATTACACTCTAGAATATTTTTAAAAAGGACACATAAAACAGAATTTCCAAACTGCCCCAAAAATTAAACAGCTTCTGGGAAATACATTAGACAAATCTCCAGACATGTTAAAATCGGTTACATGTGAAATTAAATGTTTAGACTGCAACAAATGCTAAATCGGGAAGTACCCAGAAATATTCTAACAACGTATAAAAAAACATACGGCATACCATATTATAATGAGAATAAGTTTTTGAGTTTTGATGTTCGGGGTAATCTCCAGTATAACTGATCGCATTTTCAAATATATAATATATCTAATATATATATAACTTTGTTGCTCCCGAACAGCCGATAAATTGTACAATTCGAACAACTGTTTATTTTTTGCAGTAGGTACTTCAGGAAAAAATCGCGGGAATTGTAGAAATTTCAAAAGTAATCCTTAGCTCTTCTGTGTATCAAAGGTCTTCAAAATCTTATAATGAAATATTCATTGAAACCAAAAAAAAATTATTTCAACACGATATTAGAACTCGCACCCAGTATATGTCTGTTATCACATTTTGCTCAACAATACTTCAAGCCGCTACTTACATTCATTTCATAATTATATTTACTTTTAATTCCATAATTAACTCCATATTCCATATTTTATTCAAGATGAAGAATATTGTTGGGAATATTCCAAGCGACTTACATTATTCATTATTTGGATGAATAACAGATAAGGCGAAATTACTCAATGTGAAATTGATATAGGGTTATCATTGTTATTGAGTTTTCACAAATGGCAATATTATTTTTTCTATCATAAATGTTTTCTTTCCATATTTCTTAATCTTAGGTACCTACTGTCTAAAAATAGCCAAATTAACATTTATGTCGATACACTGCTCAACCATTGGATTGGTTAATTTGAAGTATTCTATCATTTTTAGATAAAAATATGTCGAAAGATCGCTGACGATAGACACAATTTCTAGGTGGCATATATGTGGATGTTTCGTTTATTTCACATTGATATTGTTTGCGGTCTTCTATGAATTAATTTCATTTGATTGTGTATTTTGATCGAAAATTAGCCAGAAGGATATACATCGTATCTACTGAAATATAATTCGTCGTCAAATTCAATTATGTCCATCTGGTTGGCTAGTAGGGTTTGAAAACTTCATATCAGCAGGGTACGTTCCTAGCTGAAAAGGAAAAACGAAATTCTTGAATGGGTATAATCTGCCCATTGTTCCAAAAATATGACAATTTTCATATCTGTTTTCATAATATATTATATTAGAGAAATATTGGAGAGGTCGCCAGTAATAAAGTTTCCTTTATTTTGACATGTACGCATGCGATCTTGCAAGTGAAAATGCAGGATCTTTCAATAAAATACTTATTCCGTAGTAGAAGATCTTTTACTTCTAACTTTATTCGGTTTTCGTGTATCATCGTTGATATTCGCGGACATATCGGATTGTTTGCAGATGGCAATTTCTGTGTTTATTCCTTATTCAGTGTTCACCTCCTCTGTTTGTTTAAATTTTAGGTACAGTTTTTTATAAATAATCATTAAAGGATACTGTGGGAGATATATTCATTATTAAATAACTTGTTCGATTGATTGCTTCTGACCAATATCTTGTGTTTCTTACGCAGAAGCAATTCACAAAATACAGAAACTTCGTTAAATAGATATTTTTCAGTTTGGGAGAGAAAACTCTGATAGAAACCATTTCATACATTTTTTTATTTCTATCAGGTCCAAGTAGGAAGCGACAGTCTTTTACGAAAATGCATAATGCTGTTATTCCTGAAATTATTTACCACTATTGTGTATCTATCATAATGATGAGTTGATTGATTTTCCCAGTTATATAGGTTATGTATGAACACCCTCAAAATTCTCTGGTGAGTGTAATCACAATTATGGTGCATTATAAATGACAAATTCGATTATCTAAAACGCTTCGAATTATTTGTTTTTCTTCACAAAAATGGGGTTATCTAACATATACAACTGTCACAGTTTGTCGTTGTCCAATAACTCTCTCCAGAGAACTATTTAGCGGAAACTTGCTTTTAATAGTGCCAACCCTTAATATAGGAAGTTTCCAATATCTCTCTATTATTGAACTTTCCGTTCTGCATATATGAATTGTATCATTTTGCAAGAGTTGACTGCGGTAAATAACGTCTACCCGATATGGAAATAAACACCAAGTTAGAGTATAATTAATTAATAATGATAAAATTCTGAAATTTAATGCTTGTGGCTTTTACTTGATGCAAATCCATATTAACTCAATGAAAAATTATATACGGTTTACACTTATTTATTCAATATTGTGACGCGTTTCGTCGACACAGCGACTTCATCATACTACATCATACTAAATTCTTAACAAGTTATTATCTCCCTATACCTAGATGACATGGACACAGAATCATTTAAAACTAATTAATTAAGTTTCTCATGTAATTAGTTTTAAATGATTCTGTGTGCATGTCATCTAGGTATAGGGAGATAATAACTTGTTAAGAATTTAGTATGATGTAGTCTGATGAAGTCGCTGTGTCGACGAAACGCGTCACAATATTGAATAAATAAGTGTAAATCGTATATAATTTTTCATTGAGATAAAATTCTGAATTCAGTAATGAACATGTAACGCCATTTGGGCCAATAATTTCAAATATATCAATTTTTTTACTTTGAAAAACATTTGATAATTTTGAAATGAAGTATTCACCGGATAGTCAGATTCTGATTGCGAAAACGATACTTGAAGCTGTCATAACTCCGCATTGTTGGCTGATTGAGATAAACTTTCCTTTTGAAATAACCCCATAACAAAAAGTCTAATGGAGTCAGATCTGGAGATCCAGCCGGTCATTCAATAAAACCTCGCTGATAGATCCACCTGAACACTTCATTCAGGTAATCACGTACATCTTGAAAATTATGTGGTGGAGCTCCATCCTGATAAAGCCATAACGTTCCATTTGGGAGATCTGGATCTGCATCGTTCAGAGAAAGAACCATCAATGCCGGAATCAGGTCATCCACTTTTTCAGGAAATTGTGTATGTGCCTCCATCATCCAGTTTGTATTGTGATCTGACCAATAGTGACAGTTTCGTGTGACGGTTTCGGTGACGTCACTGCTTTTGATGCTCACGATATATCGTGCTTTAAAATTCTGGTTTGATTCGTAACTTTAAGAAATGGCAGGCTGCCTTCGTGATTACTCATTCTGCGGCTGTTCAGAAGTTTAGTCTCTCAGCTGCTTTTCTCAAAGATATTCCCTTTTCAACCAGCTCTATTGGTCCTTTCATATAATTAGAATTGTGTAGACCAGGCTTGGCAACCTATGGCCCACGGGCCACATGCGGCCCGCGAATAGAATTTCCCTGGCCCGTCAATGATTTTTTTCACACATGACGCACCTGCAGATTGAAGCAAATCTCCAGGTGCCAAATCAAACAATATTCAAGCAATTTCATTGCTGCATCAAGAAAATCTTTGTGAAAAATCGTTAAAATTTAAACACGTAATGGAGACAGTTGTTTCGTGCGTAAATTTCATTAATTCGAGATGTTTGAATCACCGCCAGTTCCAGCAATTTCTTCAGGATTTGGAATCATAATATGGAGATTATTATTTTCCATTGTGAAATTCACTGGCTCAGTAATGGCAAAATATTGAAGAGATTCTATGAACTGAGAGAGGAAGTGAAAACTTGCATGGAATTGATGGGAAAACTAGATATAGTCCAGCCTTTGGTGGGTGAGACATGGTTACCAAGTTTGGCGTTTTTGGTTGATGTTACCACGTATATATATATATATATATATATATATATATATATGTGTGTAGTTTTAAGGGATATCGACTGAAACGAGGTAGATTTTGGTATTCTTTATT
This sequence comes from Halyzia sedecimguttata, assembly GCA_937662695.2. Lineage (NCBI taxonomy): Eukaryota > Metazoa > Arthropoda > Insecta > Coleoptera > Coccinellidae > Halyzia > Halyzia sedecimguttata. Next base: position 13,988,909 of record OW569418.2, read on the forward strand.
TCTTGCCTAGCTTTCGGCAAACCTTGTTTCCATCATCAGGGCCAAAAATGTTGAGGTTATTCCTCAGTAGTTGTAAAAACACTTAAAGACATTAAGATAAACAGTTACAAAACGAAGTGGTCAATTTTAAAAACGCAATAAGTTATGTTGATGTAAATTTAACCTTAAATATTTTGATCACAGAGATATTTAAGGTTAAATTTACATCAACATAACTTATTGCGTTTTTAAAAATTGACCACTTCGTTTTGTAACTGTTTATCTTAATGTCTTTAAGTGTTTTTACAACTACTGAGGAATAACCTCAACATTTTTGGCCCTGATGATGGAAACAAGGTTTTCCGAAAGCTAGGCAAGAAATAAAGAGTACCAAAATCTACCTCGTTTCAGTCGATATCCCTTAAAACTACACACATTTATAGTACGACTGTTAGTGAACTATTATTTTGACTGAGAGCTGTATATGTGTTAGAAGAGGTTGGTGTAACGGGGTACCATACAATTCGACGTATGATACAAGAGCTTAGGGAAAAACCTCAGCAAAAAACCCTTTCTCCCCGTGAGTGTGGTGATTTGTAACTATTGTTTACAAAATTTGCTGAAATTTAAAAATATTGATGGGGATATATTTCTTCAATGTGGATTCCCTCGTCAAAAAACGGATAGGTTTCTCCAAGGTACTCGAAACTCAACCTGAAAAATGAAAAGACAAGAGGAGGAAACGAACAAATTAAAAATAATACATAACCTTTCAAAAGTGTCCTCTCACAAAAATACTTCTCTGTAGGCGAATGGGATCTCGTGGAGAAGAATCGCCTCCGCTAGTTTTCGAAGATATTCACTCCTGAAATCCCATCAATATTTGAATTCAAATATGAAAATGTTGCTCGTAAGGCCAGGAGGGTCTCTTTCAAAACCAGGTCTGACCGGTCCAAGTCCAAGCGATGATTATTCAGAACTTCAGATGTTCGAAGCCCGCTACAGGGCCCTTAAGAAGGGTTATCATCTCCTATAGATATATATTTTACTTTATATTGTATAAAAGAATGAAAAAATGCACCGGACAAATTACGACTTATGTCATGATGACATAATATGTTACCACGTACATGAACTAATTGAATTTGGACATGCAGAAACCAGGACAATTTGCTTATGAGCCTTTTACTATGTCAAGTCTTTCCAAAGCTAACTTCCGTTGCGGGTGAATCAAATTCTTAGGGAAATACATATCATTTTCCTACCCTGGCGGCTCATAAAAATTTCGACAAAAATGCCCTAGCACAGGAATTATCTTCACTAAACACGGAACTCACATCAAGATTTGAGGATTTCCGTTCACGCGAATTTTAATTCTAACTATTCATGTCTCCTTTTGAACTGGATGTGGAGCAAGTGGAAATGTGGCTTCAGATGGAATTAATTGAGCTCCAAGCGGACGATGTTCTGAAAAATCTGTGTCATGAGTTACCTTTGCAAGATTTATATGTGAGATATGTTTCGAAAGACAAATGTACAAATTTAGTTAATTTCATATGTCGATTTATGTCTCTTTTTGGTAGTATACTCTTTGCTGTGAGCAATTTTTCTCGAGAATGAATATTACGAAATCAAAGAATCGATCAAGGATTATGGATTCGAATTTGGAAAATATCTTAGGCGTAGCAACTACATCAGTCCCACCTAATATTGATTGTGAAAGAAACACAACCCCAGGTATATCATTAGTTATCGAGTTGTTTTTTTAATTCTCCTAAGGATTGTTAGGTTCATTTCATTTTTGGCGCTCTTGTTCCTCGGAGCAGAGTGCTCATCAATTTGCCCAAATGACTATAATTTGCAAATTTTTGGCTGAAAATGGACGGTTTGTACTCATTGATCAAGAATCCGTCGTCAAAATCGATTCTGTCCGGCCGTCCATTAACACGGTAACTCTCGAACGGAATGAGCTAGACAGATTTTCAGAGTAGGTTTGGGAGATAAATATCTCGGTTAGGTTCGTTATCGAGCAAAATCGGCTCGTTGTTTCGGAGTAACCAAAAAAAATGTTTATATTACAAATTTCAAATTCAATTTTTCAGTTTCATCATAAGAATCCATTGATATAATTCTCAATCTATTACGGTTAGAAATGTATATTTTCGGCCCGTGGTCTACAAAAAATTCTTCTATTTGGCTCTCAAAAAAGGTTGCCCATGCCTGGTGGAGGCCAATTTCCGTCTTCCTGCTTCAATTCCTAACGATTTTCGATATAATACACCTTTACAAAAAAAAATGGGTTCAAGCCCTGTGGACAGGAGCTTTCTGGCGCTCTAGTTCAAACAGACAAATTATATCTCCGAAAGTATTGGTTTCTTAGAGTTGGGAATTATATCCATGTATTCATATGATAGAACTGCATCATAAAGGAAATTCAATTCAAATAATAGTTTATTTATAAAGATTAAATGAGCAATCATGAGAACGAGAACTGCACCATGGAAGAAATCAAATTAAATCTGGCCAATTTTGCCCAATAACGAACTTAAACGAGATATTCATCTCCCTAACCTACTCTGAAAATTTCAACTACCTACCTCATTCCGTTCGAGAGTTATATCTATGTCTATGGATAAAAAGCAGTCTCACTACTCTCAGATCTCTTACTTCATGTTCCGTTCCGAAATGTAAGACTTTTCTGAGAAATTCTAGTTTCGGAGCAAACAACTGAGATTTTTCTCACTTCGCTCACAATTCTTCGATTGATTAGATAATGTCATGTCTCAGGAAAATAAGTTGACATTATGACAAATTAATACATAGAATAATTATATCATTCTGTGACAACGTTGAAATACGATTTATTATTGAAATTTTGAAAAATCATATCTCCGAAAGTATTGGCTTGTTAGAGTTAAAAATGATATCATTGGTTTCTTATGGTAAAACTGCTTATTGAAAAAAATTTAATTTGGAAATTGTTCTGTAAAAAAAATTTTTTTTTTGTTACTCCGAAACCATCTGTCCGATTTTGCCCAATAACGAACTTAGCCGAGATATTTATCTCCCAAACCTACTCTGAAAATTTCAACTGTCTAGCTCAACCGTTCGAGAGTTATCGTGCCTACGGCCGGCCGGACGGCCGGACAGAATGAATTTCGACCACGGATTCTTGATCAGTGAGTCGAACCAAATCGTTTAAGACCATTTTCATCGACAAATTCGAAAATTACAGACATTTGGGCAAATTGATAAGCACTCAGTTCCGAGGAACTAGAGCGCCAAAAATAATCAGATGGGATACACTATAGGTAACAAGATACCTCACATCCTACTGTCCGAGGAAAAACTTCGTTACAATTATATAGGTTAAAATTGTAATAAACATTGTACACTATTACAACGACAACTAAATGAAGATTAACCAGTAATTAAAAGTCTTTCGTGCAAATGCAGTCCCAAAACTTTGTTGGTTGATGAATCTCTCATTTTACTATTGTTTATGTAGATGAGGGGTCAATGCTTTCCTCCTTATGTGAAATTAACTCGTACGGATTTCTTCCATGAAGTATATTTTTGATCTGACCCAGATCTGCAATCTACTAGATGCCTCTTTAAGATACTCGTGGATACAAGAATTTTAATATCGTCTGAAGAAGTTTCCATTAAGATATACACTTTTGCGGGTAGGTGTGTTGTATACACCGTGTATAATAGCGGACTAATAACTCTTGCTTGGAAATCTCCTTATGGAATAGGATAATTTAAAATGTACTCATATCCAGAGCTTTCCTTCAGATAAGATCTGATCAACTTGAAGTAACATATTCATAGGCATTTTTTGATTGCACCTAATAGACCATGATGTCATACTTCGAAGGCTTAAGTCATATATAAAACGTCAATGTACGGTATAATAATAATAATAATAATAAGCAGAGGAAGAACTGAAGAAACAGGAGAAGACATCGACCTAGAAGGGGGAATAAGCATTCGACACCTCGAAGAGAAAGAAACATACAAGTTCCTTGGGATGAAACAACGAGGTGCACTGGAGATAACCCAAATCAAGGATGCCTTAACAGCTAGCTACAAAAAGAAGTTCCGAGATATATGGAAATCATAGCTGCCCGCGAAAAATAAAGTATCTGCTACGAACAGCTTGGCAACACCGATAATCACCTACTCATTCGGGATAGTTAACTGGACAGTGAATGAAATTCTCGAGCTAGATAGAACCACTCATAAAGTGGTGAACATGAATCGTAGCCTGCATCCCAACTGCTCGATTCAAAGGATATACCTTCCACGAACGCAGGGAGGCAGAGGTTTGCAAAGTTTGGAATACCAACACCATCAACAAACGTTGGAAATGGCAATAAGGATATTGAGAAGCGAAGACCCGCTTCTGAAAATGGTGGCTCAGCATGAAATCAGGAACCAAGGAGCATTCCTATTTAGGGCTGGTCAGAGAGCTTTGGAGAAGCTCTGTATAACCTGCATATCAATCGATCATGAGCTAGCATGAACACCTATCTCGCCAACAGACCAAAGAAGAGTTGGCAGAGAGATAAGGCAGGCACCACTGAAGAAACTACTCGAAGATCACATGAGTAAACACCTGCACTCCATATACTGAAGGAGTTTGAAAGATCAGGGCCTGTCGGAAGAATTATCCTTCGCCTTTTTGAAGTCCGCTGGACTCAAGTCGGAAACTGAGGGATTTGTTATAGCTTGTCAAGATGGGGTTATAAATAGTAAATAATAAAAAATGGTATAAAAAGAACATCATGAAATTGGACACCCCCGCAACGTGCAGAGCATGCCACAGCCAGCAAGAAACTATTATGCACATTCTATCTGCTTGCAGAGTCCATGCTCCATCAGGATATGTGGAAAGACACAATGCGGCACTCCGAATTCTCTACTTCCATCTGAGAGAGGTTTATGGTATAGAAAAGGAACCAGTGCTACCATATGTGCCACTGGAGATTGAAGCAGTTGTTGAATTAGTAGGGCTCGCATCTACTGGAACTATGCAATTCCAAAAACCCGGCAGATCCACGCCATAAAGCCAGATATACTTCTGCTGGACAAAGAACTCAAGAAATTGTTTGTCGTCGAATTTTCCTCCCCCGCAGAAAATAATGTGGTGATGAAAGAAGAACAGAAGAGGGAGAAATACAAGGATTTAATGTTTGAACTTGGGATCTTGTATCCAAGGCATAAGGTTAGGATGGTCATACTAATCATAGGATGCCTAGGCGGAATGAGAGCGAACTACGTGACCGAATTGAAGATTATTCCGGCCTGCAAATCTCTGGCCGAGGATTCAGCTCAGAGAGTGCAGAAAGCGGCGTTGCTCGGATCAATTCGAGTCGTCAGGTCCCATCAACAATGAAGGCCGCTTGCAGCTCATCTCTTTTGTTAAGAGACGCTGTAAGGGCAGGACGAAGAACTACTCCAAGGAACGTGCGAGAGGGTTTTTAGTGAGTAACCATCAACATCTGGAGTCTCACACTCCTGAGAGGAGCAGACCCTCTCAGGGCGGGCCTATAAAAGGTTTGTCCTCTCGAGCGGGAAAAAAAATTATTATAATCGGCCTTTATTGAATCTGTAAAATTACAATTTGTAATCATGAGAAAAACAAATTCATATCACAAATTCAATCACAGGGCGGAGTTCAGATAGGTCATTCACCCTCTGTTCTACCAGTCAAACCCTGTTGCAAAGTCTTACTCATTTCTTGACTTATGTGGATCAATTTAAATCTAATTTGCTGTTGAGCTATCCATTCCAGCTAATTAGTGAGACTTCTGACGATTCCTGGACTCTTAGGCGCCCCAAAACCAATTGCGATAACGGCGAGAAATCCCATGCCGGGCCCAAAGAACATGTAGATACCAACTACTTTCAAAGTTCACCTCGCTGATGCCTCGAACCCCATTAATCGGCCCGGAGAAATCTAATCCTTTCTTCTAGAACATTTAGTGCTTGAATAGAAGAATGTTACGCGTCTCATAAATCTTGGGCAATGCTTATCTCACTTTGTGGGAGACCCGACTTCCAGGAATTAGTCTTAGGCACGCTTATTGTTATCTTGGAATGCCATTTCTCGGAGCCAAGGGATTGACCCATCAGCGTTGAAAGCCACCTTGGAAGTATAACCCCATGAGATTGCCGAAAAATGGAGTAGAGTAGTTTTAGAGAGTAACCCTGGTCGCAGCCAGCTTATCGATAGTTAGTTCCGGAACTTTTATTCCCTTGGAGGGTTAAGGCTGGTTTATGCTGGCTGGTAACTTCAACTTAACCCTTAACTTAAAAATTGAAACGTAGATTTCTAGGAATATTGTTTATACTGAGACTAAAGAATCCGTTGAATTATTAATAATAATAATAATTAATAAGTTAACGGATTCTTTAGTCTGATTATAAGCCATAACACTAAAAATCTATGTCTGTATAGGATTAAGTTAAAGTTACCAGCCAGCATAAACCAACCTTTAGACGGCAATTAAACGAGTAACTACCGTTTATACGAGTTTATGCCTTGAAATAACATGAGACGGCTCACGTTCACTTAAGAGATTCTACGGCGTGATTCATATTAGCCAACTCTCACTTAGACAAAGTCAGAGTAAATTGCGACTGAATCATTCATGCAGTAAATGTCGAGCTTCAGTAATTGCTACAGTAAATTCTTCGAAGATGTAAAGACTTTTATCGTTTGTGTACATGATAAATAAAGTATTCATATCAGAAGCAGTATTTTGATTACTGAAGACGCAAAATACTATATGCTAGGAGCGTAAATCATTCAACTACTAGGCGATTGACAAAAAAATCCTACATATTCATACCTTCTATGGAATTTTAGTTAATATAATGATTCATTTTTTTCTAGAGTTATCCCATCTGATTTGGAAGATCTAAAACAACAAAAAATCGACCTCATCCAAATTGTAGTTTGCAATTTATACCCGTTTGTTAAGACTGTCAGTAATGCAGATGTCACCATCGCTGATGCTGTGGAAAATATAGATATTGGGGGAGTAACTTTATTGAGAGCTGCTGCCAAAAATCATGCTAGGGTAACTGTTATTTGTGATCCAAAAGATTATTCCACCATAGTGGATGAATTGAAGGTTTCTTCGGATAAGGATACTTCATTGAATACTAGGTAAGTGTACTTTCAAACAGTTTCAAATTGATCGATTTTATATATTAAACTCTTTATATAATCATTTGATTCTTGAATATTGATAGTTTTGCAGATGTCTTGCACATGATTATTCAAGTGCAATGTGAGGGATATTCATTAAACAGTTATTTTTGTATACTTCATATTTTGCTAACATCAGATAAAACACAAAGAATATTATTCAAGTAGTTTTCCGTTTTATTTTCAGGCAGCAATTGGCCCTCAAGGCTTTCACTCACACCTCAGAATATGATCTTGCAATCACAGACTACTTCAGAAAGCAATATTCCGCAGGAGGATCTCAACTTACCCTACGATATGGCATGAATCCCCATCAGAAACCAGCACAATTATTCACAACCCTACCAAATTTACCACTGAAAGTTATAAATGGGTCCCCGGGTTTCATCAACTTATGTGATGCTTTAAACGGGTGGCAGCTGGTTAAAGAATTGAAGGCAGCACTATTCTTACCTGCTGCAACAAGTTTCAAACATGTATCACCTGCTGGAGCAGCTGTGGGAACACCACTAAGTAATATTGAGGTTAGTTTTATCTTTTTAAGAAAAATAATTTTAGATCATGAATTGATTGAGCAGATTGAGTTTTATATTATGAAGGTTTCTCAAGTATACTAGGAAAATTATGTCCAGATGAAAATTCTCGCCCCTCGTAACTGCCTAGGAGAGCCGATCTGAGTACACTTTTCCTTCGCTAAATACTCAGTTTTGTTTTTCTAGATTTCCCCGAAGGCAATTAATAATGATAACAAACGTCTGGAAAATAATTCTGAAAGCCTTGAATTTACAATACATAAGAAGGAGAGCTGTAATTAGTCAATCGACCATTGCATGATATAATAAGGATGATGATATGTGCGTATTATTATATGCAATAATAATAATGGAAATAATTTTCAACTATATGCTATTTTTGACCATTATAATGCGCCTGGTTAACATCATTAGAGGCAAGTCAAAGTGAATCGATGATTAATTTATTTCCGAACTGTCAAAACTGTTCAAATTACACTGGACATGGGATTTGACTTACTGATGATTTCATTGGATTGATTAGCGGATTTCCAATGAATGTTAATGATATTACGGTATCGTACTTTCATGGCTTATTGAATCCATTACTAAAGGGGATGAAAATAACGTATTTCCGTATTCTAACAATCGTTTATTTTGAGACATCATCGATTCAATAAATAATAGGGGAATATTAAGGAATATAGAACATATAAAATCAACTTTTCTTCGAAAAATTAATTATGTTCGAAAGATTGGTGGAACTTAAATTTTATTAAATTTGTTGTTCCTGGATACAGACACGGGAAGATAGCCAATGGTTTGACATTGTACGATTTCTATCAACCAAACACTTATATCAATAACCTAGGTCCTAGGGAGGTCTGTATTGCCTGGAAACGAATTCGATATCAGCGAACCTTAAAATTCTATTGGTTACATTCTTGTTATTTCAAGTTTATGAAATTTAAACATGTGTAGAAGGCCAATATTGTCTCCTAATTGGCCCATAGTTCTTTGTATAGATGGGAAAGTTTTAATCTTCTTGTAACGTTTCATGACGTCACACTTGAATATTTATCCCTAGAGATAACTGGGATTTAGTTTGCCATGTTGGGTCTGACCCTTGAAAATAATATTTTTAAAGAGAACAACTTTGATTTGTTCCGAGAGTTCAGTGTCTTGTAAAAGCACGACCACTCTTCAGCGATTTATGGCCTATTTCCTGTGAAACACTTCAGAACAAATGCTTAAATGGCTTCAGAAACTGAAGTGTCAAGAGATTTATCAGTTCTTAAGACATAGACCATCATGCTATTCATTTTACTGTTTAATCAAGTAAAGTCAGTTCAGATGGGTGGGATAAATTCCAGATTTCGAATGCCCAAGATTAAAAATCTTAGAAGTGCCCTCAATGGTGCTTGCATCCGGAGATATTCCCGCTTCATAAACTGCAAATGAGAGTATTGTTGTAACATATCAGGGTAGGTTTAAGATCGAAACCCCAATCATTGTTAATATTTCCCCCGTTTTTAACCAGATGAAGGAACCTCCTATTTGGTTGTTTACATATAATTTCACTTCAAGAATTCACTACTACTACTACTTCCCTTAGTTCATGACACATTACTATTTTCATCGGTCGCGAAACTACTTCCTTTAGTTCTCGCACCAACTTTGTAGTCACTTCTTCCTTGCTATACATATTCATATAGATAGAAGATTTTAGATTATATGAATATTGCATTTGTATAATTATTTCATGCTTGTTATTAAGGTGTTGGTAACAAGAAAATACATGTTTTCTACAAACGTCAAAAAATGACAAGGTTCGCGCATTGACAACAATATGCGAAGTGACCCTTTTTTTTCATTTTCCTTCGTTACCATGACACCGTGCGCGAAGTAGTGTGCGAAATACTTACTTCGCACACTGCATGTAAACTATATGGAATTTTTATATTTTAACCTTTATGTTCCTCAATCAAGCGAAAATTCAAGAAATCATTTATTTATTAATGTATAACAATAATTAAGGCTTTCAAATTGTGAGAAAATTTAACACTACCTAATTTTATTTATTATTTACAATGTTAACATTAATGGTGCAGAAACCAATATTTATTCCTAAACCAGATAACTCAGATTCAGCTTGTGATTTCGTAGTTTTGGGAGTTGGAAGACTATCTATTTTGGATTTGCAAGCAACTGCCGTAGAGGTAACAGCCCTTGATCCTGAAATTTCATAGTCTGAAATTTTATTTGATATTTGAATTTTATTGTTGATAGAATCTTCCACGTATCCTTCGGCCACAGTCAAAGATTTCTATCCTCCATGAGCTTCAAAACACATATATCGGTCCCCGTATTAGCATGGAGTGTGGCTGATGTGTTTTGCTATTAAGCTAGGTATCTTTCCAATACTATTTATTCCAACAACTTGGTTAAAACATCTCTTTTTTTGATACTTCAAAAACAATCGGCGACTGGTAGCATAACTTGGACGAAGAGCCGCATATTTTCGTTAAATGTCAATATAATCTAAATTTGAAACTGTAAAAATTCGTTGTATATTCGTTTTTGTATCGGGTACTTTAAAAATCAAAATGTAATTTTCATCTTCTTTGTCATCGACCGTCATTTTAGTGTAATTGTTATCTAATTGCAAGTAACAATTTAAGCCGTAATCAACTAGATTACTGCTGGGTACTTAAATTCAAGTATAACTACCCTCTTTTCATCGGTTGTGCATTCACAACGTTTCTCAAAGTAGAAACAACAAAAACTCATGCCTCCTGATAAAAGAATCGGGTGTGAAAAATCTGATCCTTCGAAAAAACATTATCCCAACAAAAATCAAGATTCAACACTTGTATTCATTCGAATTTTAAAAGAATCTAAAGTTGAATGTTTTCAGGCAAAAGTATGTATGGTAGAAGATATCGTCGATCAACTTACTCCTTTGGCAATAGCATATGCTAGGGCTAGAGGTGCCGACCGTATGTCTTCTTTTGGCGACTTCGTGGCCTTATCCGATGTATGTGATATACCTACTGCTAAAATAATTTCCAGAGAAGTTTCTGATGGTGTAATAGCACCAGGTTATACTGCAGAAGCTTTAGAAATCCTCAAGAAGAAGAAGAATGGAAATTACTGCGTTTTACAAGTAAGTTAGCAAAGGAATTGATTGCACAATCATTTTCTTGATTTTTATTTATAATAACATAAAAATAATTTGCATTATTAGTATTAGATACCAACAGAGAGAGCAAGCTGTTCTTGGCCAAACCAGTACGCGATCTCATGAGATCGACGTGTGACCAACTTGCGCCTGACGAATGTGGAGCGGCGAACATATTTTTCATTATTCTAGAAAACTCATCTCGATTATTCTCCTCCGACACCTCGCTATTCATGGAATGACTTATCTTCGAAGTAATTTTATATTACCATCCCCAAATCGTATTTATTATTATTATTTATTTATTTATTTTGTAAACAGGAATACAAACAGGTATTATTCTAAGTGCAACAAGTCTTCTCTAACAATTGTGTTAGGAAATAATCATAGATCACGAAAGTGTTATTTTTATGAATGAGTTCTCAAGGTAGAAGAATAGTCATCATCTGCTGTCGAGAAATAAATTCATCTCCTTTCATTTCATTCTTTTATACAATATAAAGTAAAATATATATCTATGGGAGATGATAGCCCTTCTTAAGGGCCCTGTAGCGGGCTTCGAACATCTGAAGTTCTGAATAATCATCGCTTGGACTTGTACCGGTCAGACCTGGTTTTGAAAGAGACCCTCCTGGCCTTACGAGCAACATTTTCATTTTTGAATTCAAATATTGAAGGGATTTCAGGAGTGAATATCCTCGAAAACTAGCGGAGGCGATTTTTCTCCACGAGATCCAATTCGCCTACAGAGAAGTATTTTTGTGAGAGGAGACTTTTGAAAGGTTATGTATTATTTTTAATTTGTTCGTTTCCTCCTCTTGTCTTTTCATTTTTCAGATTGAGTTTCGGGTACCTTGGAGAAACCTATCCGTTTTTTGACGAGGGAATCCACATTGAAGAAATATATCACCATCAATATTTTTAAATTTCAGCAAATTTTGTAAACAATAGTTACAAATCACCACACTCACGGGGAGAAAGGGTTTTTTGCTTAGGTTTTTCCCTAAGCTCTTGTATCATACGTCGAATTGTATGGTACCCCGTTACACCAACCTCTGCTAACACATATACAGCTCTCAGTCAAAAGAATATATATATATATACCTACTTCTGACCATCACGGAAATCATCAGCTGTATCAATCATCCAAGTCATCGAAGTATTCGCCAGTTCATCCAGATGAGGACAACAAAATTCATTTTCTTGATCTGTATCATCCTTTTTCATCCGGTTAGCCGCCGGACAGAATCAAGTTTGACCTCGGATTCTGCATCAGTGAGCCGAAACTAATCGTTTGAGACCATTCTCGGCCAACAATTCAAAAATTACAGACATTTGGACGAATTGATAGGCACTCTGTTCACCTGAAAAGCGCGCCAAAAACCTTTTGCTGATCCCGCTGAAAGCAGGCAATCCAACGTTCGAGCAGGACAACGTCTATTCGATACGCTACTAAAATATAACACATCGATAGGTGATTTTTCAATTCCCCAATTTTTTTTAACACTGTTATCATCATCATCATCAACCAGCCCTCATAGCGTCCACTGCTGGATATAGGCCACCCTCATGACTTGCCACCTGACTCTATCCTGGCCTGCCTGGATCCAGTTGTTAGCAATCCTTTTCAGGTCATCGGTCCATCGTGTAGGTGGTCTTCCTCTACTCCGCTTATCGGTGCGTGGTCTCCATTCCAACAACCTCTTTGTCCATCTATCGCCGCTCATTCTGGCTACATGACCTGCCCAATTCCACTTCAACGGGGTTATTCGCTCGACGATGTCCATTACGCCGGTTTTTCTCCGCAGGTCCTGGTTCGTAACGTGGTCTCTCAAACTCAATCCAGTCATTGACCTTTCCATTTTACGTTGTGCAACCTTCAGTTTTTTTGCGGATGTCTTTGTTAAGGTGAGTGTTTCCGCGCCATAGGTGAGCACTGGTAGAACGCATTGATCGAAAACTTTTCTTTTTTGACAGATGGGTAAGTCACTCTTGAAGACGTGTTTCAACTTTCCGTAGGCTGCCCATCCAAGGCTGATCCTTTTATGCATCTCACATGTCTGATTATCTCTAGATATTCTAATTCAATCTCAAGGCTCAGGTACGTGTATTTTTCGACCCATTTGATTTCTGTGCTATCGATGTTTAGGCCTTCGCTCATGACAAGATTTGTCATGATCTTTGTTTTGGAAAGGTTCATTTTCAGACCGACCCCGGAGCATGCCACTTCTAATTCATGGAGCATTTGCTTCGCCTCTCCTAAATCGTCAGTTGTTAGGACGATATCGTCTGCGAAACGGAGGTGGCTAAGCTTCTGTCCGTCTATGTTTATTCCTTTTGTATCCCAATCAAGTGATTTGAAGGCATGTTCCAGGACTGTGATGAATAATTTAGGAGACATGGTGTCTCCTTGCCTCACACCTCTTCCCATTTTGATACGGTTGGTAGCTTCATGTAGTCTAACTGACATAGTAGCGTTTTTGTATATATTGTAGATAAGTTTTGAATATCTGTAATCTACTCGGCATTCTCTCAGGGCGTCTAGTATGGCTTTCATCTCTATAGTGTCAAAAGCTTTGTGGAAGTCTATGAATAGGAGAACCAGTGGCCTATTGTATTCGATGGTTTTTTCAATGAGTGTCTTTATACTCTGTAGATGATCATTTGTCCCAAAGCCCGATCGGAAACCCGCTTGCTCTCTTGGCTGGTAAAGCTCGAGTTTGCTTTCCAGCCTTGATGTTATGACTCTAGTAAACAATTTGTGTAGATGGCTGAGGAGGGTTATTGGGTGGTAATTTTCCAGGTTCATCTTATCTCCCTTTTTATGAATTAGTATGGTGGTAGCTCCATGCCACTGATCCGGGATAGTGCTTTGGTGTAGGCATAAGTTGAAAAGCACTCGTTTCTTTTCCAGTAAGAAAGGACCTCCCGCTTTTATTTCTTCTGCAACCACCTCATCCTCCCCGGGTGCTTTATTGCTTTTCATCTCGCCGAAGGTAGATCTGAGATAATCAATCTAAGAAATAAACATGGCAACATCACTTCAAATCGAGATGAAATCCTTGGCATCGTGGAAGAGTTCTATTGCGAACTATACCGCAGCCGCATCCAAGAACCCTTAAATTTAAACGTGGTTACACAAGAGCGAGGTGTTATAAATCAAGGATCGGAAGAGATGCCGGACATCGTTATTGAGGAAATTTTAACACTGTGGATAATGGTAATGCATTGGAATTTTGCAGAACAATCTACTCTTAGCAATCTTCATGCACAATGTTAGTATCGCAAATTATAATGGTATGTGTTCATCTGTTCTAGATCTGTCCCAACTATGAACCTGATGCAACTGAACGCAAAGTACTCTTCGGACTTACTCTGGAACAAAATAGGAATAATGCTGTTATTGATCAAAATCTTTTCAAAAATACTGTAACAAACAACAAAACGCTACCAGAGTCGGCTATTCGTGACTTAATTGTTGCCACTATTGCTCTAAAATACACTCAGAGTAATTCAGTATGTTATGCAAAGAATGGACAGGTGATTGGTATTGGTGCCGGTCAACAGTCAAGAATACACTGCACCCGATTGGCTGGAGATAAAGCAGATAACTGGTGGTTGAGGCAACATCCTAAGATCTTGAATATGAAATTCAAGAAAGGCGTGAAGAGAGCTGAAATTTCAAACGCGATTGATAATTATGTTAACGACACTGTTGGTAAGTAAATACTATTTATAACATTTAGATATTTATCAAATTGCCTGTCAATTTTCTCGACTTCGACAGCGATTTCTTCAGACGATGTGTTGGTTGAAAAAATGTGTTAGTATACATGGTGTTTCACGAATTATTGTACGGGCTTTCAGTGCAGATGCAGGACAATTTGGTGAGTCTGAATCAGTGTTCGAAATATGTCCGAAATATGTGTATTCGTTTAAGAGATACACGCCCGCCAACATTCAATAATTTGAAGTCTGGGCTACCCCACTCTCTATAATTTTAATTTTTATCATGCTCAGACCTGTCGTTTGTTTACATAAATGCAGTTCGCAATTCTCATTCCATTTTACATTCAAAGTTCAAAAGTTAATTTTTGATTTGTGTTATTAAAATGATTTCAAGAACAAGTGTCTTTCCATAAGTGAAAAAAAAGCGTGTGATTGAAGCTGTGGAGGATGGACAAATATTTGAAATAATACATAAATCACGGATTTTGATCGAACTCTTGATTATTTGAATTTCATCAGAACAGCCTCTTGATTATTTGAACACTTATTATTTTGAACTCGATAATTTCGAGTTATCGAGAGTCCACTGTGTAAGATATTCAGGTTAAATTATATGTGGACCAAAAGTCATCTTCGTGATTTTTTCAAAATGTTCTCCCAATCAGTGCCGTCTCGAATTTAAGTTCTCCTACTTACATTCTTGCCTAATGGTTAGTAAATAGATTCAATAGCTTTTAAAATTCGTCACACATTTGCAATAAAGTACCTACCCCGATTTAGTAGATAAATTGAAAGATTCGAAAATTTATGATAAGGGTCTCTTCAATTCGTGGGACATGGTTTCATTATTTTCTGATACCTCCGTTAAAGTCGCAATAGAAAATTTTAGAGTTGGACCTATTTATTTCCAGCTGTTCGAAATGAAGTAGGTACGCAATTACGAACCCAAAATTTCCAGAAATAAATTCGGTAATGACAACAATACGCACCAGATGTCACCCATAAATTATATCGATTGTTAAACGAACCTCTCATATCTCGCCCTCGAGTCTGAAATACCGTCAATGGAAATTGGAAATATCAAAACATTCGAAACATAGACCAGATTTCTCGGCATTCTCGTAACTCGAATCGCGTTTTCTTTCTCATTGCCACATTATAGATGACCGAAAATCATTCGAATGAATTGCTCGCGTTTTTCAAAACACTTTGAGAAGTTTCAATAAGGTTCGATTATTTCACTCGAGAAGTCCCATCTCTAGAAAATTTGAAAGACTGGCCTTCTAGTTTAGATCTCCCCAAATCGAAATCAATGATGTCTCGCTTTGCATGGAGCTAAATATCTTTCCTTTTAACGATAGATATCATAAACAAACATTCGGTACGGCCATGCATGGTTTTTCCCTTTTTGGCTGATCTATTCTTCAGCAAATTAGAACATGAAATAAAAATTGGTTGGAGCACTGACGTGAAATCAGGAGCGTGCATGATTGGACACTCTTAATCGAATTTATCATCGATATATGGGTGATTCCATTCTAACTGTGATATTCAATGTCCTGTATTGTTTGTTCTCATATGTCATTAATTAATAATCAATTTATGAAATTTTTGTGCTTATTGGAAAATTATGAACATATTTCAACATTATTTTCATATAATATAACTTGCCACTTACAGAAAACTTACAATATATCACTTAAATGTCAGTACCATGTCCATTTCTAGAATTTATTTATTAAATGTCAGTACCGAGTCATGTCCATTTCTAGAATTTATTTATAAATTGTTAGTTTTTTTTGTCGTAATAAATGATTTAAACTAATTACATCATACATTCTAATGTTTATGATCAAACTGAACAAAATTGACACATTTTTTATTTAATGTATTAAGTAAAGCTTTTAAGCTTTAAATACAAAAGTTATTGAACCGGAATTCAATGTTAACTTAATACATTAAACAAAAAATGTGTCAATTTTGTTCAGTTTGATCATAAACATTAGAATTTATGAGGTAATTAGTTTAAATCATTCATTACGACAAAAAAAACTAACAATTTATAAATAAATTCTAGAAATGGATATGGGACTGACATTTAAGTGATAAATTGTAAGTTTTCTGTAAGTGGCAAGTTATATTATATGAAAATAATGTTAAAATATGTTCATAATTTGCCAATAAGCACAAAAATTTCATAAATTGATCATTAATTAATGACCTATGAGAACAAACAATACAGGACATTGAATATCACAGTTAGAACGGAATCACCCATATACTGTTTTCTGAGCTTTTATAATATATTAATACATTAGGTACATACCATTTTAACGACAGACTTCTGTAACGAGAGAATCGTCTATGATCAAAGATTTTTTAATTCTGATATTATGTATTCTATTGGAATTGAAGTATAAAAAAAATTCACGAAGCTCCGCGAAAATTAGTGGGTAGGCATTCCACAAGTAATCACCGAGTTTAAGCTGGATCAGATTTATATATTTTGAGTTATAGGGGAAATAAAAACAAAATTTCACATGAGTATAACTCCCAAATCATTTGTCCGATTGCCAATTAACGAACTCAAATGTCGCGTTCGGATGCGCAACCTACCCTGAAACGGCTAGGTAGCAATTCGCTATCCCTTTCCGTTCTCAAGGTATCGTGAGGTACCTCAATATTATTAATATTATTTCGTAATTTTGTTTTAATTTTCTAGTGGTACGGTCCTCACAAAATTTCACACACGTCTTTATGTGGATATTCTACAACTAGTTACCAAGTTTCATTTCGATCGGGTCCGTATTTTTTGAGTTATCGAGAAAAAAGTATTCCAGATTGACATATTTGCAATTATTGTGTATGAAATATTTGATATCAACGAATTTACCAATATCTTAAATATGAAATATCCATCAATCAAGTTCACATTTGAAATGGAAAAGGCTAGCTCCATGCCATCTCAAATTCGATCAGCTTTAATATTTTTGGCGCTCTAGTTCCTCGGAACTGAGTGCTTATCAATTTGCCCAAATGTCTGTAATTTTCGAATTTTTCGATGAAAATGGTCTTAAACGATTTGGCTCGACTCACTGATCAAGAATCCGTGGTCGAAATTCATTCTGTCCGGCCGGTCCGGCCGGCCGGCCGTAGGCACGATAACTCTCGAACGGAATGAGCTAGACAGTTGAAATTTTCAGAGTAGGTTTGGGAGATGAATATCTCGGCTAAGTTCGTTATTGGGCCAAATCGGACAGATGGTTTCGGAGTAAGAAAAAAAATTTTTTTTTTACTAAACAAATTCCAAATTAAAATTTTTTTCAATAACCAGTTTTACCATAACAATCCAATGATATCATTTTTAACTCTAACAAGCTGATACTTTCGGAGATATGATTTTTCAAAATTTCAATAATAAATCGTATTTCTACGTTTTCACAGAATGATATAATTATATATTATATAATTGGCGATCTAGTTCCTCGGAACTATGTGCTTATCAATTTGCCCAAATGTCTGTAATTTTCGAATTTTTCGATGAAAATGGTCTTAAACGATTTGGTTCGACTCACTGATCAAGAATCCGAGGTCGAAATCGATTCTGTCTGGCCGGCCGGTCGTAGGCACGATAACTCTCGAAGGAAAGGAGTTAGTGGATTGAAATTTGCAAGGTGGATTTGGAGAGTAAATATCTCGGACGAGCTCGTTAATGGGCGAAATCCATCAAGCGGTTTCGGAGTTATGGCCGATTTTAGTAAAAATATTTTTTATGAATATTTCCAAAACCAATCACTTGATCTATCTGAAATTTAGCATCAAATTGTAGAATCAATGCCTTTATACGCGTGTGAAGTTTTGTATTGACCAGATTACCGCAAAGTGTCAAAAAAAAATTTTGAAAATGTAAAAAAAGGTTTTCTACAATAACTCTCGAACGGAATGAGCTAGGTAGTTGAAATTTTCGGAGTAGGTTAGGGAGATGAATATCTCGGTTAAGTTCGTTATTGGGCAAAATTGGCCATATTTAATTCGATTTCTTCCATGGTGCAGTTCTCATTCTCAGATTGCTCATTTAATCTTGATAAATATACTATTATTTGAATTGAATTTCCTTTATGATGCAGTTCTATCATAAGAATACATTGATATAATTCCCAACTCTGAGAAACCAATACTGTCGGAGATATAATTTGTCTGTTTGAATGAAATTGTACGATTGGGGTATGGAAAACAGCAAGTTGCAATTGACGTTAAAAGAAGAACACCCTGTATGGAGATTTCGGACGATACATTATGAGAATCCATCCAAGGTACCTATTTAGTTAATGCTTTGTTTGTGACACAAATCACTTCAATCACGTACAATTGTGCCATGAGAAAAAAGACACCCTGTATAGTAATGGTTTATTTTCAATGATGTATGCCTCGAAAGTTTATTTTTAAACACACATGACTAAAATTGTACTATTATGGCAGGAAAAACAGCAAGTAGTAATTGACGTTAAAAGAAAAACACCCTGTATAACACAAAAAAGTATCCTATGTCCGTCTCCTGGTTCTAAGCTACCTCCCCACCAATTTTGAGCCAAATCGGTATAGCCGTTCTTGAGTTAAAAGTGGAGTAACTAACACGACTTTCTTTTATATATATAGATTTTATTCCTCAATTCATATGAAGTTTGGTAAATACTTCATTTCATCATTTTTGCGCGCATATTCTGGTGAACACAGAGTGCTATCATTTTGACAAAATGTGTGAAATTTTCGAATATTTTGCCGAAAATGGTCTCAAAGGATTAGGTTAGACTCACTGATGGGTCGGCCGGCCAGTTCGATAATGGGCATAATCGGCACAACGGTTTCCAAGTACCTACTTATTTTGTTTTCAATCAATACAGATCCAATCAAATTGAAACTTGGTAACTAGGTGTAAAATACCGACACAAAGGCTTATGTGAAATTTTGTGAGGATCATTAAAAAATTTTGAAAAAATGATTAAAAAATATTATTTATCTCCCGATAACTTGAGAACGTAAAGAGGCAGTAACTTGCAATTATTAGGGTAGGTTGCGCATCCACATACGATATTTCACCATGGCCAAATGTTTTTGGAGCTATACCCATCTGAAGTTTTGTTGTTATTTCCTCAATATAACTCAAGAATTATTAATCCGATCCGATTCAAACATGGTAATTAGTTGTAAAATGCCGACGCGCAAATTTTTGAGGATCGAAACACTTAGGTAAAAGTTACAATTATCGACAAAATAGCGTGCTCCTCAAAGTGTCTAATACATTTCGACTTCAGAGAATGATTTTATATGAATTAAATATTCAGCTTCTACTTCTTTGAACCCTCAATTGTGACAAAAGTACAAAAAACGAACATCTTGAAAGGGCAAAATATTTTAAATAAAACGAATGATGTCTCCGAGCAGATGCCCCCATTATCGACACCAGAAAAATATGAATTACCAATCACCGTCATACATGTGAACCACTTACCGACACTGTGGGAAATCTAGAATTTGGCATCAATAATATGTTTGTATTTAAAGAAATATTAATATATTTAGTAAAAATAACAAACATGTTCACGAAAACTAAAAAAAACAAGAAAAATATAAATTCTCTGCGCAATATGAAGAAATATTCGATGATCTTTGGTCATTTCCAGTTTTGAACACTTCTAGCCATGGCTTTGGTTGAGGATTTTCCTCATCTCTGCATTTCCCTTTATTTCTATCCATTCTTGCTATTCTTCTCTCTACCTCATCTTTGCATTTCCCTTCGCTTCTAGCTATTATTTCTAATCTTATCCCTTGTTTTTCCCTTTAATCTGCCTTTTTGGCGATCTAGTTCCTCGGAACTGAGTGCTTATCAATTTGCACAAATGTCTGTAATTTTCGAATTTTGGTCTCAAACGATTTGGTTCGACTCACTGATCAAGAATCCTAGGTCGAAATCGATTCTGTCTGGCCGGCCGGCCGGCCGTAGGCATGATAACTCTCGATCGAAAGGAGTTAGAAGATTGAAATTTGCAAGGTGGGTTTGGAGCGTAAATATCTCGGACGAGTTCGCTTATGGGCGAAATCCATCGAACGGTTTCGGAGTTATGGCCGATTTTAGTGAAACATTTTTTATGAATATTTCCGAAACCGATCACTCGATCTATCTGAAATTTAGCATCAAATTGTAGAATCATGACCTTTATACGCATATGAAGTTTTGTATTGACCAGGTTACCGCAAAGTGTCAAAAAAAATTTTCTACAATGACTTTCGAACGGAATGAGCTAGGCAGTTGAAATTTTCAGAGTAGGTTAGGGAGATGAATATCTCGGTTAAGTTCTTTATTGGACAAAATAGGCCAAATGGTTTCGGAGTAACGAAAAAAAAAGCTAATACTTTCGGAGATATGATTTAAATTTCAATAATGAATCGTACTTCTATGTTTTCACAGAATGCTATTATTATTCTATCTAAGCTTTATTATATGATCTGTGTTCATACTCGTACATGTCATCCTGTTCTATAAGAGAGAGTCAAATTCATTTCAGCTATTTTAATTTGATTTCTTCCATGGTGCAGTTCTCATTCTCAGATTGCTCATTTAATCTTGATAAATAAACTATTATTTGAATTGAATTTCCTTTATGATGCAGTTCTATCATAAGAATACATTGATATAATTCCCAACTCTGAGAAACCAATACTTTCGGAGATATAATTTGTCTGTTTGAACAAGAGCGCCAGAAAGCTCCTGTCCACAGGGATTGAACCAAATTTTTTTCTCCTCTTTTTATTTTTTCCTGTGATTTTCCTGCCAGCTTGATGAAGACGCAACAGCATGTAATTGTTCCCTCTGGTTCCTGTTACTTTTGGTGGTTGGTTGGTTGTTTTAGTGAAGGCCAAAACAAAGCTTTTTTGAACGGGGTTGGAATATTTTCTACTTGTGATATTGTCTCTATTGGTGTTTTCTATAGAATTTCTTATCTTTGATCGGCCCCCGTCCTCTCCTCTGTCCTAACTCGATTTTCTTTCGTGTCAATTTCGAGTGCTCTCTCATTTGATTCACTTTTTTTTGCATTTTGTATGCTTGCTCCATAAAAAACTTGGGCTTCAAATGTAGCCCAGAAAAAAATATATCAGTGTCGGAGTAATCACGGTCATAACAATCTAGTAGTAAATCTACACTCAAATTCTCTTCCGTAACATCCAACAGAGACGAATTCTCGGAAAAGTTTATTCTACTCGATTCAAAATTATTATTTGCGTCAGAAGTTGCATCCGAAGGGACACAGCATTATCCATGTGTGTGTTGCAGTCTTTTAGACATGTTTGCAATCATGAGATAACTGGAAACTAAATACAACCAATTATCACCACAATAGATGTGCGTATGATCGACATTCGTGAAAAAATGGATGATTAAATCATAAAAATTGGCCACAATCGAATATCGATCAGTACTGAGAGCAATTTTGAATATTTTATGAGCTGATCATCATTAGATAATAAAAAAATGGTTTCAAGCCCTGTGGACAGGAGCTTTCTGGCACTCTAGTTCAAACAGACAAATTATACCTCCGAAAGTATTGGTTTCTCAGAGTTGAGAATTATATCAATGTATTCTTATGATAGAACTGCATAATAAAGGAAATTCAATTCAAATAATAGTTTATTTATCAAGATTAAATGAGCAATCTGAGAATGAGAACTGCAACATGGAAGAAACCAAATTAAAATAGCTGAAATGAATTTGACTCTCTCTTATAGAACAGGATAAAATGTACGAGTATGAACACAGATCATATAATAAAGCTTAGATAGAATTATTATAGCATTCTGTGAAAACGTAGTCGAAGTACGATTCATTATTGAAATTTAGAACTTCATCTTAGCAGATATTGAATTCAAACATCATAGAAGAATTTAAATTCAACAAGAGTGCCAAAAATTATCAATCCAAAACCAATAGACGAATTCTACCCAACAACGAACTCATCCGAGACATTCATTCCTCAATTCTATGATGAACGATAATATATATCTTTCCTCAAATCTACTCCAATACACCAATATTCCAGTTTTGTTTTTAGTAGAGATATTCTGAACTCAATATTATTTACTTACCATTACCATTCCCATCATCATATGGATTGGCCATCGGCATGAAAATATCAACCAACAAAAAGTCTGATATTATATTATAATTCTCATATTGATACCATTACTGGAATGAATAACAATGAGACAACGTCAAAGTTGACATTATAACAATTCATAGAATAGCCACATTGAAATTTTGAAAAATCATATCTCCGAAAGTATTAGTTTGTTAGAGTTAAAAATGATATGAATGGATTCTCATGGTAAAACTGCTTATTGAAAAAAAATTAATTTGGAATTTGTTTTGTAAAAAAAAAAATTTTTTTTGTTACTCCGAAACCATCTGTCCGATTCTGCCCAATAACGAACTTAGCCGAGATATTTATCCCCCAAACCTACTCTGAAAATTTCAACTGTCTAGCTCATTCCGTTCGAGAGTTATCGTGCCTACGGCCGGACCGGCCGGACAGAATGAATTTCCATCACGGATTCTTGATCAGTGAGTCGAACCAAATCGTTTAAGACCATTTTCATCGAAAAATTCGAAAATTACAGACATTTGGGCAAATTGATAAGCACTCAGTTCCGAGGAACTAGTGCGCCAAAAATAGTTTCAATGAGTTCTCCATAAAATTTATTATTTCTACTTATGGTATGACCCCCAGTCATCGACAGAATATTGCACCTTTTATCGACATAGGGTTGAACGTACTATCGACATCAAGATTTGTTGTACTTTTATCTAGTAATTCGATGGAAAACAGTATGTCGATAATTGGTACACTGAAAATAGTTTATCTCTTGGGTAGAATAACGAAACAATCGTATCACGGAAAATTGAGTTAACGTTCCTGTAGCTTAATCAATAATCATTCTCAGCGACTGAAATATCGACATAGATGTCGACATCTGGGACACAATATGTTTCAGATGTACCATTTATAGAAACAGAAATTTCTCATAAAATATGATACACATTAAACATTTTTCAATAGAACTGAATACAGTTAATCTTCTCAAATTATTATTCTTCAACAAATTAAATTTCACCTCGATTCGTTGAATCTGGGAGACATACATGAAGAGTGTGGAATTAATAGAATAACAAGGAAAACAGTGCTCACTCGATGAAGACTCGGTAATTACTTGTAGAATGCCAGCGCGCTCTTTTGCGCGAAAAACGTAAACTAGAAAAAAATTTCAAAAAATTTTTTTCTCGAAAAATTTTATAGTTCAAAAACTATGCGTCTGAATCAGCTGAAATTCCCCACATAATTGCGAGCCACCGTGAATAGACAATAGAACATGCGCGCAAACGCATGACTTCACGTCAGAGCTTTTCTCAAATTTGTTATTGTGAATTGGGAATAACATCTTCATAAATCCGCCTTTGGCAAATTTAATCCAGTATAGTTCTTTAAGTAGAATCCATTGATGGTAATATTAATCAATCAATTATCAATTTTTTCAGGTAAAGATATGGATAGAGCCACTTTCGAAGCTGTGTATGATGCAGTACCTGAGCCGTTGACCCAAGCAGAACGTAAAGCTTGGATGGCCGAACTGAAAGGTGTGGCGTTAGCTTCCGATGCATTCTTCCCATTCAGAGACAATGTGGATAGAGCATTCTTGGTGAGTATGGTGATGGTGATATGATATGATTATACTGACACATCTATTTCCTCTTATGGGACTCCTCACAAGCATTTAGAAGTTTGTGTGAGAATCATTGTGTTTTGTTATTGTTTCCTTACGCCACCTTAGACATATCACTGTGTAGCCGCTACCTTCTGACTAGGAAATTACTTTCCTAAGCAGAGATTGATCTCAGACCGGCACTCTACCACTGAGTTAGACACTATAAAATATACAGGGTGCTCCATATCTTAACCAAGAAATCTTAACCACGTATTCTACGTCAAAAATACGCCCTAGTTTGTCATATAAACATATGTCGAGAAATGATTCCTCTCCGAGATACAGGGTGTTAAAATTATAAAAAAAATGTTTTTTATTAATAACTTTTACAATTCTCAAAATATTTTTATGAAATTTGGGACATAGGTTTTAAGGATCAAGAGGCACTTATTGAATAAAATTATTATTTTTTTAATCTACCAGTTGTGTCCTTACTCCATCGAGACTGAATATTTTTAGACGAAAAAATGATACGCCACTGGTTTTTCCAACAATAAAAATCATTTTTGAAATCCCTATTTAATTTGAAGCAAACTCATTCTCCTGACTTTTTGACGTACGAGGCACCGTTTCCAAGTACAAAAATTAAACACTCTCATGCTTGAGAAAATCACTTAAATTTGATATGGTACATACCTAATAATAATAAGACTATCTTTGTAAACGAAATGTGTAATTACAAAAAAATATGCGTTAACAGCCACACTCAAATACGAATTTAAAGGAGATGTTCGAAGTAAAAGAAAAAAAACTTTTTTTTCTAATAATTTTATCATCCTGTATATCAAAGAGGAACCATTTCTCCACATATGTTTATATGACAAACTAGGGCTTATTTTTGACGTAGAATTCGTGGTTAAAATTTTTTGATTAAGATCTGGACCACCCTGTATAGTTCGACTCTCATATTTGATATGAGAGTCGAATAGTGAGAAGCTTAGAACCGCAAATGTGCCTTGGTGTACTTGATGTAACACGCATGGATCAAAAAGTTTCCGGACTAATGAATAGGAAAAACTCAATATTTTGAATTTGTTTATATTCATCGACATAATTTCCATCTAATGCAGCCCATACACCCTCAATATTATTATTATATTTGTACAATATTTTGGTTTGTGCATTATAATTGATCGTGTGTGAGCGATATTGAAAGGTTGCGCAAAATATTGCTCAACTATCAATATCGCCTCCATAAGATATAATCTTTTGCACCAACCAACATATTTTACAACCCCCATTGCAAAATGATATTGAGAGTGTATGGCCCGTTTAGGCTATACAATTGGTCAATCGTTTCTCCAACTTTTCGATACCTTGTTTATACAGGGTCTTTGAAAAGGAATGTAATATCACAGTTCGCTCCGAATAATTCTTTGTCGCTCTTCGCTAACGCTAAAGATCCTGACTATTTTAGAGCCCTTTTAAATTGTCAGCCTTGGTAATTCTATTTTCAGAAAATGAATTATGTGGATGGAATCGCGAATGTGAACAGTATATACAGGGTGAGTCTTTGACCACTGCATTAATTTTAACCAAAGATTCCTCTCATCAAATGAAACACTTTTTTCATTTACCATTTTTCCAGATTCGGCTCAGGTAAAAAGTTACAAGCGTTTAAAGATTTCACAATGTGCTAATACACTCCGGCATATAAATTATCTATGACATTGTTGGCGGACGAGAATAAGGCATGGTAACGTGGTTTACAGCTTGATTCGGGATTCCAACGCTCAGGGACGGATCCATAAAAGTAGTGAAATTTCTGGAGTTTTCCATTTTAAAACATTCAATGAAGAATATCTCGAAAACGGTGCGTTTAAGGAGAAATGATGAAGACTAATATAATGTTCTAAAACGATGGAATATTCTTGAAATGACTCAAGAAAAACTTTATATGCTTTCTTTATGCTAATTTCGTTTAGTTTTATGAATCCACGAGTCCATAACTAGAAAACCAGTAGAAGTAGAAAATAACTAATATTTGGAAAATATGTATCATAGTTATAGGAAACTTTACGCCAACATTCATTTTATTCGAAAAAAGGATGTCAAAGCTACAAAATAAAAACTGTTTTTTTCACAATTTCAATAGCCTGTATCTTTTTACCTGAGCTGAATTTGGAAAAATGTAAAATGAAAAAAGTGTTTCATTTGATGAGAGGAATCTTTGGTTAAAATTAATGCAGTGGTCAAAGACTCACCCTGTATATGAAGCGGCAAAATAGGAATATTTCAAAGCCAACTGCGATGTTACTATCATTTATAAAGTTCCTGTAGAATGCTTGATCTTTGCTCGCAAAGTAGACCTCAGTTTCGGCAAGGACTTCCTCGTTGGTTCAAAATCTTTTTTCCTGAAGTCTCCTGTTGAGGTCTGAGAAAAGGTAGTAGTCCCTGGGGTACAAATCTGACGATCAAGGGGGGGGGGGGTGGGGCAGCAATTCAAAGTGCAACTTATGCACTTTGACCATCGTAGCCATTGACTTGTGACATGGTGCATTGTCTTGCTGGAAGGGTGTTTTTTGGCGCTCTTGTCCCTCGGAACAGAGTACTTATCAATTTGCCCAAATGTCTGTAATTTTGGAATTTTTGGTTGAAAATGGTCTCGAACGATTTGGTTCGACTCA
This sequence comes from Halyzia sedecimguttata, assembly GCA_937662695.2. NCBI lineage: Eukaryota > Metazoa > Arthropoda > Insecta > Coleoptera > Coccinellidae > Halyzia > Halyzia sedecimguttata. The sequence continues at coordinate 14,015,972 of OW569418.2, forward strand.
CTGATCATGAATCCGTGGTAGAAGTCGATTCTGTCCGGCCGTCCGTCCGTTAACACGATAAGTCTCGAACGAAAGGAGTTAGAGGATTGAAATGCGCAGGGTAGGTTTGGAGAGTAAATATCTCGGATGACTTCGTTAACGGGCGGAATCCACTAAGCGGTTTCGGAGTTATGGCCGTTTTTAGTAAAAACATTTTTTATGAATATTCCCGAAACCGATCTCCCGATCTATCTGAAATTTGGCATCAAATTATAGAATAATGACCTTTATACGCATGCGAAGTTTTGTATTGATCGGGTTGCTGTAAAGTGTCAAAAAGAAATTTTTTTATTTTTAAATTTTGTTTTTACAATAACTCTCGAACAGAATGAGATAGGCAGTTAAAATTTTCAAAGTAGGTTTGGGAGATATATATCTCGGTTAAGTTCGAAATTGGGAAAAATAGACCAAATGGTTTCGGAGTAACGAAAAAAAAATATTTTTTTAACTTCTTCTTTCTTCTTTAGCTCTACAACCCTGGGTGGGTTTTGGCTGACTGCACCGCTTGCCTCCATGTCGTACGGTCATTCATCATACTCGTGTCATAGGGTATTCCCATTGTTGTAAGATCTGCTTTTATATTGTCCCTCCAGCGCATACGCGGTCTGCCCAAAGGTCTTTTTCCTGTAGGTACCTCCTCCCATATTAGTTTGGTGAGCCTATCTTCTGGGAGTCTATGGACGTGACCTGCCCATCTAAGGCGCTGCGATTTAATTTCTTTTATAATATCTGGGTCTTTATACAAAGTTTTTAACGTACAAATTTAAAATTAAATTTTTAATAGTATGCAGTTTCACCATAAAAATCCATTGATATCATTTTCAACTCTAACATGCTAATACTTTCGGAGATATGATTTTTCGAAATTTCGATAATGAATCGTACTTCTATGTTTTCACAGATTGCTATAATTATTCTATCTATGAATTAGTATATGATCTGTGGTCATACTCGTACATGTCATCCTGTTCTATAAGAGAGAGTCAAATTCATTTCAGCTATTTTAAATTGATTTCTTCCATGGTGCAGTTCTCATTCTCAGATTGCTCATTTAATCTTTATAACAACTTGATCTCCTGGCTGAATAAATTATTATTATTATTATTATTATTATTATTATTATTATTATTAATAATAATAAACTATTATTTGAATTGAATTTCCTTTATGATGCAGTTCTATCATAAGAATACAGTGATATCATTCCCAACTCTGAGAAACCAATACTTTTTCGGAGATATGAGTGTCAAAGTTTGGACAAGAGCGCCAAAGCTCCTGTCCACAGGGCTTGAACCAATTTTTTTTTCTTTATTTTTTCGCTCAATCGGTCCAATAACGCTGAGTAGTATACAGAATTGATCCTCTAACCAAGATAGTTAACAAACAAAATACCATGCGCATCCCAGAATTATGAAGCCATAAGCTTACCAGCCGACTGTTGTGGCTTTGGTCGCTTTGGATCGCTTCCACCCGCCTCGCCCCACTCAGCAGTCGACCGCTTTCACTCTGGAGGTTAAAAAGCTCCTTACAGAGCTTCGAATCGTCGATTCGTTGTTGTTTTTTATCCGGTTTTAGCGAACGTGGCGCCAACTTTTTCTTGAGCTTTTTCATACCCGAATTGTGTAAAATAGTAAGCACAGTGCAATATGTAACTTTGAAATATCAGTTATCTCCCTCACTCTAATTTTGCGGATTTTCCGGATTTTTTTGGCTTTTTCTTCGTTAACAGCTATATTTGGGCGATCACTGCGTTGAGCATCGTTGACTTCGCTACGGCCACGTTCAAATTCATTATGATTATACCATTCGCAGACGGTTGATTTCCCTGGAGCAGAGTCCGAATAATGCTTACCAAGGCACTGTTTCGCTTCTTTGGCATTTTTTCCGATCAAAACACAATGGTTATCAACACACGAAATTTTTTCTTTTCCATCTTTTAACAAACACACTAAAGTTGCTTGAAACTAACAGCTATAACTTGAAAATGCGTGGTCCGATTGTCATGAAATTTCGACACATACCCTTCTGAAGGATGACGTTATCGAATGCCATTTTGCATTTGTGGCTCCATCTATGTGCTAGTCCGGAAACTGTTTGATCAATGTAGTACTTAGAGACTTAAAATTCGCAGGGTAGTATCGAAATGCCCAATGGGCAATATGCGCTCAGTGGTTTATAAGATATTCCCGTTTTAAAAGTGCACTTTTCGAATATTTCCAAAACCTACAAATTCTATCGAACGAATATTAATCTTGTTAAATTTCGACAACCACCTTTCGATACTCGCAAACAACTGAAAAAAAACAGTCTAAGCATAGTGAAATAGGCATGCACACTGTCGAAAACGTACCGGAAATTGATCATTTAAAAAGCCCGGTTAAAAGTACTGTGGAAATTGTAGTGGTCTCTAAATTGGCACAACTGTCCTCTATAGGTACTCACGCGGAGTTTGAACTTAGTTGAGTTGAATTTAGTTGATTTACGTGCTCTATGATGTCAGTTTATCTAAAGCTTATTCTGCAATGTCCACATTAGATAAATTTTCATCCATTGTGAACGAAGAATCAACCGTAAATTATGCATTGCAAATGGAATTTAGTGTGCGAAAACGCTGAAAATGTTAAAGTGATATTATTATACTGGGCCCTCCTAGGTCTTCCTCAATGAGACCCCTCATAAGCTCTTAAGAGAGTTAATAGAATCAGTTGTGTTCTGTGTAGGCTTTGTTACAAAGTGGTACTCGATTGTAAAATGGCGGCTCGAAGGCATATCCGGAATTTCAGCGGACTCAAACGGATAGTTTTTGAAATATAAGATTTGTGAAGAGAAAAATTTATTTTTTTGTAGTGATACAAAGTGATGATCAAGTTTTAATTGGATCGGATTAGTATTTTTTGAGTTATTGAAGAAATAAAAACAAAACTAAACTGTCGGATTCGGATGCGCAACCCACCCTGAAAATTGCAAGTCGCTATCTCTCTCCATTCGAACATTATCGTGGTAACGGTCACCCATCCAGTTACTAAACTCGCCCAACGCTGCACGGTTACGAATATTCTTTCAATATCTCCAACAATACAGATGCGTAAGTCTGGAGAGTTGGAATTTTTGTATTCTATTTGTTACATACGACCTTCAAAAATGGAATGAATAAAGAATTGATTTTTTGTCTGATCAAGTCGAAATTTTGAATAAATATAGACTATGTATAAGACAAACGACTCAGATTTTGTTAATATTACCGTAGACCGTAGCAGCCTTTTTTTGATATTATAAAAATAATATTGACTTATTGAATTAACTTATTAAGAAAATATTGGTTTAATAAAATTATAGATATTGGTTTACTTTTGCATAAATATCTTTACTTGAATAGCTTCCTCGTAATGTATTTCTGCAATAAGGGTGGGGATTTTTCAGAAAAATTAAATTCTATAAATGTTTATTTTCGTGGTCCCTTAATTTTTTGAGGGTTTTGTCAATATATTCACCTTAAATATAGCCTTTCAAATTCTCTTGATAATAGTAATATCATACAACATCATTGCTATATGTTGGTAGATATTGTTGGCCATGGATGCTTGCTATCGATTTGTCAATTTTTATAGCCGCCATGATAATTATGTTGACAGATATGATTGAATAATATTTAAAAATATTTTATGTGAATTTAGTGTTTTATTACCGATTTGAATTACAAATTAAATCCAAAGCTATGGCCGGAATGCGAATAGCCCACCAAAAGTTGGAATTGCAGTCTAAATAGCCTTATTGGCATTAATTTAGAATGTGCATCTAAAAGTTTGCCAACAAATCCAAATATTTGCCAGAATATGTGCTCCTTTTAGGCATGGAAGACGTCTTCATGACTTTTCAAATACGACACGTATGTTGAAATTTAAGGCCAAATTGCGTTCGAATCAGCAAAAAAATCGCTTTCCATGCTAATTTAGCACCTTCTGTGTTGATCTGGGATCAAACATGTATAGCATATCAAAGATTTGGAGAAGACTGTTTGCTTTGCACTTCACAAACTCTGGCAAAGTCAATCCACGGAATTCAAGTTGCGTAGGAGGAGGTGCCACAAACGGGTATCGACCATATCAGACTAAACATGTACAAGAGTGTACTCAGCTCTTTGGTTTACCTGATAATAACATTTCTTGTAAAGACTATTACTTCATACTCGATAAGACTATAAAGTACAACATTGCGAATCAGCTGTGAGAGGCGTCATTGAAAAATAGATGATTGCACAGCACACTCTGCACTGGAATGAAAATTCGGGCCAGGGGCATAGTAGCTTAATGATGAGGCAGCCCTGCCCCTCATTAACTAAAGAAGTCATACTATTGAGTTGCAGTAAGCTCAGGGCAGTACCTGGCCTACTAACCGGTCACTGTACCCTGAAACAGCACAACGTGGGGATTCTCCGAGAAGACCCTGTTTCTAGGAAATGTGGGGAGGCAGACGAAACTGCCTCATATGCCATATTTGACTGTCCAGCACACACACGATGGAGACTTCCCTATGGAGGCGACGACAAAACCCTGAGTGCCAGAAACCATGCGAGGAACCTAGTCGATGGCCTTATCCTTCTTGCTAGGAAAATGGACCTTATGTAGGTAATACACCGACAAGGCAGTGGGGATGTTACATGAGACCCATATAATGTCAGCGGTGCAGGACTTAGCTCGGTTAAGTAAATCTGAGCTGCAGGAGATCGACTAAGAGACCCTATGGCAGCTAGAAACTCGAGCTCAAGGGGATCAACCATGAGACCCTGTCAGCTGATAGGATACCGACCGAGGTGCAATGAGCCTGTCTAGGTTGCAGCACGGGGTACTCGCTCAATCGGTAATCACTCTAACAAACCACATTGCCAAAAACTCAATTTGAATAAATCATTCTTTCTGGTAATATCTACCAAGTAGAAAATCATCCCCTTAATTTTGTAATATAGTGGTATTACGAGTAGTAGTAGATTGGCTCAGCCATTCTTCCTTCTACACAATTGGTCCATTTTCCTTGCGAATTCAGTGTTCACAATCATTTTATAAATAGTTAAAGCCTTGGTCTTATTTTGAGCTCTGATTGATTTTTTTTTTGCAGAGTGGCGTTTCATTCATAGGAAGCCCGGCTGGGTCAAACAATGACGAAGTGGTTATTGAAGCTTGTAATGAACATAAAATTACTTTAGCACACACAAACCTGCGGTTGTTCCATCACTAACTGATCAAATGTATATAAGATACATCTATCAAACTATAGGTATTCAAGTCTGGTAATGTCATTAAGTATATAACTTAATTGGACTCAAAAATTATAGACTGAAGTTTGATTTGAATATTTTCTCATTATAAATAGTTGTGTTATATTTGTTGATTGGATATATTATGAATGATAATTATTCTATACATGCTGTGTTATAATTTCAATCGTAACTCTGATTTTTCCATGATTATTTTTTTCTATGCAATATCAAATAATTACCAGAAATCTTTTGTTGTTTTGATTCTACCCTATAAGGCCAACTTTCCTGGAATACGGGGTTAAAATATTAAGCACAGAGTTAAGACGGAGTTAAAATGTCACACTTTTAACTCTTCGATTGTATTGCGCTATAGAAAATTAACTCCGAGTTCAGTAACCCCTGTTTGTCTTTGCTAATTGTAGGGTGGTAGGTACGCAGATAGTGCTTTAAGCGGGAATGGGCAAAATCCGCCCAATGGTTTAGGAGGTATACCAATGTAAAATATTATTTTTGATAACAGTGTGTCCATTTGGATTCGTCAGGGAATCCCCTGTCCAGGGCTTTGAGGTATATCGAACAACAACCACACAGTAACGTAAAAGTAACTGTGATGATATTTTCCTGAAATAAGAAAGCTGCAAAAACATATCGAAGGTAAGTAACAAAATTCGTTCATATTCACCTTTCACCGGAAATCTGTAAACACCGATTATAGCTCAGACGTTAGATCGTCAGGCTCATAAGCTACCGGGATCGATTCCCGTAACCGAGATTGCTCTTTTTCGTTTTTGGCTTCTTATTATCTACCGATAAGAGACATGTCCTATTTATTTCTGGTTCTATTCAAAATTCGTTGCTCATGATATAAAATACCTCCTGTTCTAGAAAAAAATTGGTTCAAGCACTGATGTAAAGTCAGGAGCTTCTGCGCGTCTGTTTTTCTACATTGGACACTCTTAATCGAATTTACTATGGTAAATTCGACAATAGAATTCACCATGGTAAATTCGATTAAGAGTGTATACAGGAGAATGGACAACAGAACATACGCTCAAAAGCTCCTGACTTCACGTCAGTGCTTGAACCAATTTTTTTTCGTAATTTTTGAAAATTTTTTAGTAGTGCGGTCTTCACAAAAATTTACACACGTCTTCATGTCGATATTCTTCAACTAGTTACCATGCTTCAATTCGATCGAGTTTATTTTTTTTTTGAGTTATCGAGGAAATAATATTCCAGGTGGGCATAACTCCGAAAGCGTTCGACCGATTATGCTCAAAAACGAACCTAAGCCTCCCATTCTGATGCGGAACCTACCCTGAAAATTGCAAGTCCCTATCTCCTTCCGTTCGAAAGTTATCGAGGCAACGGTTACCCATCCAGCTACAGAACTCACACAAGGCTGCTCGGATCTCCAAAAATATAGATCCATTTGTATTCAAACTTAGAACTTGGTAGTATAGTTAGGTTCGAAGGCTTTCGCAAAATTTCAGTGATGTAGGACGAATAGTTTCTGAGATAATTTTCAATGAATTTTTAAAAATTTTCTAGCTATACGATCAACACGAAATTTTGCAAGAATTTTCATGTTGGGATTATTCAACTATAGTTGAATAACCATGCTTGAATTGGATCGGTTTTGAATTTTTCGAGTTATTGAGGAATTAACAACCAAATTCCAGATGGGTATAACCCCAAAACCGTTTGGCCGATTATGCCTGTAAACAAACACAAATGTTACATTCAGATGCACAACCTTACCTGAAAATTCGAAGTCACTATCTCTTTCCGTTCTCAGATTATCGTGACATAAATAATATTTTTTAATAATTTTTTTTTAATTTTCTAGTGATACGATTCTGACAAAATTTCACAAACGACCTTAGGTTTGTATTCTACAACTACTCACCAAGTTTCAATTCGATCGGACTTGTATTGGTTGAAAACAAAATTATTACTTGGAAACCGTTGGTCCGATTATGCCCATTAACGAACTTGTCCGTCGTATTGGGATGCACCACCTACCCTGAAAATTTCGAGTCGCTATCTCTTTCCGTTCTCCAGTTATCGTGGCAACGGACGGCCGGACAGAATCGATTTTGACCTCAAGTTCATCATCAGTGAGTTGAACCTAGTGGTTCGAGACCATTTTCGGCAAAAAATTCGAAAATTACAGACATTTGGGCAAAATGATAACTCGATGTTCCCCAGAACATACGCGCAAAAAAACATTATTGAATGCAAAATGACCAAAAAAATAACCTCAGCTATCGAAGAATTATGAGGATATAGGATATTCAAATTTTTGAGTGATAATATAATCTCCCCTTGGATAATCCATATACAGGGTGTTTCCTAAACATGCGGCAAAAATTCAGGGGGTTGTTCCTTGGACTATTCTAAGAATATTTTGTCCTTTGATGATTTTTGAAAAACCTATTTTTTTCGAAGCTATAGGGGAAACAAAATTTTGGATAATAACATTTTATTATGAAAAATTACATGAAAATTCAACTCAACCTACAAAAACTGTTGAAAATGACCACCTCTACCCAGCATACAAGCATCCAATCTTCTCCTCATTGACTGCCGAACCCTTCCACATTTTCTACTGGAGTGGTATAAACTAATGATTTTAGATGGCCCCATAGGAAATAATCTAAGGGGTTTAAGTCCGGGGAACGAGCAGGCCATAAATGAGGTCCACCTCTTCCAATCCAGCGATCTCCGTATGTTAATGTTGAAAACTCACGAGCAACCAAACTAAAATGCGCTGGTGCACCATCGTGCATAAACCACATTGCATGTCTTATTGCCAATGGTACATCCTCCAAAAACAGAGGTAACGTTTGTTCTAAAAAGTTGCGATACACGTCCCCGGTAAGTCTTTCTGGTAAAAATATCGGCCCTATTAGGCAGTCACCCACAATACCAACCCAAACATTCAATGAGAACTGATGTTGAAAACGATCTTCAATTACCTCATGTGGATTTTCGTCGGCCCATACATGGTTGTTATGAAAATTTCTTATTGCATTTCTTGAGAAATTCGCTTCATCGGTAAAAAGAATCAGCGTCAGTAATTGAGGAATTTGAACTAATGTGGTTAAAAGCCATTGACAAAATGCAATACGTGGGGGAAAATCAGTAGGAATAAGTGCCTGAACGCGTTGCATATGGTATGGGTATAACAAATTGTCTTTAAGAATTTTCCAAACAGTCTTATTACTCACATTCAAAGTATTGGAAATTTTTCGAGTAGAAGTACTAGGGTCTTCTTCGATCATGTCCAGCACATTCTCTTCCAGTTCCACCGTTCTTACTGTGTTTGGTTTTCCTGGTCCCCCCATTTTTTTCAATGCGCCTGTTTCATGCAGACGTTGATGAATATTTTGAAACAATTTTCTGTCAGGAATATTACGCCCAGGAAATCGTTCAATGTACAACCTCCTAGCTTTTAATGAATTTCCATCAGCAAGTCCATAAATGAAATGCATGTCAGTCATCTCGGCGTTTGTATAGCGATTCATAATAGTCAAAGATAAAATGTTCATTGCTAATACATCACAAAACGAATTCAAATGAAAACCGTGTTTAATCTGTATTCCTTTACCATCTGCACTTATCAATTTTTAGTCAAAAAACTGGCCGTTTTTAGTAATTGGAATGTTGTTAAACAAATTTAAAAATAAATTGTACCTACTTAGTAAACACAGTGCGGTACGCATTTTTATTTAAACTAATAGGTTGTCAAATATCTCCCTTCCGCCTTTTTGTCTTTTGAATTTCGCGGCTATGTACAAAGCGCTACAGAGCTCGTAACTGGCAATACTATACATAATTTGAAAGGTCTTGACATAACCTACAAAACGACGCTATGCATGATAAGTTTGGATATTGCGTTCAACAGTTATAGACGTGTAAACATGGAGATCACTAACGCCGAAATTCGCGCTATTTTAAAGTTTTCCTTCGTTAAAGGCAAATCTGCTAGAGAAACTTTCCGTGAGATTAATGGTGTTTTAGGGGGTGGTACTCTATCAGTTCGAACCGCGGAGGAATGGTTTCGACGATTCAGAGCCGGTGAAAACGACACCATGGATAAGCCAGCCGGCGGAAGACCTGAGACGACAAATACCGATCAAATCATGGAATACATCGAGTTAGACCGGCATGTGGCATCTCGTGACATCGCCCAGGAGATGGGAGTTAGTCACCAAACCATTTTAAACCATCTGTAGAAGGCTGGATACAAAACAAAGCTTGATGTTTGGGTGCCGCATGATTTGACGCAAAAAAACCTTCTGGACCGAATCAACGCCTGCGATATGCTGCTGAAACGGAACGAACTCGACCCATTCATGAAGCGGAAGGTGACTGGCGACGAAAAATGGATCACATACGACAATATCAAGCAAAACGGTTGTGGTCGAAGGCAGGTGAATCGTCCCAAACAGTGGCCAAGCCGGGATTGACTGCCAGGAAGGTTTTGCTGTGTGTTTGGTGGGATTGGAAGGGAATCATCCACTATGAGCTGCTCCCATATGGCCAGACGCTTAATTCTACCATCTACTGCGAACAACTGGACCGCTTGAAGCAGGCGATCGACCAGAAGAGTCCAGAATTGGCCAACAGGAAGGGTGTAGTGTTCCACCAGGACAACGCCAGACCACACACTTCGTTGATGACTCGTCAGAAGCTACGGGAGCTCGGATGGGAGGTTTTATCACATCCACCATATAGCCCGGACATAGCGCCAAGTGATTACCACCTGTTCCTGTCCATGGCGAACGCCCTTGGTGGTGTAAAGTTGAACTCAAAAGAGGATTGTGAAAAGTAGCTGTCCGAGTTCTTTGCAAATAAGGAGGGGGGCTTCTACGAGGGCGGTATTATGAAGTTGCCGTCTAGATAAAAACAGATTATCGAACAAAACGGCGCATATTTGAACTAAATCCGATCACTGTAACACTTTTTATAAAGCATTGAATAAAGAGCAAAAAAGCGGAAGGGAGATATTTGACAACCTAATATTATTAATTTTAAAAATATGAAAAATGTTGTTCGCCCTGTATCTTCGAAACAAAGAGGTTTTTCAAAAATCATCCAAGGACAAAACATGCTTAAAATAGTCCAAGGAACAACCCCCTGAATTTTTGCCGCATGTTTAGGAAACACCCTGTATATTATGAGGATGGAAATATATACTTTGGTAAGTTAATCAAATTGGGTTCAGACATCTCCAGTAAAAACAAAAATGGATTAGTGGCGAAGTTTCAATTGATATTGTAATATAATTTTCACAATAGATTTGAGGAATATCGAAATCTCGAATCAGTTCGTTATTGGGTAAAATCGGTCTGGTGGATTCGGATTATTATATATTTTGCGCGTATGTTCTGGGAAACATCGCGTTATAGTTTTGCCCAAATGTCTGTAACTTTCGAATTTTTTGACGAAAATGGTCTCAAACGATTTAGTTGGACTCCCCAATGAAGAATTCGAGGTCAAATTTGATTCTGTCCGTCCGTTGCCACGATAACTTGAGAACGAAAAGAGCTAGCGACTTGAAATTTTCAGGGTGGGTGGCGCATCCCAATACGACGGACAAGTTCGTTAATGGGTATAATCGGCCCAGTGGTTTTAAGTAATAATTTTGTTTTCAAGCAATATGAATCCGATCGAATTGAAACTTGGTGAGTAGTTGAAGAATATGAACCTTAGCACGTTTGTGAAATTTTATGCGAATCGTATGGCTAGAAAATTTTAAAAAAATTATTAAAAAATATTTTTGTTGTCACGATAACTTGAGAACGGAAAGAGATAGCGGCTTGAAATTTGCAGGTTAGTATGTGCACCAGAACGAGACATTTCAGTTTGTTTATGAGCATAATCGGCCAAACGGTTTTAGAGTTAATGCCATCTGAAATTTTCTGGAATTTGGGGGTTTTTTGTTCCTCATTAACTCGAAAAATACTGAACCGATTGAATTCAAACATGGTAATTGGTTGTAGAATGCCAACGCGAAAATGTTTGCAAAATTTGGTGCGGATAGCATTTGTAGAAAATTTTTAATAAATCATTGAAAATAAAAAAAAAATCTATATATCAGTAACTATTCGTTTGAAATTGCTGAAATTTTGCAAGAGTCTTCATAACCTAACTCTACTGCTAAGTTTCAAGTTTTAATACGATCGGTTAAATATTGTTGGAGATTCGAGCATTCTTGTGTGAGTTCAGTAGATGGGTGACCGTTGCCTCGATAACTTTCGAACGAAAGCAGATAGGGACTTGCAATTTTCAGGGTAGGTTGCGTCTCCGAAAGGGAGAGGTGAGTTCGTTTTCGGGCATAATCGGTCTAACGGTTTCCGAGCTATACCCACCTGGAATATTATTTCCTTGATAACTCAAAAGATAAATATTCGATCGAATTGAAGCTTGGTAACTAGTAGTAGAAAATCAACATAAAGACGTGTTTAAAATTTTGTAAGAACCGCACCCCTAGAATATTTGAAAAAAATGACGAAAAAAAAAATTTTAAGAACCGTACCCCTAGAAAATTTTAAAAAAATCACGAAAAAAAAAATTGGTTCAAGCACTGAAGTGAAGTCAGAAGCTTTTGCGCTTATGTTCTATTGTCCATTCTTCTGTATTGGACACCCTTAATCGAATTTACCATGGTAAATTATGTTGTCCATTCTCCTGTATTGGTCACTCTTAATTCGAATTTACCATGGTAAATTCGTTTTATTTTAAATCAATACAAATCCGATCGGATTGAAACTTGGTGAGTAGTTGTAGAATACAAACCTTAGGACGTCGGCAAAATTTTGTGATAATCGTATCTCTTGAAAATTTTAAAAAAATTATAAAAAAATATTATGTGTGTCATCACTATAACCTGAGAACGGAAAGAGATATAGCGGCTTGAAATTTTCAGGTTAGGTTGTGCATCTGAATGCGACATCTGAATTTGTCCATAGGTATAATCGGCCGAACGGTTTTGGAGTTACACTCATCTGAAATTTGGTTGTTATTTCCTCAATAACTCGAAAAATACAAAACCGATATAATTCAAACATGGTTATTAGTTGTAGAATGCCAACGCGAAAATTTCTGCGAAATTTCGTGAGGATCGTATCACTAGAAAATTTAAAATAATTCGATTAAGAGAGTCCAATGCAGTAAAACAGAAGATAGAATTCACCATGTTAAATTCGATTAAGAGTGTCCAGTACAGGAGAATGGACAATAGAACATACACGCAAAAGCTTCTGACTTCACGTCAGTGCTTGAACCAATTTGTTTTAGACAAATATCTTTTATGATGCAGTTCTATTATAAAAATCAATTGATATCATTTCCAACTCCGAGAAACCAATACTTTCGGAGATTTGATTTGTCAAATTTTGAACAAGACCGTCAAATCCCCTGTCCACATTTTTTTCTTCATAGAATCGAAATTATGAAATTGATGAAAGGTAGGTATATCTACTGAATTTAGGTCAATCGATAGCTGACCGATACCACTATAACTTGCGAACGGAAAGAGATAGCCACTTGCAATTTTCAGGGTAGGTTGCGCATCCGAATGCGAAATTAAAGTTCCTTAATAGGTGTTGCGTCCCGTCGAGAAAGAACATATTGCTTCCATTATTATTTCAAGCATTACGATCTTTGGGTAAAATACATCTATACACAATTTTACAGATTTCATTCGGAGCATTGTATCACTTGGGACCTGACAGAGTGAATCGGCATGTGCGAAATTTATGGACTTTTCATAGAAAACCCATATTTCTTCCCAGGCTTTTGAATCAGTCAAGAGAGAAATGGGCCTTTGCTGACATATTGACAACACATTTTGTTCGTCACAGCGTCCCGTCAATAATTATCCCAACTACGTTTATTAGGTCCATCCTCAGGATCCATGAATCCATTATACGAGATAGTACCCCACTTGAACCCAAAGATTGTATACGACACACACATTTTTACCCTAAATGAGGGGAATTGTATAGCACTCAGAAAATTTATTATTCTACATGTAATACTCAAGTGCAGGTCTCTTGCTAGCTAGTCGAGTTAACAAGAAAATACATTACTGTTTTCGTTTAATAATGTTTCAAGCATAAAACTATTTCCTCTTCGGTTGTTTATCCGAACACAGATAAACTACAAAATCACTAATATCAGTTTACCCGTATAACAATTCGTTATCGATTCGTTACAGGTAGAATATCTGAATGTCCGGTATGCTAACAAAAAATCGTTATCTGAACCAGCTACAAAACGTTATCAAAAACCTCTACTCCTTTGATACAGATCAAATAACAAAAAACTATCATCCACACGGTGAAGTTTTAATACAGAAATTCTTTATCGAACACATACCTATTTTGGGAGCAAGAATTAATAAGAATTACGGTGGAAAAACATAATTTTAAATGTTTTTCTTATATTTCAGCGTTTCATCGTTCGGATATCTCAATCATCCTCTTATTTTACCCCTATTACCATAATATTGAATTAACGTATTAAATTAAATTTTCGTTCCTCATTTGGATTCGAACCTGCATACCTTAGCTGAATTTTTTTTGTGGTTATTACAATATTTTTTGCGCGTATGTTCTGGGGAACATTGCATTATAGTTTTGCCCAAATGTCTGTAACTTTCGAATTTTTTGACGAAAATGGTCTCAAACGATTTAGTCGACTCCCCAATGAAGAATTCGAGGTCAAATTTGATTCTGTACGGCCGTTGCCACGCTAACTTGAGAACGAAAAGAGCTAGCGACTTGAAATTTTCAGAGTGGGTGGCGCATCCCAATACGACGGACAAGTTCGTTAATGGGCATACTCGGCCCAGTGGTTTCCGAGTAATAATTTTGTTTTCACCCAATATGAATCCGATCGAATTGAAACTTGATGGGTAGTTGTAGAATATGAACCTAAGCACGTTTGTGAAATTTTGTGCGAATCGTATGGCTAGAAAATTTTAAAGAAATTAATAAAAAATATTTTTGTTGCCACGATAACTTGAGAACGGAAAGAGATAGCGGCTTGAAGTTTTCAGGTTATGATGTGCACCAGAACGTGACATTTCAGTTTGTTTATGAGCATAATCGGCCAAACGGTTTTAGAGTTATAGCCGTCTGAAATTTGGTTGTTTTTTGTTCCTCATTAACTCGAAAAATACTAAACCGATTGAATTCAAACATGGTAATTAGTTTTAGAATGCCAACGCGAAATTCTCGCAAAATTTCGTGAGGATAGTATTTGTGAAAAATTTTTAAAAAATCATTGAAAATTGAAAAAAAAAATTCTACATATCAGTAATTATTCGTTGGAAATTGCTGAAATTTTGCAAGAGCCTTCATAACCTAACTCTACTGCCAAGTTTCAAGTTTTAACACGATCGGTTGAATATTGTTGGAGATTCGAGCATTCTTGTGTGAGTTCAGTAGATGGGTGACCGTTGCCTCGATAACTTTCGAACGAAAGGAGATAGGTACTTGCAATTTTCAGGGTAGGTTGCGTATCCGAAAGGGAGAGTTGAGTTCGTTTTTGTGCATAATCGGTTAAACGGTTTCCGAGTTATACCCACCTGGATTATTATTTCCTTGATAACTCGAAAAGTAAATATTCGATCGAATTGAAGCTTGGTAACTAGTAGTAGAAAATCATCATAAAGACGTGTTTGAAATTTTGTAAGAACCGTATCCCTAGAAATTTTGAAAAAAATGACGAAAAAAAAAATTTTAAGAACCGCACCCCTAGAAAATTTAAAAAAAATCACGAAAAAAAAATTGGTTCAAGCACCGACGTGAAGTCTGAAGCTTTTGCGCGTATGTTCTTTTGTCCATTCTTCTGTATTGGACACCCTTAATCGAATTTACCATGGTAAATTATGTTGTCCATTCTCCTGTATTGGACACTTTTAATTCGAATTTACCATCAATAGAACATACGCGCAAAAGCTTCTGACTTCACGTCAGTGCTTAAACCAATTTTTATTTATATCTTGGAATGATTTCAAAGGACGTTTGACGTCTTTTGACACCTTTCAAAAGGTCAAAGGACATAGTTTTGAAATAAAGGACTGTCCATTGAAATAAAGGACTGTCCTTTGAAATAAAGGACGCTTGGCAACCCTACCGGAACCTTGTTGTAGAATATCACAAGTGCGTGCATTTTAACGACTGATTGGTGCAATGGATACACATACACATAATAAAATAGTGCGATATAACTGTCGATCGGAGACTAAATATTCACGATTAAATCTTAGAAAAAAAAAGAAAATGGAAACATAATAAATTTCGTAGAAATAATGGTACTTATGCAAATTACCGTAATAAATTAATTTTTGGGGGGTTTTAGGAGGGTGTAGGAGGTTATAGAAGGGGGGGGGGTTGAACCCCCAACCCCCCCCCCCTGGCTACGCCCCTGCCTGTACGTGATTAGCTGATTACTGATGATACAATACCTATTGTTAGTGATCTATATTTATATTATCATCAGCTTTATTCGAATAAACTTGCCTGACCATTTTCGACCCAATGGACGGAAAGACAACAAAATATGTACTTGTTGTGAAATTGAAAATGAACTTACTGTAATGAATGCAAAAATTACACTACACATATAGGAAACCTATGAACAGTAGGACAATCCCGATTTCAACAATGATCTGTTCCTATATAGTGTGTATTAAATTAAAAAGTATTAAATAGAAATAGAAATAGAAATTTATTTGTAGAAATCTAGGTACATAATACATTCCACAAATAACAATGATTCCCACAAAGGCATAGCCTGTCCGTGGGGTGAATCACCAAATTAAACAACATTCTCAATTATACAGGTAATATAAAGCAATAAAGGTAATATAGAAACAACTGAATACAAACAACTAAATAAATTTCAAGCATTTTTCCCATTCTATTGGAAAGGCAAGTTCAAACCAAAGAAAGCAGTGAAACGGAAGATTCAATTAAATTTAAATAGACTTGATATTACATGTCTAGGTTGGTTTACCAGAAAGAGCCTCACCCTTCGCTTAAATATCGGCGCAGAAACTGAACTCCTAATATCTACCGAAAGAAAATTATAGAGTCTATCTGCCAAATACTCAAAAGCCCGCTGCGATATCGTTTTAATTAAATGCATATCGAGTCCTAACTATCTCATTAAACTTGGATCGTGTATTGTGGTGGTGGTTGATGGTGATCAATATAAATTAAGTTCTTTTTTTTTTGGAATAAGTATCAATTACCAATTTGAGAAAGTAAAGCTGCTTTATGTCCAAGAATTTTGATTCTTTGTACAACTCATCCGATTGATATAGCCTCGGTTCGCCCATTATAATTTTTAGAATTTTTTTTGGATTTTTTCTACTTTCTGTATATAACAATAATAAGCTGCCGCACCCCAAGCCAGATTTCCATAGGTTAGTTTAGATTCTACCAGTGCATAATATAACCTTCAAAGAAGGTAAGCCTAAAATTAGTTTTAGATATTTGAACTTATACAGTAAGCTTCTCAAAGTAAAAACCGTTTTATCTATATGGAAATTCCACCTTAAGTGGGAGTCAATTGTTATTCCAAGATATCTGACCTGCTTTTTGATCAGAATTTCAGTTATGGTATCGTTTCCACTCATAATTAACCTGTCATACGAAGGAGTATTATCCGTATTATTATTATATTGTAATATCATTGAATTTCAACGCGACAACGCGTTGTATGCGTTAGGCATGTGAGATTTACATTTCATTATTGAAAGGAAAGCAGAGAGTACAGTAGAGTAGAAGCAAAGTTATTTTTATCTGAAAACTGTATCTATTGTCTATCGATTTATCGTGAATTTTCGATAAAAAATTTAATCACGGGATAGTATAGAACCTACAAAGTTTTTTGATATAGCAATATCTCCGAATATCGTTATATATTCTTTACAGAGGGATTAAAGATAACCGTTAGCGATGTTCTTACTGAATGCGTAGCGAATAGATATCGATTCTCGATACAGATATTGTTTGTAAGATCTTTACCTAGTCTTTGTCGAATTTATATATTAGGGATCGCTATAATGTATACAGATTATCTTTAAAGTTTGGATATAGAATCGATAGAGTTTTGCTTTATCTTTAAGGAAGTTATTCAGTCGTTACGATCGGATAAAGAAATTTCGGACGATAACGAATTGTTATACGGGTACATCGGTGTACGGTTTTCACATCGATCAAGTCAACAGTTGTGATTCCAGTTATTAGTCACACCAGAATTAATTTCAGGATTAATTCACAAAAAAAATTGTTTCAAGCACTGACTGGTTGAAGATACGCGCAAAAGCTCCTGACTTCACGTCAGTGCTTGAACCAACCCTGAAAATTACAATTCCCTATCCGTATTCGTCCAAAAGTTATCGAGGCAACGGTCACCCATCCAGCTACTGAACTCACACAAGGCTGCTCGGATCTCCAACAATGTATACCCATCTGAAATATTGTTTCCTCAATAACTCCAAAAACACAGATATACGATCAAATTGAAACTTGATAATTTGTTGTAAAATGCTGATGCGCTAATTCATAATAAATTTCGCGATGATCGAATCAATAAAGATTTTTTTTTTTCAAAAGTTCTATATTTCAAAAAGTAGTACTGGATTCCGTTAAAATTTTGCACCTAACTCATTTGAGGAATTTAAGAAAAGTTTATTCGAATTTGTGCTGAAATTCTTTGCAAACCTTCAAGCGGCCATTTCACAATTAGGTACTGGATTTCAGCTCGTTCGGCTTCGTATTTTTGGAATTATTGTTAAAATAAAACTTCGAAATGGTACCAACTTCTTCTGCAATTTCATGTTGATCTCGTTAACACCTCGATTGTCGAGATGTAAGCGAACACGGCCTGTCACACCCCGTATAACAATTCGTTATCGGCCGAATATTTCGTTATCCGATCGTAACGACTGAATAACTTTCTAATGTTAAAGCAAAACTCTATCGATTCTATATCCAAACTTTAAAGATAATCTGTATACATTATAGCGATCCCTAATATATAAATTCGACAAAGACTAGGTAAAGATCTTGCAAACAATATCTGTATCGATAATCGATATCTAATCGCTACGCATTCAGTAAGAAAATCGCTAACGGTTATCTTTAATCCCTCTGTAAAAAATATATAACGATATTCGAAGATATTCCTATATCAAAAAACTTTATAGGTTCTATACTATCCCGTGATTAAATTCTTTATCGAAAATTCACGATGAATCGATAGACAATAGATACAGTTATCAGAGGAAAATAATATACTTCTACCAGATATATACTCTGCGTCTACTCTACTGTACTCTCTGCTTTCCTTTCAGTAATGAAATGTAAATCTCACATGCCAAACGCATACAACCCGTTGTCGCGTTGAAATTCAATGATATTACAATATTTAATACTTTTTAATTTAATACACACTACACAGGAACAGATCATTCTTGAAATCGGGATTGTCCTACTGTTCATAGGTTTTCTATATATGTAGTGTAATTTTGGCACTCATTACACTAAGTTCATTTTTAATTCCACAACAAGGACATATTTTGTTTTCTTTCCGTCCATTGGGTCGAAAATGGTCAGGCAAGTTTATTCGAATAAAGCTCATGATAATATAAATATAGATCACTAACAATAGGTATTATATAAAATCAGTAATCAGCTAATCACTTACAGGTAATGTGTGAACTCTTATGTATCACATTAATTTAATTAGTACTGTGATCACTGGAGGGAAAGTTATTGTTTATGTTTATGCCTTCAATAACTGTGGTAACAAATCAAAAGAAATTATGATACGTAGTATTGATTATAGCGTTTGAGTAAAAAATGTAGAATAAAGTGAAGTTCTTACACTGATATTCCTTCCACAGAATTCCTTTATCGTATCATTATTAAGGTAATTTGCATTATTTATTATTTCTACGTATTTTATTATGCGGAGCTTCCATTTTCTTTTTTTTTAAGATTTAATCGTGAATATTCAGTCTCCGATCGTCAGTTATATCGCATTATTTTATTATGTGTATCCATTGCACCCATCAGACGTTAAAATGCACGCACTTGCGATATCCTACAACAAGGTTAGTGGATGGATGAATTGGTAAGGTGGTGGTCAGATCGAAAATTGGAGGTAAGGTATGCAGGTTCGAATCCAAATGAGGAACGAAAATTTAATTTAATACGTTAATTCAATACAATGGTAATAGGGGTTAAATGAGAGGATGATTGAGTTATCCGAACGATGAAACGCAGAAATATAAGAAAAACAGTCAAAATTATGTTTTTCCACCGTAGTTCTTATTAATTCTTGCTCCCAAAATAGGTATCTGTTCGATAAAGAATTTCTGTATTAAAACTTTACCGTTTGGATGATAGTTTTTCGTTATTTGATCTGTATCAAAGGAGTAGAGGTTTTTGATAACGTTTTGTTGCTGGTTCAGATAACGATTTTTCGTTAGCGTGCCGGACATTCAGATATTCTACCTGTAACGAATCGATAACGAATTGTTATACGGGACAGAGGAGTTCCTGGCTCCAATAGCCGATGAGGCAATTTTATTTTTTTAAATTTTAATTGAAATCTAGTACTCAGTTGAAAAATATAAAAAGGCACTAACGTGAAGTCGGTACTCTTTGGCGCGCGTGTTCACGTTGGCTTATTTGAAATTAATGACGATTGTTTCAAGCTCAGTGGATAGACCGTGACGGAGATCTAACCAGAGGGTAGTGGACACCATACACTGTCGGGTCAAAAATTAACAGTGCTGTGTCTACGTGAGGATAGAGTAACAAAGTTGACAAATAACAGAACTGACTCTCCTTATCGGATCCGTGTCCTTTGAGTTATTGAAAATAGAACAACAAAATTTCATATAGGTATAACTCCAAAACCGTTTAGCCGTTGTGTTTTTTGCGCGTATGTTCTGGGGAACATCGCGTTATCATCATTTTGCCCAAATGTCTGTAATTTTCAAATTTTTTCCCGAAAATGGTCTCAAACTATTGGGTTCGACTCCCTGATGAAGAATTCGAGGTTAAATTTGATTCGGTCCGGCCGTTGTCAGGATAACTTGAGAACGGAAAGAGATAGTGACTTGAAATTTCTAGGGTAGGTGGCGCATACCAATACGGCGGACAAGTTCGTTAATGGGCATAATCGGCCCAATGGTTTCCGAGTAATAATTTTGTATTCAACCAATACTAATCCGATCGAATTGAAGCATGGTAGTAGTTGTAGAATACAAACCAATGAACGTTTGTGAAATTTTGTGAGAATCGTTGCGCTAGAAAATTTTTAAAAAATTATTGAAAAATATTATTTATGTCACGATAACCTAAGAACGGAAAGAGATTGCGACTTGAAATGTTCAGGTTAGGTTGTGAATCTGAATGCGAAATTTGAGTTTGTTTATAGGCATAATCGGCAAAACGGTTTGGGGGTTATACCCGTTTTGTTGTTATTTCCACAATATCTCGAAAAAACAACGAAACCGATCCAATTCAAACATGGTTATTAGTTGTAGAATGCCAACGCAAAAATTCATGTAAAATTTTGTGAGGATCGTATCACTAGAAAATTTTTAAAAAATCATTAGAAATTATTTATATCAGAAACTATTCGTCCGACATTGAAATTGAAATTGTGAGAGCCTTCAAAACCTCACTCTACAACCAAGTTCCAAGTTTGATCACGATCGGATCTACATCGTTGGAAATCCGAGCAGCCTTTGTGAGTTCAGTAGCTGAATGGGTGATCGTTGCCTCGATACTTTCGAATGAAAGGAGATAGGGACTTGTAATTTTCAGGGTTCGTTCAAGCGCTGACAGAAGCTTTTGCGCGGATGTTCTTGAACCAATCCTGAAAATTACAAGTCCCTATCTCCTTTCGTTCGAAAGCTATCGAGGCAACGCACACCCATCCAGTTCCCTCTTACAAATATACTCCTCTGCGTAGACGCATGGCACTCTTGAAGAAGAATCGCCTCCGCTTGTTTTCAAAGATATTCATAACAAAATTTCAGATGGGTATAACTCCCAAACAGTTTTGCCGATTATGCCTATAAACAAACTCAAATGTTGCATTCAGATTCACAACCTAACCTGACCAATTCAAGTCGCTATCTCTTTCGGTTCTTAGGTTATCGTGACATAAATAATATTTTTTAATAATTTTTTAAAAATTTTCTAGCAAAACTATTCTCACAAAATTTCACACAACGTTCTTGGGTTTGTATTCTACAGCTACTCACCATGTTTCAATTCGATCGGATTAGTTTTGGTTGAATACAAAATTATTACTCGGAAACCATTGGGCCGATTATGCCCATTAACGAACTACTCCATCGTATTGGGATGCGCCACCTACCCTGGAAATTTCAAGTCACTATCTCTTTCCGTTCTCAAGTTATCGTGGCAACGGTCGGACAGAATCAAATTTGACCTCGAATTCCTCATCAGGGAGTCGAACCCAATAGTTTGAGACCATTTTCGGCGAAAAATTTGAAATTTACAGACATTTGGGCAAAATGATAACGCGATGGTCCCCAGAACACACGCGCAAAAAAAACACGGTATAGGTACCAATCGTGGTACGAAACAATAGACATAATCGGCCTTACGGTTTTGGAGTTATACCCATATGAAATTTTGTTGTTCTATTCTCAATAACTCAAAAGACACAGATCCGATAAAGAGAGTCAGTTCTGTTCTTTGTCAACTTTGTTACTCTATCCTCACGTAGTCACAGCACTGTTAATTTTTGACCCGACAGTGTATGGTGTCCACTACCTTCTGGTTAGATCTCCGTCACGGTCTATCCACTGAGCTTGAAACAATCGTCATTCATTTCAAATTAGCCAACGTGAACACACGCGCCAAAGAGTACTGACTTCACGTTAGTGCCTTTTTGGCGCTCTTGTTCCTCGGACAGAGTGCTTATCAATTTGCCCAAATGTCTGTAATTTTCGAATTTTTAGCTGAAAATGGTATCAAACGATTTGGTTCGACTCACACTGATCAAGAATCCGTGGTCGAAATCGATTCTGACCGGCTGTTCGGTCGTCCGTTAACAAGATAACTCTCGAACGAAAGGAGTTAGAGGATTGAAATTTGCATGGTAGGTTTGGACTGGAAATATCTCGGACGAGTTCGTTAACGGGCGAAATACATCAAGCGGTTTGGGATTTATGCCGTTTAGTAAAAATATTTTTTATGAATATTTCCGAAACCGATCACTCGATCTATCTGAAATTTAGCACCAAATTGTAGAATCATGACCTTTAGACGCATGTGAAGTTTTGTATTGATCGGGTTACCGTAAAGTGTCAACAAATTTTTAAATTTTGTTTCTACAATAACTCTCGAACGGAATGAGCTAAGCAGTTGAAATTTTTAGAGTAGGTTAGGGAGATAAATATCTCGGTTGAGTTCACTAACTTTTCTGAAATTCCTCGAATAACTTAGGTGCAAAATTTTAACGGAATACAGGACTACTTTATGAAATATAGAACTTTTGAAGAAAAGAAATTCTAAAGATTCGATCATCGCGAAATTTAGTATATATTAGCGCGTCAGCATTTTACAACAAATTTTCAAGTTTCAATTTGATCGTATCTGTATTTTTGGAGTTATTGAGGAAACAATATTTCAGGTGGGTATAGTTCAAATGTTCTTTTGTCTATTCCCGCTTCACACACACCCCAACGAAATACAGCATGAAACGTCAAGCCTTCTTATTTCAACCGAGTACTTACCAAATCTCAATTGAAATAAAAAAATTTGTTCAAGCCCTGTGGACATGAGCTTTTTGGCGCTCTTATTCAAACAGACAAATTATATCTGCGAAAGTATTGGTTCCTCAGAATTGGGAATTATATCAATGGATTCTTATGATAGAACTGCGTCATGAAAGAAATTAAATTAAAAATAAGTGTCGTTTAAAAAAAATGTTTCAAAAATTATCATTCAAACAAGAGCGCCAAAAAAAAAGAGCAATCTACAATGCTTCAAAAATTGTCATTAAATTCATTTATCAAGATTAAATGAGCAATATGCAATGATTCAACCTCGGGGAATGGGTGTTGCAACTTACACTCGGCGCATAGTTTTCACAACTCGAATTACCTAAGGAAAGTATCATCGAAATGTCTAGAGCAAGGCTGGAGACAATCATAAAAGATTGTCCATTTATTCCTGATATTTGAGTAGGTAGAGGCTTACGAACAAATTATTTTAATTGTTCAAAATATATTAACTATAGCAGCATTATGAAAATACTGTATATAGAAACATGTCTTACTACCTAAGGAAGTAAAAGGTAATATTAACCTCAGTGGTCAACGAACAATAATTTGTTTTGATGATTCCATTATGTTCTTCTTTCCTAATGCCTTCATAAACTACATCATTAAAATGATCCAGTTCTAAATCTTCTGAAACATCATCCCGAATTTAGACGTAAATTATTCAATATGCAACCAGTCAATATTATTTGCGGTTTCAGAACAGTCTTGTATATATTCAAAAATTCAAGAATCGGATAGTTGTTTTCAAACTACGAATTGACTTGACTCTATAACAGCTAGATAAGATGAATTTATGAACAGTGAACACAGACAGTGCGAATACATAGAACTACGATGTATTATTGAAATTTTGAAAAATCATATCTCCGAAAGTATTAGCTTTTTAGAGTTGAAAATAATATCATTGGATTCTTATGATAAAATTGCATCTTAAAAAAAATTGGATTCAAAAGTTGTAATGTAAAAATAAAATTTTTTTTTCGTTACTCCGAAACCAATATCGAACTTAACCGAGATATTTATCCCTCGAACCTATTCCGAAAATTTCAATTGTCTAGCTCATTCCATTCGAGAGTTATCGTGTTAACGGACGGACGGCCGGCCGGACAGAATCGATTTTGACCATGGATTCTTGATCAGTGAAACTCAACCACTGCATTCGGATGCACCAAAACTACCCTGAACATGTTGTTAGTATCTCAGATAATTTATATTGGCAACACTTCATGCATAAAGTTCTATGTCATGCAATAAGGTTAAGTATTAGTGATTCGATGTAATGACGATGAGAGAATAAAACGTGAATGTTTTATGCAGTCTTTTTCTTGTTTAAATCAACAGAACTCAAGTGTTTGATACGTTTCAATCCAGAATCCACTGTATTATTCATCAGGTTATGGGACCAGGACTCTAATTGATCGAAATTGTGTATTGTTTTATTTTTCGGTTAATTGACTGGAATGAGCGGCAAACGTGAGTGTTGAAGACAAAGGAAAAATGGCCGTCAACTACTTGAATAGTGTTCCAAAGTTGATCGGAAGGGAAAATTATGCGGATTGGGCATTTGCTGTGGAAAATGTGTTCATACTGGAGGGTTTAACGAATTGCCTGAACGGTTCAGAAAAGGACACAGTTGTGGTGAGCAAAGCCAAAGCTAAATTGATATTGACCCTAGATTCGTCGCTTTTTATTCATGTGAAGGACACGAGTTCAGCTAAAGAGGTATGGGAAAAGCTAAAAAAACTCTATGAAGATTCAGGATTTGCCAGGAAGATTGGTTTACTAAGAAAACTGATATCATTGAGGCTTGACAATTGTGAATCTATGGAGCATTACATCAACCAGGTAATAGATACTACTCAAAAGCTTGATAGATGTGGTTTTCAGCTAAGTCAGGAGTTAATTGGAAGCTTAATGCTTGCCGGACTAACTGAAAAGTATGAACCAATGGTTATTGCTATTGAACATGCAGGGATAGATGTTACTGCTGATTCAATCAAATCAAGGCTGTTGGATATGCATCTAAGTGGGCCTGAAGATAACAGACAGTCAACAGCTGGTGCATTCGCAAGTTCAATGTTTGGTAAAGGGAACAAAAATGGCAATATGTCTAAAGGTTTTAGCAAAGGACACAAAAGTAGCTCAACTGATGGTTCAAAGAAGAGAAACAAAGAAATCACATGTTTTAAGTGTAAAAAGATAGGGCATTACATGAATAAGTGTCCAGAAAATAAACAACACACTGAGAATTCATCAAATGCTTTTAATGCTGTATTTTTGACTGGTGGTTTCAGCAATTTAGACTGGTATGTGGACTCAGGATGTAGTATTCATCTTACATCACGAAGGGATTGGCTTGAAAATGTTAATGAAGAGTCGCCAGTGAAAGAAATCACAGTGGCAAATGATACCAAATTACCCATAGAATGTTCCGGTGATATTCAAATCATAACAGTGGCTGAGAAGGAACATACAGTGACAATTTCTAATGTTTGCTATGTACCAAAGTTAACGACCAACCTATTATCGGTAAGTCAACTTATTAAAAACCATAATAGACTAATTTTCCATGAAAACGGTTGTGATATTTATAATAGAAATGGAGAGTTGATCGCTAAGGCTGATTTAGTGGATAATGTTTATAAACTAAACTTCAGGAAACCACAGTTAAATCTAGTAGGCTTAACAGTTTCTAAAAAAGTCTGGCATAGGCGATTTGGACATCTTAACTACCGTGACTTGAACTCTATGAAAAATGGTTTAGTAACAGGATTTGAATTCAAAGGTTCCATGACTAAGGATGATGAACTATGTGAAGTTTGTTATGAGGGCAAACAATGTCGCCTTCCATTTAGTCATAAGGGAACAAGAGCTAGTAAAGTATTGGAAATAATACATGGAGATCTATGTGGCCCGATGGAAGAGACATCGCTTGGAGGATCAAAATACTTTATGGTGTTAGAGGACGACTATAGCAGGATGGTGTTCGTATATTTTCTGAGGAGCAAAGATGAAGCTTACGAAAAATTTCAGGAGTTCAAGAACTTTGCAGAAAATCAGAAAGGAGCCAAAATAAAAATTTTTCGCAGCGACCAAGGTGGTGAATTCAACAGTAATAAATTCAAAGACTTCTATAAGAAGCATGGTATTTTGCACCAGGAAACAAATGCGTACACTCCGCAACAGAATGGTATGAGTGAGCGCATGAACCGAACTTTAGTTGAAAAAGCTCGATGTTTGTTATACGATGCAAATCTGGAAAAAATTTTTTGGGCTGAAGCTGTAGCTACTGCAGTGTACCTCAGAAATCGCTCTGCAGTATCTGGACTCGAAACTACTCCTTATGAAAAGTGGTACGATAGAAAACCAGATGTGAGTCAAATAAGGATATTTGGTAGCAAAGGTATGGTCCTAATTCCAAAAGAAAAACGCCTGAAGTGGGAAAAAAAGTCAAAAAGAATGATTTTAGTAGGCTTCAGTGATCATATAAAAGGCTACAGAATGTATGATCCTGATGAAAAGAAAATTATAACAAGTAGAGATGTTGTTGTTGAAGAAAGAGATAAATCATTTGAACAATTACTATCTTGTGAGCCACAGGAATCAAATGATTCAGTGGGGGCTGAAGAGAGTCAACAAAATGTGACTCAAACCTCTTCAAGTTCAAGTGAAGATCAGTCAGATGGAGATGGTGAGATAGACAACTCAAGTGATGAAGATTTTGTGATGGATATAACTGACAACACTCCACAAATGGATAGTTTGGGAACCAGAAGGTCACAAAGGACAATCAAGCCCAAACAGTTTGACGACTATGTTACCTATGCATGCTTACAAGATTTTGGTCTCAACATAAATGGCGATCCAGAAACTGTTGAGCAAGCTATGTCAAGAGCAGATGCAGAAATGTGGAGAAAGGCCATGGCAGAAGAGATCAAGAGTTTTGAAGATAATGATGCTTGGGAACTTGTCGATAGTGTGGCAGATTCTTCCACTGTGGTACCTTGCAAGTGGGTATTCAAGACTAAAGTGAGTGACACTGGAGAAGTGAAATTTCGTGCGCGGTTAGTAGCAAAAGGTTGTGCGCAGAAAGCCGGTATTGACTATGGCGAAGTTTATGCACCAGTGGTGAGACACTCTACTCTAAGACTATTAGTGAGTTTGGCTGTGAAATTAGATTTAAAGATTAAGCACTTGGATGTTAAAACTGCTTTTTTGAACGGTCATCTCGAAAGACCAGTTTATATGAAACAGCCAGAGGGCTTTGTTATAAAAAATAATGAAAATAAAATTTACAAGTTAAAAAAGGCAGTTTATGGATTAAAGCAAGCGTCCAGGGCATGGAACGCTAGGGTGAATGAAGTCTTATCTAAATTAGGATATAATAGGTCAAAATATGAATGTTGTTTATATCTGAAGAAAGATGGGAGTTCGTTGACCTTGATAGCTTTATATGTTGATGATTTTTTTGTGTTTTCCAATAATTCTGAGGAAGTGGAATTTCTTAAGTCTAAGCTCAACTATCATTTTGATATTAAGGACTTAGGTGAGGCCAAACAATGTTTGGGTGTTAGAATTACTAGAGATTTTGAGAACAATGTCATTTATTTGGATCAACAAGAATATATTAATCGTGTTCTTAGTAGTTTTGACATGGAAAACTGTAAGCCTATAAGCACACCTATAGAATGTAAACCTAGTAAAGTAGAAGACATTGATTCAAACTTGAATAATGTACCGTATCAGAAACTCATAGGAAGTTTGATGTATTTGGCAGTTTTGACTCGGCCAGATATAGTATTTGCTGTTAATTATTTGAGTCAATTTAATAATTCTTTTTCAAAATACCATTGGCTTTGTGCTAGAAGAATTCTCAGATATTTAAGTGGCACTAAGCATTTTAAATTGTGTTTTTCAAAAGATAGTGGAAATTGTAAAATTCTTGAAGGATTTGTGGACTCTGACTGGGCAAATGATAGTGACAGAAAATCATATTCCGGTTATGTGTTCAAAATTTCAGGAAGTCCAGTTTCTTGGCAGTGCTTCAAGCAAAAGTCAGTTGCCTTAAGTAGCACCGAGGCGGAATATATAGGTCTATGTGAAGCTTCAAAGGAAGCGATTTATTTAAGAAATATTTTAAATGAATTGATAGATTATAATGATTCTGTCACTATTTTCAATGATAACCAAAGTGCTCATAAATTGGCCACCAACCCTGTATTTCATAAGAGGTCGAAACACATTGACGTAAAACATCATTTTGTCAGAGAATGTATTTCAAATAGTTCAATTGAAATCAAGTATCAAGAAACTAACGAGATGATGGCTGATATATTCACCAAAGGATTACCAAGAGTGAAGCATTTGTATTTTGTTGATAAGTTAGGAATGGTATCCAATTATTTGAGATAGTGGGGGTGTTGTTAGTATCTCAGATAATTTATATTGGCAACACTTCATGCATAAAGTTCTATGTCATGCAATAAGGTTAAGTATTAGTGATTCGATGTAATGACGATGAGAGAATAAAACGTGAATGTTTTATGCAGTCTTTTTCTTGTTTAAATCAACAGAACTCAAGTGTTTGATACGTTTCAATCCAGAATCCACTGTATTATTCATCAGAACATTGCAAGCCCCTATCTCTTTGCCTCGAAATTTTAAAGCAGTAGAAGCAAAACCCCCCCCCCCTTTCCCCGTGAACATCGTTTTTTTCATGAAATCCTTCATGGAAATTTTTCATTGGTTCCCCCCCCCCCAAATTTGGCTTCGGCCCGTCCCTGCTTCTATGTTACATATTTTAATCTTGCATCTTCATACAGCTTCCAGGAAAATTATCAAAATAATTGTAGGAAAGCCCTGTGGACAGGAGCTTTGGCACTCTTGTTCAAATTCTTGACAAATTATATCTCGGAAAGTATTGGTTACTCAGAGTTGGGAATGATATCTATGGAATCTTATGATAGAACTGCATCATAAAATGAAATAAATCAAATAAGAATCCATTGATATCATTCAACTTTCGGAGTTATGATTTGTCAAAGTTTGAACGAGAGCGCCAAAGCTCCTATCCAGGGCTTTCCCACTTTTTCAATTTGGCTTCGGTGCGTCAAATTGCCAAGAATAGAATCGATTTTGACCATGGATCCTTGATCAGTGAGTCGAACCAAATCGTTCAAGACCAAATCATTTTCAGACAAAAATTCGAAAATTACAGACATTTGAGCAAATTGATAAGCACTGTCTGTTCCAAGGAACAGGAGCGCCAAAAAGTTATTCCTCCATGAGCATTCATGAACTCCACGACGTATTCAACTTTCAAATCTACCACACAAAGCACAAACAAACAGACGGACACAATTGAATTTTACCACTAATTGTTCAGCAGTAACATTAAACTGTTTGCTATAGATCATTTCCGGACGAAATTCGGAAATTGCCGAAAGGAAAAATACCAACTCATCATAAGTTGAAGCGAAAAAACTTTTGAGGAAGCCCTTTTGTTTTAAACTACAAGAAAGACTGTAGAAGTTTCGTGTTTCAAATAATTGTAGTTTCAATAACAACGAAATTAGAGACATTTTGCGAAATCGTTCAAATGTCAATATTCAACATATAATTCAAGAACAAAAAAAATTTAAAAAATTTGCTGAATTGTAATAATTCAATCAAAAATATAAATAATTCAATTGTGGTAGTTAATAAAATCAAGGAAATGGATCTCAAAAAATAATCAGAATCCGAATCGTAGTAATCAAGAAACCCTTTGCCGTAAGTCCTATATTTCAACTCATAAGAATTTAATTCCATGTGTGATTGTGTGCATATGAATTTCGCTTGAAAAGAGAGAGCATGAAAATAGGCCGAATTCGTTTCTTTTATCTGATTCATCGAAGATAAGGGAACATCTGGCAGTCTATTCTCCAACCGATCAAAAATTTGTCGGAAACCATATCTTACGCGAACCATATAAACCAGTACATCATACTCTTCTTCAGAAAAAAATGTAAATATAATTTCGTATTCCGTATATCTAGGCATTTATCTAGTTTCCAGTGATGCCAAATGGTAGGAACCCACTACGAGCGGGATCTCGATGCAAAGTTGCTACACAGGCGTGTATACTGCAGGATGTTACAACGCTACACCGCTACACCGCCACACCGACACAGGCAATGAGGTACCATTAGGGTGTCGCACTTCCTGTTGTTAAACTGTCCTCCGGGTCTTCTGATGGAAGTTAGGGATTGTTTAAGCCAGAGGTGAGTTTCCTTATTTTGCAAAATATTTTAGGGACCAGTTGAGATAGAGCAATAGAAATTTGACGGTTTGAGTAAGTATCTCGAGTACATTGAAACCCTGGAGAAATAAATTTTTGTAACCCCCACTAAAACAAATGGTAGGGGGTGAGGTTACTTTTTAATATAAATGATTTTTTTTCCACGTTAACATACTAATAATAAATTAGATTCCAAAAGTGCGATCTTTTACATTACATTTGGTGTATCGTTGGCACTTCGGGCTCAAGCGGTTACAAAGATGTTATCAAAAGAATGTCAGGAACACATAACATTTTCGATAACGGGGTAGAGCAATACATACAGTTAGGGACCATAGTCTCCATATTTTCAAGATATTAAGAAGTATACATGGTGTTCCAACAAAGAATAGTCATCTCACAACTTCCAAATTTTCAATGTGATACATTGTCATTTTTGAATTTTCTCATATTTCATTTAATGATTGAATTGTTAGCATAAAACGTATGCATTCCGCAAATAAAAAATATTCCGTGTCCATGATATTTTGTTATTTTTACAAGCCTTGAAACTGCGCCTATTTGCCTAAACAATAAATCCAAAAAGGCTGCTTAAATAAAAAAAGTTCTGCTCATAAACTTGGGTTAAAAATTTGCCGTAGAATTCAAAAATAACAAAGTATACAGGATAGCAATTTGAAAATTGGAAGTTGTGAGATGACTAGCCTTTTTTGGAACACCATGTATACTTCTTAATATCTTGAAAATATGGAGATTATAGTCCCTATAACGACACTCGCAAGAGAAAAAATTTCAATATGGTAATGGGAAGCTGGAAAACGCCGATCTGTATGTAGTGCTCTAGCCCGTTATCGAAAATGTCGTATGTTCGTGACATTTTTTGGTGCTCTTGTTCCTCGGAACAGAGTCCTTATCAATTTGCCCAAATGTCTGTAATTTTCGAATTTTTGGCTGAAAATGGTCTTATACGATTTGGTTCGACTCACTGATCAAGAATCAATGGTCAAAATCGATTTTGTCCTGACGTCCGTCCGGCCGGCTGGTCCGTCCAGTCGTTAACACGATAACTCTCGAATGGAATGAGCTAGACAGTTGAAATTTTCAGAGTAGGTTTAGGAGATAAATATCTCGGTTAAGTTCGTTATTGGGCAATATCGGCCAAGTGGTTTCAGAGTAGCAAAAGAAAAACATTTTTTTTCCCAAATTTTGAACTAATTTTTTTTTAAGATGCAGTTTCATCATAAGAATCCATTGATGTCATTCTGAACTCTCACAAACTAATACTTCCGGAGATAGGATTTTTCAAAATTTCAATAATCTCAAAGCTCCTGTCCACAGGGCTTTCCCACATTTTTATTTGATATCACCTTTGTAACCACTTGAGCCTCAAGTGTCAACGATACACCAAAAGAAAGGTAAAAGATCGCAGTTTTGGAATCTAATTTATTATTAGTACGTTACCGTGGAAAAAAAATAATTTAATTTAAAAAGTACCCCCACCCCCTACCATTTTTTTGGTGGGGGTTACAAAACTCATTTCACCAGGGCTTGAAAGTACTCGAACTGCTTAGCCAAACCGTCAAATTTCATTGCTCTATCTCAACTGGTCTCTAAAATATTTAAAAAATAAATTAACTCACCCCTGGCTTAAACCATCCCCAACATCCATCAGAAGACCCGGAGAACAGTTTAACAACAGGAAGTGTGACACCTTATTGGTACCCCAGCACCTCCCTTACCCGCGTCGGTGTGGCGGCCTCGACCCTGTATATATATAGGATATAGGTTAGTTTGGATTTATCTACTCTCCATATACGTCACAGCAAGATGTGCAATATCATATCATGTTTTCTTTGTAGTATCATGAGTGACGTTCATTCTTTCATGTATCATCATTTCATATAGGTAGTCTGCCTTGCAGTCCCTGACTCCCTCTTGCGGCAAAGCAAAAGAATGAACGTCACTGAACATTTGCTCAAGACAACACTCAGCCACGGATTTCTCTTATCGAAAAAAGTGAATATTTTTAAAATAGTTACTGCTCTATAATCATTCTTTCACAGAAATGTTCTTATTAAAATGCTCTGAAACAATAATCTCTCAGAAGAATTAAGGCTGCCTTCCGCAATTCGGGGTATCGAAAAACCGCTCAGTTTCAGATTTCTATCGAAAAGATTGAATATGTTGAAAAATGGTTACTACTTTATGATAATTCCTTCATAGAAATGTGCTTATAGAAATGCTTCAAAGTTCAAAACAATATCAAATTCAAAACAATATTCTCTCCGATGAATTAAAGCCGCCGTCCGGAGTTTGTGATATCGAAAAAACCGCTCAGCCACGGATTTCTTCCATCGAAAAAATTTAATATCTCGGAAATACTCGATAGAATTCAGTGAAACATTTGTGAATATTACAAATATCCAAAATATTCAAGGATTTCATTTTCCTTCGATACATATATCCCCTCACATCAGATATTCGAATGATAACACAAATTTAAGAATATAAGGAGGTTTGGCAACGCCGCTCGACAATTCCCCTCTATCCTCTATCCAGTCGGCATCGGCAACGGCATATGGCTAACTTCACGTCTTGGCAATAGTTCATAGTTTAAACTTCAGACTTCACAGTTCATCTTTATTTTTATTCTATGTCCATTGGGTTGTTTCTGTTTATTGAGGTTACAGTTAGTCCTATTTCAAATTTTTCCTGGGAAAAATGCATTAAAGTGCCGAGATGGAAACTGATCTTAATGTTAAAGAAGAACGTATTGCTTCAAAGAATTGGTAAATATTCTTAATTTGATCAGTCATGACACTATCTGTCAAAGTAGGGAAATCCTACTTTGGTAGCTATTTTCTTTGATTTTTTTACTCAAAACTAATAAATATCTAATTAGCCTAATTGTGTTGCTTTATAAATGATACTAGTTTTCTATTTATATGCTTTTCAGTTCTTATTAGGCCTCCCTAAGATTTCGATTCAATCAATCATTATGAATTGCGGTATACAGATTTCCCTTTCTTTATTCTACTAAAGGGTTTCTTGTGTATATAATAATAATAGGTCTTTATGCAGAAATATGAAATTTCAGTACAAGAAAAGGCAAGGTTCAGTGCTTAATAATAGTGCCCTGTTCCTTGATCTCATGAACGTAAAGAATAATAAGAAAATAGGATAACGCGGATAAGTTTATTAAAATGGAAAAGTGTCGGCAGGTACCAGCAGAATGATTATCTCTGCTCCTTTTGCGGAATTACCCGTTATACTTTTCCATTTTAGTAAAGAATAATATTATAAATTTGAATTACCAATATTCTCAACAAACACATTAAACTGAATGAGGTTGAGAATGGACAATTTCTGTAAACATATCAATTGAGGTACTTTATACTCAACTTGTACAAGTAGAATATGAATAGGGAACATACAATAACAGAAAAATGAAGACTGAATAGACTAACTATAAACTACTTAGCTGTTTCACTGGATTTAAGGGCTTCTTATTTGGAGGTTCCAAACGAAACTATGTTATTTTGACAATACTGCATTTCTGTTGAAGGCATATAGATAAATATTTCAGAGAACTAGAAAATCTGTGTATTAAAGGACAATGTTTCTCTCCATAATATTGACGTAGTATTTCTCCAAGAAAAAATAGTCAACATATATTGTCGCATCATGGTCCTCAACCCACAGGGAAAGAAAAGGGGCAACCAGAGCATACATTTATTCTTTAAAATGTTCCACAGATTCAAGAGAAAACCCATATGTAAGGTGGGGGGGACTGCTTTTCATTTGATTATTAAATTCTATATACTTTAAATCGAAATCTGTGAAACTTTGACGTTGGCATGTTCAGTTTCTTAAATTACATGTGCAGGCTGAGGGGAACTCAATGCTATTGATAATAAACTTCAAAAGCAGTCACGAACCCTTTAATGGAGAAAAAAATGGGGGGGGCGTAAGGGGGTTGAAAGGGGTTGAAAGTTGTGCATGAACAAAACTGTAATGGTCGACTCTCATTCGGTGACAAATTTCATCAGGTACCATCGTCTCAAAGTAAATGAGCTATGACAAAATGCACATACTGAAAACCTCTTTGAACAACGATTTTTCAAAAAAGAAAAATGTTTTCTTGAAAATTTCTGCACGCCTGTAAAGAAGATACAAAGACCTTGCCAAAAAAGTACCACAGGACCCACTTTCCCTTTTCAAAAAATTTAGAGGGTTGATGGGGATGACCCCGGGTGGCAACAAAAATCCTTCAAGAATGCATAAAAATTTGGTAAAAGTGAAACAAAAACTGACCTATTTCAGGATTTTGTTGCCAAATATTTTTCTTCTGAGAAAATTAATTTCTCCATAATTTTGACGCGCACTGTATATATTTTTATTGTTGCTGGGGGTAACGTTGCACTGTGACCTTAAGGTCTATTGTTACTCCGAAACCACCAGCTGCCCAATAACGAACTTAACCGAGATATTTATCTCCCAAACCTACCCTGAAAATTTCATCTGTCCAGCTCATTCCGTTCTCGAGTTATTGTGCTAACGGACGGACGGCCGACCCGCAGGTCGGCCGGACAGGATCGATTCTGAACACAGGTTCTTGATCGGTTACTCGAACCAAACAAAACGTTTGAGACTATTTTCAGCCTAAAATTCGAAAATTACAGTCATTTGGGAAAATTGATAAGCACTCTGTTCCGAGGAACAAGAGCGCCAAAAAGCACTGATCTGGAATCAAGCCTCACACCCTCAAGAAATATTGCATGAACCTTCAAGCCGTCTTTTTTCAACCGAGTACTAGATTTCAAATCGATTAGATCTGTATTTTTGGAAATATTGTGGAAGTTAAATGTGGCTTGAAGGTTTTTGCAGAATATCCGCGAAATCACACAAATACTTTCTGAAATATAACATTTTGGTAGAAAAATTTTGCGCGTTGGCACTCTACAACTAATTACCAACTTTCAATTCGATCAGATCTGTATATTTGGCGCTATTGTTCCTCGGAACAGAGTGCTTATCAATTTGCCCAAATGTCTGTAATTTTCGAATTTTTGGCTGAAAATGGTCTCAAAAGTTTTGGTTCGAATCAGTGATCAAGAATCCGTGGTCAAAATCGATTCTGTCCGGTCGTCAGTCCAGAATGAGCTAGACAGTTGAAATTTTCAAAGTAGGTTTGGGAGATAAATATCTCGGTTGAGTTCGTTATTGAATTTTACATTACAAATTTCAAATTCAATTTTTTTTCAAGATGCAGTTTCATCATAAGAATCCATTGATATCATTCTCTACTCTAACACACTTTCGGAGATATGATATTACAAAATTAAAATTAATCGTTTTTGGCGCTCTAGTTCCTCGGAACTGAGTGCTTATCAATTTGCCCAAATGTCTGTAATTTTGGAATATTTCGATGAAAATGGTCTTAAACGATTTGTTTCGACTCACTGATCAAGAATCCGTGGTCGGAATTTATTCTGTCCGGCCGGCCGGTCCGGCCGGCCGGCCGTAAGCACGATAACTCTCGAACGGAATGAGCTAGAGAGTTGAAATTTTCAGAGTAGGTTTGGGGGATGAATATCTCGGCTAAGTTCGTTATTGGGCAAAATCATAATATCACAATATCATAAGAATCCATTCATATCATTTTCAACTCTAACAAGCTAATACTTTCGGAGATATGATTTTTTAAAATTTCAATGTAAATCGTATTTCACAGATTGATATAATTATTATTCTATGTATGAATTCTCATAATGTCAACTTGACAGAAGGGAATATTGTAACTTCAAAAATATTGGGGTTGAAATACTCGTATTTTAGCGATGCAACGGGGACCTCACCCGAAAATGTTTGAAAATATTACGTAAATATTGAAAGCATAATTCTGTAGTTTGGTGAACGTAGATCAGGAAATTTTTGATCGATTACAAGGTAATTTATTATTACTTATCTAATAAACTATTATTTGAATTGAATTTCCTTTATGATGCAGTGATATCATATGAATACATTGATATAATTCCCAACTCTGAGAAACCAATACCAGATATAATTTGTCTGTTTGAACTAGAGCGCCAGAAAGCTCCTGTCCACAGGGCTTGAACCCATTTTTTTTTATAATGTCATAGGATGCTCTAATTATAATTTGCCAATGTATAAAATCCAGCATATGAGGTAAATTTAATTTTTGGCGCTCTTGTTCCTCGGAACAGAATGCTTATCAATTTGTTTTCACAAGATATAGATAATCCATACTCCTCGATTGAATAATATACCAATACCTGGGACACAGTTTGACAATGCCTCTTGTGAATAGCGAACGGAGACAGATATAAAGTCTATGATCTCATGGACTTTCTGTGAACGTTACCTACTTATAATTATTATGGTTATTCTGTCAGTTTGAATCACATCTAAATTATTCGATTTGAGATTTTCTTGGAAATGAATGGATTATTGGATATTTATGCAATTTTCAATAATAATAATATTTCAATAAATCCCATATGTACAAAGTAATTCTGTGATTTGCGATCCAATATGAGATATTTATTTTCAAAATATTATCGCCAGGTTCTAACGGTTGTACAGGGTGGACAATTTGGTGATACCTAAACAACAACTTCTTAACTTTAATTTATGATGCAGTTCTATCATAAGAATCCATTGATATCATTCCCAACTCTTACGGGGGGTTTCACAAAGCTTTGACAGGTCTTAATTGCCAAATCAGTGTGATTCTATGTAAATTTCCAGTTCAGTTCTGATGCAACCACCGAATTGAATCCACAATTGAACTAATCGAAGATTCGTGAAACCTACCATGAGAAACAAAACTTTCGGAGATATGATTTGTCAAAGTTCTAATCATTTCTGGCTAGTAGTTTGACAAGAGCGCCAAATCTCCTGTCCACAGAGCTTTCCCACTTTTTTGAGTTAATGAGTAAATATCATCAAAATTTCAAATGGCTATAACTCCGAAACCTTTTAATTAAGCCCATTAACGAACTTAAATGTCACATTCGGTTGCAACATACCCTGAAAATTGAAGGTCGCAAGTTATCGTGGTAACGATCACCTATCCAGATACTGAATCGCCCAACGCGTCTTGGATTCCAGTATTTCTTCAATAACTCCTACAATATAGAACCGATCGTTTTCAAATTTGGAACTTGGCGTTAGAATTAGGATTTGAAAGTTGTCGCAAAATTTCAGCAATATCTAAGTTTCTAGGATACATAATATTTTTTAATAATTCTTTTAAAATTTTCTAGTAATACGACCCTCACGAAATTTCGCATAAGCATTTGTGTCGGCATTATACAACTAATTACCTAGTTTCAATTCGATCGGATCTGTGTTGTTTGAAAACAAAATGTGCCTGTCGCATTGCAACCTACCCTGAAAAAGTCGCTGTCTGTTTCTGTTCGACAGTTATCGTGGCCTCGGCCCGCCGGACATAATCGAATGTGACCCCGAATTCTTCATCAGTGAGTCGAACCTAATCGTTTGAGACCATTATTGACAAAAAAATCGAAAATTACAGATATTTGGGCAAAATGATAGCACACTGTTCCCTAGAACATGCGCCAAAAATGTTAAAAGGTTTCATAATTGGTTATAATATCGTTTTGTTAATAAAACTTTGTGAATAGATGTAAAAATGATTTCTGTTTATATTATGCCCAAGTTCCATAAATCAGTTAGATTAAGCTTAAGGGTATAATGTACTTGATAAATAAGCAGTAAAATCAAAATAATAAACTGGAATGACTATAACAATTAGAGTTAAAATTTGTTCTCATACTCATATAGTTTGATTTATTTCAGTGTGCAATACCTAGATGGTGAAGATATTTGCAAAACCAACAATGAGGAGATTGAAGATTTGAACATTGATGAACAATTCATTGATGACAACGAGGTTCTTGATAGAGAGACATGGAGGATTAAAAATGAATATGTCAACTCAAAAATCCCACCTCAACGAAGTGCAAACGATAGTGCAAACAAATTATTTTCCACTATCAATGTTGAAAAGATTAATCGTAATGAAGTCAATGTTTCAAATATTTGCATACAGGATTCTCAAGTATTGTCAGATGCTCCATCAACCTGTGGCTGTGATACCTATGAATATATTTCTAGTTTTCAAAAAATGTTGGATAATCAAATTAATAAACATTTGGAACAGATCCGACAACGGTGTAAGCAAAAATCAAAATTAAATGATATAATAGATTGGGAACTCTTGACTAGATCAGTGAAAGAAAGACCACTGCTATGGAACAAGTTTCTGGATATATATACAAACAAGATTGGCAAAACAGTAGCATGGCGGGAAGTATGTCTAATATTAAAGGAGGATTTTGAAGAAATGGCACTAGAGGATCTGGAACATTCAGGTACGTCTTTTGAATTAATATTAGCCACAAAATTTCTATTTTATTTTCGACCTATTTTCAAACTCTCATAGTTTCGGTCTGGATAATACTGAAGAGCAAAAAATCTCATAATAAGATTTAGTTAGTGGACTCATGAAACACACTAAGTTTCATTTGTCTATCTTCCATACTTTAGCTTTTATTAATATCTTAAATATGTCGATTTTACCACTGACTGGTGGACTTATCATCAAAACCTTTAGGCTACTTCCCGTCCTAGAAGTCCTAGAAAACTGAAATTTAGAATGCAGACTTGAATTAGCGAACACATATTAGAAAAATTAATAAACCTGTAACTCCAACCACCATAAACGGGCGTGCCGATCTATGAATAAAACTAGAATACTTTCCAAAGTCCAAGAAAGCCGAGATTTTGTATGTAGTCTAGTATTAATGAACAAACAGCAGAAACCTTAAGGCTGGTTTTCCTGTCACGCTGACGGTCGGCGCTGACAGTCAGCGCTGATCGGTCAGCTCGTATCCTTTTAGCATTACGCTGATCACATTGAGAAATAGAAGGATGCTATTGTCTCTGGCTCACTGAATGTGGAGGGTTGTCGGCGCCAGCTATTCAGCGGCGCCGACGTGCCGGCGCGTAGGTGCGCGTATATAGCTCAGCGCTGACGGCCGTCAGCACCGCGTGACTCGAAAACGCTACCTATAGCTACATACATATTGACCCATCAGCGCCGACCGTCAGCGTGACAGGAAAACCAGCCTAAGAAGTATGTAAATTTCACGCTCCCACCCCCATCAAGGGTTGTGCCAATCTGTGTATAGAACTAGGGTACATCCCCAAGTCCTAGAATGCTTAGATTTTGTTTGTAGGCTAGGATGATCATGCAAGCATCGACAAAATTGAGAAATCTGTAATTTTCACCCTCCGACCCTCATAAAGGGGGGTGCAGATCTGTGTATAGAGTTAGTGTACTTCTCCAGATCTATGTATGCAATTAGTGTACTTCTTGGATACCTGGAAAGCTGAGGTTGGTATGTAGGCTAGGATAAGCAACAACAAACAAACAACAAACAACATCAAGAAAACTGTATTTTACAGCCTCTACCTCATAAATTGGTGGAGGGGGGCATTGGGGGAGGAGCGGTACATAACGGGCACGTTCCACTATGGTCCCACAATGATCACGCGCACGACCGCAGAACTGCGCAGACTACTCTACGAACGTTGCGATCGCCTAGTACTCAACATCTCTTATGGACAGGTACTTCCATTTGTTGTGAGAGCTAGATATAAAGTGCGCTAAGAAAAAAGGAGTAGCTGTAGCTAAGGCTTCTAATAAAAAAAAACCATCAGAAATATTTCATGTAAAATTGGTTGCCAAGACTCACAAGATGCTTTCACGTTTAAAAAATGTATCAGATCTCATCAAGAACCAAGCTCCTAACTGTACAAGTAGCGGGATGGGTGACCTATGCCACGATAAATTGAGTACATAAAGATTTTCAGGGTAGTTTTTTCGCATATTATTGGATACTTAATTCATTTATTTGATACATGAGACTACAAATCATCAATACATTGATGTTTCCGTAGAATGAATATGTTTAACAAAATAAAGTGAACAAGCGTTATGCTAAATGCGTCATTGTATCATTTTTTACTGATTTATTGAACAAATTGAAAGATTGTTTCCGTTTTGTTTTCCTGGAGACGATGCTCTTGCAGTATCGATGTTTTATTTGATTTGTATTTAATAGCATAGAGATTCCTTGTTCCTCAATTTCTATCTCCACATGGGAGATGACACCAGAGAATGATTCGGCAGATTTTGAGTTTGTGTTTTTCGTTGATTTGTTTTTTGTGTGTTTGGTTTATTAAATGTATTAAGATTTAGTGTTGTTTGTTCTACTCGTATTTCAGGGGATGCTTTTTCGTCTTTTTTTTGCAGGATAATTAGGTTCCATTCTCTTTTTTTTACGTTTCTTCCTAGTTACTGTTTGGAATCTATCGTGTGTCTCATCTTCTGCCGCTGAAGTTTCTTGCGATTTTTCGTCGCCTGTTTGTGACATTTCTGTTGTGTGAAATGCCTCAAAGTCGGCGGCGTCGTATATTTCGCGTTCAGAAATTTTATCGCTTAGGATTTCACTTGAAAACGTTTTATAAATTCGATGTGTACATAGCCTATAGACATGAGCATAATTTTATATTTAATAAATGTGGACTTGCAATCTTGTCCGAAGTCTGGGCTGACCATTTTTCGAATAATTTTTTTTTGTGGTACAAATATTTCATTAGCATCTCTTGAATTTGTTCATAAAATTATATCATAACATAGTGAGTGTACACTAAACTGTAGTAGACGTTAATCACTGCATTGATGGGCATACAATCTATCATTCTTGAAATTGCATAAAATGCCTTATTCAATGTAATGTTAGCTGCTTTAACTTGCTCTGTCCACGGAATCGATGTGAAGACCCAAAAATTTTTTTGTTGTAGTTGATTCAAGGATATTATTTTCAACTCGACATGTTAGAGTAGATGACTTTGAGAGAAAACAATATTAATGAAAATATATTCATTCTGTCTCATCGATATTGACCATTAAACTGTTGTACCCAGCAATTTACGAAAGAATTTGAAGTATCTTTAATAAGGGACGATAAGAATTCCCCAAAGTCTGCGCAGAAACTGCCAGTGAAGTATCATCCGCATATATCGGCAGTTGCGATTTTAGGTGGCCTGGCAAATCATTTATGAAAAGTAGGAATATTATCGGTATCAGTACAGGCCCCTGAGAAACTCCCCCATTGATCTTAGGAGAGTCAGAAATGATATTCCTTACTTTATCTATCATCTTTCTATCGCTGAGGAAATCTACAGTACAATCCAAAAAACATCCTTCGAAAATGGATAGATCTATAAGATTACTCAAATTAATTGACAGAGGTTTAATACCTGCCTTTAATGCATGTATGCTTGGTTTTCGAACTTGTAACATGTAAAATTGCTTGCCAAGACTCACAAGAAGCTTTCGCGTTTAAAAAATGTATCAGATCTCATCAAGAGCCAAGCTCCTAACTGTACAAGTAGCTGGATGGGTGGCCAATGCCACGAAAAATTGAGAACAGAAAAGATACCGACTAGCAATTTTCAGGGAGGTTGCTTATCCTTATGGGACGGTTGAGTCTGTTATTCGGAATAATCGGACTTACGGTTTTGGAGTTCTCTAGACTCTGGACCTATCTGGAATATTATTTTCTCGATAAATAAAAAAAATCAGATCTGATCAAATTGAAACTTGGTAACTAGTTGTAGAATACCAACATAAGGATATAGAGAACCTGCGTGACCTTGAGATTCGACACTAGCGCTCATGGTGGCGAAATTTAGCGTTTATTATGTGAGAGAAATAAAATTTTGTACTGATAGCCATACAAAGTAATTATTAGTTATTATTTATAAGAAAATGTATTCAGCAGTAACCATGCGGAAAATGTAGAATAGTGGAAGATCAACTAATATTAAACAACATTTGATTATTGTTATTTATTAATATCATTTGAAATATCAAATTAAGATATGAACTTGTCAAAATACATTTAATTATATTTTACTACTTTAAATATAGGTTTTTGTAAGTTTACTAGTACACAGCATAGGTATATGAATAATTATAACGGCAAAGTACGGCACAAGATCAATGTAATATACTGTAAATGATAGTGGTAGTGGCATAGTTTCTTACATATTCTTTTACTAGGCCAGAAAATACATTTTTTTTTCTGCGCTAGTGAATCTAGATCTACATGTTGGATATACAGGGCGAGTCTTTGACCACTGCATTAATTTTAACCAAAGACTCCTCTCATCAAATGAAACACTTTTTTCATTTAACATTTTTCCAAATTCAGCTCAGGTAAAAAGATACAGGCTGTTGAAATTTTGAAAAAAAAAGTCAGTTTTTATTTTGTAGCTTTGA
Organism: Halyzia sedecimguttata; assembly: GCA_937662695.2. Classification (NCBI taxonomy): domain Eukaryota; kingdom Metazoa; phylum Arthropoda; class Insecta; order Coleoptera; family Coccinellidae; genus Halyzia; species Halyzia sedecimguttata. The sequence continues at coordinate 14,058,816 of OW569418.2, forward strand.
CATCCTTTTTTCGAATAAAATGAATGTTGGCGTAAAGGTTCCTATAACTATGATACATATTTTCCAAATATTAGTCATTTTCTACTTCTACTGGTTTTCTAGTTATGGACTCGTGGATTCATAAAACTAAACGAAATTAGCATAAAGAAAGCATATAAAGTTTTTCTTGAGTCATTTCAAGAATATTCCATCGATTTAGAACATTATATTATTATTCATCATTTCTCCTTAAACGCACCGTTTTCGAGATATCCTTCATTGAATGTTTTAAAATGGAAAACTCCAGAAATTTCACTACTTTTATGGATCCGTCCCTGAGCGTTGGAATCCCGAATCAAGCTGTAAACCACGTTACTAGGCCTTATTCTCGTCCGCCAACAATGTCATAGATAATTTATATGCGGGAGTGTATTAGCACATTGTGAAATCTTTAAACGCTTGTAACTTTTTACCTGAGCCGAATCTGGAAAAATGGTAAATGAAAAAAGTGTTTCATTTGATGAGAGGAATCTTTGGTTAAAATTAATGCAGTGGTCAAAGACTCACCCTGTATATAAAAAAAATTAAATACCATCAAAAATAGACCTGTCTGTATTTTAAGTATAAAAATTAATAATCTGTTTCCAGAGATATTTTGTTGGATTTTGATCAGTGGTTACAGATCTAATAATAATTTAAAAACTTTTCCCCTTACAGCGGTTATAGCCAAAAGTTGTTTCTCATTTTTTATAGAAGTACATCCTCGAAATCTAGATAATGAAATTGGTATGTCAGGTTCACAAAACACTGTTTGACTCACAATCAAAGTCACATGAAAAAACAAAGTCAGCACTTATGTGCTCAAATGACACCACTGGAATCGATTTATCGACTGTTGCATTGATCCTTGATCTGTTTTTCCAACGATCTACATTGAATGTTTAACGCTCTTTAAATCTATAATTACAGTTTGAAAAATTTTCGTGTGTTTTGGTGGATGAACAGGCGTTTCCGCCAAAGAAATGATTACCGCATATTCTTGAGTTGTTTGTAGATAGCCATGTGGTACCATCGGCACTAAAAAAATAAAAAAATTAATGTGGTAATAAAGATAATTTCAACACATTTTCACTTACTTGATACGATGTACGGCTTTCATCCACTTTTGTTGACGTTCTAACAAATTTGGTTTTGAATAAAATGTTATATTTGTATCAGTCTTTCGATAAGTATTATGACATGATACAATACAACAACTTGTGTTGCCAGATCTGGATTTGTTTTTAACGTTATTTCCAATCATTATCACTCAATTATAATTTTATATGTTTGGATTTCTACGTTAAGTGACAGTTCAACATCACGTATAAACTTACGAAATTACCGATAGAGGCGCCACTAGTGTTTACGCAGTTTCTCTATATGTGAAATTTTGTGTGGATCGTATTTGTAGAAAATTTCAAAGAAATTATGAAGATTTTTTTTTATCTCACGATAACTTGAGAACGAAAAGAGATAGCGACTTGCAATTTTCTGGGTACGTTGCGCATCCGAATTCGGCATTTGAGGTCGTTAATAGGCATAATCGGCCAAATGGTTTTGGAATTATACACATCTGAAATTTTGTTATTTCCTCTATAACTCAAAATATACAAATCCGATCCAATTAAAACTCGGTAACTACTTGTAGAATGCGGACGCGCTAATTTTCGCGGAATTTCGTGAATATCGTATCCTGAAATTACTTGAGACGTAAGTTTTTTCGTATATTATTGGATACTTAACGAATTTCAATTCCAGGCGTAAACTCGATAGCTTTTCATTCATGTTTTTAAGCTTCTTAAAAACTTCTATCTGATACTTGTAGCCTAGGTAAATTAGTGCTGTACCCCCAAAAAATTGCTGCAGAGCTGGAAATCGTTTTAACCCCTTTTGGGGTTCCTGATTAACAAGTATCTGAGTTTGCGATGGTTTCTAGGTTGTGCTTCAGATTTGAGAGCCTAAAAACCGCGACATTTTCGCACTTTTTTCAGTATTTCGCATATAATTCGAAAAGTACGCATCCTATAGAAATGTTTCCTCTTTTTCCTTGAAGAACGTTACATTTAGCGTCCAATGGCGCTCAAAACATGGAATCCGGTTTAGCAGTTCAGCCGCAATCGCCCGTCAAAGATGAGCAATCTTTACGAACTTAGCTCAAAAGTTGACAACCCCCAACTTCTAACGCTGTTAGGTCGAAAAGAACATCCACGATTGAAAATGGCATTGGACTAAACTTGTAGGAAATCCCGATTGAAAATGGCATTGGACTAAACTTGTAGGAAATCCCATTGTAACTTCAGTGTTGAGATATGAATTTTATACCGAAAGAGTCCGTAGCGCCAAATTTCCGCCAATGCAGTCCAACGCAGGAAATTCCGTCTGAACTCAAAACTTTTCGCTTTCATGCATTTTTTTTTCAAGAAACAATAGATCTAGTCAACTATTATAACAATTTAAACTTAAGAAATCATTATATCAAGCTCTTACGAGGTAACCATCTGATTCCTGGACTTCTTGAAAATATTGAAGATACACATTTTGAATGTAGAGTCCAAGACAATGATAGATCGATGCTGCTCCAACCAACAACTGAGGAAGAAATAAAACAAATAATTCAAAACCTGAAAAATAAGTATTCAAGTGGGGAAGACGAAATACCATTGAATTTGGTAAAGCAGTGTAAGGATGAGTTGAAAGGGATTCTTTCCTACATAATAAATAACTCCTTTAGATATGGCATATTTCCGGACCAATTAAAAATAGAACTAATTCACCCCATTTATAAGAAAGGTGATAAGGATTTGTTTGAAAGTTATGCCCTGTCAGTGTATTGCCTAGTTTTTCTAAAATATTTGAACATGCAATGAGTAGAAGATTGATAGATTTCATTGAAAATTGTGGCCTCTTTTCGCCCTCTCAGCATGGTTACCTACGAGGTAGATCAACACACACTGCCATTTTTGAATTTACGAAAGTAATAATAGATCTGATAGAACAAGATAACTTGGCACTAGCTCTTTTCATAGATTTAACTAAAGCTTATGATTGTTTGTCTAAACCACTTATATTGTATAAAATGAAAAGAATGGTAATTAGTGGTAATGCTTATACATGGTTTGAATCATATCTCACTAACAGAAAACAAAGAACTGTGATAAAAAAATCAGGCACTAAAGCTAAATCCTCATTAGGTAGTTGTGATTATGGGGTACCACAGGGTAGTGTATTGGGACCTATATTATTTGTATTGTTCATAAATGATTTATATGATATTTTTGAATTGGACTTAACATCAGTCACAGGTTTTGTAGATGACACTAATATAATAATTGGCGGAAGAACAGGTCAAAGAGTGGAATACAAAGCTTCTATTATTTATGAACAAGTAAAACAATGGTTAGCTATGAATAAATTAATTTTAAATGAAGATAAAACCACAGGTATTCTATTCACAACAGAAAGAAATAGAAAAGAAAGAATTAATTCAATAAATATGGAGGTTAGGTCAATTGCCTTGGAACATACCACTAAATTTCTGGGACTCTGTATTGATGAGTTTTTAAAATGGTCTTATCATTTAGAATGGCTTGGCAAGAAATTGAGCACATTGTGCTATAGTATGAGAGTTTTAGTTAATTACCTTAAAGATGAATGTTGTAAAAATATCTATTTTGCTAACTTTGAATCTGTAGCACGTTATGGCATTATTTTTTGGGGTGCTAGTGCTGGGGTTAATGGAATATTTTTAATACAGGAAAGAATTTTAAAAATTATGTTTCGAATGTCATATCGAGATTCATTTCGGAACGTTTTTAGGAATAATGGAATATTAACAATATTTGGTTTATATACAGGGTGTTCCTAAATTGAACGTACAAACGAAAAGGGGAGATTCCTTAAGTGAGTTTAAGAAAAAAAAGTCCCATAAACATGGGGTCGCAAACGTTTCGTTTTCGAGATACAGAGTGTTGAAGTTTGAATTTTTTTCAAGTTTTTTTCTCATAGTATCTACAATTCACAAGATATTCAACTGAAATTTGGCATAGATATTACATTTGAGAGTTCTCACCACGTGACATGGCAATTTTGATAGAAGATCTACAGGGTGATACTTTTTCTGGAACACTGCCACCTGTTCTTCTGCAGAACTTTTTTTTGGTGAGCAACTGTTAATTTGAAAAAATGTAAAAAGAAGCTTTGTTTTTATACTGAACTTTTCGGTCTCTTATAGTTTTGTCGTATCTACCAACGATTTCGAGGAAAAAAAAATTTGAACGATTCTCTCGAAATCCTCGTGAAAATCCAAATTATGATGGGAAGGCCACTTTGTAAGCTGTGGTGAATGAATTCAGTGTCAGTTTTTATGGAAATTTTCCTGATCTGTAGCGATGATTCATAAATATACGATAAACTCGTATAATCAACACAAAAAATGTATTACAACAAGAAACGTAAAACAAAAAAAAAATCATAACAAGAAAACTAAGTAACCGCAAAGGACTGAACTACAGCAAATGTTGAAAATGTTCTTCCCCAACTCTTATACAAGCTTCTGTTCTTCGTCTCATAGTCGATCGAACTCTTTCAAACACTCCCGGAGTATTCCTAACTGTATCAAATGCGCCTATTATACGATTTCTCAGTTCTTCTACGGTGTTCACGGGTGTCGAGTATACTAGAGATTTCAGGTGGCCCCATAAAAAGAAATCTAAACTATTTAAGTCTGGGGATCTGGCGGGCCATGACTGAGGACCCCCCCCCCCCCCCCCCCCCCGTCCAATCCACCTGTTTTCATAATTTTCGACCAAATACTCCCTGAAAAATGAGCAGGAGCACCGTCATGCATGAACCACATTTCTCGTCGTAGCATAAGAGGTATATCTTTCAATAACAAGGGCAAATCTTTTTCTAAAAAATGTCTGTATGATTGACCTGTTAGTCGACCTGGCAAGAAGAAAGGACCAATCAAATCATCACCAATATTACCACCCCACACATTTAGTGAAAATTGCTCTTGAAAATGGGTTTCTACATATCCATGCGGATTCTCCTCAGCCCTTACGTGTTCATTATGGAAATTGATAATTGAAGTCCTTGAGAAGCATGCTTCATCAGTGAATAGAATTTGGCAATCAAAATAAGGATTCATCAATAGTCTACTGAGGTACCACTGACAAAAACTAACCCTCGGATGAAAATCTCGAGGCAGAAGAGCTTGCACCCTCTGAATGTGATAAGGATATAGCAGAGAATCCCGCAAGATCCGCCAAACAACTTGATGACTTGCATTCAAAAGTACACTAATTTTTCTTTTACTGGTTCTTGGATGTTGTTCTATTTCGTTCATAACTGCCTCTTCGAGTTGTGGTGTTCTCACACTGCGTGGTCTCCCAGCATTAATTCTTTTCGTGGAAAAAGATCCAGCTTCTGAAAGACGCCTATGAATATCAGAGAACATTCGATGATTTGGTATCACTCTATTGGGATAGCGTTCCATGTAAAGACGCCTAGCTTCTCTTGCATTTCCATTTGCAAGACCATACATGAAATGCATATCAGTCATTACGGAATTCGTGAAATTCGGCATGTTTTGATATTGAAATGTGTAGAGGTTCTAATTTCTGATCAAATATTGTTGTGACAGTCATAAAAATCGTAATGAAAATAGTAGTCTAACTACATTCAAAAAAATAAATAGCCACAAATGCAACCACCTTCACTTTTTAAAAAAACAAATGTTCAATAATTTGATGTGTCAAAACTGACACTGAATTCATTCACCACAGATTACAAACTGGCATTCCTATCATACTCACGAGAATTTCGAGAGAATCGTTAAAAATTTTTTTTCTCGAAATCGTTGGTAGATACGACAAAACTACAAGAGACCGAAAAGTTTAGTATAAGAACAAAGCTTCTTTTCACATTTTTTCAAATTAACAGTTGCTCACCAAAAAAAAGTTCTGCAGAAGAACAGGTGGCAGTGTTCCAGAAAAAATATCACCCTGTAGATCTTCTATCGAAATTCCATGTCACGTGGTGAGAACTCTCAAATGTAATATCTATGCCAAATTTCAGTTGAATATCTTGTGAAGTGTAGATACTATGAGAAAAAAACTTGGAAAAAATTCAAACTTCAACACTCTGTATCTCGAAAACGAAACGTTTGCGACCACATGTTTATGGGACGTTTTTTTCTTAAACTCACTTAAGGAATCTTCCCTTTTCGTTTGTACGTTCAATTTAGGAACACCCTGTATAATAGATTCATTGAAATTTCTATACAAAAATAGACATAGATTTGAATCTTATGTGAACGACAGATACCCTGTGAGATCCAGGGATCTTCAATATCCAATACACCGTCTCAGTTTGACGGAAAAACATCCTGAATACATGTGCAGGAAATTATTCAATCACTTACCTCAACAGTTGAAGGTGTTTGGATCTTACAGGGTGTATGTCCGAAACATAAGAAAATATTTATTAGAACTGGAGCCTTATTCTCTGAATGAATACTTCCAGGGGAATAGGTAGATATTGGTTGTTTTTTTCTTGACGTCATTCTTCTGCGGGTTTTTGTTTGTAGAATATACATGTAAGAGTTTGCAGCAAGAAATAAAGATATTATTATTATTATTGAAAGAATAACAGTACTTGATATTCAGGGTTTAATATTATTCAAAATATAATTGTAATTGGCGACGTTTTGGACAGTGCCCTTTTTCTAGCCTGTAAAAAACAATATACACAATGTAAAAAACAATAAGAACAAACAACCAATTTATAAGTATTCTAAAATTCTAAACACTTTGTTGGATAGAGATCTAATTCTTTTATTACCTTCGAAATAATTTATTTTAAGTTATTTCTCAACTTATTTGTTGGATGTCATTGGGGTTATGATTTTGAATGATTCTAGAGTTGTCACGTCAATAATGATTTCTTCTTCTTGTTTGTTTTCGTTGGTCGGCTTCTTTGAGACTGTTCAAAACAGTGGAGTAGATGTTGTGAAGGTATTTAATGTCTGATCTGTCATTAATGGATTTTTCATTTTGTTTTATGTGAATCATTTCGAGAAATTCTCTAGATTTCTTATTTGTTTCTCGGTCTAACACTACAGTCTCGTCATAATTGAATGTATGTCCATTCCCAGTTTTGTGCTTGTAAAGTGCTGTCTGTGTTTTGGAGTACTTGTGTCCTTTCAGTCTGTCTTTCAGTTTTTGTTCCGTCTGTCCTATGTATACACCCTCGCAATTATTGCAATTGATCTTATATACCACATGAGATGTTTCAGTTAATGGTGTTGGTGAATTTAATTTGCTATATAGTTGTTTAATTTAATTTGCTATATAGTTGTTTAATTTGAATGTGTGGTTTGTGCGCAATTTTTACGTTGCTGTAGGGTTTCAAGATGTTTTCTATTTTTTCAGATAGAGAAGGTACGTATGGTATTGGTATGAACGTGATTGGTTCTTCTTTTTTATTTGTTGAATTTTCGGTGTTGTATAATTTGTGTGTGCGTTGTTTTATTATCTTTTTTATTTGTGGTAGAGGATAGTTGTTTTTCATTAAAAGTGAGGTAATGTCCTGTATGATGGTGGGTCTGTATATAGGTGAAGTTAGTTTTAGCGCTCTGTCAATGTACCCGATCATAATCGCTTTCTTCTGTTTATGGATATGAGTTGTAATCTATTATTGTGTCCGTGCATGTTTCCTTTCTATAAAGTTTTGTTTGTACTGAGTTGTTCATTCTTAAAAGTGTCATGTCTAGAAAATGTATTGCGTTGTTCACTTCTGTTTCTAGTGTGAACTGAATTTTATGGTGAAAACTATTTAAATCATTAATTATTCTTCATATCTCATTTTCTGATGTTATTATTAAACAATCATCCACATATCTTTTGAAAATTGTAATGTTATAGTTCTTTCCGGACAAAACCTTTTCCTCTAAATATTCCATCACCAATTGAGCAACCGTACTCGAAATAGGACTACCCATCGAAACTCCATCTATTTGTTGAAATACATTTTCCTCAAACATGAAATAACACGTTCCTAACGTTAATTGTACTGCTTCAATGAATTCGCTTTCAGGAATCGACGTATACGGTTCTATTAAACTCCACTTTTCATGTAAAATTTGTGGTACCAGAACTGTTGGTATGTTTGTGTACAATGAAACGACATCTAAGGAAAATAATTTATGATTGTGAGGTATGTGCAATTTGTCTAATTGTTTTTTTAATTCAAATGAGTTCTTTGTGTAATATGGATTCTTGTTAATGATGTTAGAAAGTATTCCTGATAAATATTTTGATAGGTTGTAGAATGGCGATTGTGAGTGGGATACTATTGGTCTCATTGGTATGTTTGGTTTGTGAATTTTGGGAAGCCCGTAAATTTTAGGAGGCATGCTGTTGTGAATAGACAAGGATTTTGCTGTCTGGGGTGATATGTAGCCTGAATTTTCCCATTTTTCAAAATTAAATTATTATGTTTTTGCAATGAGGACGTTAAATCTTTTTTAATTGCTTTATACGTTGTGGTGTCAGTAAGTAGTTGTTTCATTTTCTGTGTGTATTCATCTTTTTCCATTATTATTGTTGCATTACCTTTGTCTGCTTTTGTGACTATAATTTGTGGGTTTTCCTTATGAAATTTCTTTGTTTTATAGTAATTTGAGATGCATTTCTGTTGTTCTGGCTTCAGCTTTGAATTTTTTATTTTGTTACAGTGTTGTTGAAGTGTACTTGTTAATTTTGTTCTGATTGTATTTTGGTTTTCCTGGGAAATTTAGTTATGTTACTTTCGATGTTGGCGATTATTTGATTTATTGGTACTTGTTTCACATTGTTAGTGTTTACAGCAAACTTAGGATCGAGAGCCAGTATGTTTTGAATGTCAGGTGGTATTGTGTTGTTGGAGAGATTTTTAATCGTGTTTTGTAGTGTATTCTGTTGGATAGGATGTTGTCTCAATTTTAGTAGGTTGAGTTTATTATTATGTCTCACTGTGTTGTGTTGTATATTTGTATTCATTAATGATTCTTGTAATTTGTTAAATATTGAAAATTGTTCGTCAGATATGTATGTCTGGTTTGTGTCTAGAATTTGCGACAATGATCTCTGTAAGTTGTTGATAGTTTTCGTTGTGTCTGTTATTATTAATTTGAGAATTTGTTTAAGATAATTCATGTGTAAACTTTGAATAAATTGGTTATTTGTTCTTATTGTTTTTTACATTGTGTATATTGATTTTTACAGGCTAGAAAAAGGGCACTGCCCGAAACGTCGCCAATTACAATTATATTTTGAATAATATTAAACCCTGAATATCAAATACTGTTATTCTTTCATAAATCTCACAGGGTAAATACTTTTCATTCGATTATTATTATTATTATTATGAACCATCAATCAGTAATGACTTATCAGACGATCCCGAAAAATAGAACAGAGAAGAGAAAATGAGAGTGATGCTCATTATATCGAAATATATATATTCATAACTAATAAGGAAAATTGGTTCAAGCACTGACGTGAAGTCAGGAGCTTTTGCGCGTATGTTCTATTGTCCATTCTCCTGTATTGGACACTTTTAATTGAATTTACCATGGTAAATTATGTTGTCCATTCTCCTGTATTGGACAATAGAACATACGCGCAAAAGCTCCTGACTTCACGTCAGTGCTTGAACCAATTTTTATATTAGCCATCAAACCTTTTTAATTCTTCATAATCATTACAAGAATGTCTGTCGATATGGAATATGGTAATAATTTGACATTTGAACACATCGTTTAATGCATAATCAATTTCAATACTTTTGTCACTCGTTGATGAGATGAGATATCTGAAATTATAGATAAACTCTAAATATTCCATTCAATATTGAAATATTAAAATTAAATTTACACTTATTCATTTGTATTTCAAGATAATGAACGTTTGAAGCTAATGCTTCATGTAAATTGTCTGTGAAAATTTGTTTTCATGGATTAGGGGAAAAGAGTTATTGTGAAAATAAGATTCATTTATTTAGATACCAATCTATATATTGTTTTATACTATCTACTAAGGGCCGATTTATTCAACCTCTCCGTAAAGTATTCTTCAACTATGTGCTCGTTGAATTTACTGATCCCCTTTAAAGTGAACATTCACAGATTACTTTCCTTTCGGTAAGGCTACTTGACAGTTTACAGGTCGTAAAATATATCAGCCCTCAGTGAACAAAAAAATTGTATACCTCACTTGAATCATTTTCAAAGTTAGCGTTGAATTATCAAGCCATTCTATTATAATATTAGTAAAATCTGTTCTTCAGAGGTATTCATTGTTAAGCATGCTAAGCAACAAGCATTTAAGAAACATATACCTGAAGTTCCACGGGAAAACTATATACATAATATATACCTACACACATGTTATATTGCATCACCTTCTACTCCTATATTTTAAAATATTCTGCAATTAGAAAAATTAAAATGTTTCGTTAAAAATGCCTATTATATAGGTACACGCTGGCATCCAAACACCCTGATGATGGATCGTAAGAGACCCATGATAACAGGAAAACAGAAAAGTGTTCAAAATTCACTGGTCTAAGCGTAATTCAACTGTTTTTTTTGTGCAATAGTATTATGCAAATGTTAAGGGCCAAATCTGAATAATAGGGTAGGTGCAGAAGTCATTTGAAATGTAATTCATGCAGTTTTGCTTGCTAATGACATGTTTATGATTATACTAACCATTCTAGGTCTTCCCTAAGGAAATCCCACAGAAGCTCCTAGGAGAGTCAGTTTTGTTCTGTGTATATTTTATTAATGTATTCTTACGTCAGCTTAGTCAAGGCACTGGGTGGTTTTCACCTAAGTACATGATGAATAGAATACTTATCCCGTAATATATATAGCTTCGGCAAAATGACAAAACAGAATTAAAAGTAAAATGTCAAATTTTGAGTTGGCTTTATTTTTTATAGTCATAGCCTACGCATAACAACCACTTCCTTATTGCGGAACATATTTAAATGCACCTTGAATCGAGCATTTATGGTTTATTTCGTTCACTCCCTGATTTATCGCTCACTCTCGAATTTCAAAACGAGAATATCTTGAAACTTGCTTATTGCAGATACGTCCCTTTGTCATTTCAACGATATGAGAACCACTACCAATTTGTTTGAATAGAAACACTAGATTTTCTTCTTGGCTATTCCACTTTTGAACTTTAAAAATTTTAGTGTTCATGTCATCTTGATTGCCTCTTATCAATATTAAATTTTCTCATGAGATATACTTAATCTTCACAAATATTCAATCGACTAAGTTCCATATACCTTGTTTTGAATTCTATCTGCAGTAACTCCAAGAGTAACTCATGCATTCTATTTGTCGAAAAGCATTACTTCTTTGCTCTACGTCAACTAGACCTTAATTCATTCCAACCTGAAAGAAAATATTAGGACTTGGATTTCTCTGAGTAAAGTAATTCATTCAATTCACTTCTATTACTTACTGCTGATTTTTAGCCAGAAATCCTGAAGGACATATACCAGATATCTTCTTTCTGAACAACTTTTCCACAGTTCTCCATAATTTGGAATTTCTTTCACATACGTAAACAATATTTCTAGATTCCTCCAATCTTCAAATACAAGGTAATCTCGATTATTTTCAACGGAAGGAAGGTAATTTTGCAGTTTACCGCCCCCTCGTAAATTTCGACTTTTTCGTGTTTTTCGAAGAAAATATGCATTGTACAGTGATTTTTGATCATTTTCAATAGTGGCAAATCAGTTATTTTGAAGCAATCTAACGGTATGGGGAGTGAATTGGGGTACTGGGTGGGGTAATAAATTCAATAGGATAGCTTAGAATTTTCAAATTTTTGGCTAATAAAATGAGAAAAATGGTAAAATTTATGACGAAAATTGAAATTTGGAGTAAATTTTTGAAATAAAAAATTCATCGTATTGAATATATTACCCCTCCCAGCACTCTCGTTCACTTCCCCTCCCGTTTAGATTCCAGCAAATGGACTATTTTGCCACTATTTAAAATCATCAAAATTCACTTCACGATACAATTTTTTTTCGAAATAATGAAAAGCGAAATGCGTCTCTAAAGCCGAGCCTGGAAACAGTTAAAACTGCCAGTTTGGGCTTACGTGCCTGAGTGTCTATCATAATACAGATGAATGGACAAAACCGGTTGCTACAAAAACACATTTGGATAGATTTAGCATGCATATATATATATTGAACCTAATATGATTCTAGTATCTTTAACTAACCTAATATTTTCCTTGAATCCACCTTCAATTTCTTTCTTGCGTTTTCTCTCTTATTATCTCCCTTTAATCTAATGAAATCCTTGTATCCTCCTTCGATTTCTGTCTTAAAATCTTCTCCCTTTCAAAAAACTGAGATATCTCTATACAACTTGTTTCTTCTTGTATTGTTTTGTCTGGAATAATATCCTCTTTAACTTGATACCAATTTCAACTCTATATTTCTTTAGGAACCTTTAATATTCTTCTCTTGGGCACTTTGACTTCTTTCAAACTAGATAATTTCATTTATTTTTCCGTTACCTAAGTTTCTCTCCCATAAACTACTTCATAATTTTATATTTTCAATAAATCTATCAACATGACAATTATAATTTTGATATTTCTAAGCTGTTCCTAGATATTTTACAATTCTAATTTTCAATTTTCATTTTGAATTTTCTCGAAAAATACTCATTTGCCAGTGCTAAAATTGAAACTGTGGTATATCAACATCATGCAGATACTATATACAGAATATTTTGAAAATCGGTGAGGGGGCGTTAAACTGCAAATTAACCGGAAGGAATACTCGTTCGTACTTCGTGGATTGAGAATATTTTGTTTACGTTTTGTATTTGTGTTATGTGTTTTGATCAGATGTTGAGGTTAAAACGGGGCGCATGCGATGTAGGGCTATCATCTCCCATAGATTTGTGATGAAATAACACAATTTTCCCATAACATACGCGTAAAAGATATGTCATCATGACATTCATATTTTTATTTTTGACGGTTCTCGCAAAAATACGACCATAGACAACATATCATACGACGATTCGCATCCAGCTACCGAATTCACAAAAGGCTGCTCGGTTCTCCAACAATATAGATCGGATCGTGTTCAAACTTGGAATTCTGCAGTAGACTTAGGTTCTGAAGGCTCTTCCAAAATTTCAGCCATGCCGGACGAATAGTTTATGATATATAGAATTTTTTTCAATTATTTTTAATTATTTTTTTTAAATTTTCTAGTTATACCATCCTCACGAAATTCTGCAAGAATTTTCGCGTTGGCATTCTACAACTAATAACCATGCTTGAATTCAATCGGTTTTGTATTCTTCGAGTTAATGAGGAACAAAAAACAACCAAATTTCAGAAAATTTCAGATGGCTATAACTCTAAAACCTTTTGGACGATTATGCTCATAAACGAACTCAAATGTCGCATTCAGATTCACAACCAAACCTCAAATTTTCAAGCCGCTATCTCTTTCCGTTCTCAGGTTATCGTGACAACAAAAATATTTTTCAATAATTTTTTAATAATTTTCTAGCTATACGATTCTCACAAAATTTCACGAACGTGCTTAGGTCTATATTCTACAACTATTCACCAAGTTTAAATTCGATCGGATTCATTTTGGTTGAAAACAAAATTATTACTCGGAAACCATTGGGCCGATTATACCCATTAACGAACTTGTCCGTCGTATTTGGATGCGCCACCTACTCTGAAAATTTCAAGTCGCTAGCTCTCTCCGTTCTCAAGTTATCGTGGCAACGGCCGGACGGCACCACAGAATTTCACATTTGGGCAAAACTATAACGCGATGTTCCCCAGAACATACGCGCAAAGAGTGTTTAGAATTTACAATTAATAGGTAGTTATTTACATGGGTCATACAATCATGAGGGAATTGTGGCGCCCGACTTTTCCTTTTGGCCAACCTCATCTCAGAAGATCCTGTAGGCAGAACATCATCATCATCATCATCATCATCATGCAGCACTTGAAGTCCACTGCTGGACATACGCCTCCCTTGAGTTTTTCCATACTTCCCTATCCTGTGCAGCTTGCATCCAGTTGGAATGAATGCGCCGCAAATCATCGTGCCATCTGGTTGGAGGGCGGCCTCTACTCCGATTTGCATCCCGTCTTGGTCTCCATTCCAAAATTTTTCTCGTCCATCTGTCATCAGCCATTCTAGCGACATGTCCAGCCCAATTCCACTTAAGCGTAGCTATCCTTTCCACTGCATCTGTCAGTTTTGTTCTTCTGCGTATTTCCATGTTAGTTATCCTGTCTCTCTAAGAAATTCCCAACATTGATCTTTCCATGGCAGACTGCGCTATTCTGATTTTCTTTACGGTACCTTTTGTGAGGGTTAGTGTTTCTGCGCCGTACGTGAGCACTGGCAGGACACATTGATCGAAAACTTTGCGTTTCAAGCATGTTGGTAGTGTTGACTTGAAAATGTATCTCAGCTTCCCAAATGCGCCCCAGGTCAGACCTATTCTTCTGTTAAGTTCGCAAGTTTGATTTTCCCGTGAGATGCGTACTTCATGTCCTAGATATTTATAGGACATCTTGTTTCTTGTTGTAGGCAGAACAAAAGTTTTATATTAAGGCCGGTCCATACGCTACGTTTTGCACAACCTTTTGTCTGCGCAGTCTCAAGATGGAATGAAAACGTAGCAATTTTTAGTGCGTCCACAAGATGCAGAGATATCTGTATATTTCGCACAGCGATATTGTCACGGAGGAGGTACTACTCTTGGCATGCTGGACCGGCCTTTATACTGATTCAGGGAATTTCTATACTTACTACAAATTATGAATTCTTAATTGCAATAAGTTATCACATCTGTATACCTGTAGAGGAACCGGGTTGTTTAGGGAACTCTTCTTCTTACTCCAGTTCTTGCTGTTCTTCCTGCTCTTCTACGGCCGATCCTTATTCTGTCTCCAGATCATCTTCATCTTCGGAAGTTCAGAGGAGTCCATAGTTATGTTATGCTGCTCACCAACTGAATTGAGGCATGCAAGCCCCTTGTAGTGGGCGCAAATGGCTGAGCACTTGAGACCGACTTTTCGACAGGAGCATGCATTTTTCCACTCTGTTTTGCAGGCGCATGAAATTGAGTTCAATAATGCATCGGCTGCTCGAGGCCGAGCGGTTTGGGCAGGCGTCAAACCATCTGAAGCGGACTTCCATCCCCATTGCTCCCTATTGAAGGAACGTTGGTGAGCGGCCAGTTCAGTGAGGGCCAACGACGCTAAGTTGAAAGTGTTTTGACAGAGGGCCCTCTGGAAGAGTTGATATCTCAGTTGGTTGAGAGAGTGCCCCCTGTTGCCTGAATAAACTGCTGCAGTGAATTTCGCTCCAGCATGAGCAACCTGGTCAGGAGTGGCTTCGTGGTCGAGGAAAATCGAGAGAACACTTACGAGGTCAGGATTTTTGGCAAGAATTTTGAAGAATTTTCCTGGGCTTGTCGGAAAAATGAAGTGGTCCTGTCACATCTGCTGAAGGTATGGAGAAACAGCATGTGTCGTTTTCCATCTAAGGATAGCTTGCTGTTGTTAGGACTATAGATCACGGTTTGCTAATTGCCCTTCCCGCGTTCCATTAGAAATATGTTGTCATTTTTCGGATTCCCTCAAACCAAAGTCGGAGCCTGGCTACCTGACTCGTTTGCTCTTCAAGCCTTTACTACCTAACACAATCTTTGGTTGTCTCGTCCAACCAATTCTACACTGTTTAAACATACTTTCTTTTCATAGAAGAGTATCAAACTTAATTATGTGACACGTAGTGATCAACTAAGTACTCCAAAAAAATAATAATTAACTCAGTGAATAGAGTTGTTATAAATACCGACATGAAGTTATTAAAGTTTGTTCTCAATTATATAAAATAAGTTGAGTTTAAATTCAGTTAAATGATTTCACTTTTTCTTGAAAAAAATGCAAAAAATGAGAAGTTTTGAGTTCAGACGAAGTTTCCTACGTTGGACTGTCTTAGCGGAAATTTGGGGCTACGGACTCTTTCGGCATAAAATTCATATCTCAGAGAGCGAATTGCAAATTTCGAAAAGCATCTGATTTATAATTGGATTTCCTTCAAGTCTAGTGCTATGACTTTTTTCAATAGGTAGTCTTTGTCGACCTAAAAGCTAGAAGTTAGAAGTTAAAGTTTGTCAACTTTTGAGCAAAGTTTGTAAAAAATTCTCATCTTTGATGGGCGATTGCGGCTGAACTACTTAACCGATTTCGATGTTTTGAACGCCAGTAGAAGCGAAATGTAATGTTCTCCGAAAATGAATAGAATAACATTTTCTGTAGGATACGTACATCTCGAGTTATAAGCGAAATACTGAAAAAAGTGCGAAAATTTGGCGGTTTTTAGGCTCTCAAATCTGAAGCACAACATAGAAAACCGTTGCAAACTCAGATACCCGTTATTCAGGACCCCCAAAAGTTGTTAAAATGATTTCCAGCTCTAGATCAATTTTTAGGGGGCTAGACCCCTTTTTAGCACTAACTTTCCTGGGCTATTGGGCGATTTGTGATAAATAGACTTTGGACTGTTATATTATATTTATAGAGGTTTTGGAACTACTATGGGCGCGTTCCACTAAGGTCCCACAACGCTCACGCTCACGACCGCAGTTCTTCCCGTTCCACATGCGTTTGACTAGCTCGTGGGTATTTCGATTATCCTATCAAGTGGAACGGGCTCATGGGTTTGATCGAAGTAGAGCGGTGACGTTTGAAAATCCAAGGGTTAATTTAAATTTAATGTTTCCAATTCGTCATTTTTTGTTTCAATATTAAATAGGTAATCATTATGAACTTAATTAATCAACATTTTCTATTTTTGAACAGGATAATAAAACAATAAATATAATTGATTTGATTGTTTATTTAAAAAGCATTTTATTCATACATAAAAAAAATGCAGCGTGTTTATTGCATACTGATTCTTCAGAACATTAATATATTTGGGAAATATGAAAGTTGATATACGATGAATAAACATTATAGGTATTTACCTCAGTACCTACTATAAAAGGATCAGTGGTATCTGACCGTTAGCATGATTTTTCTCAATATTATCTAATCGTTTGTTAGTTTCGCAACAGTTTTTTGATCTAGCGCAACATTCAATACCTTCACAACATTGGCATAATCTGAAAATTTTGTTCAAGCATCACTGACGTGAAGTCAGGATTTTTTTTTGCGCGTATGTATTGTCCATTGGCCAATGGACAATAGAACATACGCGCAAAAGCTCCGGACTTCACGTCAGTGCTTGAACCAATTTTTTTAAAATTTTCTAGGGGTACGTTTCTTACAGAATTTTAAACACGTCTTTATATCGATATTCTACAAATTTAGTTACCTACCAAGCTTCAATTCTATCGAGTCTATAATTTTTAAGTTATTTTGAGTAAAGAAGGTTATGATGAACTTCATGATGTATTTTAACAGCTAATTAAATTGGAAAATAATCAAATATCGCAAAAGATTACACTCAATTCCGAGTTCTCGAGTTGATCCGATCACTTTCCAAAAACACCTAATGTTATTGTTTTGGTCGCCATCATGAATATTCGTAAACGCTCACTTCGACCCACCACAAGACGTGGGTCTCGGATAGCTAGCCGCGGTCGAAAACAATGACGTCATCTATGACGTATTCGACATGCCCACAACGACGGCGATCGTCATGTGGAACGACTCTACGAACGTTTTGGACGTTGCGATCGCCTAGTGGAACACGCCCTATGTATATTATACAAACGACTTCCACTGGCAGATATTCCGTATTTTATTGTTCAGAGACTCGACCCTTTATACCTGCTACTGCCTGTCTGACTGTGTTTAGCTCAATATAAATATAATAATATAAATATTTATTCACTGTTGAAGACGTTATTTTAGTAGCTTCATGCTCTTGAACATTTCTCATGATGATTGATACATGTTTTATATGCAAAGAGTTGTTATCGGATGGTGATTCAGTAGAAGTTACAGGTTACAAACATTAAACATTTCGGCAAAATGATAACGCGATGTTCCCCAGAACATGCGCGCAAAAATGCTTGTATCGCTAGAGGTGATGGTAATATTGAATATTTAAATACTGTGACTTTTGTGAATGTTCTTAGCATTTGTCGTAAAAATTATAGGAACAATTTGAGTATTGCGGTTTTTAAACGACGCCAAGAACAACCGAGTACATACAAATCTCCGCCTAAGAAAACAAATCAGCTCTTTTGATTGCAAAAAATTATGTGTGTTTTGTGGAGAAGAAGCGAGTGCAGGAATTGAGTGAAAAAAAATACAAGACACATTATTAAAAGCTGAAGAGGCGCGCGGTGATAAATATGGAAGGATTGTAAAGTGTAAAACACCAGGAAAAAACAATGTTGAAACAAAAATATACTCGAGTGATTGCCCCAACAAGTATCCACGTTGCAAGAAAAATATTCTGTTTCTACATGTCGTGACCAGATGTGATACAACTTAAGCACTGTTTGGGAAAGGAAAAATGAAAGCCTTGAAGATGTTTGAAAAAAGACCCGATTTTAACAATTCTGCAGAAATATTCCAAAAATAAAATTGCTCTCGAGATGTCATTGTGAATGCTGGAATACATTTTTTACCAGCAATGTACAGTACTCCAAAATCAGAACATTCGATAGATAATTACAGATACTGTAGCTTTGCTAAACTAATAAAACAAAGCACAGCTGTGAAATTTCCATTATTACCAGCTACTTCTTCAGCAGCTCAAGAGCATATTTATCGAGTGTATTATCAAATACAAACCTGGCTAGGAAGGAAAATTGATCCAGAACAGTGGGGTTGAGATTTATAAAATAATATACTAAAGCCAATAATAACTTTATTACCACCACCACTCGATGATCTACTGAGCACAATATTTTATAATTGTACTAAAGATTGTGGAGGAAAATGAGGATGCAAAAATAATTGATTAAGATGTTCAAAAGTTGGTGGACATTGCCGTGGCTTAAACGGTCAATAAATGATGAAAATGATGTAGATGTCGATTTAAATATAGGACTAAGCTCATTCGAAGTTTTGTCACTCCTAATGATATAACAACTGAAGATACCGACAATGAATGACAAAACAAAAAAGTGAAAAAGCCCTGTGGGAGAAGAGCCTTGGCGCTCTTGTTCAAACTTTGACAATTCATCTCTGCAATTATTGGTTTTTCAGAGTTGGGAATGATATCAATGGATTCTTGTAGAACTGCATCATAAAAGATATCAAATTAAAATTAAATAACGAACTTATCCGAGATATTAATCGCTCAAATCTACTCTCAAAATTATATTATATCAATTGAAACTTAGCCAATATTCCAGTTTTGTTTTTACTGAAGATATTCTGAACCGAATTTGATATATGTACTCACCAAACTTTATATTCCTATCATCATATGGATTATCCAAGGACATATAGGGTAGGGGTAATTATAATATCCTATAATTGGTCATTTTACATTCAATCATATTTGGTTTGTATATAACAGAAATACATTTGACATGTCTGTCATAGGTAGATAAGATTACATGTATGAACAGTGAACACAGATAGAACACAGACAGATAGAATTACCATTCTGTGAGAACATAGAAGTAGGATGTATTATTGAGAGTTTGAAAAATCATATCTCCGAAAGTATTAGCTTGTTAGAGTTAAAAATAATATCAATGGATTCTTATGATGAAACTGCATCTTAAAAAAAATTAATTCTAAATTTGTAATGTAATCTTTTTTTATCGTTACTCCAAAACCATCTGGCCGATTTTGCCCAATAACGAACTTAACCGAGATATTTATATCTCAAACATACTCTGAAAATTTCAACTGTCTAGCCCATTCCGTTCGAGAGTTATCGTGTTAACGAACGGCCGGATTCTTAATCACTGAGTCGAACCAAATCGTGTAAGACCATTTTCAGCCAAAAATTCGAAAATTACAGACATTTGGCCAAATTGATAAGCACTCTGTTCCGAGGAACAAGAGCGCCAAAAAAAACCTCCCATTACATATCATGGATTACGCCTACGGGAGAAACCATGTAAAAAAGCGCCTTGCTTTCTACCTCGAAGGTGTTGAGGAAACAAGTGCATCGTCATAATGTCGCTCTCTCAGCACTGTATTCCAAAACCGGTTAATTTTGCAGAAAAATGCAAGAGACATTTTTGGCGCTCATGTCCTTCGGAACAGAGTGCTTATCAATTTGCCCAAATGTCAGTAATTTTCGAATTTTTAGCTGAAAATGGTCTCAAACGTTTTGGTTCGACTAACTGATCAAGAACCTGTGGTCAAAATCGATTCTGTCCGGCCGGACGTCCGTTAAAACGATAACTCTCGAACGGAATGAGCTAGCCAGTTGAAATTTTCAGGGTAGGTTTGTGAGATAAATATCTCGGTTGAGTTCGTTATTGGGCAAAATAAGAAAAAAATATTTAAATTACATTATTAAATTTTTTCTTAGATGCAGTTTCATCATAAGAATCCATTGATATAATTTTCAGCTCTAACAAGCTAATAATTTCGGAGGTATGATTTTTCAAAATTTCAATAATACATTCTATGTTTTCACAGAATGCGAATTCTATCTGTCTGTGTTCACTGTTCATACGTGTCATCTTATGTACCTATAATAGACATGTCAAATGTATTTATGTTCAAACAAACAAAGTATGATTGAATGCAAAATGACCAATTATAGGATATTATAATTACCCGTAACCAATATGCCCTTTGATAATCCATATGATGATGGAAATATATGATAAGTTTATCAAATTGGGTTCAGTATATCTTCAGTGAAAACAAAACTGGAATATTGGCTAAGTTTCAATTGATATAATATAATTTTCAGAGTAGATTTGAGGAATGTTTGAACAGTTTGAATAGTTTGAACAAGAGCGCCAAAGCTCCTGTCCACTGGGCTTTCCCACATTTTTTGTAGATAATTTAACGACAAACAATTTTTATAATGATTTTATAATGATTTCTATTGACCTCCGAGCAATAGATCGCGAGATATTTGCGAAAAACTTATTCTCGTGCTCTTTTGATCTTTATAACTTTTTTAGCCGGCACGATATCAATATCGATCACATCTTCATTACAACGCCGTAATAAAGGTGTATATAAAAACTCAGCTCTGCATATAAAACCTGAAATGACTGGACTATGTTGTATTACCCTACTTATTCAATCCCAAGGACATTGTCAATGGTGTTAACACACCTGCGGACGTCCTTAGGAGCCAACACGTCAACTGACTTATCTATAATTACAATTTTTAGGCTGGCCAACTCTGGGCATTTTCAAACTATGTGTTCAGCAGTTTCCTTTTCCTATCCACAGAGTATGTTTCGTCTGCTCACTCACCCATGCGGTATAATTGGTATTTGTACCCTGTCAGCAGTCCCTCCACTACCGGAAATGCAAGAGCTTCCTGGCATATGATGGTGAGAAATCCACGAATCTTTTTGACTATGCAAGTCCTGTATTATTTCTCCAAAGAGCTTTTCTGTTATTTAGCTCCCATTGTTGGACCGCTGACTTGTAGTGTTCTTTTCAAATCTCCAGAAGGGTTCTGGTCTAACAGGAGTTACCCTGGAGGCTCTTCGCTCAAGTGGATCATCCTTCTCATGTCTCTGTGTGGCCTGTCTGTCCGTTTTATTATAGATGTGCGCCCCCTTGAGGTTCCTTTTTAGACAGTCTTGAGCATAAATGTAGACAGCTAGTGTCTCTGTCTATAAAACAGAGGGCTCACGTCCCGAGGGCACAGAGATCCTCAGTTTTCGGCCCATATACCCCAATACCTGCACCCTTATCAGATTTTGATCCATCTGTATACCAACTGGATGACTTTGTCCAATCGATTAACGAGTTCCACCGCACTCAGACGGTTTCTTATGACCGTTGCAAAGGAGGGTGTTCAGAAATATAATAAGATTGCCATTACATCTGAGGGCTTTGCAAAGAGGTTTGAGTCATATTGTTGTATTTATGTTTGTATAATGAATCACTGACAAAATTTTAAGCTTCATTAATTCCACCTTACAGAATCATCTATTGAATTTTCCGATGATTCCATTGACGACCCTATATTTCAACCAGAGGAGGAAAATGAAGAATGTAGCTCAGAGGAAACTGACTCAGCAGATAAACCTAGCTCTTCGAAATCCGAAGCAATTAAACAATGTAGCTCAGAGCAGACTGACCTACCAGATGAACCTAGCTCTTCAAATTCAAAAGCATTTATAATTTCGGATAATTTGTTGGGCAGGTCAATAGATACCACAATCAACACTTGTGATGACGAAAACCTTACTGTGCCAGCATGCCAAGACAGTGGAGGTGGTGGAAAAAAGAATGTTTGCCCGTTTTGTCATAAAAAACAAGCCAAACTTTCACGACACTTATCAAATGTGCATAAAGATGAAGAGGAGGTGAAGAATTTCGAAAAGTTTCCTAAGGGTTGCAAAGAACGCAGGTGCATTATTGGCCTCTTGAGGAATAGGGGTAATTTCTACTACAATACCAGGGCAAGTTTAAACGACGGCAATCTAATAGTATCAAGAAGACCAAATATAAAGAAACTTAGGAAAGCTAAAGATTATTTACCTTGCGCAAACTGTAAGGGATTTTATTCGAAGAACAGTTTGAGGCGTCATTTCAGAATTTGTACTGGTTCTAGTGCTAAAAACCGTGGCATTTTGATAGCCGCAAGAAAAATTGCTGGGAGGTTACATTCTTCAGCGTCTAAAATTGTTAGAGAAAAACTGTTTCCAACTTTGAGAGATGACGACATAGTACGTCCAATAAGGTACGATGAATTAGTAATTTTGTATGCTAATAAGATGTGTGAGAAATATCGCTCTGAACGGCACTACGAAATGATTCGGCAACGTATACGATTAATTGGAAGATTTTTGAAAACTTTGAAAGAAATCAATAAGGATATTCAGAACTTGACAGATGTTTTCGATCCTAAATTCTGCCAAGACGCAATGAGAGCAATCAATTTAGTGGCGGGAGCCAATGAGGATACCGGTCTTTTCTTAACTCCTTCAAATGCTACGTCTTTAGGTTACTTAGTGAAATGCATATCAACAATATTGATAAACCGTTGTATAATTAGGCACGATGATACAAGACGAAAGAAGGCAAAGAACTTCTTATTGCTATTCACCCAAGAAATTGAAATAAATGTAACCAGAAAAGTAACTGAAACATCCATTCATATAAGAGGGCAAAAAACTGTTGGCTTACCTCTGACTAATGCCTTACGGAAGTCCTCACGAGATATTCTACAAGTGCCAAAGTTACTAGATGTGGCACAAGGAATGAATGAAGAAGAAAAAGAAAACAACAAGCATGAAATTAATGAAGAGGAAAAACCGGAAGATAAACCACGAATGAGTAAGAAACAATCAAGGTAGTATTTCAATGTTTTATATTATATTCTATTCTAGCATCTTCATATGGACCAATATTACGGCGTAGATGGACTGCTGATGAAATTGCCACTGTTTTGAATGCATTTGCAGGTAATATAGAATGTGGAACATTACCATCATTCACACAGATAGAGGAACTTAAATCTCAATGTTCATTCCTGAATCAGCGATCTGCCCCCCAGATAAAAACCTGGATACACAATCAAATTAGAAAACAGAAGCAATTAAAATTTCGGCATTGGGAGTGAATTTAAATTATTAATATGTATTCATATGTTATTAATATTAGTAATGTTTAGTTTTAGTTTAGTCACCTTTAAAAAATATGTTTGTTTTTGTTTAAAATTTATTTTATTGCTTTTTCGTTATTATTCAAATGATTCAATACATCAATGAATTGACCAGAGTTTCATTATTATTCAGATATTTTCGTACCTTTCATGTGAATTGAATGAAATTATTTTTTCAGAACGAACACATATTATTTTTATACTGATCCTCCTAGGTTATCTCCAAGGACACCCCTCTTAAGCTCTCGAGAGCTTGAGCGAGTAAGGAGAATCGGTTGTGTTCTGTGTAGGATTTGTTATTATGTCCTTATGCCACCTTAGGCGCAGCACTGTTAATTTTTGACCCAACAGTGAATGGTGGCGTATACCGGGACTAGAACATTTCTTTGCTAGCTTCGGGATTGAACTTGGGGCTTCCGCTCCCGAGTCAACCCCGTCCCTGAGCCAACCGCACTATGTACGTTAATATGTTCGATTATTATCAAATAACGAAAAATAATTTTGTTTCTCAAATTAGAATTTTGTTTGTAAATCAGATAGGTATTTTCCTACAGAATGGGCTTGCATACCATTTACATTTCCCAATATGTCATAAAAATCCTATTTATATTTTTAGGACACACACACTCACACCACCTGTGCTCTAACTAAACAAGATTCGATCCTGGCAGTGGCGGATTATCCATAAGGCAAAGTAGGCACGTGCCTAGGGGCGCAGGTTTACAGGGGGCGGGCGTCTGATATATAAAAATAATAATCAAATGTTTCAGTAAGTGTGCACCTGATTACACAATATACAAGATTATATAATTCTATAGTGGTTGTAACGGTACAAAATCGTTACGTGGTTTTTTGATTTATGCAACCCGTGATGCGTCAAACGTGAATGAATAGTTGCGGTTATGGTTACAGATATTTTGTAACATATTCATAGTCTAAATTAAGTTCAATTTTTTATCTTATGAATCCTGGTCGGTTTTCCTTATTTAATTTTTCAGTATATTTTAGAAATCATGCCAGTATAATTTGTTATATACCGTGAACTCGCTCTTGTAATTCTGTGGAACAGACTTTTCTGTGATTGGCGTGTCAGGCTCTCGGGGGAACCACCCCATGGAAACGCCCTTGTATCCGTTGTGCTAAAAACCGACTAACTTTTCGTCCGAAGTTATTACTAGGGAGGCAAGAGATGGCGCTGAAATGATATAAAATGTAGAGGAATCTACAACTTTTGGCGCGAATTTCAAACCTAGCCACAGCGTTTCCGATGGAAGATCTAATCATAAAAATTAGATAGAATCTGAATTCTATCTAATTTCGGATAATATCCCACTGCACAAAAAAATAAATGAAATAAATTATGTTTATATTCATGGATATAGCGTTCTTTGTATTTGAGGAATATATGACAGTAAAACGTTCTCAAAATTGTAAAATTTTTAATATCTTTTGTTACTGATGAATACAAAAAATATGATCATTATAATAATAAATATAACACTGAATAAATGAGAAATATAACGAAAAAATAAATCAAAACAATAATGAAAGTTTGAGCAAATTATAATGATAATGAAATCCTAGTGGGAAATGGATTCCAAATCAAGCAGAAATAAATTTTCGAATTTCTCAGCCAAGTAATATATGTAATATGTATGCAATGAATTATTCAGCCTGGAAGGCCTCAGTTATGGATAAGAGTCAAACTATTTTTTTTATGCTCTTCCATATTATTGATTGCATACATTACGAAGTTTTTGATTGATGGAGTTTATAACCATACAATACAGAGCACCGCCACCAGCTACACGACTAATTTTGTTTTAAAGTCACACAACAAAATTTATAAAAACTATTCTGAACACTATGAGACAATTTTTCATCAGTTTGTTTATGTGCTGTCTCGTCGATGATGAGAAGATAAAGGACTAATGACAGTAATGACAACTGAGTAGGTTAAGTTTTTGGCTATTTTCATAAATATAGTTTTCCTATCTATAAAAATAGCCTGGATTCAATTATTCTAACCAGATGACTGCACTACTTGTACTAGTGAGGCAAGAGATGGCGCTCGCGTCAAGTTAGTCGCTTCGTTTCCTATCTTTCTTCTCTTTAATCTTTGGGGGGAACTACACAAGCTCGCTATTTACGGTTGAACTTCTTTAGCTGAGATAGAATAAATGTGGTCTAAGATCTCATAACAATTTGTGTGATTTTTGTGAAAATATACGTCAGATTTGGCGTTGTGTGCTGGAATCGAAGCTATCTATACCCAGTGCAGTTTATGGCTTGCGTTGAAACCCTATCTAGTGAAATTTCTTGGCATTGACTGAAGTAGAACCCTAGTTCCCTAGTAGAATTTTATTTGAGTGAGAAACTTCGTTGCTAGGTTTTTTTTTGAGAGGGTGCATGCCTAATACTAACTGTTTGAAGTTATTATTGGATTGAGATCCCTATATCGACTACTTCGTGAGTTCCATTTCGAAGGACCCACCTTCGTCACCTGGAAGGATCCACGAAGAATACCTTCGATTTTGTGTGGAACCTTTAAGCTAAGTGCTGCCCTTTGTGATCAAAGGAATTTATTTATTAAAACCTTCAAAAACCAGTTGTGTATTAGTATTTACCTAATATCCCAGGAAGCCTAATTGTTTTCGTTGCCCAGTAATCATTAAAGGATACTGTGGGAGGTATACTCATTATTGAAAGGTTTTTTTGGGTTTTCTCTCCCAAACTCTGAAATATCTATAAAATAAATGGGTTCAAGCCCTGTGGACAGGAGCTTTCTGGCGCTCTAGTTCAAACAGACAAATTATATCTCCGAAAGTATTGGTTTCTCAGAGTTGAGAATTATATCAATGTATTCTTATGATAGAACTGCATCATAAAGGAAATTCAATTCAAATAATAGTTTATTTATCAAGATTAAATGAGCAATCTGAGAACTGCACCATGGAAGAAACCAAATTAAAATAGCTGAAATGAATTTGACTCTCTCTTATAGAACAGGATGAAATGTACGAGTATGAACACAGATCATATAATAAAGCTTAGATAGAATAATTATAGCATTCTGTGAAAACAGAAGTACGATTCATTATTGAAATTTAGAACTTCATCTTAGCAGAAATTGAATTCAAACATCATAGAAGAATTTAAATTCAACAAGAGTGCCAAAAATTATCAATCCAAAACCAATAGACGAATTCTACCCAACAACGAACTCATCCGAGATATTCATTCCTCAATTCCAGTTTGGTTTTTAGTGGAGATATTCTGAACTCAATATTATTAACTTACCATTACCATTCCCATCATCATATGGATTGACCATCGGCATGAAAATATCAACCAACAAAAGTATGATAATATTCTAATTCTCATATTGATACCATTACTGGAATGAATTACAATGAGACAACGTCAAAGTTGACATTATAACAATTCATAGAATAGCCACAGAATAATTCTATCATTGAAATTTTGAAAAATCATATCTCCGAAAGTATTAGTTTGTTAGAGTTAAAAATGATATGAATGGATTCTTATGGTAAAACTGCTTATTGAAAAAAATTTAATTTGGTATTTGTTCTGTAAAAAAAAAATTTTTTTTTGTTACTCCGAAACCATCTGTCCGATTTTGCCCAATAACGAACTTAGCCGAGATATTTATCCCTCAAACATACTCTGAAAATTTCAACTGTCTAGCTCATTCCGTTCGAGAGTTATCGTGCCTACGGCCGGACCGGCCGGCCGGACGGCCGGACAGAATGAATTTCGATCACGGATTCTTGATCAGTGAGTCGAACCAAATCGTTTAAGACCATTTTCATCGAAAAATTCGAAAATTACAGACATTTGGGCAAATTGATAAGCACTCAGTTCCGAGGAACCAGAGCGCCAAAAATTAATTATTTTGTGATTTGCTTCTGCGTAAGAAACACAGGATATTTGTCAGAAGCAATCAATTGAACAATGTTGCCTAACAAACAACAACGAAACAACATCAACGAAGAAACAACTATATCGTAACGTTTCGGAGTCTATATCAGACTCCTTCATCAGACGCTCAATGAAAATCGTTAGAATGATTTTGTTGATAGTTACTTTGTGAAATTCAAGAATTGTCACATTGACAGTATTTAAAAATCATAGCTAACATAGTTTTACTTCGCATTGAAATTTCCAAGTTCCAACTCCTTTTTCAATAAATTTAGCCAAATATGGTCAATACCAATTGAGCAATTTGCAAAATTGCATTCTCTGTTCAATAAAATACAAGTTGACTCCTTAAGTTTCCTTTTCCTAAAATCAGGTTCTGTCATTAGAATCTTTGTATTACTCCAATCCATCATGTGATCTCCTTGGATTGTACATACATGTTCTGCTATTTTTGATTTCTGTATGTCTCTATTTCTCAAGTTATTCTTATGCTCTGACTTTCTTACTTCTAGTGGTCTTGATGTTTCTCCTCTGTATGATTTACCACAAATACAAGGAATATTATATACACAGTTTTTTTATTTTTGTTTTTCATTTATGGGTTTTGTTTTCGTTAATAAAGACCTAAGATCATTCTGTGTTTTGAAGACGGTTCTTATATTGAACTTAGAACCGATTCTTCAAATTTTTTCAGAATGGCCACGAACATATAAGGGATCACATTCAACAGATTGGGTTGCTGTTCTTGTTGATTATTCTGTTGTACTTGTTGATTATTTTGTTGTTCTTGATTATTTGTTCTTCTATCTAAATTTATGATACATTTATTTATGAATTGCCTCGGATATCCATTTTCTTCAAGAAATTTCATTATTTCGAATTTCAAGAGTAGAACAAATTAGGTTCGCTCTATCATAAAGTGTTTTAATAACACCTCTTTTTATACTAAGCTGATGGTTTGAATAGAAATTTAAATATCTATGTCAGGCAAACATCTTAGAAGGGGGCAACGTTACATGGTGTAGAGCTTTTGAAGCGTTTAGTCGCAAAAATAAAACACATTCACTTAAATACGAATGCGCGCATATACGATCAAATAATCGCAGCGACTAAACAGATGCAACCAGTCGAATAAGCGACTGTTCTCTCTCTTTTGCTCAATTGGTCTCGGGTTGGGATGCTACGATACGATTCTCGGGGTCGGAGATCTCGATCTGCCTATCAGTCGCACTCCAAACGTGAGATGCGCAAGACCATAGTGGTTTGAAATAAAGTATATTCCCCGTAAAGCAATGCTTAGGGTAGAAGAAAAAAATCAAATTATAATATGGTACACTGTTGGTTAATCAATTGGAGAAACAATAAATTCATTTATTGTTTGTTGCCTTTACCGATAGGCCGATACTTTCAAGCTCCGCTATTTCTAAGATAATTAAAAAAATTGAGAAATGCACGGGTGTCTATACGAACATGCAGTAATTGCAAGATTGATAAACCACCAAAAACCATTAGCGAAAATCGTCTGGAAACAGAGGTAGATGTGTGTGCTGCTGAAACCAGTGCACCTTGTTCGAAAGAACAAATTGTTGAGCAAGTCGGCAAGTCGATATTAGCGATAGAAACGTTCGGAATATTTTGAAAACGAATGGTTACCGATGTTATAAGGTTCAAACAAACCAAGAAATTTTTCCAGAAGACCATATCAAACGAATGGAATATTGGGAAATGATGATGCAAAAAAAATTAAAATAGTTCGTTTCTAAGCAATATCTTATTCACTGATGAGTCTTCGTGTTCCTTGAATAGAAAACATAACCCATCAGTCGTAAGATATTGGTCTAGGAAGAATAAGCATCTAAATATTCCTGTGCGTACCCAGTATCCTCAAAAACTTAATGTTTGGACAGGAACCCTGGGGAATTACATCATAGGGCCATTTTTCCTCGATGGTAATCTAAACGCTGCCAAATATCTGGAGCTTTTTGAAAATCAAATAATTCCGACAGTTCGACAGCTACCAATTGATTTCGATGATGTCTGATTTCAATAGGATGGCTGTCCAAGTCACACAATATCTCAGGACGACTTTTTCGGACCGTGTCATTTCTACAAATGACACGATCAAATGGCCCCCCAGATCACCAGATTTATCTCCCAATGATTTTTTTCTTTGGGGTTATCTGAAAAATTTGGTTTATGGACATGAAGTTGATAGAGTGACAAATATTAATGAATGAAGGTTCAAAATAATCCCACTTTGTGCCAAAATAGCAACTAGGCCGAACCTATTCAGAGATATGAGATTGTCCGCCGTATTCACAAAGCTTTCAATCTCCGTTAAGTTCTAACTGAGGTCCTCAGTTAAGCATAAATAATAATCACAAACTCAGTTAATGTGAAAATTAACGTGAAACAGACCAGTTTCACCACCGTTAAATACTTTTTGAGGTTGCGATTCAGATTTATCCTTAACTGAGGTCCTCCGTTAGGACTTAACGAAGATTGAAACACTTAACAATGCTTTGTGAATACGGCGGTATGTCTTAATAATAGATTTGGCTCAACAAGTTGGATTATTTGAACATTTGATTTAAATTTGTCGACGTTTGATTTCGCATTTTTTGGCGCTCTTGTTCCTCGGAACAGAGTGCTTATCAATTTTCCCAAATGTCTGTAATTTTCGAATTTTTGGCTGAAAATGGTCTTAAACGATTTGGTTCGACTCATTGATCCGTGGTCGGAATCGATTCTGTCCGGCCTCCCGGCCGTCCGTTAACACTATAACTCTCGAACGGAATGAGCTAGACAGTTGAAATTTTTAGAGTAGGTTTGAGGGATAAATATCTCGGTTATGTTCGTTATTGGACAAAATCGGTCTGATAATTTCGGAGTAACGAAAAAAAAAATTTTTTTTACAATACAACTTTTGAATTCAAATTTTTTTAAGATGCAGTTTCATCATAATAATCCATTGTTATCATTTTTAACTCTAAGAAGCTAATACTTTCGGAGATATGATGTTTCAATAATACATCGTAAGTTCTATATGTATTCACAGAATGTGAACACAGAATCTGTCTGTGTGACTAGTCATAAATGTCATCTTTTCTAGCTATTAGAGATTGCCAATTCGTATATTTTCTCTTGGAAAGCAAGTATTCGATTCTTGAATTTATGAATATATACAAGACTGTTTGTGATGTAGTTTATGGAGGCAATAGGAAAGAAGAACATAATGGAATCATCAAAAGAAATTACTGTTCGTTGACCACTGAGGTTAATATTACCTTTTACTTCCTTAAGTAGTGGTAGTGAGACATGTTCCTATATACAGTATTTTCATAATGTTGCTAGCAAAAAAATACTGGAATATGGATCTACATTTGTGTATCAATCTTAATTATCATTCATTTGTGGAAAATAAATTCCTCGCAAACAATGGAATAAAATTGTGGTATTTATTTTCAACCGATACGGTTTACTTTAACAGATGTTACGTTTGGAGCATGTTATCTATGGTTTGGAGTGCAACTGATCGGCAGATCAAGATCCCCGAGAATAGTGTCGTAGCATCCCCACCTGAGGCCAACGGAGCAAAAGAGAGAGAACAGTCATTTATTCGTTGTAGCATCGCGCTGAAGTTTTGACTGTAACGTAATGGTGGCTTGGTCCCTGACAGGCAGTTCCGGCAAACATGGGGTGCGCCCGCGCCACTTTGTGTTAGTTAAGGGGTTCGCTGTCATCTGGAAACATTAACAGGGGTTCGTGGAGTGGAAAGTTTGAGAAACCCTGGTCTAGATTAACATTGAATTTTGTTTCTTTCCGTCTTTACCATACCTGTATAAAGAGTTTAGTACTTCTCTCTACTTTGACTCGGAAGTGATTGCTGGATTTTGATTAACCGGCTTCTTCGCAATGTATTTTTCATTGGCGTTGAATTGTGCCTCTCAGCAAAGAATATTCTCATGTCCATCTACAAACACACCTTACCATTTTCTACAATTTGGCGCACTTGTTCTCTGTTTTGTTCAAATGTCTGTATATTTGGAATTTTTGGCCGGAAATGGTCCGAAACGATTCGGTTCGATTCACTCATGAATAATCCGGGGTCAAATTCAATTATGACCGTCCGGTCGTCAATAAGCACGATAACTATCGAACGAAATGAGTTAGAGAGTTGAAATTTGCAGGGTGAGGATCATATGACTAGAAAATAAAAACAAATTCACAGAAATTATCCGAGATATGCCACTCTTAAAATACTAGTATTTGAAATACAAATTTCCATTTTGTATTTAAATACTTTTTATGCGCATGTTCTGGGAAACAGCGTGCTATCATTTTGCCCAAATGTCGGTTACTTTCGAATTTTTTGCCGAGAAAGGTCTCAAACGATTAGGTTCGACTCACTGCTAAAGAATTCGAGGTCAATTTTGCCACATAACTTTCGAACGGAAAGAGGTAGTGACTTGACAAGTTCTTTAATGGGACATTTCAGATGAGTATAACTCAAAAACTATTTGGCCGATTATGCCAATTAACGAACTTAATTGGACCGCATTCAGATGAGCAACCTACCCAGAAAATTGCAAGTCGCTATATCTCTTTCCGTTCTCAAGTTATTTTTCTAGTGGTACAGTCCTCACAAAATTTCAGACACGTCTTTATGTCGTAATTCTACAACTGGATACCAAGGTTCAATTCGATCGGGTCTGTATTTTTTGAGATATCGAGAATATAATATTCCACATAAAAATCCTACATATCTTAAATAATTTCCAGAATATACTCATTGACATTTTGTACTCTCAATATCTTCGATCTATAATATCTCTCTAATAGCCATATATTTCAGTAGTGTAGGTTGTTATTTATCAGTGAAGTATATTGTTCATTGAATGAACTAGCGTGCTAAAGCTTCTGACTTAACCTCACTGATCGTATATTTTCTTAATAGCGAAAAATGAACAAACCTGTGAATGATATTCGGTTCATATCTTTTTTGATAAAATATGTAATAAATTGTTGAGGATCATTAACTAATACTATGAGTATGGGTTTTCGCTCCCAAACTCTGAAACATATCTATCGAATAAAAATTTATTATTTTGTGAATTGCTTCTGCGTAGGAACAACTGCCTAACAAACAATAACAAAACAACATCAACGATGAAACAACTATTTCGTAACGTTTCGGAGTCCAAATCAGACTCATTCGTCAGACACTATAACGAAAATCTTATTATATTATTATTATAATTATTTTTTGCTGATATAGCTATTCTGAAATTCGAGAATTGTCAGAATATAGCTACATCAACGAAAAATAATTCTGAAGATTTTCGTTAGTGTCTGACGAAGGAGTCCGAATCGTTACGAAATAGTTGTTTCATCGTTGATATTGAGGTTGGAACGATATAATTGTATTCATTTATAACTATGAAGACAGTTAGGATATTTAAAGAATTTTCTTGATACACTATTATGAAATTGTGTGTAATATTATAGTGGAAACAATTGGATAATGAATTAATCGAATAAGTATCAAGTTGAAGTTCAGTGTTTTAATATTCAAGAATTGTGAAAAATGCTACATCAAGAGTGAAATCATAATGAGTGAGTGAAACATAAATTTTCTCAAACAAATTCATTGAATTTCAAACATCAGTTGATACAGATTTGACCAATATACAATACGTTACATTAAGAGTTATCTGCGTTCGACTTGCAAAGAAAGTGCAAGGGTGTAAAAGCACATGGTAAAATCTTTAAACGCTTATAACTTTCGTTAAAATGAATCTACAACTTAAAGACTCACCCTGTATATATGTATACACATGTATACAAGAAAAAATGGTCAGTTGAAGAGGTCCCCAAACTTCACGAATTACATACTTAAATAAAAAGACTAAAATGTGACTTTTCTCCACAGTTATACTTATGTCGTATCTAAAACAGAGCATTTGAATTGCAGCCTTGTCGTAGCACAGTTTGTTTCAATATTAACAAATAATAAAAATTGCTCCTGAAATACGGATATCAAAAATACAATAAAATATGCATGACAAGTCCCACGCGAAGGTTTATACCCGTTCAATATGTACAGTTTCTCTATATTTGTGTCTATACTCCATTCACTTTTATAAAGTCTCCCGGTTGCCATGATTTAGGTCTATCACGTTTTTGTTACTAAAACAAAGGCAGGTTGCCACTGCTGAAATATCGTCAATGTCGAAACAATTCGCCAAGACGTTGCCAATTTTTACTCTCGACATAATCATAACATAATCTTTCATCTTAGATAAGATATTATCACCCTTATCTTCAAATAATAAAGAACTCTTCTTCCCTCAGAAATTGAAAAGACCGTAAGTAGTTTTGAAGTAGCAGAGACATCAGGAATATCAGGATATCAGGAAGTGCTATATAGAACCGAAATCTGCAATAGGGAAACTTAATTCTGTCTCCTGAGATAGAATGAAGTGACAAGTTGAACTCTTGAATGAAATTACTTAGTTTCCTATCACTAAATTTTATTAAGGTATAAGAATGACTCGGGTTTCGTAGTACTACTACATTTTGAAACTGGTGTATTTCGAGTTGTGCAACAAGGTATTTAAATGTCTTCTGGAGAAAAGTGGGGAATTCCATAGGTACGTCTGTTCATTTAGAAGTTTTCCTGCCGGGTTATGAACTATCACAAAGTAACGGACTACTCTATCCATTATTTTTGGCGCTCTAGTTCCTCGGAACTGAGTGCTTATCAATTTGCCCAAATGTCTGTAATTTTCGAATTTTTCGATGAAAATGATCTTAAACGATTTGGTTCGACTCACTGATCAAGAATCCGTGGTCGAAATTCATTCTGTCCGGCCGGCCGTAGGCACGATAACTCTCGAAAGGAATGAGCTAAACAGTTGAAATTTTCAGAGTAGGTTTGGGAGATAAATATCTCGGCTAAGTTCGTTATTGGGCAAAATCGGACAGATGGTTTCGGAAAAGCAAAAAAAAAATTTTTTTACAGAACAAATTCCAAATTAATAATTAATTTTTTCAATAAGCAGTTTTATCATAAGAATCCAATGATATCATTTTTAACTCTAACAAGCTAATACTTTCGGAGATATGATTTTTCAAAATTTCAATTTTAAATCGTATTCCTACGTTTTCACAGAATTATATAATTATTCTATGTATGAATTGACATAATGTCAACTTATTTTCCTGAGACATGACATTGTCTAATTCCTTGCTAATAGTTGGTTCGACAAACGTCAAAATCGACTTACACTTACACTTTTTGGCGCTCTAGTTCCTCGGAACTGAGTGCTTATCAATTTGCCCAAATGTCTGTAATTTTTATTTAAGATGCAGTTTCACAATTAAAAACCATCGATATCATTTTCAACTCCAACAAGCTAATACTTTCGGAGATATGATTTTTCTAAATTTCAATAATTAATCGTACGTACTTCTATGTTTTCACAAATGCTATAATTATTCTATCTAAGCTTTATTATATGATCTGTGTTCATACTCGTACATTTCTTCCTGTTCTATAAGAAAGAGTAAAATTCATTTCAGCTATTTATATTGATTTCTTCCATGGTGCAGTTCTCATTCTCAGATTGCTCATTTAATCTTGATAAATAAACTATTATTTGAATTTAATTTCCTTTATGATGCAGTTCTTTCATAAGAATACATTGATTTAATTCCCAACTCTGAGAAACCAATACTTTCGGAGATATAATTTGTCTGTTTGAACTAGAGCGCCAGAAAGCTCCTGTCCACAGGGCTTGAACCCATTTTTCATTGAAATTTCAACATTAAATGGTTTCTTTCTGGGTTTTTTGAAAAATATCTATAAAATAAAAAATTTATTATTTTGTGATTATAGATATTATATTATATTAGGTATATCATATTATAGATATTTTTCAGAGTTTGGGAGAGAAAACCCAGAAAGAAACCATTTAATGATGAATATACCTCCCACAGTATCCTTTATTGATTACTTAAAATTTCAACACTTGATTCTTGATTTCCATACAAGAAAATAGCATAACTGAATCTTCCAACCAGTTTATATACGTGAAATATTTCCAGTAACAACAGAGGAAAAAATTTCTTGTACAGTCGCCAGGACTTTGGAATTATTGAATTCACATAATATCTTCTCAAATTCATTATTTTTGCGCGCGTGTTCCGCAAGGAACAGCGTGCTATCATTTCGTCACAATGTCTGTATTTTTCGAATTTTTTTTCGAAAATGGTCTCAAACGATTGGGTTCGACTCCCTGATGAAGAATTCGAGGTCAAATTCAATTCTGTCCGTCCGGTCCGGCCAGCCGGCCGGCCGGCCGTTAGCACGATAACTCTCGAACGGAACGACTTAGAGCGTTGAAATTTGCAGGGTAGTTTTGTAGCGTAAATATCTCGGACAAGTTCGTTAACGGGCGAAATCCACCGAGCGGTTTCGGAGTTAAGGCCGTTTTTAGTCAAAACGTTTTTTATGAATATTTCCGGAACCGATCACTCGATCTTTCTGAAATTTGGCATCAAATTGTAGAATCATGACCTTTATATGCCTGCGAAGTTTTGTTATGACCGGACGGCCCTAAGTGGCAAAAAAAAATTTCAAAAATTTTAAAATTTTGTTTTCACGATAACTCGAAAAATACTGATCTGATTAAATTGAAACTCAGTAGTTAGATGCAAAAGACCCATGCAAACACTTTCTCAAAATTTCGTGAAGATCCTGTGACATGAAATCCATATCCCTGATGAGGGTCTGCGCATGCGTAGATTAAAGATGCGATATCTCCCGAACCACTAGTGTTGGAGAATCGGAGTTTTCTGTAAGGTGTGTTATTTTGAGAGGACTTTTAGCCGCGAGTAGATTGCGCATGCGCAGAAGAGAAGTGACTGTTTTTTAATTGGATGGGTTATGTTGGGAGTGCTGAGTCGATATTGTGAGGTTTTAAAAGAATATTCATAGCAATTCAGTTCAAGGACAAGTCAGTTTGGGGGATGTAGCGTTGTTTCCGAGTTAAAGTGTTCGTACCGTTTTTATGGCTACTTTTGGACTAATTTTTAATTAATGTTTTCCGAAGAAGTTAATACGAACACCTAATAGAACTTATACGCCTTTCACTGGTGAGGAATTAGAGGAATGCAAGAGGAAACTGGATATTCTACTAACATTGAAACAATGCGATCCAAAATACAAGGCCCATTACGATACGGAGAAAAGGAAAGATGATCATCTACTTATGAAGGCAAAGTCTACTTCATATGGAAAAAGAATAACTAACTCTGACAATAAACAAAGGACGATGTGGGCTATCTGTAATGAGATAAGAGGGACAAAAACAGGCATAGGAGATTTTCCAAAGAAAGGTAATCCTCTGGAACTAGCAAATGCATACAACAACTATATGTCAGAGATGATTCCAAAGCTTCTTGAGGGTGTTCAAGATGTAGATTTTGAATGTCATATGCGAGACAATGATAGGTCAATGTGGCTTCGGCCAACAACTGAGGAGGAAATATCTCAGATAATTAAAAAATTGAAAAACAAATATTCATGTGGAGATGATGAAATACCAGCAAAAATTATAAAGGAATGCAAGGAGGAACTGAAGGGTATTATTTCCTATATAATAAACAATTCATTTAAGTATGGCATATTTCCTGACCAGCTGAAAATAGGGTTGATTCATCCCATCTATAAACAAAAAGGAGATAAGGAGGTATTTGATAATTATCGTCCAGTCAGTGTGTTGCCAACTCTCTCTAAGATCTTTGAACATTGTATGAGTGGGAGACTGATAGAATTCATTGATAGCTGTGGCCTATTTTCAAGATCTCAACATGGTTACCTGCAGGGTAGATCTGTAAAAACAGCAGTTTATGAATTCACAAAGACAATAGTTGGACTGATGGAACAAGATAATTTGGCACTCGCACTCTTTATAGATTTAACAAAGGCATATGATTGTTTGTCCAAATCGATAGTCGACGACGCTATATTACAATCTGAAAAGATCGGAACCACCGAACTACACTCTTTAAAACTTTTTTCGTCGTGGTATCGCGGGAGGAATTTTAGCGAGCGGCGAAGCCGCGAGCTCGGTAAGCGGGGAATATAGAGACGGAAAGGGCGAGGACGGACGTATCGCCGAAGGCGATTTTCGTCGAGATAGGAGCGTCGCCAGTATTTTAAAAAAATTCCCGAAAAGTCGCTAAATCGGGGAAATCGGCGAAAGCGGGGTCGCTCGAATCCCTAAGGCTTTTTCGTTCGGGACGCGGGCCGACTTTTGACGGTACGAATCGAAAGACGAAATATATACGGATAAACGTATCGCGCCACTTTTTTCCTATTCCTTTCCGTTTATTTTCTACGAGCGTTTGAAAATCGCCAAAATGGGGAAAATCGACCGTTTTTATGGGACTATAGAAATAAAACGACCCGAGCGAGGCCGAAATCGCACGATCCTCTGAATTTTGAATAAAGATGCCGTGCGGCGAAAACTCACGAAAAGCTCGAAGTAATTACTCTATTCTACTAACGCCAAGATCTCGGGATCACAGAGAGAGGTCAAAAAAGATTTTTTCCTCGAGGAGGTCGATATTTTCGATTTTTTCGTCGGTTATTCGAGGGGCGAGGGGGGATTCGAGGTGGAAAAGGGAACGAGAAAAGACGAAATTTTCTCCGGGTATCCGTCTTCGACGAGAGAAAACGTGGGGAGTATTTTTAAATAAATCGTAAATTCGGGCGAAAACGGCCTTCTCGGCTAAAGGTGCGAATCGGTATGGGAGAGATCTGGCGAGGACGCGACGCTCGAAAAGGTATTTCGTCGGGGTCCGAAAGACGAGATTCGTAGGTAGTCCGTAACGGATCTCGATTTTTGATAAAACCTTCTCTTTTTCCGTAAAAAGTTCGCAAACTTTGACATATTTTGAAAACCTCGGTGAAATGTGACGTTTTGACCGGTTCGGCTTCGCTCGACCGACTTCGGGTCCTGCTATAGAAGATGAAACGTGGATGTTTTACTTCGATCACAGATGAAAGAAACTTCTGTCAGTTTGAATTTATCGCGAATGAGTTGCGATAAACGTCAAATAGAATTAGAATTTCGAACGGAATTTGTCGAAAATCTCGAATCGTGAAGATACATTGCTAGAAATAAGAAGAAATATGATAGAGTCGCCGATTTGAAGCGATCGCATGGCAGAATTTTCGATATTTGATAAATAATGTGTTCTATCAAATTCTAAGTTGAAATGACTGGTAGGTATCTTCGAGGAAAGAATTTTGATGAAACGGTCCGAAAGTGGAGACCGTAAAATAAGGTAATTATCGATCTACACTTTTGACGATATTGCCGATTTTTACTTGCAGACATTTATATACGAATTCAAAATTCAATCGAATGTATCCTAAGGAAACATTTTTTAGTTGTTGACAGGTGTATGAAGTATGATGGGATATCGCCTGAATTTAATCTTTCCGTCGAATTTTGGAATCTTTTACGAAACGTGAGTATTTTCAAATGATATCGTTGTAGAAATCGTATCGTAATTCTGTGCGAAATCTTTTCGCGATTCCTTCAACGTCATAGTGTTCAGTCCGAATGAGGGTCGAATTGTCAAATAGAATTCAAGCTTCCAACGGAATTAGTCGAAAATCTCGTAATCGTCAAGAAAAATTGCGAGAAATATGAACAAGTCGCCAATTTCGAGCGTTCGCTTGACAGAATTGACGATATTCTGGAAATCGAAGGACGGAAATCATCCCAGTGCTATAAAACCTTTATATAGAGCATAATTCCTACTTTTACCTATAGCGAAAGTGGCCGGGAGGGAAGCGTCCTAGGATCAACGGTTGCATCGCGGGGCAGCTGGACCGAATCTCCGAGTGGCCGGCAATCGTTGACGTTATAATTTTTCTTCATTTTTATAGAATGAAAACTTCTGAGTGTGTTATTCCCGTGTAAACTCATCATGGGCTATTGATCTTTTCGTCAAATTACGAAATCTATATGGAATTTTCCTTTGTTTGAAAATTCTTCTTTTAAATTAATCGAAATATTCAAACTTTAAGCAGATAATTAACTGTCGAAAACAGGATTTGGATCTATTCGTCAAGTTACGATATCTATAATCAATGGTTCAATCAGACG
Source organism: Halyzia sedecimguttata (assembly GCA_937662695.2). Classification (NCBI taxonomy): domain Eukaryota; kingdom Metazoa; phylum Arthropoda; class Insecta; order Coleoptera; family Coccinellidae; genus Halyzia; species Halyzia sedecimguttata. The sequence goes on from OW569418.2 coordinate 14,098,844, forward strand.
GATTTTTGTATGTATTTGAATAGGAACCTACGCCACCGCGTTCATTGCATTGTTTATTTTTTATCCAACTGTGAGTGTATGTATTTGAACAAGGACCTTACTTAACCAAAGACACAGCATTGAATATTTTTGATCCAATTGTGAATGTATGTATTTGAATATGAACCTACGCCACCGCGTTCAATGCATTGTTTATTTTTTATCCAACCGTGAATGTATGTATATGAATAGGTACCTTACGCAACCAAGGACACAGCCTTGATTATTTTTGATCCAAAAATGAACGTATAATTTTGAATGTTTTGCATTGAAATAACACAAAATATTCAACCATTTAAGTAGAAAATTAACGGTCGAAAATGAAAAACCATTGCTACACAGGGTCTTAAGTGAGATATCACTGCACGAGAATTATCGTGAAGAGAATTCTCTTCATTGTAAATCCGTTACGAAAAGATAACCGCTGTTATACAGGGTGTTTTTAAATAAATGTCAACTCCGAAACGGCTTTACCCATTTCGATGAAACTTTGTGTGCACCCGTTAGGTGGCGCTGAGTTCGGTTTATAACAACTCAAAAACGACTGTAACAATTTCGATGAAACTTTGTGTGTGTATCTGAGAGAAGGTTTCAGATCCACAATATTCCCCGGTAGGTGGCACTATAATCGGTTCATAGGAATCCAAAAATGGCTATACCGATTTTGATGAATCTTTGTGATTGTGTTTCGGAAGGCCTTTGGTTCTCAATACGATTCGCTACGTGACGCTATATTCGGTTTTTAGTAACTCAAAAACTTCTAACATATTGCGATGGGACCTTCGTGTTATTGATTCGGCGCGTCTCTGATTCACAATAGCATACTGTAGGGGACACCCCGATCAATTTATGGTTACTCTAAAACGGCTCGACCAATTTCGATGAAACTTTGTGTTGTGTTGTGTATATCGTTGAAAATAAACCATTACTATACGGGGTGTTGTTTTTTTCAGGGCAAAATTTTACACGATTGAATTGATTCGTGCCACAAACAAACCGTTATCTAAATAGGAATCTTGGATGGATTCTTATAATGTATTTTTGTGGAATCTCTATACAGGGTGATTTTCTTTTAACGTCAATCGCAACTTGCTGCTTTTCACGACATACAGGGTGTTGTTTTTCTATCGGCACAATATTACGCGATTGATTTGATTTTTGCCACAAACAAAGCGTTATCTGAATAGGAACCTTGGATGGATTCTCATAATATATTTTTCAGAAATGTGTATACAGGGTGTTTCTCTTTTTTATAATTCCATTTTATTTATAATTTAGATTTTTTTTATAGTTACAATTTTTTAATAATTTTTTTTTCTTCAATTTTAAAAGTTTCAAAATTTTTGATTTATAATTTTTTTTTCATTTTTTTTCAACATTTTTATCAATTTTTTTTTTTATTATTTAATTTTACCTATGAATAAAAACTACTGACTAATCGAAGCCTTCAACAATAGACTGCGGGCCACTAGTCACTATTACTAAAATGAAGATGGGTTTCATAGAAAAGGAACAAAAAAACTTTTTTGAAAATGTTACTATAAACGTGACGATTTCTGGACGTTAGGAGGGGGGGAGGGGGGAAATTTCCGAGGGGTTTCGCGAGGAAAAAGACGGAAGTTTCGTAGGGTTTCGCGTTTTCGGAGCGAAAAGAAGGGGGTGTATTTTTAAAAAAATCGCAAAAACGCCGATTTTGGCGAAAGGTGCGAAATGAAGGAAACGAGATCGGAGGACCGGTGGCGTTCGGAACGCCGGTATTTGCGGGAACGCGAAGACGAGATTCGAAATTAGTCCGTAACACGGCCCTTTTTTCGATCGTCTCTTTCGTTTCCCCGGAAGAAGGATAGGAAAATGTGACTTTTTCGCGAAAATCGACAAAATTCTGACGTTTCACGTATTTCTGTGACGAATTTTAACGCGGCTCCTTCGAGTTCGACGTTTTCGGACCGAACGAACCACGATAAATGTCAAATCAAATTTGAATTTCGAACGGAATCACTCGAAAATCTTGGAATCGTCTAGAAAAACCGTGAGAAATATGAACGAGTAACCGATTTCGATCGATCGCGTGACAGGATTGACGATATTGTGAGAAACGAAAGACGGAAATCGTCCCAGTACTATAAAATCCTTATGTGCCAGATAATCGGAACCGATTCACTACGCTGGCATGGCCGAGCAGACTAAGGCATCGGAATTATAGCACCCGAGCCTCGCGTAGCGGCGGGATCGAATCTCCGAGCGTCCGAGATAGCTTTTTCTTGGTTTTTTTTCATTTTTACCCATTGAAAAACTTAAAGGAGCGTACTCCAGTAAACGTATCTTGGGATTTGGATCTTTTCGTTAAGTTACGAAAACTATAATGAATATCCGTTCGATCGGACGGATTTTTGCGTTAAAATTACTCAAAATATTCAAACATTAAGCAGAAAATTAACTATACAGGGTGTTTCAAGTAAAATGTCATCGCTAGAGATGTATCGTAAAGAGAATTCTCAACACTGTAAAACTGCTACGAAAAGATAACCGCTGCTATACGGGGTGTTTAAAAAAAAATGTCAACTCCGAAACGCCTTGACCGATTTTGATGAAAATTTGTGTGTGTGTTTCGGTGTGTCCTTGCTTCACAATAGCATCCGGTAGGTGGCGCTGATAATGCTCTATAGGAACTCAGAAATGGCTCGACCGATTTTGGTAGAACATTGTGTGCGTGTTTGAGTGTATCTCAGGGTCACAATAGGTAACCGGTAGGTGGCGCTGTATTCGGTTTATCGAAACTCAAGAACGGCTGAACCGATTTCGATGAAACTTTGTGTGTGTATCTGAGTATGTGTCAGGTCCATAATATACCCCGGTAGGTGGCGCTGCTATCGGTCTGTAGAAACTCAGAAATGCCTCGACAGATTAGGTCCCGTTAGATGGCATTGAACTACCGGTTCAATTGATCTACCGATTCAATTTATCTACCGATTATATTGATCTACCAAAAAAAATTCGATCTACTGGAAAAATGCAGATCTACCGGAAAAATGTAGATCTACCGGAAAAATGTAGTTCTACCGAAAAAATGTAGATCTGCTGGAAAAATGTAGATCTACCGAAAAAATGTAGATCTACCGGAAAAATGCAGATCTACCGGAACAATGTAGAACTACCGTAAAAATGTAGATCTCCCAGAAAAATGTGGATCTATTGCTAGGTAGATCTGCTGGCTCATCTGAATCCCAAAATATGGACTGCTGGCCACTAGTTTTGACTAAACTGAAGAAGTTTGGAATTGAAGGCAATGTCTACAGATTGTTTGAGTCCTGTGTAACAAATAGGAGACAAAAAGTAGTTATCAAAAAGGATGGACATAGGGTAAAATCTTCAATTATTTCTACTGATTATGGGGTACCACAAGGGAGCATCTTGGGTCCAATATTATTTCTGATATTTATCAATGACTTGTACGGCTATTTTAGATTGGACAGAACATCAATTATAGGTTATGTTGATGACACAAATGTAATCATTGGTGGAGAGACAAGTCAACAAGTTGCCAGTAATGCCTCTTTCATCTATACAATAATTAAACATTGGCTAGCAATGAATAAACTCATTATTAATAACAAGAAGACTACAGGGATATTATTTACAACAGAAAGATCAAGGAAAGAGAAGATTGAAGAATTGAATATTGGAGACGAGAACATTGTTCTGGAGCACTCGACAAAGTTTTTGGGGCTGTATATAGATGAATTTCTCAAATGGTCCCATCATCTAGATTGGCTCAGTAAGAAATTGAGTAGTATATGTTTTGGAGTAAGGGTCATAGCTGGTTACTTGGAAAAGGAATGTTGCAAATGTATCTACTTTGCAAATTTTGAATCGATTGCAAGATATGGAATTATATTCTGGGGAGCCAGCTCAGGAGTTAATGATATATTTCTAATACAAAAGAGAATTGTGAGAATTATTTTCAAAATGTCATATCGTGATTCATGTAGAGGAGTCTTCAGGAAGAATTCTTTGTTAACTTTGAGTGGTCTATATATTCTTGACTCTTTGAAATTTTTGCACAAGAATAGATCTCGTTTCGAAACCTATGAGAACGATAGATATCCTGTGAGGTCTATGAATATTCAATAACCAAAACATCGTTTAACACTCACAGAGAAACAGCCTGATTATATGTGTAGAAAACTGTTCAATAATTTGCCACCACGATTAAAGGTTTTTGAGCCTTATAAACTATATGTAAGAAACATAAGAAAATTTCTGATAGAATTAGAACCTTATTCTTTGGATGAATAATTTTGCAGAAATAGGTAGAATTTTTACTTTGTGTTCTTTGACGTCATTCTTTTGCATATCCTTATGATTGTACGAGTACATGTAAGGTTTTTGCTATGAGAAATAAAGATTTATTTATTTATTTATTTATTTATTCCTCCATAGAATCCCCTATTGAGGGTCTGCGCATGCGTGGATTAATGATGTGATATCTCCTGAACCACTAGTGTTGGAGAATCGGAGTTTTTTGTAAGGTATGTGATTTTGAGAGGACTTTTAGCCGCAAGTAGATTGCGCATGCGCAGAAAAGAAGTGACTGTTTTTGGGTTGTATGGGTTATGTTGGGAGTGCTGAGCCGATATTGTGAGGTTTCAAAAGAATATTCATGGCAATTCAGTGCAAGGACAAGTCAGTTTGGGGGATGTAGCGTTGTTTCCGAGTTAAAGTGTCCGTACCGTGGCCCTGGGGCTAATTTCGAAATTGATGTTACCCCTTACGGGCATTTTTCGTTATGCGCATGAGCAGACCATCAGTGATTTAACTGCTGGTGCTTTCGTCAGAGAGGATTGGGATTTTGGGGTGGCGGATGCTATTCCTCTATAGAATCCCCTGGTGAGGGTCTGCGCATGCGTGGATTCAAGAAGCGATATCTCCTGAACCACTAGTGTTGGAGAATTGGAGATTTTTGTGAGGTGTGTAATTTTGGGAGGACTTGCAGCCACGAGTATATTGCGCATGCGCAGACGAGAAGTGAATGGTTTTGGGTTGTTTGGGTTATGTTGGGAGCAATGAGCCGATATTGTGAGGTTTTAAAAGAATATTCATGTCAATTCAGTGCACGGACACAAGTCAGTTTGGGGGAAATAGCGTTGTTTCCGAGTTGAAATGTCTGTATGGTAGCCCTGAGGTAAATTTATATATAACTATATTCGGTAGATCTATATTAAAATACGTTCGGATTTGGAGAAGAGGCAATTGCGTTCCTAACGGAGGTCCCACAACCGCAATTTTTTTTGATATACGGTAAAGCTAACAGCTAAACTGTATTGATAGCTATATTTGTTAAAGGAACTTGAAAAAAAAAAAGCACTGACGTGAAGTCAGTACTCTATGGCGCGCGTGTTCACGGTGGCTAATTTGAATCGAATGATGAGTACTTCGAGCTCAATGGATAGAGCGAGCCGAAGATCTACCCAAAGGATAGTGGATACCATTCACTGTCGGTTCAAAAATTAACAGTGCTGTATCTAAGCTGCCATCAGGATAGAGTAACAAAGTTGGAAAAGAACACAACTGACTCTCCTTAGTCGCACAAGCTCCTAGAAGACTTGGGAGGGTCAGTATAATCCTAATCATGTTTATAGTACGCGCGCAAAAGCAGAGTGACTTAACAATGAAAGAAAAAGTTTAAAAAGTCAATCTGCTTTGGCACGCGTGCTATAAACATGATTAGGATTATACTGACCCTCCCAATTCTTCTAGGAGCTTGTGCGACTAAGGAGAGTCAGTGGTGTTCTTTTCCAACTTTGTTACTCTATCCTGATGGCAGCTTAGATACAGCACTGTTAATTTTTGAACCGACAGTGAATGGTGTCCACTATCCTTTGGGTAGATCTTCGGCTCGCTCTATCCACTGAGCTTGAAGTACTCATCATTCAATTCAAATTAGCCACCGTGAACACGCGCGCCAAAGAGTACTGACTTCATGTCAGTGCTTTTTTTTTCCAAAGTAAATTCACATTGTGAAAATACGTAATTACTACGACAGTACGACTTCTATGTAGAGAGGACAACGTTGCGTAGATATCTGACAGGAAAATGACTATAACCTAACATTTTCAAAATATACATGGTGAAATGTGTCAAATTTCCATGGCCAACCGGGAGACTTTATAAAAGTGAATGTATATGTTCTGATTCAGTAGCATATGATATTTGTCTCCGGAACTTGCTAAGTACTGATCGTTGAACCATGTAGCTGAAAATTTTGGATTGAGCATAACAAGAGTAATATACAGAGTATTTCCCAACTGAACGCGAAAAATTAAAATTTTTGTATATCTGTTTCAAATTTCAAACAGATAATCTAAATAACTATTTTTGCCTACCTCGGTTCTTTTCTGAAATATTTGAATATAACAACGCGGTCACAATACGGATAAAACATTCTAGAAGCTCAATAAGTACAGTTTTGACATTTACCAAAACAGTTTTTAAGGGAACATTATTACTTATTAATATTTTTTTCCGTCGACCTCTAAATAAAAGCTCAGTTTAACGTACACGAAATTGATCCATAATGACCAACTTTAATGTGTGATTTCTCCTATTTTAATGTATGATTGTCATGGGCAACCGAACATAAATTGTAGGTAATTATATCAATATGGAATATTCAGAATGTCACATGTCTAATATTCCCTCTATGAATTTCTCTAATCGTTCTATCGGGAGCATAAATATAAATATATCGAAATGAATATAGCAATTTATATTATGATAAATGTATCTGTTAAGCAGAATAAATAATTATTTTAATCAAGTATTTATTCTCAATTCATAATAAGGTCGATGGAAAAATCTTGTAATCAACTCGTTTATTGATCTATCGATTAATGGTCTCGAACTATTAACGCGCTCGCTCCGCCCGCTCGTTAAAATATCTCGACCATTAATCGCTATCATTAATAAACTATTATTTATTGAAATTTGATAAAAAACACGAAGAATACCGGTGGCGTTGCTAGTCCTGAAGGGACCCTGTTATAGAATTTCTTGGGGAGGCCCTCTTCCTCACAAAGCCCAGAAGCGTCCCGTGTAGGATATGATTAATTCGATATAATAGCCATAATATACTGTTTACAGTGAAAAGAAGTGAGTTTTTGTTCTAACTTCAACCGGACATTTTCAACCCTAAAGGTGCATGTGCTCAACGCGGCAGAGACTTAGACTGAAGATCGAGGCCAATACTCCAGCTTTTCACATGTGACGCAAGATGGTCTTTACCACAAACCAGCAGTATTTCGTTTGAAATGCACCTACGAAATGAAGAAAACTGATGTCGTGTCCCAATGAACCTGGTTTAAATAGTGCTCATTTTGGACTCGTACAGAGATGGATAATATTTGGAAAAGTGCGGCTGAAGGATTTACTCCTTCAAAGGGGTGAGTGTTTTTTCTGAACACCTACATTTATTTTACATTTTATCGAATTGTTGAAGCGTATCAAGATGCTAATACAATTCTAAAAGTCCTAAATTGAGTCTGGTGACATGTTCTTGTCAGAGCTCGGCTCTTTTGGTGTAGAAAATAATCGGTTAATTTTGCTCAGTACATATTTCTATTCGAAAAGCTCGCTCTTATAAGTCGGAATAACATTTTTGGGGTAAATTTCAATCTTGGTTCTTCTGATAGGCGTTTGAGCAGGGAACGAAAATATTTACGGTAAAAGATTGTATAGGATGTTTCATTGAACGAGGAAAACCTTTTTACTGTGCATAGGGGCCACCAAGGTGGTTCTAAATAACTAATACTTCCTTGGGTTCTGGTGTCTCATTAGTGGACACGGAATGTTTTATGAATTTTGTCCATTTCTGCATTGCCTCATCTTTTTGGCGCTCTAGTTCCTCGGAACTGAGAGCTCATCAATTTGCCCAAATGTCTGTAATTTTCGAATTTTTCGATGAAAATGGTCTTAAACGATTTGGTTCGACTCACTGATCAAGAATCCGTGGTCGAAATTCATTCTGTCCGGCCGGTAACTCTCGAACGGAATGAGCTAGAGAGTTGAAATATCCAGAGTAGGTTTGGGGGACAAATATCTCGGCTAAGTTCGTTATTGGGCAAAATCGGACAGATGGTTTCGGAGTAACAAAAAAAAAATTTTTTTTACAAAACAAATTCCAAATTAATTTTATTTAATAAGCAGTTTTATCATAAGAATCCATTCATATCATTTTTAACTCTAACAAGCTAATACTTTCGGAGATATGATTTTTCAAAATTTCAATAATAAATCGTATTTCAACGTTGTCACAGAATGATATAATTCTATGTATGAATTGTCCTAATGTCAACTTATGTTGCTGTGACATGACATTATCTAATCAATCGAAGAATTGTGAGCGAAGTGAGAAAAATCTCAGTTGTTTGCTCCGAAATTAGTTTTTCTCAGAAAAGTCTTACATTTCGGAACGGAACATGAAGTTAGTAAGAGATCTGAGAGTAGTGAGACTGCTTTTCATCCATAGACATAGATATAACTCTCGAACGGAATGAGGTAGGTACTTGAAATTTTCAGAGTAGATTAGGGAGATGAATATCTCGGTTAAGTTCGTTATTGGGCAAAATTGGCCAGATTTAATTTGATTTCTTCCATGGTGCAGTTCTCATTCTCATGATTGCTCATTTCTTCTTCTTCTTCTTCTTCTTGAGAAGAAATAAATAAATAAACTATTATTTGAATTGAATATCCTTTATGATGCGGTTATATCATATGAATACATTGATATAATTCCCAACTCTGAGAAACCAATACTTTCGGAGATATAATTTGTCTGTTTGAACTAGAGCGCCAGAAAGCTCCTGTCCACAGGGCTTGTTTTTTAACTTTTCAACTTTTCAATTCCGTATATATTTCTGAAAGTTGGAATACTTACATAAGTTTCTTTTCAAAAACACTTTCTGGTGTGTTCATGATCAGGTTTATGAACATCTCAATACGGGCACAAGTACGTTCAGGTACTTTTGCCTCCAAAAAAGGTGGAAATATACTATTCTGGAGTGGTGTGGAGTGGTGTGGTGCGGTGCGGTGCGATGCGGTGTGGTGTGGTGTGTCATGGCGGATGTGAATAAAATTATGGTGTGGCGTGGTATTTTGGGCGGCGATATGACGGCTATCTCGCTATTTCTGAACAGTTCCAATCGAATATTGGTAACACGTGCTCGAAACATACTAATGTGTTGTGTTGTGGTGCGCCAAAATGGTGGTGGAGGTTCTGACTCAATCGATCACGGACAGTCCACGCGACACCACACCTCAATAGTATATTTCTATTACCAACCAACCTACATGTATGGAACCGATATTATCTGGTGCGCTATACCACACCATACCACTCCACAAGATTCGTCGCTCATCATATGTAAGACTTATCCTGGTTTCTTCCGAAAATATAAGACGTTTTCCATTTTTCTATGTTCAAACGCCAAGCTTATCCAATGATTTTGTTCAGTTTGGATAGCTGTGGAACTCTTAACTATCCCATACAAAACGAAAGTCGTTTTCTAATCGTTTCTACTGATATGCTTATTGTCGTGGCATGTGGTAATTGTCTTTGAAGTTCTGGATGATTTACTGTTAGATTTGTCTAACTAGTTGAGCTAAATATCGGTCTTGCTGCTCGGCTATTATCTTAGAATCTTAGTTCTAGGTTTTGGAATTCGCCCTATGTGAAACACTCACTGCGAAAGTAACTATACTCTTGTCCACTACAGTTTTTGTCGTCTGACATATGTTGCGGAAACAAAGTTTCCATCTTCAAAGACGAAGCTTTACTAAAGCATTCAGCTATCAATTTCTACGCTCAAGTATGGGTTGACATTATACCCTTAGTCATAAACCGATTAGTGAGCATAATGAGTTGTTAATAGGGGTTAGAACATTATTGAGTAAAATATCCTTTCTCTTATACATTTCGATTTCGAATGTTTCAACAATTTGACGAAATTTTCAGAAATTACTCAGTGGCCAGTTTGTTAGAACGTGATTTGCAACAGCAGATTGATCGATGTTGTTATTCCGAACGTGTCCCGTATGCTCTTCATACCGTGTTAGAATGTTTCTGGTTGTTTGCCCGACGTAGCACTTGTTGCAATCTAAACATTTAATTTAATATATACCCGATTTTAACATGTCCGGAGTTTTATCGAATGTATTGTAGTTGTTTAATTTTCGTGGAAGTTCAGGAGGCCAGTTTTATATTTACCTTTTTAAAAATATTCTGGAGTTTGCCGTTTGTTTTGGTATGGAACGTGGAAGTATTGAAACTTTTTACCGTTTATATTTCTTTCGTTAGCGTTATGTTACTGAAGAGATTTTTATCTTTATATTTGCTGATAATTTGGACTAGTTGATGACTGTACCCGTTTCTTTCGGCAATTTAGAAAATCAATTTTATTTCTTTCTTGAAGTTTACATTGCTTGGTGGAATATTAAATTACCGGTTGACGAGGAAATGTGAGCTGGCGGTTTTATGTGACCAGAGAACTACCGAATCAGACGAAGTGTAAATATCAGAATTGGTAGGTTTTCTAAAAATGTCAATAATAATTAAATTTGAGTTAGTTAGATAATTTCAAATCTAAGAATGGCAAGTAGCCGTCCTTTTCCATTTCGAAGGTGTACTTAATATATGGGTATTTACTGTTTAAGACGCTGGTAAAATCGTTAATATCGAAATTTTCATCAACAATTGCAAAGATGTCATCTACGTATCTACGAATACTTTTTCGAGACAACTATGGACAAGGTGTTCAGTCGACCTTCTTCCGGAAGAACAATTCTTCCTCAGTACGGTCCTGATATAGTACTTTGTTACTTAGTTCAAAGTGAAAAAATCCAATGATTTTTGAGCTACGAGTTAAAGAAAATTTCTGAATAAATTCTTAGTCACCCTGTGTAAAGGAAACAAATACGACCATATCAGGAATTTCAAGAAACCGAGCTTTGACTTTCCCGCTTCAAATGTGATTACCAGTTTTTTCGAAAATCATGTAGGGTGATTACCAGAACCAAATTGGACAAATCTTCATTTCTCAATGCGGTCCTTATATTCGGATTTTTTTTGTAAGGTTTAATTTTGACTTAATTTGGTGATCTCTGATACTTATTTGATATTTGATACCGATTTTAATCAAATCGGATCAGTAGTTTTCAAGCTATCAGCCAAACAATTTTTTGGCAATACTCGTAAAACACCTTGTAAAGCAAAAACGAAGGGCCCAATTAAATTTATAATACTGGTTTCAAAGTCATCATGGCTTGTTCTACTCAGGGTTAAACCATGTACACTCACTCACCGAACACCCTGTATACAAGTGTGTTGTAGCGAACACATGTTTCTGTGATTATAATAGGTAGTTCCGTAAAAGTTTGGTTGAACGATGATATATCTTTAGTATGTAGTTTTATTATTTGTAAATCCTTTCTTTTCAATTCTTCAATCGGCCTTGGCTGTAGAATATTATATTAATTCAATTGAATAATATTATAATGCTCTGCTTTGTACTGTTTGTATTATTAGGATGTGTAGTATTGCAACGAGACATTATGGAAACAGCAGTTTCATTAAAAAACATTCATTTTCAGTAGATTGTTAATATATACTTCATACACAGGGTGTTTTCGAAGTGAGCTTCTTTTAATTGAAGATAGACCTCATCAAAATAAAGATTTCATCAAGAATTATTCATACAAAAGTTGCTTAGTGAAGAACATCTATAAAATTTCACAAATCTTCTCCATATTATAATGGCCTAACAATTCCGTTGCCGAAATACTCAGATAGTGAGTATGGTTCTAACCAAATCGACATTTTATTTATTCTCCCTTTGAATAGACTAGGGTTAATGATCACTTTAAGACTATTTGGATATTTATTATAAATTCTGATACTACTATAAGATGGATGTTTTTCACTCAAACTCAATTTGTAATTTTGATAGTTCAAATCTATAGTTCCTGTTGAATAGTTATGAGCTGTTTTGTTCTTATACGTCTACATAATATAAATCTTTTTTGTATAACAAATTTCTCATCCACTCTTGCATTTTTTCCCCAGAATTCAAATCTCAAACGGGATAAAAACTCGCAATCCCATTGGAATCACTCTCCTACTGTTTGTGTTTCATATACTATAACAATCTAATTTTGTTAATAGTAATTCTCTAACTAAATAATCATAAGAATTCTATTCATGCAAAAACAACACTAGTATTATTTTGTCTGTGTACCTTTGTCTTCAACAACGCTGGCACTATCTGTCGGGTAGCTACCCCGCCGCTACCCAGCCTTCCTAATCGCGCCTGCTGGTCGCTCGTATTTCACCACGCCTGCGGACACGGAATCAACCCATAGCCCAGTAGCTCTTAGTGCAACATGGGAATATAGACAAACTATCTTACCCATTTTATCGAACGAATGCCCTTAATAACATATTAAATGTACCCTTAGACTATAGAAGAGAGCATATTCCCTGGCATTGTAACCAAATGTCCACACATTACCACAGAACCTGGCTACTTTTTCCTGCTGTGGCTTTTATTGCCGTAAGCCGCACACACTACCATTATGTGTAACACATTTTTATAACAAAGCAGTCTTTAAACGCTCAAAAGAACTCAAGAAACACGCGTCCACCACATCGTTTTGTGTCCACCAAACTGTCAAAGTTTTGTTTTCAGATCGATAGCGTTGCTTAGTACGTCATGCGGTATCCCCTCTCTTCCCTTATCAAATAATATAATGCACTACCCTACACTATTATCTTGATATTACACTTCAAAGTATTGAACTATAAAAGTAGAACAATCAATAACAATGCTTCTTCCTGCAATGTTGGTATCTCAAACAATGTCGAGTGAACTGTCAGAACTGCACGTAACCAATCAGCGATATGTGAATAGTCGAATTTAAGCGAGTAACCGGAACAGAGTGGTTTAGACCAATCCCTTGCTATCATAACCGATCGGTTATGTATAGCAAACCACTCTGTTCCGGTTACTCGCTTAAATTCGACTATGCATAGGAGGCAGTTTGGTGCCGATCACAACAAATTTTGTTTACACAAAGGAGTAGCGTCAGGGGGAAAAGTTATTGTGATAGAGATATTTTTTATAGTAATGAACAGTGTGGACTTTGCTGGGAAGAAAAAATGAGCCAAGGACAGTTAGTCACTAATCCGTGTTTTCACGCTATCTGCACGATAGTGCTTGGAGGAAGGCAATCGACGATTACCGGTAGGATAAGTTACCGAGGTTGCGCTATCCGCCCTGCGGGAGAGCTAGTGAGAGACGGCCTTTGCCCCAGAATATGATAGTTTCAAGTCCATTCCAAAAGTCGTCTTATCCATTTGAAGTGATTTTGAGCAAAATGTGAAAAACTTTATACTTTAGAACTAACGCATATCAGGCCACGAGAAATACTATAAGATAAAGAAATAGGCATAAGTATAACGTATATGTTCCCTGTTTGAAAAGTGATAGCTCCAACGATAAATCATTTAGTATTACAAAATGAAATGCCGAGTTTTGGAATAGACCTCCTCACATAATACTTAAGTTAATCGCGGTACATCCCACATTTTATTAAGTGGAACATTTTCATCATATTCATGATCAGTAAATGAAATATGCTCATGTAATCGAAACAAAATTCTGGAATATTTTAGTTGGGTTTGTGAGGTTTTTCTTTCTTCAGTCTTCAATTCCCTAATCCAAACCCTTGTGATGTATTTCTGTCTTTTCAAATCCTAAATGTGTCGCGAAGGAAATGCGAATGATGTACAAGTAGAATAAACATTGTACATACATTTGCTCAATAAAAGTTTAGGATTAGAAATACCAAATTTGCAATAAAATGCGATTCAAACAGCTCCTTTCATGGTAAAGCACGCGAATGATTAGTTTTAAGGGCCGGGGTCGTATTAGGATCATTTTCATCGGTGCATATTTTAACATGTTTTTCTTAACAACATTTGTATGGGTTATTTCTGATGAAATAGTTCATTTAACTATTACTACCCACCAATTATTAGTGATGTATCCATCCGCCCAGTACCTTCTAGAATATATATTTTTCAGTTAATTTATAAATTTTCTTGTAACAATGTTTTCTCATTGTTGCAGCCACGACATGACGCAAGTGTTAAGAAATAGGAATTACTGAAATACCGAGAAAATTAATGCAAACAGTTCAGAAACCCCCAACGCCTGGTCATGACACTGCGGCCTTAGGAAGCAAATGATGAGATTAGGGCTAGCAGAAACTGACGAGTGCAGATTCTGTTGGGAGGAGGATGAAACTCCTGATTACCTGATAACGAAATGCCTCGCCATCTCAAACATCTCAACGCAATGCTCAATGCTTTGGGTAAGAAATTTGCAGGAGCGAAGACGTAGCCTCCTTGAAGCCATCCCAGATACTGGAGTTCATCAGAACTCTGGAACTGGAAGGCGAGCTGTAGATGGTGATGAAATCGCCAGCTCTGACAGGGGGGTACAATAGACCTTAAGGTCGCAGTGCAACGTTACCCCCTTCAACAATATACAACGCCTGGTCATACACATCTCATCAGCAGTTATCATTTTCAAGGGTGTTACTGGAAGATGGGGATGCCGAAAAAGATAATTTAGCAGAAACTGGAGGTGCACCTGAAGAAAATGATTATTCTTGGAATAATCCAAATGAATATCATAAAAAATAAAATTGGAAAGAGCATATTAATTGGCCGATTATATGATCACCTAAAGTCAAAATCCCTGCTGAAGAAGGTTCTATCATTAGCAGGAATTATGCTGCATTAACGCAATAAATCACAAATGTCTCAGCATGCTTATCTATACCGTAGTGATAAGAGGGATATTCTTTTCAAACTCATTGGTCAGCTCGTGAATATTGTTGGTCTGGGAAAGCTACATTCCAAAATACAGCAGTGACGGAATAGGAAGCAGATGATAAGAATAGACGGATATCGCCGCCAGGGTCCATGCTCCTTACTTCAACAAGACCAGAGGAAATTAGTTGGCATTCAACATGAAATACAGCTCCTCGATGGATATTTACAATCTTACGGTCAGTCTTCTGCAATAGGTGATTAGATCATTGATAGAACCGCATTCCTTCATATTAAATCAATGTTTTTAACAAGGATATTTCCTAGAAGAATTCAAGATAGTCGAAACAATACCCATACAGATGAAAGGAGATATCAATTAATGCAACATCAACATCAAATTTTATTTTATTCATAAACGACCTATTCCAGAGTGGAGGCTGACTTGACGGAGTTATTTGTTGTTAACTCAACATACATGAACAGATGTAAAAATAAAGAGAACCTTAAGATGAGGACAAACATTTCAGAAATGCAAACGATTCAACTGATAACATCGAAAAGCCAAAAAATCATGTGTCAATTTTAGGCCATACTTTTGACATCAACTTAACATGGGCTGAACACATAAACTCCTTGTGCCGAAAGCCATATTTCTGATATGAAGAATAAAATCCATAGTGTTCAACTAATAGCATGAATAAGCATAGGAAGAAGCTGTAGAGATATATTCGAGAGATATTGGTTACATATCATCTGCTGCAAATTCATTCTTGAGTGTTCAACATATTTCAGAGTAATAGAGAAAATATTTCCAAACACTCTGATATCCATGGATACAGGACATGAATTAGATATATGCCACCAATACATCGCCAGAAACCCATAGGTTGTACCTATTCCTGGGTACAAAGATGCATAACCACACACCAGGCTATACAAAATATATGGATCCTTATACAATAAATCACTCAAGAAATATTTGACAAACAATGCGTTTTATAGGGTGTAGGAGTCTTTAGCGCACAGTTATTGTTTATAATTTTGTAATATCTGGTTTCTTTAGTGAGTATTCGTATACATTATTATATTATTTGAATTATAATAATGATAATGAAAAATGGCGATACCGTTGTTAATGAATCAACAAATCCAGAGCGTTCCTGCCAATCGGGTCCTTCATAAATGGCTTCGTATAATAAATATACTTATGCATATATTTCACAAATCAAATAGACCCCAGGGGGTTCATTGATTTGCCGAGAAAGCAAGAGCAGACGCGTTTCTGGCTTCTTGGCCTTCATCAGTACTCTGTAGCTTCCTCAACAAATTCAACTAAACTAAACCAGGTTAAGCCCCTCAGAGCCGGCTTGGTCGATCATTCTAATCTCCCACGCCACCTATGAGACGAAACACGGATATCAGCCTCTCCATTTTTCATTATTATTTTGAAAACGCTAAACAGCGTTCATGGCCATTGGGAAGATACTGTCTGAGCTCTGCGGGACTCGTTCTCGATTAATATCGAGTGAATGGTGGCATATGATATCACGCTTCAAATATTCACTGGTGGGGAGAGGCTGATTTCCGTGTTTCGTCTCATAGGTGGCGTGGGCGATTAAAATGATCGACCAAGCCGGCTCTGAGGGGCTTAACCCGGGTCAGTTTAGTTGAATTTGTTGAGGAAGCTGATGAAGAGTACTGATGAAGGCCAAGAAGCCAGAAACGCGTCTGCTCTTGCTTTCTCGGCAAATCAATGAACCCCTGTTAAATAAATCAGCCAACAATTACTTTTACACTTTATTTGTCCGATCTAACAAAAAAAAAATATACAATTCCTGATACAGCTCAACTGTCTGAAAAACCACCTTAATGACCGCGTACAATTCATGTGTCGAAAACTAACCTCCTATTCTCGAACATAGAATATAGAACTGAAGTTAAACTCTTGTTCTTGATAACGCAGGCAAAGAACATATATTTCAACACACTTCCTTTCTTGGCCAGCGAAATCGAGATAACTTAAAATTAATAACAACACTAATGACAATAAATGTTTAACAGACATCTCTATTTTTCAAATTTCAAGTGACCTAGAGCCTTTGTGAAAATGTCAGCCAGGTTATCTTCAGTAGAAATCTTAGAAATTTTAATTACATTTTCTTTCACATAATTGTGAACATAATGATAGCTAACTTCCACATGCTTACTATTTTTAGAAAAATTCAACTGCTAATAATCGTACAGCTGCATTGTCTTCCCAAATTTCAATGGGTTCTAAACAACATACATCCAATTCTTCTAACAGTCCATTAATATACAGTACCTCATCAACTGCTTCTGCCAATGCAATATATTCTGCATGACAAGAGGATTTCGTAACAGATTTTTGTTTTCTAGAGATCCATAGTACTGGGTTATCAAAAACTCTAATTAGAATTCCACTTCGTGACTTACGATCTGTAATATCTGACGCCCAATCAGCATCAACAAAAGAATTAATAACACAATTAAATTCGGAAGTAAAATTCAATGTTAAATCTTTGGTGTGATATAAATATTTCAGTACTCTAAGAGCATACTTGAAATGAGTACTATTGTTACAATTTTGAAAAGCACTAAGATAACTGACTGCATACGATACATCAGGTCGTGTACCTTGGCTTATATACAACAATGCACCAATCAAATTTCTGTAACCTAAATTTTCATTTGTGTCTGAATCGGGTTTCAATTTTAAATTTAATTCAATAGGTGTTTTATAATGTTTGCTTTCTGTCAAATTATATTTCAGAACTAGATCTTCAATGTATTTGCTTTGACTTAAACTCAGTTTTCTCTCATCTTGATTGTACTCAATATCTATACCTAAGTACCTCTTAACTTTCCCTAAATCTTTCATTTCAAATTTATTAGACAATTCTCTCTTAATGACAAAAATCTGTTCAATATCAGAACCACAAATTAGTAAATCATCAACATAAAGAATAATATAGATTGAGAACCGTTCATTTTTCATATAGTATAAACAACTGTCATAACTAGAAACGCTAAAACCAAGAGACACAAGATATTGATTGAAACATTCATACCAAGCTTTAGGGCTTTCTCGAAGTCCATACAATGCCTTCTTCAACTTGCACACTTTGTTTTTATGATGATTAAACCCTTCAGGTTGATAAACATATACATCGGTTTTAAGTTTTCCGTTAAGAAATGCAGCTTGAACATCCATTTGTTCTACAAACCATCCACTCACACACACAACTGATAGCAAAGTTTTAAGAGTACACATACGTGCCACAGGTGAATAAATTTCTTCTTCTAACGATTTTTGTTGTTGACAACCTATTGCAACCAATCTAGCCTTAAATATATTGGGTGACTTTCTCTTAAAAATCCATTTAACGTTTATTATTTTGTTATCCTCAGGTACAGAGTTTATATCGACCAAATCCCAAGTATTATTTCTGATAAGACTGTCATATTCAACTTGCATCGCGTTTGACCAATTTAGCTTTTCATTGGAATTAAGAGCTTCCTGAATATTACTAGGTTCAATACTTGAAAAATTAGCGTCTATGATATAATCATTGTGCCAAAGTGGCGTTTTAATTCTTCTCTTTTGTTTTTCATGATTTGGTTTCTTACTTAATTCTAATCTCTCTGAACCTTCAGTCACTTCCTCAAACTCAGTCACTTCCTCATCTTTAAATGATGCATCAATCGACTATTTTATAAACCTTTCATTATTTTCTATGAATCTAACATGTCGCGTTTCAATAATTTTACTGTCTATGAGCATTCTAAAACCTTTTTTTTTTTTTTTTCAAGAGGTGGTGAAACTCATGTTCCTCTAGGAAGTTGCCCTAGAGAGTGTTGGACTCACAATACAGTGCCTACCAACCAAACTCCACCTCATCGTCCATCTTTCGTTCCGCATTGGTACCGGGCCCTTTAGGGCCCTTTGCGTCTCTGCGGATCGTATATTTCCACATGCTATGTTTGTTCCATAGCCTGCCTGTTTCTATCCTCTACCTCTTTCTTCTCCATTATGGTTGTCAAGATCTTGAAACCATCTTTCCATTTGCTCTCGTTGTCTAGCATCTCTTCCACAATTCCCTGACAATTCAGGTTTTCCCCGAAGAGGCTTCTTAGCCCCCGCCTTTCTACTGTCCACCTTTCGCATTCCGCTATCATGTGCCCAACGCTATCCTCCGAATTGCACGTTCGGCAGTTCGGTTGGTCAGTCTTTCCAATTCTTTCCCTGAAGACTTCAAAGGAGCCGTGTCCCGTAAGTATTTGTGTAAACCAGTAATTGTGTACCCTATGGGGACAGCTCATCCACCTACTTATATCTGGCAGGATTTACTTCGTCCAACTCGCAGCTCCCTGCTGTGACTCCCACCTATCTTGCCATGCCCTTATTATCCTCATCCTGATCTGCCTACGCACACCAGGTCGGTGTCCATAAGCATTCTCATACACTCTTCTCCTTTCCTCAGCCAGAAGATCTATTGGAGGTGTGCCCGCAATTACCTGCACTGCCGCTGCGGAGACCGTGCGGTACGCGCAGCAAACCCTTTGCAATATTACCCTCTGCGCTGCCGTTATTTTCCTTCTGTATTTTTCCGTACTACACGCTTTTGCCCAGGCTGGCGCACCATACAGTGCTACACTGTGGGCTACCGAGCTCAACAGTTTCCTGCCAAATTGTCCCGGCCCCCTAATATTTGGCATAATCTTCGCCAGGGCCACCGTCTTCTCCATCATCTTTTCCGCAGCATACTCCACATGTCTACTCATGGCCAGTCCCTTATCAAGGACTATCCCTAGGTATTTAACCTTGGTCTTTGCCTCCACCACCTGTCCGTGAATGGAAAAGCTTATCCGCCCACTTTTCCTCCTTCCCTTCAGAAGTCCAACCTCCGTATTACCAACGGCAATTTCTAAACCGTTTTCCCTCATGAATGCATCCACCTTTTTAAGGGATTCGTTAACATCCCTTTGTAGTTCTTCGATCGAATTAGCTCTAACCAGCAGAGCTAGGTCATCTGCATAAGCGATCGGTTTTACTCCTACTGAAAACCTCAGCCTGAGCGCCCCATCGTACATAATGTTCCAGAGAGTCGGACAGAGGACCGAGCCCTGCGGCACCCCCATTGTACAAGGGTGGCTCACCGAGCCAATCCTCACCCACCTCTCCGAAAAGTAAGAGCCGATGACCTCCATAATTCCCTCTGACACCTCTGCGCGTCTCAGAGCCGTCATAATGCTTCCCCATCTAGCCGTGTTGAAGGCGTTCTTGACGTCAATGAGGACAATAACTACGAATCTCTCCGCTGCCTCCTCGACCCAGCCAGTCACCTCCCTCACGGCGCTGGTAGTCGACTTGCCCTCCCTAAAACCATGCTGGCTGCTAGACAGGACTCCTAGGGGCCCTATCTCCGCATTAAGCCGGTTAAGGATAATCCGCTCATACAGCTTACCTACCGTGCTTGTGAGGCATATCGGTCGGTATGCTGACGGGTCCTCCGGGTCCTTCCCTATCTTGGGGATCAGGACCAGTCTCACCTGCTTGCACTCGCTAGGAAACTTCTTAGAGTTCCACCAGTGCTGAAACAGACTCCTGATGGTCTCCAGATTGTCTACTCCCAGTTTCACTAAGGCCTGTACCGGTATCCCATCAGGTCCCGGTGCCTTTTTTCTCTTTAACTTCCCGATCGCCTTTTCTACCTCCCTCGTCCCAATCTCATCGTGGGACTCGGGAGCAGGCGGTGGGATCTCTCGTCTCTCCGGATCCACCGGGAAGAGCGTCTCTACTATCCTTTTAATTTTCTCCTTAGGCAGTTTGAAAGGGGCCTTAGCCCCCTTCAGATGCCTTGTGACGATCTGGTAGCCTTGCCCCCAGACGTCTTCGTCTACCTCCCGCAGGAGGTTATTCCAGGCATTATTCTTTGCCCTTCTGATTGCCCTTTTCAGGTCCCTCCTAGCGTCCCTGAGTACTTCCCTTTCTTCCTCCGCTTCGCCCTCATTCAGTCTCATACTTCTAACGTATTTCCTCCTAGCCCTAATACATCTTTCCCTTGTCTCCGCTACTCCACCATTATGGTGTCCTGGCGGAGGAACCTGCAACCTGGGAGGTAGCAGCCTTTACCGTCTCACATATTTTTCCATAGATCTCTCCTGCAGAACAGGAAAGATCCGCCTTGCCCCATTCCTCCATGAATCTCTCTTCAGAGAACACACACTTTCTATCCTCTTTTTCCCTTCTCCGCCGATACCCACTGATATCAAACTCTATGACACCGTGGTATGTCAGCGGGTTACTTTGCCTTATCGACCACTCCTCCACTCTGTGCCCCGCACTCGCTGAGCTCAGAGTGACGTCAATATGTGTGGCGCTGGCTCCCCTGACGAACGTGGGTGAACCGTCTCCTGAGGCCGTCAGACCCAATTGGGCCATCCAGCTCTCGACGTATAGACCCCTCGCATCAGCCCTCGGTGCTCCCCACGCAGTGGACTTCGCATTGATGTCCCCCACCAGCACCTCCTCCCCTCTCCAATCTATCAACGAGAATATCTCGTCTACCTTATCCTCAAAATCTTTCTGGTCAATGTTGGGCGACAGGTAGCACGCCGTGAGCCGTAGGGTCCCCAGCTGCAGCACAGCGTACCCAACTCCAACAGTTACCTTGTCCACCACCACCCCGTTGCCGGGAAAATAATACGCCACATCTATTCTGTCGTCTTTGACCCACCGTCGCCCACCGGCGATCTTCTTGTTTGGTTCACTGACCACCACAATGTCCGCTCCTCTCTTGGCGGCCTCTTCGAACATGAGTTCGTGGGCTGCCTTGGCCCTCCCTAAGTTCATTTGCAATATCTTCATTTTCCGTTCAATTCTATACCTATAAATTAAAATCGATAAGTAATAACAATTCAATAGATCTATATACAACTATGTACAAGCGACCAATATGTCCAACAAAAAAGGTGTAAACTAACAACTGTAAACTAACAACTGTATACCAACAACTGTATAATAATATTCTCAACATGTTCTTCACATATATATTTGTATAGGGAATATATATGCGATGTCTAGGCATTATTTCCCTTCTTTGCCCTTTTGCTCATTGGGGGGCCGTCTTCACTCCTGCGAGCACGTGCCAGAGTAGCCACAAACTGCTTGCACCTCCCGGACCCAGCCGGATGGCCATGTGCCTTACAGAGGGCGCAGAACGGCTCCCTCTGACACTTGTTCGCCAGGTGTCCCTTCTCACCGCACCTGTAGCACCCCCGTGCATTTATCGTGGGTGTGGTCATACTCCCAGCACTTGTAGCACTTGGCGAGGTGTATTCTTTTGGTCATCCTACAGTTCGTGATACCTACTCGCAACGTACCTTGACTTAGGAGGGCCTCTCCTCTTCCCTTTCCCATTGTCAACGTTGCCGTCTGGGTATTATTAGCCATAGGCCTCAGAGGCCCGACCTTATTCCCTTCCTTAAGGCCGCATCCGAGGCTCCGGACGACCGCCTCTTCGACCTCCCTTTTGGTAGCCAGCGCGCCCAGGCCCTTTACGTGGATCGTGGTCTCCTCCTCTCTGTCACCCACTCTCCTCGCTTTGAGACCCTCGCGCTTGCCCAGTGCAGCCCTTAATTTCTCGGCACCAGCACCCGCGCCCTTATCGGGTATGGTGATGAGGAGCCTCCCATCTTTGGTGCTTCTTACACCTCCAACTTCGCTCCCCATCCCACTTTCGGCCAGGACATCCTTGACTTCCCTCAAGGTGTCCTTGTAGCTAGTGGAGGGCTTCTCCACCACCAGAGCATAGCTCCTTGTGGGTCTCTCCTCCGGCTCTCCGTCGAAGTATATCTCCGCCTCCACGTCCGTGGAGTGGAGAGTAGCCTCTACCATCTTCCTGAAGATTTCCCTGTCTACAGGATTGGCAACCTTTATAGCCATCGATACCTTCTTCTCATTGCCTAACTCTTTTCTGATTTTACTCATAATTTCGTACCCTTCTTCCGTACCTTCTGGCAGGAGAGCCTTTATCCAGATGGTCTCCTCCTCCGTCCAGTCATCGCCGGTCTTTATTCTCCTTCGCGTCTCGATCACCCCATAGTCGCCATTTATCCCGGATACTTCCGGGAAGCGATTCTGGAGATCCCTCGGCGCGATTCCGTTCATGAAGAGAACCCTAACAGTTCCCCTCACTGCCTGCCTAATATCCCCCTTCATGAGCTTAGTCCTCACGAAGAGTTTGTCACTCCAGACTCTGGTAACAGCCTCCGCCCACTGTTCCGCATCCATGTCCTCTTCAAGCACCTCAAGTACGCCGTATACCGGCGTCTGAGTGCTTGCCTCAACTTTCTCCTTAAGAGTGGCGTCGGGGACATTACTCCTCCTCAACCTCTCCTTCAGATCTACCTTCTCGAGGATTTCTGCCTGCTTGCAAAGCTCCGCCACCAGCGACTTAATCGCTAATGACGTGTTCTTTTCCATCTTCCTGCCCAATTCCTTGCACAGGTCGAAGGTTCTTTCATGGGCTGCCAGGATCTCAGAGATATCTCCCTCCGGGGCCTTCTCTTCCATCGCTGACATTCTCCCATTTCTTTCCTGGCTGCGCAGTTCTCTGTCCGACATCTCAGACTGGCAGAGAACGTCTTTCTTTGTAGCCTCCTTCGCGGGCCTCGCCTCTTCCACCCCTTATTCCTCACAGGAAGCAGAGGTGTCATCCTCAGCAAGCTCCACGGTCTCTATCTTGCCCTTAGCTGTCCCGGCCTTATCCGCCGGTCTCGGCGGCCTTTTGGCTGAGGTCAGCACTGGGCTTTCGTTCAGTTCCCTGCCCACAGGCTTAGGACTGATGTCTAGGTCGTCGTCAGAGCCCCCGCCCCCACTGAGACGAAGGATCCTTGCCGACCTGCCTCTCCTCCTTCTGAAGCCCTTTGGCTCCGTCCTCAGGAGGTGTCTGGTTCCAGTATCCCTACGGGTCGAGAAGGCTGGTTCCCTCCCTCTCGACTTCGTTTTGCCCCCTTCGCCAGGTAATGCCGATGGGGAGCAGGGTAGCATGATCCTCCCGTCGACGTCGCGGTGTCCCTCCGCTGGTCTTTCCTCTTTGTTTCCATACCTGAAAAAAAGTTAAAGCCCGCCACAAGGGCGGTTCTTGCCTGTCAGTGCAAGCACACATCCGGTTTGCTTGGGTTTTCTGTCGGGGTTTTCCTTCCCTTATCCTTACCTTTCTGTACACGCATCATTGCACGCTCCCTCTCCCCGCCTCCACACGTCAACACATTGCCTCTGCTATGCTGCTCCGCCTGCACACACTCCCCGGAACCTTCTCCCTACACTGCCAGCCGACCCTTCCGGGTCAGACGCTGGCAGGGTCCGGTCAGTCTTTGTTTCGCTATGGCCCTCGGAGCCCATCTGGGACCGCCTGTCCCCGCTAACAATGCTAGCCTTGCTCCAAGAGTCACAGCTACTTAAGCCCTCACACCACGACAAGGTGCTGACCAAGTGAGGGAGCATTCTATAACCTAAATCTGTATAACCTACCAGAACACCTTTCACAGACTTTGGGTCTAATTTGTTTCTACATTCTTCAGGGGTTCTTACATACCCAATGCTTCCGAATATGCGCAAGTTGGAAACATCTGGTTTCCTACCTATAAATAACTCATAAGGAGTTTTATTTAAATTATTTGATCCGATTGTTCAGTTTCTTAAATATGTAGCAGTTATTAAACACTCAGGCCAGTATCGCTTGTGCAAATTTGAGTCAGTCAGCAAGCATCTGGCGGTGTCCATTACCGTACGATTGAACCTTTCTGCAACTCCGTTAGGTTCATGACAATATCTCGGGCTAGGATGTAGATTTATACCATTTTCTTCAGCAAAAACAAAGAAATCTCGATTCAAATACTCAGTACCTCGATCACATCTTATCTCCTTTATATGGTTACCCGTTTGATTATTAATAAGTCTAACATAATTTTGAAAACGTTTGAAGACTTCTGTCTTACTTTTAATACAGTATACGATTGCCAATCTACTGAAATCATCTATGAAACTCACAAAATACTTTTCACCGTTTAAACCTTCAGGTGATATTGGTCCGTTGACATCTGTATGAATTAGGTCACCTACAGCTTTAGCTCTTCTTCGATCATTTTCAAATTTCAAATTTGACATTTTAGAAGATAAACACACTTCACATTTAAGAAAAACATTTTCAATAGTTTTTGGCAACCCTTGTACTATCCGATCTCTACACATTCTATCTAAATTATGAAAACTTATGTGGCCCAGCCTTTTATGCCAATTTTCTTTGTCAGTTATTTCAGATATATTTGCATGATTGTTTGAACTTATCAAATTCACACTTCCTATCAAATAATAAAGACCTTGTTTTTTATGAGCTACAGCTATGATATCATTTCTTGAGTTATAAATTTCTAGAAAATTATTTTTTGCCCAAATAGTATTTCCAAAATCAGTCATTTTTGATACACTTAACAAATTCTTTTTCATCTCAGGAGCAAAATAACAATTCTTTATTTGAACCCTTACCATTTTTGAATCTACTTTAAAATTAACATCAATAGTTCCAATTCCTAAAGCTTGAATTATAAATCCATCACCTACCTTAATATCGACAGGTTAAGTCAGATTCATATATACAGAGAAATACTTATTATCGTTTACTATATGGTCTGAACAACCGCTATCCAGAATCCAAGTGATGGAACTACCTCCTTCTTCTGATTCGTTCTTTGACGAGTTGTTTACTGATGCATGAAAAGTGTTTCTTTCTTCTTCATCCTTGCTCTCAATCTGTGCTGTATTACCTCTAGTTTGTCTGTGTCTTCCTCTGTAGCTGTCTCTTTTCTGCTGCTGGTACCTTGGATTACTTCGCAAGGCAGGACAAAAACGTTTGATATGGTCAGGTTTGCCACAGTTATAGCATTTTCTACTTTCATCAAACTTCTGATGTTGTCGGTTTTTCAAGGGTTGGATATTGAATGCATGACCTTGATGATGAGCTTCAGTTTAAGAGTTTTTATGCGACTCAAGCAGCAATTTTGACTTTACATACTCGACATTTTTCTGTGCAGGCGGCAATGCATCTACAATATCTACAATGTGGCTAGAACTTTTTGGAAGTGCCAATAATAAATAATTTAGGCGGTCGTCTTCTGTGAGACTTTCTCCAGTGGATTTCAACTCGTTAATATATCTTTCGAATTTATTAATGAAGTCCTTGGGATCTTCTTGTTCTCCCATCTTAAGATCCAATAGTTTCCTTTTGGTTATCAACTTCAATGCTGTAGAACTGGAAAGATATAATATAGAATCTAGCTTTTCAATCATACCTGCACTGGTAGTTTCATTTATGATACAGTATTGTGCGAATTAATGTGAACACAGACAGATTTCCTGCAAATATTGTTTATTGAGATAAAGAAATGTAAACATAGTAGATTATAAATATTTTTTCATTATTTAATAAGAGATGAACCCTCCTTTAGCTTATATTACAGCTCCTACTCGTTTTGGCCTAGAATTTCTTAGTTTTTTGCAATTTTCTTTTATCTTGTCATCCCGAAACCATACCCTCAATCATCTTACTTTTTGTTGTGCAATCCATTTTTAACAATCTGGCCTTACATATAGACCACAAATTCTCAATAGGATTAATGTCTGGTGAGTTTCCAGGCCAGTCTAGCAAGGTAAATTTTTTGTCCTTGAAATATTTTACCTTTTTCTTTGAAACATGACACGGTGCTGAATCCTGTTGAAAGATTGGTTCGCCAACTGCTTGAACTTTTTCCAGTTCTCTGGACAAACACATGTCTAACATTTCTGTATATTTGTCACTGTTCATCATGCCTTCAATGGGTATAAGTTTCCCTGTTCCCTGATATGAAAAACAGTCCCAAAACATCTTTTTAGCTGGATGATTTACTGTTTGGATAAGATGAGCTGCAGTCAATTTTTCGTCTACACTATTCCGAACGAACTTTGATCGGAACCCCTGGACCAAAAAGTGTCTCATTTGAGAACAAGACCTTTCTCCAGGATTCTTCTGTCCAATGAGCATATTTTTTTGCCCAAATCAACCTTTTTTTCATCATAGCCTCCGTTTGAAGCTGTTTCTTTTAAGGTCTCACAGCTTTTCTGCCACCCTCCAAAAGACGTTTACGAATTCTAGAGTCGTGAATTGTTACTCCAGACTTTTCTAAATCTTGCTGAAGGTCATAACTTGTCTTTCTGGGGTTCAGATTACTATTTCTCAAAAGAACCAAGTCATCTCGGGAAGTTGTCTTCCGTTTTCTTCCACATTTTCCCTTCCGCTGAAGTTCAACTGGTCCAATCTCCTTTTTTTGTTTTATTATTTTATTCACCACTCCCAAACTTACGGATCACTTTCTAGCAATGTTCCTTTGCGTCATGGATGTGAACTCACTAAGTGTGATTATCCTTTCCTTTCTCCTTGGTGTAATATCCATGATGTCACAAGCACGAAGAAACTAAATAAAATACACTTCTTTCCTCGAAATCACAAAAATACGTCTAGCTTAGTCACAATTAGGGGCAAAATGAACAACAGTAGCAATAGCTTGATGCAGAATAATAGATTATGTATTATGTCAAGAAAGACCTGGCGGAATTCTCACAACAGCATTGCGAACTTCAAATAATACTGAAATTCTCCCTGTTCATATTAATTCGCACAATACTGTATGTTCCAACTGTACGTCTGAAACTCCTTGAACAATAATGTTCCTAGCTTTCAAGTCCTTCTTTTTCCATTCATTTCTAGCATTTTCATCTACAGGTGTTTCTTCTTTGAGTGGGCTTATGACATTTTTCGATTCCAACACCAGTTGTAGCCTGAATTTCCATTTATTATATTCGGCCCCATCAAATAATGGCAACGTGACATTTCTTCCCTGTTAGAAGCCATTTCCCTCGTTTGTTGCCTGGTTGTAGACAGTTCCTCAAAAATATAAACCACGGACTCTTGCTACCATGTTAAATAAATCAGCCAACAATTACTTTTACACTTTATTTGTCCGATCTAACAAATAAAAATATACAATTCCTGATACAGCTCAACTGTCTGAAAAACCACCTTAATGACCGCGTACAATTCATGTGTCGAAAACTAACCTCCTATTCTCGAACATAGAATATAGAACTAAAGTTAAACTCTTGTTCTTGATTACGCAGGCAAAGAACATATATTTCAACAACCCCCTGGGGTCTATTTGATTTGTGAAATATATGCATAAGTATATTTATTATACGAAGCCATTTATGAAGGACGCGATTGGCAGGAACGCTCTGGACTTGTTGATTTATTTGAATTGTGTTGGGCAGACGAAACCCGCCCCTCTGTAACGTTTCTTGGTTTTATTAATATTGTAAATTACTGCCAGCCTTTTAATTATCTTTATTCGGACGTCTGTACATCAACTGAACTTGCTCTCTTAATGCTAACATCTGCGAGATTATTCAAGGCCAGACCGATTATTCATTATATACAGGTGTACTGAAATTTCAACTAAATAACAATCTCTTTACATTCCTTCCCTTAACTTTTAATTCTAAATATAAATATATACATATAAACATGTATACATATAAACATGTATATGTTAACAATTCAACAAATAGAAAATTATTTAAAGAAATTCTGATTATATCCTAATCTCTGTGGTTCTCTTAACTTACTTCTTCGTAAATTATATTTATTGTTATCATCTACATGATCATTATCAGGTATATCTTCAACTATAAAATGTTGTCGATTTCTACTGAATATCCTAATATTTAAATTATCCTTAATAAAATAAAATCTTGCTTGAAAAGCCTTACTATCCATTGTTCTCCTTTTCTAACAATTTTTATGCTTAAACCAAACTTTATCATTTCTCTTCCCTTCTTCCATGTCTTTTGTATGGTTGTTATAATAGAAAGATTGCTTCTGTTGCCTTTTCTCAAGTGTTTTCTCAAGTTCAATTGGATCAACAAGTTCAGATTGATAATGAGATTCAAATAAGGGTAAATTATCCTTCTGTCTTCTATTGAATATGATCTGTGCAGGAGATGAGCTAATGTCAGGAATATGTGTGTTTCTATACTTCAGCAAATACAAATAAATATTTCCTTTCTCAAAATTGCATTTTTTCAACCTATTTTTGCAAATATTTACCGCTTTCTCAGCTAAAACGTTACTTCGGGGATAATTGGGGCTAGATGTTGTAAGTGAAATGTCATATGCAGCAAAATAATGTCTCATTTCATACGAATTAAAAGGATTGTTGTTGATCAGAAAAACCAAAAGATTAAAAAAATAGAGTTAAAAACTCTGTAGAAGTCTTATTTTGAATAGTTCTCATTTCAATCCACTTAGAAAAATAATCAATCATAGCAAGATACGTTTCACCATCAAATTGAAAAATATCTGTTGCAATTTTGGACCATGGTATTTCATGGGTAACCTCGGATTTTCTTTTTTTAATGAATTACAAACTTCACAGGACAATAGTTTTTCTTTCAATTGTTTAAATAGATAAGGCCGAAAAACACATTCTCTCGCATCCAACTTACATTTTTTCAGTCCCAAATGACCCTCATTTATTTTAATCAAATCAATTTCATCACGCATTGGGGTTGGAATTATAACGCAGTCATTGTAAAGGAACAGACCATAATTCCAGGACAAATGATCTCTTATAGAAAAATATTTCATCAATATACTTAATATCCTTAATATTTTTCAAATTATTGCAATTATACTCTATCAACTTTTTCAATATTTTTAATTCAACATCGTTTTGATTTTAAATCTGAAATGAGTAAATTTTTCACAATATTATGTAGCAAAATACACTCTTCTTTATCCTCATTATCAGTTTTTATTGGCGCTGTAGACAATGCGTCCGCTATAAACATATATTCACTTGGAATGTATTTCAATGAAAAATCATACTTCAATAGCCTGAAGACTAGTCTTTGAAGTCTTGATGATATTTTATTGTCAGCATCAGCTGTACGTACAGATGATGTTATACCTATCTAATATATTCTGGGAATTCCAATTTAAATATGATATTATGTATTTTTCACTAACATTAATGTTATAAGGGGGCGTCCATTAATCACGTGATGTTTTTTTTATCATTTTTTGACCCCCCCTCCCCCTTGGTGATATTTCGTGAGGTTCAAGACTACACCCCCCCCCACCCTATATCACGTGTATTTATTTAATACCAACAAAGAATTTCCATTTCCTTAAAAAATATATATAAATATAGGCTACAGGTATGAGTATTATCTATTTTTATTATACCAAATAATATACTGGTGTGAGTATGATCAATTTTTATTATAACAAATAAAAAAAAACAATAATAATATAAAAAACCTGTTTTGAACTATGGAGAAACAAATTCAATTGATCGTTTCCTCATACCACAGATTTGCAAGACTTTCTGCAACACCAATAACTGGATATGCAACTTGCAAGTCTGTTGTAGTCGCAGTGCTCTGTTGAAGACCAACATCGGTTTCATCATCAAGCCACTCGGCGTCATCATTTTCGCGCACTACGCAGAGAATCTCTCTCGATGTACCGATCGTTCGTCGCGTGAGAATGCGGGAAGGACGAACATTGTGCATCTCTAGAGTATTGCTCAGTTGCTTGTGACAAGAATTCACATGTGCCTTAACCTTTGTTTTTGTACAGAAGTACAATGCACACCGCTGGCATGTCCTTTCCAACAGTATTCGATCCTTCTGCAGGCTAGGGCAATACAGGTCATAAATCAGATTGCCGAAGCCTTCATGCGTTGGAGAACTTCGCAGAAGAAATGGAGCAAACGTCTTGCCATCATGCTCTTGAGGCTTTGGAATATATAGGCCACTGGACGACTGCAAAATCGGATAAGGAGGTATAACGTAGCGTTCCGGAAGGACGGTTCGTATAGAGCTCCGCATATGTCCACAGCAAGCTCGATCATCACATTTCACCACCTGAAGATGATATTGAAATATTTTAATTGTATTGTCATAGAATAGATAAGAAATATAAGTAATAAAATAATAATAATTGAGATTTTAATCATTGAAATCTTAATACAGATACATTAAATGTAGCTACCTGTAGCAAATATTGGCTCTCTCGCACATGGTCGCTGTACCATTGCTGAGATGGCATATCCGGAATAAAACTTTCAGCATTGTCATCTGGCTCGACATACTCTGCAACGACGCTATTGTCGTCGATAACCATATTACTCCATACTTCTGCAAGAACTTCACCAGCCTTCTGAAAGTTCTTTTTTTCAAGGTCTTGATCTATTGTTCTCCCTTGTTCATCCAATCTTCTTTAGCGATATATTTTTTTTTCGCGTCAGCCCATAATTCATTGAACTCTTTTTGGGCTACACCAGGTTTTTTTCCCTTCTTATATTCGGTAAATAGGTCTTTGTACAAATCACCTAGTTTAGACATTGTTTAACTTGAATTAACGTACGAGGAGTAAACAACTTTTACGCATGTATTCTGTGCCAAAACAACAGAATAACTGGCGGTACTGACACTGAGATGCTGCGTCTGGCGGGCGCTTACGTTGTCATGCGCGAACTTTACTTCGCTCGTTGCCTGGCAACGGGGAATCTGCGTCACACTGCAAGCCGCTTAAATCGAGTTTGTACGTGTTTGAAGAAAAAAAAATACACGTGATATTATACTTAACCCCTCCTCCTCCTTCGTGATATTTCGTGATATTTTCATGGACCCCCCCTCCCCTTTAGAGCATCGCGTGATTAAGTAGTATTTCTAGTTAGATACTTTTTCTCATGGGTGGTGTGATGCAAGTTTAGGGTGTTTGAGCTTAGAGGTAAAATATAAATTGACTTTCTTTCTATGTTTACGTTTGCAAGTTTCATATTGCTATGGCTTTCGAAGAAAATTTAGTGGTTGGAATAATTGTGTTAGTGGATCTCGATTTATGAAGAAAAATCGGTACATGTGGACACAAAGAGCGGATTAGTTTATTGTGAATAATAAATGAAATATCATTTGTATAAAATTGTTCTGGAATTTGGTTCATTCACGATGTTGATCTACCCATTCAACCTCTATCCGTCCTGTAGATTTCAAGTTATTTATTTCTTTCGAAGATGCGCGTAAAAATGGACTTAAATTTTTCCACGAATTGTTCGTGAATCTAAAGGTGCGTATTCACTTGCAACAGAACACTCCGAACAAACCGCGCGCGCTGCAACAAACATTGTGCGGGCTGTTTGGAGAGTTTGCGGTATTCGCTGCGTTCCCAACCGTATCAGTGTTTACGTGATCGTCGACATGGATGCAGACGATGTGATGCAGACGTAGTGAAACTAGATAGAAGACTTTCCATTTTTTTTGTGTCATTTTCTTCGAATCCCATATTTCTACTAATTACTGTCCACGCATCATGTTTTTTAATTTTGTTAAAATAATAGCCGTTTGTGGGATCCCATAAGATAGGATGCAGCTCGAATTGATCGATCAATTCGAGGCATTTTTCCCTGCTCCATTCCATTTTCTCTACTTCTCTCGAAAGAACACCAAACACAACAAACTCCCGTATCCACTGAACACCGGTGAATCATTCCCTTTGATCAGATCGCATTTACCGATAAACCTCGGAAAATGTTTCCCACCCGTATCAGTGTTTACGTGTTCGTCGACATGGATGGAGACGATGTGATAGTTGCCGCTGGTGCTTTTTTAATTATAGATGCGCTAACAAGCCTTAATTTTTTTTTAATTTAAAAAATTTTTTTTCTAATTTCTTTTATTACTTTTTTTTATCTATTGTAGGTCTTGGTTTATCTTTGTCTAGGAGAAAAGTCATGCGTGTAAATGCAAACCATTTTGACAAGTATATTTCTTCTCTTCCTATAAAAAAAGACAAAATTATTTATAGAAAATATCAAACCAGGATATTTGGTATAAAATAATTTCATTTACAGAGTTGTAATTGTATTGTAATTACAATAATAATTGGCAAATTAGAAAAATCTTACCTCTTCCTGTTCCTACAGATTTTTTCCCCTTGGTTTTTTCCCTTCTAAAACTATATAGAAGACTTTCCATTTTTTTTTACATTTACTTCAAATCCCATATTTTTACCAATTACTGCCCACTCATCATGCTTTTTAATTTTGCTGAAATAATACCCGTTTGTGGGATCCCATAAGATAGGATGCAGTTCAAATTGATCGATTAATTCTAGGCATTTTTCCCTGCTCCAGTCCATTTTCTTCGCTTCTCTCGAATGAACTCCTAATCCCTTTGATCAAATCGCATTTACCGACAAACCTCGGAAAATGTTTTGCGCGTTCGGTTCTGTTCTGCGCGACGTATTGACTGCAAAATTTGTTACAGCGCGCGCGGTTCGTTCGGTCCTTTCGGAGCATTCTGTTGCAAGTGAATACGCAGCATAAAGATTCTCGCAATAAAAACGATATCAGCACGGAAAAAGAATCTTCAAGAATATCGAAGTTCGATATAATAACCGCAATTTACTCTGACTTCGTCTAAGCAAGAATCGGCTAAATTGAATCGCGTTGTAAAATCCTCATGTTGAACGTGAACCGTCTCGTCTTCTCTAAATGCCTTATTACAAGGGATAATCTACGCTTATCGTCCAATTTCCGTCTAAAATGTCGTCTCAAGAATTCTACAAAGTCCCTTCGTCTAACCTCTTCTTACTGGTATCTGAACTGCCTTTTACACAGGCTCCCCATATCCTCGTGGCGACTAGAGATACATAATCTCTTCAACCCTTCTGACATCGAATCCCTTGACTAATACATGTTGGCGAGCGCGTGCCACCATGTTTCCCGCATGTACCTGTCAGTCATCAAGCCACCATTACGTAAATCTTGCCACGAAACCCCTACCGTGGCATAGAATCACACTGATTCGGCAATTAAGAGCTGTCAAATCTTTGTGAAACCCACCGTAAGAGATGGGAATGATATCAATGGATTCTTATGATATAACTGCATCATAAACAAACTTTGACAAATCATATCTCCGAAAGTATTGATTTCTCAGAGTTGGGAATGATATCAATGGATTCTTATGATAGAACTAAATCATACAAAATTAAATTCGAAAAGAGGGGGTATGACTCACCTCATATGTTAGATTTACATATATCAGCAAATTATAATTAGTGCATTCTATGAAATAAAAAATTACGATTAATTATTGAAATTTTGAGAAATCATATCTCCGAAAGTATTAGTTTGTTAGAGTTGAGAATGATATCAATGGATTCTTATGATAAAACTGCATCTTAAAAAAAAATTTATTTGAATTTTTTTTTCGTTACTCCGATACCAGCTGATTTTGCCCATTAAAGAACTTCGCCAAGATATTTATCTTCCAAACCTACTCTGAAAATTTTAACTGTCTAGCTCATTCCGTTCGCGAGTTTTCGTGTTAACGGACGGCCGGCCGGACATACTCAATTTTGACCACAGATTCTTGATCAGTGAGTCGAACCAAAACGTTTGAAACAATTTTCAGCCAAAAATTAGAAAATTACAGACATTTGGGCAAATTGATATGAACTATATTCCGAGGATCAAGAGCGCCAAAAAATATGGTTCTTTGTGTAACTTTAACAACATTTATTATTCAGGAATCTTTTATCGTGACAGTGTTATTCGTTTTCTAGAGCAGCCACAATCAACTTCAACAGATATTGCATTGTTCAGGAGTGAAGGATGGACATGTTCCAACTTGGATAATCCCGCCTCGAAAGAAGATAGCTGTGACGTACCGGAATCCACTTCAGTATGCCTGCTTACAGATGAAATCATTCGTCAGAGCCAATTCGAAATTGATGATTACACAAATTCGAGATCAAGCCCTGCTTTCGACAAAGTAAGTACCTATATAAATACACACCAAAATCTAGGGATATTTTCTTTTTTCGCTCGAGAGGAAATACCTTCAGTATTTTACTTTAGGCTTAACTTGAGAAGGTCAGCTTCACTTATGAGTGTCCTGTTGCTAATTGGTTACTCACTAAAAATCCTCTCGCACGTTCCTTGTAGTAGTTATTTTCACAGCGTCCCTTAACAAAAGAGATGAGCTGCAAGCGGCATTTACCAGTGATGGGACCTGATGACTCGAAGTGATCCGAGCAACATCGTTTTCTGCATTCTGGGCGCTAAATCCTCGGCCAGGGTTCTGCAGGCCGGAATAATCTTCAATTCGGTCACTTAGTTCGCTCTCATTCCGCCTAGGCATCCTATGATCAGTACGATCATCCAAACTGTATGCCTTGGATATATATATTCTTTTGACTGAGAGTTTTATATGTTAGCAGAGGTTGGTGTAACGGGGTACCATACAATTCTGCGTATGATACAAGAGCTTAGGGAAAAACCTCAGCAAAAAACCCTGTCTCCCCGTAAGTGTTGTGATTTGTAATTATTGTTCACAAAATTTGCTGAAATTTAGAAATATTGATAGGCATTTATTTCTTCAATATAGACTCCTTCGTCAAAAAACGGAGAGGTTTCTCCAAGGTACCCAAAACTCAACCTGAAAAATGAAAAGACAAGAGGAGAACAACGAACAAACTAAAAATAATACATAACCTTTCAAAAGTCTCCTCTCACAAATATTCTCTTCTGTTGGCGCATGAGATCTCTTGGAGAAGAATCACCTCCGCTAGTTCTCAAAGATATTGATCTTAGAAATCCCTTCAATATTGAATTCAAAAAGGAAATTGTTGCTCGTAAGGCCAGGAGGGTCTCTTTCAAAACCAGATCTGGCCAGTCCAAGTAATGATTATTCAGAACTTCAGATGTTCGAAGACCGCTACAGGGCCCGTATGTAGGGCTATCATCTCCCATAGATGCATGTTTTTACTTTGTATTGTGTAAAATAATGAAAAAATGAGCAGGAAAAATTTACGATATAATTTAATATGTCATCATATGCCTTGGATACAGGGACCCCAGGTCGAACATTTAATCCTTGTATTTTTCCCTCTTCTGTTCTTCCTTCATCACCACATTATAATCTGCGGGGGAGGAAAATTGGACGACAAACAATTCCTTGAGTTCTTTGTCCAGCAGGAGTAATTCTGGTTTTCAATCTGTTTCAATCTCCATAGGCCCATATGGTAACACTGATTCGTTGTCTATACCATGAACCTCTCTCAGATGGAAGTAGAGAATTTGGAGTGCCGCGTTGTGTCTTTCCACATATCCTGATGGAGCATGGACTCCACAAGCAAACAGAATGAGCATAACAGTTTCCTGTTAAATGTGTCATGTTCTGCAAGGTGTCCACTTTCATGATGTTTTTTTATACCATCTGTTATTTATTACTTCATCTCGAGAAGCCATAACAAATTTCTCCGTTTCCGACTTGAGCCCAGCTGACTTAAAAAAGGCGAAGGTTAATTCTTATGACAGGCTGATTTTTCAAACTCCTAAAATATAGGAAGTGCAGGTGCTTACTCATGTAAGTAGTGTATTCAGTTCTGCCTGTCTCTCTTCTTTGGTCTGTTGGCATGATAGGTGTTCCTGCTTGCTCATGATCGAGGAATAAGCCAGTTATAATGAGCTTCTCCAAAGCATGATGAGCCACAATTTTTAGAAGCGTGTCTTCACTTCTCACTATCCTTATTGCCATTTCCAACGTTTGTTGATGGTGTTGGTCCAAACTTTGCAAACCCCTGCCTCCCTGCGTTCGTGGGAATTATACTCATTGTATTGAGCAGTTGGAATGCAGGATACCCTTCATGTTCATCACTTTACGTGTGGATCTGTCGAGCTCGAGAAGTTTCTTCCTCTTCAAGGTGTCGAATGCTTATTCCCCCTTCTAGTTCGATATTTTCTCCTGTTTCTTCATCACCCCCTATCACAAACTCACGAAAATAAGTGGAGGTCAACCTCGATCTTGAAAGCGCTGACCGAAGGAGCCCGCACCACACTATCAGAAAGGGAATTCCAGTTCAGAAATATACCATTTGACAAAAAGTATTGTCTAGGAGTAGTTTTGATGTTCTCTCAGTAGAGCTTTAGGGAATGACATCCCAGCCAACCCAAGTTCAGTTGAAACAAGCCGTGCAAGTTGCAGCCGAATTTGTTGTGCAATGCTCTGTAAAATATTATCTGGTCTGTTAGCCCTTGGATGTTTAATCAGCCTAATTAATGACAATATTTTGCTACCATATCATGCAGTTTTTATGTTTTCTCGAAAAAAATGCTTATTTCTGCAGATATTCGACAACAATACAGCCTGACGCCTGATGATTTGTACAGTTTCAATGATAATCTTTCATATCATTAGTTGTCCATAAAAGTCCTATGTGTATTGTTTAGTCGGATATTTCTCCATATTTTTACAATAATTTCTCGAAATCATTGGAATACTGCTCGAATGAATAGAGCTATAGTCGGGATCCAAGCAGGCATGCGATAGTTGGATGAAGCCGAAGCTCAATACCATTCAGAGTGATATCTCAAATTTAGTAGCCAGATATACGGAAACAAGAGAGGTGAGGGAGCGTCATCATAGTCGCCATTGTATCACAACGGCAGCTCAAGACAGAGCTGAGAAGACAATTATGTTAAACCCATGGTTTGAATGTTTCACGTAGAATCATTGGTAACCGATTACGGGAAATCCACCTGCACTCCAGAAGGCCTTGGAGGAAATCGCGCAGCTAGGTTAGAGTGGGCCCAACAATAGTAGAGTTCAAACCGGGCTCTATCGTGTCACCCCGTGTGACCTTCATTGCTAAAATGTATAGACCACTGGGTATCATTCTCCATACCCTTACAATGCAAATTCAACTGGTCGTCAAAAAATCGTCGTGTGCAGGAAGGGGTGGGGGGCATTTTTCCAAAAATTGACAAAATGTTTTTTTCTGTTTATGGTCATCTATATTAGGTGACTATCACTCACACAAAATTCTATTGAAATATACGATTCAGAAATATTTTTTATTAATTAACAAAAAAGTCGGATACAATGCTCTTAAATGGAATTCCTTAAGATATAACCGCTTGCCCTGAACACCCATATTAACTATTATGTTCCGCTCGGTTTTACTCGAGATCTGTTAGGATTATCGAAAAAATGCTTCATATGAAAGGTCTGCTCCGGAAACCAACGATTCAGATGCTTCTTTCAAAATTACAATAGGTAGAACAGTTTCCTCACAAAATAAGAAATTGTGTTATTAACTCCCATTAACCGAAACCGAACCTGGAGACGCTAGTAAGGCGCAATTTGTTGCGTTAGTCCTTGTTAGTGGCGACCTTATGGATTTGAGCGCACATAAGGCTCGTTATATCTATCCAACCAACTTTACAGTACTATATTCCTGCGTGCATTCAGAACGCTCATTTTGAAAATATTATTTAAATTCCTAATTTTGTATATGTATGAGAATTTTTACATATAATTCATAGATATTTGATTTAATTTCGTTAATTCGTAAATAAATATGCAAATATGCGAGTTCAAACTTATATTCATTACTTCATAAATCAATTTTGTGACGTAATATTAACACATTTTTTAAATCATCGCTCATTCTCATTCGTAGTTTCAAGATTTCCTGAATCCTAGACCAAAAATCTGGGAAAGAATTAAGAAGATATATAGTTGGTATCTATGATATTTAGGGTCTAAAAATTTCTTTCATGTCATGATTTATCTAATTCAGCTATCACTATCACATGAAGAATCGTCAAGGGAAGGATGATTTGAAAAATTTTAAGTACTCGTATTTGCACATGTTTTTTGGGCCATACATTTGCAGGAGCCAATACACGGAATTTGTTTTCTTTAACAGGAACATATATATCCCTTGTCTATGAACACATTGATCCTGTGCAATTTGAAATGAGAATTTCCATTGCATAAAGAATATTTACGGATCTGATATTCGATATAATATTTACCTTTTCTACAACTGCAGTTGCTAAGGATAGATATTTTCTTAGATAGGATTGGCATCGTCGTTAATTTTGGCAGAAGTTTTCCATTTTCTACATAACATCCACTAAATATAGGATCCGGTAAAGATGGTCTTGGTACATTACTATTGATCCAAATTTTGTTTGGTAATGCACTCAAAGGCTGTGTTGTCTCAAACTATCCAATGTTGGAGGTAATTTACTTATGGATCTTGAAGAAGCTATAATATTCCCCTGAGCCTGTTGAAACATTTCACATTTTCGTTTGTCGTATACAGACGGATTACAAATTCAACAATATCATTGAATACTTTCAAACATGGCACCGGAAGTACATGATGAATTCAAAAATGGAAATTTTGTTATTAAACGTTTGATTGGGAATTTTACCCAACTTTCTGTAGATCAGGCTCTAGAGCATATCAACAAAAACTCCAAAGCTGCAGGAGGAATAGTGGCATTAACTAAAAATAGTACTAGAATGGATTAATGGTTCTTGAGTTACAACATAATTGGTACGATGTTAGTCAAATTTTGCTCATCTTTGCATCTTCATTCAGTCAAAATGTCGAAGAAGGTAAAAAAAGATTGAAAATTGATGAAGATTATGTGCAGATACTGCAGAGTGAACTTTCAAGATTTTGAGAATTTGAGAGAAGAAGTATTCAATGATATTGTTGAATTTGTAATCCGTCTGTATACGACAAACGAAAATATGAAATGTATCAACAGGCTCAGGGGTTTCCCTGTTTTCCCTTGTTTGGGAATTTTGTTGTTAACTTTGTAATAACTTGCAAAGCTAGACATATATTTGCGTGTGTATGCTTTTGTTTGTTTTCCATTTCAATGCTGCTTTGAATTTTTTTCCTTCTAGTTTCATAGAATGGTGTGACTTTTGTATTTCGTTAAGAATTTAAAATTGAGAAATAATATTTTCACATAGGCCATTTTGGAATAAAATGTTAATTTTGGTTGGTTGAGCTTAAGTGGAGTAGCATCTTGCTAGACTTCGCCTCATTTTTGTATTATAATATTGTAATATTCACAGTATATATACAGGCAATTTATTATTATATTATTATTATTATTATTAATACTATAGCTTCTTCAAGATCCATAAGTAAATTACCTCCAACATTGGATAGTTTGAGACAACACAGCCTTCGAGTGCATTACCAAACAAAAATTTGGATCAATAGTAATGTACCAAGACCATCTTTACCGGATCCTATATTTAGTGGGTGTTATGTAGAAAATGGAAAACTTCTGCCAAAATTAACGACGATGCCAATCCTATCTAAGGAAATATATATCCTTAGCAACTGCAGTTGTAGAAAAGGTAAATATTATATCGAATATCAGATCCGTAAATATTCTTTATGAAATGGAAATTCTCATTTCAGATTGCACAGGATCAATGTGTTCCTGTTAAAGAAAACAAATTCCGTGTATTGGCTCCTGCAAATGTATGGCCCAAAAAACATGTGCAAATACGAGTACTTAAAATTATTCAAATCTTCCTTCCCTTGACGATTCTTCATCTGATAGTGATAGCTGAATTAGATAAATCATGACATGAAAGAAATTTTTAGACCCTAGATATCATAGATACCAACTATATACATTCTTAATTCTTTCCCAGATTTTTGGTCTAGGATTCAGGAAATCTTGAAACTACTAATGAGAATGAGCGATGATTTCAAAAATGTGTTAATATTACGTCACAAAATTGATTTATGAAGTAATGAATATAAGTTTGAACTCGCATATTTGCATATTTATTTACGAATTAACGAAATTAAATCAAATATCTATGAATTATATGTAAAAATTCCCATACATATAAAAAATTAGGAATTTAAATAATATTCTCAAAATGTGCGTTCTGAATGCACGCAGGAATATAGTACTGTAAAGTTGGTCGGATAGATATAACGAGCCTTATGTGCGCTCAAATCCATAAGGTCGCCACTAACATGGACTAACGCAACAAATTGCGCTTTACTAGCGTCTCCAGGTTCGGTTTCGGTTAATAAGAGTTAATAACACAATTTCTTATTTTGTGAGAAAACTGTTCTGCCTATTGTAATTTTGAAAGAAGCATCTGAATCGTTGGTTTTCGGAGCAGACCTTTCATATGAAGCATTTTTTCGATAATCCTAACAGATCTCGAGTAAAACCGAGCGGAACATAATAGTTAATATGGGTGTTCAGGGCAAGCGGTTATATCTTAAGGAATTCCATTTAAGAGCATTGAATCCGACTTTTTTGTCAATTAATAAAAAATATTTCTGAATCGTATATTTCAATAGAATTTTGTGTGAGTGATAGTCACCTAATATAGAGGACCATAAACAGAAAAACAAATTTTGTCAATTTTTGGAAAAATATCCCCCACCCCTTCCTGCACATGACGATTTTTTGACGACCAGTTGAATTTGCATTGTAAGGGTATGGAGAATGATACCCAGTGGTCTATACATTTTAGCAATGAAGGTCACACGAAAATCTGTTTTAGAGCTCGTTTCATGCCTTGTGAACTCTACTAACAACAGGCGTATTGGAATATTGTTAATTGGTTCAATGTCCAAATTCAAGATGTGTTCGTGTTTGGAGAAAGTCGGGAAATGTTGAAAGGTTGCAGCATGTGCAAGAAGTTCACAGGTTATAGAACTGTTATGGTATGGGGCGGAATTTTATTTCATTGACGAACAGATCTCGTTTTGCTGGAAGTATTTCTGAATGCGGGGGCCTACGTGTCATAGATTCTTTGACCTGTTGGTATTCCATATACTGTTACAATTGGGGAAGATTTTCTCGTCATGCATGACAATGCGCTTCCGCACACTGCAGTCCGAACAACCAATTTTCTAGATTACCAAGGATCCAGACTTTGCCAGCTCAGTCGCTTGATTTAAATCCGATTGAGCATGCATGGGATATGCTACAGAGAAGACTCATGGTCAAAATCAATTCCATGGTAGAGCGTAACTCTTTGCTGCTCTACAAGGAACTTGGCGGAATATACCACAGCAATAATTCTGGAATTTAATTTCAAGTAAGCCTAGGCGGTGTAGGTCTATGATAAACTATAGGGGGCATAGTCTATTAACCTACTGAAACTTTTCGTCTGCTATTGGGATTTTTCGTTTACTATAATCGTTTATCAATATTTTAATTTATGGTCTTGAATTTTAGTTTCAAATTTGTTCCTAGAGGTACTTCCTTTAATAGGTATTCACACAATAATGTAAAAATGGATCATTATTTTATATGAATCATATTTTGATATTTTCAACACCAGAATAGAGATATAGAGAATATTCCTAGATTTTTGCCATGTGAGTAGTTAAGATTTCTATTGCAAAACATCACTTATCTACAGGGATATTCACGAAAGGATAATAATTTGGCGTTTCTGGAACGTCAAATCAAACTCCTATCTGAAAACTGACATGGATTGCTATTGGCATCGGAACATTCTAAAATATTGGGATGTCGATTTGTTATTTAAATGGAATACCTATATATTTTTCATGAATCGGGTTGCCTGAATTTTGGCGACTATTTTTCGATTTTTTTTCTATATTATCTACATTTTGACAGGTGAGAACATCAATTTGAAGGGAATATCCTGCAAATGTATCACGCATAAAATGTAATGTAAGATAATAGGCTACCTAAAACATAGTTCCGATTTCAGATATATATATATATATATATATATATATACAGAATAGAAATAAATAATCTCTGAAAATATTACTCTTAAAAATACCATATGTCCTTTTTTTCAAATTGTAACCATATTTATTTTCGAAAAATTAGGAATCTACGTAAAAAAAATCGTCACATATGTTACATGTTAAATGAATATTTTCCTAGTATTCGACAAAATTATTCAATTCTATGAAAATCATTAGGACATATCAGGGAGTAGATTTCTAATCATTACCATGGAAATGAGCTTCGAATGGTCCAATCAATCGAGGATTCAAAATAATTCGGATAAAATCTTAAAAGTAAAAATAAATTACTATAAATGTTCGAAAAGGGCACAATTAACTTCCAAACATTTCAATATTCCGTGATGTACCTACCTTTTTTGTTGCTTTGCGAATTTCTCGTGGTGATAATAATGTGGCAAACTTATAATTGTAGAAACCATGTCTTTTTCAAATGCTCTGAATGGAAGAATTTATTCCTAGGTCAATTCCTGCTTTATAAATTGATGTTCTTGGATTGATATGGAAATTGGCCAAAACCTTATCTTCATTGTCAGTAACTATCTTCGAAGGTCTTCTTCTGTGCTTAATATAACCAAATTCCAAAAATTTCCGCTGTAACCTCCTGAATTTTAATCTCGTTATTCTAGTCAACCCAGGATATCTCTCTTTGAATGATCTACAAGTGCGTTCAACTATGTTTGCACATTCTCCATGGATAATGGATAGATTGGAGATATTTTCTTTACAATAGGACATGATAAGTGAAAAGGCCCCCACACTGGCAAAAATTTTAAGATGTCGGTTTTGCGCAAAAATATTGAGAGTGTGCGGACAAATATTGTGCAACATGTGGGAAAGCCCTCTGAACAGGAGCTTTGGCGATCTTGTTCAGACTTTGACAAATCATATCTCCAAAAGTATTGGTTTCTCATAGTTGGGAATATATATATATATATATATATATATTAGGGTGATTCATTTCCCCAAAATTTTTTGTTTTTTTCGGTGCTCATGCAAAATATTAATCTACACATAGAAATAAAAATTCTCACCAAGTTTGAGCTCTTAATATTAATTTTAAGTACTTACAATTTAAATTTAAAGTTTTACCATTTAAAATGCATGTAAAAAAATCTTTTTTTTTTCAAATTTTTAATGCATACCCGGCTTTTACAATATTGCAAATGGGTTTGATGGACCTTGTGGGGAATTTCATGCTCTTCAAAATTGCCTTAGAGTTTTTTTGTATAACTCGCTCCGGTTCACCAGTAGAAGTCGTCAAGTACAGTTTTTGATAAAAATATATTTTTTTCAAATTTTTTGAGCAAACCGCCAAAGGTAGAAGAAAAAAAGACCGACTCATAAAATAAAAGTTATCCAACCAATATTCAATTAATTTACAGCCATTCTTATACCGGAAAATGTAAGAAATTGATAAATATTAACTCATAATGTTATTTAGATTAATTTTTTTTATTTATACCATTATATTTCTCTATACTAAGAACTTTTTAAAAATAAGTATGATTTTTTACTCACAATGAATACAAAAA
This sequence comes from Halyzia sedecimguttata, assembly GCA_937662695.2. NCBI lineage: Eukaryota > Metazoa > Arthropoda > Insecta > Coleoptera > Coccinellidae > Halyzia > Halyzia sedecimguttata. The sequence goes on from OW569418.2 coordinate 14,143,075, forward strand.
CAACATGAATTTATAAAAAAGCAACAACAATTTAATCAAAATATACAGAAGGTTACGTTATTATGTAACATACTTCAAATGTAATAAACATCTAAATAGTTATAAATAACAAGTTCACAAATTTCAAATAACTAATAAAGTTATTGAAATCACATCAAGATTTTAAAGCTGAATAAAGCTTTTTGGCGCACGTTGGAAATTTTTTTCTACATTGTTGAACCATTAATAATAAATATTATTTCTGATCTTCATCATATGTCCCAAACTCGTTAAATTTTTCAACGAGTGCATCACATCGTTCAGCAGTGTCATTAACAACACGTAATTTTTTGAAAGTTTCGCAGCAAGTAATGTATTCCTGATCCGTTTCCCAGAAATCAGGGTCGATGTCTAAAAATTCACACGTCAAATTTAACTTATTGAAAATAGTGAGAGATTCTTGACTCACAAAATCACTTATACTTTTAGACGCCATTATTTCAAGCTTTTTGCTGTCTAAAGTAAATCGAGGATATTTACTATTGCTCGATTTTTTGTTTTTAATAGAATCAACTATTTTCAATTTTTCTTCTTGGGATAGTTTTTGATCAAAAAGCTCCAAGCCTGTAAGATTCTCGTTCAAATACCACAAATGCTTGGAAAGTTTCTCTAAAGCAGCTTTTGCAACTTTTGGGTGATCTTTTTTATACTCTAATAAATTTTGAAATAGTTTCAAGTCATGATACGGAGCTTCAATAGCACTTGTTGCTACGAGCCATGCTTCAACATAAAAAAAAACAATAAATAAGCAAACTTCTCGTAAAGCGTGTAATTCTGAAGAGTTGACGTGAAATTGTTCTCTAAACATATATATTTTTAAACTGTAAATAGCTTTCGATAGCCAACGAGCATGGTGCATAGCACCAGGTGCTCAAAAAATTAGAAAAAAATATATTTTTATCAAAAACTGTACTTGACGACTTCTACTGGTGAACCGGAGCGAGTTATACAAAAAAACTCTAAGGCAATTTTGAAGAGCATGAAATTCCTCACAAGGTCCATCAAACCCATTTGCAATATTGCAAAAGCCGGGTAAGCATTAAAAATTTGAAAAAAAAAATATTTTTTTACATGCATTTTAAATGGTAAAACTTTAAATTTAAATTGTAAGTACTTAAAATTAATATTAAGAGCTCAAAATTGGTGAGATTTTTTTCTATATGTAGATTAATATTTTGCATGAGCACCGAAAAAAAAAAAAATTTGGGGAAATTAATCACCCTAATATATATATATATATATATTCTTTTGACTGAGAGCTGTATATGTGTTAGCAGAGGTTGGTGTAACGGGGTACCATACATTTCGACGTATGATTCAAGAGCTTAGGGAAAAACCTCAGCAAAAAAACCTTTCTCCCCGTGAGTGTGGTGATTTGTAACTATTGTTCACAAAATTTGCTGAAATTTAAAAATATTGATGGGGATATATTTCTTCAATGTGGATACCCTCGTCAAAAAACGGATAGGTTTCTCAAGGTACCCGAAACTCAACCTGAAAAATGAAAAGACAAGAGGAGGAAACGAACAAATTAAAAATAATACATAACGTTTCAAAAGTCTCCTCTCACAAACATACTTCTCTGTAGGCGAATGGGATCTCGTGGAGAAGAATCGCCTCCGCTAGTTTTCGAAGATATTCACTCCTGAAATCCCTTCAATATTTGAATTCAAAAATGAAAATGTTGGGGATGATACCAATGGATTCGTATGATGACTGCATCATAATAGAAACTCAAAAAAGTGTCATTTACAAAAAGCTAGAGTGCAAAAAATTATGATTCCACCAGACCGATTCTACCCAATAATGAACTTATCCGAGATATTAATTCCTCAAATCTACTCTGAAAATTATATTATATCAATTGAAACTTAGTCAATATTCCAGTTTTGTTTTTACTGGAGATGTTCTGAACGCAATTTGATTAACCTACCAAAGTATATACAGTAGACCCTTTCGCTGTTGAATATATGTACATGGCTAAACATGTAGCAACTTGTATTTCTTATTAATAGTTCAGATAGAATCTTATTACATATTTCGATCTGTAATTTGTCGGATTACAAGGTAATTTTTTTCAAAGAATATTAATATTTCCGAATTTTATTAATTATCAAAAGTTGGTGCATCAAAAATGATATAAAACTCGGCCAACTGGGCGGAAATAGCCATTTTCAAATTGAGACTTTTTTAGGAAACTTTAAGTAAACTTGATTGAAATTACATTTCAGATTAATGTGCCAAATTCAGCTCCGCAAAGCATTAAAAAGAATATTTCTTTTTTTGCTCATAACTCTTTCAAAAATCACCCCCGGATTTTTTTTTCGGTGACTAGACGACATTAGTTTCAGCCTGAATATCATTGTAACAAGTAAATTTTGTTTGAATTTGGGGCTTCGACATTTGTTCGTTCATTTTCCCTCAAAAGTCTTTTCATTCTGGTACAAAGTTGTTCCTATTCTTATTTTCGCCAATAAACTCTTACAATTCCACATTTAATTCACATCTGAGAATCCCAAGAATGCAAATATTGCTGCAAATTGACAATTTATAGCAAGATTTTCGATTGAAATAGAATTTTGTCATAAATACATATATGAATATTCATCGCTAATTCAATTTCAACGCAAGTTAATTATTCTCAATGATCACAGATTTGTCAAAATTCGAAAAAACTTCGAAATACCAAGTTCAAACAAAATTTTCTGGTGCCAGTCATATTCGTGATTGTTCAATTTTTAAAATAGTTGCGCAAAATAATGAAAAATATTTTCCACGTTTTTCCGACCTGAATTTTTGCACATTGATCTAAACTGTAATTTCGAACGAGTTCACCTAGAGCGCTTCATAAAAAAAGTGTTCCGAGCTGACATTTTTGTTTAATAATGGAGAGTTCCTCAAACCGGAACTATCTGGAAAAAATAAAATTCGGAAATATTTCTTAATAGAACAGAAAAGTCCCTCTTAGTGCGGAGTTCCTGTGAAGCACTGTATGAACACAGATCAAGAAATTCATAGATACAACTACGGACGTTAATTTTCGATTTCAGCATTCTGTGAATTCATAGAATTACGATTTATTATTGAAATTTTGAAAAATCATATCTCCGAAAGTGTAAGCTTGTTAGAGTTGAAAATTATTTCAATGGATTCTTCTGAAGAAACTGCATCTTAAAAAAAAATTAATTTGAAATTTCTAATGTAAAAAAAAATTTCTTTTCGTTACTCCGAAATCATTCGATTTTGCTGAATAACTAACTTAATCGAGATATTTGTCTCCCAAACCTACTCTACTGTCTTACTCATTCCGTTCGAGTCATTGTGTTAACGGCCGGCTTGACCGGCCGGAAGGTCAGAATCAATTTTGAAAACGGATTTTCATTCAAAAATTCGAAAATTACGGATATTTGGGCAAATTGATAAGCACTCTGTGCGCCAAAAAGGGTCCACGGCCATTCAATATTTTGTACCAGAATAAGCTCAATATTTGTACTCAAAATTTTGAGCGAAATTATTCCCTTGATAAGTTGAGCTTTTTGAATAAAGTAAATCTTGACGTTTGTCAAAACGACGAATTGCTTATTTCCATGGTAATGGCCAGTGATTAGATCACACTGATATTTCCGAATTATCTCGATGAAGTTGAATAATTTTCTTGAATACTAAGAAAATATTTATTTAATATGCAACATATTATGTAACGATATCTTTGTTAGAATAGGACTTGATGAGTAATTTGTTGAGCTTTTTGAATAAAGTAAATCTTGACGTCAGTCGAAACGACCAGTTGCTTATTTCCATGGTAACAGCTAGCCGGTGATGTTGAATACTAGGAAAATATTTATTTAAGATGCAACATATGTAACGATAAAACAAGACACACGGTGAAATATTAATTGATTTCAACCATCAATAAATATTCCGCATGGCCGGGCTCATCTCAGTGTTCCCCAAAGAGGAAAGTATCATTCAGGGACAGACACAAACCCAGGTCTTCATGGTTATTACCAATCATCAGTGTGACTTAGCCGAACACTGAATGAAAACTGATGCCGTTCTAGGAAACTTATATCCATCGGTCGAGAACTGGTAGGGAAAGAATCCAACCTGCGCCGCCTATTGAGAATCCTTACGAACTCCGACCCTCTGCGAGGAAGAAACCCGGCCACGCGGAATATTTTTTGATGGTTAAAATCAATGAATGTTACACCGTGTGTCTTGTTTTAGTTATTGGAAATTAGCCACAGTTCGACTCATTCAATGTTCACTGGTTTGTGGTTTATCTAACCACACTGAACCGGGCGTTTTCAGTCCGTAAAGGTTGCTTCACATGTAGATGGCGTTACCCTTCCTTGACCCTCTTACGACAAAAGAATCAACATCGCTCAAGCTTTCTTCATCGCAGAGGGTCGGAGTTCGTAAGGATTCTCCATAGGTGGCGCTGGTGTGATTCTTTCCCTACCAGTTCTTGACCGATGGATATAAGTTTTCTAGAACGCCGCCAGTTTTCATCCTGTGTTCGGCTAAGTCACACTGATGATTGATAATAACCATGAAAGCCTGGGTTTGTGTCTGCCCCTAAATGATACTTTCCTCTTTGGGGAACACTGAGCGATGAGGTGATTTAGCCCGGCCACGCGGAATATCTGTTGATGGTTAAAATCAATAAATATTTCACCGCGTGACTTGTTTTAGTTATTGGCAGTTAGCCACAGTTCACCTCATGCAATATGTAACGATTTTAGTTCCGTTTTTTAAATTCCTAATTTGGCGGAAAAAATATTGTTCAATTTGGAAAAATCGACCAATTGCGTTTTTAAGGTTAACATTTTCATAAATTATTCATGAATAATGTATCTGAAATCGGAAATATGCTTTGGGTAGCCCATTATCCTTACTTACAAATGCAATACAATCGGACATTTTCTGAGTGATACTTTTTTTGAATATTCCCTTCAAATTGATGGTCTCATCTGTTAAAATTTTTGGAAAAAAGAATTAATTCGAAGAGTATCGATAATATGTAAAACATTTTTGAGCTAAATAGTCGTCAAATTCATTAGGCAATCCGATTCATGAAAAATATATAGGTTCTTCCATTTGAAATAACAAAAAGACATCCCACTTCCAGTATAACATTTTAAACATTTCACGTTTATTATTAATGAGGCTTATAAAGTACTTGGCTTTGTAATGAGAAACTCATTTCTTCAAAAATATTGATATTATCTTTTTATACAATAGCTTGGTTAGACCACATCTTGAATATGGCTCTGTAATATGGTTTTCACGGGCGGAAGTCAATAAGGATGCAATAGAAAAGGTTCAAAAAGGATTTTTTCGTCGACCTCTATAAAAAGTGACATGTTACGTTCTAATTTGCTATCGTAAAATCGACAATTATTGAAGGCAAGTACTTTGCGGACGAGAAAGTACTTTCTCGTCCTCAAAATTACTTTCTCGTTTGCTGTGGTCACTGAATACAGCATGATAAGGTTCAATACAAATATGTGTCTATGAGAACAACTGTCAGTGCTGTGTGTACTTAATGAAATGATAATATTTTTGGCTCTCTTGTTTCTCGGAACAGAGTGCTTATCAATTTGCCCAAATGTCTGTAATTTTCGAATTTTTGGCTGAAAATGGTCTTGAACGATTTGGTTTGACTCACTGATCAAGAATCCGTGGTCGAAATCGATCCTGTCCGGCCGTTAAAACGATAACTCTCGAACGGAATGAGCTAGACAGTTGAAATTTTCAAAGTAGGTTTGAGGGATAAATATCTCGGTTAAGTTAGTTATTGGACAAAATCGGTCTGATAGTTTCGGAGTAACGAAAGAAAATATATTATTTTTTTTACATTAGAACTTTTGAGTTCAATTTTTTTAAGATGTAGTTGCATCATAAGAATCCATTTTTATCATTTTCAACTCTAACAAGCTAATACTTTCGGAGATATGATGTTTCAAAGTTTCAAAAATACATCTTAAGTTCTATGTATTCACAGAATGTGAACACAGAACCTGTCTGTGATCACTATTCATAAATGCCATCTTTTCTAGCTATTAGAGATTGTCAATTCATAGTTGTTATTTTCTCTTGGAAAGCAAGTATTCGATTCTTGAATTTGTGAATATATACAAGACTGTTTTGATGTAGTTTATGGAGGCAATAGGAAAGAAGAACATAATGGAATCACCAAAAGAAATTACTGTTCGTTGACCACTGAGGTTAATATTACCTTTTACTTCCTTAAGTAGTGAGACATGTTCCTATATACAGTATTTTCATAATGTTGCTAGCAAAAAATACTGAAATATGGATCTACATTTGTGTAGCAATCATTTTTTCTTGAGTTAAGGTTCATAATACAGAAAAGAATGTGTTAGTGGTATGGACTATTAAATTTTAAATTATGAAAAGAGGATAGTATTTTATTAATATATTTTGAACTATTAAAATAATTTGTTCGTAATCCACTACCTACTCAAATATCAGGAATAAATGAACAATCTGCTATGATTGTCTCCAGCCTTGCTCTAGACATTTCGATGATACTTTCCTTAGGTATTTCGAGTTGTGAAAACTATGCACCGAGTATAAGTTGCAACAACCCATTCCACGAGGTTGAATCATCGCAGATTGCTCATTGCATCATTTTTTTTAAACGACACTTTTTTTAAATTTAATTTCTTTCATGATGCATTTCTATCATAGGATCCATTGATATAATTCCCATCTCTGAGAAACCAATACTTTCGGAGATATAGTTTGTTATTTGTGAAGTTTTTTGCATAACTCAAAAATTATTCACACTTTATTATTAATTCTATCAAATAAACAGTAGTTTAATTCAACATCAAAGGATACTGTGGAAGGTATATTCATCATTGAATGGTTTCTTTCTGGGTTTTCTCTCCCAAACTCTGAAAAATATCTATAAAATAAAAAATTAATTATTTTGTGATTTGCTTCTGCGTAAGAAACACAAGATATTTGTCAGAAGCAATCAATTGAACTTATATCTATTATGAAAAGTCTCCCATCATATTTTAGGTTGGCTCTTTATCCAGCCTTTGAAGCGCCTTTTAAACGATGCACAGGTTTTGGCGTCCCTAATGCTTTCCGGTAGAATACCGAATAGGAGTGGACCCAGATATGTAAATGATTTTTGGGCAATAGTTTTGTTCATTTTGGGCAAGTTTACTGCATCCATCCTCAGGTCACAGTGGTTTCCTTTATCGACTTTATTGTTTATGGAATGTTTGTACTGATGAAGTTCAAACACAAATTAGATAATTTATAAACTACAGCTTATCATCACAAAACAATTTGCGAAGGCGTTCTAAATAAACTAGAGGCGGGTTTATACACCAAATTAATTAAGAATTAATGGTTAAGAATATCGGTTTATACAGATGATCTAACACAGAATAAGAAATATGAATGAACCAATTAAATCGCAGCTTTTTGACAATTTTTTTTAAGTTATATGTATTTCACTCTATGAGCATGCGTATTATCATTTTCCAACTAAAATAAAATAAGAAATAAAGATGAGAGTTGGCGAACTTTAGTTTTTATTGTTATTTCATCTTATTTCGTGTATAAACGCTCTCATGGAAATGTACATGTTCAACTTTCTTATTTTAATTTATTTCTTATTTCATTTTATCTTTTTCTATTTGCTGTATAAACCCGCCTTTACATTGCCACAGAACGTGTTTTACATAGTTTTCATGGTACCATCCGAAAAATACGATATTATGGTTTTTTCTCATTTTCTTTCTATCACATCTCGTAGGCAAAAAAGTTTAGTATGCTTGTAATAAGATTTGGGAATATTATAATGAATTTCGCTAATCACATGATTTTATTTCTTTCTTGTTCCAGTTTGGCAATAAACATGAAAGTGATAACATTTCTGAATAGAGAATGACGCGACCTTTCGAACGACGTATCACCAGCCCAAGGGGGTTGGGGGAAGGATTCGCATTTTTACGAAGAAGAATATCAATTTAAAAATTGAATTCGACGTGTTTCGGGATTTTCCAGAAACGCCTAACGATTAACCTTCCGTGAATATCCCTGTATTTAACTTGAAATTAATTTTTTTTTTCTGTAGTCGATTGGTGAATCTGAAACGACATCAACCAGATACCAGCTCCAACCATCATATGAAGCTTGTTACCCACAAAAAATCTTATCAAAAAATGAGAATAATTTCACCACAAACAGAATGTATAAGAGAAGACTAAAAGCTAGAAATTATTGTTATTATTGTGGGTCTCCAGTTCTGAACTTCGCCAGACATATCGTGAGGTGTCATTCAGATGAGGTAGAAATTCAGAGAATTATGTCTAAACCGAAAAAAAGCAAAATTAGGAAGGATCTGATTACCAGATTGAGAAAAAAAGGTAATTATTTAAAATGTTCTGACTGGTCTAAACCAATGAGATCTCTAGTGACTACCAGCCTGTATGCACCTTGTCCATACTGTCTCGGTTTTTATTCTTCCAAGCAGCTATGGCGACACAAACAGAGATGTAATGAAAACCCAGCATCAAAAACGAATATAAATTCCATTGACCAATCATTCGAGAAATGTACGAGATTTCAAACGGATCTACAAGGGAAAGTTTTTCCCAGAATGAGACCAGATAAAATTTCAGTTGTTGCACAGCTAGACCACCTGATCTGTGAATTTGGGGCACGTTATTTTAGGCTTCACCGTAAACCATATTACATCCACGTCACCTCGCGGAAAATGCGTGAACTATCGAAGCTGTTGATAGAAATCATGAAATCGGAAAGTACTGTTACCACAATGATGGATGTTCTCCAACCGAAGTATTATGATACTATAGTGAGAGCCACCAAGCAAATTTCCCATTATGATAGCAAAAATAAATGTTTTAAGTCCCCCAATCTCGCATTGAATTTAGGTGCATCTCTGAGACAATGCTGTGAAATTGCTGTAGGTTACGCGTCAGAGAATTTCACTGCAGAAGTTGCATCAGAAGCAGAATCGGGTATAAGAATATTGTCAAGGCTTATAGTAGGAAATTGGAGGTACGACTTGTTTGGAGAAGCGTCCGATACAGAAAAATCACCAGAAGCAAAGCTGCAAAATGATTCAAAACCCAGTGGGGATTCTGATTCTTGCAATAACGAACAAAATTCTGGTGAACTTAAAATTGAAACTGGAGATAATATCGATGAAAATTATGTGGGGACGATCTCCACTGAAGGAACTACACAAAGTATTGAAGAACATGAATGCGCGAATGAGCGAAAGCAGCGTAGGAAAAAGAAAGGAATTCAAAGGATAGCATGGACTACTGAACAGAAGAAAGTTGTGGTAAGGTTCTTCAAGATGCATATAGAAAGGAAAAAACCGCCCAAAAAACGTGAGTGTGACGAACTTATAGCTGAAAACAGCGAGCTTCTGTGGAATAAGGATTGGCTGAAGATTAAAGTGTTCATACAAAATGTTTATACCAAGAAATACAAGGAATAAATTTCACATTATTATATTTACCAAAACGAAAAGTTGTTGAATTTTTCTGTTCTATTCTTACAAAATATTTATACCAAGAAATACGAGGATAAGTTTCACATGATTATATTTACCAAAACGAAAAGTTCTTGTATTTTTCTGTTCTATTCACACAATATAGTTATGCCAAGAAATAAAAGGAACTAAGTTTCACATGATTACCGTATTAACCTTCAAGCAGTCTTCTTAGCGTTAAAACGTGAATTAATGTATTGAGCATCAGTTCAGTTCGAATTTTAAAATGAATAGAATAGTGAACATACTCACTGACATCTCTGCCATCGAGGCGTTGTTATTATTATGAGATTTACATGATTTGAAATTTCAGAAGTAGATACCATTATACCATACCAGTTCGAAATTTTATTTTCATAATAATTGCTAAAATACAAAGCCGATCCAGATGAAATCCAAGGCATGAATGTAAAATAGCGACTGGAAGGTTTGTTCGGATTTTGACAGATATTTTCTGAAAAATAAAAATTTTGAAGAAAAAAATTTGTTTTTATTTTATTTATTTATTGATAATACAGTTAATCAACATAAGTAGTTATCACAGATATAAATTTCTTATACATTAATTAATACTTATATTTATAGTAGAGACTAAAAGAAATTCAACAATTTTCAAGATACATTTTCAAGTTTTTGGCGATCTTGTTACTGGTAACAGAGTGCTCATCAATCTGCCCAAATGTCTGTAATTTTCGAATTTTTGGCTGAAAATGGTCTCGAATGATTTGGTTCGACTCACTGATCAAGAATCCGTGGTCGAAATCGACTCTGTCCATCCGTCCGTCCGTTAACACGATAACTCTCGAACGGAATGAGCTAGACAGTTGAAAATTTCACAGTAGGTTTGGGAGATAAATATCGTTATTGGGCAAAATCGGCCTGATGGTTTCGCAGTAACGAAAACAAAAACATTTTTTTTACATTACAAATTTCAAATTCAAGAATCCATTGATATCTTTTTCAACTCTAACAAGCTAATACTTTCGGAGATATGATTTTTCAAAATTTCGATAATACATTGTACTTCTTGTTATCACACAATCCGAATTCTAACTGTCTGTGTTGTATCTGTGTTCACTGTTCATACATATCTTATCTACCTGTGACAGATATGTCAAATATGTTGATTTCTCTTTTAACAAAGTATGATTGAATGCGAAATGAACAATTATAGGATATTGGGCGTATGTTCTGGGGAACATCGCGTTATTGTTTAGCCCAAATGTCTGTAACTTTCGAATTTTTTGACGAAAATGGTCTCAACCGATTTAGTTCGACTCCCCAATGAAGAATTTGAGGTCAAATTTGATTCTGTACGGCCGTTGCCACGATAACTTGAGAACGAAAAGAGCTAGCGACTTGAAATTTTCAGGGTGGGTGGCGCATCCCAATACGACGGACAAGTTCGTTAATGGGCATAATCGGCCCACTGGTTTCCGAGTAATAATTTTGTTTTCAACCAATATAAATCCGATCGAATTGAAACTTGGTGAGTAGTTGTAGAATATGAACCTAAGCACGTTTGTGAAATTTTGTGTGAATCGTATGGCTAGAAAATTTTAAAAAAATTATTAAAAAATATTTTTGTTGTCACGATAACTTGAGAACGGAAAGAGATAGCGGCTTGAAGTTTTCAGGTTAGGATGTGCACCAGAACGCGACATTTCAGTTTGTTTATGAGCATAATCGACCGAACGGTTTTAGAGTTATAGCCATCTGAAATTTGGTTGTTTTTTGTTCCTCATTAACTCGAAGAATACTAAACCGATTGAAATGAAACATGGTAATTAGTTGTAGAATGCCAACGCGAAAATTCTTGCAAAATTTTGTAAGGATAGTATTTGTAAAAAATTTTAAAAAAATCATTGAAAATTGAAAAAAAAATTCTATATATCAGTAACTATTTGTTTGAAATTGCTGAAATTTTGCAAAAGCCTTCATAAACTAACTCTACTGCCAAGTTTCAAGTTTTAACATGATCGGTTGAATATTGTTGGAGATTCGGGCATTCTTGTGTGAGTTCAGTAGATGGGTGACCGTTGCCTCGATAACTTTTGAACGAAAGGAGATAGGGACTTGCAATTTTCAGGGTAGGTTGCGTGTCCGAAAGGGAGAGTTGAGTTCGTTTTTGGGCATAATCGGGTAAACGGTTTCCGAGTTATACCCACCTGGAATATTATTTCCTTGGTAACTCAAAAAATAAATATTCGATCGAATTGAAGCTTGGTAACTAGTAGTAGAAAATCATCATGAAGACGTGTTTAAAAATTTGTATGAACCGTACCCCTAGAAAATTTGATAAAAATGACGAAAAAAAAAATTTTAAGAACCGCACTCCTAGAAAATTTCAAAAAATCACGAAAAAAAAATTGGTTCAAGCACTTACGTGAAGTCAGAATCTTTTGCGCGTATGTTCTATTGTCCATTCTTCTGTATTGGACACCCTTAATCGAATTTACCATGGTAAATTCGAATTAAGTGTCCAATACAGGAGAATGGACAACATAATTTACCATGGTAAATTCGATTAAGGGTGTCCAATACAGAAGAATGGACAATAGAACATACGCGCAAAAGCTTCTGACTTGGCGTCAGTGCTAGAACCAATTTTTATAATTACTACCACCCTCTATGCCCTTGGATAATCCATATGATGATGAAAATATATTCAGAATATCTTCAGTGAAAACAAAACCAGAATATCGGAAGTTTCAATTGATATAATATAATTTGCAGAGGAGATTTGATTTAGTTTCATTCCCAATACTGTGAAAACAATAATTTCGGAGATGAATTGTCAAAGTTTGTACAAGAGCGCCAAAGCTCATGTCCACAGGGGTTTCCCACATTTTTGGCGCTCTAGTTCCTCGGAACTGAGTGCTTATCAATTTGCCCAAATGTCTGTGTTTTTCGAATTTTTGGCTGAAAATGGTCTCAAACGATTTAGTTCGACTCACTGATCAAGAATCCGAGATCGAAATCGATTCTGTCCGGCCGGCCGTAGGCACGATACCTCTCGAACGAAAGGAGTTAGAGGATTGAAATTTGCAAGGTGGGTTTGGAGCGTAAATATCTCGGACAAGTTCGTCATGTCATGTAATGGGCGAAATCCATCAAGCGGTTTCGGAGTTATGGCCGATTTTAGTAAAACACAATTTTGGCGCTCTAGTTCCTCGGAACTGAGTGCTTATCAATTTGCCCAAATGTCTGTAATTTTCGAATTTTTGGCTGAAAATGGTCTCAAACGATTTGGTTCGACTCACTGATCAAGAATCCGAGGGCGAAATCGATTCTGTCCGGCCGGTCCGGCCGGCTCGCAGGCTGGCCGGTTTTTTAAAATTTAAAAATTTTTTTTTTACGATAACTCCCGAACGGAATGAGCTAGGCAGTTGAAATTTACAGAGTAGGTTAGGGAGATCAATATCTCGGTTGAGTTCGTTATTGGGCAAAATAGGCCAGATGGTTTCGGAAAATATTTTTTTTTTTCAAGTAACAAATTTCAAATTCAATTTTTGTTTAAGATGCAGTTTCACCATAAAAATCCATTGATATCATTCTCAACTCTAACAAGCTAATACTTTCGGAGATATGATTATTCGAAATTTCAATACTTCTATGTTTTCACAGAATGTTATAATTATTCTATCTAAGCTTTATTATATGATCTGTGTTCATACTCGTACATGTCATCCTGTTCTATAAGAGAGAGAGTCAAATTCATTTCAGCTATTTTAATTTGATTTCTTCCATGGTGCAGATCTCATTCTCAGACTGCTCATTTAATCTTGATAAATAAACTATTATTTGAATTGAATTTCCTTTATGATGCAGTTCTATCATAAGAATACATTGATATAATTCCCAACTCTGAGAAACCAATACTTTCGGAGATATAATTTGTCTGTTTGAACTAGAGCGCCAGAAAGCTCCTGTCCACAGGGCTTGAACCCATTTTTTATTAATATTTCCGAAACCGATCACTCGATCTATCTGAAATTTAGCATCAAATTGTAGAATCATTACCTTTATACGCATGTTTTGTATTGAACAGATTACCGCAAAGTGTAAAAAAAAAATTTTCAAAATTTTAAAAATATTTTTCTACTCGAGCGGAATGAGCTAGGCAGTTGAAATTTTCAGAGTAGGTTAGGGAGATGAATATCTCGGTCAAGTTCGTTATTGGGCAAAATAGGCAGATGATTTTGGAGTAACGAAAAAAAAAATTATTTTAAGCAACAAATTTCAAATTAAATTTTTATTTAAGATGCAGTTTCACCATTAAAATCCATCGATATCATTTTCAACTCCAACAAGCTAATACTTTCGGAGATATGATTTTTTTAAATTTCAATAATGAATCGTACTTCTATGTTTTCACAGAATGCTATAATTATTCTATCTAAGCTTTATTATATGATCTGTGTTCATACTCGTACATTTCATCCTGTTCTATAAGAGAGAGTCATATTCATTTCAGCTCTTTTAATTTGATTTCTTCCATGGTGCAGTTCTCATTCTCAGATTGCTCATTTAATATTGATAAATAAACTATTATTTGAATTGAATTTCCTTTATCATGCAGTTCTATCAGAAGAATACATTGATATAATTCCCAACTCTGAGAAACCAATATTTCGGAGATAATTTGTCTGTTTTAACTAGAGCGCCAGAAAGCTCCTGTCCACAGGACTTGAACCCATTTTTTTAAAGAATGGAACGTCTTAGATAGTCTAATAGTTTTTGGCAGTTCGTTATAAAGTTGTGGTCCTATATGAAGCTTCTCCTGTATTGGAGAATGAACAATAGAATTCATCATGGTGAATTCGATTGAGAAGAGTGTCCAATACAGGAGAATAGACAATAGAATTCATCATGGTAAATTCGATTAAGAAGAGTGTTCATTACAGGAGTATGGACAATAGAACATACGCGCAAAAGCTCCTGACTTCACGTCAGTGCTTGAACCAATTTTTTTTCGATTAAAAGGGTCCAATCAGGAGAACGGACAATAGAATTCATCATGGTAAATTCGATTAAGAAGACCAAAAGCTCCTGATTCACGTCAGTGCTTGAACCAATTTTTTTTTTCGATTAAGAGTGTCCAATACAGGAGAATGGACAATAGAACATACGCGCAAAAGCTCCTGGCTTCACGTCAGTGCTTGAACAAATTTTTATATTAGCCATCAAACCTTTTTAATTCTGCATAATCATTACAAGAATGTCTGTCGATATGGAATATGGTAATAATTTGACATTTGAACACATCGTTTAATGCATAATCAATTTCAATATTTTTGTCACTCGTTGATGAGATGAGATATCTGAAATTATAGATAAACTCTAAATATTCCATTCAATATTGAAATATTAAAATTAAATTTCCACTTATTCATTTGTATTTCAAGATAATGAACGTTTGAAGCTAATGATTCATGTAAATTGTCTGTGAAAATTTGTTTTCATGGGTTAGGGGAAAAGAGTTATTGTGAAAATAAGATTCATTTATTTAGATACCAATCTATATATTGTTTTATACTATCTACTAAGGGCCGATTTATTCAACCTCTCCGTAAAGTATTCGTCAACTATGTGCTCGTTGAATTTACTGATCCCCTTTAAAGTGAACATTTACAGATTACTTCCCTTTCGGTAAGGCTACTTGACAGTTTACAGGTCGTAAAATATATCAGCCCTCAGTGAACAAAAAAATTGTATACCTCACTGAAGCCGTAATACAAACAAAGGAAATAATTTCGAATAAAACTCTATTAACATATTCGATTATTTACTTCAAGAGAGATCAAGAATAACATTCATTTTGAAAATTCAATACTACATCAAGCAGCATGCAATGCATTTTTTCGAGTTTGGACCACTGCTGCCCACATAATCATGGAGGATTCGTGAAACACTGCAGGGAGGATAAATACTTGTATATAGATTATTATTAAAATATGATAACTGACTTTCTCCATTTCCTTATATACTACTTCTCGTTGTAAAATATACTTGGTTTTTCCTCCGCAACACTAGGATACATCATTTTCAAAGTTAGCGTTGAATTATCAAGCCATTCTATTATAATATTAGTAAAATCTGTTCTTCAGAGGTATTCATTGTTAAGCATGCTAAGCAACAAGCATTTAAGAAACATATACCTGAAGTTCCACGGGAAAACAATATACATAATATATACCTACACACATGTTATATTGCATCACCTTCTACTCCTATATTTTAAAATATTCTGCAATTAGAAAAATTAAAATGTTTCGTTAAAAATGCCTATTATATAGGTACACGCTGGCATCCAAACACCCTGATGATGGATCGTAAGAGACCGATGATATCAGGAAAACAGATTTGTTTGAATAGAAACACTAGATTTTCTTCTTGGCTATTCCACTTTTGAACTTTTTAGTGTTCATGTCATCTTGGTTGCCTCTTATCAATATTAAATTTTCTCATGAGATATACTTAAGCTTCACAAATATTCAATCGACTAAGTTCCATATACCTTGTTTTTAAGAATTCTATCTGCAGTAACTCATGCATTCTATTTGTCGAAAAGCATTACTTTTTTGCTCTACGTCAACTGGACCTAAATTCATTCCAACCTGAAAGGAAATATTAAGACTTGGATTTCTCTGAGTAAAGTAATTCATTCAATTCACTTCTATTACTTACTGCTGATTTTTAGCCAGAAATCCTGAAGGACATATACCAGATATCTTCTTTCTGAACAACTTTTCCACAGTTCTCCATAATTTGGAATTTCTTTCACATACGTAAACAATATTTCTAGATTCCTCCAATCTTCAAATACAAGGAAATCTCGATTATTTTCAACGGAAGGAATACTCGTTTGTACTTCGTGGATTGAAAATATTTTGTTTACGTTTTGTATTTGTGAATTGTGTTTTGATCAGATTCAGATTCGATGTTGAGGTTAAAACGGGGCGCATGCGATGTAGGGCTATCATCTCCCATAGATTTGTGATGAAATAATACGATTTTCCCATAACATACGCGTAAAAGATATGTCATCATGACATTCATATTTTTATTTTTGAAGGTTCTCGCAAAAATACGACCATAGACAACATATCATACGACTATTCACATCCGCTACCGAACTCACAAAAAGCTGCGCGTTTCTCCAACAATATAGATCCGATCGTGTTCAAACTTGGAATTCTGCAGTAGAGTTAGGTTCTGCAGGCTCTCCCAAAATTTCAGCCATGCCGGACGAATAGTTTATGATATATAGAATTTTTTTCAATTATTTTTAATTATTTTTTTTTTAATTTTCTAGTTATACCATCCTCACGAAATTCTGCAAAAATTTTCGCGTTGGCATTCTACAACTAATAACCATGTTTGAATCCAATCGGTTCTGTATTCTTCGAGTTAATGAGGAACAAAAAACATCCAAATTTCAGAAAATTTCAGATGGCTATAACTCTAAAACCGTTTGGACGATTATGCTCATAAACAAACTCAAATGTCGCATTCTGATGCACAACCTAACCTGAAATTTTCAAGCCGCTGTCTCTTTCCGTTCTCAGGTTATCATGACAACAAAAATATTTTTTAATAATTTTCTAGCGATACGATTCTCACAAAATTTCATAAACGTGCTTAGGTCTATATTCTACAACTATTCACCAAGTTTAAATTCGATCGGATTTATTTTGGTTGAAAACAAAATTATTACTCGGAAACCATTGGGCCGATTATACCCATTAACGAACTTGTCCGTCGTATTGGGATGTGCCACCTACCCTGAAAATTTCAAGTCGCTAGCTCTTTCCGTTCTCAAGTTATCGTGGCAACGGACGGCACCACAGAATTAAATTTCACATTTGGGCAAAACTATAACGCGTATGTTCCCCAGAACATACGCGCAAAAAACTGGCAATGTTTCTTCCCAAATTAATACCAGTTCAGAAACTGAGTGGAAGGTAGTTTCCCACAAGGGTAAAACTAATAAACGAAATCGTGCTCTGGTTGTGGGTAGTTATTCCGGCAGCACAACCGTTCAAGGAGTTGAAAAATTCAAGGCATTGCATGTGTCTAATTTAAAGCCTGAGACCTCAGTCGAAGAACTGCAATCATTCCTGAGCAGGAACTTTCCAACAGTGAAATGTGAAAAACTTGTTTCCAAATATCCTGAAAACTACGCATCATTTAAGGTTGTGATTTCAACATCAGACTATGAGAAGGCTCTCGATGGATCAAACTGGCCAAATAAAGCTAGTGTCCACCGGTTTTTTCAGCCCAGACCTGTGAATCAACCTGCGAGGTGATTGAAGTTCCCGCTAGCAGTGCTTACAAAATTGAACTTCTACAATTAAATGTTCAGTGATGTCTCACAAATAAGCTGGATAATCTTGTAATACTTTTAAGTGAAAGAAAACCTGAAATTGTAAGTATTGTTGAGCATTGGTGTAGTTTTGAAAATGTAAAAACAATGACCATCTCTGGATATTTTGAAGCTGACTTCTTCTGTCGCCCGAATAGAGCACACGGAGGATCAATGATCTACGTCAGAGCTGGGGTGGAAGTGAGGAGTTTGAATGTGTCGCGATTTTCCGAAGAAATGGTTTGTGAGATCAGTGGAACCTTAGTGATAGCTTCAAACAATCGGTTGGGTATTTTAAGTGTTTACCGACCCGGTTCTGGTAAAATTGAAGATTTTCTTGATAGAATATCAGCTGCCTTATATTTTTGTTATACAGTAGCTGATGTGATATTTCTTTGTGGCGACTTGAACATTGATTTCTTGAAGGACAAATGCACAAATTGTAAACTACTTGTTGATCTACTCGAATGTTTCAATCTTAATGTTTCATCATATGAACCTACCAGGGTATTCACGGATATTACAGGACATACCTCTATCTCAAAGGTGGATTACATTTTGACAAATGCTAAATTATTAGATTGTAGTGTGGAGGTTTTTGAAGCTCATATCAGTGATCACCGAGCTCTTTCACTTGAGTTACCCATTAATTTCAACCACATGGCAATGAATGTTACGCGGATAGTCAGAAACTTAAGTCAGCATAATCTTGATAATTTTGGTTCTTGTATTTCAAATAGTAATTTTCAAGATATTTATAGTTCTAATCATATAGACGAATCTTGTGAGAAATTCATTAATATAATCCGTGATATGTTTGAAGTTTGTTGCCCATTAGTGAGGTATACTGTTGATAAAAAGAATGGTAGAAAGTGGATTACTCCAGAGATTGTCAAGGCTAAACGTAACCTAAATAATCTCCATTGGTTACATTGTAATCTTAAAAGTCAATATGCCTATGATCTGTGCAAACAAGCTAAAAGTTCTTACAATTCACTGATTAGAAGTGCGAAATATCTTTTCCATAGGGAAATTATCGAAAAATCCGATAATAAAAATAAGACAGTATGGGACCTGGTGAATGATATGACGGGTCGAAAAAATAAGGAACAAAGATCTGTAAAACTTGCTGTCAATGGTGTTTTTTATGAAGAACCTAAAGGCTTAGCGGATATTTTTGCTGAATACTTCACCTCGGTCGCAGAGACCACCCTTAACAACTTTTATAAAGTTTCTTTATCCTCATCATGTACTACGTCTTCTATGTTGGATAGCACTTTTTTCTTTCACCCGGTTTTGCCGCAAGAAGTATTTGATACTATAAGATCACTCAAAAATAAAAAAAGTTCAGGAGTTGATTTCATTTCTGCGCGTATTCTGAAGTCAATAAATGGGGAAATATGTGTACACTTTGCTCATATTATTAACTTATCAGTCAGCACTGGTGTATTTCCTCAGATTCTCAAAAAATCCATTATTGTTCCGGTCTATAAAAAAGACGATGTAAACGCTATTTCAAACTATAGACCAATATCCATCCTCAGTGTCTTCTCAAAAGTTTTCGAGAAAATAGTGTTGAGTAGAATGATGAGATACCTGGACAAGTTCCAAATTCTCGATAGTGCCCAGCATGGCTTCAGAGCTGGCCGCTCAACTCAGACGGGTGCTATACATTTTGTCGAGTTTGTCTATGAATGTCTAGACAATGGCTCTTATGTCGCGGGATTATTTTTCGACTTGTCACGGGCATTTGATAGTCTCGATCATCGGTTTATATTAGACAAGCTGTATAATATTGGTTTCAGAGGGGTGTTCTTAGAGTGGATCCGAAGTGGATCTTGAAGGTAGGGTCGCATCCGTTAAAGTAGAAAATTCACTTTCAAGAGAGCATAACCTTAAGTTAGGTGTGCCTCAGGGATCTGTGTTGGGACCACTTTTGTTTTTGTTATTTATTAATGACCTTCCGATAAATCTGAGAATATTATTTATCAAAGTATCAAACTTTAACAACTTATTAGACAAAATACTCAGATTTATCTTGTTTGCTGATGATTCTTCCATAGGAATCACTGCAGAGACCTTGGAAGAGTTGAGGAGATTGTGCGAAATGTTGGTTCAAAGCTTTAAAGAATGGTGCCATTTGAATAAAATCATTGTGAATATTGATAAAACGGTATGCGTTCACTTTTCGCTGTCTGGCGATGACCAGAATCCATTGATTATTCGCCATTTAGATACAATAATTATTCCATGCAAAGCAACGACGAAATTCCTGGGAATCCATATTGATAGACATCTAAAGTGGGATACACATATTGATGCTATCTGCAAAAAACTAAATGGTTCATATTATGCTTTGAGCAGAATTAAAAACTCGCTTCCTTTGAAATCTCTCATTGATGTCTATTATAGTCTGGTATACAGTCATCTAGCGTATAATATCCTACTATGGGGTAATTCCTCTGACGTTGGCAGAATTTTCATAATTCAGAAGCGCATTCTTCGCTTAATATTTGAATGCGCTCCAAGGTCCTCTTGCAGACCTGTTTTCGTGGATAATGCCATTCTTACTGTGGCTTGTATATTCATTTTGAGAGTCCTTGTATATGCCAAGGAGAATGAGAATAATTTTGTGAAACTTTCGAGCTTTCATTCTCACAATACGAGAAATAGAGAAACCTTGAATGTTCCCATACACAGGACCTCTAAATTTGAATCATCCCCTGTTTATCAAAGCATTAAAATTTTTAATCATCTTCCTCTCCGCATTAAAACACTTAATGTAAATAGATTTAAGAAAATAGTGAAGGAATTGTTATTAACTAAATGTTTTTATACTGTTAATGAGTATTTTAGTGATAATCTTTAAATTGGCTAAAAGCTTGATTTTTGTTTTGACATGTCCTATACATAATTTGTTATGTCTTACAGGATAAATAAACTATTATTATTATTATTATTATTATTATTATTAACTGTTGTTTGTAGACTTTTGAGGTCTTTTTCATAAAATACCAAGACCGTGTCATCGGCAAACATATAATATTCTGCACTCAGTTCAATTTCACCAACACTCTCCATATATAATAAATAGAGTAGTGGTCCGAGGACCGATCCTTGGGGTAAAACACATCTAACATTGTTCCTAGGACTTTTTGTTTTATTGACAAACACATATTGTTGTCGGTTCTGTAGGAATGATTTCAGAAGACTCCAAGCAGCGCCCTGAATACCCATATCATGAAGCTTCCTGAGGAGTATTTGGTGATCCACTGTGTCAAACGCCTTTTTCAAGTCAATGAAAACCGTCGTCAAATACAAGCCCTTCAATTATACTTTCTATCAAGTCGGTCGTAGCACCCAATGTTGAGCTTGATTTTTGAAATCCGTATTGTTGTGGGGAGAGTCTTTCGATTATTTTTGATTAAATTGGGGTAATTGTAATGGGACGATAATTACTGATGTCTTTCCTTTTTTAAATACAGGTAATATTTTGGCTATATTTATGTAGGACGGATAAACACCCACACTAAGACACTCATTTATCAGTTCCAATAATTTATCTTTTATTGTATGGTATATTTCTCTTATATTATATGGAAAGATCTCATCAAATCCTTTCGATGGCGAGTTTTTCAAAGAAAATACAATTGTCTCCAGTTCAGATTCCGTACATTTCTTGAGGTAGATACATTTGTCAGCAATTATATTTTCATTATCATTAAAAGGCATTAAGGGTAACTGATTTTGGAGATTTATTGCTGCACTTGTGAAATACTCATTGAATGAAGAAGCAATTTCATGGTTGGTTGTTATTATTTTATCATTAAGCTTCAATTTGGAATTATCTGCTGAGCTTGTTAGTTTGATGTTCATTGTGTTATTCAGTAATTTCCACATTTTCTTTGTGTCATTTCCAATTTTTATGAGTTTTGCATTTAGATAGTCTTTTTTGGCATTTTTTATGGCCTTGTGAGTTTCTTTCCTTATTGTGTCAAATTGATATTTATATTCCTCAATATTAAGAATATATTTTTCTTGTGATCCTCACGAAATTCTGCTAAAAACGTATGCTTCTACATTCTTCAACTCATTACCAAAATTCAATTCGATCGGTTTTTTCGAGTTATTGAGGAGATTAGATGGGTAGGAATCTAAAATATATTTTAGTTTGAGTTCAATGTGGACTGATTATAAACACTACAAAAGTAACTATACGATGTTTCCATCTTCAGAAACTAAGCGTTACTATACATGCAATCAATTTCTACACTCAATTAGGTGTATGGATTGACATTATACCCTTAGTCATACACCGATTAGTGAGAATAATAGGTTGTTAATAGGAGTTAGATCATTATTGATTAAAAAATCTTTTCTCTTCTACATTTCGATCCCTTCAAGTGTTCCTAAGTACAAATCATTGGGATTTTTCAACAATTGAATGCAGTGTTCTGAAATTGGGGCCAGTTTTTACAGTTTAATTTATCGTTGAATCTGCTGTTGCAAGCACGATGCCCAGATAGCACAGGTTCGTCCTATGGATGTCCGATAGATATCCGTAGCGGATATTCCGGACATCCATAGGATATCCTGGGAGGTTATTAGATATCCTATGGATGTCCTAAAGATATCTGGCGGCCACCAACTCGGACATCCATAGGATATCCGTTACCGACGTCCATAAGATATATGTTACAGACATCTGTTATGGACATCCATGAGATGTCCGTTACAGATATTTATGTTCATGAGATATCCTTTGTAAATTAAACTAGATTCGATATTCGTCAACTGATAAGATTCATACATTTTTATTAAAAGAAACGCCAAAAATGACTTTCCTTTTGATAACAATATTTGAATCTTATCAGTTGAAGAATATCAAATCTAGTTTAATCATTAAAGTGACAGATTTTTTTACTTTAATCGTTACTATAATATTCAAATTGAAAGTGCAATGAAAACCATTTGAAATGAAAAAATATACTTTCTTTTGATTACAAGATCTAAATCTTGAAAATGGAACATGTATGTCTTAGAAACAATTTGTTAAATAATCAAAACAAATTTAGTTTAATTCACAGAAGAATTCTTTGAATATCATTACTTGGAAATAAAACAGAGTGTACTTGAAAATAATTTATAACTGAAAAATAACATTCTAACCAATGAACACAACACAAAAAAGTATACTTATTTGAAAATTTTAAAGAATCCACTTCAGAGTTCTGCGTTCTTTTCGCTGTACAAGCTCATCAGGAAACTTTAAAACCATTTTGAGTAAAATTTGTGGACAGGATTACTAGAAATGTCAGAAGAATGGAGCCTTTAGCATTCTTTTGTGTAATGCACTGGTATAAATTATATACTGCACATCTCTTATATAGTAACATTAATGTATCATGCAGATTCAGATAACAATGAGGTTTTTCTATCTAATTGTTCCCGAAACATATTTGAAAGGTTCCTACCTACAGGTGAATAATGTAATGTAGGAATTTTGAATACACAATAGTCGAATTTAAGCGAGTAACCGGAGCTGAGTGGTTAAGACCAATCTCTTGCTAACATAACCGATCGGTTATAATAGCAAGGGATTGGTCTTAACCGCTCTGTTCCGGTTACTCGCTTAAATTCGACTCCGAAATTAATTCCTATTCCTGGCTACGCCCTTGTAAGAAACTCCTTCCCATCTTGTGAAATTCCTTAACCTAAAATATTCATGATTCAGTTTGGCGAATAAGTGACTACATTGTATACTTACAATAGAAAATTTGTTTGTCATTCAATAGGGTTTCGAACTCCTTCATTTGTTTATCGGGAAATTATCAACTAATATAGAAAGATTGAATCAATTTCCTATTCGTCCTTATTTGAGACAGGCTTCATATTAATTTCTTACAAAACATCAGTGAGTATATTCCACAGAACTATAATCTGAAATATACAAATATAATAGCGAGCTTCAAAAAGTTGCTATTTATGAAATTTATCTCAACTTTTCAGTACTTACCCAAGAAATACACTGAATAGCGCCGATTTCCGAATATCGGAGGGGTACGGTGAACGTTTCATGTCGAACATAACCCTAATAATGATATGATATATCATATATTTGATTCCGATTTCCGAATCCACAACAGGAACGTAAAAAATCAATTAATTTTAACTACTGAAATATCTATGGGGCACATTGTTCATTTTGTATTGATTTTCAACCTTATTTGAGAGATCTACTGTGGATCTATCGTTAACGGATAAATTGACAACGACAACTGACAACCAATGAACGTTATGGACGTCCATAGGAGATCTGTCATTGTGAGAAAAGGATATCCATTTACTGTCTCCAATGGATATTCTATGGATATCCATAGGATATCCAGTGTTGAATATCCATTTAATATCTGCTGATGGATATCTTATGGATATCCATTCTATGTACAAAGATATAACGACCTGAAATGGACTTGAAACGGATATCCATAGGATATTGTGTGCTATCTGGGTGTTCCCTGGAACATGCGCGCAAAAATAAAAATGTGCTCCTAAAATATTATATTTCAGTAACAATTTGTTATATTCCGGTGGAATACCGCACAAAACCATCCATGCGCCATTTTA
This sequence comes from Halyzia sedecimguttata, assembly GCA_937662695.2. NCBI lineage: Eukaryota > Metazoa > Arthropoda > Insecta > Coleoptera > Coccinellidae > Halyzia > Halyzia sedecimguttata. The sequence continues at coordinate 14,167,683 of OW569418.2, forward strand.
CAATCGCTTGCCGGATTTCAACCGAATCGGTATAGTATTTTTGGAAATACTTCATATTAAAATTTGAATTCAGTTGATGGCCAATACATTTTTCACGTGTTTACGCTGCCCTGCTCAACTTCATGCGGTAGTTGTTGAGGGTGTGTGAGGCGTGAATAGACGAAAGAAACATGCGTTCACAAGCTCAATGTTTTTATTTTTGACGCAAAGTCAAACGAATTTCATTAATAAGAAATGTCATATCTGTGCTCATGAAATTTTTATGAGGAATGATTTTAAATCTGCAATACCTATCGCGAGTCGAGACCAGTTAAATGTGGTACTTATGAACTTATTTTAAAGTAATTGAACTCGTATATTTAGCTTTGATTGAAAGTTAAACGATATTTTCATCCAGAAGTAATATCCAATTCGAGGATTTGGTGAAATCCGAAATATTCTATTAAATATTAAATAACAAACCATGAAAAAGAGTAGGTCATCTTTAAACATCTTCAGATTTACAAGTTTTCACCGATTTAATATGAAATGGAAAATTCATTCTGATGCGCAACTAACCCCCGAAAGTTATCGTGGCAACGGTTTCCCGTCCAGCTACTGAACTCACCCAAGGGTGCTCTTATCTACAACGATATGATTCCAATCCGATCGTTTTCAAACATCATGGAACTTGGCTGTACAATTAAGTTATGAAGGCTCTCGCAAAATTTCAGCGATTTCGGACAGATAGTTTCTGAGATAAAGACTTATTTTCAACGATTTTCAATAATTTAAAAAAAAATTTCTAGTGATAATTTGCGCGTCGGCATTCTACAACTAACTACCATGCATGCTTGAATTGAACGGGATTAGTATTTTATGAGTTATTGAGGAAATAACAAAATTTCAGATAGGTATAACTCCGAAACCGATTATGCCAAATGTCGTATTCGGATGTGCAACCTACACTAAAAATTCCATGTCGCTATCTCGTCCCGTTCTCTTGAGATAAGTAATATTTTTTGCGCGTATGTTCTGGGGAACATCGCGTTATCATTTTGCCCAGATGTCTGTCATTTTCGAAATTTTCACCGAAAATGGTCTCAAACGATTGGGTCCGACTCCCTGATCAAGAATTCGAGGTCAAATTTGATTCTATCCTGCCGACTGGCCGGCCATTGCCACGAACTTGAGAAAGGAAAGAGATAGCGACTTGAAATTTCAGGGTAGGTGGCGCATCCCAATACGACGGAAAAGTTCTTTAATGGGCCTAATTGGCCGAATGGTTTCCGACTAATAATTTTGTTTTCAACCAATATGAATCCGATCAAATTGAAAATAGTTAGATATTAATCAGTTATTCAACAGTTGTTGTATAAATAAAAATTTGAAACAGCAATGAACCAAAATTGAGCCCATTAAATAGGGTTATATCTCATTATATTCGGAATTTGTATAATAAATATAAATACTTTCAGACATGAAAGAAATATTTGATGCCTGTTGGGTTGACTTTATAGTGAAGCAGAATCTCTCAAAAGTATGGATATAAGAACAAAGAAAATAACACTCATCTGCTTATATCTCCTTTCACACGTTATTTTACTTTTATTCATACTTCCAGCAGGGGAGAAAAACTGAATATTACAATGGAACAACGACGACTAACGAACAAGAATAATTGAAATAATGGAACTATGAATCACAATACACTAAACAAGTTTACTTTTGGATCTCAGGGATGATCTCTGCTCCTTGCTTCACATTTCGACATTTATGATATGTTGTTATATGGTTATGTTGAAATATTAAATTAATGACATGGTTATTATCTGAAATATACATTTACGAAACGTTTCAAGATAATATTAATTCCAAGTCTACTGTACACATCTGAGTAATGTTTTGAGGTAGTTAAAAAAAACGTTTGACAGATAACATAACCAATATGTAGGAGATACATCTGGGAAACATAAAATCAAGATTTTATATATCTTCTAAAGAATATTATTGATTATGTTATTTGGATGTGGCATGAACATGTGAATGAAAACGTTGGTTTGGTTACTTGATGACCACATTAATGCAATGTTAGTTTGCCAATATTACAAAAATGATCTAATGAATATTGCTGATTATGTTATTTAGATGTGACATAAACATTGGGATGAAAACGTTGGTTTGGAAACTTCATGACAACATGAATGCAATGTTAGTTTGCAAACATTACAAAAGTTATCTCTGAAAAATATAACGTAACATTATTGTTATGTATCATGTTTAGTGGGCTTGGTGAATAGTTGTAGAATATAAACCTTAGCACGTTCGTGAAATTTTGTGAGAATCGTATCACTAGAAAATTTTTAAAAAATTATTAAAAAATATTATTTTTTACGGATGTTGGTGAATCATTGGCTTCGGAGATTCCTAAGGATCCTTGTAATGTCAAATTCAGGCTGAAGTCATACAGCAATTCCATATACTTGGAGCCGGCAAGTGTTGAAGAGATGACCTGCTTAATAACATCTTTGAAAGGTCGGAGGGCGCCAGGCTACGACATGATCACTACCGAATTGATCAAAATTATTGCGCCTTACATAGCTGAACCCTTCGTTAATCTGGTTAATTCTTGTTTGTCGGTTGGTTTGGTTCCTTCCTGCTTCAAGACGGCTCTAATCACGCCACTGTACAAGGGAGGTGATAAAAGCGACCCAGGTAGTTACAGACCCATCTCTGTGATGTCAGTGTTCTCTAAATTATTCGAAAAAGTGGTTTACACTAGACTGATGAAATACTTGGATAGATTTGGGATTCTTTCTGAGAACCAGTTTGGTTTCAGACGGGGGAAGTCTACTGCGGATGCAATCAGCGTCCTAATGGAGGGTATTCATGAGACTGTTGACAGAAATAAAAAAATCCTTTGTGTTTTCGTTGATTTAAAGAAAGCATTCGATACTGTTAGCCATGACATCCTTCTGAGCAAATTGTACGATGTAGGGATATTAGAGGTGCCGCTTATGATTTGTTTGCAAGCTATTTAAGGAACAGAATTCAGAGAACAAAGATAGATGACGCCCTAAGCGATGACACAACTATTAAATTTGGTGTGCCCCAGGGAACAGTGTTGGGACCCGTTCTCTTCCCTATATACATTAATGATTTGCTCAAACTAAATATCTCCGCTAGGATGATATCATTTGCTGATGATACTTGTTTTGCCTTCGAGCATGACTCCTGGGCGAGTGTCAGGGCTGTCGCTACACACGAACTAAAGCTTGTGAAGAGATGGTTCGATCATAATCTCCTTTCGGTCAATATGACCAAGTCAACCTTTCTGCCAGTTTCATTGTATGCCGATCAATTGCCGGACTACGATGGATTGTATTTTGGGGATACAAAGATAAAATCGACCAAATCCTGGAGATATCTGGGTGTTTTCGTTGACTGTCATCTGAGATGGGATATACAGTGTGCTGAGTTGAATAAAAAAACTACGTAAAATATTGTATAAAATATCGCATTGCGCGAGAGATATTACCCATGAGTCAACGTTACTCCGTTTACTATGCGTTGGTACAGTCTGTTCTTCAGTACGGTGTAGGCGCATGGGGTGGCCTATTGAATAAGTATTATCTGTCTATTGAGAGGGCCCAGAAACGACTATTGAAGGTACTTTTCATGAAGCCAGCGTTTTTTCCTTCTGAGGAACTATATTCGGATCTGGGGATAATGGATGTCAGACAGCTGTATGTCAGGAGTTTGATCACTTCTGTGCCTGAATATCGTCATAGGCTGAATTTCCTCTGCTCTGTCCATAATACACGTCAGACTAACAGAGGGATGGTGAGGGGATACAGGATGACTAAGGAAAATCTAAGATCCTCTTCTCTGTACAGATTACCACAGGTTTATAATGTCATGCCCTCCAGCCTGAGGTCTCCACAGAGCTCTCATTCTCTGAGGAGAAATGCCACTTACTGGTTGCTAAATGTCTTTGGAAGGCAATCTACTCGGGCAATGTTCCACAGCTCATCGATGACGACTCATGCTACTAATTTTTAGTACTTTTTTTTGTTCACATTACTAGCTTTATAAGTTATATTGTTTTTATTGGACATAATATGTCCAATAAATGTCAGCCTTTACTGTTTTGTTCTTTTATTGCCCTTTCGGTTATCGGGATTCATGCTGAACATTTTTGATCATTTGGTTTGTAAATTGATGTGGATATGTAGACTATGTTGTGTTGGGCGGACTGAAATACAAGCTCTTAAATGGGCTTTCTTGAGTTCTTTCCAGCATTATGCGAAGATTCTCTACTACTGTGTATATAAATGGGATGAATAAAGATTATTATTATTATTATTTATGGGACGATAACCTCAGAACGGAAACATATAGCGGCTTGAAATTTTCAGGTTAGGTTATGCATCTGAATGCGACATTTGAATTTGTCTATAGGTATAATCGGCCAAACAGTTCTGGAGTTATACCCATCTGAAATTTGGTTGTTATTTCCTCAATTACTCAAATACAAAACCGATATATTTCAAACATGGTTATTAGTTGTAGAATGCCAACGCCAAAATTCTTGCGAAATTTCGTGAGGATGGTATCACTAGAAATTTTCAAATAAGTCATTGAAAATAATTGAAAAAAGTTCTATATCTCAGGAACTATTGGTTCGGCATCGCTGAAATTTTGCAAGAGCTTTCAGAACCTAACTCTACTGCAAAGTTCCAAGTTTGAACACGATCGGATCCATATTGTTGGAGATCCGAGCAGCCTTTTGTGAGTTCGGTAGCTGGATGGGAATCGATGAAATTTTCCGAGAATCTCTTAAACCATGAATGTCATGATGACATATTAAAATATATCATCCATTTTCGGGATAATTTTTTCATAACAAATCTATGGGAGATCATAGCCCTACATTAGGGTCCTGTAGCGGTCAAACCTGGTTTTGAAGGAGATCCTCCTTAGGAGGAGGCAACTAAATATTGAAAGGATTTCTCTGAACAAGAGTGAATATCTTTGAAAAACAGTGAAGGCGATTCTTCTTCAAGAGATCCATCCCAGATAGCACACACACGTTATATGGATGTTCTCAGAAGATACCGCCAGAATGATCAAATATTCATAGAATATCCTCACAAGAGACCCCACACATTCTTAGAACATTCCATGCACTATTAAGTGAGAGAGGAACTCTGGTTCTATACAGGTTCTATGAATGTTCTCCCGAATATTCTAGAACCTTCTAGGAATGTTCTTGACAATATTTCAGGCATATTCTTGAGAATATTCCAGGTACGTTTCAAAAAATCTCCTATTAATATTACTCCAAATATTCTATGGAGATTCCCACTCATTCTATAAATATTCCCAGAATATACTTTAATTCCGAAAATATTTGGTTGAATTTATTAATTCATTGGTATTATTAATTCCTGCCGCATTCCCTGCGGGAATTAATAATACCGAACCCCAACTGAAAAACTAAAAAAAAATTAACGGTATTGAATGCTTTTTTGTTATAATTCAATTTAAAATTAAAATGTTTTGTAAATTTAGTTAAACTTTGAGATTTCATAGACTCATCACATTGAATGGTTATGAAATTCTTATTTATTTTTCGTAATCCCATAAAAAATCATCAGAATGCTGATTCTGAGCATAAGCCTAGTTTTTTCACAAATAATATAATAATATTATTCGAGGTCAAACAACACTAATCCATTTTATAATAATACATCATTCAAGTCATCTGTTTTATTTTTAGGAAGACATTTCCTGAAATAAATTCAAAAGAATAATAACAAAATATTTTGTTTATAAAAAAAATAATATTCGCGAGATTATCTTCTCCATCATTTTTGGCTACCAACCAGCCTTTTGGTTTCAAAATCAGAGATTCTGGAAGAGAAGAAATGAGATATTACTAGGCACCTTGAATAATTTAATAGTTTTCAGTGTACACCCAGATCAGAATGAAATACAAGGCAACAAACCAAATTTTAGCTAGTAGAATAATCAAAAAATATTGCTTCATGGTATGAATGATATTGAGTACAACTAATATTCCTACCTTCACTAGATTATAGTTTTGGGGTCTAATTTCTGAAACTTTTCCTCCTTCTCTTTCGCCTTAACCAACCAGTCTTTAATTACCAATTCCGCATCAGACTCTGTAATCTTTCGATGAATGTTCATCACAGATTCTGTAAAATATGAGAGATAATTCAAATACGGAGTATTAATGTATTTTAGTTATCGCAATAATTCCAAGTAAAGCGATTTCGGTAAAATATCTTGACTAGTTATTCCTTCAAACATTGCTTCTTCATAGAAATATATTTCTTATCTTATCTATCTTATAGAACATAGTAAATTCTTCGAAAATTCTTACCTTTCACTATTTTGGAAAAAATCAATGACGAAAAATTATCTTTCTTCTTAAATCCTAACCAGCTAGAGTTCATAGCAAGAGCATTTGTCATCAACCTTTCCTTTTGTTATCACTTTGTGTTTAGGCCCCCAATTTTTGACAACTCGTAAACCTAAAACAACAACCGAAATGTAACATAAATAATAATATGTATGCTGTGGACTTATCTAATCCTATATGTTAGATAGGAGTATACATTATTAATTTCCAGGAGAATTTCATACAATAATATCGAGGATTTTTATATGTGAACAAATTTGAATAATTTGATAACCAGTAATGTGGTAGTATCAATGAATTTTCTAGAGAACAAAAATCTATTTGAATGTAACATTTGGATACATCGCACAAATCAAAATCGTGAAACTTACCACTTTTGTTTTAATTTCCTCAAGGTCTAAATTACTATTTCTCCAATTTTTGTAATACGTTGTAATATTTAATAGGAAAATCAAACTTTTCTTCAAAATTGATTGATTCTTCAGTTGGTTCATGATCATTATTATTAAGATCATTTCTCGATAATCTGCAGCAACCTCTACAGATGTGAAATATTTCGCCATCAGCCCTGGCATAATAACTTCTGAATGAAATTTCTTAGCAGTTCTTTTCCCATATTTCCAGATCTTATAGGATTCGTACTTCGAAACAACTATTTGGAAATCATATAATGAAATCACAATAATGCGACTGTGAGGTGAACAATTGAATTTGTATTTTTTGGTAGTAATAACTGTTTGTTTTCAAAGTAATTATCCCAGCATTGTGCTATTAGATATGAACTCTTTATTTTATTTAGCAAAAATGCATGAATGTCTTGTAGGTTGTGGTATATAATAATCCAAATACATTGCAATATCCATATATGTGATTGGAGGAACACCATCAATTGAATTATCCACTATCCAGATCAGAAACATTCAATGTTGAAGGATCTAAGCCGTTAATTAATCCCAACTTTATTATATGTATATCTGTAATAAAATGAAATGTAAACACATGATGAAGGTACTTTTTTTCGAACCTACCGTTCAGCAAAGTCTCCGTTGTTCAACAATAGTCTTTTCAGATATTCATTCTCCATTTCAATATAGTTTAAACAGCAGAAAAGCTCCGGAATAAGTCAATGAACACTATAAAATAACCAACGACCTCAACACGTAACTTATTTGTTGTTTGTTTATGTACAAAGTACAAAGAACAAAGAACCATCAAAGATTAAAGAACCGCCATAGCCGGCTCAGGTGGTGCAGTGGGAATCAAGACCTACTGTGGTGCCGGAGTCGCGGGTTCGAATCCCGCTCAGGGCATGGATGTGGTGTTGGGTGGTTGTGCATGTCCTAAAAATAATTTGAGGAGTCTTCCGAAAAATATTGAACTGTGTAGATGGCCCTAGTTGCCTGGCACAATAAAGGATATAAAAAAAAAAAAAAAAGAACCGCCATATTGGTTCACGTCACGTCACGGTCACGTGATGATTCCAGGATGCGAATTGTGAAATTAATAAATATCTGTAGGCTGGGCTGGTAACAAGAGCCAGGAGCGTGTTCTGAATTGATACCCGAAGTAATCGGTCAGGGTTGGAAGATTAGGGAAAAATATTCGGCTTGAAAAGCTGTTCATCTATTTGAATCAGAACTTTACTGATTAACTTTCACTAGTGAAAATATACCGAGCCAACACCTCCTAAAAGGATGTAGGAGGTGTTGACCGTGCTTATGAACAATCGATATAAAAATTTCTATAGCATCGAAAAGCCTCTGAGGTGAAGTAGTAAAGTCACATGTTACACTACACTATTCAATTAACCATAAATCTCAAAATGATCCCACGCGACGCAATGATCAAAGAACATTCTGAGGAGGTTCTTATTATATTCCACAAGGATCTTACCAAATAATGAAATAAACTACAACTCCTATGAATATTCTCTAAGGATATTCTAGTAATGTTCTTCATATAATATGATATGGATATCATTTTTGAAATGTGATCAGTACGTTTACTGAAGGACATTCCTTGAATATTCTAGATGTTCTACGACGATGCATGGAACGTTCTATTAGAATATTCTAAAGTATGAACGTTCAGAAGCTAGATATCACATTCTCAGAATGTTGTGTGCTATCTGGGATGCGCCTACAGAGGAGTATATTTGTGAGAGGGGACTTTTGAAAGGTTATGTATTATTTTTAATTAGGCATTCCAAAACACGTGACCTATAATTACCAAAAATGGCCGCGTGGAGGCACACACTTCACTTGTCTATGCTCTCATTCTTTCATGTGCATTTCGTCAAGTTGTTACCGTTGTGACTGTGTGTGGATATTTCTAGTTTATTTGGCACCGTTTTTAAGTAGTTCTTGAAAAATGTCTGCATTGAGGAAAAGTGAATATTTATTGAAACTTGAGAAAGAAAGTAGTGAAGTTTCCATGCGATATAAAGAAAAGATTCGAGTTATTAGTTGTATAGACCCCTTCGAGCTTGCTTCTGAAGAAATGGACACCAATATAAGTGCATTTCCAGCAGTTACATCGTGGGATATATTCAACTACTTATTGTTAACGCATAGTTTTTATACCGCTGAACAAATGAAAGTTCACAAGAGTTTGTCAGGATATAAATATTTTGAGGCAGGCTTTGTACACAACTTGGGGGCTAAAAAAATTGGAGAAAATGCAGCCGTTTTGGAGAGGTAAAAATTAATTGTGGTTTGTTTGTTTTTCAGTAATTAAATCCATTATTTTTAGGTGAACCATTCTCAGCGAATGAATGAACTCCCACTGAATGTTTGGGTTATTTGTGCTTTGGATGGAGCTATCATTTCTGCACATTGCACATGTATGGCTGGGCTTTTTGAAGTATGCAGTCATGTTGCCGCAATCCTGTATGATTTAGAATGCATCCATAACTCGGCAGCCAATACTGCCTTCACAGATGTTAAGGCAGAATGGGTTATTCCAAGTATTCAAAATGTGCCCCTCGTTAAATTAAGTGAGATGAAATTGAAACGATCAGCAAAGACGGATTCTTCCCTGCCAAAAAAGAATATCCTCCCTCCTGCAATTGAAGGCCAATAATCAGTAGACCTATTGCAATTAAGGACTCGGAAGATGATGCAGTTCTTATGAGGGTAGTTCTTCCATTTGCGTCAGATTTGGGAACCAAAATAACCAAGCTTCCTCTAACTTACGATGTTTACAAAGAAGAATTGGAAAATATCAGCTATTCTGACTTGATGAAGATTTATCTTGATGCCGATGAAAAGTTAGATAATGAGCAAATAGATAAAATCATCAATGCTACCATCAATCAGAGCAATTCAAGAGAATGGTTCTCTCAGCGAACAGGTAGGATAACGGCATCACAATTCAAAAGAGTCTGTAAAACATCGATATCTAAGCCGTCATTGTCTCTTATAAAAGGTCAAGGGCGTACCCAGGTAGGGGCAGGGGGGGGCAGCTGCCCCCCCCCTAGAAGATAAAATAAACGTCAATTTTCCTGGCAAGAGTATATTGAAATGACTGTCATAGACAAATTTTCGGCAAATCCGAGAAGATTACTGTTAAATTAATATATATATATTGTTTCAATATACCTGACCGACCATCTTCTCGAAACAGGTATGAGCTGCCCCCCCCTAGCTCAAATCCTGGGTACGCCCTTGTAAAAGGTATATGTTATCCTTTAAAGATCAATTTCAAAACTAAAGCTACAGTTTGGGGATTGAAAAATGAGACATTAGCTGTAGATAAATATCGAATGGAATTGGCAAAGAGACATAAGTCACTGAAAGTTGAAAAAACAGGATTACATGTAGATCTCGATGTAGATTCAGTTCATTGCTCCTTGGCAGCTTCTACGGATTCCTTAGTGAGCTGTGACTGTCATGGCAAGGGGTGTGTGGAAGTGAAGTGCCCGTTTCTGTTAAAGATGTTCAATATTGTGCACGAAAAAACTCATTTTTGGTAAATTCAGATGGAAACTTCTTATTGAAGAGAGATCACGCATATTTTTATCAGGTGCAACTTCAAATGAGAGTTACACAAACATCATATTGTGATTTTGTTGTTTGGTCTCCTGAAATTTATTTCCATCAACGAATTCTCTATGATGAAGATTTCTGGTCTAATAACTTCCAAAAGGCCTTTGATTTTCATGAGAAGGTTGTACTTCCTGTGCTCTTTGGAAGGTATTTCACGAAAGGTAGGCACTTAGACCAGAGATGGTGTACATGTAATAGGGTGGATGATGGTCAGGTAATGATCAGATGTTCAAATGATTTATGTGAAACAGTTTGATTTCATTTGAATTGTCTGGGACTGTCAGATATTCCAGATGAATCGTGGACATGTGAAAATTGTACATAAGCACTACTTCAATAAACCAATATTTTCAAATGTATGTTATTTATTCGAAATTAAATTTGTACGTACTAAAATACTCCTCAGATAAGTAGAATAAATTATGGAAGTATATGCTACCATTTAATTGTTACTGGTGCAGAACACCATTGGGGAAGCCGGCCCGACTTTTTTTCGTTTGATCTCTAGGCATTATCTTAGTTTTTGTTTCAGTAGTATAAATACTACTGAAACAAAAACTAAGATAATGCCATCATTAAAATGATGCCAAAAATATTATTTATTGTGTCGTCCAACTCGTGTAGAACTAAAGAAATGCTTTTTGGCGCTCTAGTTCCTCGGAACTGAGTGCTTATCAATTTGCCCAAATGTCTGTAATTTTCGAATTTTTGGCTGAAAATGGTCTTAAACGATTTGGTTCGACTCACTGATCAAGAATCCGTGGTCGAAATTCATTCTGTCCGGCCGGCCGATCCGGCCGGCCGGCCGGCCGTAAGCACGATAACTCTCGAACGGAATGAGCTAGAGAGTTGAAATTTTCAGAGTAGGTTTGGAGAATGAATATATCGGCTAAGTTCGTTATTGGGCAAAATAGGACAGATGGTTTCGGAGTAACAAAAAAAAAAATTTTTTTTACGAAACAAATTCCAAATCAATTTTTTTTAATAAGCAGTTTTATCATAAGAATCCATTCATATCATTTTCAACTCTAACAAGCTAATACTTTCGGAGATATGATTTTTTAAAATTTCAATGTAAATCGTATTTCACAGATTGATATAATTATTATTCTATGTATGAATTCTCATAATGTCAACTTGACAGAAGGGAATATTGTAACTTCAAAAATATTGGGGTTGAAATACTCGTATTTTAGCGATGCAACGAGGACCTCACCCGAAAATATTTGAAAATATTACGTAAATATTGAAAGCATAATTCTGTAGTTTGGTGAACGTAGATCAGGAAATTTTTGATCGATTACAAGGTAATTTTTTATTATTACTTATCTTCTTTCATATTTGTTTTATGGAATACCTACTATTTGTAGGTACTTTAAACCTGTTTTGGGCAATTGTCATACGAAACTTGTTTTTTTGGCGCTCTAGTTCCTCGGAACAGTGTGCTTATCAATTTGCCCAGTGTCTGTAATTTTGAAATTTTTGGCTGAAAATGGTCTCAAACGATTTGGTTCGACTCACTGATCAAGAATCCGAGTGCGAAATCGATTCTGTCCGGCCGGCCGACCGGCCGTAGGCACGATAACTCTCGAACGAAAGGAGTTAGCGGATTGAAAATTGCAAGGTGGTTTTGGAGCGTAAATATCTCGGACAAGTTCGTTCGATCTATCTGAAATTTAGCATCAAATTGTAGAATCATGACCTTTATACGCATGTGAAGGTTTGTATTGACCAGATTACCGCAAAGTGTAAAAAAAAAATTTGAAAATTTAAAAAAAGTTTTTCCACAATAACTCTCGAACGGAATGAGCTAGGTAGTTGAAATTTTCAGAGTAGGTTAGGGAGATGAATATCTCGGTTAAGTTCGTTATTGGGCAAAATTGGCCAGATTTAATTCGATTTCTTCCATGGTGCAGTTCTCATTCTCATGATTGCTCATTTAATCTTGATAAATAAATTATTATTTGAATTTCCTTTATGATGCAGCTCTATCATATGTATACATTGATATAATTCCCAACTCAGAGAAACCAATACTTTCGGAGATATAATTTGTCTGTTTGAACTAGAGCGCCAGAAAGCTCCTGTCCACAGGGCTTGAACCCATTTTTTACTCTAAACTTTATTTACAACAAAATTTAACAGTCATTCGCTCCAAACGAGCTACGACAGTTTCATAAACTTAATTTCACGTCGCTAGATGGCTTTCATGTGGTGGTTCAAAATTCGATTGGCTGAGACAGTTGAAAAATATATTGGTAAAGGTGGTCCAAACTCAAAACCACTGCATCGGTTGGGATGAAAATTTGGTGGTTCATTTTGGCGACCACTACCACAGTAAGCGTTAAAGCTACAGATAGGGGATTAAAAAATGAGATATTTATAGAATGGACTTGACGAAGAGATACAAGTCAATGAAAGAAATGGTTTACATGTCGATTCAGTTTATTGCGTCTTGCAGCTTCATTAGTGAGCTGCGAGTGTCATGGTAAGGGATGTGTAGAAATGAAGTGCCTGATTCAAACGATTTATTGGAAACCGTTTGGTTCCATTTAAATTATCTGACTGTCAGATATTCCAGATGAATCTTGGACTTTTGTACCTAAGCACTATTTTAATGAAACAATATCTTTAAATGTCTGGTATTTATTCGAAATTAAATTTGTACATACTAAAATATTGATTCTTTTGATTTTTGATCACTAGTCTGTGATATAATTGGTGGACACAAATTAATCAGGGCACAGCATACGATAACAATTTCATCCAGTATAGGATCACTTTCACCCTGAGATATCAAAGATATTGGCATTTTATCACTTAAAATTCTAAATTTTTGACGAATCATCCCGATTATTCGTTCAACATGTATTCGAACATGTGCAATCGATCTTGTTCTCTCAAGCTCTACAGGTTCCATCTGTTTCTTCCCCTTAGTAAAAGCAGGCATCTGGAACAAAGTATAAAAATGAATTAAACAAGCCCTGTGGACAGGAGCTTTCTGGCGCTCTAGTTCAAACAGACAAATTATATCTCCGAAAGTATTGGTTTCTCAGAGTTGGGAATTTAATCAATGTATTCTTATGAAAGAACTGCATCATAAAGGAAATTAAATTCAAATAACAGTTTACTTATCAAGATTAAATGAGCAATCTGAGAATGAGAAGTGCACCATGGAAGAAATCAAATTAAAATAGCTGAAATGAATTTGACTCCTTCTTATAGAACAGGATGAAATGTACGAGTATGAACACAGATCATATAATAAAGCTTAGATAGAATAATTATAGCATTCTGTGAAAACATAGAAGTACGTACGATTCATTATTGAAATTTAGAAAAATCATATTTCCGAAAGTATTAGCTTGTTGGAGTTGAAAATGATATCGATGGATTTTAATGATGAAACTGCATCTTAAATAAAAATTACAGACATTTGGGCAAATTGATAACCACTCAGTTCCTAGGGACTAGAGCGCCTTCTCTCGTTCCGAAACCAAAAACCCGACAGTGTAGACACACCGGCTATCGGCTCCTCGTACGATCTTGTCGATCTCCGGTATTAGAATAAAATATCGGTACTTACCTGGGATATATATTCTTAATTTTCACTTTTCGAAATAAAATCGCCACATGGGGGTTTATTTGACGGTTTTTTACCCTTGTCTCTCTAAGTCGATTTTGACGTTTCTCGAACCAACTATTAGCAAGGAATTAGACAATGTCATATCTCAGGAAAATAAGTTGACATTATGACAATTCATACATAGAATAATTATATAATTCTGTGAAAACGTAAAAATACGATTTTTAATTGAAATTTTGAAAAATCATATCTCCTAAAGTATTAGCTTGTTAGAGTTAAAGATGATATCATTGGATTCTTATGATAAAACTGCTTATTGAAAAAATTTAATTTGGAATTTGTTTTGTGAAAAAAATTTTTTTTTTGTTACTCCGAAACCATCTGTCCGATTTTGCCCAATAACGAACTTAGCCGAGATATTTATCTGCCAAACCTATTCTGAAAATTTCAACTCTCTAGCTCATTCCGTCCGAGAGTCATCGTGCCTACGGCTGGCCGGCCGGACGGCCGGACCGGCCGGACAGAATGAATTTCGACCACGGATTCTTGATCAGTGAGCCGAACCAAATCGTTTAAGACCATTTTCATCGAAAAATTCGAAAATTACAGACATTTGGGCAAATTGATAAGCACTCAGTTCCGAGGAACTAGAGCGCCAAAAATTAAGCTGACTAAATGAGTATACTTATTGGCTCAAATCATGATCAAAAAGAAACACTACCTGTATTGTAGCATTCAAAAACTGTATGTGGTCTTGAATGAGAAACCCTCTGTCTGCCATGACAACATCCCCTGTGAATATTAAAAATCTAATAAGGTGAAATTTTATCCTGAAGCCACAACCAGAACTTGAATATGTTACAAACTACTCACCAGCATTGATGTGGTCAAGAAATTTAGAATTTATTGTTATGTGTTTATCGGACGTTCTACCTCCCCAAGCTTCACTTAGAAAACATATAGATCCTTGAGGTGTTATTTCAATTAAGTATTTAAGAGTGTGATGGTGTTTATAGTTCGACCAACACTGTGCGCTAAGGAGTAAATCTGAGGGTTTTTCAATAAACAGCTCAAAACAGTCAATTATTACGCTGATTTTGTCACCAAAAGATTCTTGGAAGCATTCAGGCATTGTGAGCCTCATTACTTCCGGTGCGCCTCACTACATGAAAGACTCATTGCACAGAAGCTCTACTGCATCGAACTTTACTGCATCGACGAGGCACCACATCGAAAAACCCCCCACTTTAGAAAGTGGGCGGCACTAACTAGAGTTAATGTTCGTGCTTTCTCCAGATTGGCCGAATGTGAAAACCGGTTTATCGATCGTCTTCGTCGATAGTTTCGCTCGATGAGAGGCAGTGATGCCAGATGTCGAATATAAAATTATGGTACAAGGATGCCAGAATTATGGAATTTTAAGGCAAATTATGGTTCACAGATGCCAGAATTATGGAATTTTCGGGAAAATTATGGTACAATTAAGTATGCATATTTATTCAAAGTAATAAGTAGTACTGTGAAAAAAACAACAAATTGGTATACATAGAATTAAAAAACCAATCTGTATTTATAGAAATAAAAAGTTAATTTGAAATTAATCATGTTACGTGCGTTCAAAAAAATTCGTGGTCAAGTAGGCTATGGAATTTTAAACGTCTGAACGTAGTTCAGAAAATTAACCTTTAAAATTCCATAGACTACTTGAACACGAATTTTTTTGAACGCACATTATTTGGTTTTGAAAACCGGAAAAAAATCAAGTATGGAAATTAAATTACAAAATATACACTTTACAAAGTAAATTCATGTCTGTACATTTAACCTAAAACTACGTCGGAAAGTAAATTTCTACATCTTCCTCGTCATCAGATTTGTACAAATTTTTGGCTTCCATTGCCTGTACTAAAGAATCTGTTATTTTGAATTTGTAGCATTCTCCATTGGTGCTTTGCGATGCTAAGAGCAATCCATTGATTGAATTTGTACAAATCCGATTTCGGATATTAGTTTTTATTAAATTGACTTTTGAAAAAACCCTTTCGCAAGAAGCATTTGAATGTGGTGTTGCCAAAATATCAAGAACAAATTCGCCCAATTCCCTAAATGAATTTTGACCAGAGTGGTCAGTTAATACCATGATTTTATGCCAGTATTTGTCAACAAGACTTTCATTTTTTATATCTTCATCAAAATCATGGATTAACTGACAATACAGCCTCCACTGATCATCCACCTTTTGTTTCTTTTCAGTATCGTTTTTGCGCGTATGTTCTGGGGAACATCGCGTTATAGTTTTGCCCAAATGTCTGTAACTTTCGAATTTTTTGACGAAAATGGTCTCAAACGATTAAGTTCGACTCCCCAATGAAGAATTCGATGTCAAATTTGATTCTGTCCGTCCGGCCGTCCGGCCGTCCGGCCGTTGCCACGATAACTTGAGAACGAAAAGAGCTAGCGACTTGAAATTTTCAGGGTGGGTGGCGCATCCCAATACGACGGACAAGTTCGTTAATGGGCATAATCGGCCCAGTGGTTTCCGAGTAATAATTTTGTTTTCAACCAATATGGATCCGATCGAATTGAAACTTGGTGAGTGGTTGTAGAATATGAACCTAAGCACGTTTGTGGAATTTTGTGCGAATCGTATGGCTACAAAATTATTAAAAAATATTTTTGTTGTCACGATAACTTGAGAACTGAGAGAGATAGCGGCCTCAAGTTTTCAGGTTAGGATGTACACCACAACGCGACATTTCAGTTTGATTATGAGCCTAATCGGCCAAACGGTTTTAGAGTTATAGCCATCTGAAATTTTATGAAATTTTGTGGTTTTTGTTCCTCATTAACTCGAAAAATACTGAACCGATTGAATTCAAACATGGTTATTAGTTGTAGAATGCCAATGCGGAAACGTTTGCAAAATTTGGTAAGGATAGCGTTTGTAGAAAATTTTAAATAAATCTTTGAAAATAAAAAAAAAAAGTTCTATATATCAGTAACTAATCGTTCGAAATTGCTGAAATTTTGCAAGAACCTTCATAACCTAACTATACTGCCAATTTTCAAGTTTTAATACGATCGGTTAAATATTGTTGGAGATTCGAGCATTCTTGTGTGAGTTCAGTAGATGGGTGACCGTTGCCTCGATAACTTTCGAACGAAAGGAGATAGGGACTTGCAATTTTCAGGGAAGGTTGCGTATCCGAAAGGGAGAGTTGAGTTCAATTTTGGGCATAATCGGTCTAACGGTTTCCGAGTTATACCCATCTGGAATATTATTACCTTGATAACTCAAAAAATAAATATTCGATCGAATTGAAGTTTGGTAACTAGTAGTAGAAAATCAACATAAAGACGTGTTTAAAATTTTGTGAGAACCGTACCCCTAGAAAATTTGAAAAAAATGACGAGAAAAAAAATTTTAAGAACCGTACCCCTAGAAAATTTCAAAAAAATCACAAAAAAAAAATTGTTTCAAGCACTGACGTGAAGTCAGAAGCTTTTGCGCGTAATTCGATTAAGGGTGTCCAATACAAAAGAATGGACAATAGAACATACGCGCAAAAGCTTCTGACTTCACGTCAGTGCTTGAACCAATTTTTATTTATAATTCTAGGTAACGAATTCATGACACCCAAAATGGATTGAGGTTTTTCCTTATTATGTTTATTGTCAAATATGGCGATTTGAGATAAAATATTTTCTTTGAAATCAAATCTTTTTTTAATTTCATTACAGGAAACTATTAAAAATTGCCTGCATCTGATAAAAAAATCTATTTTTGCGCGTATGTTCTGGGGAACATCGCGTTATAGTTTTGCCCAAATGTCTGTAACTTTCGAATTTTTTGACGAAATTGGTCTCAAACGATCAAGTTTGACTCCCCGATGAAGAATCCGAGGTCAAATTTGATTCTGTCCGTCCGGCCGGCCGTCCGGCCGTCCGTTGCCACGATAATTTGAGAACGAAAAGAGCTAGCGACTTGAAATTTTCAGGGTGGGTGGCGCATCGCCATACGACGGACAAGTTCGTTAATGGGCATAATCGGCCCAGTGGTTTCCGAGTAATAATTTTGTTTTCAACCAATATAAATCCGATCGAATTGAAACTTGGTGAGTAGTTGTAGAATATGAACCTAAGCACGTTTGTGAAATTTTGGGCGAATCGTATGGCTAGAAAATTTTAAAAAAATTATTAAAAAATATTTTTTTTGTCACGATAACCTGAGAACGGAAAGAGATAGCGGCTTGAAAATTTCAGGTTATGTTGTGCATATGAATGCCACATTTGAGTTTGTTTATGAGCATAATCGACCAAACGGTTTCAGAGTTATAGCCATCTGAAATTTTCTGAAATTTGGTGGTTTTTTGTTCCTCATTTACTCGAAAAATACTGAACCGATTGAATTCAAACATGGTTATTAGATGTAGAATGCCAACGCGAAAATGTTTGCGAAATTTGGTGAGGATAGCATCTGTAGAAAATTTTTAATAAATCATTGAAAATAAAAAAAAAAAATTCTATATATCAGTAACTATACGTTTGAAATTGCTGAAATTTTGCAAGAGCGTTCATTGCCTAACTCTACTGCCAAGTTTCAAGTTTTAATACGATCGGTTGAATATTGTTGGAGATTCGAGCATTCTTGTGTGAGTTCAGTAGATGGGTGACCGTTGCCTCGATAACTTTCGAACCAAAGGAGATAGGGACTTGCAATTTTCAGGGTAGGTTGCGTATCCGAAAGGGAGAGTTGAGTTCGTTTTTGGGCATAATCGGTTTAACGGTTTCCGAGTTATATTCACCTGGAATATTGTTTCCTTGATAACTCAAAAAATAAATATTCGATTGAATTGAAGCTTGGTAACTAGTAGTAGAAAATCAACACAAAGACGTGTTTAAAATTTTGTAAGAACCGTACTCCTAGAAAATTTGAAAAAAATGACGAAAAAAAAAATTTTAGGAACCGTGCCTCCAGAAAATTAAAAAAAAATCACGAAAAAAAAAATTGGTTCAAGCATTGACGTGAAGTCAGAAGCTTTTGCGCGTATGTTCTATTGTCCATTCTTCTGTATTGGACACCCTTAATCGAATTTACCATGGTTAATTATGTCGTCCATTCTCCTGTATTGGACACTTAATTCGAATTTACCGTGGTAAATTCGAAGTAAGAGTGTCCAATACAGGAGAATGGACGACATAATTAACCATGGTAAATTCGATTAAGGGTGTCCAATACAGAAGAATGGACAATAGAACATACGCGCAAAAGCTTCTGACTTCACGTCAATGCTTGAACCAATTTTTCGTCAGGGGTTAATCTGCTCACATTTTCGGCGACTCTGACACCAAGATATATATCATGTGAACTTAGAAACTGTGATACATTATTCGGATCAATATCTGATAAATGAGTTTGATGCACATAATTTGGTTTCAAATATGTCAATAACATGGTTTTAAAAGTGTCAGTCATCTTATTATGGACTGCAGTAATGACAACTCTTTCATTTTGAAAATATTGGTTAAGGTCGACAAATTAGGAAGAATCCATTGCAGGAAATAAAAAAAAAGTTTGGTTTCTGAGTCATTGAGCCTGTTTGCAATTGTTTCAGACGAATTCAACCTATGTTCAGTCCATTGCGCCCTTGCTTTCACGAATACTGCCTATTCTAGATACCGGTAGCCGACGGAAGCAATAAATAATGGGTCGGCCATAAATAAATTGTGGAACTCAAATTTCAAAGGCTCCGACGCAAAATGAAAGTTCTTTATCAGTTTATGTATTCTATGCAGATAAAAGAAATAATCCCCTTATAATGGTCACATCTGTTCTCGAGTAAATTCACAGGAAAATTACGGATTACAACAATGAACTATATTCAAGACCAAACAATTAGAATCGGGCGAAAATTTTGAATCGATCGAAATTATGGTACAATTATTTAGTATGGTACAATTATGGAATGCTCTAAATTTGAGGTCGAAATTATGGTACAATTCCATAATTATGGTACATCTGGCATCGCTGCCTCTCATCGAGCGAAACTATCGACGAAGACGATCGATAAACGGGTTTTCACGTTCGGCCAATCAGGAGAAAGCACGAACATTAACTCTAGTTAGTGCCGCCCACTTTCTAAAGTGGGGGGTTTTTCGATGTGGTGCCTCGTCGATGCAGTAAAGTTCGATGCAGTAGAGCTTCTGTGCAATGAGTCTTTCGTGTGGTGCACCCTACTCATTACTTCCCTATTTGGCCATATTAAGAGTTTTTTGAATCTTGCATACATTATTTCTATTTATTTATTTATTTTTTTTATTTATTGACATACAGGAGCAACACACAGGCCAAAGCCCAAAAAAGTGCTCTCGAAATGAAAAGGAAAATGTTTATCATACAAAAATGAAATAATTTTAGCAATTATTCTAAATAGCTGGCCCGGCAGACTTCGCACTGCCTCCTCAACGCCTGCCCAACGCCAACGCCAACTCCAACTCCAACTCCAACTCCAACTTCAACTCCAACTCCAACTCCAACTCCAACTCCAACTCCAACTCCAACTCCAACTTCAACTCCAACTCCAACTCCAACTCGAACTCCAAGTCCAAGTCCAATTCCAAGTCCAAGTCCAAGTCCAAGTCCAAATCCAACTCCAACTCCAACTCCAACTCCAACTCCAAATCGAACTCCAACTCCAACTCCGACGCCAACTCTAACCCCAACGCCAACTACAACGCGAACTCCAACTCTGATTAATTCCTAAAATGACTATTAAAAAAAAAATAAGCGCACTGACGTGTAGTCAGTACTCTTTGGCGCGCGTGTTCACGGTGGCTAATTTGAATTGAATGATGAGTACTTCAAGCTCAGTAGATAGAGCGAGTCGAAGATCTACCCAAAGGATAGTGGACACCATTCACTGTCGGTTCAAAAATTAACTGTGCTGTATCTAAGCTGCCATCAGGATAGATTACCAAAGTTGGAAAAGAACACAAGTGACTCTCCTTAGTCGCACAAGCTCCTAGAAGATTTGGGAGAGTCAGTATAATCCTAATCATGTTAATCGCACGCGTGCCAAAGCAGATTGACTCTTTACACTTTTTCTTTCATTGTTAAGTCAATCTGCTTTTGCGCGCGTGTGATTAACATGATTAGGATTATACTGACCCTCCCAAATCTTCTAGGAGCTTGTGCGACTAAGGAGAGTCACTTGTGTTCTTTTCCAACTTTGGTAATCTATCCTGATGGCAGCTTAGATACAGCACAGTTAATTTTTGAACCGACAGTGAATGAAGTCCACTATCCTTTGGGTAGATCTTCGACTCGCTCTATCTACTGAGCTTGAAGTACTCATCATTCAATTCAAATTAGCCACCGTGAACACGCGCGCCAAAGAGTACTGACTACACGTCAGTGCTTTTTTTTTTTTCAAGTTCCTTTAACAAATATAGCTATCAATACATTTTGGCTGTTAGCTTTACCGTAGATCGAAAAAAAATGCGGTTGTGGGACCTCCGTTTGGAACGCAATTGCCTCTTCTCCAAATCCGAACGTATTTTAATATAGATCTACCGAATATAGTTATTTATAAATTCGCCTCAGGGCCACCATACAGACATTTCAACTCGGAAACAACGCTATTTCCCCCAAACCGACTTGTGTCCGTGCACTGAATTGACATGAATATTCTTTTAAAACCTCACAATATCGGCTCATTGCTTCCAACATAACCCAAACAACCCAAAACCATTCACTTCTCATCTGCGCAAGCGCAATATACTCGTGCCTGCAAGTCCTCCCAAAATTACCTCACAAAAAACTCCGATTCTCCAACACTAGTGGTTCAGGAGATATCGCTTCTTGAATCCACGCATGCGCAGACCCTCACCAGGGGATTCTATAGAGGAATAGCATCCGCCACCCCAAAATCCCAAGCCTCTCTGACGAAAGCACCAGCAGTTAAATCACTGATGGTCTGCTCATGCGCATAACGAAAAATGCCCGTAAGGGGTAACATCAATTTCGAAATTAGCCCCAGGGCCACGATACGGACACTTTAACTCGGAAACAACGCTACATCCCCCAATCTGACTTGTCCTTAACCTGAATTGCCATGAATATTCTTTTAAAACCTCACAATATCGGGTCAGCACTCCCAACATAACCCATACAACCCAAAAACAGTCACTTCTCTTCTGCGCATGCGCAATCTACTTGCGGCTGAAAGTCCTCCCAAAATCACACACCATACAGAAAACTCCGATTCTCCAACACTAGTGGTTTAGGAGATATCGCCTCTTGAATCCACGCATGCGCAGACCCTCACCAGGGGATTCTGTAGAGGAATAGCATCCGCCACCCCAAAACCCCAATCCTCTCTGACGAAAACTTCAGCAGTTAAATCACTGATGGTCTGCTCATGCGCATAACGAAAAATGCCCGTAAGGGGTAACATCAATTTCAAAATTGGCACCAGGGCCACCGTATGCACACTTCAACTCGGAAACAACGGTATTTCCCCCTAACTGACTAGTGTCCGAGCACTGAATTGCTATGAATATTCTTTTAAAACCTCACAATATCGACTCGGCACTCCCAACATAACCCATCCAACCCAAAAACAGTCACTTCTCTTCTGCGCATGCGCAATCTACTCGCGGCTAAAAGTCCTTTCAAAATAACACACCTTACAAAAAACTCCGATTCTCCAACACTAGTGGTTCGGAAGATATCGCATCTTTAATCTACGTATGCGCAGACCCTCATCAGGGATCTGGATTCTATGGAGGAATAGCATCCGCCACCCCAAAACCCCAATCCTCTCTGACGAAAACTACAGCAGTTAAATGACTTCTCATCTGCGCATGCGCACAACGAAAAATGTCCGGAAAGGGCAGCATGAACCTCAAAAACATAGGTTTCGGCATTTTAAGCAAAGTATTTCGCAAAATAGTAGTAATTTTTTTATTTTTTTCATGTCACGTGATCTTCACGAAATTTTGCAAAAGTGTTTGCATTGGTCTTTTGCATCTAACTACTGAGTTTCAATTTAATCAGATCAGTATTTTTCGAGTTATCCTGAAAACAAAATTTTAAAATTTATGAAATTTTTTTTTGCTACTTTAGGGCCGTCCGATCAAAACAAAACTTCGCAGGCATATAAAGGTCATGATTCTACAATTTGCTGCCAAATTTCAGAAAGATCGAGTGATTGGTTCCGGAAATATTCATTAAAAACGTTTTGACTAAAAACTGCCTTAACTCCGAAACCGCTCGGTGGATTTCACCCGTTAACGAACTTGTCCGAGATATTTACGCTACAAAACTACCCTGCAAATTTAAACGCTCTAAGTCGTTCCGTTCGAGAGTTATCGTGCTAACGGCCGGCCGGACCGGACGGACAGAATTGAATTTGACCTCGAATTCTTCATCAGGAAGTCGAACCTAATCGTTTGAGACCATTTTCGAAAAAAAATTCGAAAAATACAGACATTGTGACGAAATGATAGCACGCTGTTCCTTGCGGAACACGCGCGCAAAAATAGGGGTTGGTGATAGAAGGGTGAAAATTTAGGGTTGTATGTATTTTGTAACACTAACGCCAACACCAACTCTAGCCCCAATGGCAATTTGACTTTACCATTAAGGCAGCATAATCCATTGGTTTCTTCGGAAAACTTTAATGCACCACATACTCGCAAACTACGTCCATTTGCCCAATGCAAACGCTAGGATGCAAGCTGTAATCATTGCTGCAATCGTATTGAAACGCTGCTCGATTCAAATCAGCACTTGATAAATATCTTGTTCTGCGTCGCAAATTATCTATTTGTTGACCTCTGTTGTTCGCTCGACGATTCTGCATTGCCAACCGAGCTGTTTCACGGGCTGCTTCACTTTGCTCTCGTGATTGAGAAGCACGAAGTCGAGCCATACTATCGCGGCGCTGTTCGCGTCCAATTTCTTGTTCTTCTTCAGTCCTTTCATTTGAAGTATTTCGTATTCTTCTTGCATTACGGCTTTTTCGGGAAAGATTCGATCGTCTTGGACGCGGCATTATTAATTAGAGCCGACGCACACCGGTCGACCGGGACATTTTTGACGCGATTGAAATCGCATCGGCAATTTCAGCGATCTGTCATTCAGGGCTTTGCTTTATCGTTTAGTCTTATGATCACAGAATTAAAGTCATTCAAGCCAGAAGTTCATCGAACCGCATAGTATTTAGTATTCAGTGTCCACATATAACAATACTTTCAGCTTACAATAATATTGAATACAGGCACGAAATAATTGCATAGTGATGAAAAGGAAAAGCTGTATCTCCCACCAACAATTTGCGATGCCATAATTGAATTAAGTTATATTTTCTGCGATCTACCATATCCACTGCTCTATTCTATGATCTGCCTTCACTCGAATTATTACATAATATAACCAGTATAGCATATATTCTCTATGGATATATCCTAGATGCATATAATAACATTCTATGCATCTTGCATATAACAAACGAATTCACTGTTTAAAAGAATTAAAAGTAGACGTCATATTCGTTGCGATTTGGAGCGTACGATTTGAAACGGACTCTTCACGCGATCGGAGTGCAGGTCGTATATACCGACAAATCACGCGTCGCTGACGTCATGGAGGTAAGTTTGTGAAGTTTTATTTTATATTTATATCGATTTGGGTAATTTTTTTTTCAAGCAAAATAGGCCCATTCCTTCTATGTTCAATTATCAGTAGGTACCTGATTAGTTTAGGGGAAAAATAGGCTCATTATAGACAAATTATTAGAAAAAAGGAATTTAATGAAGATTCTCGCTTACATCAACCTCAATTGCCGTTTTCCCTCTACCTTTCAGATACATACGAGTACTTTATAAGTTGTAACGTACTGATAAATCATCTGTAAAATACCCATAAATCCTTCTACAATTTCAATGAATATCAATTTCTAGGCCTTCAATTCAATATTCGTTGGGGAGGTGGAGAAGCATCCCGATCTTTATGATTATAAACACCAGGGATATTCGAAGAGGGATGCTAATGAGAAGGCGTGGAACAATGTGGATAATTGTTCGGGAGTTTGGTAGTTCTACCCCCAAGAACTAAAACCTAATTCCAAAAATCTAAGACCTGTAGTTGGTCAAACATTTTGTACGTTCCATTGGATTATATACAATTGTACGTATTTGTTAAGTGCAACCTGAAGTATATTTACATTCGAAAAGGTGTGAGATCAATATCATTTACTTGTTTTATTCTACAATAGAATATTTAATAGATATGCAATTGTTAAAATTATATTAATAAAGAAATTATTGTTTACAAAGCTTTGTTTCATTTTGAAGTATATTTCCTTTTGAATTATTTTACATTTCGAAAACAGAGTAATAAACATTTGGAGACTCAAAATTGATGGAATCATAGAGCATCATTGTATAATTATATCCTAAAATGACATATACTTCAACAAGCGGACACCCCTTAGAACCATAATGGAATGTATTTTTACTCTATCTAAATTATGGTGTAACTGTCAATACTGTGGTGCACAGTTTACAAGGAAGGAAGCACTTCTTATGTTATATTCTGTGGCCGTCACCAACCAAGTAAGGAAGTAATGTTATGTGAAATGTAAATATTCCGGGCTTGGATGAATTTCCGGCATGAATTAATTTTATTCTGTGATTATAAGACTGAACGATAAAGCAACGCCCTGAATGACAGATCGATAAATTGCCGATGCGATTCTGATCGCGTCAAACATATCCCGGTCGACCCGTGTGCGTCGGCTCTTAAACTTCACTTCACCTAAAAACTCAAATCATTATACGTCAATTACATAGCTGTCATTTGCGTTTTGTTATTCCAAGTCTGATTATTTTTTGTTATTCCACGTTTTATAATGACTGACGTTTCATGTCAAGTCACACGGGAATGCTGTTGAACGGGATAAAAAGTATGCTGTCGAACGGGATAAAAAGTATCCTATGTCCTTCTCCTGGCTCTAAACTACCTCCCTGCCAATTTTCAGCTAAATCGGTTCAGCCGTTCTTGAGTTATAAGTGAAGTAACTAACACGACTTTCTTTTATAAATATAGATATTAATTATTATATATTCTAAATATTAATTATTATATATGAAATGTGAAAATGAAAAAATCAAAATTTCTATCAATGTGACGAGAGCAATCTGTCCTATATTCCGGATTTTCGGAATTGTATTCCGGAAATAGGTTCATGCAGTTGTTGGGATAATGCTGGCACGATAAGCCAACTCCTTAAAATCAGTATTCAGCCTTAATTCATCAATGTCAGTAATATTTGTATATATGCTGGTAATCTTGTATTATGATGAATAACCATGTAACGTTCACATGTTTTAATGACGAGTTTTAGTTTTCGATATGTATTAATTCCAGTAAAGTATTTGGTTTTTATATCACTTTCTTCCAAGAATTTGTACCTTATCTCCAATTTTTCTAGTTTCATCTTCAGTTGCTTTGAAGATTCAGAATCTTGTACCATATTACTGAAATCTTCAAGTGTAACATCAGTTTGGCATTGCATATCATTATTTCTCTTATCATCATGAGCATCTACAAGCATAACCTTACCCTCTGTCTCATCATTATCTGCCCTACTTGTAGTAGCAACCTAGACAATGAAGTTTTGATAATCATAATCAGTATCAAACACACATTTCAAGTACTAGTACCTGATCGTTATCCAATCTTCGTTTCACAGCTCTTTCTTCTCGTGCTTCTTTCACCTGTTTTTGCTCTTGAGTACCTTCACTGCCATATCCCAAAGCAAGAGATGGTACCCAATCAATATTGTCAACATCAATTAGAGCAGCTGGTTTTCCTCAAAAGGACAATTGCAATTGATAATATTGATATCTCGTTGTCAAGTTTATATTCCTTACCTGATACAAAATGTTTACTGCATACTTTTGCATGCTGCATTGTTTTTTCGGTAATATCTGCTCTTCTGATTGCTTGGATCCACTTTTGACGCCTGGTCTTCGAAAGTTCATTCAGATTAGCTTTATGTACAAAATGTAGTTCACTGGGAATTTTGTAAAAATGAATAAAAGCACCATCATGATCTCCGCGACTTCCACAATTCACAACACAACAAGTCGTAGGCATTTTCACTTTATCTTATGAAAAACTTCTCTTCTCCACTCCAGTAAAGTTTAATCGTAGAACTTATTTAAGAGCATTAGACATTTAAGAATTTATTCTATTCATAGAATTTATTGAAACTCTATTTTAATCTTAGCACATTTTAAAACTGAAAACTCAAAACACCGGTTAATCATAAGATGATCAAATGAAAACAACTTGTGTATGCCTCCTGGACGCCATATTGGTTTTAGTTTGACAGCATCTCGGATATCTCAATATGATATCGCTGAAATTTTGCTGAAGGCTTCAAAATTTAACTTTAAATTAACCACACTTTCTGATTTTGTGATGTGAGAGCCGAGAGGCTCATTTGTCGATATTAAATCTCGTGATGGGTAGGGAGGCATTTTAGGCCAGTTTTTCTATCACTAATGAGAATATATCTTTATGTTTCACCTCAACACCTTTAGATCTATCAATGGGCATTTATTGGTCAAGAATAAGTAATTGAATATTACTGGAATTCAATTGAATTTCATTCAATATGTTAGTAACTAAACTTATAAATTTCTTTACTTCGATTATTTAAATATGGCATTAATTCTAGGAATATTTTTCTAGAATAAATGTATGAATTAATTTTTCTCCCAAAGAAGAATTGAAGATAAACAATATGTTAATTTTTTCATCATTGCATTCTATCCTGACTCTTAATCGAATTCACCATGGTAAATTCGATTGAGAGTGTCCAATACAGGAGAACAGACAATAGAATTCATCATGGTAAATTCGATTAAGAGTGTCCAATACAGGAGAATGAACAATAGCACATACGCACAAAAGGTCCTGACTCCACAAAAAAAAATGGTTCAAGCACTGACGTGAAGTCAGGAGCTT
Source organism: Halyzia sedecimguttata (assembly GCA_937662695.2). Taxonomy (NCBI): domain Eukaryota; kingdom Metazoa; phylum Arthropoda; class Insecta; order Coleoptera; family Coccinellidae; genus Halyzia; species Halyzia sedecimguttata. Next base: position 14,195,783 of record OW569418.2, read on the forward strand.
TTGCACGTATGTTCTATTGTCCATTCTCCTGTATTGGACACTCTTAATCGAATTTACCATGGTCAATTCTAATGTCTGTTCTCCTGTATTGGACACCCTTAATCGAATTTACCATGGTGAATTCGATTAAGAGTGTCCAATACAATGGACAATAGAACATACGCTCAAAAGCTCCTGACGCACGTCAGTGCTTGAACCAATTTTTGATTTATATCACAGTTCATATTCACTTTGCAAGCCTTCAATACCTTATTTTCCAGCCAACTTCTAGATTTCAACTCGATTAGAACCATATTGTTGGAAGAATCATGAATATATTATTTTTTTCTGAAAGCGAAGCTGCCTTTTGCGAGTTCAGTATTCGGATGGGTGACCGCTCTGGCTATACATTTGAACAAGCGCGACAAAGCTCTTGGCCTCATCGCTTCTACAAATAGTTCTTATTTGTATTGCTCTGAAATTCCTGACATTCTTTTGTTATAATATCTTTGAAATTGAAATATCAGTAGGCCATTAAGGAATAGTCGGAATAACTAGCCTTGACTTTAAAAAGATCCATATTTTTGACGTCACTAGACGACATTTGGGTCGACGCCGCCTACGTTCTCTCCGTCGCGTAGTTAACTTCGCGAAGTACTGAAAAAAATTAGATTTAGGGAGATGACGTCAGACATTTTCCAGAAAAACTTATTGCTTACTGTCTGGTGCGAATTCGTTTCCGATTTTTTTTTGTGTTAGTTATTAGAAATCATTAAAATTTACTGATGATTCTATCAACTTACCCTTTTGCGTGGATTCACAGGTTGTAACAGTGGCGGCTCGTTGATATATATCTTGAGTCGACAGCTATACAGGTTGTTTCAGAATAATATGCTGATCCTTGAGGGAGGTGATTTTCGCGCGTATATTTTGGGGAACTCCATTTTGCCCAAATGTCTGTAATTTTCGAATTTTTCGCCGAAAATGGTCTCAAACGATTAGGTTCAACTCACCCTTGAAGAATTCGAGGTAAAATTTGATTTTGTCCGGTTCTCCTTCACCACGACAACTTGAGATCGGACAAAGATAGCGACTTGAAATTTTCAGAGTAGGTAGCGCATCCAAATACGACGGACATGTTCCTTAATGGGCATAATCGGCCCAATGGTTTCCGAATAATAATTTTGATTTCAACCAATACAAATCTGATCGAATTGAAACTTGGTGAGCAGTTGTAGAATACAAACCTAAGGACGTTTCTGAAATTTTGTGAGAATCGTATCACATTAAAATTTTAAAAAAAAATATTAAAAAATAATATTCATGTCACGATAACCTGAGAACGGAAAGAGATAGTGACTTGAAATTTTCAGGTTAGTTTGTGCGTCTGAATGCGACATTTGAGTTTATAGTCATAATCAGCCAAACGGTTTCGGATTTATACCCTCCTGAAATTTAGTTGTAATTTCCTGAATAACTCGAAAAAACTAAACTGATCCAATTCAAACATGATTATCAATTGTAGAATGACAATGCGAAAACTCTTGCGCAATTTCTTAATTATCGTATCACAAAATTTTTTTAAGGAGCATTGAAAAAATTCTATATATCATAATCTATTCATCCGAAATCGTTGGAATTTTGCGAGAGCCTTCAGAACCTAACTCTACTACCAAGTTCCAAGTTTGAACACGATCAGATCTATATTGTTGGAGATCCAAGCAGCCTTAATAGAATTTACCATGGTAAATTCGAGTGTACAATACAGGAGAATGGCACGCAAAAGTTCCTGACTTCACGTTAGTGCCTGGACCAACTTTTAGAAGAAAAGTTCGTATAAATCTATGTCCTAAGCATCATAACTTTTGAGATACAGGATATTCGAATTTCAAGAAAAATAATAGGTGCATTTTCTATAAGGAACAGTATGCTATCATTTTGCCCAAATGTCTGTAAGTTTCGAATTTTCTGCGGAAATCGGTCTCAAACGATTAGGTTCGAATCACTGATGAGGAATTTGAGGTCAACACAATTTTGTCTGGCCAGTCGTTGTCATGATAACTCTCGAACTACAAGAAATATCGACTTTAAGTTATCAGGATAGGTTGCGCATACCAATACGATGATTAAGTTCGTTAATGGGCATAATCGACCAAACGATTTCGGACTAATACCCTTTTGAAATATTGTTTCCTCAATAACTCAAAAAATACATACTTATACGTTCGAATTCAGTTCGATCAGTTATATATTTTAGCAATTATTGTGAAAATAAAATTTTGAACTGCAATATTACATTACATTACATTTCAGCGGATGGTACTATTCCAGAAGGAGCTTCCTGTGGAGTATCCTTCTTTAATGTTCACCGCAGTGGAAAAAATCCGAGTCCAATTGGAACTTGGCAATAAGTTGAAGAATACCGATGTGCAAATTTTTGGTGGAACTTCTTGGGGATCATATAACGAGAAAAAATGGGTTTTTCTTGAAAAATTTTATATTTCAAAAACTATGTGTCAGATTCCGCTCAAATTCTGCGCTAATCTTCGAGCCGCCATCTTACTACCGAGGATCGGTTTAGTTCAATCGTCTTTGTATTTAAGGAATTGTGGAAATTAAATCTTGAACTGGTATCTACTTCTAGGATTTCAAATAATGTAAGTCTCAGAATTGTAACAACACTTCGATGACGTAGAGGGTAGCGTATCGCCTTCCACGCAGGAGATTTGAGTTCGAATCCGCGCTGACTACCTGAGTTCACTATTTAATTTATTTTAAAATTTGTGTTCTGATGGTGCCCAATGGATTTTTTCACATGTTCACGCTAAAAAGACTGCTTGATGGTTCATGCCGTACCTATTTCGTGAAAGTGTTTGAGCCGCGAATATACAATAGAACATGCGCGCCAAAGCTCCTTACTTACCGTCAGTGCTTTTTGAGATTTTTTTATCATAACTTGAATAACCTCTTAGATATTTTTTAAAATTTGACACACATCCTACAAGCATGAACACTCATTGTTGTCGCGCTGTTCAGGTCAATAGAGTGCCTGTCAATTCGTCCAAATGTCTGTAATCTTCGAATTTTTGGCCGAGAATGGTTTGAAACGATTAGAATCGAATCACTGATGAATAATATGAGGTCAAAATTGATTCAGACCGGCCGTCCGCATGATTACGCTCGAACGAAATGAGTTGAAAATTTCAGAGTAGGTTTGGGCTCCAATGCACCGGCTAAGTTCGTTAATGTTCAGAATCCACCGAGTGGTTTCAGAGTTATAGTTATCTGAAATTTCTCAGATCCGATCGAATTAAAACGCGGTAGTTAGTTGAAAAATACCGACACGAAAACTTATGCAAAATTTTGTGGGGAGCGCATTTCTGGAAAAAAAATATTTATCTCAAATATTCGTCAGATATCAAATCAGACAAACCAGTTGGAAAATGAGAAAAAATGCCGAGGTATGCAAATATTGGTGAAGAGATAGGATTCTGGATCCAGTCTCGCAAATTACAAACAATTCATAGAAAATAGTTACCTACCCAAAAAAAAATTTCTCATGCGAAAGACTCGATGACAAATTCCCGAACAAATATGTATGGTTCAAAGTGGAAATATCTGAAGAAAAATTCAATTTGATAATTGCAATTATTTGGTCAGAGGGAGCTTATATAATAAGGTTTCTTACCGAAATAGATATCTTGTGTTTCTAACGCAGAAGCAATACCAAAATAATTTTAATTTTTAATTTATAGATATTTCGCAGTGTTTGGGAAAGAAAACACAGAAGGGAACCAAATAAATGAATTCTTCGGTGATTTTCAGATTTTAAGGGAGTAATATATTGACCATAGTTCTGAGCCAGACTTAGAGAATACTTCGGATATATATATATATATATATATATATATATATGTAAGGCACCTTATGTCTTGTTGACACTTTAAGTATTCTGCGAAGAATTTAGGATACTTTCTAACAGATAACATATATTTATATATATAGAGACCATCCACTGTCAGCAAGTCCTGAATGCATCGAAACATTCCATAGTCCTTAGCATCGAAACATACCGTTTTCTCAGCTTTTATAATTTATGAATACATTTCATACCATTTTAATGACATACTTCAGTAGAGAATCGTCTATGATCACATAATTTATAATTCTGGCATATGTATTCTATTGGAATTAAAATACGAAAAAACTTACGCCTCAAGTAACTCCAGGATACGATATTCACGAAATTCCGCGAAAATTAGCGATTCGGCATTCTACAAGTAATCACCGAGTTTTAATTATATCCGATTTGTATATTTTGAGTTCTAGAGGAAATAACAACAACACTTAAGATGAGTATAACTCCAAAACAATTTGGCCAATTATACCAATTAACGAACTTCAATGTCGCATTTAGATGCGCAACCTATACTGAAAATTGCAAGTTGCTATTTTTTTCCGTTCTCAAGTTATCGTGAGATACATGATATTTTATCGTAACTTTTTTAAAGTTTTCTAGTGGTACGGTCCTCACATGTCTTTCTACAACTAGTTACAAAGCTTCAACTCTATCGGGTCTATGTTTTTTGAGAAAAAAAAAATTTCAGATAGGTATAACTCCAAAACCGTTGGGCCCATTATGCCCAACAGCAAATTTAACTCTCCTATTCACATGCGCAACCTACCCTGAAAATTACAAGACCCTCCCTCTTTTTGTTCGAGTGTTATCGAGGCAAGGATCACCCATCCAGCTACTGAACTCACCCAAGGTTGCTCGGATCTCCAACAATATAAATCCAATCGTATTCAAACTTGGAACTTAGCAGTAGAGTTAGATTGTGAAGACCCTTTCCGTTCTCAGGTTATCGTGCCATGAATAATATTTATTAACAATTATTTTGAAATTTTCTAGTGATACGATTCTAACAAAATTTAACAAAGGTCTTTAAGTTTGTAATCTACAACTGATCACCAAGTTTCAATTCGATCGGATTTGTATTAGTTGAAAACGATATTATTACTCGGAAACCATTAGGCCGATTTTGCCAATTAACGAAACAAATTTGACCTCCAATTCTTCATCAGGCAGTCGAACCCAATCGTTTGAGACTATTTTCGTCAAAAAATTCGAGAATTACAAACATTTGGGCAAAATGATATAGCGATGTCCTTAGAACATGCACCCAAAATAAATGCAATACATTCTTGTCAAGGGTTGCACAAAGCTTTGACAGCTCTTAATTGCTAAATCAGTGTTGACAGCCCTTAATTGCCAAATCAGTGTGATTCTATGTCGATTCCGAGTTCATTATGTTATATGATCGTCTTATTGAGCTTTTCGGTCCATAAATGGGAATAATTCAAACTTTTAACTGTTATCGAAGGAATTTATGTTGATTTTTTTTCAAATTACGTGAAACGTGAGCATGTTTGTATATTATTAGATATTATATATTATTATATATTACTACTGCTATACAGAATGTTTTGGTGAATTGTAAATTCATAGTTTCTTATGGCAAAACCGTAAGATTGGACTGATGTGTTTCATATAAATTACCCTCGGAATACACTATTGGAAATAAACCAGTGCTATACAGGATGTTTTTAATATCATGGCACAATTGCATGAATGAACTGATTTGTGTCCATATGCCATCACAAACAAAGCAATGGTTATTATCGACCCAACAAAACGCATGTATTTGAATGGGTCCTTACGCCACCAAAGATACACTGTTTTCGAACCAACAGTGGAAATATGTATTTGAACATAGACCATACGCCACCGAAGGTAGCACTGTTCATTTTCGAACCAACAGTGAATGTATGTATTTGAGTTGAAACTAATCGTTTGAAACCATTCTCGACCAAAAAGTGTACCAGTTTTTACAGTCTAAATTCTGGTAAATATTGGGAATATTATTTTTTTCCTGGAGCTGATCAGCTTTGGGCGAGTTCAATACCTGGAGGGGTGATGATAGAGTGCCCCTAGCCACATAGCAATTCCACCTTGTACAGGATGTGGAATATATAGAATTGGAAAAAATACAGGGTGAGTCTTTGACCACTGCATTAATTTTAACCAAAGATTCCTCTCATCAAATGAAACACTTTTTTCATTAACCATTTTTCCAGATTCGGCTCAGGTAAAAAGTTACAAGCGTTTAAAGATTTCACAATGTGCTAATACACTCCCGCATTTAAATTATCTATGACATTGTTGGCGGACGAGAATAAGGCATGGTAACGTGGTTTACAGCTTGATTCGGGATTCCAACGCTCAGGGACGGATCCATAAAAGTAGTGAAATTTCTGGAGTTTTCGATTTTAAAACATTCAATGAAGAATATCTCGAAAACGGTGCGTTTAAGGAGAAATGATGAAGAATAATATAATGTTTTAAAACGATGGAATATTCTTTAAATTACACAAGAAAAACTTTATATGCTTTATAAATGCTAATTTCGTTTAGTTTTATGAATCCACGAGTCCATAACTAGAAAACCAGTAGAAGTAGAAAATAACTAATATTTGGAAAATATGTATCATAGTTATAGGAAACTTTTCGCCAACATTCATTTTATACGAAAAAAGGATGTCAAAGCTACAAAATAAAAACTGATTTTTTTTTCCAAATTTCAACAGCCTGTATCTTTTAACCGGAGCTGAATTTGGAAAAATGTTAAATGAAAAAAGTGTTTCATTTGATGAGAGGAATCTTTGGTTAAAATTAATGCAGTGGTCAAAGAATCACCCTGTATTATATATAAAATAATAATATAATATTTATATAAAATATTTTTGTTAACATCCTCTTTCCTTTAAGGGTTAATTTTATATCATGATATTTTTTCGTCCGACGGATGGTTTACGATAAACAAAAATAAATAGTTACTTAATAAACTCATTGTTGAGTGCAAGTCAGATTTAGGCAAATACCGTTGTTTCCGAGGTGGAGGGTCGATACTGCGGCCCTAGGGCCAATTTTGGAATTCTCGCTGACACTTACGGGCATTTGCCGTTCTTTTATTAAGCAGACGGCATTGGAATTTTTTTATTTTTCCTATCTTGCATCCAAAATCTCTGAAAAAACTAGTTGTTAAAGCACTGAGGTCGGGAGTTTGAGCGCGCTTGTTAAAATTTATAGCCAGAGCGGCCAACCATCCAAGTAATGAACACGCTCAAGGCAACTTGGCTTCAAAAATGATATTTTCAAAATACTCAGCTGCAAAATAAGGTTTTGAAGAATCTTGCAAAATTTCAGCGTTATCTGATCTGTGTGATGTAAGTCAAAAAATAAATTCTTTAAAATCATTGAAATCGTGAATATTCTTTGAATGGTGCAGGTTATTATTCAATTGAACCTCAGAAAATCGAAATATGTTCTAAGAATTCAACAAATCAATTATTCATTCTGAAATCTGGAAAATTATTTCCAATTCATTAGAATACATCCAATACACCATAATCATTTGGAGCCAGTTTTGCGTCTAAATATAGATCTCAAATCAATTTAGCAAATAATACCTCCATTCAGTAGTGAACAAAAATATCTACTTCAGCATCTCTGATCTGTAAATATCTGTTTCAATTCATCAAAATACGTTCACTATTCCTCGGTAAAGCTAGCAGAACAACCTTCAGTTTTTGAAAAAAGTTCATTACTATAATTTAATACTTATTTTGTACTAATATTATACTTTATTTGAAATGTTGCTATCCTAACGTTAAGCTAACAGAACCCAGTGTTTTCTCGGTATACAAAAAAATATAAAAAAGCACTGACGTGAACTCAGTACTCTTTGGCACGCTTGTTCACGTTGGCTAATTTGAATTGAATGATGAGCTCAGAGGATAGAGCGCCGAGTCGGAGATCTACCCAGAGGGTAGTCGACACCATTCACTCTCGGGTCAATAATTAATAGTGCTGTATCTAAGCTGGCACAAGGATAGAATAACAAAGTTGACAAAGAACACAACTGACTCTCTTTAGTCGAACAAACTCCTAGGAGCTTCTGAGGGATCTCCTTGGGGAAGACTTGTGAAGGTCAGTGTAATCATTATCATGTTTACAGCACGCACACCAAATGCATATTGACTCCACGTCAATGTTTTTCTAGCCTTTTTCTTTCATTGTAAAGTCAATCTGCATTTGGCGCGCGTGCTATAAACATGATTATGATTATACTGACCCTCACAAGTCTTCCCCAAGGAGATCCCTCAGAAGCTCCTAGAAGTTTGTGCTGTGTTCTTTGTCAACTTTGTTACTCTATCCTTATACCAGCTTAGATACAGCAATATTAATTTTTGACCTGACCGTCAACGGCTCGCTCTATCCACTGAGGTTGAAACACTCATCTTTCAATTCAAATTCAAACGTGAACACGCGCGCCAAAGAATACTGACTTCACGTCAATGATTTTTTATATTTTAGCAAGGTCCTTTAACAAATCTGGCTATCAATACAGTTTGGCTATTAGTTTTACCGTAGATCGAAATAAAAAAAATTGCGGTTATGGTACCACCGTTAGGAACTCAATTGCCTCTTCTCCAAATCCGAATGTAATTTAATATAGATCTTCCAAATATTCCAGATGGTTCAGGTGTGGGTATATTCAAAATTCTTCAGTTGAAACTACAGTGTGTTTCCAATAAATTGGACAATTTAGAGGTATTTGTGAATGAGTTAAACCTGAAGTGATCAGTTTGGTGGAACACTGGTGCAACGTGGACAGTGTAAACTCTGTGGGAATTCCAGGGTATATACAGGCTGATTTTTTTTCGAAGCCACAGGCAGTATGGTGGTTCGATGATATTCACCAAGTCGGTTTTGAAAGTGAAAGTTGTCGGTCTCAAAATTTTCTGTTGAAATGCATGTAGAAATTTCTGGTGTATTAGTTTCATGAGAGAGGAAAAGTTTAGGCATTAAAAGCGTTTATAGACCCTGCTCTGGTAACTTCGAGTTATTTCTTGAGAAATTGTTTTGTGCACTTCAGAGTTGCTTCAACGATTTTGCTTATATTTTTCTGTGTGGACTATTCGAATATGATTCGTCAGAGATCAAAATTGTTTATCGAATTATAAGATTGTATTAGCCTGACTGTTACTTCTACCGAATCTACCAGAGTTTTCACTGATATTAGAGGCTATATTAAAAGGTTTCTTTATCGGTTTTCTATCCCAAACTCTGAAAAATATCTATAAATTAAAAATTAATTATTTTGTGATTTGCTTCTGCGTAAGGAACACAAGATATTTGTCAGAAGCAATCAATTGAACAATGTTGCCCAACAAACAACAACGAAACAATATCAACGAAGAAATAACTATATCGTAACGTTCCAGGGTCTATATATTCGTCAGACGAAAAACCAAAATAACAAAACAAAAAACAAAATAATTCTAAAGATTTTCGTTAAGCGTCTGACGAAGGAGTCTGATATAGACTGCGACACGTTACGATATAGTTGTTTCTTCGTTGATGTTGTTTCGTTGTTATTTGTTAGGCAACATTGTTCAATTGATTGCTTCTGACAAATATCTTGTGTTTCTTACGCAGAAGCAAAGCACAAAATAATTAATTCTTATTTTATAGATATTTTTAGAGTTTGGGAGGGAAAACCCATAAAGAAACCTTTTAATAATGAGTATACCTCCCACAGTATCCTTTAATGATAAATTAGAGGCTATACGTCTGTTTCTAAAGTGGACTACATTATAAGTAATTCCGAATTAGTTCGTAACTGTGAGACTGTTGTTTTTGAACCTAATTTAAGTGATCATTATTATTATTATTATTATTATTATTAAAAAAAGAAAAGAGAGGAGGTTTACACCTATAGACTCTCATGAAATACAACAAAAAGAAGAAGAAATATATCAAATGCACGCAATAAGCTCTGAAGTCACAAAAAAAAAAAAAAAAAAAACATAATTAGCAATTAACTGCATCCAGACGGTTCTTGAAGGCATTCAGACTAGGAGCGCAAGCAATGTAGCCCGGTAGGGAGTTCCATCTGTCGAATATCCTGTTGGTCAGAAAATGCTGTCTGTGAATCGTGTGATACTTTTCGTGATAAAGTTTCAGCTGATGACCTCTAAGGTTGTTGGTATTAAGAGTATAAAGGTGCTGGAGGTCACAACCGAACAATCCATTCAGCGCTCTATATGTAATTATCAGGTCGCCACGCTCGCGACGTTCCATAAAGGTACGGAGACCGAAGAGGCGTAATCTTTCCTGATAAGTAGGCCGAACAACACCAAACGGCACTCGCGTTGCACCACGCTGGACTCGTTCGAGACGTTCACGATCACGCACTAATGTGGGCGCCCAGACAGGACCGGCGTACTCCAGGATAGGTCGCACATAGTTGTTGTATAGTATCTTTGCCGAACCTACCGAACACCGAGGAAATGCCTTCCGGATCAAGTATAGCACTCTCCTAGCCCTCGCGACAACCCCATCTATGTGAGCAGACCAAGATAAATCCGACGACACAATCACTCCGAGGTCGCTGTGCTGCTCGACAGCTTGAAGAGGAACATCATCGATGTAATAGCATCGCCGTGGATTGTTTCTTCCCAAATAAAGCACCTTGCACTTCCCAACATTCAGGGGAAGAAGCCACTCACGACACCACTCAGCTATACGATTCAGATCCCTCTGAATCGTAGAAGAACGCGCCGCGGCAAATATCCTAAAGTCATCCGCGTAAGAGGAACAAGAAGACGAAACAGCCAGTGGGAGATCAGCCACGTATATCAGAAAGAGCAGTGGCCCGAGGACAGAGCCCTGCGGGACACCACTCGTTACATGCTCGGGCTGGGACAGTGAAGCACCAACCCTAACCACAAACCGGCGTTCACTCAGAAATGATTCGATCCAACGGAGTAACTCCCCCCCAATGCCGAAATGTTCCAGCTTGTGAAGAAGTCTCCTCAAGGGAACGCGATCGAACGCTCTTGAGAAATCCAAATATACCACATCAACAGGGTTATTCGAATCGAGAGATTTAGTCCATGCATTCAGGGACTCAAGCAGGCACGTTATCACCGAGCGGCCCGGAACAAAACCGTGTTGACAGTCGGGTATCGTTTTGTTGGAGATCAAGAAAGGTAGCATTCGCGAGCAGATGACCTTTTCAGCAATTTTCGCCACAATGGAAGTCAGACTGATAGGCCTATAGTTGGATGCTGAGTGTCTGTCTCCCGACTTGAAGATAGGCGTTATTCTCGCCAAACGCCATGCCTTCGGCACCCGAGCCGAACCAAAAGAGGAACGGATGATCTCAGTCAGAGGCTTGGAAATCTGATCGGCGCAAGATTTTAAAACAATGGCGGGAAGATCATCGGGTCCAGGGGCACTAGAGGGATCAAGCTGACTCAACAATCTTCCAACCTCCTCCTCAGTCACCTCGACGCAGTCCAAAGAAGCAGCAGACCGAGCGGCTCCAACCTCCGGCATAACCCCAGGAGGTTCCCGAGTGAATGCCTCAGCAAAGCACTTAGCAAATACAGCAGTTGTTTCATCGTCATCTCGACAAACATCATCAGGTGTTCTACGCAACGAAGGAATAGTGACCTTCGAATTCAACATCGAGCGAACATGCTTGAAAAATTTTTTACGGTTCCCCGAGGAGGCAATCCGATCCTCATAACTTCTCCTGGCATCACAGAGGAGAGCAGACAAACGGTTGGAGCATTGGCGATGATTGTTGTAATCTTCCCTAGTTCTATGTCGTAGGTATCGCTGCCAAAGATTTCTTTTCGTACGGATAACAGCCAGAATATGTTCATTTATCCAAGGTTTGGATGGATTCACTCTAGTGGTCCTTGTATGCGAACAAGATTTTATTTCATTGGAGAGTAGATTGTAAAATGAGTCCCACTTAGCGTCGACATCCTCACGACTAAGAGCCTCATCCCAATTTATGCCAGATAAACTATTCCTCAGCTGGTCGAAGTCAATCTTTGTGTGAGTTTTTAAGATTGATTTTAATCTCGGGATATAGGAAAATTGAACTCGAGCAGATATAACAGAATGGTCAGAACGCCCGATCGGCTGATGATACTGTACACCGCAGACAAGGTCCTTATCATTGGTTATCACTAAGTCCAAGGTGGAGGGGTATTGTCCGTGACAATAGCGTGTTGGGCGATCAATGAGCTGAACTAGACCGGCCTCCTCAAGGGCTGTGAGAAATAATGCAGACAGGGAGCTGGATGACGACGGCGAAGCCGGACCATTGGTCCACACGATGTCTGAGTAATTGAAATCTCCAGTTATTATGAGGTTCCGATTAGCAAGCGAAAGAGAGATCATGAGGTCACAAAGAAGGGAGTCTGAAGCTGAAGCATGGGGGCGATATATGCAACCAATTAATGCAGAAAAATTATCGGTAGTCAGCCGAAGAAACAGATTATCTATACCGGGTAAGTCATGAACATGGGCTTGAACCTTGAATGATCTCCCGATCTCATGTGAGAGATATATACAAACTCCATCAAAACCAACGTTGATGTCACCATCACGACGATACAGTTCGAACCCCGGAATTTTGAAGCAGCAATCTGGAATACCATCATGTAGCCAAGTTTCAGCAATGCAAATAATCTCAGGTTTCAGAAGGGAAACAGTTGCGCACAATTCATCCAGCTTATTCTTGATAGACCTCGCATTTGTGTACATGATGGTCCAGTCATGAAATGAACAGCTTAGTTTTTTCGCTGCGAAGAATCTCCCACATCGATAACAGTTGGAATGCCTCTCACATATTTTATAGTAAGATTCGCTTCTCCACGAGATTGACGAGCCTTCAAGTTTTCTCTTGCCCTCTGCAAACAGGAGATCTGATAAGGAGTAGCATCATCAGATATAGTAACTCCGCTGAAAACAGCTGAAGTTGAGATGAGCTTCTTGTTTCTCAATATCGTCCGGGCAGTAACAGGGTTCGAGAATTTAATCAACAGAGGTCGCGGTTTCTCCCCCTTCCTCTTTCCAATTCTGTTTTGCGAAATAATATGTTGTGCACCAGGAGGATAAATATGGCCTACAATATTGTGAGCTACGACACCATCTGAGGGGTCATCGGCTGTCTCCGGCAAATTCCTGAGGATCAAGTTGTGTGATCTGCGCACTCTCTCCAAGATCTCAGACGAGTCCAGTCCAGATTGATCACCGTCATTTTCACCCTTAGCCAAAACTCCACTCGTTCTTTCCTGTAGGCCTGCGATGTCATCCCTCAGAGCACCCAGATCGTTAGATAGCGAGGAGTAATTGTCTTCGCAACAGAGCAGTTGTGATTCATGTTTTTCCGGCAAAACTTTATTATGCTCAATATCCGAAGAACATTTTGCTACTTGATTCGACAGAAGTTCCTGTGACATTCGAATGGAGTTAATGTCATCCTTGATTGAAACAACATTGGTTGTGAGTGAGTCCAACTTAGCCATCAACTCCTTAAAATGACGCATTGTAAGTGGAGCATCATCAGACTCAGCCCGGCCCGCCGACGGTGTGGGGCAGCCTGATGAAGCAGAATTGGTGGGAACATTTCTTCCCCTTCGAGATCTCGAGCAATAATTGCAAATCCACTTCCTACAATCCAACGTCGTATTCGCACAAGCAAGATGGAATTTATTAGCGCACTGTGAGCATGAGACTGATTCATCGCTCAACTCTAGTGCTTTCGAACAACCGAAACAATTAGACATAGTGCATAGAGCACTATCACTTGAATTGAAAATTGTTCTTGGTCAAATGCAAATATGGAAATTCCAAATAATCAGGGAATTGAGTGAGGACAATCTTAATATTTTAGTGGACTGTTTGTGTGGATGCGATTTATTCTATATGTTTCTTGAAAAGAATGTGAACAAATGTTTTGAGACCGTTAAAAAAACACTTCATTATTGTTTAGATTTGTGTGTCCCCTGAGAAAAATTACTTCCGTATCGAAAAAAATTAAATGGATTACTCCGGAAATATTCACATAACGCCCTCTTGAAATCAACAAAACTTAAATATCACTGCTGTCTTATAGCTAATTCTGTAAACCGGAATAAAACGGTATGGAATATTGTGAATACATACGCTGGAAGACTCCAAAAAGTAAATAATTCCATTACTATTGATATTGATGGTATATCGTAGGATGAACCCAACAAAGTAGCCGATATATTCGGTGAATATTTCTCCTCAGTGGCAAATAAAAAATTGGACACCTATTATGGTGATTACGAAACACTTTCTTGTACGGTCTCTCCACCTTTTGTATGTAATTTCTTTTTGCGCGTATGTTTTGGGGAACATCGCGTTATCATTTTGCCCAAATGTCTGCAATTTTCGACTTTTTCGCTGAAAATGGTCTCCAACGATTGGGTTCGACTCCCTGATCAAGAATTCGAGGTCAAATTTGATTCTGTCCTGCCGGCCGGCCGTCCGTTGCCACGATAACTTGAGAACGGAAAGAGATAGCGACTTGAAATTTTCAGGGTAGGTGGCGCATCCCAATAGGACGGATAAGTTCGTTAATGGGCATAATCGGACCAATGGTTTCCGTGTAATAATTTTGTCTACTACCAATACTAATCTGATCGAATTGAAACTTGGTGAGTCGTTGTAGAATATAAACCTAAGGATGTTCGTGAAATTTTGTGAATATCATATCGCTTAAAACATTTTAAAAAATCATTAAAAAATATTATTTACGTCACGATAACCTAAGAACGGAAAGAGATAGCGACTTGAAATTTTCAGGTTAGGTTGAGAATATGAATGCGCCATTTGAGTTTTTTATAGGCATAATCCGCAAAACAGTTTTGGAGTTATACCCATCTGAAATTTGGTTGTTATTTCCTCAGTAACTCGAAAAATACAAAACCGATCCAATTCAAACATGGATATTAGTTGTAGAACGGCAACGCGAAAATTCTTGCAAAATTTTGTGAGGATCGTATAACCAGAAAATTTTTAAAAAATCATATAAAATTATTGAAAAAAATTCTATATATCAGAAACTATTCCTCCGATATCACTGAAATTTTGCCAGAGCCTTCAGAACCTCTACTACCAAGTTTCAAGTTTGAACAGAATCAGATCTATATTGTTGGAGATTCGAGCAGCCTTGTGTGAGTTCAGTAGCTGGATGGGTGATCGTTGCCTCGACAACTCTGGAACGAAAGGAGATAGGGACTTGCAATTTTCAGGATGGGTTGCACATGTGAATGGGAGACCTGAGTTCGCTGTTTGCCATAATCGGTCCAACGGTTTCGGAGTTATACCCATCTGGAATATTATTTCCTCGATAACTCAAAAAATATAGACTCGATCGAATTGAAGCTTGGTAACTAGTTGTAGAATATCAACACGAAGACGTGTGTAAATTCTGAGGACCGTACCCCTAGAAAATCTTAAAAAAAATTACGAAAAAATATGATGTATCTCATGATTCTTTGAGAACGGAAAGAAATAGCGACTTGCAGTTTTCAGGATAGATTGCGCATCTGAATACGACATTTCAGTTCGTTAACTAGAATAATCGGCCAAATGGTTCTGGGGTTATATAAATCTGAAATTTGGTTGTTATTTCCTCAATAACTCAAAAAATACAAATCCGATCCAATTCAAATATGGTTATTAGTTGTAGAATGCTAACGCAAAAATTCTTGCAAAATTTCGTGAGGATCGTAGCACTAGAACATTTTAAAAAAATTATTGAAAAAATAATAGGTTCAAGCACTGACGTGAAGTCAGAAGCTTTTGCGCGTATGTTCTCTTGTCCATTCTCCTTTATTGGACACTCTCAATCGAATTTACCATGGTGAATTCTATTGTCTGTTCTCGTGTATTGGACACTCCGAATTTACCATGGTAAATTCGATTAAGGGCCTATATATTCACCTATCTGTAAACTTTCAAGTAGCCTTACCGAAAAGAAAGTATTCTATAATTGTTTATTCATCTCACCGTTACACGAAGTGATCTGCAAATATGTGGAACATCTGTGAATTATGAATAGATTTTATTACTTTAAAGGGTGTCGGTAAATTTAGCGAGCACGTAGTTAAGGAATACTTTACGGAGAGGTTGAATAAATCGGCCCTAAGAGTGTCCAATTCCTACTTCGCTATAAATAGACTGAAAAGTACTTTAAAACCTAGTTCTCTCATTGATGATTATTACAGCCTTGTTTACTGTCACATTTCATACAATATATGGATGAGTAGTTATTTCTCTAGAGTTTTTGTTACACAGAAAAGAGTAATACGTTTGATTTTTGGTATGAACCAACGAGCATCATGCCAATCTGTGTTCATTGCTAATAAGTTACTGCCACTCCCCTGTATCTACATATTAAAATCTCACATATGCTAAGGATAAGGAGACTACTTGGGAAAAACTGGCTAGTTCGCATGAGCAAAGAACTCGTAATTCACAGGTGCTACTGTTTCCTAAACATCGGACTCACAGTTTCGAACGTTCTCCAATATATCAGAGCATTCAATTGTTCAATCATTTGCCTCCTCATTTGAAATCTTTGAACAAACGAACATTCAAAAAAGAAATTAAGAGTTTTTATCAGATTCGTCTATAAGTTAGTGGGATAGTATTGTAATATGACTCATCCTATACACATTGTTGTGTCCAAAAAGGTATAAAAATTATTCATTCATTTATTTATTTATTATAGTTATTTATGAATTGACCCCAGGGCCAAGATACATACATTTCAACTCGGAAACAACGCTATTTCCTCGAAACTGACTTATCAGTGCACAGAAGTGCCACGAAATTTCTCTTAAAACCTCACAATAACGGCTCAGCAGCAAATTCATGACCGCTGGACGCAAACCACTGCATGTGCCATACAACACGAAAAGAGCAACGTTTCCTCTGCGCATGCGCAATCTACTTGTGGCTTAGTCCTCTCAAAATCACACACTTCACATACAATTCTGATTCTTCAATACCATTGGTTTAGGAGATATCACAGCTCCAATTCTATGGAGGAATAACATCCTGCACCTCAAACGCTAATCCTTTCAGATGAAAACTCCAGCAGTTAAATCACTTCTTTTCTGCTCATGCGCATTACGAAAAATGCCCGTAAAGGGAATCATGAATTTCAAAATTAGCCACGGTACGGACACTTCAACTCGGAAACAACGCTATTTCCCCCAAACTGACTTGTCCGGGCACTGAATTGCCATGAATATTCTTTTGAAACCTGATAATATCGGCTCAGCACCAGACCCATGACCGATAGTCCTAAACCACTCCCAACATTACCCAACAGCCCAAAAACAGTCACTTCCCCACTGCGCATGCGTAATCTAATCGCGGTTGAAAGTCCTCTCACAATCACACACCTTACAGAAAACTTCTTACCGAGGTGTCCAATATACCATAAGTATGTATTTGATTCTTTTCGACGAAAACGAATGATTTTGAATATCGATATTAATGCATCTAACCCAGATAGCACACACACGTTATATGGATGTTCTTAGAAGATACCGCCAGAATGTTCAAATATTCATAGAATATCCTCACAAGAGACCCCACACGTTCTTAGAACATTCCATGCACTATTAAGTGAGAGAGGAACTCTGGTTCTATACAGGTTCTATGAATGTTCTCCCGAATATTCTAGAACCTTCTAGGAATGTTCTTGACAATATTTCAGGCATATTCTTGGGAATATTCCAGGTACGTTTCAAAAAATCTCCTATTAATATTACTCCAAATATTCTATGGAGATTCCCACTCATTCTAGAAATATTCCCAGAATATACTTTAATTCCGAGAATATTTGGTTGAATTTATAAATTCATTGGTATTATTAATTCCTGCCGCATTCCCTGCAGGAATTAATAATACCGAACTCCAACTGAAAAACTAAAAAAAAATTGTGTTCAACGATAAATTAACGGTATTGAATGCTTTTTTGTTATAATTCAATTTAAAATTAAAATGTTTTGTAAATTTAGTTAAACTTTGAGATTTCATAGACTCATCACATTGAATGGTTATGAAATTCTTATTTATTTTTCGTAATCCCATAAAAAATCATCAGAATGCTGATTCTGAGCATAAGCCTAGTTTTTTCACAAATAATATAATAATATTATTCGAGGTCAAACAACACTAATCCATTTTATAATAATACATCATTCAAGTCATCAGTTTTATTTTTAGGAAGACATTTCCTGAAATAAATTCAAAAGAATAATAACAAAATATTTTGTTTATAAAAAAAATAATATTCGCGAGATTATCTTCTCCATCATTTTTGGCTACCAACCAGCCTTTTGGTTTCAAAATCAGAGATTCTGGAAGAGAAGAAATGAAATATTACTAGGCAGCTTGAATAATTTAATAGTTTTCAGTGTAAACCCAGATCAGAATGAAATACAAGGCAACAAACCAAATTTTAGCTAGTAGAATAATCAAAAAATATTGCTTCATGGTATGAATGATATTGAGTACAACTAATATTCCTACCTTCACTAGATTATAGGTTTGTGGTCTAATTTCTGAAACTTTCCTCCTTCTCTTTCGCCTTAACCAACCAGTCTTTAATTACCAATTTCGCATCAGACTCTGTAATCTTTCGATGAATGTTCATCACAGATTCTGTAAAATATGAGAGATAATTCAAATATGGAGTATTAATGTATTTTAGTTATCGCAATAATTCCAAGTAAAGCGATTTCGGTAAAATATCTTGACTAGTTATTCCATCAAACATGGCTTCTTCATAGAAATATATTTCTTATCTTATCTATCTTATAGAACATAGTAAATTCTTCGAAAATTCTTACCTTTCACTATTTCGGAAAAAATCAATGCCGAAAAATTATCCTTCTTCTTAAATCCTAACCAGCTAGAGTTCATAGCAAGAGCATTTGTCATCAACCTTTCCTTTTGTTATCACTTTGTGTTTAGGCCCCCAATTTTTGACAACTCGTAAACCTAAAACAACAACCGAAATGTAACATAAATAATAATATGTATGCTGTGGACTTATCTAATCCTATATGTTAGATAGGAGTATACATTATTAATTTCCAGGAGAATTTCATACAATAATATCGAGGATTTTTATATGTGAACAAATTTGAATAATTTGATAACCAGTAATGTGGTAGTATCAATGAATTTTCTTGAGAACAAAAATCTATTTGAATCTAACATCTGGATACATCACGCAAATCAAAATCGTGAAACTTACCACTTTTGTTTTAATTTCCTCAAGGTCTAAATTACTATTTCTCCAATTTTTGTAATACGTTGTAATATTTAATAGGAAAATCAAACTTTTCTTCAAAATTGATTGATTCTTCAGTTGGTTCATGATCATTATTATTAAGATCATTTCTCGATAATCTGCAGCAACCTCTACAGATGTGAAATATTTCGCCATCAGCCCTGGCATAATAACTTCTGAATGAAATTTCTTAGCAGTTCTTTTCCCATATTTCCAGATCTTATAGGATTCGTACTTCGAAACAACTATTTGGAAATCATATAACGAAATCACAATAATGCGACTGTGAGGTGAACAATTGAATTTGTATTTTTTGGTAGTAATAACTGTTTGTTTTCAAAGTAATTATCCCAGCATTGTGCTATTAGATATGAACTCTTTATTAGCAAAAATGCATGAATGTCTTGTAGGTTGTAGGTTGTGGTATATAATAATCCAAATACGTTGCAATATCCATATATGTGATTGGAGGAACACCATCAATTGAATTATCCACTATCCAGATCAGAAACATTCAATGTTGAAGGATCTAAGCCGTTAATTAATCCCAACTTTATTATATGTATATCTGTAATAAAATCAAATGTAAACACATGATGAAGGTACTTTTTTTCGAACCTACCGTTCAGCAAAGTCTCCGTTGTTCAACAATAGTCTTTTCAGATATTCATTCTCCATTTCAATATAGTTTAAACAGCAGAAAAGCTCCGGAATAAGTCAATGAACACTATAAAATAACCAACGACCTCAACACGTAACTTATTTGTTGTTTATGTACAAAGATAAACAACGAAAGAACCATGATTAAAGAACCGCCATATTGGTTCACGTCACGTCACGTGATGATTCCAGTCCAGGATGCCAATTGTGAAATTAATAAATATCTGTAGGCTGGGCTGGTAACAAGAGCCAGGAGCGTGTTCTGATACCCGAAGTAATCGGTCAGGGTTGAAAGATTAGGGAAAAATATTCGGCTTGAAAAGCTGTTCATCTATTTGAATCAGAACTTTACTGATTAACTTTCACTAGTAAAAATATACCGAGCCAACACCTCCTAAAAGGATGTAGGAGGTGTTGACCGAGCTTATGAACAATAGATATAAAAATTTCTATAGCATCGAAAAGCCTCTGAGGTGAAGTAGTAAAGTCACATGTTACACTACACTATTAAATTAACCATAAATCTCAAAATGATCCCACGCGACGCAATGATCAAAGAACATTCTGAGGAGGTTCTTATTATATTCCACAAGGATCTTACCAAATACTGAAATAAACTACAACTCCTATGAATATTCTCTAAGGATATTCTAGTAATGTTCTTCATATCATATGATATGGATATCATTTTTGAAATGTGATCAGAACGTTTACTGAAGGACATTCCTTGAATATTCTAGATGTTCTACGACGATGCATGGAACGTTCTATTAGAATATTCTTAAGTATGAACGTTCAGAAGCTAGATATCACATTTTCAGAATGTTGTGTGCTATCTGGGAAATAACTTTTTTCTAACCTCATCTGAAACTCACATTTAAGTATTTTCATATTTAATACCACCAATCATAAAATTTTGCCGGAAAAATTTCTCGATTGTTATATGAGCGTTTGTTGCTTGGCCATTTCGTGAATTATATTTGCATCAAAATCAGGAGCCGCAGGCACGTGATTTTGACTAAATATCGTGAGCGAAATTGCCGAAAAGCAACAAACTTGAATATAACAAGGGGAAAATTTTCCTGCAATAATTTTATCACGAGTGGTATTCGACATGACTATTTCATGGGAATATAACACTATGAATCCATGAATTACAAACTTGTAATCTCGCTTGTGATAATACAATACAAGCAAGAAGAAACATTGACCAACGCTGAACGTGAGAGGAGTAATATATTGGTTTGACAAAAATCAATTTCTATGCTTTCTTGAATTTCAGAAATGTCAAAATTTGGTCGCTGAAAAACCATGTTGTTGATTTTGTCGGGGTGTTGCAGTTGCTGTAAAACGAGCGTTGCTATGGGAACTTCCTTACTAAATATCAAACGAGTGGTATAGCTAGAGTAAAATTTTTAGCGAATCAGTAAAAATTGGTTCGATTCGGGAGTTTTTGCGCGCATGTTATTATCTATTCACCTCTATTGGACACTCTTAATCGAATTTACCATCGATATTTATTTATTTATTTATTTATTTATTTCACATATGGAGCACATACAGGTAATTCAATACCCAGAAAAAATGTGTTCACAGAGTAAAAGTAAAAACAAATTCTAACAGAAATGTAACTTAAATTAGGTATCCTATTTCTAAATACAGCTAAACCAGTCTAAACAGAGATAACAACTCAAACTAGTAACTAAACTAACAATGATGATACAAGAAATCAACAAAAAGCCATGGTGACATTAAATCATAAAGTGGCGAGGAAGTGATTTTTCATTATTTTCTTCAAAGAGGTGGTACTGTGAGAATATACATCTATAATGTCTTTGAAATCATTACAGTGTGCAAGCATTCTATAAAAGGGGGAGAACAGTGCACTACTGGTACGTCTAGTTGGTAAATAGAAGGTATCCAATCGTCTGAATCTCTTCACGGGAGCATAATATTGCAACTTAGGCATAGCATTGGGGCACTCAAGCTTATTGTTGATCAATTTACTAATGAATAGTACGTCCCCAATAGTTCTCCTATCCTTAAGGCTGAGCATTTTGAAAAATTTGAGTCTCAAACTATAGTTATTGGGGTCACCCCTGTCCAACACGTAATTACATCTGAAGGCCAGATAACGCAGGAATTTGCGCTGAATTTTTTCTAGGCGGTCAATTTGAACAATGAGATATGGATTCCACACAACGGAAGCATAATTCAGCCTACTAAAAACATATGCAAAATACAAAGAGAGTAAAGTTTGATAACTTGAAAAGTGTCGACCCTGCCTCATCACGAAACCCAGCATCGCATTGCATGAGTTCACCAAACAATCTACATGTGCAGAAAATTTTAGTTCAAAGTCAAATGTAACTCCCAAGTCCTTAACGGTCTTAGATCGTCTCAATTCCACGTTTTGCAGTTTGTAAGCATAATAAGTGGCATTTCTATTTCTGGTGCAAGATATCACATGACATTTCTCAAGATTTAAGGGAAGAAAATTGTTACGGCAGTAGTTGACTAGTCTATCTAGATCTTGTTGAAGACTTATACAGTCATTTTCACACTTGACTCTATAATATATTTTCAGGTCATCGGCAAAAAGTAATATTTCACATATTTCGAAGCATTTAATTATGTCGTTTATATAAATTATAAAAAGCAATGGCCCCAAGTGGGAGCCCTGAGGGACACCAGACGTAGACTTGAAATAACGTGATTTGAATCCCTCGACTGAGACAAACTGTGACCTGTTATTCAGATATGATTCGAACCAGCGCAGCAGTGATCCACAAACCCCAATTCTGCTTAATCTGATAATCAGTTTTAGAATATGCGTCTTGTCAAAAGCTTTACTAAAGTCAGTGAACACTACGTCCACCTGAACTCCATTATCCAGATAATCCTGCAGATACTCAACGAAGGTAACTAAATTCGTCTCAGTCGAGCGACCTTTAAAGAAACCGTGTTGTTCAGGAATTATCTGAGTCTTGACTAGATGGAATAGGTGAGGATAGAGTAGGGATTCAAAAATTTGTTCGAAAACACAGAGCTTACTTATGGGCCTATAGTTATTAATTCGATCTTTGCTTCCTGACTTATGAACAGGAGTTATACAGGCTTCCTTCCAACGATCAGGAAAAATGCCACTTTTCAGTGATTTATTAAATATAATTGTGAAAGGGACAGAAAGAGAAGCACTGCAGGATTGAACGAAAAAACTCGGAATTGAATCAGGACCGGCACTCTTCTTACAATTCAACCCATTTAGAGCCCGCTCAACCTCACCGACCTCAAATGAGACGTAACTTAAATTGAAGGAATTATTTTCATTTTGCTTCTCCAAATTATCAACATCAAGATCAGATTGAACATAAACTTTCTCAAAGAAATCCGCGAAAAGATTGCTTATATCTTTTCCTCCAGTTGCCATCCTGCTATCAAACGACATTTCGTTAGGACAGCCGAGGACTCTACGTTTAGCTGATACAAACTGGAATAATCTACTTGGATTCTCTGATATCCCCAATTCAACCGAACTTCTGTACTTTTCATAATCCCACCGAATATATTGTTTAGATAAGGTGCGCAACATTTTGAATTCAAGTTGATCCGATAAATTCTTATAGGTTTTCCATTTCCTGTGTAATTTGTTCTTACGGTATATTAGTTTTCTAGTTTCATGAGAAAAATAAGGCGGAAAATATGTTTTCTTTCGCACTTTCGGCACACAAATTTCAATTATATCATACAATATCTCATACAAAATATCAACATCTAGATTAACATCATCGTTATTCAATATATGAGACCAGGAAATCGTATCGAGGGATCGGTTTATAAGATCGTAGTCAGCACGCTTATAATTATTGTAAGTGCCACATTCGACAGTGTTATTCAGGAATCTGAAATTCTGAAATTCAATCGAAAATTCAACTGACGGATGCAATTTGTCTTCGGGAACAAGTGGACTATCACATCTTAAAACCTCACCCATTTGATCACTATTGCACAGCACAAGGTCAAGAATTCTTCCATTACAGTTAGTGACTGAACTAAACTGAGATAGTTCGAGAAAAGAGAAGCTGTCGATTAAATCCTCATACTTGCTTAAAACATTAGTTGGCTCATGTGCACCATTTGACTGTTTATTTACCCATGATATTTCGGGCAAGTTGAAATCGCCAACTATAACAACTATGTGATCGGTCAACTTTTGTTTAATAAAATTCAGTTTACTGGTGAAATAGAGTACAGCACCCGAATCCTTGGGAGGAATATACACACAGCACAAGAGAATTTTAATATTTCTGAAGGAGATTTTCACCCAGACATCCTCTGATTCGCTCTCAAAATCTATCACTCGTGTAGGTTTAAGTTAATTGTTTATAGCAATTTACCAAATATCGACTGGATTTCCAGTGAGTGTAACAATTTCTATATTCCTTTGAATACCGAAAACTCTTGCTCTCCTTTGTTGGACATGTTATCGTTCGGAGAATTTTTTCAATACAATAGCATTAAAAATAACTATGACAGAATGTTAGATTTGATTTTTTGTTCGAGAACGGAACCAGCTGATCTGAGAGAGAATATCATTCCTTTGGTGGATCAAGATAGCCACCATCCTCCTGTTGAATTTTACGTCCCTTTCTCTAGGCTGAAGCAGCTTAATACGTCGGTTTCATATTTTTATAATTTTAGGAAGGGTAACTACACTGGATTTAATGAATTTTTATTGGATGAAAACTGGGATATTCTCTCAAATCTTTCTATTGATCAGGCTGTTTCCGTTTTTTATGAAGTTTTGAAGCGGGGTACAGAGTTGTATATTCCTAAAATTGAGATCAAAAATAAAAGATATCCGATTTATTTTTCCAGAAATACTGTTAATGTAATAAAACAAAAAAATAAATTTCACAAAAGATGGAAAAAATTCGGTAATGAATATTATTATGAAAAATTCAAATACTTGAGATGCAAAAGTAAGGATCTCATTCGTGATGATTATATGTTATATATCGGTAATGTACAAGAAAAAATAAGGTCTTGTCCGAAAAAATTTTGGAACTATGTATCCAATTGTAAAAGAGACACGAATGTACCCTGCACAATAAAATATAATGATATTATAGCTGAGGGAGGTGAGGATATATGTAATCTTTTTGCTTCTTATTTTCGCGGTGTTTATGAACCGCTTAAGCAGACTTTTCACTTTTTTCCGCATTCTGGTTACAACAATTTGATAAATACCATAGTTTTCTCTGCAGAATTGGTAGAGAATAAACTCAAATCTTTAGATGACAGTAAGGGAGCCGGCATTGATGGATACCCCTCATTTTTTGTTAAGCATTGTGCAGCTGGGTTGTGTCTTCCTCTGAGTATTTTATTCGACAAATCAATGAAATCCGGAATATTCCCTACTGTGTGGAAAAGGGCTCTACTGGTTCCAATTTATAAGAATTCAGGCAATAGAGGCGAGGTCGATAATTATCGAGGAATTAGTAAATTATCGATAGTGAGTAAGGTGTTTGAGAGCATAGTTTATGATCATATGTTTAATAGCTTGCGTTCATCTATTATAGAATGTCAACATGGCTTTTTCTCGAAGCGATCCACCGAAACGAATTTGCTTGTTTATACCGAATATATTTGTAGTGCTTTGGATGATGGAGTTCAGGTAGACTCACTGTATTCGGATTTCAGCAAAGCATTCGATAAGGTTGACCATAATATTCTAATGATGAAGTTGGCGGCGATTGGTGTTCAGGGTAATCTGTTGAGATGGCTGGCTTCGTATATATGCTGTCGTAGTCAGCTTGTGAGTGTAAATGGCTATTTGTCTTCGGCGTTTGTAGTTACCTCGGGTGTCCCCCAGGGTTCACATCTTGGCCCCCTATTATTTTTGATATTTATCAATGACATCAAAGAATGTTTCAGGTATTCTGATTTCCTTTTGTACGCTGATGACCTCAAGATCTTCAGGAGGATAATTTCAGTTGAGGATTGCCTCAAGATACAGGAGGATCTCGAGAGATTTGTGGCCTATTGCCAAAATAATAAACTTAAACTCAACTTTGACAAGTGTGCATACATTTCTTTCACTAGGAAAAATTGTGGGATCAATTTTCGATACCGTTTGGGTGAGAATGTCGTTGTCAGGGTTGACCAAATAAGAGACCTGGGCATCCTCTTCGATTCAAGACTTACTTTTAATGCCCATTTTGATTTTGTGATTTCAAGTTCTAGCAAAACCTTAGGTTTCTTATGTAGATTATGCAAGGACTTTCAGGACGAGGCAGCTATAAAATCCCTATATTACTCCTTTGTTTGCAGTAAGCTCAATTATGGTAGTGTTGTTTGGTCTCCATACTATAGTGTTCACAAGCTGCGCTTTGAAAGACTGCAGAATAGATTTGTGAGATTTCTTCATTTTAAAATTACTAATGAATACGTTACAGTGGGCATTGGTGAGATTCGGGGTAGATACGGTATTCAGCCTTTAGAACAACGAAGAATAATTTCCGACTTGGTTTTTCTTTTCAAAGTCGTAATGAACTACTATGACTCACCGGAGATAGTGTCATTCGTGCATTATCATGTACCACAGAGGCAGACGCGAAGCAGGCAGCTTCTTCATAGTAGAGGTTTCAGGACAAATATTGGTAGGAACTCTCCTGTGACCAGAATGTGCGAATTTTTCAACAAATATGCCAATAATTTAAATATTTTCATTATGTCCTTATCCTCCTTCAGGAAGAAGTGTAAAACAATTTTTTGTTCATAAGACATTCCTTTTTTAGTAGTATGTAGGGGATTTCTCGAATAACTTATCATCTTTGTAGATTACTTATACTTTCAATAATTCTATTTTTATGTGGATGCTTTTTGGGTGTAACCTGTTTGTGTCCCTTTTCTTCAATAAATAAATAAATAAATAAATAGCAATGAGCACACCACCTCCATCCTTTTTTGAGCTTAATGTTATGGACCGATCCCTCCGAAAGACCGAGTATCTCCGCACGTCTATAACCTCCTCATCGAAGATTCCGCTATTCAACCAGGACTCGGCTATAAAAACTAAATCATGACCATTTGCACTTGAATTCAACTTAAAGTCATCCAATTTAGTCCTCAACCCACGAACATTTTGATAATAAGCACTTATTATCGAAGCCATTTTGAGCATAATAATCCATATAAAAAGTGACAAAAGAAAAACAAAGAAGTTCCTCACAGCCGATTCAGATCGTCTTCGGAGGAAATATGTATGATCCTAGAGGTTTCATTCTTTCGGATTAGAACATTACCGTTCTGAGTCCAAGCAAATTTGAATCCTTTATTCTTCGCGGTCTCACGAGCCTGTCTGAAAATCATTTTGCTCGCAAGCGTCAAATGCTCATTGATGTATAGCCTATCGGCTATTCCACCCACAGACACTCCTGCATGGGTTGTTTTTTCAGAAAGTCGCTTACTCCGGTATGCCGCAAGAAAATTGTCACGCGTTATTTTGGAAACGAATCGCACAACGATATTTTTGGGCTAATTCTTAACCTGAGTAGGGACCCTTGTTACGTAGTCTATGGTGACAGGTTCAATAGGGAACCGCAAGGAAGCACCAATTGTTGACACCACCTCTAATAAATTTTCGCCGGTTTTTTCAGGAACATTATGAATCTCAACGTTGTTTTGTCTATTAAATCGTTCAGCACCATCCAGTCTTGAAGTAAGCGTAGATATTTGATTTTTCAATAACGAATTTTCATTCTCAAGCTTGGTGACAGCAGCAATCACATTGTTGAACTCTAGTAGCCTATCCTCGAAATCCGTTATTTTGTCGCAGCAGAAATTTACAGACTGTTTCAAAACCCTCACCTCTTTGGTAAGCTGAGAAATCATGTGGGTCAAATTCGCCGGAGTCGATCCATCCACTGACTCATTGGTCCCATCCTTCGCCACACTCACTCGAGAAAAGTCGCGCGATTGACGCCTCATCGAAATTGTCTG
The DNA here is from genome assembly GCA_937662695.2 of Halyzia sedecimguttata. NCBI lineage: Eukaryota > Metazoa > Arthropoda > Insecta > Coleoptera > Coccinellidae > Halyzia > Halyzia sedecimguttata. The sequence goes on from OW569418.2 coordinate 14,223,700, forward strand.
CGGTGACCCCGACACAGCTGACCGGGAACTCCCTCGAGCATCTGGGAGATCCACTCTGCAAGAAGAACATCTCCATCCCGCACCGGGAAATCCCTTGATAACCGCCAGCTGACCTTTCTTAACATCACAACACGTTCCATTCGTGTGATATGTACCACCACAAAAACCGACACAGCTGACACCTGGGTTCCTCCTTGTTATGGATTCTTCACAAGTTTTACAAGAAGACATCATTTAAATGGAAAATACACGAAGAAACCCTCGAACGAAATGAATGAAATCCAATCTCCAATGACGAACACAAATGAATTGAAACTTCAGTAGGAAAAATTGAAATTTAACAAAGTATTCAGATACACTTCTGTAGATAATTGACGGAGCGCTCGATACACGTGTACTTCGATCGATACCGCAAACTCACATATAGATCATTATCTCAGCCTTTATAAGACATGAATACATTTCGTACATTTTAATGACAGACTTGAGTAATGGGAGAAACCTCTAAGATCACAGAATTCTTAATTCTGACATATGTATTCTATCGGAATTTGAATTCGTTAAATACCTAATAATATACAAAAAAAGTGGGAAAGCCCTATGAACAGGAGCTTTTTGGCACTCTTGTTCAAACTTTGACAAATCATATCTCCGAAAGTATTGGTAAGAGTGATTCTTATGATAGAACTTCATCATAACAGAAATTAAATTCAAACATCATAAAAGAATTGGAATTCAACAAGAGTGCTAAAAATTATTTATCCAAAATCAACTGACCAATTCTACCCAACAACGAACTTATCCGAGATACTCATTCCTCAAATCTATGATGAACGAGATATTCATTCCTCAAATCCACTCTGAGAATTATATTATATCAATTCAAACAGCCAATATTCCAGTTTTGTTTTTACTGGAAATATTCTGAACTCACTATTTTAACTAATCATTATCATTCCCATCATGATATAGATTAACCATAGGCATTAAAATATCACCCAAAAAATATGATATCATATTATAATCCTCATAATTCTGTTATGTCAAGTTGACACGTATGAGCACAGATCATATAATAATTCATTGATAGAACAATTATAGCATTCTGTGAAAACATAGAATTACGATTTATTATTGAAATTTTGAAAAATCATATCTCCGAAAGTATTAGCTTTTTAGAGCTAAAAATGAAATCAATAGATTCCTACGTTGAAACTGTATCTTGAAAAAAAAAAAAAAAAAGCACTGACGTGAAGTCAGTACTCTTTGGCGCGCGTGTTCACGGTGGCTAATTTGAATTGAATGATTCAAAAATTATCAGTGCTGTATCTAAGCTGCCATCAGGATAGAGTAACAAAGTTGGAAAAGAACACAAGTGACTCCCCTTAGTCGCACAAGCTCCTAGAAGATTTGGGAGGGTCAGTATAATCCTAATCATGTTTATAGCATGCGCGCCAAAGCAGATTGTCTTTTTACACTTTTTCTTTCATTGTTAAGTCAATCTGCTTTTGCGCGCGTGCTATAAACATGATTAGGATTATACTGACCCTCCCAAATCTTCTAGGAGCTTGTGCGACTAAGGAGAGTCACTTGTGTTCTTTTCCAACTTTGTTACTCTATCCTGATGGCAGCTTAGATACAGCACTGATAATTTTTGAATCATTCAATTCAAATTAGCCACCGTGAACACGCGCGCCAAAGAGTACTGACTTCACGTCAGTGCTTTTTTTTTTTTTTTCAAGTTCCTTTAACAAATATAGCTATCAATACAGTTTGGCTGTTAGTTTTACCGTAGATCAGAAAAAAATTCGGTTGTGGGTCCTCCGTTAAGGACGAAATTGCATCTTCTCCAAATCCGAACGCATTTTAATATAGATCTACCGAATATAGTTATTTATAAATTCGCCTCAGGGCCACCATACAGACATTTCAAATCGGAAACAACGCTATTTCCCCCAAACTGACTTGTGTCCGTGCACTGAATTGACATGAATATTCTTTTAAAACCTCACAATATCGGCTCATTACTCCCAACATAACCCAAACAACCCAAAACCATTCACTTCTCGTCAGCGCAAGCGCAGTATACTCGTGGCTGCAAGTCCTCCCAAAATTACACACCTCACAAAAAACTCCGATTCTCCAACACTAATGGTTCAGGAGATATCGCTTCTTGAATCCACGCATGCGCTGACCCTCACCAGGGCATTCTATAGCGGAAAAGCATCCGCCACCCCAAAACCCCAATCCTCTCTGACGAAAGCACCACCAGTTAAATCACTGATGGTCTGCTCATGCGCATAACGAAAAATGCCCGTAAGGGGTTACATCCATTTCGAAATTAGCCCCAGGGCCACGGTACGGACACTTTAACTCTGAAACAACGCTACAGCCCCCAAACTGACTTGTCCTTGCACTGCATTGCTATGAATATTTTTTTAAAACCTCATAATATCGTCTCAGCACTCCCAACATAACCCATCCAACCCAAAAACAGTCACTTCTCTTCTGCGCATGCGCAATCTACTCGCGGCTAAAAGTCCTCTCAAAATAACACACCTTACAAAAAACTCCGATTCTCCAACACTAGTGGTTCAGGAGATATCACATCTTTAATCCACGCATGCGCAGACCCTCAACAGGGGATTCTATAGAGGAATAGCATCCGCCACCCCAAAACCCTAATCCTCTCTGACGAAAACACCACCAGTTAAATTACTGATGGTCTGCTCATGCGCATAACGAAAAATGCCTGTAAGGGGTAACATCAATTTCAAAATTAGCCCCAGGGCCACGGTACGGACACTTTAACTCGGAAACAACGCTACATCCCCCAAACTGACTTGTCCTTGCACTGAATTGCTATGAATATTCTTTTAAAACCTCATAATATCGACTCAGCAACCCCACATTAACCCATCCAACCCAAAAACAGTCACTTCTCTTCTGCGCATGCGCAATCTACTCGCGGCTAAAAGTCCTCTCAAAATAACACACCTTACAAAAAACTCCGATTCTCCAACACTAGTGGTTCAGGAGATATCACATCTTTAATCCACGCATGCGCAGACCCTCAACGAGGGATTCTATAGAGGAATAGCATCCGCCACCCCAAAACCCTAATCCTCTCTGATGAAAACACCACCAGTTAAATCACTGATGGTCTGCTCATGCGCATAACGAAAAATGCCTGTAAGGGGTAACATCAATTTCAAAATTAGCCCCAGGGCCACGGTACGGACACTTTAACTCGGAAACAACGCTACATCCCCCAAACTGACTTGTCCTTGCACTGAATTGCTATGAATATTCTTTTAAAACCTCATAATATCGACTCACCACTCCCAACATAACCCATCCAACCCAAAAACAGTCACTTCTCTTCTGCGCATGCGCAATCTACTGGCGGCTAAAAGTCCTCTCAAAATAACACACCTTACAAAAAACTCCGATTCTCCAACACTAGTGGTTCGGAAGATATCGCATATTTAATCTACGCATGCGCAGACCCTCATCAGGGATCTGAATTCTATGGAGGAATAGCATCCGCCACCCCAAAACCCCAATCCTCTCTGACGAAAACTACAGCAGTTAAAGGACTTCTCATCTGCGCATGCGCAATACGGAAAATGCCCGGAAAGGGCAGCATGAACCTCAAAAACATATGTTTCGGCATTAAAAGCAAAGTATTCCGCAAAATAGTAGTAATTTTTTTATTTTTTTCATGTCACGTGATCTTCACGAAATTTTGCAAAAGTGTTTGCTTTGGTCTTTTGCATCTAACTACTGAGTTTCAATTTAATCAGATCAGTATTTTTCGAGTTATCGTGAAAACAAAATTTTCAAATTTTCAAAATTTTTTTTTGCCACTTTAGGGCCGTCCGTTCAACACAAAACTTCGCAGGCATATAAAGGTCATGATTCTACAATCTGATGCCAAATTTCAAAAAGATCGAGTGATCGGTTCCGGAAATATTCATAAAAAACGTTTTTATTAAAAACGGCCTTAACTCCGAAACCGCTCGGTCGATTTCGCCCGTTAACGAACTTGTCCGAGATATTTACGCTACGAAACTACCCTGCAAATTTCAACGCTCTAAGTCGTTCCGTTCGAGAGTTATCGTGCTAACGGCCGGACCGGCCGGCCGGCCGGACCGGACGGACAGAATTGAATTTGACCTCGAATTCTTCATCAGGGAGTCGAACCCAATCGTTTGAGACCATTTTCGAAAAAAAATTCGAAAAATACAGACATTGTGACGAAATGATAGCACGCTGTTCCTTGCGGAACACGCGCGCAAAAATGTAATTTGAAATTTGTAATCTAAAAAAAAATTTTGTTACTCCGAAACCATTTCGCTGATTTTGCCCAACAACGAACTTAGCCGAAATATTTATCTCCCAAACCTACTCTGAAAATTTCAACTGTCTAGCTCAGTGCGTTCGAGAGATATCGTGCCTACGGCCGGACATAATCAATTTCGACCACGGATTCGAACTAAATCGTTTAAGGCCATTTTCATCAAAAAAATTCGAAAATTACAGACATTTGGGCAAATTGATAACATCTGTTGCGAGGAACAAAGGCGCCAAAAATAAAGGCTTGCAATTGAAAAAAAAATATGATGATATACTTTAGAAAAATTGGTTCAAGCCCTGTGGACAAGAGCTTTGGCGCTCTCGTTCAAATTTTGATCAATCATATCTCCGAAAGTAATGGTTTATCAGAGTTGGAAATGATATCAATGGATTCTTATGATAGAATTGCATCATAAAATGAAATAAATTAAATAGGAATACATTGATATCAGTCCAGACTCGGAGAAACCAATAATTTGTCAAAGTTTGAACAAGAGCGCCAAAGCTACTGTCCGCAGGGCTTTCCCACTTTTTCAATTTGGCTTTTATGCTTCAATTTTCAAGAATTTTCTCAATTATCGTAATTAAATTCAAAACGTAGGTCTATGACCCATCTGATGTTGGATTTACATACATCAGGAAATTATAATTAGAGTATTCTATGAAATCATAATCTAGAATTGAGAATACTTAATTATTGAAATTTTGAAAAATCATATCTTCGAAAGTATTAGTTTGTTAGAGTTGAGAATGATATCAATGGATTCTTATGATGAAATTGCATCTTAAAAAAAATTAAATTTAAAATTTTAAAGTAAAATAAATTTTTTTTTGTTACTCAGAAACCACCAGGCTGATTCTGTCCAATAACGAACTCAACTGAGATATTTATCTCCCAAACCTGTTCTGGAAATTTCTACTGTCTAGCTCATTCTCTTCGAGAGTTATCGAGTAGACGGCTGGATGGACAGCCGGACAGAATGGATTTTGACCATCGATTCTTGATCAGTGAGTCGAACCAAATCGTTAGACCATTTTCAGCCAAAAATTCGAAAATTACAGACATTTGGGCAAATTGATAAGCACTCTGTTCCGAGGAACAACAGCGCCAAAAATGAGAAATTCGGTAAAAGTTTATTAAATAATAATTCATAGATGGAATAATCAGCATTCTGTGAAGTCATAGAAGTACGATTAATTATTGAAATTTCGGAAAATCATATCTGCGAAAGTTAGCTTGTTAGAGTTGAAAATTATATCAATAGATTTTCATGGTGAAGCTGCATCTTAAAAAAAAATTGAATTAGAAATTTGTACTGTAAAAAAATATTTTTTTCTTATTCCGAAACCATTAGGCCGATTTTGCCCAATAACAAACTCAACCGAGATATTTATCTCCCAAACCTACTCCGAAAATTTCAACTGCCTAGCAGATTTTGTTCGAGAGTTATTGTAGAATCAAAATTTAGAAATTTTTTGAAAATTTTTTTGCCACTTTACGGCTATTCGATCAATACAAAACTTGATAAAACTTTGATAAAGGTCATGATTCTACAATTTGATGCTAAATTTCAGATAGATCGAGTTTTCATTTCATTCCTCATTTTCAGAAAATTCCGTCAAATTGTTGAAAAATTCCAATGAATTGTACTTAGGAACACTTGAAGGGATCGAAATGTATAAGAGAAAAGATATTTTTCTCAATGATGATCTAACCCCTATTAACAACTCATTATTCTCACCCATCGGTGTATGACTAAGGGTATAGTGTCAACCCATACTGAGTGTAGAAATTTATAGCACGCTTAAGTAACGCTTCGTCTTTGAAGATGGAAACATTGTTCCCGAAACACATGTCAGATGATAAAACCTGTAGTGGACAAGATTGTAGTTACTTTTGTAGTGTTTCTAACGCAGCAGCAATTTATAAATAATAATTTTTTCTATTTGATTAATATTTTTCAGAGTTTGGGAGAGAAAACTCGGAAAGGTTGATTATTTGGTGAAATATCAGGAGGATATGGAGGAAGTGGTGACGTTTCCTAGCCTTGTTCAAGAATTTCTTCCCGAGTGTATTATTAGTCATTAATAAATATTTATATCTTACTACAAATCCGCACGAAATTATTTGGTTACCCGATACAACGTGATCTGAATAAACGTTAGCACCCAAATATTCCCATTCCCATTCACATTTTCTATTCGAACTCCAATCCAGAAAACCGCAAAGGTGAAGCGACAAATATACGATGCATCAACCATGGCATTCTTCCAATAGAACGTCAGAATCGCGAACTCTTCATCATCTCTCATTTTCTAATATTATAAGCTTTACGAAACCGCTTATCCGATTCAAACTGGAATAAACTCATCCCTAGCGCGTTCGATAAAATTCCCACCTTTCCCGAGTTCGATAAAATATCAGGAAAGGCTCGGGGCAAACGAATATCGCACCCAACTGGAAGCTCGAATAAAATTCGGCGGTTTCCGTTTGGTCTTGAGCTCGCTTCATTTCATGCGTTTATTTCAGACATCGCCACTATTTTTAAAAGTAAAACATCCTATACTTGAGTTATTTATGCTAACCCACTTCGAGTTTCAGTAATACGGCAAATAGGAGGCTCTGGAGCCAGTTCGGTGCAGTTTGAGGAAGCGTCAGCTACTTGATTTTCGCGGACAGTGTTCGAAATGTCGATTTCCTGAAACGCGTCGTGTGACCCCTTTCTTAATTTGCGCAAATATCGCGAGTTACCTCAAGAATTGTGAGTTTTTGGAACTGCACGAAGATGCCAGTTTTCCAGAAAAGCAGGCCCAGGTCCAAGTCTCTGACCAGGAAGGAGATTTCCCTAGCCAGATTAGAGAATTTCCGGAAAGAAGTCATCACAGATTACCACACTGTGCCTCTCGGTAAGTTGGTTTGCGCTTATTGATAAGTGTTGTTTAAAAATGAGAAGGTAAACAGAATACGAATGATATGTAGGATGGAATCAAGGAGAGGTAGTTGCGTCTGTGACAGATAAAATGGAGATCAATTCATTCAGTGTACAACTCTATGTTCTTTATGAACAGTATTATTTAGCAAAATACGAGTAGAATGACTGCTAAGGGATCTAATGTTTTAATTTTTGAAATCATAGACTAAGGCACCCGTTTTTATAATCAACACTAGTGGAACTTTTTACATTTTACAGTCTTCTTTTAAAATGAAATCGTTTTCATTCATCTGAATTTTACGATAGAGAGGCGCAAACATGCTTTAAGAATTGAAAGTTTCACATCAAACAGAAATATCACCTTTTTTACATTATTGAACGGTTTTTTTCTGGGTTTTCTCTCCCAAACTCTGAAAAATATCTATAAAATAAAAATTGATTATTTTGTGATTTGTTTCTGCGTAAGAAACACAGGATATTTGTCAGAAGCAATCAATTGAACAATGTTGCCTAACAAACAACAACGAAACAACATCAACGAAGAAACAACTATATCGTAACGTTTCGGAGTCTATATCAGACTCCTTCGTCAGACGCTCAATGAAAATCGTTAGAATTATTTTGTTGATAGTTATTTTGTGAAATTCAAGAATTGTCACAAATAATTCTAACGATTTTTCATTGAGCGTCTGACGAAGGAGTCTGATATAGACTCCGAAACGTTACGATATATTTGTTTCTTCGTTGATGTTTGTTAGGCAATATTGTTCAATTGATTGCTTCTGACAAATATCCAGTGTTTCTTACGCAGAAGCAAATCAGAAAATAATTAATTTTTATTTTATAGATATTTTTCAGAGTTCGGGAGAGAAAACCCAGAAAAAAACCGTTCAATAATGAGTATACCTCCCACAGTATCCTTTAATGATTACCTTTTTTACAATCTGATAAACCATCTCCTGTCATTTGAAAATTCAGTGCCTGTTAAAAATTGAAAGTTTTCGTACTTGTATGTCATGTCTTCAAGCGATTCTTTGTTGGGAAGCATTAGTATAGTGATTCTGATAATGAGATATTCGCCATCAGAAGGCGAAATGTTCAATAAATACATTTTTCGTCGACCTCTATGAAAAGTGACATTTTACGTACCTATTGATTTGCGGCCGTAAAATCGACTATTATTGAAGGCAAGTACTTGGCGGACGAGAAAGTACTTTCCCGTCCACAAATTTACTTTCTCGTCCGATGTGAACTATGAATACGGCATGATACGATTCAATACAAACATAAGTGTAAGTGTCGTTTGCTATTGTGGAATTATTTAAGAGAAATTAATAAAAATGTGGAGGTCGACGAAGAAATGTAATATACACCCAGGCGAAAAACTGTCTATTGTCTCGCCTGCTTGCTATCCTCGGCGCCGCCTCGGATAGCAATTTGCTCGACTCGACTATGATAGTTTTCTTCCTTGGTGCATAATCACTATTCCATGTATATTGAACGAATATTGTTAGATTTTTCTGGCAAACATCGCGCTACATTTTCTCCAAATTTTCGAATTTTTTGCGGAAAATGATCCCAAACGATTAGGCTCGACTCAATGTCGAAGAATTCGTGGTCAAATTTGATTCTGTCTATCCGGCCATTGCCACGATAGATAGCGACTTGAAATTTTAACAGTAGGTTGCGGATCAGAATTAGACGGTTAATGGGTATAATCGACCAAACGGTTTCCGAGTGCAAATTTTGATTTCAAACGATATATGTAGATCCGCTCGAATTGAAACTTCGTAATTAGTTGTAGGATGCCGGCAGAAAAACTTTCGCAAAATTTTGTTAGGATCGTATCACTAAAAATTTTTGAAACAATTATTGAAAAATTGGTGGGAAAATAGGAGTGTCCAATACAGGAGAATGGACAATAGAATTCATCATGGAAAATTCGATTAAGAGTGTCCAATCTCAGCCCACTATAGAGATAGCCTGGAACTGGAACACAGTCTGACAACGCCGCAATTAATCGTCTCTTGAGGCATACTCCTTCAATGCGGTAGCGCTGGATTTTGATGAAATTTCGACTATTTCATCATTTTTCAAATGATTTACTGTCGAAAAATTATGAGGACTACAATAAGATCTTATTTATGATGAATATTTACCGATAAAACAGTTTAAAACAATGTAATTACGAGATGAAGTGTTGTGATTTTGGACACTTTGGGATTTAAAATAAAAAACTAGAAGAGAGCACGGATTTTCAACTTCAGATTCGGTATCTACAACCCAAAATTAGCAAGTGAGTAAATTTTCAGGACGATGGGACAGTTATGGGATGCTACAAGTCTATGTGAATTCAGAATATCAATTCAATGTTACAAAGAGTAAATTCACATTAAATTATTTTTTGAACTGTGTAAAAATGTTGATAAAATAAATTGATAAATTCCGAATCTGAATCCCCATTAATTATATTTCTTGAAATCAAACTTACTAGCTTGCCCGTTACTAGCTCAGTGACTTATGCTAGCAAGTCTGTTCGTCCGCCTAGGAAACACCTTACCTAAGTAATACGCCTCATAGAGCGCCTAAGTAAAAAGTATACTACTCCTGAATGTATCCCAAATCATTGATCTGATGGCAAAGATAAAACCTCTTATTCCCTATCTATATATTCCAACTTTACAAATAAATATTTCAGTAATATATACAAGGACCAATGGTAAGTCTGAGATCGATGAGGCACTTATCTTTGCAGTCTGGGTTCGATAGATGAGGTAGGGCCGTCCAAAATGTCACATGTAGATGTACGTTCTCTTCGGAACAAAGGTACTCTGGTAGTAAGGAAGTTGTCTTCAACTGTTATTCCAGGACTAAGTTGTTCCTATTAGATATTCCACCAGGTATATGCTCAGGTATTAGATATTCCACCAGATTTGTGTTGAGGTATTAAGATATTCCACCAGTTTATGCTCCGGTACCAAGAAAGTTCTCTCCAATTGTTCAATCCGGAACTAAGAAAGTCGTAACCCAAATGTTCACTCCGGAACTAAGAAAGTTGTCTCCGGAACTAAGAAAGTCGTCTCCGGAACTAAGACGCCTTTTAAATAGACGTCTTGTAAGAAACAAATAAATTTCCAATCCACACGATTATAATGGATTACGGTAGTACTTTAATTTGCTAAACTCTCTGGTGAGATGTTAACGCTTTGACTTTCAGTACTCGAAAAGAAAACAAAGATGTCCGCTTGAGATTGCGTGACGCTGATCGTGCGCATGCGAAACATAAACTCTATCAACGCGCTGGGCGATACATAGAATCTAGGCAAGGCGTTTTTGAGTGTGAATTGAAGCTACCCGTAGAGAGTTTTTCGCGATTAAAACGGTAATCAATGGTGGAGCATTTTGTAACGTTACACACACCACTTACCGGGGAAAAAAATTTTGAGGAAATTTTTTTTTATTGAAGGAATAAAATGCCAAAATTTTTTTTAAAGTAATTTTGAAAAATGATGAAGAGAAAATTTTTTTATTGATAAATGCGAAATTGAAAGACAGGCCAATTTGTTGAAAGAAAAGTTAAACTTACAGGCCACACAGCATAACTGAATCATAAATATAGGAGAAGTTTATACGGTGCACAAAGAGAAACCAAAACACAAAAAGAAACGAGTTTAAAGTTTGCGGAACTAGCAGTGGGTTGACAGTTGTTCGTCACCCAAGTCGAGCAGTGCGATTAAGCGCAATCCAGATAAGCAAAATCCTCGTATACCCGACGTTCCAACAAAACCTCACAACACCGATCTGTAACATAGATGTACGACACAAGAGAAAATGTTAAAAGCGCCGTTTAGACGCTGAAGGCCATTTCCATCGGAAAAGGGTCGAGAGCGTTGCGGAGCATACGCTGTCGGCCGACTAAACGTCGCACATGCCCAAGCATTAACTAAAGTCAATGACGAAAATAATTATTTATTTCTCGAAATTTTCGAAGAAATCGGGGTTGAGAAAAAATATTAACATCTCAAATAAAAAGAGAATAAGTGCATAGAAGCTCCAAAACTAGTCATCATAGCCTCCGCAAATAATAAAAAAAGTGAACCACTCACTTCGAGACGAGAACTGAGTGGCCAGGGCATGGAGGTTTATGGATTGGAAACCAAAACCACTAAAAGACTCCCATCATCCTGTGTCGGTTTCAGCGAACACAAGACGATGTCAATTCCGAGAAGGTAAAAAAAAGAAAAAGTACTAAATCGGTAAGTTCGCAGGTGAAAATCGGAAGATGATGCGTATAGTTATTGTAAAACAATACCCACACGAGCCAAATCCCGAGATCACCTAGCGAGGCAGTCAAAATCGGTAATAATTGACAATGTCAATAATCAGGCAAGGGAAGAGATACTTGCACATCCTGTGTGAACACAAGCTGATGCCAAGTGCCGAAATAGCGTTAGGTAGTAGTTGTTATAAAGTTAAAGTAGTCATTAGACAAAGACAGGATCTAAGACGTGTAGATATAAGAAAAGGTATGTGTCCACTCATCGACAGGTAAGATAGTCTACACGAATCAAAACCTGAGATCATCCAGACTAAGGTACTCAAAATCGGTAATAATTGGCAAAAATCAATGGTGGATTAGGTAAAGATATTTCTTCCTGGAGCATTGAAGGATGACGAGTGGCACGATGCAGACAAAAAAATTACAAAATTAAATTTTCCTTTATAGGACGAGGAGTGTGATGCACTGTAAGAAAAAAATATCAGGTTAGGTACTATCGATCATATTCTGAGGCGTCTCTCCAATTTCCTAAGCTCAAGATTTACAGCTAATTTATTTCACAGTAGATGTTAAATGTGTATGTGTAGATGATCTAACTAATAATATCAAGAGATCACTTCCCAACCCAGCCTCTCCTATGAAGTGATACTTAATATTTGAAAATAATGGAAGTTAAATTAGAGAAACAGCTCAGAATCCCGGAAATGCGTAGGGAAGGAAAGATAAGTTTGGGCGCCAGCGATTAAGAATCGCGAATTAGGTTCTTTATAAGGTAGCGGAAATAGGGATAGATAATAGGAATAGGTAATAGGGATAGATAATAGGAATAGGTAAGTTAAGGAAAGAGAAGTGTTCGTCTGTCGGTACAAACAACAACTGTATCCAAAGATACGACCAAAAGAATCTCTACGAGACTCACAGATTTAAGAAAACTTCAAAGTAAGTCACGAGCTACGCTCAAATTTCCAATAAGGTACTGCATAGCAGCTCTAAACTTCAAAAAATTGATAGGCAGTAAGATACGGTAATTGCCATCAGGCAGGTAAAGATACGATAATTGTCATAAGACACGATAAACGGTAAGTGTCATAAGACATAAGAGATAAGATAGCTGCCAAATTGAAGGCTTGAGAAAGCTTCAAAGCAAACTGCAGACTACGCTCAAATTTCCAATCAAGGTACTGCATAGCTGCTGTGAACTTCAAAAATGAATCTCAACCCTCATGAAATTGTCAGGTAAACAAGAAAAAAAAAATATATATATATACATTTGTACCAACTAGACAGACACTTGCCTTGCGATAGAGGAAGGAGGAAAGGTATTAGGAACTCAAGATACAAAAAAAAACAATCATCATCCCTATCCTGAATCATCTCCACTTTCGTCACTTTGTGTAACGTCCAATTTAATATGTTTTACGTGGAAATCGCCAAGATCATTTCCACTCAAGTCTTTCAAATTATAAACTAACGGAGACACGACTCTATGAACAATGCAAGGCACAAACTTAGGAGCGAGCTTAGCTGAGAAATTCTTAGTCGCATCGGAAAGTACAAAGTTCTTTTTCCAAACCCTGTCACCAACATGAAACTGAACATCACGTTTTCTCAAGTTATATCGATTAGAATTCCTCTTATAAGCTTGAAATATTTTCCGTTGTACGGATTCATAGAGATCAGGTAATTTTCTCTGCAAAAATGGATCTAAAACTTTATTACGGACTTCAATTGGATTATTTGCATTCTCTGAAATTTTACCATGAAAAGCGCCATCAGTTGTTACATTTCTCATAAAATATAGGTAGGAGGGAGAAAATCCAGTGACTTCATGTTTACTTAGTCTAATAGCTGGGGCTATATGGTATATGTTCTGATCCCAAGTTTTATGGTTTTCATGTATGAAGGATCTTATAGCCGTTGTAATCATTCTATTCACACGTTCTGTCGGATTTATTTGCGGAAAATACCTCGCGTTGTACCAAATCTTTTGGACATTATATTGTCTAGCTAAATTCTTAAACTCTTTTGAAATGAATTGTGCTCCGTTATCAACTACAATTATCTGAGGGACACCAAAAATAAGAAAGACCTGAGTTTCAATAAACTTAACGATACCTTTGGCAGTTGCTCGAGCCATGGGATGCACAAGCACGAATTTGGTGAACCAATCCGTAACGACTAGTACATATTGATTCCCATTCTTTGATCTGGGATATGGTCCCAGTAAGTCTGCCGAAATCAACTGAAATGGAAAACTGATATTCCTGTATTTACCTGTTAAACCTGCTTGAGGAAGGTTATCTGACTTACACGAAGCACAGATTTTACAGTTTCTGATATATTTCTTAACTGAATCACGCATCTTTGGCCAATAATAAAGATAAGATAATCGGGATAATGTCTTACAAACACCAAAGTGCGCTGCAACAGGATCATCATGATATTTCTTCAATAACTCTAATCTATTAGCAGTAGGAATAACAATCTTCCACTCAGGGGAGTCATCAGATAATCTGGACTTACAAAATATATGTTTATACAACACGTTACCATTAACACGGAAATCAGGATAGAGACGAGGATTACTTGTTACGTTTTCCAGCATTTCTCGATACCACCGGTCAGGCTTCAATGCACCAAGGTCCAATACAGAAGTCTCTACAGACTCAGGAATGCGTGATAATGAATCGGCAACAGTATTCAGTGAACCGCTACGATGTATGATCTTGAATTTATGGCATGACAATCTGATTATCCATCTAGCCAGTCGCGGAGAAGGGTTCTTCATTGAATGCAGCCACTGTAGAGAAGAATGATCAGTTATAACAGTGAATTCAGTACCTTCAATATATGGGCGAAATCGATCTATTGATAGTAAAATTGCAAGGCATTCCTTTTCGGTTGTTGTATATTTACGTTGACATTTGTTCAAGGTTTTACTAAAGAAGGCAAATGGGATGTTCTAAACCGTCCGTTTCCTGAAAAAGTACCCCACCAACCCCTACGTCTGAAGCATCACAAGCTAGGTAAAATCGCTTAGCAAAATCTGGGCTAGCCAGAACAGGAGTGGATGATAGAATTTTTTTAATACTGAGGAAAGCTTCATCAGCCTCCTTAGTCCAAACAATAGATTGACACTTCCGGCGTCCTTTTAGCAGGTCAGAAATGGGGGAGCATACGGTAGCAAAATCTTTTAAAAATCGGCGATAATAACCTACTAAACCAATTAAACGTCTTATTTGGGTAGTGTTGGTTGGTACAGGATAATTCAGAATAGATTCAACCTTTTCAGGGTCAGTTCTCAGACCTTGTTCATCGACGAGAAAACCCAAGAACTTCAACGAAGGACGACAGAATTTGCACTTATCAAAATTTACAGTCAGGTTAGCCTCTCTAAGCCGCTTGACCAATTCCCTCAAAACTCTAAGATGGGTCTCAAAATCAGGTGTCACGATGATAACGTCATCTAAGTAGTAAAATACAAAGGGTTCCAATGAAGGGCCAATGACCACGTCCATAAGTCTACATAGAGCTTGGGCGGCATTATTTAAACCAAAAGGTAAAACGTTGAAACAAAATAGTCCTCTACCCGGGACTGAGAATGTGGTCTTAAGTTTGGACTCTTCATCGAGCGGAATTTGAAAGAAAGCGGATTTTAAATCAATAGACGATATGTATGAAGCATTGTTCACCTTACTAACGATCGTGTCTATTAATGGCATGGGATATGAATCTTGAACAGTTACCGAATTTAATTTCCTACTGTCAAAACAAAGCCTGAACGTTCCATCTTTCTTGCCGACGAGCCAAAGAGGAGATAACCAGGGAGAACATTCAGTGACTGGTCGAATGATATCAAGTTTTAGCATCTCGTCAATCTGACTGTTCAAAACGGACTGCATCGCGGGCGATAGAGGATATTGTCTTTGCCTAATAGGAGGACCTTCAGTCTTGATGGAATGTGTTAACAAATGTGTCCTACCGATTTTATCTTTAGGCCCAATGGACTTAAATAAATTTACTACTTCTTGCTGTTTCTCCATTTGAAAATCTGATAGATTATCTGTGGGTTTAAGCGGGTGCAGCTGTAGAAGTTACTGAGGAATTGAAAGAAAAGTTAGTAAAATCCACAGCGATATTAAACGTTTTAATAAAGTCCATTCCTAGTATCATACGATGGGAGATTGTAGGGACCACATGGAACTTCAAAGACATAGTCGAGTTGTTAACTTTAATAGGTAGACAAACATATCCCAATGTACTCTGCAACTGGCCATCTGCTGTAGTCAAGTGTATAGATACGTCGTAATTCAAAGATAAATTCAGTTTCTTTAAGAGATAGAGAGAGGGAGAGCCAAGAATAGAGACATTGCTTCCGCTATCGAGCAGTGCTAACACTTTCTCTTCAGAGATACCGACATTGATATAGGGTCTATTGTCGCCCTGTTTATGCAACAGTAGTGGGCATGCGGAATTAGCCTTAACATTTTCAAAGTTAAATTCGTTGTTTCTAACTGGAGTATTACTGGAGAGGTTTGAACTGGGTGGTTTTGAAAGAGAGTTGTTATAAAAATTCTCGATTGTTCTCGAGCAGTCGTTCCAGTCATCTTTACAGAAACTGTTTATTGTCTCTTGTTCTTTTGAGTGGCAGATGGTTTTGAGGTACTTGGCTGCATCACCCGTTCTGCCGACCGATGACCAGCTTGTACGTTTTTTGAACAATAATAACATTTTGACTTAACTATGCCTCGCTTACCACAACCGTAACAGAAAATCACCCTTGGTTTTCTACATACATTATATGTGTGTCCGTTGACACCACAATTCCAACATTGAACCATAGATACCTCGGCAATTGATAAACTTTTGGAAAATTTCTGTTGGAGATCACCCAGTCGTAAGATATCCTCAATCCTTTTACATAATGAAGTTAATTTGGCCACAGTATCTATATCCTGAAGCACTAATGCTTTAACAAAATCGGGAAGCAAGTTGGTTCTAATGATCCCTACCATTTCTCTCTCTGAAGGTTTTGTATTTAATCGGTAAAATTTAGCTTCTAGTGATGTTATAAAAATGGTAACATTTTCGCCTAATTTCTGTTTACGAGACTTTATTTCGCTCATTATCCTCTCGTCATAATTTGAAGGTAAAAAGGCGTCCTTCAGACCATCCACCAGGTCCGACCAGGTCTTAAAGGTACTACGAATAAAATGGTTGTGCCACCATGTCCAAGCGTCAAACTCAAAAAGATCCGAAGCTGACTCGAAGAGGTCAGCATCTGTACAACCACGTGAAACCTTAAGGGTATCTATCAACTCGAGAAATGGCATTAGAGGCTCTCTACCGGAGAATTTTTTAAAAGCCCACTTATAAATGGAAACCTTTTTTGAAGAAACGGTGGTATTGCTTAATGTGGGAGCTTTGGTAGGTGTTGAAGTAACAGGAGCTGCTGAAGGCATTTTACGTTCGTCCAACTCTGATTCTAAGGTAATGATTTGGAACAATAGAGATCTTTTCTGTTTTTCATCAGAATCTTCTTCAACAGAAATTCTGTGTAACCTAGCTGAACAGTGAGTTAAACGGTCTATGATCCGTTTATAATCGTTTTCTGAAGATGTAACAGATAAGTTAGAAATCAAGGTGGATATTTCAGTAATTGACCTTTTTAACTCTGTGAAACTGGTTTCTAACTGGTAATCATCCCTTAATTCAATAAAACTACGATCGCCCTTTTCCTGAGCAAGCAAGCCCCTCAAAAGCTTACGCTTCTCATCCACAGTTGTTGGTATCTCTTTGCCTATCCGTATTGTCAGTTCATAACTCAACTCGTGAGACTTCAAGTTGTTGGGATTCATGATTCAATTATTCAGATAACAATGAGATGAAAAAGCAATAAGGTAAAAGTTGAAAGATAGTTCAAACATAAAAGAAAATAATGAACTCGAATCTCAGACCCACGACGAAGTCACCCTCACCATCAGAAAAACAGCAGAAACACACCCAGGAAAAAATATCACTCAAAAAATAGGTTACTCGGGCCCCACACGTTGTGCGCCAGTGAAATCAAACTTACTAGCTTGCCCGTTACTAGCTCAGTGACTTATGCTAGCAAGTCTGTTCGTCCGCCTAGGAAACACCTTACCTAAGTAAAATGCCTCATAGAGCGCCTAAGTAAAAAGTATACTACTCCTGAATGTATCCCAAATCGTTGATCTGATGGCAAAGATAAACCTCTTATTCCCTATCTATATATTCCAACTTTACAAATAAATATTTCAGTAATATGTACAAGGACCAATGGTAAGTCTGAGATCGATGAGGCACTTATCTTTGCAGTCTGGGTTCGATAGATGAGGTAGGGCCGTCCAAAATGTCACATGTAGATGTACGTTCTCTTCGGAACAAAGGTACTCCGGTAGTAAGGAAGTTGTCTTCAACTGTTATTCCAGGACTAAGTTGTTCCTATTAGATATTCCACCAGGTATATGCTCAGGTATTAGATATTCCACCAGATTTGTGTTGAGGTATTAAGATATTCCACCAGTTTATGCTCCGGTACCAAGAAAGTTCTCTCCAATTGTTCAATCCGGAACTAAGAAAGTCGTAACCCAAATGTTCACTCCGGAACTAAGAAAGTCGTCTCCGGAACTAAGACGCCTTTTAAATAGACGTCTTGTAAGAAACAAATAAATTTCCAATTCACACGATTATAATGGATTACGGTAGTACTTTAATTTGCTAAACTCTCTGGTGAGATGTTAACGCTTTGACTTTCAGTACTCGAAAAGAAAACAAAGATGTCCGCTTGAGATTGCGTGACGCTGATCGTGCGCATGCGAAACATAAACTCTATCAACGCGCTGGGCGATACATAGAATCTAGGCAAGGCGTTTTTGAGTGTGAATTGAAGCTACCCGTAGAGAGTTTTTCGCGATTAAAACGGTAATCAATGGTGGAGCGTTTTGTAACGTTACATTCTGTAGCGGGAAATTTTTACTTATTGATCTGAGGTTGAGACCATCTGCTCGGGTAAAGGTAAGATCGAAGAATCCATTTCAAATCATTGCAGAAAATCTGAACATTTTTAAAGAATAATTTAAGATGAATAATAAGGTCCTTATTGATTTAAACTTTAAGACTTTTGGAAATTGAATACATATATATTTAAATAAATAGATTATTTGAGCTTCTTGATCTCCTATCCAGATGTATCAATTTTTGTTGAAAAATTATTAGAAAGGTCATCAAAATGTTTTATAAAATCGGAAGAAATGAAAGTTCTATTTCACTCATATTTCTAGTCCATCTTGTTGTCTATAGTCTGAACTGAAATGTACTCATCTCCAATAAGTAGAAATAATCCAAAGGAAATTTCACTATTTACACACTGCAGTTTGATCACAGAACATATAAATATCCGACCATATTTATCACTGCATTGCATTAATTCACATTTGACACCGTTGTACACAAAAAATACCACGAAATGCGCGCGAAAAACAATAATGGTTAACTCCAGAATCAGAAGTAATCGTCCATTTTTACAATAACAAACTAAAAAACGTTCGATTGACGTACGTCTCTGAGCTGTGTTGCCATTTTATCATCTTCCAGGCTAGTAGATATAGTGGGTTGTGGTCCAATACAGGAGAATAAGCAATAGAACATACGCGCAAAAGCTCCTGACTTCACGTCAGTGCTTGAACCAATTTTTTCTCGTAATTTTTTAAAAATTTTCTAGTGGTAAGGTCCTCACAAAATTTTACATACGTCTTCATGTCGATATTCTTCAACTAGTTACCAAGCATCAATTCGATCGAGTCTATTTTTTTTTGAGTCATAGAGGAAATGATATTCCAGGTGGGTATAACTACGAAACCGTTAGACCGATTATGCTCAAAACCAAACTCAACCCTCCCATTCGGATGCGCAACATACACATCAAATTGCAAGTCCCTATATCCTTTCGTTAAAAAGTTATCGAGGCAATGGTCATCCATCCAGCTACTGAACTCACACAAGGCTGCTCGGATATCCAACAATATAGATCCGATCGTGTTGAAACTTGGAACATAGTTGTATAGTTAGTTTCTGAAGGCTCTCGCAATTTCGGCCATGTCGGATGAATAGTTTCTGATATATAGATTTTTTTTTCAATGATTTTTTAAAAATTTTCTAGTGATACGATCCTCATGATATTTTGCAAGAAATTTCGCGTTGGCATTCTAAAACTAATAACCGTGTTTGAATTGGATCGGTTTCTTTTGTTGAGGAAACCAAATTTCAGATGGGTATAACTCCAAAACCGTTTGGTTGATTATGCCTATAAATAGCAATAACAAACTCAAATGTCGCATTCAGTAGCTCAAGCTAACCTGAAAATTTCAAGTCCATATCTCTTTCCGTTCTTAGGTTATCGTGACATAAATAATATTTTTTGATAATTTTTGGCGCTCTAGTTCCTCGGAACCGACTGCTTATCAATTTGCCCAAATGTCTATAATTTTCGAATATTTCGATGAAAATGGTCTTAAACGATTTGGTTTGACTCACTGATCATGAATCCGTGGTCGAAATTCATTCTGTCCGGCCGGTCCGGCCGGCCGTAGGCACGATAACTCTCGAACGGAATGAGCTAGAGAGTTGAAATTTTCAGAGTAGGTTTGGGGGATAAATATCTCGACTAAGTTCGTTATTGGGCAAAATCGGACAGATGGTTTCGGAGTAACAAAAAAAATTTTTTTTTTACGAAACAAATTCCAAATTAAATTTATTTTAATAAGAAGTTTTATCATAAGAATCCATTCATATCATTTTTAACTTTAACAAGCTAATACTTTCGGAGATATGATTCTTCAAAATTTCAATGTAAATCGTATTTCACACATTGATATAATTATTCTATGTATGAATTGTCATAATGTCAACTTGACAGAAGGGAATATTGTAACTTCAAAAATATTGGGGTTGAACTACTCGTATTTTAGCGATGTAACGGGGACCTCACCCGAAAATGTTTGAAAATATTACGTAAATATTGAAAGCATAATTCTGTAGTTCGAGAGAGGAGAAAATTTGGTGAACGTAGATCAGGAAATTTTTGATCGATTACAAGGTAATTTTTTATTTATTACTCATCTTCTTTCATATTATTACTCATCTTCTTTCATACATGTTTTATGGAATACCTACTATTTGTAGGTACTTTAAACCTGTTTTGGGCAATTGTCATACGAAACTTGTTTTTTTGGCGCTCTAGTTCCTCGGAACAGAGTGCTTATCAATTTGCTCAAGTGTCTGTAATTTTGGAATTTTTGGCTGAAAATGGTCTCAAACGATTTGGTTCGACTCACTGATCAAGAATCCGAGTGCGAAATCGATTCTGTCCGGCCGGCCGACCGGCCGTAGGCACGATAACTCTCGAACGAAAGGAGTTAGCGGTTTGAAAATTGCAAGGTGGTTTTGGAGCGTAAATATCTCGGACAAGTTCGTTCGATCTATCTGAAATTTAGCATCAAATTGTAGAATCATGACCTTTATACGCATGTGAAGTTTTGTATTGACCAGATTACCGCAAAGTGTAAAAAAAAAATTTTGAAAATTTAAAAAAAGTTTTTCCACAATAACTCTCGAACGGAATGAGCTAGGTAGTTGAAATTTTCAGAGTAGGTTAGGGAGATGAATATCTCGGCTAAGTTCGTTATTGGGCAAAATTGGCCAGATTTAATTCGATTTCTTCCATGGTGCAGTTCTCATTCTCATGATTGCTCATTTAATCTTGATAAATAAACTATTATTTGAATTGAATTTCCTTTATGATGCAGCTCTATCATATGTATACATTGATATAATTCTCAACTCAGAGAAACCAATACTTTCGGAGATATAATTTGTCTGTTTGAACTAGAGCGCCAGAAAGCTCCTGTCCACAGGGCTTGAACCCATTTTTTTGTATATTTCTAGCCATACGATTCTCACAAAATTTCACAATTGCCCTTAGGTTTGCATTCTTCAACTCACCTAGTTTCAATTCGATCAGATTAGTAATGGTTGAAAACAAAATTATTACTCGGAAACTGTTAGGCCGATTACGCCCATTAACGAACTTGTCCGTCGTATAAACACGCGCCACCCACCCTGAAAATTTCAAGTTCATCTCTTTCCGTTCTTAAGTTATCGTGGCAACGGCCGGCCGGTCGCACAGAATCAAATTTGACCGTATTCTTCATCAGTGAGTTGAACCTAGTCGACCATTCTGAGCAACAAATTCGAAAATTACAGACATTTGGGCAAAATGATAACGCGATGTTCCCCAGAACATACGCGCAAAAATATTATGTATCTCAGAAACTATCTGATATTGCTGAGAGCCTTCAAATCGTAATTCTAAAGCCAACTTTCAAATTTGAGGTCGGATATACAGGGTGACTGGTGACGTAAGGGACAACGGCTAAGTGGAGATAGAGGACCTCAAACTGAATGAGAATTTGGGTTTCAAATGACCCATAAGGGTATTCGTTTCGGAGATATAGGGTGATTTATGAAAAAATGCTAAATCTATGAACTCCCATATCTTCGTTAATATGATATGTTTTTCGCTGATATTTTACATGTTTGTTCATTAGGCATTCTCTGTCAGCATAAGCAGAAAAAAATTTAAAAAATTGCTGGCCCGTACTCAAATATTACAATTTACATGTCAAGTGAGAAATATCACACGGTATATGAGATAAAATAAAATCCAATAGAAATTTGGAAAGGGGGATAAAAACTGATGAAATATCTGTTTTTTGTTTGAATGGCACAAATTTTTTTTCGTTTTTATGATATGTTGAAGTAAGAATATTACAATATTTTTATATTCTCATCACGAAAAATAATATACTTGATAAGACAAAAACACTAAATTTGAGTCAAAGATATTTAATAGTTAATATTCAGGAAGGGGTTACATCTCACGGCACCCTCAAGGTCTATTTTTGCCCTCTTTGAAAGCCGGACGGGCCTACGGCCACACACAACAACTGTATAGTTTTCCTCTCCGGCCAACCCGAGCGTGTATGGCTGGCATAACAGAGCTGTTCTCGCCACGCCCTGCACATGTCACCAAAGATAAATAAAATGCAGACAACTACATAGAGTAGGCATGTTTAAAAAAATGACGTTTATATTTATACATTACCTAATTGTTTGTGGATTGTATTGTTAGAAACAGTGTTGAAAGTCTATCAATTAAAAAATGCCTTCAGTATTTACAAATGAAAAATATGTGGATATGATGCTTGTATACGGATTCTGTAATATGAATGGAAGAGCTGCTGAAAGAGAGTACCGCAGGCGTTTTCCAAATCGTCGTGTGCCAAGTCATAAGATTTTCCAAAATCTTGTATTTTTTGCCAGAAGAAATGGAAAATTTCCAAATATGACAGTTCCTGAGAGGCCACAGCAGATCAGAAGACGAGTAGTCGACAATATTGTTAATACAATAAATGAAAATCCTGATACGAGTACTCGACGAGTGGCACATGGATTAGGCTTATGTCAATGGTCTGTGTGGAATACGTTGAAGAAAGAAAAATACCATCCTTTCCATTCGCAATAAGTACAGCACTTAGAACCGGGAGATGAAGAACATCGACTTGTTTTTTGTAGATGGGTAGTGAGCCATAGAAGAGATCTTCAGCGTATCCTCTTCACAGATGAATCTCAGTTCACCCGAGATGGAATAAATAATTTGAGAAACAACCACATTTGGTCCCGAAATAATCCTCATCTCAAAAGAGAAAGAAACAATAAAAGACATTTTAGTGTCCACGTTTGGTGTGGCATTTATAATGGACATTTGATCGGCCCACATTTCTTTGAATCAAGAATAACTGGGGCTGTTTATTTGGATTTCTTGCAGAATGTTTTGCCTCGTCTTTTAAAAAATATTAATCAGAGAGGTATGATTTTTCAACATGATGGTGCACCTCCTCATTTTGCAAATGAAGTAAAGAATATACTGGGAATTAAGCAGCGTTGAGCGAGTTCAGTATCTGGATGGGTGACGGTTACCTCGATAACTTGCGAACGAAATGAGATAGCGACTTGCAATTTTCAGGATAGGCTGCGTATCCAGATGCGTATTATTGAATTTTTTTGAGAAAATAATCCTGTATCTCAGAAACTATCCGTTCGCTGAAATTTAGCGAGAACCTTCAAAATATCATGTTCCAAATTTAAACATGGTCAGATCTATATTGTTGGATATCCATAAGGTTTGTATTTTTGCGCGTATGTTCTGGGGAACATCGCGTTATAGTTTCGCCCAAATGTCTGTAACTTTCGAATTTTTTGAAAAAAATGGTCTCAAACGATTAAGTTCCACTCCCCAATGAAGAATTCGAGGTCAAATTTGATTCTGTCCGGCCGGCCGTCCGACCGTCCGGCCGTGGCCACGATAACTTGAGAACGAAAAGAGCTAGCGACTTGAAATTTTCAGGGTAGGTGGCGCATCCCAATACGACGGACAAGTTCGTTAATGGGCATAATCGGTCCAGCGGTTTCCGAGTAATAATTTTGTTTTAAACCAATATAAATCCGATCGAATTGAAACTTGGTGAGTAGTTGTAGAATATGAAACTAAGCACGTTTGTGAAATTTTGTGTGAATCATATGGCTAGAAAATTTTAAAAAAATTATTAAAAAATATTTTTGTGGTCACGATAACTTGAGAACGGAATGAGATCGCGGCTTGAAATTTTCAGGTTAGGATGAGCTCCAGAACGCGACATTTCAGTTTGTTTATGAGCATAATCGGCCAAACGGTTTTAGAGTTATAGCCATCTGAAATTTTCTGAAATTTCATGGTTTTTGTTCCTCATTAACTCGAAAAGTACTGAACCGATTGAATTCAAACATGGTTATTAGTTGTAGAATGCAACAATTTTGCAAATGGTTGCAAAATTTGGTGAGGATAGCATCTGTAGAAAATTTTTAATAAATCATTGAAAAAAAAAAAAATTCTATATATCATTAACTAATCGTTAGAAATTGATGAAATTTTGCAAGAGCCTTCATAACCTAACTCTACCGCTAAGTTTCAAGTTTTAATACGATCGGTTAAATATTGTTGGAGATTGGAGCATTCTTGTGTGAATTCAGTAGATGGGTGACCGTTGCCTCGATAACTTTCGAACGAAAGGAGATAGGGACTTGCAATTTTCAGGGTAGGTTGCATATCCGAAAGGGAGAGTTGAGTTCGTTTTTGGGCATAATCGGTCTAACGGTTTCCGAGTTATACCCACCTGGAATATTATTTTCTTGATAACTGAAAAAATAAATATTCGATCGAATTGAAGCTTGGTAACTAGTAGTAGAAAATCAACATAAAGACGTATTCAAAATTTTGTAAGAACCGTACCACTAGAAAATTCGAAAAAAATGACGAAAAAAAAAATTTTAATAATTGTACCCCTAGAAAATTTCAACAAAATCACGAAAAAAAAAATTATGTTGTCCATTCTCCTGTATTGGACACTTAATTCGAATTTACCATGGTAAATTCGAATTAAGAGTGTCCAATACAGGAGAATGGACAACATAATTTACCATGGTAAATTCGATTGAGGGTGTCCAATACAGAAGAATGGACAATAGAACATACGCGCAAAAGCTTCTGACTTCACGTCAGTGCTTGAACCAATTTTTTTGCTGATGTTTTTCCCTAAGCTCTAGTATCATATATCGAATTCTATGGTACCCCGTTACAATAACCTCTTCTAACACTTTTTTCATACACATGCTTTATTGTTAGATAAAGAAATGTAATGCTCGAAGTTCAAAAGCATATACAGGGTGGGTCTTTGAGTAGATTCTTCTCAACAAATGAAACACTATTTTTATATACCATTTTTTATAATTTGGCACAGGTAAAAGTTATAAGCGCTTAAAGATTTCACATGTGCTAATACACTCCTGCATATAAACTATCTATGACATTAATGGTGGACGAGAAAAGGGTACGGTAACGTGGTTTCCAGCTTGACGCGGGATTCCAACGCTCAGGGGCGGATCCATAAAAGTAATAAAATTTCTGTAGTTTCCCATTTTATAACATTCAATGAAGAATATGTCGAAAACGGTCCATTTAAGGAGAAATGATGAAGAGTAGTTTAATGTTCTAAAGCAATTGAATATTCTTTAAATGACTCAAAAAAAAATTTGCTTTCTTTATGCTGATTTCGTTTCATTTTATGAATCCACGAGTCTATTAGTAGAAAACCAGTAGAAGTAGGAAAACACTAATATTTGAAAAATATGTATCATAGTTATAGAAAACTTCACACTAACATCTATTTTATTTGTCAAAATTTCAACAGCGTGTATCTTTTTACTTAAGCTGAATTTGGAAAAATGGAAAATGAAAAATGTGTTTCATTTGATGATAAGAATGTATGGTTAAAATTAATGTAAACTCAAAGACTCACCCTGTATATTAGCTGAATCGGTGACCGTTGCCACGATAACTTTTGAACGGAAAGGGATAGTGATTTGCAATTTCCAGAGTAGGTTGCATATCCGAATGGGACAATTAAGTTCATAATGGGCATAATTGTTCAAACGGTTTCGGAGCTATACCGATCTTAAGTTTGTTGTTATTTCCTCAATAACCCAAAATATACAGATCCGATCCAATTAAAACTTCGCAATTACGTAGAATGCCAACGCGCTAATTTTTGCAGAATTTCGTATATCATATCACTCGAAAAATTTAAAATTTACCTACTTACAGTGTTTCATAAAAAAGTTCGCATTTTCCGAAATAATCTACATTTTTACGAAAATATCGATTTCTGCTCAAACCAGAAGTCACAGGTGGTCGAGTTTTATATCATTTTTGAAGCGCCAACTTTTTG
Source organism: Halyzia sedecimguttata (assembly GCA_937662695.2). Taxonomy (NCBI): domain Eukaryota; kingdom Metazoa; phylum Arthropoda; class Insecta; order Coleoptera; family Coccinellidae; genus Halyzia; species Halyzia sedecimguttata. The sequence continues at coordinate 14,250,174 of OW569418.2, forward strand.
TGAGAAATAAAATTCGGATATATTAATAGAAAATAAAAGTCTCCCTTGGTGCGAGTTACTGAGAACACAGCCCCCTATATCTACTAGCCTGGAAGATGATAAAATGGCAACACCGCTCTGAGTCGTACGCTAGGCGATTCAGTCGAACGTTGTTATTGTAAATGGGCGATTACTTCTGATTCTGGAGTTAACTATTATTGTTTTTCGCGGGCATTTCGTGGTATTTTTGTGTATAACGGTGTGAAATTTGAATTAATGCAATGCAGTGATAAATATGGTCGGATATTTGATATTTAAATGTTCTGTGATTAAACTGCAGTTTGTAAATAGTGAAGTTTCCTTTGGATTATTTCTACTTCGAGATGAGTACATTTCAGTTGACACTATAGACAACAAGATGGACTAGAAATATGAGTGAAATATAACTTTTATTTCTTCCGATTTTATAAAAGATTTCGATGACCTTTCTAATAATTTTTCAACAAAAATTGATACATCCGGATGGGAATCAAGAAGCTCAAAAAATCTATTAATTTTTATATATGTATTCAATTTCCAAAAGTCTCCATCTGTAGTTGCTTCGGTTGAAATCAATAATAAGGACCTTATTTATCTTAAATTATTCATTAATAATGTTAAGATTTCCTGCAGTGAATTGAAATGGATTCTTCCTTTCGATCTTACCCCGAGCAGATGGTCTCAATTTACTAATCTGATTTCCCGCTACAGAACTATAATTAATGGGGATTCAGATTAGGAATGTATCAATTTTTTTTATCAACATTTTTACACAGATCAGATCAAAAAATAATTTAATGTGAATTTACTCTTTGTAGCATTGAATTGATATTCTGAATTCATAGTGACTTGTAGTTGTGGTTTACATATGTAAATTATTCTAAATCCTCTTTGTTCTGTTTCCGCTATTTATTTTTAAAAATTTGTGTAAAATACGAATTATAATGATATTATCCACCGAATGGAAAATAAACAGAAACATTTGTAGATAGCAGAAACTCACCATTATATTAAGAACCAAAACAAGACAAACTCTAAGATGATTCTAACAATATTCATTAGCCTACCTTATTAGTCTTATATAATAGTTATGTTTGGGAATATATTTTTATTTTGAGAATTTCATTCAAGTTTATAATTTTTTTGTCAATAGTTAACCCTCCACCTTCTCGTGGTTCTTGCTGAACAATGAATTGAATAACAACTACCTAGGTGTCTATTTCAACTTTATCTCAATAATATTGTGCAGAATGAAATGTAGTTATTCAATTTATTGAGAAAGTAGGGCCTCATATTGTTTATTCATCCAGGGATTCCAAGCAAGAAAACCTATTCAATGAGTTCACTAAAGTTTTAAATTGGAAATATTCGATATCCAGCGCTACCGCACTGAAGAAGTATGCCTCTAAGAGACTATAAATTGCGGCATTGTCAGACTGTCTTCCAGGCTATCTCTATAGTGGTCTGTGCTGAGAATCACTCATAACATCGATATAACTAACCGCATAGACAACATATTATAAATATATGAGAATCTCCTTCTAATTTTTGGGGCCATAGAACACTAGCGGTTCCTGGTGGGAGTCTTTGGAACTCGTTAGCGCGGGTAAATCAAATGGATGTTCTATATCACAATAAATATGGCAAATTTCATAATACCGTCAGAAAATTCTTCCACGTCATTGCTGAATATTAAGTTGTCGATAATTCGACAACTTGATCTTCGGCGATATTTTTTGGAAAAATTATCATCGAAATGAAACAAAAATGACATCAAGAAAATTATATTCTGATTCCTTATATATTCGAAGTTAACATTCGATATATATATATATATATTCGTATGGCATATGTAAAGAGTATAAATTATAATTATTGCGCGTATGTTCTGGGGAACATCGCGTTATAGTTTTGCCCAAATGTCTGTAACTTTCGAATTTTTTGAAAAAAATGGTCTCAAACGATTAAGTTCCACTCCCCAATGAAGAATTCGAGGTCAAATTTGATTCTGTCCGGCCGGCCGTCCGGCCGTCCGGCCGTTGCCACGATAACTTGAGAACGAAAAGAGCTAGCGACTTGAAATTTTCAGGGTAGGTGGCGCATCCCAATACGACGGACAAGTTCGTTAATGGGCATAATCGGTCCAGCGGTTTCCGAGTAATAATTTTGTTTTAAACCAATATAAATCCGATCGAATTGAAACTTGGTGAGTAGTTGTAGAATATGAAACTAAGCACGTTTGTGAAATTTTGTGTGAATCATATGGCTAGAAAATTTTAAAAAAATTATTAAAAAATATTTTTGTGGTTACGATAACTTGAGAACGGAATGAGATCGCGGCTTGAAATTTTCAGGTTATGATGAGCTCCAGAACGCGACATTTCAGTTTGTTTATGAGCATAATCGGCCAAACGGTTTTAGAGTTATAGCCATCTGAAATTTTCTGAAATTTCATGGTTTTTGTTCCTCATTAACTCGAAAAGTACTGAACCGATTGAATTCAAACATGGTTATTAGTTGTAGAATGCCAACGCGGAAATGGTTGCAAAATTTGTTGAGGATAGCATCTGTAGAACATTTTTAATAAATCATTGAAAAAAAAAAAAAATTCTATATATCAGTAACTAATCGTTAGAAATTGATGAAATTTTGCAAGAGCCTTCATAACCTAACTCTACCGCTAAGTTTCAAGTTTTAATACGATCGGTTAAATATTGTTGGAGATTGGAGCATTCTTGTGTGAATTCAGTAGATGGGTGACCGTTGCCTCGATAACTTTCGAACGAAAGGAGATAGGGACTTGCAATTTTCAGGGTAGGTTGCATATCCGAAAGGGAGAGTTGAGTTCGTTTTTGGGCATAATCGGTCTAACGGTTTCCGAGTTATACCCACCTGGAATATTATTTTCTTGATAACTGAAAAAATAAATATTCGATCGAATTGAAGCTTGGTAACTAGTAGTAGAAAATCAACATAAAGACGTGTTCAAAATTTTGTAAGAACCGTACCACTAGAAAATTCGAAAAAAATGACGAAAAAAAAAATTTTAATAACCGTACCCCTAGAAAATTTCAACAAAATCACGAAAAAAAAAATTGGTTCAAGCACTGACGTGAAGTCAGAAGCTTTTGCGCGTATGTTCTATTGTCCATTCTTCTGTATTGGACACCCTCAATCGAATTTACCATGGTAAATTATGTTGTCCATTCTCCTGTATTGGACACTTAATTCGAATTTACCATGGTAATTCGATTAAGAGTGTCCAATACAGGAAAATTTACCACGGTAAATTTCATTAATATAGTGTTCAATACAGGAGAATGGACAATATAATTTAACATGGTAAATTCGATTAAGAGTGTCTATTTCAGGAGAATGGACGATAGAAAATACGCGCAAAAGCTTCTGACTTCACATCAGTGCTTTAACCATTTTTTTTTATTTCGTATATTTTTTTATATTCTAGGGGTACAGTCCTCACAAAACTTCACACGCGTCTTCATGTCGATATTCTACAACTAGTTAGCAAGGTTCGATTCGATCGAGTCTATATTTTTTGAGTTTTCGAAGAATAATATTCCAGATGGGTGTAACTCCGAAACCGTTGCAAGTTGCAAGTGCCAATCTCCTTTCGTTCGAGAGGTATCGAGGTAACGGTCACCCATCCAGCTACTAAACTCACACAAGGTTGCTCGGATCTCCAGCAATATAGATCCGATCGTGTCCAAACTTGGAAATCGTAGTAGAGTTAGGTTCTGAAGGCTCTCGCAAAATACAAGCGATGTCGGACGAATAGTTCCTGATATATAGAGTGTTTTTCAATGACTTTTCAACAATTTTCTGGTGATACTATCCGAAATTTTGCAAGGATTTTCGCGCTGATATTCTACAACTAATAACCATGTTCGAATTAGATCGATTTTTTATTTTTCGAGTTATTGAGAAAATAACAACCAAATTTCAGATGGGTATAACTCCAAAAGCGTTCTGCCGATTATGCCTATAAACAAACTCAATTGTGGTATTCAGATGCGCAACCTACCCTGAAAATTGCAATTCGCTATGTTTATTCACAGATTCAAAACCTAACCTGAAAATTTCAAGTCACTATATCCGTACTTCGGTTATCCAGACATAAATAATTTTTTTTAATAATTTTTTATACGATTCTCACAAAATTTCACCAAGTTTCAATTCGATCTGATTAGTGTTGGTCGAAAACAAAATTATTACTCGGAAACCATTGGGCCGATTATGCCCATTAACGAACTTGTCCGTCGTATTGGAATGCGCCACCTACCCTGAAAATTTCAAGTCGCTATCTCTTTGCGTTCTCAAGTTATCGTGGCAACGGTCAGCCGGTCGACCGGCCTGACAGAATCAAATTTGACCTCGAATTTTTCATCAGGTAGGCGAACACAATCGTTGGAGACCATTTTCGGTGAATAATTCGAAAATTACAGACATTTGGGTAAAATGATAATGCGATGTTCCCAAGAACATATGCGCAAAAATTACATTTGGAATGAAAAATAAAATCCACATTAGACATTATTGAGAAATAACTATATGCCAGGTGAAAAAACTTTTTTCATCAACATTAGGTATCTGTAATCTATACCTTCACATATGTATAAAGGACTAGGAAGCCTATACATCCTCATTATATTATTGTTGTTTTTACATGCTTTTGGTAAGCATTTGAAGATCATATTTGAGAAGTTTAACTTATCTTCGAAAACTATAAATACTCAAATTCAAAATGGACGAATTGTTTGTCGACGATGTGATTTTCGTTACTACGACAACCCGACAACACCGAAAGTTGTCGAATGGCCACGAAGCGCGGAGGCAGCGCTGCCAATTGGGAGTATTTGGAACCTTTACATGGTCTTCCTTCTTCATTGGTAAATTATGTTGTCCATTCTACTGTATTGGACACTCTTAATTCGAATTTACCATGGTAAATTCGAATTAAGTGTCCAATACAGGAGAATGGACAACCTAATTTACCATGGTAAATTCGATTAAGGGTGTCCAATACAGAAGAATGGACAATAGAACATACGCGCAAAAGCTTCTGACTTCACGTCAGTGCTTGAACCAATTTTTTTTTCGTGATTTTTTAAAAATTTTCTAGGGGTACGGTTCTTAAATTTTTTTTTTCGTCATTTTTTTCGAATTTTCTAGGGGTACGGTTCTTACAAAATTTTAAACACGTCTTTATGTTGATTTTCTACTACTAGTTACCAAGCTTCAATTCGATCGAATATTTATTTTTTGAGTTATCAAGGAAATAATATTCCAGGTGGGTATAACTCGGAAACCGTTAGACCGATTATGCCCAAAAACGAACTCAACTCTCCCTTTCGGATACGCAGCTACCCTGAAAATTGCAAGTCCCTATCTCTTTTCGTTCGAAAGTTATCGAGGCAACGGTCACCCATCTACTGAACTCACACAAGAATGCTCGAATCTCCAACAATATTTAACCGATCGTATTAAAACTTGAAACTTGGCAGTGGAGTTAGGTTATGAAGGCTCTTGCAAAATTTCATCAATTTCAAACGAATAGTTACTGATATATAGAATTTTTCTTTTTTATTTTCAATGATTTATTAAAAATTTTCTACAAATGCTATCCTCACCAAATTTCGCAAACATTTCTGCGTTGGCATTCTACAACTAATATCCATGCTTGAATTCGATCGGTTCAGGATTTTTTGAGTTAATGAGGACCAAAAAACCACCAAATTTCAGAAAATTTCAGATGGCTATAACTCTAAAACTGTTTGGCCTATTTGTCCCATAAACAAACTGAAATGTCGCGTTCTGGTGCACATCCTAACCTGAAAATTTCAAGCCGCTATCTCCTTCCGTTCTCAAGTTATCGTGACAACAAAAATATTTTTTAATAATTTTTTTAAAATTTTCTAGCCATACGCTTCACACAAAATTTCACAAACGTGCTTAGGTTCATATTCTACAACTACCCACCAAGTTTCAGTTCGATCGGATTTATATTGGTTGAAAACAAAATTATTACTCGGAAACCACTGGGCCGATTATGCCCATTAACGAACTTGTCCGTCGTATTGGGATGCGCCACCTACCCTGAAAATTTCAAGTCCCTAGCTCTTTTCGTTCTCAAGTTATCGTGGCAACGGACGGCCGGACGGACATAATCAAATTTGACTTCGAATTCTTCATTGGGGAGTCGAACTTAATCGTTTGAGACCATTTTCGTCAAAAAATTCGAAAGTTACAGACATTTGGGCAAAACTTTAACGCGATGTTCCCCAGAACATACGCGCAAAAATAAAGTTGCAGTTGAAGATAAATCTACTCCTAACATATCATGCAAAAATATCAGGAAATCCAGAAAACTGAGGAAAATAGGGCTAGAATATCTTCAGAGGAAACAACTTAACAAAGTTTAACTTGTGCTTCTGATGACTCTTCACTAGAAAACCAATCTAATGTTACTATGAAGAAGACACTAGAACAGAGAGATAAGAAATAAAAAAAAAATCTGAATACCCAAGATACAATTTAGTGTTGTGTTCGAAAAGTTTAGGAAACAAAACAGATCTGTAAAATTTTCAAAAAAACAGACGAAACTCTTTCAAATAACTGGTTCCTTTCTGGGTGCTTGATCCAGTTTTTTTTAATTTTTGTATATCTCTATCCCTTAGGTTGTTCTTATATTCCGACTGTCCTACCTGGTCTCGATGTTTCTCCTGTATACGATTTACCACAAATAGAAGTAGTGACCGACCGAAAGTTCGGTTTCGGTTTCGGCCAGTTTCGGCCAAGAAATCTAGTTTCGGCCTTAGTTTCGGTTTCGGCCCAAAATGGCCGAAACTTTCGGCCAGGCCGAAACTAGAATATTCGTGAATTATCCTGGTCGTTTGGCCAGGAGTTATAAGTAGGTAGTACGTAATTGTCGTACGAGTTATTGTGATCTATCTTTGTTAAGACTGAGAATTCACTTTAATGATTATTAATTAGATTACATAAGGTGATTCCAAATAAGACGTGAAACTTGGAGTATGACACATTAGCTGTTGTTTAATCTATATTTATTTGTAACCGAAAATCAACGGTTTTTGGAGTTCGGGTGATTTTCAAAAGATTGAACTTAACTTATAGTAGGTACATATTTCGTAAATTTTTTCTACGTTGACCAAATTTGGTGATAATTTTGGTTTATTTTCATCAGAAAAGAATATGATATGTACGAAAAAAGCAAAACTATGCTGTATAAGAGGTTGAAAAAGAATTAGTATGATTTGAAATGTGGTATATGAGTAAATGAAAAATCAATTTCTAATATCAATTTGTCTGCAACTTTCGAATTTCACAATTTTGTATGCTAAAATTATTTTAAAAACTTACCAAATTCCTTCTTCGTTCTCTAAAAGATTTCGTTAGATTGCTTAACTAGTTTCGTTTCAGCAGATTTTTTATAAGCAACCTTTTGAATGGCAATAGTGAATGTGTATCAAAAGACAACGTGAGTAAATTTCAGGCGGAAAATAACAACTGAAGATATCAGAATCAGGCATGTGCTAGCCTATGGAATGGTGGAACATAATTTATGAATACATATTCTAATGTAATTTCGAGCTTAGTTGCAAAAAAAAATATTGAATTCGTTATTTTCCTCTATTTGCTTCTTATATCCCCTTTCAAATCATACTAATTCTTTTTCAACAGAACCAGTACTCAAATATCTCGGAAACCGTTGATTTTTGGTCATCAATAAAAATGGCTCAAACCACATCAAATGATCCATACTAACACCTCCTCTAAGGTTCACGTCTGATTTGGAATCACCCTGTATACTTCGACTGATTATTTTGATAACTTGGTAATACCAAAATAATAAATAAAGATCTCAAAAAAAATGTCTTTTTATTTTATTTAACACTCCTTAACTATTTTTATGTATATGTGAATTAAATTGTAAAAAATACAGTAGATATCAGTATGAAATATAAAGTTTCGGTTTCGGCCGAAACTGAGACCCTGGCCGAAAGTTCGGTTTCGGTTTCGGTTTCGGCTGAAATACCAGTTTCGGTCGGACACTAAGTAATATTGTACTCGTATACACAGTCCTTGGATTTTTTTGTCGCTCTTATTCCTTGGGACAGAGTGCTTATCAATTTGCCCAAATGTCTGTAATTTTGAAATTTGTTGATGAAAATGGTCTCAAACGATTTGGTTCGACTCACTGATCAATAATGCGTGGTCGAAATTGATTCTGTCCGGCGGGCCGTATAGGCACGATAACTCTCGAGCAGAATGAGCTAGAAAGTTGAAATTTTCAGAGTAGGTTTGGGAGATAAATATCTCGGCTAAGTTCGTTATTGGCAAAATCAGTCAGATGGTTTCGGAGTAACAGAAAAATTTTTCTTTACATTACAAATTTCAAATTCAATTGTTTTCAAAATACAGTTTCACCATAAGAATCCATTGATATCATTTTAACTCTAACAAGCTAATACTTTCGGAGATAATATTTTTCAAAATTTCAATAATGAATCCAACATCTATGTTTTCATAGAATGTTATAATTATTCTAACTATGAATTATTATATGTGTGTTCATACATGGGAACTTATTTCCTATAAGAGAATTCATTTCAGCTATGGTAGAATTATGAGGATTATAACATGATATCCTACTTTTTGGGTGATATTTTAATACCCATGGTTTATCTATAGGATGATGGAAATGGTAATGGTAAGTTAATAATATTGGGTTCAGAATATCTCCAGTAAAAACAACAAGAGGAATGAATATCTCAGATAAGTTCGTTGTTGGGTAGAATTATTGGTCTCTTGTTTTGGATTAATAATGTTTGCAACACTTGTTGAATTTAAATTCTTTTATGATGTTTGAATTTAATTTCTGTTATGATGAATTTCATAAGAATCCATTGATATAATTCCCAACTCTTACCAATACTTTCGGAGATATGATTTGTCAAAGTTTGAACAAGAGCGCCAAAGCTCCTGTCCACGGGGCTTTCCCACTTTCACTGTCACTGGCCGCGTTCGGCAGAACCAACAGTTGCGGAACAGTTATCACATTTCTATGATTTTTCTGCTGAACGGTACGCTCACTGTGGAACATGTTGAGTAGCGGTCGTCATTTTAAGTAGCGAAGATTTTTTCCGCCCAGCATCGGTAACATGTTGTAAGTTTGACAGTTTTGACATTTATTTTGAAAATAACGAGCGGAAAAATGGATACTGGGACGTATATTTCGACGGAAAGAATTACGTGCACTTCTGGAAATTCTAAAATGTTCTTTGAATAAATCACCCATATTATTGAGGAGTTGTATCTTCATCAAAATTCTGATTCCTGGGAACAATTACTCTGTTTTCATCTTCCAATAAAGGCAGAGGTTGAACCAATAATTCAAAAAGTTCACTTGTTATGTTGGCCATAATATTATCATCTTCGAAGAGTAATGAAATGATATTTGGATTCCTGATCACCCAACCTGAACTTCAAACATCTGTGATTTGCCGACAAAAGGAGCTTTCCGTTCAGCAGATTACGATACCGCTTCCTACCGGTAGCGTAGCGGTTCATACTGTCGATCTTTCTGACGAACGCGACCACTGTGACAAATTTCGAATTTCAGAAAACTGCCAACAAAATAATACTGAAGATATTCGCTCGGTCTGAAGATGGAGACTGATTTATTCTCCGAAGCGTCACAAAATAGTTGTTTTATCGTTGATGTTGTTTCGTTACTGTTTGTTAGGCAACATTGTTCTATATATTGGTTCTGACAAAATCAGCTTTTCTTTCTAACGCGGAAGCTATTGCAATAATAATAATTTAATTAATTTATAGATATTTTGGAGAGTTTACGGAAGAAAGCCCAGAAAGAAACCATTAAGTGATGAATTCACCTCCCAAAGTATACTTCAATGATTATTAAAAATGCTGCTCGATAAGATTCTATGATAATTTATAATAATAACAGAGTTAAAAAATCAGAATAATGATCGCAGCATCTAACCCGCACATAAGGCATATATTCCCATCTATAGGACTCTTTTATTTAGTACATAACTGAAAAAATAAACGAATAATATTGAATTATTCTTATTATTTTGTTCGTTGAAAAGTATACAAACTAACCGTAATGTATAACATTGTTGCATGCTCATCTACTGTATTTTAATCACCTATTCCAATAAAGTAGGCAACAATCCCCTATGGAAGCTAATCCAGCTGCTCTATATTTTGAACAAATCCATATTTATTATTGGGAAATTTGCAAATATAAAGTTATTTATGTCAGAGTCGAATATTTATATGTTCAATAAATTTGTACATACAATCTGGTCCCTCGGGTTCCTAGAAATAACTGACAGATATTCAACGGAATCATACTCATAAAAAGAATCAGGTTATTAAAAATGAATCATGAGAAGTCTTTTCTAAATATAGAGGCAGTTCTCGAGTACATTTAAAATTCCAATCACAATATTAGATCCGAAATTCATTCGGAATATTTCGGCGTAAAAGAATCCATAATATTTCAATGAATTTAGTGCAGCGATGACTGAAATAATGGGAACTGTTGATTTTAAGAGCAGTTTGAAATACTCGGTTCGAAACAACATTGATGAAATTATTGGGGCAACCAATATTTATCAATTTCATCATTTTATATGAAATGTGTGTATGATATCTCGGAATATATCTAAATTTAGGCGATCCAATGGAGACATGCATTTTAGTAAGACTAGGGAAATTTCAGTTCACTGCTTAAAACTAATGGGAAATTCCGATAATTTGAAAGTACCTACGAGAAAGTCAAGAATGTACCAGTAATTCAATATTTAAAATGCTCTCTCAAATGACTAAGTTTGCACAACTGTGTTATGAATTTTTTTTTAAATTTTCTAGTCCTACAATCCTCACGAAATTCTATGTCAGTATTTTTCGAATCACTCCCGAGTTTCAATTCTATCAGATCAGTATATTTCGAGTTATTTTTACCATATTTCGCCCATTAAAGAACTTAATCGAGAAATTTGTGCCCCAAACTAGAAGGTTTCGGATATTTTGAACGAGTGCAGCTGTCAGCGGACGCAGTCAAATTCGTCTAAAGAGAGCCTGGAACATAGTCTGTACCGCCGCAATAAATACCCTTCGGATGCCTACTCCTTCATAGCGCGGGATATCCTTGATTTCGAATATAAAACATTAGCGAATTAATTGAATTAGTTATTTTCTTTGGAATATCTGGAAGAATAAACGATATGAGGCCATACTTGGCTAATGGATAAGTACATTTTATTCAGCACAATAATCTTGAGATAAATTTAAAAAAATGTGGGAAAGCTCTATGGACAGGGGCTTTGGCGCTCTTGTTAACTACTAGCGAGTAATTATTCAAACTTTGACAAATCATATCTCCGAAAGTAATGGTTTCTCAGAGTTGGGAATGATATCAATCGATTCTTATTAAGATAGAACTGCATCAAATAAAATTAAATTCAAAACGTAGGTCTATGACCAACCTCATATGTTGGATTTACTTACATCAGCAAATTATAATTAGAGCATTCTATGAAATCATAAAATTATGATTAATTATTGAAATTATCTTGGAAAGTATTACTTTGTTGGAATTGAGAATAATATCAATGAATTCTTATGATGAATCGGCATCTTAAAAAAAAACATTGAATTTGTAATGTAAAAAATATATTTTTTTTTTCGTTACTCCGCCAACAGGCCGCCGATTTTGCCCAATAATGAACTTATCCGAGATATTTATGTCCCAAACCTACTCCGAAAAGTTTAACTGTTCAGCTCATTCCGTTCGAGAGTTATCGTATTAACAGATATTTGGGCAAATTGATAAACGCTCAGTTCCGTGGGACAAGAGCGCCAAAAGGTAGGTAGTCGTTATTCAATTCATTGTTCAACAATAACCATGAGAAAGTGTAGGGTCAACTATCGCCATAAAAATTAAAAAGTCGCAAAGCTCTGTGGACAGGAGATTTGGCGCTCTTGTTCCAACTTTGAAAAATCATATCTCCGAAAATATTGGTTTCTCAGAGTTGGGAATTATATCAAAGGGTTCTTGTGATAGAACTCCATCATAAAAGAAATTGAATTCAAACATCATACAAGAATTTAAATTCAACAAGAGTGCCCAAAATTATTAATCCAAAACCAACAGAACAATTCCACTCAATAACGAACTTATCCGAGATATTCATTCCTCAAATCTACTATGAAAATTATATTATATCAATTGAAACTTAGCCAATATTCCAGTTTTGTTTTTACTGTAGATATTCTGAACCCAATTTGATTAACTTGCCAAAGTATATACAGGGTGTCCCAAGTTAAGTGCCTATTAAAAGTTTCTGGAGAACTGGACATATTCGAAATCTGAAAATTGAGATTATGATATTGCTTGAAATTCTCTTCTTCTTCTTCTTCTTCTCGTCCCTTATGCGACACCGCACGTAGGGGGCCCTTTCCACTATTGAAATTCTCTACAGAGCTAAAATATTTTCGAACCCCAAGCTCTTCCGGTTATACAGGGAGTGAAAATAAATTTTATGAAAATTTTTTTTTAAGTTTTGCATTCCCGGTATGATCAAGTATTCAACGCTGAGTACATTTCTGTTAAAACCATTGTATTCATTCGAATAGTTTTCAAAATATCGAAAAAAACCCGGAAAAAAAGTAGAATATGTTTAGTCAATATTATGACCATTATTCTTATTTGAAACATCCTGAAAGTAAACCGTTTTTACAACATCGAGGAGGAAGAATGTGGAAAGTTCATCCATATTTTGAATTCCAGAAATATCATCACAGGGTGTTTCAAATTTTGTGTCGAAAATTGTGACCAAAAATTTGCCATAAGCTCTGTTTTTCAAATTAGAACCCTATTTTTGGCGCTCTTGTTTTATGATTGCGTTGGATTCTGTGGTGAAAAATAACGATAGTTTTCTAACATGATTATGCTACAAAATTCAATGATTTCTGAGTTATTTGAGATTTTCTGGATTTATGGTGTATGTAGAGTCAAATTCATTGAATCTAAAAAAAAACCAAAACACTAATTTCATTCTCCTCATCATCAACTACCCTTCTTTTGTATTATTTAGGGGCTCTTACACTCCAAAAATTTGAAACTTATTTTCAGAAAAAATACGAAGCTATTATAAAGGTCCCTATTGGCAGGAACGCTCTATTGGTTTTATTAACAGCGGTATTGCCATTTTTCATTAATATTTTCAGAAATTGTGAAAAAAATGGGGTTACTTCTCATTGAATACTCAACATTTTGTGGCATTCACCATGAATTTGAAATAAACAATATCATTTGAAAGTTGAATGTGTATTGCGTAAATTGAAAGAATACAAAAGAAATAATTCCAAAATCTCATTATTAGAATAGGGACGAATCATTTTATGAAATCAAAAAAATTGAAAACGATTTATAATTAGACCTGTCGGTCACTTGTGAATAATTAATGAGATCATGTATCTCCTATGGTCACAGATTATCCGTATGAAACAGATTCGAAGAATTTGACTCCATAAATCCAGAAAATCTCAAATAACTCAGAAAGTTTTGAATTTAGTAGCATAATCATGTTAGAAAACTATCATTATTTTTCACCGCAGAATCCAACGCAATCATAAAAAAATAGGGTTCTAATTTGAAAAACAGAAGTTATTGCCAATTTTTGATTGCAATTTCCGACACAAAATTTGAAACACCCTGTGATAATGTGTATGAACACAGATCAAATTCATAGAAACGGACGTTAATTTTCGATACACCATCCTGTGAAATCATAGAGTTACGATGTAATATTGAAATTTTGATGAATCATATCTCCAAAATTATTAAGTTGTTAGAGTTGAAATTTATATCAATGGATTCTTATGATAAAACTGCTTCTTAAAAAAAATTAATTCGAAATTTGTAATGTAAAAAAAATTTTTTTTTCGTTACTCGGAAACTATTCATCCGATTTTACCCCATATCGAACTCAACCGAGATATTTATCTCCCAAATTTCAGCTGATTAGCTCAATCCGTTCGACAGATATCGTGTCTACGGCCGGACAGAATCGATTTTGATCACAGATTCTTCATCAGTGAGTCGAACCAAATCGTTTTCAGCCAAAAATTCGAAAATTACAGACATTTCAGGGCCAAAAACAAATAAAATTCTCGAAATATAGAATCAGCTAAACAATAGTTATTTGTTAATAACTAAAAGAGATACGGTGAAATATTCGTCGATTTTGACCATCAAAAAGTATTTCCTCGTGAACTGGGATAGCCACCCCTTCGCTCAGTGTTCCCCCAAAGAGGAAAGTATCATTCAGGGAAAATACGTACCAGTTTCATGGTTCTTACCAATCATCAGCGTAAGTTAGCCTCTGAATGACAACAGACAAACGAATGAGCTCCAGGAAACTTAAGCTCTATTGTTGGGAACTACTGGAAAGACATTCTAACCAGCTCCATCTAGGAAAAACCTTACGAACTCCAGCCCTCTATGACGCGGAATCCTTGAGAGATATTCAGTGACGCGTCAAGAGGGTTGGTGTATTTCACCGTGTGTCTTTTAATTCTCGAAATAAATATGTATATATTCTCAAACATAATATTTATAAATCCAGCATATGCTTATGAAAATTGCGATAAAATCGTATTAAACTATCTAATATTTCGTTTCTCCTACCACCGAATGACTTCGTTTCTTTTCTATTTCCACGACATCAACATTGTCCATTCTCCTGTATTGGACAGTCTCAATCGAATTTACCATGGTTTATGGTAAATTCGATTAAGACTGTCCAATACAGGAGAACAGACAATAGAATTCGCCAAGGTAAATTCGATTAAGAGTGACCAATACAGGAGAACAGACAATATAATTCACCATGGTGAATTCGATTAAGAGTGTCCAATACAGGAGAATGAACAATAGAACATACGCGCAAAAGCTTCTGACTGCACGTCAGTGCTTGAACCGTTTTTTTTTACATTAATTATGGAGTACAAACAGGTTTCCCCAAACTAATACCCTCAGAAAATAATCCAAATTATACATCATATGAAAAAATTGGTTAAAGCCCTGTGAACAGGAGCTTTGGCGCTCTTGTTCAAACTTTGACAAATCATATCTCTGAAATTATTGATCTCTAGGAATGATATAAATGGATTCTTACGATAGAACTGCATCATGCAAGAAATTAAATTCAAACAGACCGATTCTCCCCAATAACGAAATTATCCGAGATATTCATTCCTCAAATCTACTCTGAAAATTATATTATATCGATTGAAACTTAGGCAATATTACAGTTTTGTTTTTACTGGAGATATTCTGAACCCAATTTGATTATCCGCCGTATTCACAAAGCATTCAATCTCCGTTAAATGCTAACTGATGTCCTCAGTTAAGGATAAATAAGAATCGCAACCTCAGTTAACGTATGTAACGGTGCTGAAACAGGCCTGTTTAACGTTAATTTTCACTTAAACTGAGGTTGCGATTCTTATTTATCCTTAACTGACGACCTCAGTTAGCACTTAACGGAGATTGAATGCTTTGTGAATACGGCGGTATGTATCTTACCAATGAACATATTTCCATCATCATATGGATTATCCACGGGCATTATTTTATCACCTTAAAAGTATAATATCATATCATCCTCATAATTCTACGATAGCTGAGGTTATTTCATTGGTCATTTTGCCATTTATCCTCATAGGCAACTAAGATGACATGTAATAGCACAGATCGTATAATAATTCATAGATAGAATAATTAAGTTCAGCATTCTGTGAAAACGTATAGAAGTACGATTCATTATTGAAATTTCGAAAAATCATATCTCCGAAAGTATTAGCTTGTGAGAGTTGAAAATGACATCAGTGGATTTTTATGATAAAACTGCATCTTAAAAAAAATTGGATTTGAAATTTCTAATGAAAAAAAAATTGTTTTTTTCGTTTCTCTGAAACCACCAGGTTGATTTTGCCCAATAACGAACTCAACCAAGATACTCATCTGACAAACATAATCTGAAAATTTCAACTGCCTAGCTCATTCCGTTCGAGAGTTATTGTAGAAACAAAATTTAATTTTACTTTTTACAAACTCGGTCAATACAAAACTTCGTATCCGTATTAAGGTCATTATTCTACAATTTGATGCTAAATTTTAGATAGACCGAGTGATCGGTTTCGGAAATAATCCTAAAAAATGTTTTCACTAATAACGGCCATAACTCCGAAACCGCTTGGTGGGTTTCGCCTGTTAACGAACTCGAGATATTTACACTCCAAACCTACTCTGGAAATTTTAATCCTTTTACTCCTTTCGTTCGAGAGTTATCGTGTTAACGGCCGGACGGACGGACGGCCGGACATAACCGATTTCGACCTCGGATTCTTGATCACTGAGTCGAACCAAATCGTTTAAGACCATTTTCATCGAAAAATTCGAAAATTACAGACATTTGGGCAAATTGATAAGCACTCTCATCCGAGGAACAAGAGCGCCAAAAAACAAAGAAGAAAATACAATAGGCTAATACAGCTATACTATCACATCATTCGTCTTATCTTATTACTAAAAAATACAAAAGAAGAAGAAAATATATCAATTTCAAATGAAGAGCAACATTGATTAAACGAATGATTGAATCAGCCTATGGTGCAGTCCCCTAAAATATTTATATTGTAAGTAGGCCGGTTGAAGAAATTATTCCTTCTGCGTGTATAAAATGAGTATGAAATTTCAAATGCGCATACCTGACAGTCTAAATCGGAAGTAGATAAAACTATCGAATATCCAACTCACAAGTCAGTTCTTAAACTTACAGAAACTAGCAATGCAGGAGTAGGTATCACATGATAATTAACTGCTCCACAAGAGTTAGGGATATCATATTAAGTTGTTCTGAGGGTCGTAAAATTTTAAAGACAATATCAAAAACATGATCAACTGCCAATAAAAACTTATTAATTCACTTTGAATGCATGTTTTCACCATCTGGTCGTCTTTTGCCTTGAGTTTTTCACATTATTCGTAAGATGTAGCATTTCAATATGCAGTTAATTTATTGTCAGTCTCTTAGCGATATCGAACTTAGTAAATTTCACGAGATTCTTAAGATGCCAAGACGTAAATTAACAAACGCGGAGGCTAATAGGGCTATCGATATGCTACAGGTGGCCTCACTCAAGTCGCTGTGGCAGAAACATTTCAAGTATCGCAAAGTGTAATATCGGGACTCTGGAATAGGTTCAATGAGACAGATGCGGTGCAGGAAAGACATAGGGTTGGTGGACCAAGAAAAACAACACCAGCACAAGACCGTTTTGTCACCATATCGGCGAGGAGATATCCTCTTTCTTCATGTAGGATGCTGAGAAATCGACTTTTAAATGCCAATGGTCCTGAAATTTCCATTGAAACCATCCGACGTCATTTGGAGGAGATTATCCTGGCTTCTAGACGTCCATTGAGGGGTGTTCCGTTAACACGTGAGCATAAACAACAAAGATTAGAATTGGCCAGCCAGCATGTTAATCTGAACGTCCAATGGTGTAGTGTACTTTTCACAGATGAATCCAGATACGGTCGATTTTCAGATTCTCAAAGAATAAGGGTGTGGACTATGCCGCGTATACCCCGAAATCGCCGTCATGTGCAAGAGGTTCATCCATTTCGAGGAAGCTCTGTTATGGTGTGGGCTGGGATATGTTACAACGGGCGCACAGACCTTCACATTTGTCCTGGCAATATGACTGCTTTACATTATAGGGAACATGTCATTGGCAACGTAGTGCCAAATTTTCATGCTGCCATTGGTGAAGCTTTCCAATTTCTTCACGATAACGCAAGACCACATCGAGCAGCAATAGTAGAAAATGCGCGAGACCAGCATGGTATTCCACATTTACCAATACCTCCGCATTCGCCAGACTTAAACTGCATAGAACATGCATGGGATATGCTACAAAGAAGACTAGATGGTCACCAACCTCCACCAGAAACATTGAATGACCTCAAAGCACTACTGCATCGTTTATAAAATGAAATTCTTCTAGATATGCTCAACACCCTCGTTGACAGTATGCAACGAAGATGTCAGACGGTCATTGAAGCCCGTGGTGGCCATACCTTGTATTGAAGGCATAAAAAGACAAAAAAAAACAATAAAATGTCCGGAAATAAAAGTCGTTAAATTTGACCCTATTATGTTAATCACCCTGTATATGTTGCAGACCAAAAAACTTACGTGCATTTATAGTTTTGAACATAAAACTTTAATAAATTACGTTTTCTGCGCAAACAAAGGTTTCAGAATTTCAGTTATTTTAGTTGAAACAATTATCCCTCTTAACTCTTGTGGAGCAGTTTAATACTAATAACCGTCTTCATTAGCAACAAAGGAGGTATTCCTACATATTTACCTATCAGACTACATTTAACTTAAATAAATAAATCTAACAATTCGCTAAACAATCGGAAGAAAGGAAAAAATCTGTTTTCATTATCTGGCCGAATACGTTGAATTCTTAATATAAAACCCGAAGATGTTCACTGACATCAGGTTTACTTTATTTTCAACGCTACCATAAATAAAAGCGGATTGGTAAGAGGAGGAACATTTAAATTTAGTAATATTATCACGGGATGGTGGATATTACATTTTTCTCGTAGATTCACCGAGTGTAATCTGATCAGGAGCTTTAGCGCGCTGGACTTGTGAACACCGTACAGTCACTACCGAAATTTATAGTTATTAGAGAACCGATATATTATATGTATTATACAGTACTTCCCAGCAACATCGCACCAAGAGCGACTTTTTTGGCGCTCTTGTTCCTCGGAACAGAGTGCTTATCAATTTGCACAAATGTCTGTAATTTTCGAATTTTTGGCTGAAAATGGTATCAAACGATTTGGTTCGACTCACTGATCAAGAATCCGTGGTCGAAATCGATTCTGTCTGGCCGTCCGGCCAGCTGTCCGTTAACACGATAACTCTCGAACGAAAGGAGGTTTGGAGCGTCAATATCTCAGACGAGTTCGCTAACGGGCGAAATCCATCAAGCGGTTCGGGAGTTATGGCCGTTTTTACTAAACACGTTTTTCATGAATGTTTCCGAAACCGAACACTCGATCTATCTGAAATTTAGCATCAAATTGTAGAATCTTGCTCTTTGGACGCATGTGAAGTTTTGTATGGATCAGGTTACCGTAAAGTGTAAAAAAAATATTTGAAATTTTTTTAATTTTGTTCCTACAATAACTCTCGAACGGAATGAGCTAGGCAGTTGAAATTTTCAGAGTAGGTTAGGGAGATAAATATCTTGGTTAATTTCGCTATTGGCCAAAATAGGCGAGATGGTTTCGGAGTAACAAAAATTTTTTTTTTTTCAACTCACAAATTTCAAAATAAACTTCTTTTTAAGATGCAGTTTCACCCTAAACATCCGTTGATATCATTTTCAACTCCAACAAGCTAATACTTTCGGAGATATGATTTTTCAAAATTTCAATAATGAATCGTACTTCTATGTTTTCACAGAATGCTATAATTATTCTATCTTTGATTTATTATATGATCTGTGTTCATACTCGTATATGTCATCCTGATATATAAGAGAGAGTCAAATTCATTTCAGGTATTTCAATTTTATTTCTTCCATGGTGCAGTTCTCATTCTCAGATTGCTCATTTAATGTTGATAAATAAACTATTATTTGAATTGAATTTCCTTTATGATGCAGTTCTATCATAAGAATACATTGATATAATTCTCAACTCTGAGAAAACAATACTTTCGGAGATACATTTTTTTTTGCTTATATCTCTTTTAAAAATTGAATAATTACTCGAGTAATTACCCAACGGAATTTTCTTTGGTGACTAGACTATAATCCGTCAAGAATCCGTGGTCAGAATCGATCTAGCCGGCCTACAGAAAAGTTGTAGATTTGAGCTTGATCGGATCTATATTGGTGAAGATATTGCCGAAATTTCGGAATATTCCTAAGTTCCAGGTATACAGGTCCACTCTTTTTACATTCATCCACACAAATTGTCAACAGTTTTTGATTTCTGAAAGAATATAAGTAATCATGCCGTGGATCCTTATTCTTAGGTTCTGTGATGTTATTCATGTTTCATATCTTTCTATGTCCGAGTTCATGTCATTGTTTGACATGATAGGTTGACAGATAAACCAGTTTTAAAATGATGAGATAACAAAACTTGGTAATAGGATTCAGGAACCAGTTACGAAAGTTACAAACAAAGATTGGCAAATGGTTAGATATCCAAAAAAAAATTCCCATGTGAAGGACTGTCAATTCGCCGAATTCTGGAAGAAATATGTATTTTGAAGTGAAATTATCCTTCAACGATTTGATAAATGCAAGTATTTGTTCAGAAGAGGCTTATTTAAGCAGGTTTTTTACTGAAATTGATATTTTGTTTTTCTGACACAGTACTCAGTTACAAGTAAGGCACCTTATGTCTTGTAATATTGACATTTAAATATGCTAAAAAAAATGTAGGCTACTTTCTCACATATACTAACATATATTTACATATATACTCGTAGATACCATCCCACTGTCAGAATGATATAAAGCAATCAATACAATCTTGTCCAGGGTTTCACAAAGCTTTGAAAGCTCTAAATTGCCAAATCAGTAATTCCGATTACCAATTCATTATTGACCATGGTAAATTCGATTAGGAGTGTCCAATGCAGGAGAATGGGCAATAGAACATACGCGCAAAAGCTTCTGACTTCACATCAGTACTTAAACCAATTTTTGGCGTTCTTGTTCCTCGGAGCAGAGTGCTTATCAATTTGCCCAAAAGTCTGTAATTTTCAAATTTTTGGCAAAAAATGGACTTGAACGATTTGGTTTGACTCACTGATCAAGAATCCGTGGTCGAAATCGATTCTGTCCGGCCATCCGGCCGGCCGTTAACACGATAACTCACGAACGGAATGAGCTAGACAGTTAAAATTTTCAGAGTAGGTTTCAGGGATAAATATCTCAGTTAAGTTCGTTATTGGGCAAAATCGGTCTAATATATTCGAAGTACCGAAAAAAATAGATTTGTTTACATTATAACTTTTGAATTTGAATTTTTTTAAGATGCAGTTTAATCACATGAATCCACTGTTATCATTTTCAACTCTAACAAGGTAATACTTTCGGAGATATGATGTTTCAAAATTTCAATTATACATCGTAAGTTCTATGTATGTATGTACAGAATGTGAACACAGAATCTGTCTGTGTTCACTGTTCATAAATGTCATCTTTTCTAGCTATTAGAGATTGTCAATTCGTAGTTTGAAAATATTTTCTCTTGGAAAACAAGTATCCGATTCTTGAATTTGTGAATATATACAAGACTGTTTTGAAACCGAAAATAATATTGACTGATTGAATTTGAATTGAATATTGAATAATTTATGTATAAATATTGGGAATGATGTTTCAGAAGATTTAGAATTGGATCATTTGAATTATGTAGTTCATGAAGGCAGTAGGAAAGAAGAACATAATGGAATCATCAAAAGAAATTACTGTTCGGTGACCACTGAGCTTAATATTACCTTTTACTTCCTTAAGTAGTGAGACATGTTCCTATATACAGTCATAATGTTGCTAGCAAAAAAATACTGAAATATGGATCTACATTTATGTATCAAACATTTTTTCTTGAGTTAAGGTTCATAATGCAGAAAAGAACGTGTTAGTAGTGTCACTAAGGTTAATATTACCTTTTATTTCCTTAAGTAGTGAGACATGTTCATATATACAGTATTTTCATAATGTTGCTAGCAAAAAAATACTGAGATGTGGATCTACATTTGTGTATCAAACATTTTTCTAGAGTTAAGGTTCATAATACAGAAAAGAATGTGTTAGTGGTATGAACTATTAAATTTAAATTATGAAAAGAGGATAGTATTTTATTAATATATTTTGAACTATTAAAACAATTTGTTCGTAATCCTCTACCTACTCAAATATCAGGAATAAATGGACAATCTGCTATGATTGCCTCCAGCCTTGCTCTAGACATTTCGATGATTTTTTTTTTTTATTATTATTATTGATAAGGGGTTACGTTGCACCGCGACCTTGAGATCTATTGTGCCCCCCATCAGAGCTGTTCTCACCATTACGCCATCTACAGCTCGCCCTCCAGTTCCAGAGTATGAATGAACCTCAATATCTGGGAAGGCTTCAAGGATATTACGTCTTCACTCCTACAAGTTTCCTGTCCAAAGCATTCCTTTCGCTGACTTGCAATGGCGAGGCATTCTGTAACAAGGTGAAGAGGAGTTTCTTCCTCCTCCCCACAGAATCTGCACTCGTCAGTATCTGATAAACCTATTCTCATCAAATGCTTCCTGAGGCGACAGTGTCCTGTGAGGAAGCCAGTGACCAGGTGTAACTTATTCTTACAGAGATCCAGATACCTTTTGGATCTCACTTCTTTAAAGTTCCTAAGGAACTCTTTGGAATGAACCAAACCTGGAAGATTCCGCCAGAGGGTCTCTCTTTTGGTTTCCTCCTTCTCCAGAAACTCTTTCTTGTAGGTGCATTTTCCTATACCGCAGAAAGGTTCTGGGCCGATAAAAGGAGTTCGTGCTGCCTTTCTGGCAAGTGTATTTTGAACTATCAAAATAATTTGTTCGTAATCCACTAACTACTCAAATATCAGGAATAAATGGACAATCTTCTATGATTGTCTCAAGCCTTTGTCTAGACATTTCGATGATACTTTCATTAGGTATTTCGAGTTGTGAAAACTATGCACCGAGCGTAAGTTGCAACAACCCATTCCATGAGGTTGAATCATTGCAGATTGCTCATTTAATCTTGGTAAATAAATTTAATGACAATTTTTGAAGCATTAAAGCATTGAAGCATGGGAGATTGCTCTTTTTTTAAATGATTATTTTTGAAGCATTTTTTTTAAACGACACGGTTTTTAAATTCAATTTCTTTAATGATGCAGTTCTATCATAGGAATCCATTGATATAATTCCCAACTCTGATAAACCAATACTTTCGGAGATATAATTGTCTGTTTGAATAAGAACGCCAAAAAGATCCTGTCCACATGGCTTGAACCAATCTTTGCGCGTATGTTCTGGGGAACATCGCGTTATCATTTTGCCCAAATGTCTGTAACTTTCGAGTTTTTTGATGGAAATGGTCTCAAACGATTTGGTTCGACTCTCCGATGAAGAATTCGGGGTAAAATTTGATTCTGTCCGGCCGGCCGTCTGGCCTTCCGGCCGTTGCCACGATAACTTGAGAACGGAAAGAGCATCCCAATACGACGGAGAAGTTGGTTAATGGGCATAATCGGCCCAATGGTTTCCGAGTAATAATTCTGTTTTAACTAATATGGATCCGAACGAATTGAAACTTGGTGAATACTTGTAGAATATAAACCTTAGCGTTTTTTTGAAATTTTGTGAGAAATTTTTGAAAAAATGATTAAAATATACTTTTTATGTCACGATAACCTGAGAACGAAAAGAGATAGCGACTTGAAATTTTCAGGTTAGGTTGTGCATCTGAATGTGACATTTGCCAAAGGAAAATTGATTGTTATTTCCTCAATAACTCGAAAAATATAGAACTGATCCAATTCAAACAGGGTAACTACTTACCATGCTTGAATTGGTAGAATGCCAACGCGAAAGTTCTTGCAAAATTTCGTGAGGATCATATCACAAAGAAATTTTTAGAAAATCATTGAAAATCCTTGAAAAAAATTCTATATATCAGAAACTATTCATCCGACATGGTTGAAATTTACTAACCCCCGGTTTCTGAAAGGCTTATCAACACAAATGTTAACTAATCAGTGATCAATCTCTTGTTAACCCTCATCTGAGTTGCGCAAAGCGCAAAAACTCGGACTGGTTTAACATTAACAGTTCTGTTAACTTTGACCAGCCTTTCAGAAACCGGGTGTGAATCTACTACCCAGTTCCAAGTTTGAACACGATCGGATCTATATTGTTGGAGATCTGAGCAGCCTTGTGTGAGTTCAGTAGCTTGATAGGTGACCGTTGCCTCGATAACTCTTGAACGAAAGGCGATAAGAGCTTGCAATTTTCGGGGTAGGTTGCGAATCTGAATTGGAGAATTAAGTTCGCTGTTGGTCATAATCGACCCAACGGTTTCGGAGTCATATACATCTGGAATATTATTTCCTCGCTAACTCAAAAAATATAGACTCGATCGAATTGAAGCGTGCTAACGAGTTGTAGAATATCGTCATAAAGTCGTGTGTAAAATTTTGTGAGAACCGTACCGCAAGAAAATTTCAAAAAAATTAGGACAAAAAAAATTGGTTCAAGCACTGACGTGAAGTCAGGAGCTTTTTTTTCTCGTATGTTCTATTGCTCATTCTCCTGTATTGGACACTCTCAATCGAATTTACCATGGTGAATTCTATCGTCCGTTCTCCTGTATTGGACACTCTTAATCGAATTCACCATGGTAAATTTCGATTAAGAGAGTGTCCAAAACAGGAGAACGGACAATAGAATTCACCATGGTAAATTCGATTGAGTGTCGAATACAGGAGAATGGGCAATAGAACATACGCGCAAAAGCTCCTGACTTCACGTCAGTGCTTGAACTAATTTTTTATCGTTATTTTAGCATAGACCAGTGTAGGTGGTGTTGCATAGACGTCGTATTCTATGTCTATGGATTTTAGAGATTTATATTTGTCAATGGAATTGACGTTTTGAACGTATGAGTTATACAATTATATTTCTACTCCTGTTTTACGTAACTTATGTAACCGATTTTGTGAGTTACAATTGGGATAACAACAACAACAATACCCACTTTCTAGATCTTTCTCGTCAATGTGTTAACTCATCATATCAAAACATTTTTATTCCTCTGGGAGTCGGTGCTGCTGATGGCGTGATTTTACTGGTATCACAGAAATCTCTCGAAATATTCCCGAAGTGCACAATACATTTCACCATAGCAAAAGATCATAAAAGTCATCTTCAAATTATAGTGATCGAATTTATAGACAACAAGAATTCATTCGATGAACTGATTGATAGTTGCTTGGGAACTAACAGAATTGGATATTTAACTCTGAAAGAAATGGACCCAGATGGAGAAATTATTCATGTTTGCAACCAGTTCCAACGAGGCAAATACGATATACCTGTTTTCGTTCATACAGGTTTCACCAAAATCGTGCTCCTTTCCATCAATGCCATCGATATATTCCATAGTA
This sequence comes from Halyzia sedecimguttata, assembly GCA_937662695.2. Classification (NCBI taxonomy): domain Eukaryota; kingdom Metazoa; phylum Arthropoda; class Insecta; order Coleoptera; family Coccinellidae; genus Halyzia; species Halyzia sedecimguttata. The sequence continues at coordinate 14,275,567 of OW569418.2, forward strand.
TGAAGATTACCTTCACTGCTGGAAGAGCTCTAGCAAGACACGAATACTGTAATTTGACTTATGAAATACAGTGTACGATTGGCAGAAATACAATATGTATCAATAAAGCACTTTCATGTGACAGGAATATTAATTGTGGCGTTTTCGACGAAAACGACGAAGATTATAAGATATGTCGGGTGAGCCGATTTGCATACTTATGGATTGTTGTACTGGCAGGTCTGGTGACGTTGGTCTTGGTATTTGGTATCTTTGTATATCTTCTGAAAAAGTATATTGCACAGATTACTGATAATTTTTTCATTTTCAATGAAGACGAGGATAATAAGCTGGTGATCAAGAGCCAGCTGAATTCACATGTATGGCAGAATATCAAAAAGTTCGTTAGAGATCCTACTTGCTTTTGTCAAGCTACTTCCGACACAAGTGCCTCTGTCACTAGTGATTAAAGAACGATTTATGTTTTAATATATGAATACAGCACTCAAGTATTATCTGTTGTTTTTGGCGCCTCTGTACAGAATGCCCATCAATTTGCTCAAATCTCTGCAATTTTCGAATTTTTGGCTGAAAATAAACGTTTCAACTCACTGATGAAGAATCCGAGGTCAAACTTAGTTCACTCTAACCGGCCGTCCGATCGTACGAAATAAGTCAGAGAGTAGGAATAAATAGCTAATTCCGACTTTGAACTCGGAAATAGAAGTAGACGCTATGAAAAAATTCTTAAAAAGCACTGACCTGAAGTCAGCAGCTTTTGCGCGCATGTTCCATTGTCTGTTCGCGCCTCGTACAACCGATCGAGCTGAAATTCAGTACGCGTAATTTGAGCTGATACTGACGGATAGTTTCTGAAATATAAATATAAATATAAATATAAATATAAATATAAATATAAATATAAATATAAATATAAATATAAATATAAATATAAATATAAATATAAATATAAATATAAATATAAATATAAATATAAATATAAATATAAATATAAATATAAATATAAATATAAATATAAATATAAATATAAATATAAATATAAATATAAATATAAATATAAATATAAAAATAAATATAAATATAAATATAAATATAAATATAAATATAAATATAAATATAAATATAAATATAAATATAAATATAAATATAAATATAAATTTAAATATAAATATAAATATAAATATAAATATAAATATAAATATAAATATAAATATAAATATAAATATAAATATAAATATAAATATAAATATAAATATAAATATAAATATAAATATAAATATAAATATAAATATAAATATAAATATAAATATAAATATAAATATAAATATAAATATAAATATAAATATAAATATAAATATAAATATAAATATAAATATAAATATAAATATAAATATAAATATAAATATAAATATAAATATAAATATAAATATAAATATAAATATAAATATAAATATAAATATAAATATAAATATAAATATAAATATAAATATAAATATAAAAATAAATATAAATGGTAAATTCGAATTAAGTCTTCAATACAGGAGAATGGACAACATAACTTACCATGGTAAATTCGATCAAGGGTGTCCAATACAGAAGAATGGACAATAGAACATACGCGGAAAAGCTCCTGACTTCACGTCAGTGCTTGAACCAATTTTTTTTTTCGTGATTTTTTTGAAATTTTCTAGGGGTACGATTCTTACAAAAAACACTTCTTTATGTTGATTTTCTACTACTAGTTACCAAGCTTCAATGCGATCGAATCTTTATTTTGTGAGTTATCAAGGAAATAATATTCCAGGTGGGTATAACTCGGGAACCATTCGATCGATTATGCCCAAAAATGAACTTAACTCTCCCATTCGGATACGCAACCTACTCTGAAAATTGCAAGTCCCTATCTCCTTTCGTTCGAAAGTTATCGAGGCAACGGTCACCCATCTACTGAACTCACACAAGACTGCTCGAATCTCCAACAATATTTAACCGATCGTGTTAAAGCTTGAAACTTGACAGTAAAGTTAGGTTCTAAAGGCTCTTGCAAAATTTCAGCAATTTCAGACGAATAGTTAGATATGTATATAGAATTTTTTTTTTCAATTTTCAATGATTTTTTAAAAATTTTCTACAAATACTGTCCTCACGAAATTTCGCAAGAATGTTTGCGTTGGCATTCTACAACTACTAACCATGTTTGAATTCAATCGGTTTTGTATTTTTCGAGTTAATGAGGAACAAAAAACAACCAAATTTCAGATGGCTATAACTCTTAAACCGTTTGGCCGATTATGCTTATAAACAAACTCAAATTCGCATTCAGATGCACAACCTAACATGAAATCTTCAAGCCACTATCTCTTTCCTTTCTCAGGTTATCGTGACAACAAAAGTATTTTTTAATAATTTTTCAGCGATACGATTCTCACAAAATTTCACAAGCGTGCTTAGGTTTATATTCTACAACTATTTACCAAGTTTCAATTCGATCGGATCTATATTGGTTCAAAACAAAATTATTACTCGGAAACCATTGAGCCGATTATACCCATTAACGAACTTGTTCGTCGTATTGAGATGCGCCACCTACCCTGAATATTTCGAGTCGCTAGCTCTTTCCGTTCTCAAGTTATCGTGGCAACGGCCGGACTGCCGGACAGAATAAAATTTGACCTCGAATTCTACATTGGGGAGTCGAACCGAATCGTTTGAGACCATTTTCGTAAAAAAATTCGAATGTTACAGACATTTGGGCAAAATGATAACGCGATGTTCCCAAGAACATACGCGCAAAAATCGTTTTAAAGGAATAATTTGTTCGAATATTTTCGAATAGCAAGTAGATTCGCTTGGAGATGGTTAAATCATGGATTCCGTATCGGCTAAACAACATATTAGATGATATTTTGCCAGTTATTCAGAACAATTCCATTCCTGAAGGAATTCCATTCCTGAAGGAATTTCAAACGAAGGAAGAGATATCTGAACGGTAAGATCGGAATAAGACATAAAGATTACGGGGTAGGTGATAATCATGCGAAAATATAATTATATTACTTTTGAGAAAGAAAACCACAATATTTTGTCCCCATTTTAATTTGGAGGATATGTGCAAGAACATTCAGTACAAGATGGCATTTGAGAAAAATATGCTATTATTATTCAGGAAGAAATACCTGTTTATAAAGAGAATGTGATCCAAAACCCAAGCATAGGTTTAGCATAATAAATCTGAAGTATTTATGCCGAAGAACACACATATTTCTTCAAAGACATTCATGGCTATCAGGCATTTCATAGTACGTATTCTACGTACCCATTCACTCTCTGATAGGTTTTGCTTTTCCAAATTAATCAATGCAATAATGGAATTCCTTGAGGATTATCATACTTTGCATTGAATTGTTTGATTTGAAATTGAAGTACATTTTTGCACAAGCTCAGGGCCGTGGCTACTGGGGGGGAGGGAGGGGAGCCTCCCCCCCCGGATCATATCTCAAAGGGCGCCCAATTTACCACGGATAGTTGGAAAACTATAGCAAAATTACATAATAAATAACAGATTTTTTTGAACTACTACTTGCATAAGATGATTATTATTATACATAAGTACAGTGACTGTATCAAATGATACAGTGACTATATATATGAGAATATAGTCACTGTATCAAATGATTGCCTGCCCTGCCATCTAATCGATTTATTTGTACTAGACCGACAGCATTGTAGAAAGCTTTGTTGCTGCTTGAGACTACATGGCAGGAGTGGGAAATTCCCCGCATTCCCCAGCTATACATCAAAATCGTTCGATAGAAAGATACATAACCTTGTACTTCTTATATAAATTATTCGTGAATAGTGAATTAGTGAATCTTAATATTGATTGAAATTTAAAATCGAAAACCGAATACGGATTATGGATCCTCGCCAAATAAAGTTCAAGCCGTCTGAAGAGGAAATCAGGAGGAGAGCACAGAAAAGAAAAATTGAAACGGAAAAAGCCGCAAATGTCATGAATACATGGCTAAAGGCGAGTTGTTAAAAAAATTGGTTCAAGCACCGACTTGAGTCAGGGGCTTTTGCGCGCATGTTCCATTATCTATTCTCCTGTATTGGACACTCTTAATCGAATTTACCGATTAAGAACCAATTTTTTTTTAATTTTCTGAGGGCACTGTTTTCACTAAATTTTACATATATACGTCTTTATGTCGATATTCTAAACTAGTTGAAAGCTTCAATTCGATCGAGTCTATATTTTTTGAGTTATCTAGGAATTAATATTCCAGGTGGGTATAACTCCGAAACCGTTGGGCCGATTATGCTCAAAACGAACTTAGCTCCCTCGCAAGTCCCCATCCCCTTTCGTTTGAAAGTTATCGAGGCAACGGTCACCCATCCAGCTACTGGCTCACATAAGGCTGCTCTGATCTCCAACACTATAGATCCGATTTTGTTCACACTTGGAATTGGGCAGTAGAGTTAAGTTCTGAAGACTTTAGCAAAATTTCAGCGATGTGGAATGAATAGTTCCTGATATATAGAATTTTTTAAACGCTTTCTAGTGATACGATCCTCACGAATTTCACAAGATTTCGCGTTGGCATTATACAACTAATAACCACGTTTGAATTGGATCGGTTTTGTATAGTTTTCGAGTTATTGAGGAAATAACAACAAAACAAAGGTTGAACTTCAGTTCTATAAAACTTGATATGACTTTTTTTTACGTGATATTTCGGTAAAATTTTCGATTGAAGTACATCGACGATTCATTTTTCTATATACATACTACAAAAATTTTCAGAGCGATGAGTACAAAAATATTGCTTTAATTCAGGAATTACAAGAAACTCATTCAATATTCCAAATATCAGATATTTTAGAATCCTTGCAACATTCCACTCTATATAGCAGGGTAACATGTCATTATTGCTATATCATTTTTCTTTTTAATATCTGTGAACTCTTCAGAATATTCTTATCATCTCGAAAGCTTGATGTATATATTTATTTTTGTCAGATACAATTCTTTTTTGGTCCTGGATATTTCGACAGATGCAAACAATTTTTTCACCCAAATACACAAATTCAGAACCCATTCTTGTTTGTGAAATAATTTTCATTCATAGTAATATTAATTTATAATTCATTCTTTGTTAAGAAACCATGTATTATTCGTCAATATATGTACACTTTATCCATATTTTTGCCTTTTTAGATTTTTGTATATTTTTTCGAATTAGGGGCGCCAAAAGTCGTTTACACCTCCCCCCCCCCTCGAAAAAGCTCTTAGCTACGGCCCTGCACAAGCTGGATAGTTTGCCATAGATAGAATTCTTGAAGAAATGTATCACTGAATATTATTTCACGATTTTTATAGCAAAATTTTGATCATAATTTAACGACTTAAATCTCGATGCATAAAACCAGTACCTATGTTGCGTTGTTGAGTAATCTATGGATTTTGCCTGGTGAATAGATTCCGATAAATTTCTTGAAATGTACAACAATTCTTCAATTGGATTACTGCTCAGGGCTTACTCAGTTGAAATTGCGGTATAATATCCAAATATTTTTAATGCAAGAAGAGTTGATGATGACCGATTAACGAGTTTAGTGTTGATATTGAACACTGAAAATAAAATTGATAATTTGAATGGTCACTTTTAGATGGCCTGGCTAGGTATATTTATCTTTATCGGATGATAATTTATCTCTATCGGATGAATCCGTGTTACGTGGATCTTCTGGCTTTGTAGATCTACCGGTTCATTGATATGCTGGCTACGTAGATCAGCTGGCTATGTAGATCAGCTAGCTATGTAGATTAGCTGGCTATATAGATCCACTAGCTAAGTAGATCTACCAGCTAAGTAGATCAGCTGGCTATGTAGATCTACCGGTCAATTGATCTGCTGGCAAGGTGGATCCATGGCTAGGTAGATCTGCTGGCTCACTAGTAAATAACTATATTTGGAAGATCTATATTAAATTACGTTCGGATTTGGAAAATAGGCGTAAGCAATTGTGTTCCCAACGGGGGTCTCAAAACAGCATTTTTTTTTATTTCGATCTACGGTCAAACTAATAGCCAGACCATATCGATAACCAGATTTGTTGAAGGGTCTCGAAAAAAATTATAAAGAAGCACTGACGTGAGGTCAGTACTCTTTGGAGCGCGTGTTCACGTTGGCTACTTTGAGTCAAATTATGAGTGTTTCAAACTCAGTGGATAGAACGAGCCGGAGTTATACCCAGATGGTAGTGAACACCATTTAGTGTCTTGTCAAAAATTGAGAGTGCTTTGTCTAAGCTGGCATAAGGATAGAGTAACAAAGTTGACACAGAACACAACTGACTTTCCTTAGTCGCACAAGCTTCTAGGAGCTTCTGAGGTATCTCCTTAAGGCTGAAAGAGCATTGACGTGGGTTCAATCTGTTTCGGCGCGTGAGCTATAAATATGATTATGATTATACTTACCCTCCCAAGTCTTCCCTAAGGAGATACCTCAGAAGCTCCTAGAAGCTTGTGCGACTAAGGAAAGTCAGTTGTGTTCTTTGTCAACTTTGTTACTCTATCCTTATGCCAGCTTAGACAAAGCACTCTTAATTTTTGACCCGACAGTGAATGGTGTTCACTACCATCTGGGTAGATCTCCGGCTTGTTCTACACTGAGAAAAAAGTTACAAGTAACTTTTTTCACTTGACTACACTGAGAAAAAACTTTAATTACAACAAATAAAAATTGCGACTTGCTGTAGCCACAAAGAACTTTTTTTAGTTGCAACAAGTTCGCGTGTTATCTGGTAAAAAGTAGCCTATCACAAGCTGGCAAAGTTAATTGTAAAGAGTATTTCATTTTTATTCAGAATAACTGACTTTATTGACTTGATCCAAGTAGCATGTGTTACTTGATAGAAAATCCAGCTAAACACCAGAACTAAAAATGCTATTCGGTGTAAGTAACGTTTGAACGTACACTTATCATAATTTTTCATATCGCAAGTATTTTTGTTACTGCAGTTAGTGAAAACCTCTGTATGTTACAAGTAACTTTTTCACTTAGATCCAATAAACAGTTTGTGTTGGCAATTAAATGTTTTGTTTACGTTAAAGAGGCCCAGTTACTTAGCGCAAGTACACACTGTCAAAAATATAGAGGTAAGTGAAACCTTTCAGTTTTTTAGTACAATGTTCACATATATATGCATATTGAATGGTTTATATCTGGGTTTTCTCTCCAAAACTCTGAAAAATATTCGTTTTAATAAAAATTTATTATTTTGAAAATTATTTTGTGTAATAAATACAAGATATTTGTCAGAAGCAATAAATCGAACAATGTTGCCAAACAAACAATAACGACTCCTTCGTCAGACACTTGACGAGAATCTTCAGAATTATTTTTTGTTGATGTAGCTATTCTGAAATTCGAGACGATGGAGTCTGATTTAGACTCCAAAATGTTACGAAATTTAATTGGAACATTAATTTAATTATTATAATAATTAATTAAATTAATTTCAGAAGAGCTCCATCAACAAAAAATAATTCTGAAGAATTTCGTTAAGTATGTATGACGAAACAGTCTGATTTAGACTCCGAAACGTTACGGAATTTTGTTGTTTCATCGTTGATGTTGTGTCGTTATTGTTTGTTAGGCAACATTGTTCAATTTATTGCTTCTGACAAATATCTTGTATTTATTAAACATAAGCAGTTCACGAAATAATAAATTTTATTTAACAGATATTTTTCAGAGGTTGGGAGAGAAAATCCAGAAAAAAAACATTTAATAGCATAATATATATGAACATTGATACTAAAACACTGAAAGGTTTGACTTACCTCTAAATTTTCCACCTAATGTTCGAACTCCCATTGCTTAAGGATGTCTTCGTAATCCATTTTTGGGAAATACAATAAACATGCTCAAGTAAAAGTGGAGAAATTTAACACTATACGTATATAGGTATAGATATAACCGCAGACATTCTTCGAAAGAATATCTCGATAAACTCTCGTAATCAGTGAAACACAACTCGACGATACAGGCGGGGTGCGAATTCAACCACTCCTGATGGATGATGATTCCTTTGACCTTAATGCTCTGAATTCTGACCACTGATGACTGATGATGATATTATGTACCATCCAACGGCTATCTTCAAAGAATCAACGAGATCGGGTGCTCTTCGGCTAAAATCGGTTACTTAACGAATATTTTTTACACTTATTACACTAAACACACGTACCTACCGCAAGTCGATGTTTGAATATGTCAAATAACTTTGTTATTCGCAGCTAATGAAAATGCGTTAGTGAAAAAGTAACTTGTGATAAGTTAATTCATTGCTTGACTTGTATACGCAGCTTATTTATCATTAACAAACAACATTTAAATAACAGCGCTATTCAGATTCAATAACTTTTTAAGTGGGATTAAGAAAAAAAGTTACTTCTAACAATTGTCAATTTTTAGGTGAACGTGTCTGTTAACGATAAATATATGATTATCTGCTGCAAATAAATGTTTGCTTATCGTTGATTAAAATTTATTTATCTCAAGTAAAACGCAGTCAAGTGAAAGTTGTTACTTGTAACTTTTTTCTCAGTGTACGTTTTACTTGAGATGAATAAATTTTTATCAGCCATAAGCGAACATCTATTTGCTGCAGATAATCATATATTTATCGTTAACAGACACGTTCACCTAAGAATTGACAATTGTTAAGCCTAGTCCACACCAGTAGACCATGTTGCGCGATTTGTCTATAGACCGTCTAGAGACGGTTTCGAGACACGATCTATAGACTGTCTAGAGACACCGTTCATTGTCTTGTCTAGTGTCCACACTACAATGTAAATATTTCAGTCTCATGTTCACAGTCCGCCATGGAGGACTTTGTTTCGTGTGGTATGAGTTCCTGCTTAGTGGTAATTATAAGTGAAAGAACACGCTGCTTTTTTTTTCACCCGGATTTTGTAATGAGGACTAGTAACATCCCACAAACAATAATATACGTGATAATCTTCAATTAGACTCAAAACTTTTTCTTTAGGCCACATGTTTCAAAGTAACAAAAACGCTTTCGAAAAACTGAATAAACAGCCGAACTACACCACTCGGTAGCTGGAAACAGAGTGAAGATGTCTCTAGACGCTGAGTACGTCCACACTGTCAAAATGTTGGGACAATATGTCTAACGTTGCATTAAGTCTCCCATTCCAATCGGGAGACCTTAGACCTGCGATTTTTGGTCTCGCAACAAGCCCGTAGACGGAGATCGGTCTATAGACCTGTCTACGTAGACAACCTGAGACACGTCTCAGAGACCAAAATCGCGCCACATGTCTACTAGTGTGGACTAGGCTTTAGAAGTAACTGTTTTTCTTAATATCACTTAAAAAGTTATTGAATCCGAATAGCGCTGTTATTTAAATTCCGTTTGTTAATGATAAATCAGCTGCGTCTAAAAGGCAAGCAATCAATTCACTCATCACAAGTTACTTTTTCGCTTACGCATTTTCATTAGCTGCGAATAACACAGTTCTTTGACATATTCAAACATCGACTTGGTGAAGGTATGTGTGTTTATTATAATAAGTGTAAAAATAATTCGTAAAGTAACCGATTTGAGCCGAAGAGCACCCGATCTCGTTGATCCTTTGAAGGTAGCCGTTAGATGTTACATAATATGGTCAATGATCAGAATTCAGAGCGTAAAGGTCAAAGGAATCATCATCTATAAAAACAAGTTGAATTCGCACCCCGCCGATATCGTGGAGTTGTGTTTTACTGATCACGAGAGATTATCGAGATATTCTTTCGAAGAGGGTCTGCGGTTATATCTATACGTATAGTGTTAAATTTCTCCACTTTTACTTGTGCATGTTTATTGTATTTTCCTAAAATGGATTACGAAGATATCCTGAAGCTATATGGGGGTTCGAACATTACGTGGAAAATTTAGAGGTAAGTCAAACCTTTCAGTGTTTCACCACAATGTTCATATAAATGTATATGCATATTAAATGGTTTCTTTCTGGTTTTTTTCTCCCAAACTCTGAAAAATATCTGTTAAAGAAAAATTTATTATTTTGTGAAATGCTTCTTTATTGCAGAAGCAATAAATCGAGCAATGTTGCTTGACAAATAATAACGACACAACATCACCGATGAAACAACTAAATTTCGTAACGTAGCTATTCTGAAATTCGAGAATTGTCCAAGTAAATTTCCTAACGTTTCGGAGTCTTAATCAAACTCCTTCATCTCGAATTTTAGAATAGCTACATCAACAAAAAATAATTCTGAAGGTTTTCGTTAAGTGTCTGACGAAGGAGTCTGATTTAGACTTCGAAACGCTACGAAATTTAGTTGTTTCATCGTTGATGTTGTGTCGTTATTGTTTTTTAGGCAAAATTGTTCGATTTATTGCAACTGACAAATATCTTGTGTTTATAACGCAGAAGCAATTCACAAAATAATGATTTTTTATTTAACAGATATTTTTCCGAGTTTGGGAGAGAAAACCCAGAATTAAACCATTCGATTTGCATATATACAGGGTGAGTCTTTGACCACTGCATTAATTTTAACCAAAGATTCCTCTCATCAAATGAAACATGTTTCCATTCAACATTTTTCCAAATTCAGCTCAGGTAAAAAGATACAGGCTGTTGAAATTTAAAAAAAATCACTTTTTATTTTGTTGCTTTGATATCCTTTTTTCGAATAAAATGAATGTTGGCGTAAAGTTTCCTATAACTATGATACATATTTTCCAAATATTAGCTATTTTCTACTTCTACTGGTTTTCTAGTTATGGACTCGTGGATTCATAAAACTATACGAAATTAGCATAAAGAAAGCATATAAAGTTTTTCTTGAGTCATTTCAAGAATATTCCATCGTTTTAGAACATTATATTATTCTTCATCATTTCTCCTTAAACGCACCGTTTTCGAGATATTCTTCATTGAATGTTTTAAAATGGAAAACTCCAGAAATTTCACTACTTTTATGGATCCGTCCCTGAGCGTTGGAATCCCGAATCAAGCTGTAAACCACGTTACCATGCCTTATTCTCGTCCGCCAACAATGTCATAGATAATTTATATGCGGGAGTGTATTAGCACATTGTGAAATCTTTAAACGCTTGTAACTTTTTACCTGAGCCAAATCTGGAAAAATGGTAAATGAAAAAAGTGTTTCATTTGATGAGAGGAATCTTTGGTTAAAATTAATGCAGTGGTCAAAGACTCACCCTGTATATGAACATTGTACTAAAAAACTGAAAGGTTTGACTTACCTCTTAATTTTTGACAATGTGTACTTGCGCTAAATAACAGTGCCTCTTTAACGTAAACAAAACATATAATTGCCAACACAAACTTTTTATTGGATCTAAGTGAAAAAGTTACTTGTAACAGACAGAGGTTTTGCCTAACTGTAGTAAGAAAAATTGCGATATGAAAAAATTATGATAAGTGTACGTTCAAACGTTTCTTACACCGAATAGAATTTTTAGTTCTGGTGTTTAGCTGGATTTTCTATCAAGTAACACATGCTACTTGTATCAAGTAAATAAAGTCAGTTATTCTGAATAAAAATGAAATACTTATTACAATTAACTTTGCTAGCTTGTGATAGGCTACTTTTTACCAGATAACACGCGAACTTGTTGCAACTAAAAAAAGTTCTTTGTGTCTATAGCAAGTCACAATTTTTATTTGTTATAATTAAAGTTTTTTCTCAGTGTATCCACTGAGCTTGAAACACTCATAATTTAATTCAAATTAGCCAACGCGAACACGCGCGCCACAGATTACTGACCTCACGTCAGTGCTTTTTTATATTTTTTAGACAACGACAAAATAACAATCAAAAAGCACTGACGTGGATAATGGGCTTTTGCGCGCATGTTTCATTGCCTATTCACGCCTCATACGCAGCCGATCGTGCTCAAATTCAGCACTCAATCGTAAAATGGTGGCTTGAATGTATGAACGTAATCCGAGCGGATTTTAACGGATAGTTTCTGAAATATAGAATTTTTTAAGAAAATATAATTTTTTTTTACAATTTATATGAATTTTCACAAGTTTTAATTAGATCGGATTTGTATATTTTGAATTATTGAGGATGTCAACAAAATGTAAGATGGCTATAACTTGGAAACCGTTAGGCCGAGTATGCCCATTAAAGAATTTAAGAGTCCCTTTTGGATGCACAACCTACCCTGAAAATTGTTATATTTTTCCGTTCGGAAGGTTTCGTAGTAACGGTCACACATCCAGCTACTGAACTCACCCAAGGTTGCTCGCTTTCTAATATTATTTCTTAATATCTCCAAAAATATAGATTCACTCGTGTTCAAATTTGACAGATAAGTTAGGTTTTGGAGGCACTCGCAAAATTTCAGCGATATCAAACTGAGATTTTTTTAAATTTTCTAGTGATACGATTCTCACTTACGATTAAAACTTGTAACTTGGCAGTAGGGTTTTGAAGGCTCTCGCAAAATTTCAGCGATGTCGGACGAATCGTTTCTGATATAAAGAATTTTTTTCAATGATTTTTTTTTCTAATTTTCTAGTGATACGATCTTCACGAAATTTGCACGTTGGCATTCTACAACTCATTACCATGTTTAAATTGGATCGGATTAGTATTTTTTGTGTTATTGGGGAAATATCAACAAAATTCCATATGGGTAGAAGTCTAAAACCATTCGGCTTATTAAGGTTATTAACGAGCTCATATGTCACATTCAGATACGCAGCCTACCCTGAAAATTGAAAGTTGCTGCTCACTCGCAAGTTATCGTGGTAAAGATCACCCTTCCATTGACCTAAATTCAGTATTCATACCTGTTCATCAAAGTTATTATGAGCCCGATGAACTAACGTCTGAGCTATAATCGGTGTGTATAGATTTACGGTGAAAGGTAAATATGAACGAATTTTATTACTTACCTTCGATATCTTTTTTCATCTTTCTAATTCCAAGAGAATATCATCATGTTACATATAATTCGGCTGATTTTATCCCTCATCTTCACTTTTTGACAAGTTTCCCGTTTGAAAACGGTACATATCGAAATAATTTGCATAACAAATTTTGAACCTCGTCCCTTCTAATCCGTCAAATTCTTTGATTGGTCGGAAGACATTTAAATTCTTCCGAAAAGTACCACCTTCTCTTACGTCGATTTCGAATATAAACGTTCTGAAATGGAAACCCCACATAGTTTAATGTGCGGATCGATCTTTCGACATAAACTCGCGAGCAATTCCTACGTTGGAGCCCGGGTCCAATCAGATCCATATCAATCTACGTTTCGATTTAGTCGCGATTCGGGTTCTGGATGTGAAAAAATTACTTTCCTTCGAAAACAGAATTACCCATCGAAACGTCCCGTAATTCCCGGTTTACTAAGGAAAAATGAATCTCTTTCGAGAATTTTTTGAAACATATGGAATTCTTCCAAAATTCGGCATAATAGCCTAAGCAGCAATTACAACTACAGTAGACTTCCGATTATCCGAAACCCGATTATGCCAAATCCACATTATCCAAAACTACCTATGAACCGGATTATCCGAAATGATTCTTACGATACCACCGCATTCGGCTTGTTTCACATGCATACACGGTTCCATTCGGTTCGGTTCGTTTTCGGTTTCCATTCGTTCGCTGGCGACAAGTGTGAAACGGTGCTCCAGTTCAGATTCGGTACCGACTAGAAACCGTACAGCACCGAATATTCCCTCGATACGAATAGGTTTCTATCAGGTTTGGATTCGTGTGTAGGGAATACAGATCAACCGGGGCGTTCACACAAATACGGTTTAGTTTCGGTTTTAATCATAAAGTAATAAATATTTACATATGTTTTCTGTCTCTTTCTGTGGTTTTAACCTCAAATCGAGCCGATATCTTTCAATATTTCCCGAATTGTTCAAATATAGAAATATAAACATACATATTTTCGGGATATTGTTGCTATCTCGGTATTCATGAGAAAATGATGGTTTACCAAATGTGGATCGACTGATTTCTGCTGTAAATTTAAACCAGTGCTTCGGGACAAAACTTCCGAAAAATATAAAGATCAATTAAAGACGTAGAATGCATTCAAAGATGTATGTGTTCAATTTGGAATGGCTTTGGTAAATCTGACGTCGCGGAAAAATTGGAATTGTGTGCCCGTGTCGGAAGATAACATAAAACCTAATATGAACCGTATATGTGTGAAAGGCCTTCATTCGTTATCGGTTGAAACCGAAAACGAGCCGAACCGAATGGAACCGTATGCATGTGAAACAAGCCTTATCCGAAATTGTAAATTATTTTTCTTGAACTCATCAAACTCAATACAAAAACAATGTTGAACAATATTAAAAAGTATGTAGAATGCAAGCTTTCATTTAATTTTTACTTGTCATGTATTAGGTATGTAAATGCATAAGGGTAGGTACATATTATGTTTTGTCAGAATCTATTACATTATATTTAAGTTAATACTTATGAACACATATATCTATAATTTATTATTTAAATGAAAATTTAATAAATGTTTCCAATACAAAATAAATCACAGTTGATGGTTTTCCTCAATCTCCGCATTATCCCAAATTTTAATTATCTTAAATCGGCCCGGTCCAGCTTATTTCGGATAATCGAGGGTCTACTGTTCCATGCGACTTCAAAATCTCCTCTCTTTGCACTATTTTACCTCGGGACGTTCCCTCAGGAATCGATTATTATATTCATAAGAATATTTAAAAAGTTCAACCGCCGTCGATTAATATATTCAAGGGTATATTGAAAAAGTTCAACTGCCGTCAAAAATTTCAATTTTCAACGAGAAAACGATCATTCAAATTTGGTTGCAGATAATAACTGTTCAAACGATCGGAACTTGGCGCCTCTCCGTGACGTAACCCGTCATATCTACTGTCTCTCCGTGTCCTTTTTGGCGCTCTAGTTCCTCGGAACTGAGTGCTTATCAATTTGCCCAAATGTCTGTAATTTTCGAATATTTCGATGAAAATGGTCTTAAACGATTTGGTTCGACTCACTGATCAAGAATCCGTGGTCGAAATTCATTCTGTCCGGCCGGTCCGGCCGGTCCGGCCGGCCGTAGGCATGATAACTCTCGAACGGAATGAGCTAGAGAGTTGAAATTTTCAGAGTAGGTTTGGGGGATAAATATCTCGGCTAAGTTCGTTATTGGGCAAAATCGGACAGATGGTTTCGGAGTAACAAAAAAAAAATTTTTTTTTACGTAACAAATTTCAAATTAAATTTTTTTTAATGAAAATTTTTATCATAAGAATCCACTCATATCATTTTTAACTCTAACAAGCTAATACTTTCGGAGATATGATTCTTCAAAATTTCAATAATAAATCGTATTTCAACGTTGTCACAGAATGATATTATTCTATGTATGAATATGAATTGTCATAATGTCAAATGATGTTCCTGAGACATTATCTAATCAATCGAAGAATTGTGAGCGAAGTGAGAAAAATCTCAGTTGTTTGCTCCGAAATTAGTTTTTCTCAGAAAATTCTTACATTTCGGAACTGAACATGAAGTAAGAGATCTGAGAGTAGTGAGACTGCTTTTCATCCATAGACATAGATATAACTCTCGAACGGAATGAGGTAGGTAGTTGAAATTTTCAGAGTAGTTTAGGGAGATGAATATCTCGGTTAAGTTCGTTATTGGGCAAAATTGGCCAGAATTAATTTGATTTCTTCCATGGTGCAGTTCTCATTCTCATGATTGCTCATTTAATCTTGATAAATAAACTATTATTTGAATTGAATTTCCTTTAGGATGCAGTTCTATCATATGAATACATTGATATAATTCCCAACTCTGAGAATCCAATACTTTCGGAGATATAATTTGTCTGTTTGAACTATTTGTACCAGAATTCTAACGGGTATAGGTAGGTAGTGTAGACACCTTAGTATTCTATGCATCTTGGTTATCCCTATCGAAAGATCTCAAGCAGCCGAAAATGCCCGTTATGCTGGGTGAGTCTTTGACCACTGCATTAATTTCAACCAAAGATTCGTCTCATCAATAGAAACACTTTTTTCATTTACCATTTTTCCAGATTCGGCTCAGGTAAAAAGTTACAAACGTTTAAAGATTTCACAATGTGCTAATACACTCCCGCATATAAATTATCTATGACATTGTTGGCGGACGAGAATAAGGCATGGTAACGTGGTTTACAGCTTGATTCGGGATTCCTACGCTCAGGGACGGATCCATAAAAGTAGTGAAATTTCTGGAGTTTTCCATTTTAAAACATTCAATGAAGAATATCTCGTAAACGGTGCGTTTAAGGAGAAATGATGAAGAGTAATATAATGTGCTAAAACGATGGAATATACTTGAAATGACTCAAGAAATACTTTATATGCTTTCTTTATGATAATTTCGTTTAGTTTTATGAATCCACGAGTCCATAACTAGAAAACCAGTAGAAGTAGAAAATAACTAATATTTCGAAAATATGTATCATATTTATAGGAAACTTTACGCCAACATTCATTTTATTCGAAAAAAGGATGTCAAAGCTACAAAATAAAAACTGATTTTTTTTCAAAATTTCAACAGCCTGTATCTTTTTACCTGAGCTGAATTTGGAAAAATGTTAAATGAAAAATGTGATTCATTTGATGAGAGGAATCTTTGGTTAAAATTAATGCAGTGGTCAAAGACTCACCCTGTATATCTCAATTCATCATCGTACTTTCTGTAACTGGCAGATAATCAAATCACTGTTTGGCTTTCTCAATCCATCGAGGAGATGATTTTTATCCTCGCATATGGTGAACCGGATGAGAAATTTCTCCGCTCTCCGCCAGGCCAAGCCGAAAGTTAATTCAAAATTGATAAATAACAGGGACGTCAGCCCGCTTCCAAGTTTTCTTCACCAGAGGCGGATATGTGGAAATTGCGAGGATTTCAAGAATTTAATATTGCCGCGATATTTTCATATAAAGACGCCAGATGTGGATCCGTCATTCTCATCTAAAGATGAATAAACAGTAATTCTCTATTCGAATTTCGTATAATGCCCATTAATCTGAAATTTTCCATACTTAATGACTTTTTAATAGGGGAAAGAAACGGCAGTTCAATGGGACGGTAAAATATTTAAAATCACCTCTTCCTTAAATAAAATTTTGATCACAAACATAGCAATTATCCAGGATCATTTAAATTGAAAGAAAAGTTTTCCAAGTAAATGTTTTCCAAGTAAATGTTCAGTGTAGATTACTTTTATTGACAAAGCTCCTGATGATGCCTAGCAGGCGAAACTAGTTGAGTAGATTGTAAAATAAAAAAAAATCACGAAAACAAAAATTGGTTCAAGCACTGACTGAAATTTTCTAGGGGTACGGTTATTAAAATTTTTTTTTCGTCATTTTTTTCGAATTTTCTAGTGGTACGGTTCTTACAAAATTTCTACACGTCCTTATGTTGATTTTCTACTACTAGTTACCAAGCTTCAATTCGATCGAATATTTATTTTTTCAGTTATCAAGAAAATAATATTCCAGGTGGGTATAACTCGGAAACCGTTAGACCGATTATGCCCAACAACGAACTCAACTCTCCCTTTCGGATACGCAACCTACCCTGAAAATTGCAACTCCCTATCTCCTTTCGTTCGAAAGTTATCGAGGCAACGGTCACTCATCTACTGAATTCACACAAGAATGCTCCAATCTCCAACAATATTAAACCGATCGTATTAAAACTTGAAACTTAGCGGTAGAGTTAGGTTATGAAGGCACTTGCAAAATTTCATCAATTTCTAACGATTAGTTACTGATATATAGAATTTTTTTTTTTATTTTCAATGATTTATTAAAAATTTTCTACAAATGCTATCCTCACCAAATTTTGCAAACATTTCCGCGTTGGCATTCTACAACTAATAACCATGTTTGATACATCGGTTCAGTACTTTTTGAGTTAATGAGGAACAAAAACTACGAAATTTCAGAAAATTTCAGATGGCTATAACTCTAAAACCGTTTGGCCGATTATGCTCATAAACAAACTGAAATGTCGCGTTCTGGTGCACATCCTAACCTGAAAATTTCAAGCCGCTATCTCATTCCGTTCTCAAGTTATCGTGACAACAAAAATATTTTTTAATAATTTTTTTAAAATTTTCTAGCCATATGATTCGCACAAAATTTCACAAACGTGCTTAGGTTCATATTCTATCATTCTTTGTTTCGCTGTAATCGCTGTAACAAGCAGATGGACTCGCCGAGGATAGATTTTGATTACGTCTCTCTTTTCTCGTGTCCGTTTCACTCTTTGTTTCGCTGTAACAAGCAGATGGACTCGCCGAGGGTAGACTTTGATTACGTCAGCCGTCATAGCCACGATTCTACCAATCAGAAGCGTTTCACCTCATTTGAATTTGCTTCCTGATATTCCGATTTTCAATACTGAAATATTCAAATTTCACGAAATTTGAAAGTGGATGAGGGCATACATGACGATCTGATATTCAAGTAGATTTAAATAACAAGCCCTGTGGACAGGAGCTTTCTGGCGCTCTAGTTCAAACAGACAAATTATATCTCCGAAAGTATTGGTTTCTCAGAGTTGGGAATTATATCAATGTATTCTTATGATAGAACTGCATCAATTCAAGTAATATTTTATTTATCAAGATTAAATGAGCAATCTGAGAATGAGAACTGCACCATGGAAGAAATCAAATTAAAATAGCTGAAATGAATTTGACTCTCTCTTATAGAACAGGATGACATGTACGAGTATGAACACAGATCATATAATGAAGATTAGATAGAATAATGATAACATTCTGTGAAAACATAGAAGTACGATTCATTATTGATATTTCGAAAAATCATATCTCCGAAATCATTAGCTTGTTGGAGTTGAAAATGATATCAATGGATTTTTATGGTGAAACTGCATCTTAAATAAAAATTGAATTTGAAATTTGTTACTTAAAAATAAATTTTTTTTTTCGTTTCTCCGAAACCATCTGGCCTATTTTGCCCAATAACGAACTCAACCGAGATATTCAACTCCCTAACCTACTCTGAAAATTTCAACTGCCTGGCTCATTCCGTTCGAGAGTTATTGTAAAAAAAAATTTTTTAATTTTCAAATATTTTTTTTACACTTTGCGGTAACCTGGTCAATACAAAACTTCACATACGTATGAAGGTCGTGATTCTACAATTTGGTGCTAAATTTCAGATAGATCGAATGATCAGTTTCGGAAATATTAATAAAAAATGTATTTTACTAAAATCGTACATAACTCCGAAACCGCTCGATGGATTTTGCCCATTAACGAACTTAGCCGAGACATTTACGCTCCAAACCCACCTTGCAAATTTCAATCCTCTAACTCTTTTCGTTCGAGAGTAATCGTGCCTACGGCCGGCCGGCCGGCCGGACGGCCGGACTGGCCGGACAGAATCGATTTCGACCTCGGATTCTTGATCAGTGAGTCGAACCAAATCGTTTGAGACCATTTTCAGCCAAAAATTCGAAAATTACACTCAGTTCCGAGGAACTAGAGCGCCAAAAAACATAAACATATGGTATTTCGTGTTTCATGCAACAGACCTATTGTACAAATTTTCCCTAAGTCAAATTCGAAACGTCTGTGGCCAGATACTGAACGGGCCCAGCGCTGCTCGGTTTCCAGTATTTCTTTAATAACTCCTACAATTTAGATCCGATCTTGTTCAAATTTGCAACTTGCCTTTAGAATAAGGACCTAAAGACTCTCACAAAACAAATATTGGACGTATAGTCTCTGAGGTACATAATATTTTTGCACGCATGTTTAATAATTTTTTTTAATTTTCTAGTGATACGATCCTTACGAAATTTCGCATAAGTATGTGTATCGGCATTCTACAACTAATTACCAAGTTTGTGTATTGTGTATCCAAACGTAAACCGTTTGGCTGATTATGCCCATTAACAAACTTGTCCGTCGCATGTAGATACGCCACCTGTCCTGAAAATTCCAAGTCGCTATCTCTTTCCGTTCGAAAGTTATCGTAGCAACAGACGGCTGGCCGCCGTTTGTGGCAAAATTATAGCACGCTATTTCCTAGAACATGCGCGAAAAGGACAAAGGCTTCTTACAAAAGAAAATGGAATGCCACTGAAAATATTTCATGTGAAACTGGTTGCCAAAACCCCTAACTGTATAAGGCCTTTCTCTACATGCTCTAATTCTACAATCCCTACATCTTGATCAAAAATTATCACTTGATATTGAAATGATACCTATATAAGATATTTAAGGAATATCGACATGAGCCTGAGCCCAAGGTCATTAAATTTAGACTATTTCCGTCTTTACAAAGAGGAAATGGGCTATTCTAATCAAAATCTCTATAGTTGACCTTGGAATAGCTTTGAAGCCTAAGATAACACTTTTGGTATATCGGTTAATTTCCAGGAATAAAATTATTATTCTCGCCTGAAAATTTATTTCTCATGAAGTGCGAACCTAGTTTTAGTACTTTAGGAACGCATTGCATATGGTATGGCAATCTCTTTCATCAACACATTGAAGACACATATTCAGGTTCTTTACTCATATATTTAGTCCAGTATAGTTGGTAATAATGTAATTATAACAATTCGTGAGTTTAAATGATTCGGTCACAAGAAATCATGGAAATGACATTGGACCAAGTCAAAATATAAAACATCTTATAAATTAAATTTCCTAATCATTCCACATTTAATTTGTGAAAAGTGAACTGTTTTCAGATTATTTCCACTCCCGCAATGTGAAATTTTTGTATTGAATAATTTGACGAAATTCATAACCTTCTTATATTTTCGTTGAACAACCTTAGAATGCATTTTCAGTAGCTTAGTAATCATTTTGTGAATATCATGGACCATACATCTCGAAAGACTCATGGTAACTTTATTTCGCAGGAAATTATACTCGTTATTGTTTTCGGGCAGTCTGCAAGATCTCAAAGATTCAAATCTATTCAGTTCTCTTATCGCCATGGAAACTTTCTTTACGATTGAGCTGATGAGATTCATAACCAAATCTTTGCCTATTATATTCAATAAAACTTTTTTGTATTTTAACAATTCGGATAACATTAATTTGGGAAACTCCTTCATTTTTACGATAGTGGTGGCATACCTATGATCTTCCATATTCGGAAACCTCAATCCTGGGTACGGCACACTTGGATATATGAATCCACCATGATAGAAGGGTTGCTGCCAACTTGGTGGTGGTATATTACTGATTGGTCCGTATCTTCCCTGATAAAACATATGAGCTCGGACACTTCCTGGATTGTCATTCAGTTTACAATAGCAAACAACTCTATCGTCAGAGAACAAATCTTTCCGAGATTCATCATCTCGGGGCCAATACAAATCGGCTTCCTCCTCTTCCCCAGATTGATGTGAATCATTGAATAGTTGAATAGGGGTTAAACCCTCAATTTCATTACTCATACTCCAGGATATACTTTCGTCAACTCTCTCGCCAGAAATACCTACAATTGTGTTTTTATTATCCGAGTCCGAAGGACTATCAGTACTTATATTTGGTATTTCTGCTTCGACCGATCCACTCGGTTCTTCAGGATAATAAGGAACAAGGGAGGGTACTTCGTTTGAAGATTCATCGGTAGATACAACATCGCCATTGTGCTCACCTTGATCATTTGTTTCTAAAGATACATCGTGTTGAGCAGAATGATATGACGCATTTAGAACTACATCACCTATATCCGAATCAGAAGGACCACCAGTAGTAGTTTCAGGTAGATCTTCTGCAATGGGAAGAACAGGGTGTAGTCCAACAGTTATGTTATGTGAAACATCTATACTACCTTCAACGTTCATTTCAGTATTTCCTCCTTCGGCTGGCTCAGTCGGTTCTTCAGATATATCAGTAACACATTCTGCATCGCAAGGGTGATCATTTTCATTCTGTTCATTGCTTGTATGTAAAGACACATCCTCTTGAATTGAATGATGAGAAACATTTAGACTTACAGCACCTTCTGGAATGGGAAGAACAGGGTGTAGTCCAACAGTTATGTTATGTGAAACATCAACGTTCATTTCAGTATTTCCTCCTTCGCCTGGCTCAGTCGGTTCTTCAGATATATCAGTAACACATTCTTCATCGAAAGGGTGGTCATTTTCATTGCTTGTATGTAAAGACACATCCTCTTGAATTGAATGATGAGAAACATTTAGACTTACACCATCTTCTGCAATGGGAAGAACAGGATGTAGTCCAACAGTTATGTTATGTGAAACATCTATACTACCATCAACCTTTATTTCAGTATTTTCTCCTTCGCTTTGCTCAGTCGGTTCTTCAGATATATCAGTAACACATTCTGCATCGCAAGGGTGGTCATTTTCATTGCTTGTATGTAAAGACACATCCTCTTGAATTGAATGATGAGAAACATTTAGACTTACACCACCTTCTGCAATGGGAAGAACAGGATGTAGTCCAACAGTTATGTTATGTGAAACATCTATACTACCATCAACCTTTATTTCAGTATTTTCTCCTTCGCTGTGCTCAGTCGGTTCTTCAGATATATCAGTAACACATTCTGCATCACAAGGGTGGTCATTTTCATTCTGTTCATTGCTCGTATGTAAAGACACATCCTCTTGAATTGAATGATGAGAAACATTTAGACTTACACCACCTTCTGCAATGGGAAGAACATGGTGTAGCCCAACAGTTATGTTATGTGAAACATCTATACTACCATCAACCTTTATTTCAGTATTTTCTCCTTCGCTTGGCTCAGTCGGTTCTTCAGATATATCAGTAACACATTCTGCATCGCAAGGGTGGTCATTTTCATTCAGTTCATTGCTTGTATGTAAAGACACATCCTCTTGAATTGAATGATGAGAAACATTTAGACTTACACCACCTTCTGCAATGGGAAGAACAGGGTGTAGTCCAACAGTTATGTTATGTGAAACATCCATACTACCATCAACCTTTATTTCAGTATTTCCTTCTTCGCTTGGCTCAGTCGGTTCTTCAGATATATCAGTAAAACATTCTGCATCGCAAGGGTGGTCATTTTCATTATGTTCATTGCTTGTATGTAAAGACACATCCTCTTGAATTGAATGATGAGAAACATTTAGACTTACACCACCTTCTGCAATGGGAAGAACAGGGTGTAGTCCAACAGTTATGTTATGTGATACATCTATACTACCATCAACGTTCATTTCAGTATTTCCTCCTACAACAGGTTCATTGTGTTCCCCTTTATTCAATTCATTATTTGTTATCAAAGATTCTTCATCATGAACAGAACCATTGGTATACTCTAGACGTATGGCACCCTGGCCCCAGTTTACATGACCACCACTACTAATTTCAGGTTTTTTTTCAACAACTACAACAGGTCCATTGTGGTCCCCTTTATTCAATTCATTATTTGTTATCAAAGATTCTTCGTGATGAACAGAACCATTGGTATACTCTAGACGTATGGCTCCCTGGCCCCATTTTTCATTACCACCACTACTAATTTTCGGTTGTTCTTTAACAACTACAACAGTTCCATTGTGGTCCTCTTTATTCAATTCATTATTTGTTATCAAAGATTCTTCGTGATGAACAGAACCATTGGTATACTCTAGACGTATGGCACCCTGGCCCCATTTTTCATTACCACCACTACTAATTTTCGGTTGTTCTTCAACAACTACAACAGTTCCATTGTGGTCCTCTTTATTCAATTCATTATTTGTTATCAAAGATTCTTCGTCATGAACAGAACCATTGGTATACTCTAGACGTATGGCACCCTGGCCCCATTTTTCATGACCACCACTACTAATTTCAGGTTGTTCTTTAACAACTACAACAGTTCCATTGTGGTCTCCTTTATTCAATTCATTATTTGTTATCAAAGATTCTTCGTGATGAACAGAACCATTGGTATACTCTAGACGTATGGCATCCTGGCCCCATTTTTCATCACCACCACTACTAATTTCAGGTTGTTCTTTAACAACTACAACAGTTCCATTGTGGTCCCCTTTATTCAATTCAGTATTTGTAATCAAAGATTCTTCGTCATGAACAGAACCATTGGTATACTCTAGACGTATGGCACCCTGGCCCCATTTTACATGACCACCACTACTAATTTCAGGTTGTTCTTTAACAACTACAACAGTTCCATTGTGGTCCCCTTTATTCAATTCATTATTTGTTATCAAAGATTCTTCGTGATGAACAGAACCATTGGTATACTCTAGACGTATGGCACCCTGGCCCCATTTTTCATGACCACCACCACTAATTTCAGGTTGTTCTTCAACAACTACAACAGTTCCATTGTGGTCCCCTTTATTCAATTCATTATTTGTTATCAAAGATTCTTCGTCATGAACAGAACCATTGGTATACTCTAGACGTATGGCACCCTGGCCCCATTTTACATGACCACCACTACTAATTTCAGGTTTTTTTTCAACATCTACAACAGGTCCATTGTGGTCCCCTTTATTCAATTCATTATTTGTTATCAAAGATTCTTCGTGATGAACAGAACCATTGGTATACTCTAGACGTATGGCACCCTGGCCCCATTTTTCATTACCACCACCATTAATTTCAGGTTGTTCTTCAACAACTACAACAGTTCCATTGTGGTCCCCTTTATTCAATTCATTATTTGTTATCAAAGATTCATCGTGATGGACAGAACCATTGGTATACTCTAGACGTATGGTACCCTGGTCCCATTTTTCATGACCACCATTACTAATTTCAGGTTGTTTTTCAACAACAACAACAGGTCCAATGTGGTCCCCTTTATTCAATTCATTATTTGTTATCAAAGATTCATCGTGATGAGCAGAACCATTGGTATACTCTAGACGTATGTTACCCTGGCCCCATTTTTCATGACCACCACTACTAATTTCAGGTCCAACATCGTCACTTGTTGTCAAAGATGCATCATGTTTATTAGTTCCTCCACTCACCTCCGCAACGTGCTGCTCATGATAAGAAGAATTCGAAAGCATCTTCAAGCCCATTCCACCATTCCATTCCCCACTTGAACTCCAATGTCCTCCCCCTTTCTCAGTTTTTTTTTTTGGTATCGTCATTGTCTTGTTACTGCCTGTCTCGTCACTAGAAGTCCAATACATGGAATCTCTTGTTACACCATGGCTAATATCGAATATTCCTCCTTCAACAGACTCAGAGGATGTTTTTTCCCAATTGTGTGTATTTTCATTTGAGCTACTCGAATCACTTTGAGAATTATCGCTTTCAATGTGTATGTCAATTTTGTTGTCACTTTTTTGTTTGTGATATCTGGATGACATGTCATCGGACATGTCATTACTTCTCATTGAATCAGCCAAAAACTTATGCTTCTTGTCGTTAGTATGAATTTCAATTAATACAGACTTTTTCTTTTTACCATTCTTGCGACCATCTATTAGTATATCGTCGTCCTTGCTATCATCTTGCATTTCGTGACTTGATGAGGACGACATTTTATCGTAAACTCTCGAGTCTGATAAGTCGGGAAAACGTTTAACAGGAAATCTTTTTTTAAGTGACTCGATTAAAATTTTGATTTTTTTGGCAGTCATCAACACTGATTTTTCAACAGAATAATAAATTGAGGACCAACATACTCCACAGATTGTGATAGATTTCTTGTAGATTGTAGGATTTCCTGTTGACATTTCTATGAGATCCAAGACACATGTTCTATCGCACTTTCTGGTGACTAGCCTCCTCGATGATTTCTGACCATATCTTCCTACTTTTAGATTTACGTTGGACCAGCATGGCCCACATCTAGAAACGGAACGTTTCGATGTATTACCTTCGTTCTCTTTTGAGGCGATCAACAGTAATATGCATTCATTCGAGCAACTGTTCTCGGGTTGATAATCAGATACTCCCCCTGACCGAACCTGTGTTGAGAAAGTGTCAATTAGTATTTTGAACTCAAATAAGAATTAATTTGAATTATACAAATTAGATCAAAATTATCACACACGCTTTTTCTAATTTCCACATATTTTATTGCAATTTGACAATTGCTTCGCTAGCACAGTTTCCATCATCAGATATGAGTGTTATATTGTAAATAACTAAATTGTTGTCTCGAACATCTTTTCTCTATTTCAGTATCGTAATGAGTTTATTACAGCACTAAAAATAGTGCTGTAATGAACTCGTTCCCGCATTGTTTCTAGTTATATTATTCGTTTTGAGGTAGTCAGCACTGAGATTCGATCCTATCAAATTTCAACACACGTCAATTGACAATATATACCGGGTGGCCCACCACAGACGCGGATCTCGGTTTGAGGGAGTAAATGAACATAATTTTGAAATTTTTTTTTTTTGTGATGTGTGTAGGGTGTTGAAGAGCACAATTTAAAATTATTTTCATATATACCGAAAACAAAGATATAGACCAAAGTTACATTCTTTTAATAGTAACAGCCTATATTTGACCTCAAAAATGGAATGGCAAGCTCAAATTATGATGAGGTTTTTCAGATCATTTTACACCTTAGACGAACCATTTACGAGAAAATGACGAGAAATTGAAAATATAGAGTTTTTTTTAAAGGAATTAATGACGAAACCAGTTACGCCCACGAAACAGACAGTATTTTTTTGAATAGACATATTAGCTACTTCTATACAGAAAATAGAAAATTAACTCTGGAATATAGGTACACGGTGATCATAATTAATTTTTAAACATCAACTACAAATAATGGTCGAAAATTGCCGAGGAAACTATCAGGATTAGGTGTAGGAAAACCTTGTGAAGATAGTTTCGAAATTATATTTTACGTTCAACGAGATATAAAAATACCAGGTGTGCCATTAGAAATAAGAAAGTTTTCGACCATTATTTGTAGTTGATGTTTGAAAATTAATTATGATCACTCTGTATATTCCAGAGTAAATTTTTTATTTTCTGTATAGAAGTAGCTAAAATTTCTATTCAGAAAAATACTGTCCGTATCGCGGGCGTAACTGGTTTCTTCATTAATTGCTATTTAAAAAAACTCCATATTTTCAATTTTTCGCCATTTTCTCGAAAATGGTACTTCTGAGGTATAAAGTGATCTGAAGAAACTCATCATAATTTTAGCTCGCCATTCCATTTTTTAGGTCAAATACAGGGTGTTACTATTAAAAATAGTAACTTTGGTCTATATCTTTGTTTTCGAACATCCTGTATATATGAAAATAATTTTAAATTGTGCTTTAAAACACCCTACATACATCACAAAAAATATTCTCAAAATATCTTCATTTACTCCCTCAAAACGAATTTCGCGTCTGTGGTGGGCCACCCGGTATAATCTGAAAATAGTGAAATAATTGTTGAATAGTTTTATTTTCGTTAAAAAATAAGGTAATAGAGACTTCCTTCTTGCCAATTTTGAATCATTTATGCTATTAGGAAACTATTTCAATCTCCACGCCCTACGTACGATTCAAATTCAAATTCCGTAATCTGTCAACTTTCTTAACAGTCACATCAACTGCCAAGATACAATACAAGAGTCACTAGGATGTATAATCCGAATTTTTCATTGAATTTTAACAGTATTTTACGAAACTTGCCTTGCATAGAGAAAATCTCGTCTAATACTCGTTGCAGAAGGCAGTTCCAACACTCATGTGTTCGAATTTCGCATTCGTGTTGGAATAGGAGCCTATTCTGCAACTTGTTTAAGAATATACTATTCTATACAGTGAGCATCCAAAATACGGAATAATGATTTACTTTCTCCCATTTCTGGAACAGCGAATGGTTTGATTGGTCGAATTGATTTATTTTTGGCGCTCTTGTTCCTCGGAACAGAGTTTTTAATTTTTAACTGAATATGCCCTAAAACAATTTGGTTCGACTCACTGATCAAGAATCCATGGTCAAAATTGATTCTGTCCGGCCGTCCGTCCGTTAACACGATATCTCTCGAACGGAATGAGATAGCCAGTTGAAATTTTCAGAGTTGGTTCGGGAGGTAATAATTCTATATGATTCCATAGAAAACTCTAATTATAATTTGCTGATGTATCTAAATCCAACGTGAGAGGATTCATAGACCTACGTTTAGAATTTAATTACGATACTTCTCGTAAAATGACGCACAGAAGCCAAATTGAAAAAGTGGGAAACCCCTGTGGACAGGAGCTTTGGCGCACTTGTCCAAACTTTGACAAATCATAACTCCGAATTACATATTGATTTTTCAGAGTTGGGAATGATATCAATGGATTCTAGTTTAATTTATTTTATTTTATGATGCAGTTCTATCATAAGAATCCATTAATATATTTGCCAACTCTGAGAAACCACTTTCGGAGATATGATTTGTCAAAGTTTGAACAAGAGTGCCAAAGCTCCTTTCCATAGGGCTTTCCCACATTTTTAAGGAACATTTTCCCGTAATTCTTATTGTTCTACCATTTGCCGTTACCAAGCAGTGGCGTCATCAATATTTTTTTTAATTTCAAGCATCTATGTTTTGCTTGCAATGGATAGATCATAAAATTCTCAATTGAGTAATGCACATTTAACTCCATTTGGTTCAATAATTCTCGAGATTGAACTTTTTTAAATTCGAAAAACCTGTGAAAATGAACACATTTTTATTGCGAAAACGATACCTACTTGAAGGTGTCATAACTTACAAAAACTATCAAAGTAAGTCTTCAAATTGATGGTCGTTCACTTCTTGACAGTACCCCAATAGAGCTCGAAACTCGGAATAAACATTTTGGAGAGTTTCCGGCTATATTGCTCTTATTTCTTCCTGAAACCTCAGTTTCAACTCCTGTTATTTCGTGATGAAATTTCTATGCTAAGTGTATGCTACTATGATCTTCAAAGACTGTCGATTTGACAATTTTCGAATTTCTAGAATTCTATAATATCTATCAATAAAAATTGGTTCAAGCCCTGTGGACAAGAGCATTTTGGCGCTCTTGTTCAAACAGACAAATTATACCTCCGAAAGTATTGGTTTCTCAGAGTTGGGAATTATATCAATGGATTCCTATGATAGAAATGCATCATGAAATAAATTAAATTTAGAAAAAGTGTCGTTTAAAATACATGCTTCAAAAATTATCTCATAAAAAAAAGAGCAATCTACAATGCTTCAATGCCTTAATGCTTCAAAAATTATCATTAAATTTATTTATCAAGAATAAATGAACAATCTGCAATGATTCAACCTCGTGGAATGGGTTGTTGCAACTAACCCACACTGGGTGCATAGTTTTCACAACTCGAAATACCTAAGGAAAGTATCATCGAAATGTCTAGACAAAGGCTTGAGACAATCATAGAAGATTGTCCATTTATTCCTGATATTTGAGTAGTTAGTGGATTACGAACAAATTATTTTGATATTTCAAAATATATTAATATAATTCCTCTTTTCATAATTTGAAATTTAATGCTTCATACCACTAACAAATTCTTCTCTGTATTATGAACCTTAACTCAAGAAAAAATGATTGATACACAAATGCAGATCCATATTTCAGTATTTTTTGCTAGCAACATTATAAAAATACTGTATATAGGAACATGTCTCACTACTTAAGGAAGTAAAAGATAATATTAACCTCAGCGGTCAACGAAGAGTAATTTATTTTGATGATTACATTATGTTCTTCTTTCCTATTATTCCGGTCAATTTAGACCAAAAAATGAGAGTGAAGGTACATAAATTCCCAACAAGCTGAAAATGAGTAAAATTGTTCAGAACATAATTATAAACAATATCTGAAAGTTTCCCATTATTCCCGTGTAAGGAAAAAAATTTATTCAAGGCAAAACGGTAAGTTTTATCATAAAAGTACCTCGGACAAAAATTGTAGATTATAAAATTATCTATAAAAAATGTATCAATAGTTTTTTTCGTACGAGCCACTGTTTCTGAGATATACCGATTCAAAAAGTTATAAAAGTTGTTATCGTCATAATATGTACACGTTTCCACGCCACCTATGAGGTAGTGTACTTAGCGCGTTTTTTTTAATGTGGTTTCCCCATTAGGCCTACTTCACGGGTCAGTTTTGATCCTATTTAATGTGAAACTTTTGGAAATTTTCAAAGATTGGAAAAGATAAAAGCGGTGTAAATTAAAAAGAGACAATATTTTTGAACTATGAATTGACAATCTCTAATAGCTATTAAATATGACATTTATGAATAGTGATCACAGATAGATTCTGTGTTCTCATTCTGTGAATACATAGAACTTACGATGTATTATTGAAACTTTGAAACATAATATCTCCGAAAGTATTAGCTTGTTAGAGTTGAAAATGATAGCAATGGATTCTTATGATGAAACTGCATCTTAAATAAATTTGAATTCAAAAGTTGTAATGTAAAAAAAATATTTTTTTCGGTACCCCGAAACTATTAGACCGATTTTGCCCAATAACGAACTTAACCGAGATATTTATCCCTCAAACCTACTCTGAAAATTTCAACTGTCTAGCTCATTCCGTTCGAGAGTTATTGTGTTAACAGCCGGACAGAATCAATTTCGACCACGGATTCTTGATCAGTGAGTCAAACCAAATCGTTCAAGACCATTTTCAGCCAAAAATTCGAAAATTACAGACATTTGGGCAAATTGATAAGCACTCTGTTCCGAGGAACAAGAGCGCCAAAAAGTTGGTTCAAGCACTGACGTGGAGTCAGAAGCTTTTGCGCGTATGTTCTATTGTCCATTCTCCTGTATTGAACACCCTTAATCGAATTCACCATGGTGAATTCTATTGTCTGTTCTCCTCTATTGGATAATCTTAATTGAATTTACCATGTTAAATTCGAAAGAAAGAATGGGGTAAGTTTTTAAGGGTAAAAAATGGTTTATTCGATTTTCGGCAAAACTGCAAGTCCTATGGAAAGAAGTTAAGTGGAAAAGTTGTGGGTAATAAAAAAAATGGAAAAGCCCTGTGGAAGGGAGTTTTGGTGCTCTTGTTCAAACTTTGACAAATCATATCTCCGAAATTATTGGTCTCCGGGAATGATATAAATGGATTCTTACGATAGAACTGCATCATGTAAGAAATTAAATTCAAACAGACCGATTCTCCCCAATAACGAACTTATCCGAGATTCATTTCTCAAATCTACTCTGAAATTTATATTATATTGTATTGCATATTATTATTGTATATTATTATACTGATCCTCCTAGGTCTTCCCGAAGGAGACCCCTCATCAGCAATCAATTAAAACTTAGCCAATATTGTAGTTTTATTTTTACTGGAGATATTCTGAACCCAATTTGATTATGTATCTTACCAAAGAATATATTTCCATCTTCGTATGGATTATCCACGGGCATTATATTATCACCTTCAAAGCTGAGGTTATTTCATTGGTCATTTTGCTTTCAATCATACTTTGTTTTCTAGAACAGGAGGTGTATTTTATATCAAGAATAACGAACCATAAATAATTTTGGCATTTATATCTCATAGGAAAATAAGATGACATGTAAGAACACAGATCATATATTAATTCATGGATAGAATAAATAAGTACAGCATTCGGTGGAAACATAGTATGTACCTACGATTTATTATTGAAATTTTGAAAAATCATATCTCCGAAAGTTTTAGCTTGTTAGATTTGAAAATGATATCAATGGATTCTTAAGGTGAAATTGCATCTTAAAAAATTGAATTTGAAATTTGTATTGTAAAAAAAAAAATTTTTTTTCGTTACTCCGAAACCCTTCGGCCGATTTTGCAAAATAACGAACCGAGATATCTATACCCTGAACCTACTCTGAAATTTTCAATTGTCTAGCTCATTCCGTTCGAGAGTTATCGTGTTAACGGAGGAACGGCCGGACAGAATTGATTTTTTCCATGGATCAGTGATCAGTGAGCAAATTATTAAAAAATATTATTCATCTCACGATAACTTGAAAACGGAAAGAGATAACAACTTGCCATTTTTAGGGCAGGTTGCGAATTGGAATGCGACTTTTTACTTTGTTGATAGGCATAATTGGCCAAACGGTTTAGGAGTTATATTTATCAAAAATTTTGTTTTTATTTCCTCAATTACTCAAAAATACTAAACCGATCCTAATAGGATATGCTAATTAGTCAAAGAATGCTAACACGCAATTCCTGTGAACATCCGTGAAGATCGTATCACTAGAAAATTTCAAAGGAATGATTGAAAGTCATTGAAAAAATCCTCTATATCGAAAACTATTCTTTCGAGATTGCGGAAATTTTGCTCGTACCTTCAGAACCCAACTTTACAGAAAAATTCCAAATTTGAACACGTTCGTATCTATATTGTTGGAGATCCGAGCAGTGTTAGGTAAGTTTTGTAGCTGGATGAGTGACCATTTGCCAAGATAACTTTCGAACGGAAACATATGACTTGCAATTTTCAGGATAGGTTGCTCATCTGAAGTGGACTTTCAATTTCGTTGTTGGGCATAATCAGCCAAACAGTTTTGGAGTTATACCCAACTGAAATATGATTTTTTCCATAACTAAAAAAAAACAGATCCGATCGAATTGAAACTTGGTAGCTAGTAGTAGAATACCGACATAAAAGACGTATGTGTTATCACTTGAGAGCGGAAAAAGATAGTGACTTGCAATTTATAGGGTAGTCCGCGCATCCGAATGCGACATTTTTGTTCGTTAAAAGGCATAATGGGCCAAATGGTTTTTGAGTTATAGTTATCTGAAATTTTGTTGTTATTTCCTGAATAACTGAAGAAATACGAAGCCGATCCAATTCAAACATGGTAATTAGTTCTAGAATGCCGACGCTCAATTTTTTTCGTGAGGATCGTATCGTAAAAAAAATAATCGAAAAATATTCTATATCTCAGAAACTATCTGTCCGATTTCGCTGAAATTTTGCGAGAGATTTCAAACCAATAACTTCCGAACGGCAAGAGATACAGAATTTTCAGGATAGGTTGCGCAGTTAAATTATTAGATATTCAACAAATTTCAATTCCGATAAAATACATATCGTCGTTGCGCCTTCAAAGTGCGACATGTGAATTTTGATAAATTGTGCATTCATACACTTAGCGTGTTTGCAGGAGCATATTTTCGATTTCGTACTTGTCGCTTTTCGATCAAATCCAACTGGAACCGAAACTAGTGTGATTATCACATGGCAGCTTTTAACGAAATATCCATCTTGCGCAGTTCTTAATCGAAATATACACTTAACGCATTTTGCACAATATATGCACATGTCGCGTTTTGAAGGCGTAACGACGATATATTATGTCAGAATCAAAAATTCTGTGATCTTAGACGATTATCTCATTACTGAAGCATGTCATTCAAATAATACGAAATGTATTAATATCTTACAAAAGCGGATAAAACGGTCTATATCGATTTCAAATTCGATTATGACTGTCCAATAAACTGAGGTGAATAGACAATAAAACATGAGCGCAAAAGCTTCTGACAACACGTCGGTACTTGTTTCTGTTATATTCTCTTCCCTTTCCAATGGGTTTCTTCCTACTATTACTTTTTCTTGTTTCAAAAATTATCGACCCTGGTCTATGGTTTCTGACGAAGGAGTCTGATTTAATGTATATTCCGAAATGTGATCACCTCACCCAAGAAAAAATTCTCGATTTCGTCTTGTACGGCGGTATTTTACCAGAGAATCTGCATGGATTTCTACCAGAACCCTCTGTGGTCACCAATCTCTTGGCATGCGTTGATGACTGGATCAGGATGTTGGATGCCCGTGTTCCCGTGGATGTTCTCTATCTCGAGTTTTTAAAGGCATTGGATCAAATGTCCCACAGACGTCTCCTCCTGAAACTCGAGAATCCTGGAATTCGAGGTGACCTCCTTCTATGGACCAAGGTCTTTCTCTCGAACAGTATTTTTCGTGTTCGTGTTGGTGCCAGTGTATCTTCTTCAAGAGGCATGGTGAGTGGTTTCCCCCAGGGTTCCGTACTGGAACCTCGCCTCTTTTTACTGTTCACATCGGATCTTCATTCTACAGCACTCTGTATTCCACTTTTGTCGGACCCATCCTTGAATACGCCGGTCCGGTTTGGGCATCTTTTCTATCCCGGGATGCCAATCTACTCAAGTCAATCCAGCGAAGGACTTCTAGGACGCCTTATGGCACTGTGAGATCAACCTACGAGGAGAGACTATCTGTGATGCATCTTGCTACCTTCGCAACTCGCCTCTTACGAGGAGACTCGCCCATAACATATAGAGCCCTCCACCGGTTATTCAGTGCAGATCTTTCCTCATTGTTCTGCCTGAATCATGACACCTGTCTACGAGGTCACAATCTGAAATTGTCGAAAGAAAAGTTCAGGTCTAACGTTCGGCAACACCTCTTGTCGAATAGCGTGTTTACACCGTGGAATGGAC
This sequence comes from Halyzia sedecimguttata, assembly GCA_937662695.2. NCBI lineage: Eukaryota > Metazoa > Arthropoda > Insecta > Coleoptera > Coccinellidae > Halyzia > Halyzia sedecimguttata. The sequence goes on from OW569418.2 coordinate 14,310,112, forward strand.
TTCCGGCTACCGTGGTCGGGGCATCATCGGTGCATAGTTTCAAGAACTCTTTGGATATATGGTTCGCGGGTGATGCTTCATGAATATTTTTCTCTGCGCTTATCTTGTACTGAATTTTCATTTTCTTTCTGATCTGTATCGGTTATGACAATTCTTCTTTGTTAAGTTTGATTATTTTGAGTTTATAGATTAGTCTCAACTCTACTGTAATTATAATAATAATAATACTTTCAGATCATGCTACAGTCAGCAGAAAACTGTTATGTACATTATGTCTGCTTGCACAGTCCATGCTCCATTAGGACATGTGGAAATTTAGAATTCTCTACTTCCATCTGAGAGAGATTTGTGGTATAGACAACGAACCAGTGCTACCATATGTGTCTCTGCAGATTGAAGCAGTTGTTGAACATGACAGAGCTCGCACCTACTGGGACTATGCGATTCCAACAACTCGGCACATCCACGCCATAAAGCCAGATATACTCCTGCTGGACAAATAACTCAAGGAAATGTTTGCCGTCGAATTTTGCTCCCCCGCAGAAAATAATGTGGTGCTGAAAGAAGAAAAGTAGGGGAAAAAATACGAGGATAATGTTTGCACTGGGAATCCTGTATCCAAGACATAAAATCAGGATGGTCGTACCAATTATAGGATGCCTAGGCGGAATGAGAGCGAACTACGTGACCGCATTGAAGACTATTCCGTCCTGTAAATCCCTGGCCGAGGATTTAGCGAACATAATGCAGAAGGAGGTGTTGCTGGGATCACTTCGAGTCATCAGATCCCATAAACTGTGAATGCCGCTTGCAGCTCATCTCTTGTGTTAAAGGACGCTGTAAGGGCAGGACGAATAACTAATCCATGGAACGTGTGAGAGGTTTTTTAGTGAATAACCAATCAACAACTGGAGTCTCTCACTCCCAAGAGAAGCGAACCCTCTCAGGGTGGGCCTATAAAAGGATTTTCCTCTTGAGTGGAAAAATGAAGACTTCTCGGAACGGAACAGGTGAGAGATGTTCCAGAGCTAGCAGTCAATAGAAGGGAAGCATTTAAGAGGAGGACTGTTCACTAGAAGCTGCTGTGAGAGCTGCTACTTCACTTCTGTGCCCACCAGGCAAAAAGAACAACAAAGGTGGACAAACATAGGAATACTGAATAAGCTAGAAAAGAAGGTAAGAACCGTGAGGCAGCAAGCATCTTGTTACCAATGTATCATAGATGTTATGAAAGGACAACTGAAAACAAGCAAGAAAATAGAGGTCATGATGGGTGAGCTGCGTGCGTTGCATCGTACGATGAGCCTGTCCACCATAGATCTATTGAAGCAGAAAGCTGTCGATAAAATAAGATCACTCACGGCGGCAAGAAGCTGGTCAAGAGGCAAAAGTGGATAGAAGACAAGAACACCTTCATCACCGAACCTTCGAAGTTATTTCAACCCAAACAAGTAGAGACAAATAACCACAATCACCGGATGAAGTCGAAGATATCTGGAAAAATTAGTGCGAGCGACCAGCGGATGCCAGGGATACTCCAGCACCTCACAGATTCCAGATATTATGTGATCAAAATCTGCAACAGACCGTAGACCTGACTGAAATAACAACCGAAGAGATTAGGCATGCCTTGAAGAACAAGCATGATTTCACGGCACCTGGACTGGATGGCGTTCAGAACTACTGGTGGAAGAACTTTCCAGCTACCCAACAACACCTAGCTAGATTATTTAGTGAGATAGTATTTCACCGTGAGCTAATTCCTTCATGGTTGGTAGAGGGCAGAACTATATTGATACCGAAATCAGGTGATTTAGGACAGCCAAATAACTACCGCCCAATCACGTGTCTCAACCAGCTGTTTAAAACTCTCACAAGTGTTCTTCAACATCGGATTCTGGCGTCCATTGGACCAGTGTGGAATCAAATCCACGAACAAAGAGGAGCGAGGAAAGAAGTACAGGGCTGCAAGGACAACCTCCTTATAGACAAGAGCATTTGCAGAAAGCAATGTTGCTCGGATCACTTCGAGTGATGAGGTCTCAACAACTGTTAAGGCCACTTGTAGCTCATCTCTTTTGTTAAGGGATGCTGTTAGGGCAGGACGAATAACTAATCCATGGAAAGTGCGAGAGGTTTTTTATTGGCGCTCTAGTTCCTCGGAACTGAGTGCTTATAAATCAATTTGCCCAAATGTCTGTAATTTTCGAATTTTTGGCTGAAAATGGTCTCAAACAAAGTCAAAGGTCGAAGTTAGAGGATTGAAATTTGCAAAGTGGGTTTAGAACGTGAATATCTCGGCTAAGTTCGTTAATGAGCAAAATCCATCAAGCGGTTTCGGAGTTATGGCCGATTTTAGTAAAAACATTTTTTATGAATATTTCCGAAACCGATCACTCGATCTATCTGAAATTTAGCTTCAAATAGTAGAATCATGACCTTCATTCGTATGTGAAGTTTTGTATTGACGAGGTTACCGCAAAGTGTCAAAAAAATGTTTTGAAAATTTAAAATTTTATTTTACAATAGCTCTCGAACGGAATGAGCTAGGCTGTTGAAATTTTCAGAGTAGGTTAGGGAATAGAATATCCCAGTTAAGTTCGTTATTGGGCAGAATAGGCCAGATGGTTTCGGAGTAACGAAAAAAAAATTTTTTTTTAAGTAACAAATTTCAAATTCTATTTTTATTTAATATGCAGTTTCACCATAAAAATCCATTGATATCATTTTCAACTCCAACAAGCTAATACTTTCGGAGATATGATTTTTCGAAATTTCAATAATGTATCGTACTTCTATGTTATCACAGAATGTTATCATTATTCTATCTAAGCTTTATTATATGATCTGTGTTCATACTTGTACATGTCATCCTGTCCTATAAGAGAGAGTCAAATTCATTTCAGCAATTTTAATTTGATTTCTTCCATGGTGTAATTCTCATTCTCAGATTGCTCATTTAATCTTGATAAATAAACTATTCTTTGAATTGAATTTCCTTTATGATGCAGTTCTATCATAAGAATACATTGATATAATTCCCAACTCTGAGAAACCAATACTTTCGGAGATATAATTTGTCGATTTGAACTAGAGCGCCAGAAAGCTCCTGTCCACAGGGCTTGAACCCATTTTTAGTGAGTAACCAATCAACAACTGGAGTCTCACACTCCTGACAGAAGCGGACCCTCTCAGGGCAGGCCTATAGAACGTTTTTCCTTCCGAGCGCATAAAAAAATTCTCCGCCCTATCCTGATTTCTATTTTACATATCCTCGGGTTGAGGTCGCGTCGCACAAGCTGCTTATGCAGGACCTAGAGCTGGGGGCACAAATTGGTTGCTTGCTCCTGTTGTCATGTTGTGGTGTCACCTGTTTTCAGTTTTATTGACATATTTTTCTTGGATTCTTGATTGCCCTGTCCCGAAGAAGCCAATTAGCAGAAACACGAATCGGCGGGTACCAGCAGAATTATTTTCTCTGGGGAATTACCCGTTAAACTTTCCCATTTAAATATCTCGAGATGTTTGAATAATCGGCGAATATATATAGGACTACCAATTCTTTATCAGTGAGTCAAATATAATCTTTTGAGGCGATTTTTGTCTCAAAATTCGAGAATTACAGACATTTGAACAAAATAATAGTGCCCTGGATGAAACACCATACATTTTCATCAGAGTGCTAGATTATAAATTGTTTCAGTATAAATATCCCACAAGAAAAATCAGTTCCATACAATGAAATTGCCCTTTAAATTAATTCAGATGAATTTTGTCGTAACTTTGATAATAAAGAAGTTATGGACCATAAAATACTGCACTTCTGTTCAAGTTCTTTGTTTATTATTATCTGTTATCTATTGATGGTGATAAACTTACTACGTTCAATGGGAAATTCTCCGCGACGTTACGTTTCGGAGTATTTATCAGAATTCTTCTTCGTCAGACACTTAACGAAAATATTCAGCATAATTTTTTGTTGATTGCAATTATAGTTATTCTGAAGATTTTCGTTAAGTGTCTGACGAATGAGGTTGATATAGACTCCGACACGTTACAATATAGTTGTTTCATGGTTGATGTTGCTTCGTTATTGTTGGTTATGCAACATTGTTAGATTGATTGCTTCTGAAAAATCTCTTGTATATTTTTTACGCAGAAATAATAAATTTTATATTTTATTGATATTTTTCAGAGTTTGGGAGAGAAAACCCAGAAAGACACCACTTAATAAAAAGAATATTATTTGCAAATTGCAATAACGAAACAACATCAACGATTAAACAACTATTTCGTAACGTTTCGGAGACAAGATCAGACTCCTTCGTACCGGCGCGGCGTGAACTTAGCAGGTTAAACTGGCAGGTAAAAGTTACGGAAATGCCCGATCACGATCTTCATTGGCGTGCCTGCACATATTTATATTTGAGTATTCGGAATATTGATAAGAGGATGTAATTCGAAATGAGCCCACATTCCTATAGTATATACGACTTCAAACGCTGAAATTTAGCGTAGGAATATTAAAATTTAAACGTTCCATATATCATATAGAATCTTCGTTCCAAAGAGGAATGGCTTCTTAAGACGCTAAGGGATGGAAGTCACCCCGATTCGAGGGGTGATATCCACCCCTTAGACCCTTGGGAAGTCATTCTGCTTTGGAACATAGATTCCTTATATTATACTGTCTCGATAATTCCATATCAAAAAGTGATACTTTTTTCCCCATGACCCATTTTGGATAGTTTAATGTATATATTTGAGGGATGACTTCCACCCCTTAGACCCTCGGGAAGTAATTCTGCTTTGGAACGTAGATTCGTTAGGTTATGCAGTTTAGATAATTCCGTATTAGAAAGTGTTACTTTTTTCCCCAAGACCCATTTTGGATAGTTTTATGTATATATTCGAGGGGTGATCCCACCCCATAGAACCTTGGGAAGTAATTCTGCTTTGAAACGTAGGCTCCTTATGTTATACAGTTTCGATAATTGCACATTAAAATGTGTTACTTTTTCCTCCGTGACACATTTTGGATAGTTTAATGTATATTCGAGGGGTGACTTCCACACCTTAGACCCTAGGGAAGTAATTCCGCTTTGGAACGTAGATTCTTTATGTTATACAGTTTCGATAATTCCTAATCAAAAAGTGTTACTTTTTTCCCCAAGACCCGTTTTGGATAGCAAAATAATGTTGACGTACACGATTAGAGAGCTCCTGTGAATATTTAAAATATCAGGGTAAAATAAAGTGAATTATCTCGGAGGAAAAACTTCATAATCACGTTGCCTGTTACGACAGTTTTTTAACACGGGTTAACATTCCTGAATTAAGCCGGAACACCAACAAATCGGGAAGAATCCTGTATAAACAGTATATCAGACGACAGAAGATCCCTTATCAGCCTACACATTGGTTGATAAGCGTTGATAAATCATAATACATCTGAAAGATAAGGTCTGCAGGTAGGATGTCTGAATCAGCGATATTGAATGAAATTAGACAAACGAAGAAAGAATTAAGGTCGATTATTGAAGCCGCGGAGGTCAGACTTGCATCGAGAGTAGAAGAACTTAAAAGAGCAATTACCAATTTGGAAAAAGAAAATAAGCTTCTCAAGGAAAAACTGGAACTGCATGATAGAAAGAGCCGCGAAAACAATATTGTTATATTCGGACTTAAACATCCTGTAAAAAATATATCGGCAGATTTCATCACGGGCGAGTTGAACAGTCTGATAGGAGTGGAGGTCGCAGAAGCACAGCTCAATAATTTATATCCCCTAGGAAAAACGGACTCTTGTCCCATTAAAGTTGAGTTTGTTTCATTTTTGACAAAAAGATCAGTCTTGATGAACGCCAGAAAACTAAGGGGCACTGACGTAACAATTGCCCACGACCTAACATTCCAGCAGCGACAAGAAAATAAAGTACTCAGAAAACATCTATATCAGGCCAAAAACGTTCACGGCGTAAACTGTTTCATCAAAAATAATAGACTCCACGTGAACAATAAAATATACAGGGTGGAAGATTTGAGAGAGACTGAAGATATTATTCTCCCAGAAAGAACTAGGGGAAGCAGTGAAACAGGCACTTTTACTCCCACTGAGCAGAATAATCAGGGTAGAAGAGTCGAGAGTCCATTCGACGCTGGGCCTGGACGGTTTTTCCCCGACTCCGCAGATTGTGGAGGCAGTCAGAATACTCAGAAAGGATACGGGCATAAGGTCAAGAAATCCCGAGGATAGGAAGAGGGTTGAAACGCGTTCAAATAAGTCGAAAAAGTGAGCTATATTTGTGTTGCCTACATTGGAGATACTGTTTTTTGTTTTTTTTTTGGGGGAAATTTTTGAGTTTTGATTTGTCGTAAAAATGGATTCATATATTAGAGACCATGAACCTTTGCAAATTAGCAATGTTTCAACTTCAAGCATTTATGAATGTAATAGAATTTTGAATGAGACTAAAAATGAAACCTTTTCGTTATTGCACAATAATGTCCGAAGTATTCAGAAAAATTTCAATGAACTACAGGTGATGCTCGGGGGTCTTGACACCCATTTTGATTGTATAATTTTGACTGAGACTTGGAAGCTGCATAATGTTGATATATTTGGGATGGCGGGTTACGATACTTTATATTCTGGTGGAGACTTTAATAAGTGTGACGGTGTTATTGTATACGTAAAAAGTCATTTGTCATACAAGTTTGGGATTTCTACCATTGATAAGTCTAATATACTAGAATTGTTTATAACAAAGAACGAAAAAAAATTCAAAATTGTTTCTGTGTACCGCTCCCCGGCAACTGATCCTTCTGATTTCAACTCTCAGTTGTACGAATACCTGAAAAGAGACACGCAGAAATATCATATAAGTGTTATCACTGGGGATATCAATATAGATATTCTAGATGACAGTGACTATTGTCAAGAATACCTCAACATCTTACAAGAAAATAATTTAATTTCTATGATAAACTCGGCAACCCGTGTTGTGGGAAATAGTAAGACGTGTCTCGATCACGTGTTCGTTAGTACCGGGGAGAACTATGAGAGTTTCATTCCGCTTGTTTTCGAAAGTACAGTTACAGATCACTTTTCTGTAATACTCCAATATAGGTTTGATAGTGTAAAATTTTGTAAAAGCAAATCAGATATTTTCAAATCCCATATTAATTACAGCAAGCTGAAAAAAAAACTCAGTCAGAGTACTTGGAGAAATGTCCGGACTAATAAATGTGTAGATGAAGCGATGGATTCTTTTATAAAGGAGATGAAGCAATATATATCCTCTTGTACTCATAAAGTTAAAATAGAGAGAAATCAAATAAAGCGAAAACCTGGGATCACGAATGGTTTGGTAAATTCTATAAATGAAAAGAACAAAATGTATAGTGAAATGAGAAAATACCCACAACATTTGGAATTACAAAATAAATTTAGATCGTATAGAAATGCATTGAATTGTTTGATTAGAAATGCGAAACAAGATTATTATCGGGGGGAAATAGCAAAAAATTCTAATTGTCCTAGGAATTTGTGGCGTTGTTTAAATGACATGGAAGGTGGGAAAAGGAAATTGGATATAAATGAGATCGAATCTGATGGTGGTGTTCTGGAGGACAAGCGGTTGATTTCGGAAGCATTCAATAATTTTTTCACTAATGTCGGTAGGAAACTAGCAGGAGATATAAAAAAAACTGATAGAAAATTCTTGGACACCAGACAAATGAATTATATATATATATGTACCCAGCTGAGGAGCAGGAGGTTATGGGGTTGATGCGGGGGCTGAATTCGAATAGGGCTCCCGGGTTAGATAATATTGGGGCAAAAGCACTTAAGGAATGTGCCACACATATTGCTGGGCCCCTCACTTATATTTTCAATTTGTCTCTGGAGCAAGGTAGATTTCCCAAAATTTTGAAGACGGCCGTTATCAAGCCCCTCCATAAATCGGGGGGTCGACGAGAGCTGTCGAACTATAGGCCCATATCGCTGCTCTCGAATGTTTCGAAGATATTGGAGAAACTTATCAAGGTACGGATTATGGATTAGGTCAAGAAGTATACGTTAATATCTGAGCGGCAGTATGGCTTTGTGGAAGGGAGGTCGACACAGGATGCTATGGCTGAATTGACAAAAAAAATTTATAGTGCTTTGGATTCGAAGGAACCCGCCATGTGTCTCTTTGTTGACCTCGCCAAAGCGTTTGATACCGTCAGTCATCCGGATTTGTTAGAGACACTCGAACAGGTGGGGTTCAGGGGTGTTCCTCTTCAGTTGATGGAGAGTTATTTAAGCGACCGGGAGCAGTGTGTGGTAGTGGGGGAAGAAATCAGTTCTCGACGGCGAGTTGAATATGGAGTTCCTCAGGGAACTGTCCTAGGCCCGATTCTCTTCATCCTGTATATCAACTCTCTGTTCAACCTCGGGATCCCCGCGGATATTATCAGTTTCGCGGATGATACCGTTTTCTTCTTCAAGGGTGCAAATTGGCGAAATCTACAACAAAAGCTCGAATCTACATTTCCAATCATATTTGATTATTTTTCTAGTAAACTGCTCACCATGAACTTGGAAAAAACTGTACTAATGCCTTTCACTAGTTACGAAAATCATCTGCCTGATTTCCCTACCATTGGGGGACAGACCGGTGCAGCTGAAGTTGGTGAGAACAGTCAAGTATTTGGGTATAACCTTGGATAGCTGCATGCGATGGGATTCTCATATTGATTCCCTGACAAAGAAGCTCAGATGTTTGCTGTTCAAATTTAGATACTTGAAGAGTGTACTCCAATTGGGACAGCTTCAGGTGGTGTATTGTGCCTTGGTTCAGACCCATTTGCTGTACGGTATAATTGCCTGGGGGGGTGTAGCAAGTCATCACTTAAAAAATCTAGATGTTATGCAGAAGTGGATTCTGAAAATTATGCTGGGAAAAAACAGGAGATTTCCGAGTGATGATTTGTTTAGGGAGGCTGCAGTTATGGACTTGCGACAGATTTACGCACTGGTATTGTTAGTGTACCAGCGTAAAAATTTGGCTGGGGCAAATGTGGTTGAGCACGGTTATGACACTAGGAGTGGAAAGGGTTCACTTGATATACCCAGGATGAATAAGACCATTGGGCAGCGGAGCTGGATATATTTGGCTCCTAGGTTGTTCAGTGTTATCCCCAATCATATGAAAAATATAAATTCTATGTCTTTATTCAAAAAGAGGATAAAAGGGTGGATACTGGAAAGGTCGAGACTGTTTATACATGGATTAGTCGATGTCAAAAATTAAGTGGTATGAGTGGTTACGTGTGGTCGTCGGTGGGTTGTTTGGGTGGGGTTTGTTTCGAAGGAGATGTTTTTTGCTTGTGCTTCGATAAGGGTATTACACATGCATGTTATCTTTGTTGGAAGAGGTGAATCAGGATGCGGGAGGAAAGATTTGATTTGTTTGTTTATTTTATTTATATATATATTTTTTTTTTTCTGAGGAGTTTAATACATAAGGAATGTTCAGCTCACGCACAGGCTCAGCCTTTGTAAGTATATATATATATATATACATAAGTGTATATTTTGGTTTGTTTATCTATTGTATATTTAAGGGAAAATATTGTTAACTTTGGTAAATAAATTATTATTATTATTATTATTATTATTATTATTTATTCGAGGGGTGATTTCCAACCCTTTAACCCTTAGGAAGTCATTCTGCTTTGGAAATTAGATTCCTTATGTTATACAGTTTTCATAATTCCATATCAAAAAGTGTTTCTTTTTTCCCCAATACCCGTTTTGGATAGTTTTAGTTATATATTCGAGGGGTGAATTCCGCCCCTTATACCCTTGGGAAGCCATTTTGCTTTGGAACTTAGATACCATATGTAATACAGTTTCGATAATTCCATATTAAAAAGTGTTACTTTTTTTCCCAAGTCACAATTTTGGATTGCTTTTGGTATTTATTAGAGGGGTGATTTCTACCCCTTCGACCGTTGGGGAGTCATTCTGCTTTGGAAGTTAGATTCCACATGTTATACAGTTTCGATAATTCCATATCAAAAAGTGTTAATTTTTTCTCCAAGACCCACTTTGCATAGTTTTAGGTCTATATTCAAGGGGTGAATTCCACCCCTTATGCCCTTGGGAAGTCATTCTGCTTTGGAACTTAGATACCATATGTAATACAGTTTCGATAATTCCATATTAATAAGTGTTACTTTTTCCCCAAAACCCATTTTGGATAACTTTATATACATACTTTCGAGGGGTGATATCCACCCCTTAGACTCTTGGGAAGTCATTCTGCTTTGGAGCGTAGATTCCTTATGTTATACAGTTTCGATAATTCCATATTAAAAAGTATCACTTTTTCCCCAAGACCCATTTCGTATAGTTTCATGTATATATTCCAGGGGTGACTTCCACCCCTAAGCCTCTTAAGAGATCATTCTGATTTGGAACGTAGATTCTTAATGTTATATAGTTTCGATAATTCCATATTGAGATGTGTTACTTTTTTCCCATTTGGGACAGCTTTATATAGATACTTTCGAGGGGTGATCTCCACCCATTAGACTCTTGGGAAGTTATTTATCATTTATTATTAATTTTCTAGCGGTATGGTTCTTACAAAATATTAAACACATCTTCATGTCGATAGTCTACAACTAGTTACTAAGCTTAAATTCGATCTATACTTTTTGAGTTATCGAGCAAATAATATTCCAGGTGGTTATAACTCCGAAACCGTTGGACATGCTCTCGCATGTAACACGAAATACCATATGTTTATGTTTTTCTGAATCTACTTCCATATCAGATCATCATGTATGCCCTCGTCCACTTTCAGAATTTATAAAATTTGAATATTTCAGCAAAGCCAAATGAGGTGGAACGCTTCTGATTTGTAGAATCGTTGCTATAACGGCTGACGTAATCAAAATCTACCCTCGGCGAGTCCATCTGGTTGTTACAGTGAAATAAAGAGTGAAACGGGCACGAGAAGAGAGAGATAATAGATATTACAAGTTATGTCACGGATAGGCGCCAAGTTTAGATCGTTTGACAGCCATTATGAGCAACGAAATTTGAATGATCGTTTTCTCGTTGAAAATTGAAATTTTTTATGGCGGTTGAACTTTCTCATTATTATTATGGATATAATAATCGATTTCAATAATAAAAAAAATACATGCAAGAGACCTATTCAAAGGGGTCCATGTCAAATGAAAATGAATATATTTGTGGTGTCTGAACACAGATATTTCTCAAATTATTCTTATAATAGGTAAATGGCTAATGACGAACTATTTCCTAGAAAATATCTGGTTTCTATTTCAACCGATTCCTTATTATTTTTTTGGTGTTTCATACTTCAAAACTCTGGAATCAACGCGTTGAACTTGTCAAGGAAATGTGAGCTTGACTGGAGAAATATTAGTTAGGTTAGGAGGTAATTTTTAATTACTGTCCATCCGTGGAAGCAACCACTGAATTCTCCCTGTAGACCTATGCCCTTTTGAAAATGGTAAAAAGTGAAAAAAATAATACTAGGATGAAACCCATTGGAAAAGGAAAAGAATACAACAAAAATTAAAAGAAAAACTGATTTACAGGCGATCCGAGGTCGGGAAGTGGAAGGAGGTGAGTTTTAACGGTAAAAAACGGTTTTTCTCAATTTCCGGAAAAACTACAAGTCCTATGGAACAAAGTAGGTCATGTAAAGATCTACAACTTTTATATTCACATTTTTTTCACATAACCTCAAAGTTTATGTGAAAAATTCAAATAACAAAGTTTTTGGTTGTTTATTTTTATCTTTTACAAAATTGTCCCAAATACACTGTAATTTTTTTGAATCAAAATATTTATTTTTTCAGCTTAATCTGACTTGATATTGAAAAAGCAATCGGAAATACTCTCGTTAAAATATCTGCTTTTTTGAAAAGGTCGGTGGACTTTTTGTTCATTGAGATCTCTACTTCCTGATGGTTAAAAAAATATATACCAACCACCGAATTAAATCAACAATTAACCTAATCAAAGCTTCGTGAAACCCAACATGAGGAACCAATACTTTCGGAGATATGATTTGTCTAAGTTTGAATAATTACTCGCTAGTAGTTTGACAAGAGCGCAAAAGCACCTGTCGACAGAGCTCTTCCACTTTTTATAAAAAGCAACTGCGTAAAAGTTTTTCCTGGAAAAATATAGAGTCGCGTGCTAGTTCGGACGCCACTGAAAATACAAAAATCGATGGCAAATGTAGCCTAAAGAAATGCACTTAAATATTTCGTATTCCACATCAATGAATAAAATTGATTTTTTCCAACCAAGATTGACAACCTATATTTTTTTGAAGAAATATTTCCCGAATAAAGTTCATAGATTAAACTCCTATTATTTATTAAATCTATTTCCTCCTCCCGATTTTCTGCATTGACAACTAGACTACCCTGTATAATTAGCCATAACTAAAACGTTCAATTTTAAGAATAATATATATTTACATATCAATTTTAGCGAGATGAAATGTTTCTTCAAAAATGGAAATGGCTTTAAATAATAGGAATATTCATCATAAGATTAATATAAAATGGATTGAATGAATATTGTTAATGGGCCTCTACAATATTATATTTTCGATTTGATATGTCCAAGAAGAATTTTTAAGAATACTATGAAGGGAAATGCCCATCTCAATGCTTAGAATATAATATTCTGTTTCTTGATTGTTCAAAACCTTCATCACATATGTGCCACTAGATTTTAATAATTCAACTAAATTTGTTATGTGATAGATCAATCGGTGAAAATAAACTGTGCTGAATACAGACAAGATCATTACGAAGGATGGTGCAAAAATATATATCACCTATAGTTTTTTTTTACAAATTACCTGAGTCAAGTAAGTCACTAATATCAGACAAACAGATCCAGTTATGACTCTCATGACTTGAGGTCGAACAAAAAACTGAATTCTCTTAAATGTCCCTAATGTGCATTTGTAGAGATTAAGTTTTATTTCATTTTGTTGCATTATAGAATCATGTTATTGATAATAAAATTTAATGGAGATCACTGTAATTATAAAAATACTTAATACTTGACAATATATCATAAGTATCTCAATTCAAATTGTATTTCATCATTATTTAACTACCATCGATAAAAAATTAATTCAATTTAGTATTACATTGGGTATACTAAAAAAATTGTTGAATATATTTGATTTCTGTAATTATGAAAATTGAATACTTCCAATAACTAAAAGTTTGAATGATTTCAGAACACAATAGTTTCTGTGTGAACAGGAGGTTGAATGCGATATTTCTATCGCATTTCCTCTTGCACATTGCCCTCAAATTTCAATTTAATGCAATTTTTAGGGGTAATATACTATTCGGTTCTATTGGTTGGCGAGCCTTCTCCATGGCGTTATCATTTCATCCGAATGTCTGTAATGTTCGAATTTCGAAGCGATAATGGCCTCAAACGGTGGTGAAATTCGATGGCTTTCTTTCGGACGGAAGTGCAAAAACAAGATCACTTTTGGATTGTACAAACAACGCAATTTATTGAATGTCATCCTTTATATTTGCAGCCTTTCAGAAATATTCAGCAGAATTGGTTCTGAGTTTACAATAAGAACCGTTTTCAAGACTCAAAATTATCTAAGGTCTGCGTTAACTAAGTCAGAACCGATATATGAACATTTAAAAGAGCACTGACGTGAGGTCAGTACTCTTTGGCGCGCGTGTTCACGTTGGCTAATTTGAATTGAATTATGAGTGTTTCAAGCTCAGTAGATAGAACGAGCCCTGAGATCTACCCAGAGGGTAGTGAACACCATTCACTGTCAGGTCATGAATTACGAGCTTAGTCTGAGCTGGCATAAGGATAGAGTAACAAAGTTGACAAAGAACACAACTGACTTTCCTTAGTCGCATAAGCTCCTAGGAGCTTCTGAGGTATCTCCTTGGGGTAGACTTGGGAGGGTCAGTATAATCATAATCATGTTTATAGCACGCGCGCCAGAGCAGATTGACCCTACGTCAATGCTCTTTTAGCCTTTTTCTTTCATCATGAAGTCAATCTGCAATTGGCGCGTTTGCTATAATCATGATTATGATTATACTGAGCCTCCCAAGTCATTCCCAAGGAGATACCCCAGAAGCTCCTAGGACTTGTGTTATTTGTCAACTTTGTTACTCTATCTCTATGCCAGCTTAGACAAAGCACTCTTAATTTATGGCCCGACAGTGAATGGTGTCCACTACCCTCTGGGAAGATCTCCGGCTCGTTCTATGCCCTGAGCTCACGCCAGTGCTTTTTAAATTTTTTTGAGTCACTTTATCAAATCTGGCTATCGATACAGTCTGGCTATTAGTTTTACCGTTGATATACCGTTTTCATAGAGTTCTCTATATGTACTTGTATCTTAGTATTTATTGTTATAGTCGTAGATAAAGTATAGTATTCACCTTGCAGTACTAGTCATAACTCACTTGATGAGTTACAGCACTCGGCTGCGGCTCGCGCTGCGAACTTCATCTGCGTGAGTTATGACTTACATAACCGCTCGTTAAATAATATACTATTACTCACCAAGTTTCAGTTCGATCGAATTTGTATTAGTTGTAAAGACAATTAGTACTCGGAAACCGTTGGGCCGATTAGGCCCATTAACGAACTTCGACGCATTTGGACGTGCCACCTACCCTAAAAATTTCAAGTCGCTATCTCTTTCCGTTCAAAAATTATCATGGCAATTTAGCCTGGGATTCTTCAGCAGTGAGTCGTTATAGGGTTCCAGGCAACACTAAGAACTCCCAGAGATAACTCAGCGACCTCTAGCCGGGAAAATGTGAGGACTTTTGTTACCTCTCTGGGAGGTTGTAGAGAGCTTTATTTCTCGTCCAAATGTCCGCTACCTGGGATGAGGTCAGCAAGGTCGCTGCTATGTTCCATGTGCAAATGATTAAATATCTCACATTTTGTACAAATGGGGATATTCGCATTAACCTCTCATAGTGAGGTCCTCACGATCTGCCATGAGGACATATTAGTGATAATCTCAATCACTGCCTGTGACGAGCGACTTGGGAGAATTCTCATCCACCTCTGATAGTGAGTTCTCAGAGAACTCACATCAAGTTGATATAAACACTGGTAGTAGTCGTGGGATTGGAATATATAGGCACAAAGAACATCTAATTCTTCAATGAGCGACGTTTCGCAACTTAATTGTTGCCTTTTCAAGCTCTAAAATACAAACAACAGTGAACATAATATGCAGAAAATGACAAACAATATTTCTTTACCTAGAAGTCAACGATGTCCTGTTAGCACTTCATAGGCTCACAGATAAGTTCGCAATATTAACAAAAAGTAGTAAATAGCAACACATTTCCCTCCGTCGTCGAATCTATACTGAATATCAATCATATGGATTGATTTCAAATCGACTTATTCATAATTTACGCGTAAATGGAAGGACAATGTTTCCACTGTCACCACTTTTAGCACAAACAGAAATGAAACAGGGTGTAAAGAACTGGTTAAGTTAATGCACAATTAAAAGAAACTATTATTCTTGAATATAAAAATGCACTAACGGACAGTAAAATTCTTTTTATGGAAGGAAAAAAAAACGATATCTATAGCTCAAAACCTGCACACTTGCCTGCACAACAACAATCGTTCAGAAAACTATATACCTGCACTATCTGAAAGGACCACTCTGCCGGGAGTACATATTCAGTACATTGTTGTATATAATGCTAAGATTTAAGCAATCAGTTCTCAGATTGACAGTGTCAGCCAAGTTTATTTGCATCATTTCTCCATCATTTCGTTCATTTTCGTGAACCAATTAACTTCTCTGTCCAGTACTGTGGTTTCTTCGAATATAAAAGTGTGACCAGTCCAAAATGGTGTGATCCTAAAGCTGTTTTGTTGGGTTTTTCTTGATTGTGGTTTTTTCAATCATTGGCTTATCCATACGTTAAGTATTGTTTGGTCTAGCCAATATAAGATTTTCCACACTAACAAGGGATTTTGTATTAGACATGGTTAGCAATGATGTGGGGTCTTTCAAATACGTGTACAGGCACTTCGTAGACTTTCCGCCGTATTCACAAAGCATTGTTAAGTGTTTCAATCTCCGTTAAGTCCTAACGGAGGACCTCAGTTAAGGATAATTATGAATCGCAACCTCAATTAAAGTATGTAACGGGGCTGAAACAGGCCTGTTTCACGTTAATTTTCACTTAAACTGAGGTTGCGATTCTTATTAATCCTTAACTGAGGACCTCAGTTAGGACTTAACGGAGATTGAAAGCTTTGTGAATACGGCGGTTATATGTTGTAAAATGCAAATCTGGTATTATTATCGAACATTCCATTGATTTTCTGTGAAAGTTCATCAATGAAAAATCACAGAAAATCTCTCACAGAAAATCAATGGATTGTTCGACCCAACACCGTTGGTAACCATGTCTAACATAGTATATAGTAATAGTAATAGTAATCTTTATTCATGCTTTGAAATTAGATAGATATTGTTTGCACTCGTCGATATAATAGAGAGAAAAAAATAACTGAGTCACATACACCAATATATACATATATACATTTATACGTATACACATATGAAAATTTGAATAAAAAAAAAGCACTGACGTGGAGTCAGTACTCTTTGGCGCGCGTGTTCACGGTGGCTAATTTGAATTGAATGATGAGTACTTCAAGCTCAGTGGATAGAGCGAGCCGAAGATCTACCCAAAGGATAGTGGACAACATTCACTGTCGGTTCAAAAATTAACAGTGCTGTATCTAAGCTGCCATCAGGATAGAGTAACAAAGTTGGAAAAGAACACAAGTGACTCTCCTTAGTCGCACAAGCTCCTAGAAGATTTGGGAGGGTCAGTATAATCCTAATCATGTTTATAGCACGCGCGCCAGAGCAGATTGACTTTTTACACTTTTTCTTTCATTGTTAAGTCAATCTGCTTTTGCGCGCGTGCTATACACATGATTAGGATTATACTGACCCTCCCAAATCTTCTAGGAGCTTGTGCGACTAAGGAGAGTCACTTGTGTTCTTTTCCAACTTTGTTACTCTATCCTGATGGCAGCTTAGATACAGCACTGTTAATTTTTGAACCGACAGTGAATGTTGTCCACTATCCTTTGGGTAGATCTTCGACTCGCTCTATCAACTGAGCTTGAAGTACTCATCATTCAATTCAAATTAGCCACCGTGAACACGCGCGCCAAAGAGTACTGACTTCACGTCAGTGCTTTTTTTTTTCAAGTTCCTTCAACAAATATAGCTATCAATACAGTTTGGCTGTTAGCTTTACCGTAGATCGGAAAAAAATGCGGTTGTGGGTCCTCCGTTAGGGACGCAATTGCATCTTCTCCAAATCCGAACGTTTTTTAATATAGATCTACCGAATATAGTTATTTATAAATTCACCTCAGGGCTACCATACAGACATTTCAAATCGAAAACAACGCTATTTCCCCCAAACTGACTTGTGTCCGTGCACTGAATTGACATGAATATTCTTTTAAAACCTCACAATATCGGCTCATTACTCCCAACATAACCCAAACAACCCAAAACCATTCACTTCTCGTCTGCGCAAGCGCAGTATACTCGTGGCTGCAAGTCCTCCCAAAATTACACACCTCACAAAAAACTCCGATTCTCCAACACTAGTGGTTCAGGAGATATCGCTTCTTGAATCCACGCATGCGCAGACCCTCACCAGGGGATTCTATAGCGGAATAGCATCCGCCACCCCAAAATCCCAATGCTCTCTGACGAAAGCACCAGCAGTTAAATCACTGATGGTCTGCTCATGCGCATAACGAAAAATGCCCGTAAGGGGTTACATCAATTTCGAAATTAGCCCCAGGGCCACGGTACGGACACTTTAACTCTGAAACATTGCTACATCCCCCAAACTGACTTGTCCTTGCACTGAATTGCTATGAATATTCTTTTAAAACCTCATAATATCGACTCAGCACTCCCAATATAACCCATCCAACCCAAAAACAGTCACTTCTCTTCTGCGCATGCGCAATCTACTCGCGGCTAAAAGTCCTCTCAAAATAACACACCTTTCAAAAAACTCCGATTCTCCAACACTAGTGGTTCAGGAGATATCACATCTTCAATCCACGCATGCGCAGACCCTCAACAGGGGATTCTATGGAGGAATAGCATCCGCCACCCCAAAACCCTAATCCTCTCTGACGAAAACACCACCAGTTAAATCACTGATGGTCTGCTCATGCGCATAACGAAAAATGCCTTTAAGCGGTAACATCAATTCCAAAATTAGCCCCAGGGCCACGGTACGGACACTTTAACTCGGAAACAACGCTACATCCCCCAAACTGACTTGTCCTTGCACTGAATTGCTATGAATATTCTTTTAAACCTCATAATATCGACTCAGCACTCCCAACATAACCCATCCAACCCAAAACAGTCACTTCTCTTATGCGCATGCGCAATCTACTCGCGGCTAAAAGTCCTCTCAAAATAACACACCTTACAAAAAACTCCGATTCTCCAACACTAGTGGTTCAGGAGATATCACATCTTTAATCCACGCATGCGCAGACCCTCAACAGGCGATTCTATAGAGGAATAGCATCCGCCACCCAAAAACCCTAATCCTCTCTGACGAAAACACCACCAGTTAAATCACTGATGGTCTGCTCATGCGCAAAACGAAAAATACCTGTAAGGGGTAACATCAATTTCAAAATTAGCCCCAGGGCCACGGTACGGACACTTTAACTCGGAAACAACGCTACATCCCCCAAACTGACTTGTCCTTGAACTGAATTGCTATGAATATTCTTTTAAAACCTCATAATATCGACTCAGCACTCCCAACATAACCCATCCAACCCAAAAACAGTCACTTCTCTTCTGAGCATGCGCAATCTACTGGCGGCTAAAAGTCCTCTCAAAATAACACACCTTACAAAGAACTCCGATTCTCCAACACTAGTGGTTCGGAAGATATCGCATCTTTAATCTACGCATGCGCAGACCCTCATCAGGGATCTGAATTCTATGGAGGAATAGCATCCGCCACCCCAAAACCCCAATCCTCTCTGACGAAAACTACAGCAGTTAAAGGACTTCTCATCTGCGCATGCGCAATACGGAAAATGCCCGGAAAGGGCAGCATGAACCTCTAAAACATATGTTTCGGCATTAAAAGCAAAGTATTCCGGAAAATAGTAGTAATTTTTTATTTTTTTCATGTCACGTAATCTTCACGAAATTTTGCAAAAGTGTTTGCTTTGGTCTTTTGCATCTAACTACTGAATTTCAATTCAATCAGATCAGTATTTTTCGAGTTATCGTGAAAACAAAATTTTCAAATTTTCAAATTTTTTTTTGCCATTTTAGGGCCGTCCGTTCAACACAAAACTTCGCAGGCATATAAAGGTCATGATTCTACAATCTGATGCCAAATTTCAAAAAGATAGAGTGATCGGTTCCGGAAATATTCATAAAAAACGTTTTTACTAAAAACGGCCTTAACTCCGAAACCACTCGGTCGATTTCGCCCGTTAACGAACTTGTTCGAGATATTTACGCTACGAAACTACCCTGCAAATTTCAACGCTCTAAGTCATTCCGTTCGAGAGTTATCGTGCTAACGGCCGGACCGGCAGGCCGGCCGGACCGGACGGACAGAATTGAATTTGACCTCGAATTCTTCATCAGGGAGTCGAACCCAATCGTTTGAGACCATTTTCGAAAAATACAGACATTGTGACGAAATGATAGCACGCTGTTCCTTGCGGAACACGCGCGCAAAAAGAATATAATAATAAATACAACATAATAATAAAATAATCCAAACACAAATAAAAAGCCCTTAGAGGTATTGTATAGTATCACAGTATAATATCACAGTTTAAAAACTCATCTATGTCGTAAAATGCACAAAATACCAGACCAAACAATACTTAAAGTCTCGGATAGGCCAACTTATCAATGATTGTAAAAACCACAATCAAGACAAACCCAACAAAACAGCGTTAGCATCACACCAATTTGAGACTGGTCACACCTTTATATTCAACGAAACCACACTACTGGACTAACAGAGAAGTATTATTGGTTCAAACGAAATGTGGGAGAGATGATACGAATAAACTTGGCTGTACTGTCAATCTGAGAACTGACTGCACAAATCTTGGCATTATAGAGGGTCTTTCACGAGGAACCTCACCCATATTTATACGGGAAACTACTGAACGTATTTTCATGAAATTCAGCACTTATAAGTATTTCACGATGCTGATGAAATCTAAAATATTTTCAAGGCATGAGCACCTCCGGTTTTTCCGGAAATGACGTCAACTTCCGTTTTCAAATTAGAACACCATTTTTTTATTGCAGAAATAGATTCCTTAGAAAATTTCAAGTTATTTTGATGTAACATTTTTCAGTTTTGGTTGGAAAATTCTCTCTGAGCGGAAAAATTCGAAAAAAAATCGAAAATAGAGCTCCGCTGAAACAAGAATAACTTCGAGATTTTGGATGGAAAATTTTCATTTTTGGGATTTTTCAAGATGTAAGATTGATGTATTCACTTTAAAAATCGAAATCGCCATTCATGATACAGGGGGTGAAAAAATCGCTTTCAAAGTTAGGGATGACAAAATCGTGAAAAATCAATTTTTTCAAATTAGAACCCCATTTTTTTATGGCAGATATTGAATCTACGTTAAAAAATAATGTGAGTGTATGCATCACACCCTTGCCCTAAAATGGATATTTTCTGAGTTATTCACAAAAAACTGTTTTTCGTCTTGAATTTTCAGCTATTTCTTTTCCCTTCACGCCAAAAAGATGAAATTTTCAGGAACTGTTATTTGAACCATGCTGTAGATTTTTCACCCTTTCTTGAAACCGACTTCAAGTTACTATTAGGAGAACCATGGCAAACTCTCGCAGTTATAACTAGAGAAGATGCTCAAAGTTTTGACCGTTAATTTCTAGACATTTATTTATACGTCTCAGGAATGCTTCGTGTGTTGCTCTTCTTATTTCATCGGGAGGAAGAGATCTGCAAAAGTGTTTAAAAACCAAATTGAGTTTCAAAACTATGAATCTAAAAATCTAAACAAACCTGAACGCATTTCTGACTCGTTCTATGCAGTCCTCTTTATCAGTCAGGGGAGTTGAGTAGACAATATTTTTTATCCCACCCCAAACATAATAGTCTAAAGGAGTTAAATCGGGAGAACGTGGTGGCCAAAGATATGGACCATTGTTCGCCAACCATCGATCTTCAAATAGCCTGTAGAGGATATTTGACACATTGAGTGAATTGTGTGGAGGCGCGCCATCTTGTTGATACCATAAGTCATTATGGTTCTGTACTAGCGGCTCAATTATTTGAGTCAATATGTCAGAATATCTATCTCCTAAGGGAGAACATTCTTTAAATAATGCAAACATGTGTAGTGTTCTATCTTACCAGTTAAAGTCCCATCATAAATGTGAACATCGAGAATTGCATTATTTTTGATGGCGCAAAAAACATTGAAACTCCAGGTTTCTTGAAAGTTCCATTGTCTGAAGTGGTGATTGTTCTCTTCATCCCAATAATGACTGTTATGCCTGTTGAAAGAACCATTCTTTGTGAATTTAGATTCATCTGTCCAAATTATACAGTCCAAAAAGTTTTCATTCTCTTGAAATCGAATCATCATAGCTTCGCAAAACTCTGTTCTCCTGACGAAATCAGTTTCCTTCAAATGCTGTAACCTATTGAATTTATATGGGTGCATTTTATGTTTTTTTAATATTCTCCAAACACTCGATTGAGATAATCCCAGATCAATCTCGGCATCTTTGAGAGAATTTTGAGGATTCACACGAAAATATGCAAGAACTGTAATTTCGTTGTTCTCATCTTCTACTACACTTTTTTCTCTGTGTATAGTTTTCTTAACGAAAGATCCGACATTTCTCAAGTTTGTCATGGTTCTGTTAATGGTATCTCTCGTTGGTCTGGGTCTGTCAGGAAACCTCTCAATGAACAGTCGAATCGTTCTATCTACAACTTTATTACATTCTCCATGAAGTAGAATGAGATTTAAATAATCTTCATTGGTAAAATTAGGCATAGTGATCGATTTTATAACTTAATACGAATTATCACCAAATTAATAGTAAACACAAAATGCTACTGAATAAAGAGGAATTTGGCAGATGTAATTAATGATATCTATCATTAAAAAAAAGAATGTAAAACATGGTAAGTTTTTGCATATGGTTCATAAGGAATTATTTATTTATCACTGGAGAGAAAACCGATGGCCGATTAGTTGAAATAAAGAGGTTTCCGATACAAATTCGAATCAAAATTCGCCATCTATTTAGGAACAACCTGTAACTTTTTTCTCTTGCATATTAGGGTATTAAAATCTAAAACATGGTTTAAGTAACAGTTCCTGAAAATTTCATCTTTTTGGCGTGAATGGAAAAGAAATAGCTGAAAATTCAAGACGAAAAACAGTTTCTTGTGAATAACTCAGAAAATATCCACTTTAGGGCAAGGGTGTGATGCATACACTCACATTATTTTTTAACGTAGATTCAATATCTACCATAAAAAAATGGGGTTCTAATTTGAAAAAATTGATTTTTCACGATTTTGTCATCCCTAACTTTGAAAGCGATTTTTTCACCCCCTGTATCATGAATCGCGATTTCGATTTTTAAAGTGGATACATCAATCTTACATCTTGAAAAATCCCAAAAATGAAAATTTTCCATTCAAAAACCTCGAAGTTATTCTTGTTTCAGCGGAGCTCTATTTTCGAATTTTCCCGCTCAGAGAGAATTTTCCAACCGAAACTGAAAAATGTTACATCAAAATAACTTGAAATTTTCTAAGGAATCTATTTCTGCAATGAAAAAATGGTGTTCTAATTTGAAAAACGGAAGTTGACGTCATTTCCGGAAAAAGCGGAGGTGCTCATGCCTTGAAAATATTTTAGATTTCATCAGCATCGTGAAATACTTATAAGTGCTGAATTTCATGAAAATACGTTCAGTTGTTTCCCGTATAAATATGGGTGAGGTTCCTCGTGAAAGACCCTGTATAATTCACCATGGTAAATTCGAATAAGAGTGTCCAATACAGGAGAATGGCCAATAGAACATACGCGCAAAAGCTCCTGACTTCACGTCAGTGCTTGAACCAATTTTTTTTCGTGAAGTCAGGAGCTTTTGCGCGTATGTTCTATAGTCCATTCTCCTGTATTAGACACTCTTAATCGAATTTACCATGGTAAATTCAGAGTGTCCTAAACAGAAGAACAGACAATAGAATTCACCATGGTAAATTCGATGAAGAGTGTCCGATAAAGGAGAATGGACAAGAGAACATACGCGCAAAAGCTTCTGACTTCACGTCAGTGCTTGAACCAATTTTTTTTTCGATAATTTTTTGAAAATTTTCTAGTGCTACCATCCTCACGAAATTTTGTAAGAATTTTCGCGTTGGTATTCTACAACTAATAATAAGCATATGTGAAATGGATAGGATTTGTATTTTTTGAGTTACTGAGGAAATAACAACATAATTTCAGATTGATATAACTCCAAAACTATTTGGCCGATTATGCTAGTTAACGCACTTAAATGTCCTACTCAGATGCGCAATCTACCCTGAAAACAGCAAGTCGCTATTTCTTTCCGTCCTCAAGGAATCATGAGATACATAATATTTTTTCGTAATTTTTTTAAATTTTCTAGTGGTACTGTGCTCATAAAATTTTACACACGTCTTCATGACGATATTCTACAACAAGTTACCAAGCTTCAATTCGATCGGGTCTATATTTTTTGAGTTATCGAGGAAAAAATATTCCAGATGGGTATAACTCCGTAACCGTTGGGCCGATTATGGCCAACAGCGAACTTAACTCTCCCATTCAGATGTGCAACCTATCCTCAAAATTGCAATTCTCTATCCCCTTTCGTTCAAGAGTTGTCGAGGCAACGATCAACCATCCAGCTACTGAACTCACACAAGGCAGCTCGGATCTCCAACAATATAGATCCGATCATGTTCAAACTTTGAACTTGGTAGTAGAGTTAGGTTCTGAAGGCTCTCGCAAAATTTCAGCGGTGTCGGACCGATAGTTTCCGATATATAGAATTTTTTTCAATAATTTTCTACGATTTTTTTTCAAATTTCTAGTGATACGATTCTCACGAAATTTTGCCATAATTTTACGGTTGCCATTTTACAACTAATAACCATGTTTGATTTGGATCGGTGTTGTATTTTTTTCGAGTTATTGAGGAATTAAGAACCAAATTTCAGATGGGTATATGGTATATCTCCAAAACTGTTTAGCCGATTATGCCTATAAACAAACTCAAATGTCGCATTCAGATTATCAACCTAACCTGAAAATTTCGCTATCTCTTTCCAGTCTTAGGTTATCGTGACGTTAATAATATTTTTCAATAATTTTTTTAAAATTTTCTAGCGATACGATTCTCACAAAATTTCACAAACGTCCTTAGCTTTATATTCTATAACTACTCACTCAGTTTCAATTCGATCCGATTCGTATTGGTTATAGACAAAATTATTACTCGGAAACCATTGGGCCGATTATGCCCATTAACGAACTTGTCCGTCGTATTGGGATGCGCCACCCACCCTGAAAATGTCGCTAGCTCTTTTCGTTCTCAAGTTATCGTGGCAACGGCCGGCCGGACAGAATCAAATTTGACCTCTAATTCTTGATCAGGGAGTCGAACTCAATCGTTTGAGACCATTTTCGGCGAAAAATTCTAAAATTACAGTCATTTGGGCAAAAGGATAACGCAATGTTCCCCAGAACATACGCGCAAAAAGTCAATTTTATGCATTCACAATTGTCATTTCTTGTCATTGTCATTTCTTAATTTTTCATCCTCCCTGGGGGCAGTGGTGCAGCCAATCCTAGGAATTCATTTAGGTTTCTTTATGGGTTAGATCTCACACACCATGTCTGCTTTAGTGCACCTAGAAAATAAATATTTATTAAAGTAACTGCATTTATCGTATACCCATCAAATTCCTAAGCAGATAGTTTTCAATGAAACGGAAAAAATATCTCAAAGATTTTTTTATTATTTAATTAACGTGTCTTGACATCGCAGGTCATTGACACAGATATTGAATATTAGTTACAATAAGTTAATACAATATTTGGATATTTAAATGATACATATACATTTCAAAGTTTGTAGAGAATGCCAGTTGTCTGAAGGAAGTTGATGAGCTCCTGTGAAAATTTTGTTGTGATAAGTAGCTCTCTTTGTGGGATTTGAAGGTTCCGTCTGGTAGCAGAATACATTCGGCATTCTAGCAGGATATGTTTTATTATAAGTGGGTTGTTGCAGTTGTCACGGTTTTGTTTACCTAGTTGTAATATAGTCATGATTCCTGTAGCCCCATCAACGTTACGCCCATGGATGCTGGAAACTTCGATTCGCGATGTTTTTTTTTGTATGTCAGATTTTTAGTCGATGCGCATATGGTAAGAGTCGACGTATGAAATATAATTCATTTTCTCGTGGTTTTGCTTTTCGGAGATATATCTATCGTTTTACACGGAATAATTCTCGAAAAGTTAATACAATTATTGATATAGAGGTGTTTTCTATTACGTTGTTGAGTACCTTACCTGTAGAGTGCACTTCTTACGACGAAAGTCGGATAAAATTGTAATAAACCTCCACAAAGAGCCGACCAACATCTCGTAAGTAGGGTTATATTTAGTTCAAAATGTCGATTTACATAAATGCATATTATTTGCAGAAGGCTCCTTTCTACCTTCCTTCCGTACTACTTTCTTACCATAATTTCAATATCGTCTATCTACTACTAGTACGTTAGTATTGAGCATCCAAGAATTTAGACGAAGATACGTCGGTGTGCTGTTATTGCTACCCCGGGAAATTGGACCCCGATGGATACCTAAATTTCCAGTTACCTGTGTCAAAGTTAGAGAACGTCCCAAAAGCTGTCATTCCGATCATCCAGAGGACAGTTTAGTGAGAAAATTTGGAATTCCGTACACAACGTTTCATACTGCCAAAACTGAGGTCAGATAGATATCTTTTTCTTTAACTGAATCTTCTATAATTGTTGATTTGTATGAGATCTATGTAAACTGGGTATAACGTTATACACGGGTACAAGAAAATTTACTGAGGTATTTCTTTCAATTTGAATAGAGACATTGACAAAAACTTATCTATTGTGTCTATTTTATTTGCCGTTTACCATGGATTGTTATCTGTTCACTTATATTTGATCTCTCGTAGTTGAAATCAGATTTTCAATTTAGAAAGGGAATTTTTTTTTTATTAAACTACGTGGCGCCCTAAATAAAATTAAATATTTCACATCTATAACCCACCCCAACTCTCTGACTGAGGGGCTATCCTTTTCTTTACCACCAACTACTGAACAGTAGGAATCGTGACACAGTTATCACATGATGGAGGGTTTTCTGATGACATGAGATAGGCATGTGTAAGAAGTGTATAGCCAATACGTATTCTGTGGAGAAGAGGTTTTTGAGTTCTCTTTAGCGGTACTAACTTCTTTTGCTGAAGTTTCGGACAAATTTCGTGAAGTTTCGATGAACTATTGTTCCAGTCGTTTTGCCAAATATCACAAATGTACTTTTTTATATCAATTTTTGAGTCTCCGTGAATGTATACTTTCTCTAGGGAAGAAAGCAGGCATGCATCTTTTGCGTAATGATCGGCAAGTTCATTCCCCGTGATTCCTATATGAGATGGGACGTACACCAGAGTAAGAGATATACCCTGTTGCAAGACGTTGCTAAGAGACTCTTGTATTGCTACCACTAAAGGGTGCTGACCGAAAATATTTTTTATCGAGTGTAGTGATGAGAGTGAGTCTGTGCATATCACTGCATTTTTTGAGGTGGTGGGTAGGTATTCTATTGCTTTAAAGATGGAAAACAGCTGTCCGGAATATACAATACAGTTATGTGGAAGCTTGAAAAGTTTAATGAGTGTAGATGATGTTGTTATCGAACATCCAACCCCCATTTTGGCGCTCTAGTTCCTCGGAACTGAGTGCTTATCAATTTGCCCAAATGTCTGTAATTTTGGAATATTTCGATGAGAATGGTCTTAAACGATTTGGTTCGACTCACTGATCAAGAATTCGTGGTCGAAATTCATTCTGTCCGGCCGGTCCGGCCGGCCGGCCGTAAGCACGATAACTCTCGAACGGAAGGAACTAGAGAGTTGAAATTTTAAGAGTAGGTTTGGAGGATGAATATCTCGGCTGAGTTCGTTATTGGGCATAATTGGACAGATGGTTTTGGAGTAACAAAAAAAAAAATTTTTTTTTACGAAACAAATTCCAAATCAAATTTTTTTTAATAAGCAGTTTCATCATAAGAATCCATTCATATCATTTTCAACTCTAACAAGCTAATACTTTCGGAGATATGATTTTTTAAATTTTCAATGTAAATCGTATTTCACAGATTGATATAATTATTATTCTATGTATGAATTCTCATAATGTCAACTTGACAGAAGGGAATATTGTAACTTCAAAAATATTGGGGTTGAAATACTCGTATTTTAGCGATGCACGGGGACCTCACCCGAAAATGTTTGAAAATATTACGTAAATATTGAAAGCATAATTCTGTAGTTTGGTGAACGTAGATCAGGAAATTTTTGATCGATTACAAGGTAATTTATTATTACTTATCTAATTTACTATTATTTGAATTGAATTTCCTTTATGATGCAGTGATATCATATGAATACATTGATATAATTCCCAACTCTGAGAAACCAATACCAGATATAATTTGTCTGTTTGAACTAGAGCGCCAGAAAGCTCCTGTCCACAGGGCTTGTTTCCTTTAGATGCATTTGTGTAGTAGATCGTGTCAGCGACTGAATTGTTAATTTTATTTAGGAATAATTGTTGTAAGACTGCCTGAAGAGTACCATGTTTAGAGAGTTCGGATAAAGTAAGGTCAAAGTGAGTTTGTAATTTGACCCAGGGGGCTTCAGTGGTTTTCTTGATTGGGGTTATTCTCGAGAGATCAATGGTACTTTCTGCGATGAGTTTGAAGAGCATATCAGGAAGAGATGTATAGGTTTTTTGTAAATTTTTTCCCTCTTTATTAGGAGATACTAATGTGTAGGCTGGATTTTGAGGATTAGCAGATAGTCTATTGAAGTAAGTGAAGAGGCAGTACTTTCGTCTCAACCATAGGAGCGGCTCTATTAGGATTTGAATGATATTCGACTCTTTATGAGCTATTTTTGATGATTACAAGCCGCCTAGTTTGCCTCATAAAAGGCAAATCGAATTTAATCGATGATTAATTTATTTTCTAACTGTGCAGTTTAAATTGCACTTGACATTAGATTCGACTTATCGATATTTAATTTTAAACGGCATTTCAGAAACTGGTCACTAATCTCTTCAAATCAACTCATTCATAATCATCGGTATGACTAGTAATTTCTCATAATTTTGATAATGTCACGGTATTCGTACCTTCATCTCTGATTGAATCCATCACAAGAGACGATGAACATTAAATTATATTATTATATCATTCTGACATTTTTCTAACCTAAAAGTCACATTTCTATATAACAAACGTCAATTGTAACAATGCAAATTGGTTCAAGTACTGACGTTAAGTCAGGAGCATTTACGCGTATGTTCTGTTGTCTATTTACCTCTATTGGAACTAATACGAATTAAGCATCGATATACAACGTTTTCTCAGCTTTTATAATATTTGAATACATTCCATACCATTTTTATAACAGACTTCGGTATAATGAGAGAATCGTGTATGATCGCAGAATTTTTAATTCTCACATAATATGTATTCTATTGGAATCGAAATACGAAAAAACGCCTCGAGTAACTCCAGAACAAGATATTCCCGAAATTCCTCGAAAATTAGTAGGTCCGCATTCTACGAGTAATCACCGAGTCACAAAATTTCACCCACGACTTTATGTCGAAATTCTACAACCAGTTACCAAGCTTTAATTCTATCGGGTCTGTATTTGTTGAGTTTTCGAGAAAATACTATATCAGATGGGTATAACTCTGAAACTGTTGGGCTGATTAAGCCCAACAACTAACTCAACTCTCCTAATCAGATGCGAAACCTTATCTTTTTTCGTTCGAAAGTTATCGTGGCAAAAGTCGTTACTGAACACAAAGACTGCTCAGATCTCAAGCAACATAGATCCGATCGTGTTTAAATTTGAAACTTGACTGTAGAGTTATATTTTGTTAGTTTCTGATATATAGAACTTTTTTCAATGTTTTTTAGAAATTTTCTTGTGATACGATCCTCACGAACTAATAACCATATTTGAATTGAATCAGTTTCGTATTTTTCGAGTTATTGGGGAAATATCAACCAAATTTCAGATGTCTTTAACTCCAAAACCATTTGGCCGAATAAACTCAAATGTTGCATTCAATTGCACAATCTACCCTAAACATTTCAAGTCACCATCTTTTTCCTATGTCCGGTTATCGTGACATAAATAATATTTTTCGGCAACCGTCCGGGAAGTGCCCACTTCCCGGACGCTTTTTCTTTGAGAAAGAAGCATTTCCCGGCCTAGTCCGGGAAGTACGTACTTCCCGGACTAGGCCGGAAGAATCACGTCGTTTTGGTCATTGTAAATATGAAAATCTTGGTAGGTATATTTTTGATAAATGAAGTTACCATAGCACTGAGAAAACGGCTGAAAGTTCATATAAAATTAGTTTTCAACGTGTGATATTTTCTGTTCTGTTTAATTTGACTAAGAATCAAAATATATAAAAAAGAAATGTGTCGTCTCATTGATGTGTTATTCTACACGGTTGCCGAAAAAATATTGTACGCAACACGCCCGAAAAAGGTTTCTTTGGCCTCTTAGACTTCTAGGACTCGCTTACGCTCGTCCTAGAATTTTGTCTATTCGTCCAAAAAAACCCTATTTTCCGGACTTGTTACGTAATAGTAATTTACGCGAGGGAGAGTTCACTCGTGGATATTATTGTACCGACTGTGGATATGCTTGGATATATTTGGATATGTTTGGATATATTTGGATATATTTGGATATATTTGGATATGTTTGGATATTTTTGGATATACTTGGATATATTTGGATATATTCAGAAATATGTGGATATATTTGGATATGTTTGGATATATATTTACTGTTGTCCTTTCATCTGCGCATGCTCAGTAGCTTTTTGAGGTTATGTCAGCATAAATAACAAACAGCTTGCGTTTTATTTTATATTTAAAGTCAGAAAGCTGCCTAGTTATATTAGTGATACTGAATATATTCAGAATAAAGTACCGTAAATTGGCGATTGTATAGATATGGACGAGAAATTGAGAAAATTTAAACAACATTTTTCGCTAAACCTTCCCGTTAACATTCTACAGGGCGATAAAGTGAAAATCTTAAATACTTTTTTTATATTCTCCATTAGATTAGAGATATTAACTTGAAAATTGGCAGGTATCAGTTGTTTATCAGTACGATTCAGCACATGTCATTTTGACGAATTTGGATTATCCTTTGACGTATTACAGCAAGGTTACCAAATTATTTTGATATATACTTTTTGCGGACCCTGTATATTATCAAAATGTATACTCATAATTAATCCCCTTACGGTGTATCAATCATTTTTTCTTGAGTTAAGGTTCATAATACAGAATAGAATGTGTTAGTGTTATGAACTATTAAATTTCAAATTATGAAAAGAGGATAGTATTTTATTAATATATTTTGAACTATTAAAATAATTTGTTCGTAATCCACTACCTATACTCCATTCACTTTTATAAAGTCTCCCGGTTGGCCATGAAAATTTGACACATTTCACCATGTATATTTTGAAAATGTTAGGTTATAGTCATTTTCCTGTCAGATAACTACGCAACGTTGTCCTTTCTACATAGAAGTCGTAGTAATTACGTATACTCACAATGTGAATTTACTTCGGAAAAATAATGAATTTGAGAAGATATGTGAATTCAATAATTCCACAGTCCTGGCGACTGCAGAAGAAAATTTTTCCTCTGTTGTTACTGGAAATATTTCACGTATATAAACTGGTTGTAAGATTGAATTATGCTATTTTCTTGTATGGAAATCAAGAATCAAGTGTTGGAATTGTATTGAAAAATAATGGATAGAGTAGTCCGTTACTTTGTGATAGTTCATTTGAAAAAAGAATAAAAGTTCCTGAATAACCCGGCAGGAAAACTTCTAAACGAACAGACGTACTTATGGAATTCCCGACTTTTCTCAAGAAGACATTTAAATACCTTGTTGCACAATTTGAAATACACCAAAATGTAGTAGTAATACGAAACCCGAGTCATTCTCACCTCAATAAAATATAATGATAGGAAACTCAGTAATTTCATTCGAGAGTTCAACATGTCCGAATTTAGTTTTCCTATTGCAGATTTCGGTTCTGTATAGCACTTCTGCTTCTTCAAAACTACTTTCGGCATTTTCAATTTCAAAGCGAAAAGTTCTTTATTATTCGAAGATTATGTTATGATTATGTTGAGAGTAGAAAGTGGCAACGTCTCAGCGAATTGTTTTGACCTTGACGATATTTCAGTAGTGCCAACCTGCCTGTGTTTTAGTTACAAAAACGTAATAGACCTAAATCATGGCCAACCGGGAGACTTTATAAAAGTGAATGGTGTATACTCAATGTCAGGAATACATGGACAATCTGCTATGATTGTCTCCAGCCTTGCTCTAGACATTTCGATGATAGTTTCCTTAGGTATGTCGAGTTGTGAAAACTATGCACCGAGTGTGAGTTTTGCAACAACCCATTCCACGAGTTTGAATCATTGCAGATTGCTCCTTTGATCTTGATAAATAAATTTAATGACAATTTTTGAAGCATTTTTCTCATACGACACTTTTTTTTAATTTAATTTCTTTTATGATGCAGTTCCAGGAATCCATTGATATAATTCCCAACTCTGAGAAACCAATACTTTCGGAGATATAATTTGTCTGTTTGAACAAGAGCGCCAAAAAGCTCCTGACCACAGGGCTTGAACCAATTTTTTTTGAAACATATTGCCATCCACATTGCTATCTCAGCAACCTCATAATAGTACTTACTAATAGGATAACAAGATTTGACAGCACATGTCATTTCGACAAATTTGGATTATCTATTGACGTATTACAGCGGGGTTACTAAATTATTTTGATCTATAATTTTTGCGGACCCTGTATATTATAAAAATGTATACTCATCATTAATCCCCTTACGGTTTTCTATCGAAAAGGTACTCTAAGTTCATGTAATTCGAATGTAATTCGAATTCACCATGGTAAATTCAAATTATGTGTCCAATGCAGGAGAATGTACAACATAATTTACCATGGTAAATTCGATTAAGGGTGTCCAATACAGGAAAATGGACAATAGAACATACGCGCAAAAGCTCCTGACTTCACGTCAGTGCTTGAAGCAATTTTTTTTTCGTAATTTTTTTGATATTTTCTGGGTACGGTTCTTAAAAAATCGTCTTAATGTCGGTTTTCTACTAATATTTACCAAGCTTCAATTCGATCGAATCTATATTTTTTGAGTTATCGAGGAAATAATATTCCAGGTGGGTATAACTCGGAAACCGTTAAACCGATTATTCCCAAAAACGACCTTAACTCTTCCATTCGGATATGCAACCAACCCGGAAAATTTCAAGTCCCTATCTCCTTTTGTTCGAAAGTTATCGAGGCAATGGTCACCCATCTACTGCACATCAAAGCTGCTCGAATCTCCAACAATATTTAACCGATGGTGTTGAAACTTAAAACTTGACAGTAGAGTTGGGTTCTAAAGGCTCTTGCAAAATTTCAGCAATTTCAGAGGAATAGATACTGATATATAGAATTTTTTTTACTAATTTTCAATGATTTCTTAAAAATTTTCCATGAATACTATCCTCACCAAATTCTGCAAGAATTTTCGCGTTGGCATTCTACAACTAATAACCATGTTTCAATTAAATCGGTTTAGTATTTTTCGAGTTAATGAGGAGAAAAAAACAAACAAATTTCAGATGGCTATAACTCTAAAACCGTTAGGCCGATTATGCTTATAAACAAACTCAAATGTCGTGTTCGGATGCACATCCTAACCTGAAAACTTCAAGCCGCTATCTCTTTCCGTTCTCAAGTTATCGTGACAACATAATTATTTTTTAATAATTTTCTAGCCTTACGATTCGCACAAAATTTCACAAACGTGCTTAGGTTCATATTCTACAACTACTCACCAAGTTTCAATTCGATCGGATTCATATTGGTTGAAAACAAAATTATTACTCGGAAACCATTGGGCTGATTATGCCCATTAAAGAACTTATCTGTCGTATTGGGATACGCCACCTACCCTGAAAATTTCAAGTCGCTAGCTCTTTCCGTTCTCAAGTTATCGTGGCAACGGCCGGACGGCCGGCCGGACAGAATCAAATTTGACCTCGAATTCTTCATTGGGGAGTCGAACCAAATCGTTTGATACCATTTCCGTCAAAACATTCGAAACTTACAGACATTTGGGCAAAATGATAACGCGATGTTACCCAGAACATACGCGCAAAAAATATCCATTTATATGGGGTTCCGACAAAATTGATCTCAGCGAAATGGAACTCAAGCACAAGTGATTATATTTAGATCGATGGTTAGATATATTTCGATATACTTATGTTTAGATAAGTTTGGATATATTTGGATATATTTGGATATATTTGGATATACACTGATCAACAATTGCTAGGGATCACTTATGAACTTCTCTTCATTTGTATTTTTTGCGCGTATGTTCTGGGGAACATACGCGTTATAGTTTTGCCCAAATGTCTGTAACTTTCGAATTTTTTGAAAAAAATGGTCTCAAACGATTAAGTTCGACTCCCCAGTCAAGAATTCGAGGTCAAATTTGATTCTGTCCGGCCGGCCGTCCGGCCGTTGCCACGATAACTTGAGAACGAAAAAAGCCAGCGACTTGAAATTTTCAGGGTGGGTTGCGCATCCCAATACGACGGACAAGTTCGTTAATGGGCATAATCGGCCCAGTGGTTTCCGAGTAATAATTTTGTTTTCAACCAATCTAAATCCGATCGGATTGAAACTTGGTGGGTAGTTGTAGAATATCAACCTGAGCACGTTTGTGAAATTTTGTGCGAATCGTATGGCTAGAAAATTTTTAAAAAATTATTAAAAAATATTTTTGTTGTCACGATAACTTGAGAACGGAATGAGATAGCGGCTTGAAATTTTCAGGTTAGGATGTGCACCAGAACGCGACATTCCAGTTCGTTTATGAGCATAATCGGCCGAACGGTTTTAGAGTTATAGCCATCTGAAATTTTCTGAAATTTGGTGGTTTTTTGTTCCTCATTAACTCGAAAAATGCTGAACCGATTGAATTCAAACATGGTTATTAGTTGTAGAATGCCAACGCGAAAATGTTTGCAAAATTTGGTGAGGATAGCATTTGTAGAAAATTTTTAATAAATCATAGAAAATAAAAAAAAAATTCTATATATCAGTAACTATTCGTTCGAAATTTCTGAAATTTTGCAAGAGCCTTCATAACCTAACTCTACTGCCAAGTTTCAAATTTTAATACGATCGGTTAAATATTGTTGGAGATTCGAGCATTCTTGTGTAAGTTCAGTAGATGGGTGACCGTTGCCTCGATAACTTTCGAACGAAAGGAGATAGGGACTTGCAATTTTCAGGGTAGGTTGCGTATCCGAAAGGGAGAGTTGAGTTCGTTTTTGGCCATAATCGGTCTAACGGTTTCCGAGTTATACCCACCTGGAATATTATTTCCTTAATAACTCAAAAAATAAATATTCGATCGAAATGGCGCTTTGTAACTAGTAGTAGAAAATCAACATAAAGACGTGTTTAAAATTTTGTAAGAACCGTACCCTAGAAAATTTGAAAAAATCACGAAGAAAAAAATTTTAAGAATCGTACCCCTAGAAAATTTTAAAGAAATCGCGAAAAAAAAATTGGTTCAAGCACTGACGTGAAGTCAGAAGCTTTTGCGCTCTCAATTCGAATTTACTATGGTAAATTCGAATTGAGTGTCCAATACAGGATAATGGACAACATAATTTACCATGGTAAATTCGATTAAGGGTGTCCAATACAGAAGAATGGACAATAGAACATACGCGCAAAAGCTTCTGACTTCACGTCAGTGCTTGAACCAATTTTTTCAAGTTATCTCGTGAATATCTGTACATTATATGTTCTCTAAGGAAAAATTAAGATGTTTTGAGTTGATTATATCAAATTTTTCCTCACTTCATCGGCTCTTGTTCACAATATCGATTATTATCTGTAGGCTGTTACATGTGGAGTGAAAAGCAATGTGGTATTTGTTATTAAATCTGTTTTTTTCTCTCGATCAAACACATAAGGTGACAATAATTGAAGAAATGAGAACAATATTAGCTTATCAGTCATGTCGAGAAGACGTTTGGCTCCTGTGCAACTGGACCAAATCATACGGTGGATACAGGAAGGTTTGTCCCAGCGAGAAGTGTCCCGGCGGTTGAATGTTTCGCAAAGTGTCGTGAGTCGGGCTTGGAATAGGTTCATCCAAAACGACTCAGTAGCTTATGTTCATGGGGGAGGTCGGCAGCGCAGTACAACAGCTGCCCAAGATCGTCTTTTGGTCCTCAATGCTAGGAGAAATCCCACTTACCCGGCGTCGCGGCTCAATAGATCACTGAGAGTTGCAACAGGAGTTCTAATTTCGAACCAGACTGTAAGACGACGACTACATGTTCGTGGTTTGAGAGCACGTAGGAGGGTACAACATCCCCGTTTGAATAGGGAACACCGGGTTCATCGACGGCAATGGGCTGAGGAGCACCGCAATTGGACAGTTGAAGATTGGAGCCGATGTTTATTTACGGATGAGTCTAGATTTCGTTTGGTCAACTCCGATGGACGTATTCTTGCTTGGAGGGAAAGAGGTCGAAGGTATGCAGAACAGTTTATGGTACCCACAACAGCTTTTGGCGGAGGTTCTATATGTGTATGGGGAGGCATTTGTTTGAACCAACGCACAGAGTTGGTTGTTCTGCAGAACACCACAATGACCAACCAGAGATATCACGATATGATTATTGAACCCATAATTGTTCCGTTTGCGGCTGCCATGGGCGAGAATTTCATTTTAATTGACGATAATGCCCGTCCACACCGTAGTCGTCTGGTTAATGAAGCGCTAGAAACTCATGCTATTGATAGGATGGACTGGTCAGCTCGCTCTCCAGACATGAATTGTATCGAACATGTCTGGTCTGAGATGTCTAGACAATTGTCAACCTTAGAACAACCGATCAATAACCTGGAGGACCTTTCTAACGCTTTACGGGATATTTGGACGAATTTGCCCCAAAATTTTATAAATCGTTTGATTGAAAGTATGCCTCGTAGGGTAGAATGCTTGAGACGAGCTCGTGGGGGGCCAACTAGGTACTAGCTTAACCGAAACTTCAGCCTTCTTGTGGTGTCATCATAAAATTTTTATGTTATTCAAACACAGAATTTTGAGTGTTCCTAATAAAGTCTTTTTTTCTCTCCAACTTTCCATTTTTTCATTCTTTTCTCAAGTGAACCATATTATCAACCGAAAATACTCTGATATCTGACTAAATTTATAATCTTGGAGCGAATAATTCAGAAATAAATTTAGAAAAAGTAAGTGATCCCTATCAATTGTTGAGCAGAGTATTTGGATATATTTGAATATAGTTGGATATATTTGGATATTTTTGGATATGTTTGGATATATTTGGATATATTCGGATATTTTTGGATATATTTGGATATGTCATGGATATATTTGGATATATTTAGATATATTTGGATATATCGTACCCAATTCTGAGAGTGGTTTCCCCCTCGAATTTACGTAACAAGTCCGGAAAATAGGGTTTTTTCGGACGAATAGACAAAATTCTAGGACGAGCGTAAGCGAGTCCTGGAAGTCTATGAGACCAAAAAAACCTTTTTCGGGCGTGTTGCGTACAATATTTTTTCGGCAACCGTATTTTTCTAGACTATTCGAAGGTTTTCGACCGATTCGGTTCGAAATTCAAATTCGATTTGACATTTCTAATCGCTCGTTCTGACCGAAAACGTCGACCGTGAAGGAGCCGCGTTAAAATTCGCCACAGAAATACGTGAAACGTCAGAAGTTCGTCGATTTTCGCCGAAAAGTCACATTTTCCTATCGTTCTTCCGGGAAAACGAAAGAGTGAATCGAAAAAAGGGCTCAGCTACGGACTAATTTCGAATCTCGCCTTCGCGTTCCCGCAAATACCGTCGTTCCGAACGAGGTTTTCATAATGTATTTACAATGACCAAAACGACGTGATTCTTCCCGGCCTAGTCCGGGAAGTACGTACTTCCCGGACTAGGCCGGGAAATGCTTCTTTCTCAAAGAAAAAGCGTCCGGGAAGTGGGCACTTCCCGGACGGTTGCCGAAAAATTACTATTTTGCGCGTATGTTCTGGGGAACATCGCGTTATAGTTTTGCCCAAATGTCTGTAACTTTCGAATTTTTTGACGAAAATGGTCTCAAACGATTTAGTTCGACTCCCCAATGAAGAATTCGAGGTCGAATTTGATACTGTCCGGCCGGCTGTCCGACCGTTGCCACGATAACTTGAGAACGAAAAGAGCTAGCGACTTGAAATTTTCAGGGTGGGTAGCGCATCTCAATACGACGGACAAGTTCGTTAATGGGCCCAGTGGTTTCCGAGTAATAATTTTGTTTGCACCAATATAAATCCGATCGAATTGAAACTTGCTGAGTAGTTTGTGAAATTTTGTGCGAATCGTAGGGCTAGAAAATTTTAAAAAAATTATTAAAAAATATTTTTGTTGTCATGATAGATAGCGATCTTGAAGTTTTCAGGTTAGGATGTTCATCAGAACGCCACATTTCAGTTTGTTTATGAGCATAATCGGCCAAACGGTTTTAGAGTTAGAGCCATCTGAAATTTGGTTGTTTCTTGTTCCTCATTAACTCGAAAAATACTAAACCGATTGAATTCAAACATGGTCATTAGTTGTAGAAAGCCAACGCGAAGATACTTGCAAAATTTCGTGAGGATAGTATTTGTAAAAAATTTTTAAAAAATCATTGAAAATTGAAAAAAAAAATTCTATATATCAGTAACTATTTTTTGTTTGAAATTTCTGAAATTTTGCGAGAGCCTTCATAACCTAACTCTTCTGCCAAGTTTCCAGTTTTAACACGATCGGTTAAATATTGTTGGAGATTCGAGCATTCTTGTGTGAGTTCAGTAGATGGGTGACCGTTGCCTCGATAACTTTCGAACGAAAGGAGATAGAGACTTGCAATTTTCAGGGTAGATTGCGTATGGAAGGGAGAGTTGAGTTCGTTTTTAGGCATAATCGGTTAAACGGTTTCCGAGTTATACCCACGTGGAATATTATTTCCTTGATAACTCAAAAAATAAATATTCGATCGAATTGAAGCTTGGTAACTAGTAGTAGAAAATCATCATAAAGACGTGTTTAAAATTTTGTAAGAACCGTACCCCTAGAAAATTTGAAAAAAATGACGAAAAAAAAATTTTAAAGAACCGTACCCCGTAGAAAATTTTAAAAAAATGACGAAAAAAAAAATTGGTTCAAGCACTGACGTGAAGTCAGAAGCTTTTGCGCGTACGTTCTATTGTCCATTCTTCTGTATTGGACACCCTGCAGAAGAATGGACAATAGAACATACGCGCAAAAGCTCCTGAATTCACGAAAAAAAATTGGTTCAAGCACTGACGTGAAGTCAGAAGCTTCTGCGCGTATGTTCTATTGTCCATTCTTCTGCAGGGTGTCCAATACAGAAGAATGGACAATAGAACATACGCGCAAAAGCTTCTGACTTCACGTTAGTGCTTGTTGAATAATCTTTTTAAAATTTTTTATTAACACGATTCTCACGAATCTTTACAACGTCTTTGTGTTAGTAAGGTACAACTATCTACCAAGTTTCAATGCGATAGGATCAGTATTGGTTGATGACAATATTATTACTCGGAAACTGTTAGGCCGGTTAAGCCCATTAACGATCTTGTCCATCGTATTTGGATCCTCCACTTACCCTGAATATTTCAGGGTAAATAATTGAGTTAATAAGAACAAAACTTTAGGTAAATATAACTCTTAAACCGATTGGCCTATCATGCCTATCAACAAAGTCTAATGACGCATTCCAATTTGCAACCTACCCTAAAAATTGCAAATCGCTATTTCTTTCCGTTCTCAAGTTATCGTGAGATAATTAATATTTTTTAATAATTTTTTTTTCAATTTTCTAGTGATACGATCCTTACAAAATTTCACATACGTCTTTATAGTGGTATTCTGTAACTAGTCACCAAGTTTCAATTCGATATAATCTGTATTGGTTGAAGGCAAAATTAGTTCTCGGAAACCGTCAGGCCGATTATGCCCATTGGCGAAATTTTGCGTGGTATTTGTATGCGCCACCTACCCTGAAAATTTCAAGTCGTTATCTCTTCCCGTTCTCGAGCAACGGCCGGCCGAACATAATCTAATTTGACCTCAAATTCTTCATCAGTTCTTCATCGTTTGAGACCATTTTTGGCAAAAATTCGAAAATTACAGACATTTGGGCAAAATGATATCCAAGATCCCAGAACATACGCGCGAAAATAGAGATATTTTAAGAAAGGTAGAACAAATCTTATTAAGGTTACTATTGTAGGATTTTTGTATCAATTGCTTAGGGGTTGATTGAATTACGCTCCTAATATTACGTCTTTGGTTTTCAAAACACTTTTTCTGATATTTACACACTTTATATACAATACAAGCTATGAAAATATTTCCAACTCTGACAGAATTTACTTTTCCAATTACTGAATATCTCTAACTCGTATTCGCTAAACGTCTCAATTCTACTGTATTCGTCGTATCCCTGGTCAGAACTCACTGGCCTTTTCCCTGATTGCCTAGTACCAGCCTGAAAATACCCCGCCCCTTAGACCAATAGGATTCCACGGGAACGATCTCACGGTTTAAGGCAATTCTAGGAATATAGTCGTTGTCAACGTTGCACCACAATTTATGAGAGCCCTTTGGGTATTATAAACTCCAGATAAGATATTCCGTTAACCCCGACCTCCTTGGAGACACCAAAGAGTCGGTGTTTGGTATTAAATTAATCATTTTCTGTAGGATGGTACATGGTACATAGGATCTGTCTGAGATCGCTAACGATATGGATTTGAGGCGCCCAAGAGTCCAGAAAACGTCTAATGTGTCGATAATGCGTCGTTTGCACCCATTTTTGGGCCATCGCATAGTGATTACCCCATTTGAGTTGCATTCGCGATATCTCCAGGAGATTGCTTCAAGAATTCAATAGGCTATCTTACGGAGATATCTTATAGATCCCTTTGAGAATATCTATCAATTGCGTCACATGGCGCTCACAATAGAAATTCCCATAAATGTTGCTTGGTTTATGTCAAATGAAGAAGGATTTAAATTTTCAGGAGAAAAAGAGAACAATTGAAAAAATAGGGAACCCATTTGAACTTATAAAGTAGGGTCACCCACAGACTTTCTGAAACACTTTCTATACATGTAAATAAGTTTTTTTGAAAAGTAAATAATTTAAATAACTTTTAGAGGGGTGAGGCATTTATAATCAATCTCGCTGTAGCAATGGATAAATACCCAAATCCATTGATCTTATGAACATTACAGGAAACGTCACTTTTTGATGAAAATCTATGATCCAATTTCGTGGATCTGCCAAAGTGACATCCTCCAATGATTATTT
The DNA here is from genome assembly GCA_937662695.2 of Halyzia sedecimguttata. Lineage (NCBI taxonomy): Eukaryota > Metazoa > Arthropoda > Insecta > Coleoptera > Coccinellidae > Halyzia > Halyzia sedecimguttata. The sequence goes on from OW569418.2 coordinate 14,351,161, forward strand.
CAGAGATTAATATAATAGTCGAATTCAAGCGAGTAACCTCTCTGACCGGTTACTCGCTCAAATTTGTCTATTGTATATTTTTCTGAAGCGTTACATGTCATGTAACGTTAAAATGTGAAGGATAGTAGGTCATATTTGAATAGAGAGATTTTTCCCATTTTCAACTAAACCACATTATGTTTTCTATCCAAAAGCTTATTATTGATGGCCAGAGTATTTTATTTATTTTTATTTTCTTTTTTAGGTGAACTTTGTAGAAGATTAAACACAGATAGACAAAATGGACTTACTACGAAACAAGCCGCAGATGTCTTGCAGAAAACAGGTCCAAATACGTTGACTCCATCTCATAAGACACCCGAGTATATAAAATTCATCAGGACTATAACTCATGGTAGGTAGAGTGTGAGATAATTCATTATCGAATTCATTAATAATATAACGCTCTTTCACTAGTATGAAATGAAGGTTATTCACAATTCATACCAGAATAACTTGTTTTCTGTCATAGGTATTGATAATCTACTTTTCGAATATCTGATATCAACAAATGCATTCGGCTCCATTTCCACCAAGATTTCAGTGAATTGTGAATCTGAACTTCTCATTTTGCAATGATGGAGCATTGACATAGCAAGAACTATTTTTGTGATCGGAATTCAACGAATTTTCTCGAATATTCAAAAATAAAATGAAATATTCTGAACAAAGTCGAACTTGATATATTCAGCAAGTGCTACCTACATTATACACAAATGCTGCTCCTGTTTTCATTTCATTATTGAAACCTGTTTCGATGAAAGTAGTTGAATAACACAAATAACAATTCTTATTTTTCCTGAAGCCTCCCTGGCAATTCTGTAGAACTTCTTGTACAGACGATTCAATCCTAAAATGAATCAATCTTACTAATATTTTAAAAGGAACTCTCATCAGACTAATGGGTCGATGACTGCTAGTATCAGATTAGAAGAATTCCTTCCACGTTATTAAATTCCTATCACTTCCACTTTGCGGAATTCTTTTGGAATATTTCCAGTATTCATTATAGAATGTACCTACTTGAAACCGTTTTGAGTCTATCTACCAAATTTGAACTGCCAAAGTAAAATCTTTCATACATATATAATATGTATGTACAATAAAAGAGTTTTATGCTTTTATGTAGAAAGCTTACCACTAGTACATACAATAAGAATAGGACTAGCAAGAACCAAATTTCAGTCACGTTTGGAACAACGAATGTATGCAGGCATCTATAGTTTTGAGTGGCCCGCATCGGGGAGCTTGGTTGGTTGAACGCCAGGTGTCGCTTCTGCCTACTTTGTACTCTGCAGTGATTGCTGGAGTTTGATCAACCGGCTTCTTCGAAGTGTATTTTTCATCAGCGTTGAATTATGCTTCACTGATGATTCCTTATAAGGATGAAACGTTTGGCCGATTATTTTATTAACGAACTTAACTGTTCCATTCGGATACGCAACCCAACCTGAAAATTGCAAGGCACTATCCCTTTCCATTCGAAATCTATCGTGTCAACGGTCACCCATCCAGCTACTGACTCACAGAAGGCTGCAAAGTTAGGTTTTGAGGACACTCACAAAATTTCAACGATATTGGACTGATAGTTTCTGAGATATAGAATTTGTTTTCAATGATTTTTTTGAAATTTTCCAGTAATACAATTCCTACGAAATTCCGCAAACATGTGCTCGCCAGTATTCTACAACCAATTACCATGTGTGAATTGGATCGGATTTGCATTTCTTGAGTTATTGAGGAAATAACAACAACATTTCATGTGGGTATAACTCCATAACCGTTTGGCCGATTATGCGTATTAACGAACTTAAATGTCGCATTCTGATACGCAACGTACCCTGAAAATTGCAAGTCGCTATATCTTTCCGGAAGAATTTCAATTTCTTTCGACCAATCAAAAAATTTTACATAAGTCAGGTTGGATTAGAATGGGTGAGGTTTTAAATTTTTCACTCAAAATATACCAAACTATGATACGGACTGTTTTCGAACGGGAAATTACAAAGCTAAAAAATTATAAATCTGAAAAAATTCCGATAGTGACATATTTTTCCTAAGTAAATCGGGAATTTTGGACATTTATTTTAAAGTTTAAGGGTCGTTTCGAGGGCGGTCAAAGCACGCGACCGAAACTTTGGAACGGTAAGAAGCGAAAGCTCAAGACGAAATTTCAATATCTATTACCATTCTCGAAGGATTTACGAAAGAAATTTTCTTCACGTCCGGATCTCAAATCGCGACAAAATCGATAGTCGAAAAGTATAGCGATGGTTGCCCGCTCCAAAATAGGACTTGCTCGTTTACTAATGTTGAAAGGTCGATCCGCTACAATAAAAAAAATCGACATCTGTCAGGTTGGATTAGAATGGGCAAGGCAACTCCTCCTAAAAGGAAGGCCAATCAACTCCCATCTCTTTTTACAATATGGCGGCGATAGTGGATGAAAATTCAATTGACAGCTGGTTTTTTTTGTCAATAGTGAATGCTCAAGTCACCATTGAAAATTTGATTTCAAATGGAGATTTTTACAATTTTAATGTCCAAATAACCGGGGACTCACTGTTACCAACTCCTTGTCCAGATTATATGGTAGAATAATAAAAGGAAGAACAGAAGATGAAATACATACTTATGATAGTGTACCACAAGCTAAATTGTGGAAGACCTTGGATAAATGGCGTAAGGCCAGATATACAATTAGGGGAGTGAAGTAGATATTGATGGATATTTCAGCAAGGGTGAAGGTGGGAACCAAACTGTCTAAGGAGTTTCGTATCTCAAAAGGTCTCCGACGGGGCTGTCCGGTAGCACTGACTCTGTTTAAGTTCTATCTTGCCTCGACTCTAAAACATTGGCGAAGAAAATGTCGAAATATGGGAATTCCAATAGGAAAATAAAATATATATATTAGACTGATTCAAAAAAATCGACTATTTTTTTTTTCTTAAATATATCGAAAATATTGTTGGAAATGATGAAAAAAAAATCCTGTGAAAGTTACAGCCCTTAATATTAATATTAAGATGTCCCGCATGATAAATTTCAATTTCCCGTATGATTAACATGGGAAAGCTTGTTTTTTTGAGTTTAGAATTTTATAACTCTTTAATCGTTTATCAAAAAAGCTAGACTAAATCATTTTCTTGTGTAAAATTGAACGCTCTACAAAAAAGCTATCTTAGAATTTTTCGATAAACCGACGCGTTTTGAAGTTATTCAACTTTAAAATATAATTTATAATATTTTCTCATTTTTTTCCAATTTTTTGACGAAACTATCAAGTTTATCAAAAAATGTGTTCAACTTTTACAAATTTTTTGTATTTTATATTTCTTTTGGTTTAACAGATCCTTTTATTCAACTGTCAAATTTCTAATACTATCGTATCTTAATTTTTCAATAAATTCAAATTATTTTTATTCTTCATCATTACTCCTTAAACACACCGTTTTCGAGATATTCTTCATTGAATGTTTTAAAATGGAAAACTCCAGAAATTTCACTACTTTTATGGATCCGTCCCTGAGCGTTGGAATCCCGAATCAAACTGTAAACCACGTTACCATGCCTTATTCTCGTCCGCCAACAATGTCATAGATAATTTATATGCGGGAGTGTATTAGCACATTGTGAAATCTTTAAACGCTTGTAACTTTTTACCTGAGCCGAATCTGGAAAAATGGTAAATGGAAAAAGTGTTTCATTTGATGAGAGGAATCTTTGGTTAAAATTAATGCAGTGGTCAAAGGCTCAGCCTGTATATACTTTTCACTGTACACTTTGCTGACGACCTAGTCATCAAGGCCAAAGATGAGGAAGATATTTATTATATGTTGGGAAAATTGGATGAGACATATATATAGAGTGGGGCATGACACCTCAAAAACAAAATATATTGTTGTGTATAATGGCAGGAGTGATCTTATCCTGCGAGATGAAATAACGGAGAGTAGATGAATATGCCTGTCTCGGAGTGACCCTCACAGCAGTCGGATCCAGTGAAAAGGGAAATGAACAGAAGGATAGCCCAAGGATATTTTATATAAACATCCTTAGTATTTTATATAAACATACTTCTGATAATAATATACCCCTCCGTTCATCTTTTGAAAAATATAAGAAATAACTGGTAGATCTACCATAACCCTATATCCAACATCAATTGAAAACTGGTGCTAAAAATTTTTAATCAAACCACATTATGGAACTTGGTTCTAGGCATCACTTGAGTATCATGAAGATTATGCTATTTTTGTTAAGATTCAAAATTATCCAATAGAGGACCAATTAGGGCTTCACGTGAGAGCGAGATTTTTCTCGTCCCGTCTCGTAAAAGCGTGACGAGACGAGACGTTTTCAAAAATATTATAGGCGATACCGAGACCACATACAGCGCTACACGAGAGTCTCGTTTTTGGTCTCGTTAAATTTTTGTATGAAGTTTTATATACGACTCGACTTTTTTCAGCACCCACAGAAAACAATTGAATATGTAGAGTTTCACCCAAATAATTTCCAATAGATTTTGTCTATAGTAGGCATCGATCGATCGCTATAGAAATACACGATTTTTTAGAAGATTATTAATTCGTTATGGCCTTGCGATAACTGAGATTATTTTTCAAGAAAACATAGAATTCACGACCATAAAACGGATGCCATTATGAATTCAATACTTAACCGACAACTTTTATTGCCCCCAAATCTCAAGGCTTTGAAAATTTCGTCTCTATCTGAACATCTGGAGAAATATATTCTCTTGTGCTCCTTGCAGTGAAGATGTGAACAATTATTGTCTGTAATTTTCGAATTTTTTGACGAAAATGGTCTCAAACGATTTGGCGACTCCCCGATGAAGAATTTGAGGTCAAATTTGATTCTGTCCAGCCGGCCGTCCGGCCCGGCCGTTGTCACGATAACTTGAGAACGGAAAGAGCTAGCGACTTGAAATTTTCCGGGTAGGTGGCGCATTGCAATACGACAAGTTCGTTAATGGGCATAATCAGCCCAATGGTTTCCGAGTAATAATTATGTTTCACTAATATGAATCCGATCGAATTGAAACTTGGTGAATAGTTGTGGAAAATAAACCCTAACACGTTTGTGTAATTTTGTGAGAATCGTATCGCTAGAAAAATTTTAAAAAATTATTGAAAAATATTTTTTATTACGCGATAACCTGAGAACGGAAAGAGAAAGCGATTTGAAATTTTCAGGCTAGGTTGTACATCTGAATGCGAGATTTGAGTTTGTTCATAAGCATAATCGGCCAAACGGTTTCGGAGTTACACCCATCTGAAATGTGGTTGTTATTTCCTCAATAACTTGAAAAATATAGAACCGATCCAATTCAAACATGGTTATTAGATGTAGAATAATAACGCCAAAGTTGCTGCAAAATTTTGTGAGGATCGTATCACTAGAAAATTTTTAAAAAATCATTGAAAATTATTGAAAAAAATTCCATATATCAAAAAATGTTAATCTAATATCGCTGAAATTATGCGAGAGCCTTCAGAATCTAACTCGACTACCAGGTCACGATCGGGTATATATCGTTGGAGATTCGAGCAGCCTTGTGTGAGTTCAGTAGATGGATGGGTGACGGTTGCCTCGATAACTTTTGAACGGAAGGAGGTAGGGACTTTGAATTTTCAGGGTATGTTGCGTATCCGAATGGGAGAGTTAAGTTTGTTCACGGGCATAATCGGTCCAATGGTTCCGGAGTTATACCCACCTGCAATATTATTTCCTCGATAACTCAAAAAATATAAACTGGAAGTGTTTGAAATTTTGTAAGAACACTACCCCTAGAAAATTTTAAAAAAATTACGGAAAAAAAAATGGTTCAAGTACTGACGTGAAGTCAGGAGCTTTTGCGCGTATGTTCTATTGTCTATTCTCCTGTATTGGACACTCTTAACCGAATTTACCATGGTGAATTATATTGTCCGTTCTGCTGTATTGGACACTCTTAATCGAATTTACTATGGTAAATTCGATTAAGAGTGTCCAATACAGGATCATGGACAATAAACATGCGCGCAGAAGCTCCTGACTTCACGTCATTGCTTGAACCAAAAATTATTACTGACCTTCACTTTTGCCAAATTTCCCGTTTGAAACCGGTCCGTATCGTCATATTTTGCGTAAAAAAATTTGAACCTCATCCATTCTAAAGGTAGACGCTCACTTAGGCATAGCGTCGCGAACTGAAGAGGCGCGTCGTTTTTCGCCAAAGAAGTTTACATTGAATTCAATGGAGAGCCGCTCACTAAAGGTACCCTCACTAAGGCGAAGCGTCGCGAACGGAACAGGAGCGTCGTTTTTCACCCAAGAAGTTTACATTGAATTCAATGGAGAGACGCTCTTTTAGACGATGCGAAGAGAAGAGGCGAGTCGGTTGAAGCGCGAATGATCTTCGAAGCAACTAGGAGTCGTTTCTCTTGACGCTTCGCCCAAGTGCGCGGTCTCAGGCGAAGAGAAGAGTCAAAATTGCATTCTTGATCCGTGTTCTATAGTCAGGCAGTGGTAGTATTCAGTAGGAAATGCTTGCTGTCGTATTTAAAATATTTCTTTTTCGTTTGTCTGAAGTCGGAAGACAAGTGTACGTTTCCCTCCTTTGATTTATGTTTCTGACCATCATTTTTGGCGCTCTAGTTCCTCGGAACTGAGTGCTTATCAATTTGCCCAAATGTCTGTAATTTTCGAATATTTCGATGAAAATGGTCTTAAACGATTTGGTTCGTCTCACTGATCAAGAATCCGTGGTCGAAATTCATTCTGTCCGGCCGTAGGCACGATAACTCTCGAACGGAATGAGCTAGAGAGTTGAAATTTTCAGAGTAGGTGTGGGGGATAAATATCTCGGCTGAGTTCGTTATTGGGCAAAATCGGACAGATGGTTTCGGAGTAACAAAAAAAAATTTTTTTTTTTACGAAACAAATTCCAAATTAAATTTTTTCTAATAAGAAGTTTTATCATAAGAATCCATTCATATCATTTTTAACTCTAACAAGCTAATACTTTCGGAGGTATGATTCTTCAAAATTTCAATGTAAATCGTATTTCACACATTGATATAATTATTCTATGTATGAATTGTCATAATGTCAACTTGACAGAAGGGAATATTGTAACTTCAAAAATATTGGGGTTGAAATACTCGTATTTTAGCGATGCAACGGGGACCTCACCCGAAAATGTTTGAAAATATTACGTAAATATTGAAAGCATAATTCTGTAGTTCGAGAGAGGAGAAAATTTGGTGAACGTAGATCAGGAAATTTTTGATCGATTACAAGGTAATTTTTTATTTATTACTCATTTTCTTTCATATTATTACTCATCTTCTTTCATACATGTTTTATGGAATACCTACTATTTGTAGGTACTTTAAACCTGTTTTGGGCAATTGTGATACGAAACTTGTTTTTTTGGCGCTCTAGTTCCTCGGAACAGAGTGCTTATCAATTTGCCCAAGTGTCTGTAATTTTGGAATTTTTGGCTGAAAATGGTCTCAAACGATTTGGTTCGACTCACTGATCAAGAATCCGAGTGCGAAATCGATTCTGTCCGGCCGGCTGACCAGCCGTAGGCACGATAACTCTCGAACGAAAGGAGTTAGCGGATTGAAAATTGCAAATTGGTTTTGGAGCGTAAATATCTCGGACAAGTTCGTTCGATCTGTCTGAAATTTAGCATCAAATTGTAGAATCATGACCTTTATACGCATGTGAAGTTTTGTATTGACCAGATTACCGCAAAGTGTAAAAAAAAAATTTTGAAAATTTAAAAAAAGTTTTTCCACAATAAATCTCGAACGGAATGAGCTAGGTAGTTGAAATTTTCAGAGTAGGTTAGGGAGATGAATATCTCGGTTAAGTTCGTTATTGGGCAAAATTGGCCAGATTTAATTCGATTTCTTCCATGGTGCAGTTTTCATTCTCATGATTGCTCATTTAATCTTGATAAATAAACTATTATTTGAATTGAATTTCCTTTATGATGCAGCTCTATCAAATGTATACATTGATATAATTCCCAACTCAGAGAAACCAATACTTTCGGAGATATAATTTGTCTGTTTGAACTAGAGCGCCAGAAAGCTCCTGTCCACAGGGCTTGAACCCATTTTTCATTAGCATCTTCTTCTTATTTCATAATGGAAATCAAACCCAAAACAAACAGATCGTCCTCATGGGAAGAGCTGCTTATCTTGACCGCACGATATGAAATATTCAAATGATACTGAAAAGATTCAAGGGACGCTCCATTCCTTCCGATACGCAACCTGACGCTTCGTCTCAATGTGCGGTCCTCGGCGAAATAACTCTTCTCCTCGCCGCGCTTCCGTTCGCGACGCTTCCCATAAGTGAGCGTCTACCTTTATGCGACCTACGAGTTTTGTGATTGGTCGAAAGAAATCGAAATTCTTCCGAAAACTACCACCTATTCTTCCTCGGACGGAGGTTTACCTAGGGCGCCAGCTATTCTTTTAAAGGGGAAAATAGCAAACCCACCTGGATAGCCACTAGTCAGAGTCAGAGTTCGGGTGGTAGCGATAACAAATAAGGTTAAGTAAGTTTTTAATATAATTTAATTTATCCCAAAGTGGGATGGAATCTATACGTACAATGTGGTCATAAAGTTAGAATACGATCACGTCTCAGTTACCCCCGATATACTGGCCAACCAGAACTTAAATTGGATTTTATCGGAACGGAATCGGAAGCATCAAACTCGGTAACGGACTTGGGTGGATTGGGGAAAGGGAAAAATGGGGTAAAAGATAGGATGGTAGGTGACTCGGGTTGCTTCTCTCTTGCCCAAGGGTTAACACGCCATGGGTAAGTGCGAGGAGCAACTTAACGGGACTCCCTGTCGTCTATTAACACTTCGTGAAAACAGCTGACGAAGGACTCCTTTCGATTGACGGGGGGAAACGGGATACAGGGTAGGACGGTCGGTGGGGTGGAGAGGCGAAACAGTCAAAAATGCAAGGACCACGAAGGTATACGGTAATGAAACGGTTATCAGTTGAACAATACGGTGAAATAAGTTACCTACCTCAGTATTAACTGTTCAATCACTTAGCAGAAAAAAATGAGTACACCCCGAAAAAAAAAGAAACTTAATTAATAATGAAGAAAATTTAAAAAACCAATTCGGCAAAAGAGAAAAAAATAACGGAGAAAAATTCTATGGAAAAGGAAAAATAAACGGTCTGCTACGGTAAATGCAGGATCAATCACTATCTAAGACGGAATGATGTATCTACTACGGCTCTAGGATCGAATTTATAATAATAATAATAATAGTTTATTAGTTCCAAATAATTACACCACGCAGATATAGGAAATGAAACAAGTCAACAAATATGTTGTAACACAACGTATTTCACCTTTTACAAAATTCCTTAAATTCGCTTAAACTATAAGGTTCACAATCCAAAATAAGACTATACAATTCTTTCTTAAAATTTCTATGACATGTAATATTTCGCAATACTTTTGATAAGGCATTAAAGAAACTTATAGCCATACACTCAACAGATTTACTCCTCGAAACCGTACTATGCGATGGTAAAATGTAGGGAAAAATTCTTCTAGTGTTATTCAAATTTCTAAAGTTTGCGAAGTACTGACCATTTTTATTGAAGAAGACAAGCAGTCTGTAAAGGTACAAACCATACAGTGTCAAAATACCATATTTCTTAAAAACTCCCCTACAGGTCTCTCTATAGCCTAAACATAACATGGTACGCAATGCTCTTTTCTGAGTAACAAAAATAGTATCAGTATGAGAAGAACTACCCCAAAAGATGATTCCATAAGAGAGAACAGAGTGAAAATTCGAATTATACACCAACTTCAGCAGGTCAAAATCAACCTGACTGCTCAACATGAATAACGTATAGCAAGCAGAGTTAAGTCTACTCTTCAACTGTTCAATGTGGGGGCCCCACTTCAGGTGTTTATCAAGTACAAGTCCTAAAAACTTCACCCTATCCTCAACACTTATAAAATCATCAAGAACATGTATCGAGGCAGGATATTCTAATTTAGACCTTTCATTATAAAAAAACATACATTGGCTTTTATTAACATTTAAAACAAGATTGTGATTACACAGCCACTCAACTATCAAGTTCACCATAATATTTGAATCATTTACAGCAGAAGTAACAGAAGAAGAACGGATCAAACAATTTGCGTCATCGGCAAACAACCTCAATGAATTTTTTCCGTTAAAACGTAAACATAATTTAGCCAAGAAATTGATATAATCAATAAATAAGAGGGCCTGCAATGCTGCCCTGGGAAACGCCCATAATTATTTCTACATCATCCGACATATAAACTTCCCCATCTACCTCTAAGACAACTCTCTATTTTCTTGATGTCAGGTAGCTCTTCAGAAGGTTTAGCTGAGTATCTCTTATACCACACTCTTCGAGAATACGCAGAAGCTTTCCATGATCAACGCAGTCAAAGGCCTTTGAAAGATCTAAAAACATACTTAATGGGATATCCCCTTCTTCCAGAGCAATAGTTATTTCATTTATCAGCTCAAAGACCGCAGTTTCGACACTTCTGTCCTTCATAAAACCATGTTGATTTGGTGAAATTATACTGAACTTACGAAAAAAACTTGACAATCTTCTGCAGAGAATTTTTTCAAAAACCTTGGAATATGAGGGCAAGATGCTGATAGGCCTATAGTTATTGAAATCATTGACATCACCTTTTTTGAACAAGGGTTTTATTAAAGCTATTTTTAAATTGTCTGGAAATATACCTTCTCTTAATGAACGATTTATAATAAAAGTGAGAGGTTCAAGTATGTATTCAATTGAAGATTTCAGGACTCTTATCGGTACTCCATCGTGACCGCAAGACATTTTATTCTTTAAAGATTTTACCACGGACAAAACTTCTTCCTGAGAAATATCGAACAAAAAGTATGAATTCTCAAGTCTCTCTCCCGAACCTTCAACATCAGACATGTTCAAGTTCTGTGTAATCCTTGATGAAATGTCAGCAAAAAAGTTATTGAATTCTTTTGAAAGAGAGTACGGATCATTATGAGTCAAAGGGACCTTATGTGAATTAATGTTTCTTGTGATAGACTTAATAATCTTCCAAGAAGCTTTGGACTTATTTTCAGAATTCAGAATAATGTTATTGAAATATTCTTTTGTTTTTATTAGACAGAAGAAGATCATAATTTTCTTCATACGTGTCCTTATGTTCGGGCTTGGCAAATATAACATAATATGGAATGAATTATATGGATCTAATGTAGAATTTAGAATACTGAATAAATATCGAATATCTATGGAATCACTACGGTATAATATAAAATGCCTGATTTTCGGGGGAAGATTTCCTTTTATATCTGTCGGAGGGGCAGGGTAAAGGAAATCTAACCTGCGCGAAAATTGTCACTGAAAACCTAATTGTTCTAGAACAATTTCGGTTTGAAGAAGTCTTCAGCTCCAATTTATCGCGCATCGGTACATGAAAACCAGTGGTATCTGCATTCAACGCCGCCTTATACCTAATATATCAGTAGCGTTTTTGCGGCTAGAAAATCGGAGTTAAATGCAGAAATATACTTTTTCGGTTGTTGTTTATTTCGTAATACTGAGGATCGTCATGAAAGGAAATTTTTTCGTGATTTTTACGAAATACGGAAAACAGATTCCTTTCATGATTTAACAACGGAATTATTTATTGAAAAATAATTCGGTAACGGACTGAATGAATATGAATGATCTTGCACTGTAACTTTAACGGATATCAAAGATGTAGCCTCTCAAAATGAAGCCTGATTTTCGTGAAAAAATCAAACTTCATTACAGCGTTTCGGAACGGAAAACCCCATATAGCTCTTTGAGCACAGTCGTGAATAATTTGTTTTTCGTAAATCCGTGGATAACGCTTATAGATATCGAAATCTTGTCTTCAGCTTTCGTTCTTTGTCGTCCCATAGTTTCGGTCGCGTAATGCGACTGCACTCAAAACATCTGTAAAGTTTTGAAAAAATTCTCGATTTACTGAGAAAAAATATATCACTTTCGGGAATATTTTTAAAATATATGGAATTTTTCCAAAAGTCTCCACTATAGCCTAAGCGGCAATTCCAACCATCCCCTTTCCCCCAGTAACCTCAAATTCCCCACTTTCGTGTTGAACTTGGTTTTAGAATTAGGATCTCTGGTATATCCGGAAGTTCAATTTGAATGGAAATATTCTAGTAGGATAGCCCTTCCAAATCCAATCGACAAACAGCCGTTTGCCAAATTTCAACACTCTTTGCTCGTTTCGAAGAGTATAGAATTCATTGATTAAGTTTTTTGAAAGCTTCCTGATCAAAAAGTTCTATTTGTTACCTATACGCTTCCAAGATTTTCAATCCTACGTATAGGGTTACATGGTGTGTCATACTGAATATTGAAGGGCGTTATTATTCAGGTCATTTCTGATGAATTTTGTCCTATAATATGTTCTCCGAAATTTCACCGTTATTGAGATATTGATTTTTGAAGATTTTTGAAATCCCTCATTTTTTGGCTTTTTTATCGTCTTTTTCTAGGATAAGAGTTTCTAGGGTCCATTTTTTTGATTTATCTAGTTAGAGGGGATGTCAATTAATACAAATGATCAACAAAAACTCCACGTACTACTAACAGCTTAAAAAGACTGCTTGACAATGGTTATAATTGAAGAATTTTCACAGAATGTTTTTAATTTTGAAGCGTTTTTCTTGAAAAAAAATGTATGGAAGTTATTCTGCAGATGCTTTCAACAACTTCTTCATCTGTTAAAAAAGGTATAATACTTGCTATTAAATAGACAAAACATTGACCAAATCACGGTTGGGGTAGTAGAGGGTACATTTTTAGTTTGAGGTTAAAGAAGCTAATAATACGTGAATAAAACAAAAAGAAACAGAAGAATACTATTATAACTCTTGCGCTTTCTAAAAAAAAAGTACGAAAGTTATTCTGCAGATGATTTTGAAAACTTCTTCGTCTTTTCAGCTGTTCAAAAAGGTATAGCACTTGCTATTAAGTAGGCAAAACATTTACCAAATTACAGTTAAGGTAGTAGAGGATACATTCTTAGTTTCAGTTAAAAGAAGCGTATAATACGTAAATAAAACAAAAAGAAACAGAACTATATTTTTATAACTCTTGTTCGACATGGCGGCCGCCATTTCTCACACAAATTCTCATACTTTTTTAAAATCACTTTTCAGAATAGAGGTTTGCCTGAAGAAGATTTTGTGTGCCTATTAATTGAAGATGGTATTCATTTCGATGATTACTATTAGTGTACTACCAAATGACGCCGATTTCAAATGTCGATATTGTGAGACAGAGGATTACCGATGCAGCTAAGGAAATGAGGCGGACCATGCAAACTTCTGGAGTGAAAAGTAATTGAAGGAAATGAATGAGACCATGTCGAGCAAGAGTTATAATAGTATCCTTCTGTTTCTTTTTGTTTTATTCACGTATTATTAGCTTCTTTTACCTCAAACTAAAAAGGTAGGTACCTTCTACTACACCAACCGTAATTTGGTCAAAGTTTTGTCTATTTAATAGCAAGTTTTATACCTTTTTGAACAGATGAAGAGACGAAGAAGTTGTTGAAAGCATCTGAAGAATAACTCCCATACATTTTTTTTTTCAAGAAAGCGCTTCAAAGTTAAAAAAATTCAGTGAAATAGTTCAATTCTAACCTTTGTGAAGCAGTCTTTTTAATAGCTGGCCATACACGTACGTCCTTTCGCGCGGTTTATCATGGCGCGTTGTCACGTGGCGGTTATCATGCCAAAAAGAACGGCATGTCGAAAAAACCGTCGTTGCCCATACACGTTGTGAATTATTCAGATGATTTTGCACGTGATTGTTCGTAGCGAATCATTTGAAAGGATAAAACGTGTGTGTATGGCCGAAAAACGTCGGAAAAAGTGTCATTTGGAACGGCGTTCAGTCATCTTCGAATTTTCAAGATGATGAACTGAATTCTTTGCGATTCTGCTACACGAAGGCGTCGTTTCACCAACCAGTTCAATTCAGTTAGTTGAAAATTTTCGTGTTCTCTGGTGTAAGACGTAAAATGGATAAAAAGAAAAACATTTCTATTGTTGCATGTGCGGTTATGGCCATGAGAATTGAAGGAAAAAAGCAAAAACGACGTATATGGCAGAAGAGTTGGCTGGCTGACAAAGAAAAATATTGCCACATGTCGCTTTTGCGGGTATTAAGGGATAATAATCCCGATGACTTCAAAAATTATTCAAGGATGGACACAAACACGCCGGATGAGCTCTTAAATTTAGTGAAACTTCATCTCAATAAAAAAGATACTGCAATGAGACGAAGTTGCAATACTCCTTTGATTTCCCTTTCCATAAAGCCGGATGAGACCTATAAATCTCAATGAATTCTCTCAATACATCTTTAGTGACGTGTCTAATATCGGCCATGTCAACTAATATTAAAAAACCAAACTAAACTAACGATAAAACGTCCGTGTATATGACCAGCTATTACGTACTACCCTCAAAATCGAATAGACACCAGAAAGCTTGTCGGGAATCCCCGACCGCTCAATCATGTGTGTGTATGGCGATGAAACGCCACTCCAGAGGAAATAACGTGTAAAATCCCTTGACGCTCTATCATGGCGTGCTGCAATGCCCACTCACGCAAGGGATTTTCCACATGATTTTGTAGATAACACGATAAACCGCGCGAAAGAACGTACGTGTATGGCCAGCTAATCTGTTAGAAGGAGGTGCAGTTTTTGGCGCTCTGGCGGAACTGAGTGCTCATCAATTTGCCCAAATGTCTGTAATTTTCAAATTTTTGGCTGAAAATGGTCTCAAACGATTTGGTTCGACTCACTGATCAAGAATCCGAGGTCGAAATCGATTCTGTCCGGCCAGCCGCTCGTAGGCACGATAACTCTCGAACAAAAGGAGTTAAAGGATTGAAATTTGCAAGGTGGATTTGGAGCGTAAATATCTCGGAAAAGTTCGTTAATGGGCGAAATCCATCAAGCGGTTTCGGAGTTATGGGGCCGATTTTAGTAAAATCATTTTTTATGAATATTCCCGAAACCGATCACTCGATCTATCTGAAATATAGCATCAAATTGTACAATCATGACCTTCATACGCATGTGAAGTTTTGTATTGACCAGGTTACCGCAAAGTGTCAAAAAAAAATTTGAAAATTAAAAAAAAAATTCTACAATAACTTTCGAACGGAATGAGCTAGGCAGTTGAAATTTTCAGAGTAGGGTGGGGAGATGAATATCTCGGTTAAGTTCGTTATTGGGCAAAATAGGCCAAATAGTTTCGGAGTAAGGAAAAAAAAATTTTTTTTTAGTAACAAATTTCAAATTCAATTTTTATTCAAGATGCAGTTTCACCATAAAAATCCATTGATATCATTTTCAACTCCAACAAGCTAATACTTTCGGAGATATGATTTTTCTAAATTTCAATAATGAATCGTACTTCTATGTTTTCACAGAATGCTATAATTATTCTATCTAAGCTTTATTATATGATCTGTGTTCATACTCGTACATGCCATCCTGTTCTATAAGAGAGAGTCAAATTCATTTCAGCTATTTTTTATTTTAATTTGATTTCTCCCATGGTGCAGTTCTCATTCTCAGATTGCTCATTTAATCTTGATAAATACACTATTATTTTAATTGAATTTCCTTTATGATGCAGTTCTATCATAATAATACAATGATATAATTCTCAACTCTGAGAAACCAATACTTTCGGAGATATAATTTGTCTGTTTGAACTAGAGCGCCAGAAGGCTCCTGTCCACAGGGCTTGAACCAATTTTTGTTGATCGTTTTAATTAATTGACATCTCTTCTAACTAGATACGTCGAAAAACAAACCCTAGGAGCAGTATCCTAGACAAAATCGAAAAAAAAGCCAAAAAATGAGGGGTTTAAAAAAAATCTTAAAAATTCTATATCTCAATAACGCTGACATTTTGGAGAACATATTATAGGACCAAATTCAACAGAAATTACCTGAATAATGACGTCCATTAATATTCAGTACGACTTACCCAGTAACCCTGTATATGCTATCTCTAAAATTACATATCATATTAGGTCCATCCATATTATACAGGGCGAGCCTTTGACCACTGCATTAATTTTAACCAAATATTCCTCTCATCAAATGAAACACTTTTTTCATTCACCATTTTTCCAGATTCGGCTCAGGTAAAAAGTTACAAGCGTTTAAATATTTCACAATGTGCTAATACACTCCCGCATATTAATTATTATCTATGACATTGTTGGCGGACGAGAATAAGGCATGGTAACGTGGTTTACAGCTTGATTCGGGATTCCAACTCTCAGGGACGGATCCATAAAAGTAGTGAAATTTCTGGAGGTTTCCATTTTAAAACATTCAATGAAGAATATCTCGAAAACGGTGCGTTCAAGGAGAAATGATGAAGAATAATGTAATGTTCTAAAACGATGGAATATTCTTGAAATGACTCAAGAAAAACTTAAAATGCTTTATCTATGCTAATTTCGTTTAGTTTTATGAATCCACGAGTCCATAACTAGAAAACCAGTAGAAGTAGAAAATAACTAATATTTGGAAAATATGTATCATAGTTATAGGAAACTTTTCGCCAACATTCATTTTATTCAAAAAAAGGATGTCAAAGCTACAAAATAAAAACTGATTTTTTTTTCAAAATTTCAACAGCCTGTATCTTTTTACCTGAGCTGAATTTGAAAAAATGTTAAAAAAATGCCTTATTCTCGTCCGCCAACAATGTCATAGATAATAATTAATATGCGGGAGTGTATTAGCACATTGTGAAATATTTAAACGCTTGTAACTTTTTACCTGAGCCGAATCTGGAAAAATGGTGAATGAAAAAAGTGTTTCATTTGATGAGAGGAATCTTTGGTTGAAATTAATGCAGTGGTCAAAGACACCCTGTAAAATGTTACACTCAAATTTGCATAGAACTATCTATTCAAATGCGAAGGTTTATTAAAAAGAAATTATAAATTACATTCAATTGGCCTCAATTGTCAATTATTTTAAATCAATATTCGTATTTCTAGGATTTTCCCTTCTTCTGTGGATAGGAGCATTCCTCTGCTTCGCAGCGTTCACTATACGAAAACTCACAACACATGAATTCGACACGGACAACCTGATCCTAGGATGCGTGTTAGTGGTTGTTGTTGTAGTGACTGGTGTCTTCATGTACTTTCAAGAACATAAAAGTCAAAAGGTAAGGATGTATATCGATATTAAATTACATCTCTTTCGGATTGTTTGAAAAAGATCAGTTGGCATGTGTCGTTTATCAAACAGGCGTTTATCAAACCGGCCGGCCGTAAGCACGATAACTCTCGAACGAAAGGAGTTAGAGGATTGAGATTTGCAAGGTGGGTTTGGAGCGTAAATATCTCGGTTAAGTCCGTTAATGGGCGAAATCCATCGCTCGGTTACGGAGTTATGGCCGATTTTAGTAAAACACATTTTATATGAATATTTCCGAAACTAATCACTCGATCTATCTGAAATTTAGCATCAAATTGTAGAATCATGACCTTTATACGCATGTGAGATTTTGTATTGACCAGGTTACCGCAAAGTGTCAAAAAAAAAATTTCAAAATACAAAAAAAAATTTCTACAATAACTCTCGAAAGGAATGAGCTAGGCAGTTGAAATTTTCAGAGTAGGTTAGGGAGATGAATATCTCGGTTGGGTTCGTTATTGGGCAAAATAGGCCAGATGGTTTCGGAGTATCGAAAACAAAAATTTTTTTTTAAGCAACAAATTTCAAATTCAATTTTTATTTAAGATGCAGTTTCACCATTAAAATTCATCGATATCATTTCCAACTCCAACAAGCTAATACTTTCGGAGTTATGAAATTTCTAAATTTCAATAATGAATCGTACTTCTATGTTTTCACAGAATGCTATAATTATTCTATCTAAGCTTCATTATATTATCTGTGTTCATACTCGTACATTTCATCCTGTTCTATAAGAGAGAGTCAAATTCAGTTCAGCTATTTTAATTTGATTTCTTCCATGGTGCTGTTCTCATTCTCAGATTGCTCATTTAATCTTGATAAATAAACTATAATTTGAATTGAATTTCCTTTATGATGCAGTTCTATTATAACAATACATTGATATGATTCCCAACTCTGAGAAACCAATATACTTTCGGAGATATAATTTGTCTGTTTGAACTAGAGCACCAGAAAGCTCCTGTCCACAGGGCTTGAACCCATTTTCATTTACCATTCTTCCAAATTCCGCACAAGTAAAAAGATACACGCTGTTAAATATAAAAATGGGTTCAAGCCCTGTGGACAGGAGCTTTCTGGCGCTCTAGTTCAAACAGACAAATTATATCTCCGAAAGTATTGGATTCTCAGAGTTGGGAATTATATCAATGTATTCATATGATAGAACTGCATCATAAAGGAAATTCAATTTAAATAATAGTTTATTTATCAAGATTAAATGAGCAATCATGAGAATGAGAACTGCACCATGGAAGAAATCAAATTAAATCTGGCCAATTTTGCCCAATAACGAACTTAAGGGAGATATTCATCTCCCTAAACTACTCTGAAAATTTCAACTACCTATCTCATTCCGTTCGAGAGTTATATCTATGTCTATGGATGAAAAGCAGTCTCACTACTCTCAGATCTCTTACTTCATGTTCCGTTCCGAAATGTAAGAATTTTCTGAGAAAACCTAATTTCGGAGCAAACAACTGAGATTTTTCTCACTTCGCTCACAATTCTTCGATTGATTAGATAATGTCATGTCTCAGGAACATCATTTGACATTATGACAATTCATACATAGAATAATATCATTCTGTGACAACGTTGAAATACGATTTATTATTGAAATTTTGTAAAATAATATCTCCGAAAGTATTAGCTTGTTAGAGTTAAAAATGATATCATTGGATTCTTATGGTAAAACAGCTTATTGAAAAAAATTTAATTTGGAGTTTGCTTTGTAAAAAAAAAAAATTTTTTTTTTTGTTACTCCGAAACCATCTGTCCGATTTTGCCCAATAACGAACTTAGCCGAGATATTTATCTCCCAAACCTACTCTGAAAATTTCAACTGTCTAGCTCATTCCGTTCGAGAGTTATCGTGCCTACGGCTGGCCGGACGGCCGGACGGCCGGACAGAATGAATTTCGACCACGGATTCTTGATCAGTGAGTCGAACCAAATCGTTTAAGACCATTTTCATCGAAAAATTCGAAAATTACAGACATTTGGGCAAATTGATAAGCACTCAGTTCCGAGGAACTAGAGCGCCAAAAAGAAATCAGTTTTTGGAGGGCTGGTCTATGAACAGAGTACCTATAAATTCGTCCAAATGTCTGTAATTTTCGAATATTTCACCGAGAATGGTCTTAAACGATCTGTTTCCACTCACCGATCAAGAATCCAAGGTCAGAATTGATTATGTCCGGCCGGCCGTCAGCACGAATACGCTCGAACGCAATGAGGTAGATGAAATTTTCAGGGTAGCTTTGTAGTCCAAATGCGCCGGATAAGTTAATGGGCATAATCTTCCGAGTGGTTGCAGAATTAGAGCCATTTGAAATTTTATTTTCCCAATAACTCGGAAAATACTAATCTGATCGAATCGAAGCTCGGTAATCAGTAGAATAATACTGACGCGAGGACTTGTGCAAAACTTTGCAAAATTGTACAAAATTCAAAAAAAAATTCTGCATCTCAGAAATTATCCGTCAGCTATCGTTCTACGAGAGCCTTCAAAACCTTATTATACAGTGAAGTTTTAGATTTGAGCTAGATCGAATCTATATTGGTGAAGATTTTCCCAAAATTTCGATATATTCCGAAGATCGGAGTGAACTGGTCCACGTAATTCTGATTCCCAAATATTCATTATATGATATGATGAGTTTTGTGTGATTTGACGTATTATTATAGCCATTTTTCAGAGTTTGGAAGAGTAAACCCAGAAAGGAACCATTTAATAATGAATATACCTCCCAAAGTATCCTTTAATAATATACCACAGTGAACGGAGATATTATAGAATGGAAGTCTGAAATTAAATATCTAGGAGCAACATTAGATAGTAAACTTTTGTCGAATAAGTGCATGTTGAAATCACTGCTAATAAAGCAATAAAGGCTTTAATGGAGTGCAGAAATCCAGCCGGTAAGACTTATGAACTGCGATGGTTGTACGTCATGATTGTGACACCCATAATCACGTATGGGGCAGTAGTCTGGTACACAAAATAAATCAGACTAGTATGAGGAAAACACTCGAAAAAATACGGAGGCTTGCCTAAGTGTGTCAGACGGAGCTATGGGAACCTGTCCAACCAGGGCACTTGAGATTATCACAAATCTCAACCCTTCACATTGTGATAGACAAAATGGCCCATGACGCCATTCTCAGAATATCTAGGAAAGGAACAGGTAATGAGAGTATTAAAATTGGTTCAAGCACTGACGTGCAGTCAGGAGCTTTTGCGCGTATGTTCTATTGTCCATTCTCCTGTATTGGACACTTTTAATCGAATTTACCATGGTGAATTGTATTGTCTATTCTCCTGTATTGGACAGCCTTAATCGAATTCACCATGGTATATTCGATTAAGAGTGTCCAATACATGAGAACAGACAATAGAATTCACCATGGTAAATTCGATTAAGGGTGTTCAATACAGGAGAATGGGCAATAGAACATACGCGCAAAAGCTCCTGACTTCACGTCAGTGCTTGAACCAATTTTTTTTTTCGTGAAGTCAGTAGCTTTTGCGCGTATGTTCTATTGTCCATTCTCCTGTATTGAACACTCTTAATCGAATTTACCATGGTGAATTCTAATGTCTGTTCTCCCGTATTGGACACTCTTAATCGAATTCACCATGGTGAATTCGATTAAAAGTGTCCAATACAGGAGAATGGACAATAGAACATACGCGCAAAAGCTCCTGACTTCACGTCAGTGCTTGAACCAATTTTTTTTCGTGAAGTTAGGATAGAAAGCAATGATGAAAAAATTAAAACATTTTTGTCTACCTTCAATTCTTCTTTAGGAGAAGAATACATAATTATTCTCGAAAATATTACTGGAATTAATGTCATATTTAAATAATCAAATTAAAGAAAATTAAGTTTAGTTACTAACATATTGAATGAAATTCAATTGAATTCCAGTAATATTCAATTACTTATTCTTAACCAATAAACGTCCATTGATAGATCTAAAGGTGATGAGGTGAAACATAAAGATATATTCTCATAAGTGATAGAAAAACTGGCCTAAAATTGCTCTCTACCCATCACGAGATTTAATATCCACAAATGAGCCTCTCATCTTACAAGATCAGAAAGTGTGGTTAATTTAAAGTTAAGTTTTGAAGCCTTAAGCAAAATTTCAGCGATATCATATTAAAAATAATACATAACCTTTCAAAAGTCCCCTCTCACAAATATACTCCTCTGAAGGCACATGGATCTCTTGAAGAAGAATCGCCTTCTCTATTTCTCAAAGATATTCACTCTTGTTCATAGAAATCCCCTCAATATTTAGTTGCCTCCTCCTAAGGAGGATCTCTTTCAAAACCAGGTCTGACCGCTAATGTAAGGCTATCATCTCCCATAGATTTGTGATGAAATAACACGATTTTTTCAAGAACATACGCGCAAAAATATGGAATCATAACATTTATATTTTTGAAGGTTCTCGCAAAAATACGACCATAAACAACATATCATACGACGATTCGCATCCAGCTACCGAACTCACAAAAGGCTGCTCGGTTCTCCAACAATATGGATCCGATCGTGTTCAAACTTGGAACTCTGCAGTAGAGTTAGGTTCTGAAGGCTCTTCCAAAATTTCAGCCATGCCGGACGAATAGTTTATGATATATAGAATTTATTTTCAATTATTTTCAATAATTTTTTTGTGTTTTTATAGTTATACCATCCTCACGAAATTCTGCGAGAATGTTTGCGTTGTAATTCTTCAACTAATAACCATGTTTGAATTCAATTGGTTTTGTATTTTTCGAGTTAATGAGGAACAAAAACAACCAAATTTCAGATGGCTATAATTCTGAAACCGTTTGGCCGATTATGCTTATAAACGAATGTCGCATTCAGATGCACAACCTAACCTGAAAATTTCAAGCCGCTATCTCCTTCCGTTCTCAGGTTATCGTGTCATAAATAATATGTTTTAATGATTCATAAGATTTTCTAGTGACACGATTCTCACAAAATTCCACAAACGTGCTAAGGTTTATATTCTACAACTATTCACCAAGTTTAAATTCGATCGGATTCATTTTGGATGAAAACAAAATTATTACTCGGAAACCATTGGGCCGATTATACCCATTAACGAACTTGTCCGTCGTATGGGGCCGTCCATTAATCACGCGATGCTCTAAAGGGGAGGTGGGGTCCATGAAAATATCACGAAATATCACGAAGGGGGAGGGGGGGTTAAGTATAATATCACGTGTATTTTTTTTTTCTTCAAACACGTACAAACTCGATTTAAGCGGCTTGCAGTGTGACGCAGATTCCCCGTTGCCAGGCAAAACAGGTTTTTTATATTATTATTGTTTGTTTTTATTTGTTATAATAAAAATGGATCATACTTTCACCAGTATATTATTTGGTATAATAAAAATAGATAAAACTCATACCTGTAGCCTATATTTATATATATTTTTTAAGGAAATGTAAATTCTTTGTTGGTATTAAATAAATACACGTGATATAGGGGTGGGGGGGGGGTGTAGTCTTGAACCTCACGAAATATCACCAAGGGGGAGGGGGGGGTCAAAAAATGATAAAAAAAACATCACGTGATTAATGGACGCCCCCTATTGGGATGCGCCACCTACCCTGAAAATTTCAAGTCGCTAGCTCTTTCCGTTCTCAAGTTATCGTGGCAACGGCCGGACAGCCGGACGCCACCACAGAATTAAATTTCACATTTGGGCAAAATGATAACGCGATGTTCTTCAGAACATACGCGCAAAAACCAGAAAGCCTGGTCCTCTCTTACTAGGTACATTTCTTTAGGCTCGTATCCGATAGTCTTTCAGGCAGAGATAGTAGCAATTGAAAGATGTGGGAGTGAACCTAGAGAGATATGTGATATAGCAATCTACTCTGACAGTCAAGCTGCTATTAAAGCTCTGAGCTCCCATGTTATTAAGTGTAAGCTACTATGGGAGTTCCGAAGTAAACAGGCAACAACAACAGGGTCTCCTTGGTTTGTGTTCTTGGTCACTCAGAAATGAAAGGAAATGAGTATCCAACGCATTGTAGTTCATCAAAGAACTCGAAGACAAGCTGTAGATGGTGATGACGTCCACATCTCTGGGGGGTGGGGGTCACAATAGACCTTAAGTTCGTAGTGAAACTTTATCCCTTACAACAATAGATATATAGATACATAGATAGGTTATTCAATTCAAAGTACAGGAAAAAATATCAACAATAGTTGCATTGAAGTAAACGAGTTTTTTCAGCTTTACAAAATTCAAAATATTCTTGTACGTTATAAGGCTCGTATTTTACTATGAAAGCATTAATTCTCATATATAGTAATGCATTAATTAGCTTCATGCACATATTATACATAGCATTATTCTGTGTCACAGTCAACGTCAATATTGACTGTGTCATGTAATGCATTTACTTGAATGGTTCCTTATGCTACCACAAACGCAGAACTATTTGTTTTTGACGCAACAGTTAAATTATGTATTTGAATAGACACCATACGCCACACAGCACTGTTCACTTTCGAACAATAGTGGATGAATGTATTTGAATGGGCACCGCAAACACAGTACCGTTCACTTTCGAACCAACAGTGAATATGTTTGTATGTGAGTTGAAACTAAACGTTTGATACTCTTCTCGGCCAAAAAGTGTACCGTTTTTTATGGACGCTTGTTTTTACTGTCGGATTTAAATAAATCGAAATATTATATTTTTTCCTGGATCTTAGCAGCTTTGGGCGAGTTCAGTACCTAGATGGGTGACAGCTTTGCCTATAAATTTGGACAGCGTGCCAAAGCTCCAGTCCACAGGGCTTTCCCCCTTTTATATTTTATAGCTTTGACTATAGTTTTTCTGAATGTTTTGAATGTTGGTGTGTAGTTTACTATAATTGTTATTCATGAGTATAAGCACAGGGGTTGTATGGCTTGGTTCAGCCCTTCAGAACTGCGATCGATACGATATTTTGCTCTATTACCCTACTTATTCAATACCAAAGACATTTTCAATGGTGTTAAAATATCCGATGACATCCTTGCCCGTGTTATACAGGATGACCTCGATGCCATCCTGAGATGGCCCGATACCTGGATGATTCCTTTCAATGTGGACAAATGCAAAGTACTTCGCTTTGGTAAAAACAATCCAAGACACATCTACCACTTGTCCCATCACATTGTTGAGTCAGTTTCATCTCACTGCGATCTCGGAGTAACTATGACCCAGGACCTGTCTTGGTCAGAACATATTGTGGCTGTTACCAACAAAGCCAAGAGAATGCTCTACCTAATCCAGAAGACTTTTCGACGTTGTGACCCTCGTACCTGCAGTATTCTGTATTCCACCTTTGTTCGACCCATCCTTGAATACGCTGGTCCGGTTTGGGCACCTGTTCTATCCCGTGATGCCAATCTGCTCGAATCAACCCAGCGAAGGACTTCTAGGATGCCATATGGACCTGTGAGACCAACCTACGAGCAGAGACTATCTGTGATGCATCTTACTACCTTCGCAATTCGCCGATTACGAGGAGACTTGTTCATGACATATAGAGCCCTCCACCGGTTATTCAGTGCAGATCTTTCCTCCTTGTTCTGCCTGAATTCTGACACCCGTCTGCGAGGTCACAATCTGAAATTGTCGAGGGAAAGGTTCAGGTCTACCGTTCAGGAAGACTTCTTGAAATCGAATATGGTTGGCAATACATCTCAAGGCTTTGCCAGGAGGTTTGAGTCCAGATGGTCTAGTAACCTCATATGTCCTTCCCAGTTAGCTGGTAGGAGTTTCCCATTTCGAGAAGTCCTTATTGCATTCAGCAGGATATATTTCCTTACATGTAAGTGCAAGGGAGGCAGATTAAGTATGACCTCAAAAGCTGCTATGAGACTATGCAGGCAAGCCTTTGCAGTTTCTGCAACCGACTGCTTGTAGTGGTCTCATAAGTTTTTGTCCACCATGCTAAGTATGCTTAGGGGACAGGAGTACTACTGCTGTATATAATCACATTGCCATTTCCGGTTTCAGCCCCTATTCTTCCCAAATGAACTTTAGCACACCCACATAGCCGCTCTAGTGAATGGAATTCCGGTGGTCTTAGAGGGATTGATGATGAGTCCTTCTTCCTCACACCACTTTTTGGTGATACCGAAGGCAGCTTGCATTCGGCTACTCGATACACCCTCATGCTGGCCTCTAACAGTTTTCACATACATCAGCGTATGCCTGGGCATTGAAACCGACTGCTAAAAGCCTTTCCAGAGGTCCATCCATGACCAGGCCCCAATGCAGGAGTGATAGGACCTCCACCTTGTGGGCAACCCCTACACGTCAGCACGTTCACTTCTGTCTCCCCCAAGTAGGACTTTGACTCTATCAGCATTGCCGATATCCCCTCAACAGTGGGGGACTCCACCCCTTTGTGTCTGGCAGCATTGCATATGAAGGTATGCAGGGTGTTGTAAAAAGCAGTTCCAATATCATCAAATATAGCAAGTAAGACATCTTTTGCGGAGAATATCCGATATGTGGGCAAATTGTTTTGGTACAGCATTATAATTCCTCTCACCTGATTATCTATTATTTTCTCCGTGGTTTTGAGCATGAAGGGGATAAGACATATCCCATTTTGGCTGTGAAAACTACCCTTGCTTATCTCCATGATTTAGGAAAGTGCCCACACGTATAACTAGTTCTAAAGAGCTCAGTAAGTGGAGTTACAATATATTCATCACCTTTTTGAATATACCATCCATGCCTGGGCTGAAAGCTTTTAAACGCCCATTAAAAAGCTTCTTGTTACTATGATTCATATTCTCCAGTCCAATTTTTTGTTTATTTTCGCTAGTTTATGAGTTATCGACTAGTGGATTTTTAAAACTAAATAAAATAGCATAATGAAAGCAGAAGTCTTTTCAAGAATACTTAATCATTTTAGAGGATTCCCCTTAAACAAACCGTTTTCGAGATATTCTTCATTAAATGTTATAACTATGAAATTCCGTTTCACCGGACAGATTAATTGAGGCTTATCTAAAATGCCACATTGGTCCTAGCATTTACTTTGCCGTCCTACAACGTTGTTACGGTACTTTTTGAGTTGTATATATAATTCATCTCCTTAGGGTGGAGGGGCCGGAAGCTTGAAGCTGTATCATCGTTCTTATCAGTCGATCGGGAACTATGGAGTCTTCCACTCTGATATCTGAGTTCTTTTTTTTATTTTTGACATCGGTTGGCCAATTAATTCATTATCGCACAGCGGATTCTGAAGAAATAATGTCAAGTCGAAGTAAGACGATATCTGAGATTATTGTTAGTTAATTTGCGTCCTAGTTTTTCTCGTTCGTATGACGCGGATTGAATCGTTGCAGAAAAAACTCTCCACATAAGTAGTTTTTGATCATGGCTGTCTTCGAATTAATTGCGTAAAATCATGATCGATGTGGTATTTTTCAGCATTTCTGTTCAGGATATTATTTGTCAACGGATTACCTTCCGTTGAATTATGCAATATTGAAGGCTAGATTCCTCATTCGAGTTCGAACTTGAGCCCCATATAGGAAGTAAAAGGTTCCTAATCAGGGAGAATAGGCCGTAGTCGTCAAAAATTAGAGTTTTCACCATCTCTGTCAGATTACCTGACTGTTCAAGGAGCGTTTGTACCCCCTGGCCCAGAAGTATTGACGGACAAGTGTAGGCGAACTTTTACAGCCTAGTGCTGCGTGTATTGGTGAATTATAGCAGTAAATTCAGTTGTAAGACCTACTGTCCGTGAGTTATCCAATCCAGATACTGATACTTAACCTCATACCACCTTTCGGCTATATATTTTACCTTATTCGTAGATCTACCCAAAATTCTCCCTGTGATGTATGTTTAGAGGTTATAATTCCGTCTTTTATTCTTTTTGTAAAGTTACAATTGTCCACTTATGGACGATTGTCGAGCATGAGAATCTACTTCTAATTTTCTGGGGGTGCGTGGCTAATCTGGCTTAATTGGCAACAAAACCCTCTCCCAGGTTTTCCCAATTTGTATATTAAAATTGAAAAATTACAATATGTCGACCCTTTTTCGCTCTATACAGTCTCATACTACTTAACTTAACATAAAGCAAGCAATGCCGTGGCTTCCTTGGAGTACGATATTATGATCCCCCTTTAGATGGATTTAGAACTGTTCCAGCGGGAACTTCGGCACTGCAATTTCTAATTCGATGTTCTGAATCCAATGAAATTATCTCTCGATGATTTTCCGATTCTAAAGGAACTACTTCCTGATGGTGTTCTAATTCCAAGGAAAGAATCATCTGGTTATTTTCCCATCCAAAAGAAGCACCATATTGATTTCCCATTTCCAAGGCGAATGGATATTTCTGGGTGATTTTTCGGTACAAATTGAATCCCAGCCAAGGTGCTATTGGGGAAAACGAACAAAGAAATTATAGCACGAAAAATTTTTACAACTCCTTCTCGGTTTTCTGAACATGAATTCACAAATAATCATTCACATAATATATCAAAAATTATACCTGAGAAGAAGTTCTTGTTCAGAATATCAAACAACCTCTACGGAATTCACCAAATCTGAGATTGCTTCCACAAAATGGATGACATTGAAAAAACTAGGATCTTAAAATAAACTTTTCTTCCCTGGTGAGGATTCTGAATTATAATGATATCAAATTAAGCACTTACTGAGAATTTCAGCACAATTCTCACCGATAATTCAACTCGTAAATCTTACGATCAAAATGCTATATTGAAATCTTTCGGAACGCAAGAAGAAAGAACTTCCAGAATTTAATGAAAAATGAAGACGCTGACGCTCTAGTTTATGCGCAGCCTCGCGTTAGTGTACGGCGTGTTTCAGTTCACGCAAAGGATTAAAACATAGGCGTATCGTCCCCTTCATTTCCCCATAGACGTGCAATATCGTTGCATGTTTCATACACAGACAAGTCGAGCTAGCCGGATATATAGTTGATATGTCAGCCTAACGATCGGTTTTGGAAGCTAAACGATAAAGTTCTTCCTCTCGCAACGATCCGCATGGGAGTCTGTATTTAATCAATGTCATGTTCGAATTATCTTATTGTTAATTCATGAATTGTTCAGAATGGGTCAGTTGCAAACGATTTTCAAGAGCTCGCTTCTGATTTTTCCTGGACTTCCGAAATGGTATAAAAAGTATTACCATACCACGTAAAAGGATTGATGATCTGTCTCTGAAATTATAGTAAGCAAGGTGATTTAATTGAGAAAATCATTTGTGTTATGTTATTATGGTTTTTGCGAAGGAAAATATGCTGAGCAATGGCGACCTTATGACGAAATATTTCGTCCCAGACAACTTTACCGTCAAATAGCCAGAATACCGTATTTCCGTCTAACGATCTCGGCCAACAGAATGCTCATGCATGTATACAAGTCACTCACCTATGTCAGTTATAGTTTTCATTTATATAACTGGGTACATACGCGTTGATGTATTTATTTATACTTTGCCAAATGGTGGTTATCCATCGAATATATATCTCATCTTTAAACTGCCCACGTTGGATAAACTGTGGAATTGCATAATATCGTTCGAATATTCAAATACGATGTTTGCAGATTAATGAAATCGAATAAATAAAAAAGGGGGAAAGCCCTGTGGACAGGAGCTTTTTGGCGATCTTGTTCGAACAGACAAATTATATCTCCGAAAGTATTGGTTTCTCAGAGTTGGGAATTATATCAATAGATTCTTATGATAGAACTGCATCATGAAAGAAATCAAATTTAATAAATAAAATAATAAGGCAAGTATAATCGAAATATCTAGAGCAAGGCTGGGGACAATCATAGCAGATTGTCCATTTATTCCTGATATTTGAGTAGGTAGAGGCTTACGAACAAATTATTTCAATAGTTCAAAATATATTAATAAAACAATCCTCTTTTCATAATGTAATAGTTCATATCACTAACACATTCATTCTGTATTATGAACCTTAACTCAAGAAAAAATATGTGATACACAAATGTAGATCCATATTGCAGCATTGTTTTGCTAGCAACATAATGAAAATATTGTATATAGGAACATGTCTTACTACTTAAGGAAGTTAAAGGTAATATTAACCTCAGTGGTCAACGAACAGTAATTTGTTTTGATGATTCCATTATGTTCTTCTTTCCTAGAAACAAGAGCGCCAAAAATGCCAGGAAGGGGCAGCATGAACTTAGAATAAAGCTGCATATAAACTACCATTGTCTCGCGAATCAGCTTTGCGCTATGTATGTATTGTACATTGTACACGGGGGTTGCCGCGGAAGGTATCCGCGTCGGCCCATCCGATACGCGCCGCGCACAGCTTATACGCCGCTTTAATGAAGGAATGCCTACGTAAACATAAGTACGTAACTCAGAACTTTCCCGTCCCCCGTTCTGCTCTTATTGACATTTGTAGCGAAGTACTGAGTATTGTGTATGTTTATAACGCGACGCGGCTTGCGTTACACTCCCGTTATGCAACTTATAGACATCCTTATCGATGCTTTGAGTATCATGCAGGAGCAACAAAAATCATATCTCGGAAAGTATTAGCTTGTTAGAGTTGAAAATGATATCAATGGATTCTTATGATAAAACTGCATCTTAAAGCAAATCGAATTCAAAAGTTGTAATGTAAAAAAGAATTTTTTTTCGTTACTCCAAAACCATCTGGCCAATTTATCCCAATAACGAACTTAACTGAGATATTTATCACCCAAACCTACCCTGAAAATTTTAACTGCCTAGCTCTATCTGTTCGAGAGTTATTGTAGAAACAAAATTTTTAAATTTTTACTATCAATACAAGACTTCGCATGCATATAAAGGTCATTATTCTACAATTTTTTGCTAAATATCAGATAGATCGAGTGATCGGTTTCGGAAATATTCATAAGAAATGTTTTTACTAAAAACTGCCATAACTCAGAAACAGCTTGGTGGATTTCGCCTGTTACCGAACTTGTCCGAGATATTTACGCTCCAAATCTACCCTGCTAATTTCAATCCTCGATTTTTTTCGTTCGAGAGTTTTCGTGTTAACGGAGGGCCGGCCGGACAGAATCGATTTCGACCACGGATTCTTGATCAGTGAGTCGAACCATATCGTTTAAGACCATTTTCAGCCAAAAATTCGAAAATTACAGACATTTGGGCAAATTGATAAGGGTCAGAATCAGAGAGGTGAGCATTTTATGTTTCCAAATATCTGAGAAATTAAGTTTTCTTTTGAAGAAAACTAACAAGTGGAGTCCGTTCTGTCATTATACCAAGGCCAAAAGTCATTTTGGGAACACTTTTAAATATTTTTTTTAATAATAATATAACAAATGCATTTAAGAATCACCTTCAAGAAATTGTAATTAACCAGTTCATAACTCGGAAAATGTTATTATTTTGTATATTTTTATAATAAAAACACTTATTTTGCAAATTACTCTCGATAAATTTTCCATTGGTGTATATTTCGCTCCAAAACTTTCAATTTAGTGTATTCATTTTAGTACTTCGTTATATATTAATAATATAAATACAAAAGTACAAAGATCATTTCATGTTGTATATATAATATTTAACTATAGCCTTACTCATTAGTAATTTATTTGCTGTTTTTGTGATGTTCCCGAAAATGATGGGGTGTTCCCTGAATGACGTTGACGTTCCCTGAATGAACGCAACGCCCGGTTTTGGCCTATTTTATGCATGAAAATATTACACATTTACAGAGTATTATACCTTTATTTGTACTCAAGGAATGAGGAACATGAATATAAAAATTTAAACTCGAAATCGGTGTTTTTTCATATGGTTTCCACTTACGCATTTTTGAAAAGCCTCCCGCTGTTTAGAATTTTTCGGTAATTCATCAACGTCTTCTAGTTGTGTTTTGCCACAACCTCGCCAAATAATAGTCATTTACGAACGGGGTAATAGAACATCCTCTTATTATTTCATCAACTTTACGAGTAGGCGTATCAGTACTCTTTTGGAATGCTCTTTCTTCGCGTCTTCTGCTTCTCTGAACTTTTTTTTGCAACTGATCTATAATTACTTGCATTTTCTGTATTTTATGTTTCTGTTTTTTAATAGTTTGGTAAGCCTGTACTTTTTCTTTTTAAACCTGTTTTCATCCTAATTTCTTCCTCGACACGCGATTATAGTTTTCTATTTCATATTCAGAATATGGGAGGCTGTTAGCTGAAATATTTGCCATCATCAATTTTTTTTTGTATATACTTTTGGGAATTTATTCTCCATAGCTTTCTCTGTTTCCTCTTCTGTCTTTCAGTCATATAACTTACAGTCTTAACTTTATTTTCAGCTTTCTTCCTTTGATAATATTCCCTATCTTTCATACCCTTCATCTCTTTTTTTTTCAGGTGTTATTTTATTTAAAAACTTGCGCTTCCTTGCATTACCCTTTTCACGATATTTTTTATAAGCTATACTGTCTTTTTCCTTGATACTCGTACTAAATGGATACCTAAAACCAAAATTTTGCATGGTTATGCTTTTAAAAGCATTACAGTATCATGTTGCCTATAAAACATGTCATTTCAGAAACACCGGGTCATTTAGGGAACGCCCTTCATACGAGAACGTTCCCGAAATGACCGTTCCCGAAATGACAATTCGATAAATATTTTCATGTCACGCTTGATGCCGCCATGTTAGATATTAGTTTTAGAGGTTATGAACAAGTGAGCTGTAATAGTTATAAGAATTTCACAAAAAGTATGCAAATTTTTGAAAACCAAATCACCAAACAGCGTTCCCGTAGTGACAGGGAATTGAAGTACACTTCACACATATCAAATTAAAAGGTACTTTTCAACAAAATCAATTATTTTTTTCCGTAAACAAGACACACGCCTTTTACTTTGACTAGTGAAGTTCACACTGAAGCTCGGTAACGTTACATAACATGTATTGTATTAATTACATCGACCGATATCCACCACGTTCACGGAATGATTTGATAAAAGTCAGACAGCATTTGAATAGCCAAAATATGAAGAAATCAAACTGGTATTCATTCAATTTATACGTATATTCTTAATCAGATGATTTTCAACGCTTATATTAAAATATGACATTTGTAAGTCGTAATTGTACATATTTTTGACTGGTCTGATGTTTGAAACATGGTATAAGGACGCATTCCCGGAATGACTATTTAGACCCTTTTTTTGTTAAATCAATTAAAATATTATTATTGAAAAATAAAAATTCTAACTGCCTCGTAATTAAGCACAGAACCTTTATTTTAAAATGAATATTTTAGTAATATCATGTTATTTTATTAAGAAAACCTTTGTCAGAAGCGTAATGCTCACCTCTCTGATTTTGACCCATAAGCACTCTGTTCCGAGGAACTAGAGCGCCAAAAATGGAAATACTTCCTGCTACATATTATTTCAATTTTATATATACCTAGAGATTCGATAATGCAGAAATGCAAATTTAATTAAGGATTATCGGGAAATTCAGCAAAGGAGCGGGAAAATATACATGTTGTTGGTACGTGTCGAAAAGTACCTACAACATGTTTACTTGCTTGTTCTCTTGTTAAATTTCCGGATGAACTTTTTTATTAAATTCATATTTTATGTCAACCTAGTTTTAGTGAAACGAAGCAAATGTTTAGAGCCGCAAAAAACAGTAGCGTCAAAACTAAGAGGGGCTG
This sequence comes from Halyzia sedecimguttata, assembly GCA_937662695.2. NCBI lineage: Eukaryota > Metazoa > Arthropoda > Insecta > Coleoptera > Coccinellidae > Halyzia > Halyzia sedecimguttata. Next base: position 14,384,311 of record OW569418.2, read on the forward strand.
CAGCTTATGGTCATCAGGGGTGAAACTACAAGGAAAAACCCAATAGATCTCTTGCATGTAGCACGAAATACCATATGTTTATGTTTGTCTGAATCTACTTCAATATCAGATCATCATGTATAACTGCCATCCACATTCAAAATTTATAAAATTTGAATATTTCGGTATTTGAAATCGGAAAATCAAGAAGCAAATATGAACGAGGTGAAACGCCGTTGATTGGTAGAATCATTGATATAACGACATACGTGTTTTACCATTCTGAATCAATGAAGCATTGCGATTATGTAAATACACCACCGTATTGCAAGCCTCAGCCCAGAACTTCTTACTTAACTTAGCATCATACAACCATCACTTTGCCTTCTCTATAACTGTCCTGTTCATCCATTCACATAACCCGTTTTGTTAAGGTATATATGGGTTAGTTTCCTGATGTATTATTCCATATTTCTTTAAGTAGTCATCAAAAGCTGAATTACAGAACTTTCGCAATGTCACTTCTGAAAGCTTTCACTTTTCTATTAGTTTGGTTTTCTGCCAGTGCAGAATTTCTTGAAATACTTAAATGCTTCTTTTCTATGCTTTAAAAAATATATAAAGGTCATTCGGCTAAAATCATCTACAAATAATAGAAAGTAGGACGAACCCCCCAGTGAATTCACTTTCATCTGTCCACAAAGGTCACTGCGTATTACACTTAATAATTCAGTACTTTTGTTACCTATATTCTTGAAAGGAAGCCGGCACTGCTTCCCTTCACAACAAGTCTTGCATGAAGATTCACTAATTTCAGGTTTTTCATGAAATTCCATCCCCACTACTGCTTTCTTAGTTTTCATTAAATAATCACTGTTCACGTGTCCTAATCTGCGATGCCAAACTTGACTTGTAGTAGTCCCTGCAACAACTAGTCTTTCTTGCAAGTTCAATCTAACTCTAACTCCGTTAAGCAAAGATGCATTAGTCACTAATTCACCAATTCTGTTGTGTATGTGACAACCAGATTCTGTAAAAGTTACTTTGTTACCTTTTTCAATCAATTTGCTCACTGAAAGAAGGTTAGTTGTCAACTTTGGTACACATAATACATCTTCAACGCTAATATCAACATATCATTGCCAATAACTGAAGTTACTATCTTGACATCGCCAGCTCACGTAACTGAAACAGTTTCCTTATTTTATTTGCCACAACAATCTCTTCTTGAACTATGAACTATGAACGATATCTATATTGAAGACCCAATCTGTGTTAGCGGCTAGCGGCTAACGACTGACGCTTTGATTAGGGTAGAGGGGGGGGGGAGCGAAATATATATAGTGACGTTTCTCGGTTTATAGGAAAAATTAAGTTCTGAAAATTTTGCCCACAGCCGTTTCTCAATACAAGATATCCTTCTAGAATATTTTCATTCAAATTGCGCTTCCGGATATACCGGAAGTAACCATTAACTTCGGAATTTCAAATGAAATTACCCATTTCTTTTACCGGCATCAGATTGTTTGCTTGATCTGCTACATTTTTTATTTGCTTCATATTTATGTAGTTGCCATTGATACGGAGAAGGAAGTTTCATTAAGAAATGACTATTTGCAGTGCACCAATTATATCATCGGAATTAATCATAATAAAGAAATAAGCAAAATACCTGACAATAACGCAAAAATTGCTACAGAATGATGCAACTCATTTAGAATTGTCACAATAAATTTATAACGTCGGGATATTTTGAACTGATGTATTTTTATATATCATGATTTTTGCAAATAGTACACCTATACTTTCTTCAAAAATATCGATAGAAATTCTATTCAAACCAATATTATCTGGGATTCCTTATAGCTATCATCAATCGTTTCTAAGAAAACATAGTTTTATCTAAAATTACGAAATTAATTCGGGTTATTAATATTGATGGGTAATTCTCACGAAATCGTGAAACTCGATCATTAAAATAGGAAAATAATATTGAAGAGGATTTATATTAATTTTCTATGAAATTTCGTGGAACTGATGTTGCAAGATTATAATTATATAGCGGGCCCTATAGAATAAACCTGTTTTAGGTGGAACATTGGGAATACCCATAATATTCATAGTAAGAAACTAAAGATTTTTACCTTACTTTGGTAAAAGTGGCAACTGAGCTTCATAGCCAACTAAGATCCTCAACTCTTTGGGCGGCAACGATATCAACAGAAATAAAACCCAAGTGGAGCAACAAAAATTATTTTCAATTAAAACAAAATTCAACACATCCAAAATACAAAAATGACATGTTAACAATAATATTTTCTTATATTTTCGCTTAGACAGGGTGGTACATTATAAGTACCTACCACCTAGACCCAAAGAGGTAACTCTTTGGGTCTAGCTGGTACACAATCGGCCGTATTCACAAAGCATTGTTAAGTGTTTGAGTCTCCGTTAAGTCCTAACTGTGGTCCTCAGTTAAGGATAAATAAGAATCGCAACCTCAGTTAACGTATGTAACGGTGCTGAAACAGGCCTGTTTCACGTTAATTTTCACTTGAACTGAGGTTGCGATTCTTATTTATCCTTAACTGAGGACCTCAGTTAGGACTTAACGGAGATTCAAACACTTAACAATGCTTTGTGAATACGGCGGTATATGTACCACCTATTTCGACGCTGTTGGGGGGCGGTGATACGTTTAATGTACTACCTAACCTAACCTAACCGACTTAATCTTGTTAATTTAGGTACAACTGTTTTCTTGAAAACGGCTGATGCTATATGGAACCTTTGTCAAAAATTGTTTCTAAATATATTTTTTTGTAGATCTGTTTAAAGAAAATAGGGATGTGCTATTTAAAAAATTAAAATATAGCAGTTTAAAATATGTCAACGTTATGAATTTATTGTGATAGTTCTAAATCAGCTACATCCTTCAGTGACCATGCAGTACAGCTCAACTCTTGCATTTTTGTCGGATGTTTTATTTTTGGCGCTTTTGTTCCTTGGAACAGAGTGCTTATCAATTTGCTCAAACGATTTGGTTCGACTCACCGATCAAGAATCCGTGGTCGAAATCAATTCTGTCCGGCCAGCCGTAGGCACGATAACTCTCGAACGAAAGGAGTTAGAGGATTGAAATTTGCAGAGTAGGTTTATAGCGTAAATATCTCGGACCCATCAAGCGGTTTCGGAGTTATGGCCGTTTTAGGTAAAAACATTTTTTATGAATATTTCCGAAACCGATCCCTCGATGTATCTGAAATTTAGCGTCAAATTGTAGAATCATGACCTTTATGGGTCAAAATCAGAGAGGTGAGCATTACGCTTCTGACAAAGGTTTTCTTGATAAAATAACATGATATTACTGAAATATTCATTTTAAAATAAAGGTTCTGTGCTATATTACGAGGCAGTTAGCATTTTTATTTTTCAAAAATAATATTTTAATTTATTTTAAAGAAAAAAGGGTCTAAATAGTCATTCCGGGAATGCGTCCTTATACCATGTTTCATAGATCAGACCAGTCAAATATATGTACAATTACGACTTATAAATGTCATATTTTAATATAAGCGTTGAAAATCATCTGATTAAGAATATACGTATAAATTGAATGAATACCAGTTTGATTTCTTCATATTTTGGCTGTTCAAATGCTGTCTGACTTTTAACAAATCATTCCGTGAACGTGGTAGATATCGGTCGATGTAATTAAAACAATACACGTTATGTGACGTTAGTGAGCTTCAGTGTGAACTTCACTAGTCAAAGTAAAAGGCGTGTGTCTTGTTTACGGAAAAAAAATAATTAATTTTGTTGAAAAGTACCTTTTAATTTGATATGTGTGAAGCGTACTTCAATTCCCTGTCACTACGGGAACGCTGTTTGGTGATTTGGTTTTCGAAAATTTGCATACTTTTTGTGAAATTCTTATAAATATTACAGGTCACCTGTTGATAACCTCAAAAACTAATATCTAACATGGCGGCGTCAAGCGTGACATGAAAATATTTATCGAATAGTCATTTCGGGAACGGTCATTTCGGGAACGTTCTCGTATAACGGTCGTTCCCTAAATGACCCGGTGTTTCTGAAATGACATGTTTTATAGGCAACATGATACTCTTATGCTTTCAAAAGCATAACGATGCAAAATTTTGGTTTTATAGGTATCCATTTAGTATGAGTATTAGGGGAAATTATAAAACAAGACAGTATAGCTTATGAAAAATATCGTGAAAAGACTAATGCAAGGAAGCGCAAGTTTTTAAATAAAATAACACCTGAAAAAAAAGAGATGAAGAGTATGAAAGATAGGGAATATTACCAAAGGAAGAAAGCTGAAAATAAAGTTAAGACTGTAAGTTATATGACTGAAAGACAGAAGAGGAAACAGAGAAAGTTATGGAGAATAAATTGCCAAAAGTATATGCAAAAAAAAATAGATGATGGCAAATATTTTAGCTAACAGCCTCCCAGATTCTGAATATGAGATAGAAAACTATAATCGCCTGTCGAGGAAGAAATTAGGATGAAAACAGGTTTAAAAATAAAAAGTACAGGCTTACCAAACTATTAAAAAACAGAAACATAAAATGCAAGGAATTATAGATCAGTTGCGAAAAAAAGTTCAGAGAAGCAGAAGACGCGAAGAAAGAGCATCCCAAAAGAGTGCTGATACGCCTACTCGTAAAGTTGATGAAATAATAAGAGGATGTTCTGTTACTCCAGAAGTTCGTAAATGACTATTGTTTGGCGAGGTTTTGGCAAAACACAACTAAAAGACACCGTTGATGAATTACTGAAAACTTTTAAACAGTGGAAGGCTTTTCAAAAATGCGTAAGTGGCAACCATATGAAAAAACACCGATTTGTAGTTAAAATTTTTATATTCATGTTCCTCATTCCTTAAGTACAAATAAAGGTATAATACTCTGTAAATGTATAATATTTTCATGCATAAAATAGGCCAAAACTAGGCGTTGCCTTCATTCAGGGAACGTCAACGTCATTTAGGGAACACCCCATCATTTTCGGGAACATCACAAAAACAGCAAATAAATTACTAATAAGTAAAGCTATAGTTAAATCTTATATATACAACATGAAATGATCTTTGAACTTTTGTATTTATATTATTAATATAGTACGAAGTACAAAAATGAATACAATAAATTGAAATTTTTGGAGCGAAATTTACACCAATGGAAAATTTATGGAGAATAATTTGCAAAATAAGTGTTTTTATTATAAAAATATACATAATAATAACATTTTCCGAGTTAGGAACTGGTTAATTACAATTTCTTGAAGGTGATTCTTAAATGCATTGGTTGTATTATTATTAAAAAAAATATTTAAAAGTGTTCCCGAAATGACTTTTGGCCTTGGTATAATGCTTCTTGACAGGTATAATTTCTAAAATATATATTTTTGTGCGTGCCTCTTCACAGGAAATGTTCATGACTAATGACACAACGGACTCCACTTGTTAGTTTTCTTCAAAAGAAAACTTAATTTCTCAGATATTTGGAAACATAAAATGCTCACCTCTCTGATTCTGACCCTTATACGCATGTGAAGTTTTGTATTGATCAGGTTACCGCAAAGTGTAAAGAAAAAATTTTGAAAATTTAAAAAAAAAATTTCTACAATAACTCTCGAACGGAATGAGCTAGGCAGTTGAAATTTTCAGAGTAGGTTAGGGAGATGAATATCTCGGTTAAGTTCGTTATTGAGCAAAATAGGCCAGATGTTTTCGGAGTAACGAAAAAAAAAAATTTTTTTAAGTAACAAATTTCAAATTCAATTTTTATTTAAGATGTAGTTCCACCATTAATCACACTGATATCATTATCAACTCCAACAAGCTTATACTTTCGGAGATATGATTTTTCGAAATTTCAATCATGAATCGCATAGCATACAATGCTATAATTATTCTATCTATGCTTTATTATATGATCTCTGTTCATACTCGTACTTGTCATCCTGTTCTATAAGAGAGAGTCAAATTCATTCCAGCTATTTTAATTTGATTTCTTCCATGGTGCAGTTCTCATTCTCAGATTGCTCATTTAATCTTGATAAATAAACTATTATCTGAATTGAATTTCCTTTATGATGCTGTTCTATCATAAGAATACATTGATATAATTCCCAACTCTGAGAAACCAATACTTTCGGAGATATAATTTGTCTGTTGTTGAGGAATCCCGTCGGTTTTGGAGTAATTTCTATTTATTTGTAAACTGTGGTGTAGCGAAGCACGCATGCGGGCATTTCCTCGCGCTCTTTAAATGTATTGTTATTGAGCAGCTTCCCGCTGCTCAAAACTGAAGCAAAGTAATTCTTACATCATCTATTTAAATAGCCAAAAACATGAAATAATAATTTAATTACTACAAAATAGCCTTCATAAGGTGTAAACAGTCTTTAAAAAACGGTTACGCCAAACCGAAGCGCATTTCAAAGTAATAATAGATGAAATAATAATTACTACCTCTGAAAAAAAGGTAGGAGAAGTAGAAAAGGGTGCTTCGATCAATTTGATTATATTTGAACAATGGTTCGATAACATACATAATACATAAAATGTAAATCATATGCAATTTTTCATTTAGGTACAAAATAGTCAATGACTGAAATAATTGTTATACCTAACAGTAGTACCTATTAGATTTAAACAATCAATGTAATAAAATATATTGTGTGAGTAGATTCACTTCGCAATGCTCCAAAGGAGAGGGATGTTTTCAGCATAGCTTCAACAGTTTGACTTAAAGTTTTGGCAGCAATAGATACTTTCATTTCATATTGGTGATATTGTTCCAAATTGATATATTCCTTGCACATTTTGGGTGCTGAACAAAATTTTCATGTTTGATCTGAATCTCTATATTGTTCGTAACATGATTTTGCAATTTTATGGTTATCAAACTGAAAATTATATTTGAGGAAAATATTTCTTATTGACTTTAGCAGATGAGGAGGATTGAATGAGCAAAAAATTTTTTATCATTTACCCTGAAGTAATAATCTAGCTGTTTGAGTATTACGAAGTTGGGTGATTACTGTTTGATTAGTTACCCCCTGATCATAAACAGTCCCCATTACCTCCAACCCAATGCTTTGCAGAATTTCAACTATTTCCAACAATAAATACTTCGGACCTGCTGTCCGTATGGTACCTCTGGTGAAATAAAAAGCCAGAGGTTCTTTACATTTCTTGTACATTCCCTGGGTCATCAAAACAAGACACAGGATGGCCAATTGGTTTCTACGTCCCAGGGAACCCAAATCAACAAATCCAACAATTCTATCAGTAACTCGATCCAGCACAGCTTGCTCTAACAAAGTTATTTCGTCAAAAACTGTACAGCATCTGTTCAAAGCACCAAGTTTCTATATAAGTTTAACAAGGTTTTTTGATACATGTTCATTCAAGCCCACATCAAATAGAAATGCCTTGCAAAACTTTCTGTATATTGTTTTTGGAAGGAAGTGGTAAACAACACTTCAAAAATTGGTTCAAGCACTGACGTGAAGGCAGAAGCTTAATTCGAATTAAGAGTGTCCAATACAGGAGAATGGACAACATAATTTACCATGGTAAATTCGATTAAGGGTGTCCAATACAGAAGAATGGACAATAGAACATAAGCGCAAAAGCTTCTGACTTCACGTCAGTGCTTGAACCAATTTTTTTGTTCGTGATTTTTTTTTAATTTTCTAGGGGTACGGTTCTTAAAATTTTTTTTTTCGTCATTTTTTTCAAATTTTCTAGGGGTGCGGTTCTTACAAAATTTAATCACGTCTTTATGTTGATTTTCTACTACTAGTTACCAAGCTTCAATTCGATCGAACATTTATTTTTTGAGTTATCAAGGAAATAATATTCCAGGTGGGTATAACTCGGAAACCGTTAGACCGATTATGCCCGAAAACGAACTCAACTCTCCCTTTCGGATACGCAACCTACCCTGAAAATTGCAAGTCCCTATCTGCTTTCGTTCGAAAGTTATCGAGGCAACGGTCACCCATCTACTGAACTCACACAAGAATGCTGGAATCTCCAACAATATTTAACTGATCGTATTAAAACTTGAAACTTAGCAGTAGAGTTAGGTTATGAAGACACTTGCAAAATTTCAGCAATTTCAAACGAATAGTTACTGATATATAGAATTTTTTTTTTATTTTCAATGATTTATTAAAAATTTCTACGAATGCTATCCGCACCAAATTTCGCAAACATTTTCGCGTTGGCATTCTACAACTAATAACTATGTTTGAATTAAATCGGTTCAGTATTTTCGAGTTAATGAGGAACAAAAAACCACCAAATTCAAGAAAGTTTCAGATGGCTATAACTCTATAACCGTTTGGCCGATTATGCTCATAAACAAACTGAAATGTCTCGTTCTGGTGCACATCCTTACCTGAAAACTTCAAGCCGCTATCTCTTTCCGTTCTCGAGTTATCGTGACAACAAAAAAATTTTTTAATAATTTTTTTTAAATTTTCTAGCCTTACGATTCGCAAAAATTTCACAAACGTACTTAGGTTCATATTCTTCAACTACTCACCAAGTTTCAATTCGATCGGATTCATATTGGTTGAAAACAAAATTATTACTCGGAAACCACTGGGCCGATTATGCCCATTAACGAACTTATCCGTCGTATTGGGATACGCCACCCACCCTGAAAATGTCAAGTCGCTAGCTTTTTTCGTTCTCAAGTTATCGAGGCAACGGCCGGGCGGCCGGCCGGACAGAATCAAATTTGACCTCGAATTCTTCATTGGGGAGTCCAACTAAATCGTTTTAGACCATTTTCGTCAAAAAATTCGAAAGTTACAGACATTTGGGCAAAACTATAACGCGATGTTCCCCAGAACATACGCGCAAAAATTATACCCATTTGGTCCTATCTTATAGAGAGCCAATGCAAATATTTTGTCTCTAGTAGTCCAGGAAGGTCTGTGCATTTATAACAATAATTTTCAACATGTGTATTCCAACTAAATCCAGAATACAAGGGGATTATCGCTTTAAGGTAAGGCTACCACTAGTAGATGAGAGATGAACGGACTAGTAGAGACCATAGTTCAGAGCAATGCACAGAGTGTGATTCCATCGAAGTTGAATAGCTATACTTCATTCACTTTTATAAAGTCTCCCGGTTGGCCATGAAATTTTGACACATTTCACCATTTCAACATTTTGAAAATGTTAGGCTATGCTCATTTTCCTGTCAGATAACTACGCAACGTTGTCGTCTCTACATAGAAGTCGTAGTTATTATGTATTTTTCAGAATATGAATTTTCTTGGGAAAAATTATGAATTTGGGAAGTTTTCACGTGAATTCTACAATTCCTAAGATCTGGCGACTGTTGAAGAAAATTTTTCATCTTTTGTTACTATGGAAATATTTCACGTATTAAACTGGTTGGAAGATTCAGTTATGCTATTTTCTTGTACGGAAATCAAGAATCTAGTGTTGAAATTTTAATGAAAAATAATGGATATAGTAGTCCGTTACTTTTGTGATAGATCATTTGAAAAAAAATAACATACCTGAATAACCCGGCAGGAAAACTTCTAAACGAACAGACATACCTATGGAGTTCCCCACAATTCGAAATTCTCAAGAAATAAGCCTAAAGAAGACATTGAGATACCTTGTTGCAAAACTTGTTTTCAATATACAGGGTGTTCCTAAATTGAACGTACAAACGAAAAGGGGAGATTCCTTAAGTGAGTTTAAGAAAAAAAAATCCCATAAACATGGGGTCGCAAACGTTTCGTTTTCGAAATACAGAGTATTGAAGTTTGAATTTTTTTCAAGTTTTTCTCTCATAGTATCTACACTTCACAAGATATTCAACTGAAATTTGGCATAGATATTACATTTGAGAGTTCTCACCACGTGACATGGCAATTTCGATAGAAGATCTACAGGGTGATATTTTTTCTGGAACACTGCCACCTGTTCTCTGCAGAACTTTTTTTTGGTGAGCAACTGTTAATTTGAAAAAATGTAAAAAGAAGCTTTGTTCTTATACTAAACTTTTCGGTCTCCTGTAGTTTTGTCGTATCTACCAACGATTTCGAGAAAAAAAATTTTGAACGATTCTCTCGAAATTCTCGTAACTATGATAGGAAGGCCAGTTTTTAATCTGTGGTGAATGAATTCAGTGCCAGTTTTGACACATCAAATTATTGAACGTTTGTTTTTTCAAAAAGTGAAGTGGTTGCATTTGTGGCTATTTATTTTTTTGAATGTAGTTAGACTACTATTTTCATTACGATTTTTATGACTGTCACAACAATATTTGATCAGAAATTAGAACCTCTACACATTTCAATATCAAAACATGCCGAATTTCACGAATTCCGAAATGACTGATATGCATTTCATGTATGGTCTTGCAAATGGAAATGCAAGAGAAGCTAGGCGTCTTTACATGGAACGCTATCCCAATAGAGTGATACCAAATCATCGAATGTTCTCTGATATTCATAGGCGTCTTTCAGAAGCTGGATCTTTTTCCACGAAAAGAATTAATGCTGGGAGACCACGCAGTGTGAGAACACCACAACTCGAAGAGGCAGTTATGAACGAAATAGAACAACATCCAAGAACCAGTACAAGAAAAATTTGTGTACTTTTGAATGCAAATCATCAAGTTGTTTGGCGGATCTTGCGGGATTCTCTGCTATATCCTTATCACATTCAGAGGGTGCAAGCTCTTCTGCCTCGAGATTTTCATCCGAGGGTTAGTTTTTGTCAGTGGTACCTCAGACTATTGATGAATCCTTATTTTGATTGCCAAATTCTATTCACTGATGAAGCCTGCTTCTCAAGGACTTTAATTATCAATTTTCATAATGAACACGTATGGGCTGAGGAGAATCCGCATGGATATGTAGAAACCCATTTTCAAGAGCAATTTTCACTAAATGTGTGGGGTGGTAATATTGGTGATGATTTGATTGGTCCTTTCTTCTTGCCAGGTCGACTAACAGGTCAATCATACAGACATTTTTTAGAAAACGATTTGCCCTTGTTATTGGAAGATATACCTCTTATGCTACGACGAGAAATGTGGTTCATGCGTGACGGTGCTCCTGCTCATTTTTCAGTTTTGGCAAGGGAGTATTTGGACGAAAATTATGAAAACAGGTGGATTGGACGGGGGGATCCTCAGTCATGGCCCGCCAGATCCCCAGACTTAAATAGTTTAGATTTCTTTTTATGGGGCCACCTGAAATCTCTAGTATACTCGACACCCGTGAACACCGTAGAAGAACTGAGAAATCGTATAATAGGCGCATTTGATACAGTTAGGAATACTCCGGGAGTGTTTGAAAGAGTTTGATCGTCCATGAGACGAAGACCAGAAGCTTGTATAAGAGTTGGGGGAGGACATTTTCAACATTTGCTGTAGTTCAGTCCTTTGCGGTTACTTAGTTTTCTTGTTATGATTTTTTTTTTAGTTTTACGTTTCCTGTTGTAATACATTTTTTGTGTTGATTATACGAGTTTATCGAATCTTTATGAATCATCGCTACAGATCAGGAAAATTTCCATAAAAACTGACACTGAATTCATTCACCACAGCTTACAAAGTGGCCTTCCCATCATAATTTGGATTTTCACGAGGATTTCGAGAGAATCGTTCAAAATTTTTTTTCTCGAAATCGTTGGTAGATACGACAAAACTACAAGAGACCGAAAAGTTTAGTATAAGAACAAAGCTTCTTTTTACATTTTTTCAAATTAACAGTTGCTCACCAAAAAAAAGTTCTGCAGAAGAACAGGTGGCAGTGTTCCAGAAAAAATATCACCCTGTAGATCTTCTATCGAAATTGCCATGTCACGTGGTGAGAACTCTCAAATGTAATATCTATGCCAAATTTCAGATGAATATCTTGTGAAGTGTAGATACTATGAGAAAAAAACTTGAAAAAAAATCAAACTTCAACACTCTGTATCTCGAAAACGAAACGTTTGCGACCCCATGTTTATGACACTTTTTTTTCTTAAACTCACTTAAGGAATCTCCCCTTTTCGTTTGTACGTTCAATTTAGGAACACCCTGTATAGTAGTACTGCGGAACCCGAGTCACTGTTAAACTTTAATAAAATATAGTGATAGGATGGGAAACTAAGTAATTTCATTTGAGAGTTATTCAACATGTCCTAAGACAGAATGAAGTTTTCCTATTGCTGATACCTTGTATCTGCTTCTTCAAATCTGCTTTCGGGATTTTCAGTTTCAAATTGAAGATTTCCTTATTATTCGAAGATAATGATCTGTGATAATCTTCGTAAGATGGAACATTTTGTTGATTGTTGAGAGTAGAAATTGGCAACGTCTCAGAGAATTGTTTTGACATGGACGATATTTCAGGAGTGCCAACCAGCCTTAGTTTTAGTTACAAAAACGTGATAGACCTAAATCATGGCAAACCGGGAGACTTTATAAAAGTGAATAGAGTATACATACCGCGGTTTCATCCTTATTTAGAATCATCAGTGGAGCATAATTCAACGCCGATGAAAAAACACTAGTAATGAACCGATTTATTAAAATCCAGCAGTCACCTCCGAGTTTGAAGTAGACAGAAGTGACACCTCACGTTCAATCAACCGAGCTACTTGTTTGCGGCTACACAAAACTATAGATCTCTACGTATATTCTTTTTCCAAACGTGGCTATTTGCAAGTACCATGGTTACAGTCTCGCGGACTACCACGAGGAAGCGAAAACGCCCAGGTTATCACGCAAGCACAATTAAGTATAAAAAAGCTACCACTAGTAGATGAGAGATGAACGGACTAGTAGAGACCATAGTGCAGGCCATTCCACAGAGTGTGATTTCATCGAGTTGAATAGCTGCAGATACCTCGGTTTCATCCTTATTTGGAATCATCAGTGGAGCATAACTCACCGCCGATTAAAAAACACTACGAATAAACTGGTTCATTAAAATCCAGCAGTCACCTCTGAGTTCAGAGTAGACAGAAATGACACCTGGCGTTCAATCAACCAAGCTACTCGTTGCGGCTACTCAAAACTATAAATCTCTACGTTATATTCTTTCTCCAAACGTGGCTATCTGCTGGATTTCAATAAACCGGTTCATTCGTAGTGTTTTTTCATCGATGTTGAAATATGTTCCACTGATGATTCCAAATAAGAATGAAACCGCGGTATGTAGCTATTCAACTTCGATGAAATCACACTCTGTTAATTGCTCTGAACTACGGTCTCTTCTAGTCCGTTTATCTCTCATTTAAATCCAGAATACTTCAAAGCCAACTGCGAAGTTACATTCATTTCTTAAGACCCTTTAACCATATACGTAATAGATTTCTAGTACGTATATGCCTATAACATACCTACATAAAATATAATTACGTTTTTGGACTTTCCAAGACTGTTTTAAAAAGGTTTTTATTCTTTCCAATTATTTAATACAACGTTACACGATAGAGATTCAATAATTTGTACAGTTGGAAAGGAGTACCGAAAAAGACAATAAATCTGACTTAGACTACATGTACTAAAGTCTAGAACGGAACTAACTACTAGATCAGTCCTTTCTGATAATCACACCTCGGATTCCGGAGGAATTCGAGTTCACACAGAGTTCACAAACTGTCGCACATGTATTCCGCGAACTCCGCGAACATCAGCGGTTTTCGTGGGAACGGCATCTCGTAACTCTTCCCTCCTTAAGAGATAACGTCTCTGTTATCTTCTTGGTGGCCTTGGTTGATGTTTTCCATTTCAACATGTATGATTTTCCTTGGACTGTAGATCAACTCGGAAATCCTTCTCTTGTTTCTAATAACGAAGATTATTCCAAGAATTGTTAGACAGAACAATATCACACTTGTAGATTGGTGAATGATTTGAGTTGTTGGGTGTAGGTACATGGGCTGGTCTGAAAGTTTCTCTGCCTCCTGCAGGATGGATGTAGGTTCTTTCAAATGTCTCAGATGAAAATCGACTTTGTGGGTGGAATTTAATGAGATATTCGAAATGTTTTTGACAGTAATTTCGAAAATTGGAACGGTTTCATCATAGATGGACTCGTCAATAATAATTTTGCAGGCAGAACTCAAAAGATTTATTCCCTTTATTGATTTTTTGAGTAATATTCCGTTGCAGTCTTCCAGAACATTTTGGCAATTTTTGAAGAGAGTCAGGAGCTGGTGATTCTTCAGCGGGTGTATTATGTTGAAGTCGTTGTTAACCAGTGTTGTTTGGCATCGAGCTGGGTTTGATAAAATACATGCTTCCTTGGCAGGTGGTTGAAGGCAAAGCACCGTTGAACTTCCCAAAGCTGATTTGCATTTCTCGTTGGTCCAGTATTCCTCATTGTTAATTTTAATGGAATACGTCCTTGGCGGGATCACAGCAATATCTTGGATATTGGGTACAGGGTAAATTCGGGAATAAGAAGCAATTACTTGTTTGAGAATTGGGATTTTGAGGAGGAAATTGATAGTTTCTTCCGTTCCAATGACAGAAATTTTAGCAAATTCAATTATTTTGAAAAGATGAACATGGTCAATTGGGGATAGTTGCTGTGTCTTATAAATTTTCTCAAGATATGTCCTGATAGAAATAAGTTCTTCAACTTTAATGATTTCTAAATTTGGAATTTCATTCATTGCGAAACTAATAGTCCTTTCAAGTATTAGTAAAGTGTTCAAAAGTGTTTGAGACTGAAGTATTTGAGATTCTAGAATGATTTGAAATCCTTCGATAGATTGAATTTTTTGGAATAGTTCCTTAGTATGAATAATATTTTCGTTCAGTAGGGTCAAATCCTCTGAGTATCTTTGTGATAAATGGTTAGCGAAGGATGTCAGTTTATTTATTCTTTCAATTTCTGAAGATTTACTGTTATAAAGGTTTTCTAGATTTTCATTAATAGTTTTCAAATCATCATCATCTAGGTTACCTGTAATGAATTTGATACCTTTGCCGATGAAATTAGCCAAACCTCTTCTAACTTTTCTGTTTAAGAATTTTTGTAGAATTTGTTCGATTTGATCTAAATTCAGTTTCAATTGATGTAAGAGTCGACGGGGTAATTCTTGTTCCTTCTGAAGGTTATTGAAAATAATATTTAATTGGTCAACATTATCTTTTAAATGGGTGATATTTATAAAGAAAAGAAAATTATGGTAATGGTCAAGAATTTGTGCGTGGCTCAAGGGTTCTTCAAAGTATCCATTACTTTTTATTTCGTGGACCTGAAGGGCCTGGTTTGTTTGGATCTGAATCAGGATGATCAGGGGTAATCTGAAAAGAAGAAACGTTTTTTCTTAGTTTCTTGACTTTCTGTATATGGGCAGTTGTTTGTCTTGATTTTGACGTTAAGCCTCTAATTTTGTTATGTTTTTGCTGTTCAACAATAATTTTTTCAAAAGGTGGATCCGTTTTCCTCGGTCGATTTCGTTCGACGTAGACTTCAGTTTGCTCTAAATTTGGAGGATCATCACGATTCTCGTTCAGCCTAGTCAAAGTTTTCTGAGCTTTATTTTTATTCCGTTCATAAATATGGTCGAAAAATGGTAAAATTTCCTGTTTCCGTTTTTCGTTGTACTGTTCATAGACAGTCATGTCCAAATCGAATTCTGGTAATTTTTCGTATGGGCCATAAAGTAAATTAAAAGGTGAATAACCAGTCGCTGAGTGAATAGATTGATTATAAATCAACGTAGCAGTAATCATGAGGTTACCCGGATTTTCATTAGGATTTTTCAATTTGAGAATTCTAAGTTTTTCCAAAATTGTTGAATGGAATCGTTCGATTGGAGAATTAGAGCTCGGATTGTTAACTGTTGTAAAATGTAGGTCGATTTTATTCATTTTGCAGTATTCCGTGAAGGTTTTATTCTGGAATTCTCTTCCTTCGTCACAAACTATTTTTTGTGGAATATTATGATGCGAAAGATAATGACGTAATTTGTTCAGAATGGTTAAAGCAGTACCGTCTTTTAATAGGTACGATTGAGCGTATCTTGAAAACAAATCAATTATTGTTAGAAACTTCGAATTTTGAAAAGAAAATGTGTCAATGTGGATAACTTCGAACGGTCGTTTAGCTAAAAGAGGACCTGAAAATTTCAATTTGTACTGTTCGCCAGTATTTAGAATGATCCTATTTGGATAAATATTCACAGAAGATTCTGTTATTGGAATAACTTTTCCATTGTCTTCTTGTGTTGAATGGATGGTAGCATTCGAATCATCATTATTTTCCACATGCTGATTATTGGGATCATTGCTATTTTGATGGTTGTTTGGGCGATTCAAAATATTATCAAGTTCTTCGTCACTTATAACCGGAAGATCACTAACGTTAGGTAGGATTGAAGAAATTTCAACGTCTAAATCATCGTCGGATAATAAAGAATTTTCATTTTCTCTGATATTAAGTTCAATCCGCGAGAGAGCGTCCGCAACGTTATTTTCTTTTCCTTTCTTATAGGTAATTGTGAAATCAAATTCTTCAAGTTTCAATTTCCAACGTATGAGTCGGGAATTGGGTTCTTTGATTTTGTAAAGCCAAACAAGTGGGTTGTGATCAGTTTCTATTATGAACTTTTGGCCATAGAGATAAGGGCGAAAGTTCTTTGCAGAGTCTAAAATTGAAAGAAGTTCTTTCTCTATCGTTGAATAATTTTTTCGGCAGAGTTGAGGGTTCTTGAGTAATACGCAATCGGGCAGTTAGCCTGTGACAAGACACTTCCAATTGCTACATTCGAGGCGTCAGTGGTTAACTTAAATGTTTTTTCGAAATCTGGATAAGCTAATATCGGAGCATTCATCAGCAATTCCTTACATGATTGAAAAGCTTTAACATAGTCAAGATCATCAACTTTAATTTTCGCTCCTTTCTTCAGACATTTGGTCATGGGCGAAACGATATGAGCAAAATTTTGAATGAATCTTCTATAATAACCCATTAGTCCTAAAAATGACTTAATTTCCTTAACTGAACGTGGAATAGGGTATTTTTCAATAGCTCTTAATTTAGCAGGATTTGGAGATATGCCGTCGGGAGTTATTAAGTGTCCTAAAAATTTGACATTTTTGCTTAGAAATTCGCATTTATCGAGTTCAATTTTCAGGTTGAATTCTCTAATTTTTTGGAAAATTAATTTCAAATGGCAAATGTGTTCTTGAAGTGATTTTGAAAATACGACAATGTCGTCCATGTAAACGAAACAAAATTTATGAAGGTATTCTCTAAGGACATTGTCCATTACGCGTTGGAAGGTACTGGGTCCATTTTTCAATCCATAGGGCATACGGAGATATTCATAATGCCCATTATTTACACTAAATGCGGTTTTTTCAATTGATTCCTCGTCCATTTCGATTTGGTGAAAAGCTTTAGCCATATCGAGTGTCGAAAAATAGCAACTTTTTCCCAAATTATCTAAAATTTTTTCTATTCGCGGGAGCGGATATTTATCTTCAACGGTTTTATCATTTAAATGGCGATAATCAATAACCATACGATATTTCTTTTGGCCGGAGGCGTCTTTCTTTTTGTCTACAATCCAAACGGGAGCACTGTAGGGTGAAATTGATGGACGAATGATATTATCATCTAACAGCTTTTGAATTTGTTCCTGGATAATCTTTTTCATGCTATGAGGGTGTCTAAAAGATTTAACGTGTACGGGTTCCTCATCTTTCGTCCTAATTTTATGTTTAACAGTATTGCTAAAAGAGAGGTCGCACTTATCGTTATAAAAAATGTTTTTGAATTTACTACAAAGTTTCAAAATTTCACGTTTTTCTTCAGAATTCATGTGTTAAATTTAGAGTTTTCAATTTGAGGTACAGCTAATTCTGTCTCAGATATTGATTTCACGGGGATTCTTTCCGAAAAGTTAATTTCTATGTTTTCCTTAATAGATTCTGAAATTGGAATTAGGCAAACACCGTTTTTTGCGTGAGCAATACATTCTGGGGTTGAGAATTGTTTAAAATTAATTTCAGGTAGTAAAACATCACCGTTTTCCAAGGATACTGGAATTTTTACAAAATTCTTCGCTATAGTTTTATTGGGTTTCAATTTATTAGTAGAATACTCGAGATTGAAGGGAATTTTCAAATTTTTAATTTTCAAAATGTGTTTTTGGTAATCTATTTTTGCACCTAATTTCTGTAAATCGGCTGTTCCTAATAAAGCATCAAAATTTTCATGCCAGTCGACGACATGTAAATGAATATTGTCGAATATTTCTAATTCGTGAAAAAGTGGAATATTTATGTTTTCTTCTGCAGTAATTGTATTTCCTAATCCTGATACACTGAATTTTTCTTTGTACAAAAATTGGAAGAATTTCTCGAATGCAGGTTTTCTATTAATGACTGAATTTGTTGCACCTGAATCTATTAAAATTTTCAAATTTATTTTTGGAAGATAAATGTATGGTAATTTTGATTTAATTTTCAAGGAATTGAGGTCTAAGTTACTTGGTTCTCTGGAGAAACCTCCTGAAAATTTTCATCCATTTCATTAGTATTCTGATATTCTTCGGAAAAATCAGGAATATTTTCTTCGAAGTATTCAGGTTCATGGGATTCGTATTCATGATCGATACCATCATCGGTTTTCAACTGAATGTTGAATATTTGTCTTTGCGGAAATCTCGAATTTCTGGTAGAAATTGACATGGGAGTTGGTTTTGTATTTCTAGTTGAAATTGACATCGGTGTTGGATGTGGATTAGATTTATAAATGTTTGAACTTGGTCTGGTACCAAAAACTTGTTGATTAGTGAAACATTTCTGATTATTTCTTATAGGTTGATTATTTGGAAAAACAATATTTGATGAATTTTGATTGGAATTATTTGGTGAATTTTGATCAAAATTATTTGGAAAAACAATATTTGATGGATTTTGATTAAAGTTGCGATTAAAAAATCTAGTTGGTTGATTATAATTTTGAGTTTGTTTAAAATGAGGTTGTGCCAAAGGTTTCTTCAATTCTTGGGATTTACGAAGAAATTCGGAATATTCCCATTCTTCTTTTCGGTTGTCATAGAGTTTACATTTATTGATACATTCCTCTAAGGTGTTTAGATCGAAATTACTAATATAGGATCTGTGAGGTTCAAGTAATCCTACTTGGAATGTTTTCAATGATAATTTTTCTGCCTCATATTTCTTGTAAGTTAAAAGATTTTGGTCCCTTATATTCAAAGTGAGGTGTTGCAAAAGATCACTCAAATTTTTCGAAATTCGGCAATAATAGTCCAAATAATTTTCGTTTCTCTTTTGAACACATTGCGAGATTGCAGCAATTAGTAATTCTTCATTCCTTTGATCGCCGTATCTCTGAAGGAGAGCTCGTCTAATCGAAGGCCAGTCCGTCGCATTTTGAAATGAGATGAAGTCTCTTGCTTCATTCAGAATTTTCGAACGGATTGAAAAATTCAAGCAAAATTCTAGGTCAGTAGTTAATCTGCCATGTAAATGTGCCACTAAATTATCTACTTCGTTTATGAAAATTGATAAATTTTTTTCTGGTGAAAATTCCGGAATGGAATTTAATAATAATTGTATGTCTTGTCTAGACATAGTATCAGAAGTTGATGTGTTAGAAGAGCTTTGTTGGTTCATTTCGTTATTCAAAACTCTATTAGGGTATGGTCTAAATCGGTTATTTCTTAATAATCGTTCTTGAATATTATGGGAATTTAATGATTCTAAATATTCGGAATCTTCAGCAATTATCTCTAATTGTTCGGATGAATCTGTCATCGAAATTAAGAATACTATTAGGATAGGAAATATGTGGAAAATAGGACTTACACCAAGATTTGCATCCTAGGGTGGAACGTCCGTCCTTCTGGTCGAAGTGGGTTGGTGGAGTTGTTCTGAATTTCGCACTAAGAGTTGACACTCAACAGGGATCCTTGAACACAATCTGGCAGTTTGTATTCACGAATGGACACTATTTTCAGTTACTTCTTTTTTCTCGAAATACCGAAAACCCGTTGCGAAATCCTGTTCGCAGCGCCAATTACGTTTTTGGACTTTCCAAGACTGTTTTAAAAAGGTTTTTATTCTTTCCAATTATTTAATACAACGTTACACGATAGAGATTCAATAATTTGTACAGTTGGAAAGGAGTACCGAAAAAGACAATAAATCTGACTTAGACTACATGTACTAAAGTCTAGAACGGAACTAACTACTAGATCAGTCCTTTCTGATAATCACACCTCGGATTCCGGAGGAATTCGAGTTCACACAGAGTTCACAAACTGTCGCACATGTATTCCGCGAACTCCGCGAACATCAGCGGTTTTCGTGGGAACGGCATCTCGTAACTATATATAGAAAATTAATTCTTCAAATTATTAGGCTTACAATAATATGTGACCATGTTGTTCAGCCTTTTCGTTCACACAAAGAATGCTTCAGCTCTATTGACATCATGGAAAACATCAAATAGGTATTCACTGGATTAACAGGAATAGGTACAGGTGAAATTGCTTACCAATTAAAAATTCATAATAAAGGTGAATCAAGTTTGTGGTTCCCTATTATTATTATTATTATCATTATATCAATCTTGACAAGTATACAAAACTGTTATACTAATATCAGTATTAAACATAGACTAGGGGGTCTATAAACAATTATAATATCACATAAGGTGTTAAATTTTGCGGCATTGATATAACTATACTTGATATCACATTTTGTATTCAATTATTAAATTTGTACCATAATTTTCGAAATATATTTCCATCATTGAACAATTCACAGGAATATATGAAATTACTTACCACTCCAAAATGTATAATAACGGTGAATTCAGTTTAACGTTCTCTATTACTATAACAATCTTCACTAGTTTTAGCATAAATACGAAAAAAAAAATTTGTCAAAAACCATACAAGATTGATCTTACCTTTACAGTGGATGTTATAGTAATATGTTGTATTTTAGACAAGGGAGTCTTTATCCATATTCAATGTATAACAATAATAATATATTTTTATTGAAATATATAAATAAACATGGTAAGTTACAGAGATAATGATTAAATATAATATAACCTGTGCGTAACTGTGTAGAAGAACATAATTTAGATTATAAGTAATACTAATTCAACATAAAAAATACTACAAAAACCCCACAACGTGTTTTCAGATAATTCAAATTAAATCGACATTCAATTAAATGAAACTCAACCCAACCCAAACCACTGCCCACTATAGAGGTAGCCTGGAACACAGTCTGACAACGCCGCAACTTATTGTCTCTTAGAGGCATACTTCTTGAATGCGGTAGCGCTGGATATCGTATATTTCCAATTTAAAACTCTAGTGAACTCAATGAATAGGTTTCCTTGCTTGGAATCCCTGGATGAATAAACAATATGAGACTCTACTTTTGCAATAAATTGAATAACTACATTTCATTCTGCACAATATTATTGAGATCAAGTTGAAATAGAAACCTAGGTAGTTGTTATTCAATTCATTGTTCAGCAAGAAGCACGAAAAGGTGTAGGGTTAACTATTGGCAGAAAAACTATAAACTTGAATGAAATTCTCAAAATAAAATATAATCCCAAACATAACTATTATATAACACTAATAATGTAGGCTAATGAAAATTGTGATAATCATCTTAGAGTTTGTCTTGTTTTGGTTCTTACTATAATGGTGAGTTTCTGCTATCTACGAATGTTTCTGTTTATTTTCCATTCGGTGGACAATATCATTGCAATTCGTATTTTCTTCAAAATGTTTCGAAATTGAATTTGCGAAAACAGAACAAGGTGAATTTAGAATGATTTACGAATGTAAACCACAACTTCAAGTATCTGTGAATTCAGAATATCAATTCAATGCTATAAAGAGTAAATTCACATAAAATTATTTTTTGATCTGAACTGTGTAAAAATGTTGACAAATTGATAAATTCCGAATCTGAATCCCCATTAATTATATTTCTGTAGCGGGAAAACAGATTCGTAAGTTCAGACCATCTGCTCGGGATAAGATCGAAAGGAAGAATCCATTTCAAATCACTGCAGGTATTCTGAACATTCTTGATGAATAAGGTCCTTATTGTTTTCAACTGAAGCATCTACAGATGCAGACTTTTGGAAATTGAATACATATATAAAAATAAATAGATTCTTTGAGGTTCTTGATCTCCCATCCAGATGTATCAATTTTTGTTGAAAAATTATTCGAAAGGCCATCAAAATGTTTCATAAAATCGGAAGAAGTGAAAGTTCTATTTCACTCATATTTCTAGTCCATCTTGTTGTCTATAATCTCAACTGAAATGTACTCATCTCAAAGTAGAAATAATCCAATGGAAATTTCACTATTTACACACTGCAGTTTAATTACAGAACATACAAATATCCGACCATATTTATCACTACATTGCATTAATTCACACTTCACACCGTTATACACCGAAATACCCCGAAATGCCCGCGAAAAACAATAATGGTTAACTCCAGAATCAGAAGTAATCGTCAATTTATAATAACAAACCTTCGACTGAATCGCCTGACGTACGACTCAGATCGGTGTTGCCATTTTATCATCTTCCAGGCTAAAAGATATAGGGGGCTGTGTCCAAACAAAATCTCTACAATACACCACAACAACTGGTAGTTAAGCAAACGTAAACTCAAGAAATTTTTAAGTCCCTGATACTTCCTCCCACAAATACACAAACACATAATACACGTTAGTCTCCATTGGGTTAACAGTCCAAGTCCGGGTTTATGCGTCATATCGGGTAAGTTATCCATTCAGTTCATCCTTTATTTTTAATGATATTTACTCTCTTTGTTCTACTTGATGAAACCGTTAACTAGTTCTACACCTCACGCTGCTGCGCAATCAGCATGATTGATAAGCATAAGATAATATAAACAAAAACGAGAACGTTTTCAAACAAACTTACCCAGGGTACAGAATGATATCTTCTGTTTGAAAGCATAACAAAAAGAAACGCCATTTTCAAAAATAAATTTCAAGTTCCCGTTCCAATGATAAACGGAGAAAGAGGGGAGATATTCTCTTCTCTGTTGGAAACCGACGAGATTCTTACTTACTTTTTAAAATTCCTGTACATATGTGTTCTTGGATCTGAATTCTTCCTTATACCTAAACTGCTCGGACACTGGCCGCGTTCGGCTGAACCAACAGTTGTCACATTTCTATGATTTTTCTGCCGAACGGTACGCTCACTTTGGAACATGTTGAGTAGCGGTTGTTATTTTAAGGAGCGAAGATTTTTTTCCGCTCAGCATCGGTAACATGTTCTAAGTTTGACAGTTGTGAAATTTTTTTTAGAATAAGGAGTGGAAAAATGGATACTGGACATATATTTTCGACGGAAAGAATTACCTGCACTTCGGGGCATTCTAAAATGGTCTTTGAATAAATCACCCATATATTGAGGAATTATATCTTCATAAAAATTCTGATTCCTGCAAACAATTTTTCTGTTTTCATCTTCCAATAAAGGCAGAGGTTGAGCGTATAATTTAACAAGTTCACTTGTTATATTGGCCGTAATATTATCATCTTCGAAGAGTAATGAAATGATATTTGGATTCATGATTGAATATCTATTTTTGTGACAGGCAATCAAAGAAAATTCGATTACGATGCTGCTACCTATCGGTAGCGGACATAGACATAAAATAACATGGACTGGTTGTGAGAAAGAGACCATTGAAATCAGCATTGAAAAAAGATAGAATAGTTAAAGGCAAACCACGGTATATGAATATATTCTTATAGGTTGGCGATTTGCAAAACCACAGAATACAAAACATTGGTTTCCTTTATCCTTTGACCTTCCTTGTATACTGTATTATTTGGTTTCGTGTATTGTGTAGGTGTTTTGGTGATTTGTAGACAGAATAGTTAAAGGCAAAACATTTTCATTTAAATCCGAGACCCGTTTCTGAATATTCTGATACTTATAACACTGATTACTGTGCTTATAATCTGAAAATATTTCTCATAAATTTCCTTACTGAAATTCATTCAGCTTTTTCGATACTCATTCAAAATAATCAATATTTCTCTCAAAAAAATCGGAATTTTCCAATATACTCCAATTTCCAATTGTTTTTATACCATTATTTGCCTTTACTTATTCTATCCTTCATAACATCTCTTTCTCTAATGTATTCCGCAACGAACTGTGTGATAAGGTTACTGGAGGGCCAGTCCATGTTATTCTATGTCTACCACCACTGTGCATTGCTGTCAATTCTGACTGATCGAACTGTGTAAATCTCGTAATAAAATTGTACCTTTCCTCTGAAAGATAGATTCTTATCAACGCTCACAGCTTAGATTCAACGGAACTCTCCTCTAACTGTGTAATGGTTACCCAGGTATCAATATCAGTGATCGAGTCCATCGAGGAGTTGCAACCTTGGAAAACCTATTGCAAATGGCGCCTAGGCGAGTTGCAGGAAAGTAAGCTATACAATCCCGAAAAAAAAACTTAAGTCTTTATAGGGACTGGCAATACACGGTTGGGATAAAGTATAGAACCAAGTAAATAACAAGAAAATAGGATAACGCGGATAAGTTTATTAAAATGGAAAAGTATAACGGGTAATTCCGCAAAAGGAGCAGAGATAATCATTCTGCTGGTACCTGCCGACACGTGTTTCTGCTAGTTGGCTTCTTGGTTTCTTGGTTGCCCTGTCCTGAAGAAGCCAACTAGCAGAAACACGTGTCGGCAGGTACCAGCAGAATGATTATCTCTGCTCCTTTTGCGGAATTACCCGTTATACTTTTCCATTTCAAGTAAATAACTTTTAAACGAAAAGAACGATATTTATAAAAATTTGCAGGTAAGTGCAATGGATCAAAATGCATCTGATGTACATTTTTTTGTTAATAATATAATTCCGGTTTAACCAGAAATGCCATCAACTTCATTAGTTTAGATGCGACACCCTATATATTTTTACAGATTTTGGAAGAGCTGAGTTTGCATTCATACATACAGAGTTTAGTGTGAAAATATTGTAAAAACGAGGAATATAGCACTTTAATCAACTTTCTTTGAGTTTTTTGCATTAGAGCAAAAAACTATTTAGATAAACTAATTGATGTTGTTTGTATGCATAGTAATAAAAAAGGAGTACTGTTTAGTACGTCTTTTGTTCTCCAAGTCTCAAATTCTAATTGACGGAAATAAATTTTACAATTTAGAATGGTTCAATTAAGTGAAAAAGAGCGTTTTGGAATTTTAATGATGATCGGTTATGGTGATCGTTTTAGAACTCATGAAGAATAGTGGCATATTTTTAATAATTTGCATCTGGTGAGAAATCCTATACAGGGTGAGTCTTTGATCACTGCATTAATTTTAATAAGATTCCTCTCATCAAATAAAACAGTTTTTTCATTCACCATTTTTCCAGATTCGGCTCAGGTAAAAAGTTACAAGCGTTTAAAGATTTCACAATGTGCTAATACACTCCTGCATATAAATTATCTATGACATTGTTGGCGGACGAGAAAAAGGCATGGTAACGTGGTTTACAGCTTGATTTGGGATTCCAACGCTCAGGGACGGATCCATAAAAGTATTGAAATTTCTGGAGTTTTCCATTTTAAAACATTCAATGAAGAATATCTCGTTTAAGGAGAAATGATGAAGAATAATATTATGTTCTAAAACGATGGAATATTCTTGAAATTATCCAAGAAAAACTTTATCTGCTTTCTTTATGCTAATTTCGTTTAGTTTTATGAATCCACGAGTCCATAATTAGAAAACCAGTAGAAGTAGAAAATAACTAATATTTGGAAAATATGTCTCATAGCTATCGGAAACTTTACACCAATATTCATTTTATTCGAAAAAGGGATGTCAAAGCTACAAAAGAAAAACTGATATTTATTCTAAATTTCAACAGCCTGTATCTTTTTACCTGAGCCGAATCTGGAAAAATGGTGAATGAAAAAACTTTTTTATTTGATGAGAGGAATCTTTGGTTAAAATTAATGCAGTGGTCAAAGACTGACCCTGTATATCACGCTCAACAGTAATTAAAACATTACAAAGTTTTAATACAACTGGGATGGTAAAAAAATTGCTAAAACCTGGAAGACCGCGGACTGCAACCAACGAAACTGTTAAACCAAATATTGCAATCGATTTAGAAGAATCACCTCAAACTTCCACCACTAAATTGGCACTAAACCAAGGTATCAGTTGACTTTCTGTAGGAAAGATATTAAAAAGGGAATTGTATCATCCGTATAAGATACAGTTGGTTATAGAATTGTCAGACGATGATTTTGACCGACGGCTGGAATTTTGCGAACGGCTAATGGACATCTATAATGTCGACGTTGAATGTTTGGATGGGAATTGTCGAAAATAGGCTTATAGGCCCATTTTTCATGGACAGAATGGAGACAAATATTTGGATCTACTAAATAACGAAATTATTCCTGCACTCCAACAGAATGGGCAATCACCACAAAATGTTTGGTTTCAACAAGATGGAGCACCTCCCCACTATGATGGACGCGTTAGGGATTTTCTGGATGTGAATTTACCAAATCGATGGATTGGACGTAGAGGATTCATAGAGTGACCTGCTCGTTCTCCGGATCTTAGCCCGTTAGATTTTTTTCTTTGGGGTTATCTAAAATGACGTGTTTACGTTAGACGACCAACAAACTTAAAGGAATTGATACAAAGAATGATTGATGAATGTGAACTAATACGTGGAGAAGTCTTGGAAAGAGTGACTCAAGAATTTGTTAATAGGTTGCCATCCTATTAACAAATAACAAAAATTGTCAGCAAGTAAACGGCGAGCATTTTGAACATTTGAAGTTATTTTGTTTCTCATTATTCGAAAATAATGAAATGTACACCTATCTAACAGTGAGTTATTCCTCATTTTTACAATTTTTTTGCCACTAAACTCAGTATGTATGAATTCAAAATAACAAGCTCTTTCAAAACCTGTAAAAATATATAGGGTGTCCCATTTAAATTGAAGAAGTTGATGGCATTTCCGGTTAAACCAGAAGTATATTATTAAGAAAAAAATGTACATCAGATGCATTTTGTTCCATTGCACTTACCAGCAAATTTTGATAAATATCGTTCTTTTCGTTTAAAAGATATTTACTTAGTTCCATACTTTATCCCAACCCTGTACGATTGCCAAATGCAATATACAAATCTCTAAAACTGCTCTGTTACTGACGTACAAAGTGATTTGTGAATTTAGACAAAAATTTAATCCGTCATATTAAATACAGATTTGGTTTGAATTTGGTACATGAATTAAACTGAAAGCCCTTCAACGAAACCAATATAAGGACCGCAACATTATTTTTCTTCCATGTTAAGTTCTTGTAAGAATAACTCACCCTGTATAACAATTATCAAAAATTTGAGCACAGATTCGAAATCTACGAAAAGAATCCTAGAGGAACATGTTAAAAAAGGTTCTAGCACCATTTCAGTTAATCGGTAATAAATTATTATTTTCAATATTTTCACTCAAGCGATTAATTGTCGGATGAAGTACCATTAAAAATGGGTTAATATAATGATTATTCACGAAACCAAGTCATAAATATTGTTAATTACCAATGAAAATCTGTATTCTGTGCAAAGTCTTTATTCAGAGCAGAGCGCTTTCGGCCTCTAGGCCATCTTCAGTGCTACCTTGTCAGTCTTAAACACAGAACAAACGTCCATCGAACAGGGCAAAACACAATCCAGACAAGTAGGTATCGAACAACAAAACTTAAAATATCAGAATTATTATAATTTTAATCTTTCTTATCAATTCTTAACTATAATGGAGCTCACAAATATCTCATGCTAAAAATGATTTTTAGCATGAGATATTTGTGAGCTCCATTATAGTTAAGAATTGATAAGAAAGATTAAAATTATAATAATTCTGATATTTTAAGTTTTGTTGTTCGATACCTACTTGTCTGGATTGTGTTTTGCCCTGTTCGATGGACGTTTGTTCTGTGTTTAAGACTGACAAGGTAGCACTGAAGATGGCCTAGAGGCCGAAAGCGCTCTGCTCTGAATAAAGACTTTGCACAGAATACAGATTTTCATTGGTAATTATTCATCTACTGTGCACACAGCTCCCCAATATTACATAAATATTGTTATTCCCTTCAATTAATTTGTTGTAAAATTTTATAAAATACTCGCATAACCCAAAAAAACTGAAGAATCAATTCGTATCAGAACCGTACTGAGTCTTTTTGTTCGCGTGTTCCGCAAGGAACAGCTATCATTTTGCCACAATGTCTGTATTTTTCGAATTTTTTGCCGAAAAGGAATCAAACGATTGTGTTCGACCCACTGATGAATAATTCGAGGTCAAATTAAGCAAGCAACCTGATAAATCTGATAATCTGAAAAAAGTTTGAATTTCTATTTGAAATTCCAAAGTTCATTGCCACTTCCAAATATTCGTCGCTTATGGCTTGCGAGCAATTTCAGATGATTAATATTTATATTGAACAGCTGAATGAGCGACAGTGCAGTTACTCACCCCACCGGACTGAAGAAGAATCTCCACTGATCTGGTAGCAGAAGGACTGGGTTCAAAGGAAAAGGAAACAGGGGATTAACCTCCGTTGCTCAGTATTTACTTTCACAGCAAAACAGATGAAAAAGATGATCACCATGCTCATATATCACAAGATTACTTGATTTCTAATTGTTTCGATAAAGGCGAGAAAATATTCGTTATATATTTTTTCGTTTGACAGATGGCCGACTCGTTAGTCCTTGTTTACGCCACAAGGCACCGCTCTTCAGCGGGACGAACAATGCCCAACAAAAAAGTGAGTTAGGCAACCCAACAATCTGTTCACGGTTAAACAGGTAGGTATATCCGGAAGTACGATTCTGTTGAAAATAGTTTTGAATGAGAGGTCGTATCAAGAGACGGATGTGTGCCGAATATCTGAACTCAACTCCATTTTTCCGAGAAACCACGTCTGTCTACTGTGCCAATTATTTGGACAATATATGTCATATTCGAACAATCTAATATCACCATGTCACATATTATTCGATCAAGTTCAAATCGAGAACATGGCTGTAAAATAAACTTCCTACATATCATAGACAAGATAGCCAATTCTCACTAGGTTTAGTAGGAATTATTATATTTTTCACCCTTGTAAATAGTAGACTTAAGATTAGTTTTACTGGTGCAGATGAAGTTGAACGACTTTCTAACAGATATTTTAGACGCATTTCTGGATTATGTCCCTGTCTGAAGGAAACCTAATACATCCCATGGTATTGAATATTGATCCTGGAGGGGCCTCGATTTCAATTAAGCTGTCTGGTCTCCGAGTACTTTTCTCTGGAAAGGAAGTGCCTAATACCATTTCCTTCTTTATATGTCACCTAAAACTTGGAAGTGCCTTCGTGGGTGACCAGTGCTTGGAAGTCAATAACGCTCCAGATATCGTTCTCATGGAACCCCATTGGTCCCCAAGTATAGTAAGGTAGACGATCTATCAATCAGCTTTGACCACTACCGTGGTAGTACAGCCCTTAGCTCATGGAAGGGGTTAAGAACGTCGGTACTGGGGTTGATCGATGGTCGAATTAGAGGAAGGTTGATTTTGGGCAGCTGATGCTGTGTGACGGGGTTAAAATCGTGCAGGAATTTGAATTCCTGTTTAGAAGAAAAAGCTGATCAGATGTTCGAGTGTTGTAAAAGCTGATTAGACGGTATAGACATAGCATGTACAAGTTTATAGTATCGAGACTGTAATCGACGGTATTTGATGTGACGACGAAGCTGAAATTTGTAGAAGTTGTGTAAATAAACCTGTACATATTAGCATACAGTGTTATATTTATTCCGAAGTGTAAATATAGAATCATTATCTCCTAGAAAACGATGAAAATCCTACAGTATTGAACAAATAATGTTATTACTGACGTATCGACTTCGACTTCGGCCGATCTATGCACTTGATAATTCATTAAATTCTCTCCAGGCACGTCAAAAATCAAAAAACTATTGAGAACCTCGTTGGTTGACTGTAAAACCAGTGGACCATTATACATCTCGATCGTTGGAATATTTCGGCAATATCTTCGACAATATAGATCCGATCGAGTTCAAATCTAGAAGTTTAGCGTAAAATAAGGTTTTGAAGGCTTCCCCGCAGAATCAACGATATCCGACGGACAATTTCTAAGATACATTATTTTTTTTTATTTTCCAGTCATGCGATCCTCATAAATTTTCGCATAGGTCTTCGTGTCGATATTTTTCAAATAACTACCGCGCTTAATTCGATCAGATCAGCATGTTTCGAGTTATTGGGAAAACAAAATTACTGATGGCTATAACTCCGAATTCACACGGTGGATTTTGCCCATTAAAAAATTCCTAGCCAGCGCATTTGGACTCCAAACCTACTCTGAAAATATCAACTATCTAACTCGTTGCGTTCGAGCGTAATCATGCTTACCGCCGGCCGGACAGAATCAAGGTTACCCTCGGATTCTTCATCAGTGGGTCGAAACTAATCGTTTGGGACCCTTCTCGGCCAAATATTCAAAAATACAGACGTTTGGACGCATTAATAGGAACTCTGTTCACCTAAACAGCTTGCCAAAAATATTGAAATAAAATATCTCGCAGTCTTATTACCAAAATTCGCTAAAATTGAGTAAGTATGTAGGTACTTCGTTAATCTATTGGACAAAATGTCATCCATTCGGTATACGGATTGATCAAAATCAGATAAGGGGGCATTTGTTTCGGAACTGAGGAATTTTGTGCCCCTGTGTGCCTCATACTGAAAAAATATAAAGAAAAACATTTTTGCGCGTATGTTCTGGGGAACATCGCGCTATTTATATCTATTTATGATAATACTCTAGCTAGATATTGTAATAAAATTTGGAACACAGTGACTATGCATTAAAAGGCATTTTGTGATTCAACACATTTTTTGTATTCCTTTCAATGGTACTCGCGGGGGACTCGAACTAAATTTATGTTTAAATAAATATTTACTCCAGTGCTTTTTCTCACAACGAAAATTATATTTATAATTCCAATTCACTTTGGAGCAAATCTGAAACATTTATCTGTGTTATATCTGACATATGTAGAATGAGCGACTCAATTAATCTTTTTTTAACAAAGTTGGCTACGCTAATTGTTACATGAAATATCATGAAGATGAAATTTCGACAAAATAAATAAGGAATCATTAGGTACGCTTAATTTTTTTGGTCAGTATATGTTTCTCAAAATTTCTGATATTCAGGACATACGTTCATATGAAGCCATTTTCTTAGAAGGAACCCAAGAATATCCCCATTGAATATTTTAGCTTACACCTGGAAACGCCTTGTAGGGCTTCCTTCATCATGACAGATAATACAATTTTTCTGTAAACACTAAAAATCGATGAAAAAAAATGGGTTCAAGCCCTGTGGACAGGAGCTGTCTGGCGCTCTAATTCAAACAGACAAATTATATCTCCGAAAGTACTGGTTTCTCAGAGTTGGTAATTATATCAATGTATTCATATGATAGAACTGCATCATAAAGGAAATTCAATTCAAATAATAGTTTATTTATCAAGATTAAATAAGCAATCATGAGAATGAAAACTGCACCATGGAAGAAATCAAATTATATCTGGCCAATTTTGCCCAATGGAAATTTCAACTACCTAGCTCATTCCGTTCGAGAGTTATTGTAGAAAAACTTTTTTTAAATTTTAAAAAATATTTCTTGAGCTTTGCAGTGATCTGGTCAATACAATACTTCACATGCGTATAAAGGTCATTATTCTACAATTTGATGCTAAATTTAAGATAGATCGAGTGATCGGTTTCGGAAATATTCATAAAAAATATTTTTACTAAAATCGGCCATAACTCCGAAACCGCTTGATGGATTTCGCCCATTAACGAGCTCGTCCGAGATATTTACGCTCCAAACCCACCTTGCAAATTTCAATCCGCTAAATCTTTTCGTTCGAGAGTTATCGTGCCTACGGCCGGCCGGCCAGCCTCGGATTCTTGATCAGTGAGTCGAACTAAATCGTTTGAGACCATTTTCAGCCGAAAAATCCAAAATTACAGACACTTGGGCAAAATGATAAGCACTCTGTTCCGAGGAACTAGAGCGCCAAAAAAACAAGTTTCGTATGACAATTGCCCAAAACAGGTTTAAAGTACCTAAAGTAGATATTCCATAAAACATGTATGAAAGAAGAGAAGTAATAATGAAAAATTACCTTGTAATCGATCAAAAATTTCCTGATCTACGTTCACCAAATTTTCTCCTTTCTCGAACTACAGAATTATGCTTTCAATATTTACGTAATATTTTCAAACATTGTTGGGTGAGGTCCCCGTTGCATCGCTAAAATACGAGTATTTCAACCCCAATGTTTTTGAAGTTATAATATTCCCTTCCGTCAGTGCCGTCATAAATTGAGAGAACTGAGCATTCTATGTCTATGGATGAAAAGCAGTCTCACTACTCTCAGATCTCTTACTTTATGTTCCGTTCCGAAATGTGAGACTTTTCTGAGAAAAACTAATTTCGGAGCAAACAACTGAGATTTTTCTCACTTCGCTCACAATTCTTCGATTGATTAGATAAATTCATGTCTCAGGAAAATAAGTTGACATTATGACAATTCATACATAGAATAATAATTATATCATTCTGTGACAAAGTGGAAATAAGATTTATTATTGAAATTTTGAAAAAACATATCTCCGAAAGTATTAGCTTTTTAGAGTTAAAAATGATATCATTGGATTCTTATGGTAAAACTGCTTATTGAAAAAAATTTACTTTGGAATTTGTTTTGTAAAATAAAATTTTACCATCTATCCGATTTTGCCGAACGAACTTAGCCGAGATATTTATCTCCCAAACCTACTCTGAAAATTTCAACTGTCTAGCTCATTCTGTTCGAGAGTTATCGTGCCTACGGCCGGCCGGACAGAATGAATTTCGACCACGGATTCTTGATCAGTGAGTCGAACCAAATCGTTTAAGACCATTTTCATCGAAAAATTCGAAAACTGCACACATTTGGGCAAATGGATAAGCACTCAGTTCCGAGGAACTAGAGCGCCAAAAATAGGAAAAAGCACTGACGTGAAATCAGTACTCTTTGACACGTTTGTTCACGTTAACCAATTTGAATTGAATGATGAGTGCTTCAAGCTCAGTGGATAGAGCAAAGCGGAGATCTAGTGAGACGGTAGTGGCCGCCATGCTGTTGTTGGGTCAAAAAACAGCAGTGATGTGCCTTAAGGTGGGATTTCGTTGCGACGTCCAACGTTTGCGGGCCGGCCGCGACGTGCAGCCACCGAGCACTGCTTCAGTGCTTTTCAGTAGCGTCGGGGCGTTTCGTCTTGAAGATGCGGCGGCCCGCCCTCCAGTCACATCCAAACGTCGCGGTAGGCCGTGAACGCAAGACGTCGCAACGAAATTGCGCCTTTAGCTGGCGTAAGGATAGAATAACAAATAGACTACTGGCCCATGCTGAAAAAATTATGGGTCATTTGAACCACCAGGTGACCTATCTAGAACGATATAAGAGCATAAAATAATAAGATTCAGCACTATGCCGTCACTTGTAAGCTGTCCAACTGAGTGCAGGTGAGAATTCGAAAGTACAGGTAGAAATATGTGACCAAAATGTACTCCATTTTGGTCACATATTTTTGTACGGCATTCTTACCACCGATAGATCCATGAAAAATAATAAGAAAACGCGCAGTGCCGTACAAAAATGGTGGTCCACAAAGTCGAATTTTCTGACAATTACCAGGGTAAATTTGGTCATTTGATCTTGTACGGCATCTGTGTCATACTATTTCAATACTGCTTCTAATCCATTATTCCGCAACGCCGTACAAAAATCGTGTGACAAGTGGAAGAAATCAAGGGTTGTAATCCCCTCTCTTTCCGTGGTCCAGGGGGTGATTTGAAAAAGTACGGCTTCGGTTCCAAAACATCATCTAGCACTCAAAAGTACTATTAAAAATAATGCCGTCAAAAAATGATTGTTCATTTGAATGTAAATCAATAATTACCTTAATTGCATCGTATCCTTGATTTTTAGAGCTGTAAAGTCATTTGATCCTGTACGGGAACTTTTTTTTTAACATGATATTGTAAAATACAATTGTTATATAGTATTGCCGTTCAAAAAAAACCGTTCTAAAAAAAATTATAGAGAAATATAAAAACTGAAATTTTGCGAATTATTGTAAAAGTTTAAATATCATAGATTAATGAAATATAGCAGTTTTCTACATTTTATCCCTTGTTTTAAATAGTTTTAACATATATAAATTAGGAAAAAATGATGCCGTACATTTTTATGCACACCATATCTTTTAGGCTGATGAAAGTGACGCTACAATTTTGAGGGTACTTTATGGCCATCTGATACAGTACGGTATCAACATAATTTTGAAGAGAACAATTGATAATATGATAAAATCACTATGACGTCTAACTGAACTGAAACGGTGTGTATATTATGTCCAAGAATTGAAACTGTCAATCCCAGTATCAACAGTTTTGTATACTTTTTGGTTCAATATATACTTCAAACCTTATTGATACATACATATAATTGATTTGTTTCATTGTAATGATGTGAATAAATAAAGCAATCATGTTTTAGAAACATTCGAAATATTTAATAATAATAATAAAAAAAATGATCATTTCATAAAAAAAAAAATTCATAAATTTAATGATGATAATAAGAAATATTGTTTCCCTACATTCCCTACAAATGCTAAACGTCGTAACAGAACGTCGCTCCAAAAATGTGCGAGTACTTATGATACTGAAATTAGCAGAATTATTTTTGAAAAATTGGTTCAAGCACTGACGTGAAGTCAGAAGCTTTTGCGCGTATGTTCTATTGTCCATTCTTCTGTATTGGACACCCTTAATAGAATTTACCATGGTAAATTATGTTGTCCATTCTCCTGTATTGGACACTCTTAATTCGAATTTACCATGGTAAATTCGAATTAGATGGCAGATGGCTATAACTCTGAAACCGTTCGGCCGATTATACTCATAAACAAACTTAAATGTCGCATTCTGGTGCACATCCTAACCTGAAAAATTCAAGCCGCTAACTCATTCCGTTCTCAAGTTATCGTGACAACAAAAATATCTTTTAATAATTTTTTTTAAATCTAGCCATACGATTCGCACAAAATTTCACAAACGTGCTTACGTTCATATTCTACAACTACTCACCGAGTTTCAATTCGATCGGATTTATATTGGTTGAAAACAAAACTATTACTCGGAAACCACTGGGCCGATTATGCCCATTAACGAACTTGTCCGTCGTATTGGGATGCGCAACCTACCCTGAAAATTTCAAGTCGCTAGCTCTTTTCGTTCTTAAGTTATCGTGGCAACGGCCGGACGGCCGGACGGACAGAATCAAATTTGACGTCAAATTCTTCATTGGGGAGTCGAACTTAATCGTTTGAGACCATTTTCGTCAAAGAATTGGAAAGTTACAGACATTTGGGCAAAA
Organism: Halyzia sedecimguttata; assembly: GCA_937662695.2. Taxonomy (NCBI): domain Eukaryota; kingdom Metazoa; phylum Arthropoda; class Insecta; order Coleoptera; family Coccinellidae; genus Halyzia; species Halyzia sedecimguttata. Next base: position 14,419,967 of record OW569418.2, read on the forward strand.
CTATAACGCGATGTTCCCCAGAACATACGCGCAAAAATTAAAAATAAAATTGCACATCTACATAATTCAAGTATAAATCGATAGTAAACAAACCCATATATGACATAGTTTCTAACTAGGCACCTAGAATCACGAAAAGACTGAAAATTTGTACAAATAAACTATCTAAATGCCGTATAAAATAAATTTCACCTTACATTTCGTTATATAGTTTTTTTCTTTTTGATTTTTTCTATTTAATTTTTTTTTCCCTTTGAACCAACGAAAATGTACGGCATATGAAAAAATATTATCTATGCATAAAATACTTTCAAAATAAATTTATTTCATGTTGTGTCAAATCACCTGCTGGACTACGGAAAGAGAGGGGATTACAACCCTCGATTTTTTCCCCTTGTCGCATGATTTTTGTACGGCGTTGCGGAATAATGGATTAGAAGCAGTAATGAAATAGTATGACACAGATGCCGTACAAGATCAAATGACAAAATTTACCCTGGTAATTGTCAGAAAATAAAAAAAAAATTCGACTTTGTGGACCACCATTTTTGTACGGCACTGCGCGTTTTCTTATTATTTTTCATGGATCTTTCGGTGGTAAGAATGCCGTACAAAAATATGTGACCAAAATGTAATCACTCTACCTGTACTTTCGAATTCTCACCTGCACTCAGTTGGACAGCTTACAAGTGACGGCATAGTGCTGAATCTTATTATTTTATGCTCTTATATCGTTCTAGATAGGTCACCTGGTGGTTCAAATGACCCATAATTTTTTCAGCATGGGCCAGTAGTCTAAAAGCCTACACAGAACACATTGTGAAGTCAATCTGCTTTGGCAATTTTCAGGATAGGTTGCGCATCCAAATAAGATGGACAAGTTCGTTGATAGGCATAATCGGCCTAACGGTTTCCGAGTGGAAATTTTGTGTTCAAACAATACAGATTCGATGAATTGAAACTTGGTAATTAGTTGTACAATGCCGACACAAACACAAATGCGAAATTTCGTGAGGATCGTAATACTAGAAAATTATCCATCCGATATTGCTGAAATTGAGCGGCAATCTTGATGTATGATTTTTATATCAATCGTCTGGGGGCTGATTGAATTACGCTCCTAATAGTTCGTCTTTCGCTTCTTTGGTTTTCAAAACACTGGTTCTGATATTTAACAACTGAATTTACAATAGAACTCTATGAAACTACTTGCAACTTCGGCAGAATATACTTTTTCAATTACTGAAGTTCGACAACTACCGCAATATGCTCTTACTTGGGCGAAGTCACAGTATTCCGAACTGACTGCTCCGACTCATGGTACACTTGAAGGCCTCGAGGTTCCTACTGTCATTACCCCCTCGCACTTTGGCTTTCCCTCGATCTGCCTTACCCTGCCTTAGACCAATAGGATACCACGGGAATAATCCGACGGTTCAATGCTATTCCAGGAATATAGCTGTCGTTAACGTTGCGTCCTTCGAGTATTATAAACTCCAGATATAGATATTCCGTTAACCCGAACCTCCTTGGAGACGCCAGAGGGTAGTGATTTGGTATTAAATTCTTCATCTCCTGTCGGGTGGTACATGGTCGTTGAGATATATCTAAGATCGCTATCAATATACTAATGGGTTTGGGATGCCAGAGACTCCAGAGAACGTCTGATACTTCGCTTGCACCCTTCAAATATAATCTTAAATCGAACTATATACAAGTAGAATACAAGGAGAGTTATATATATGCATGCACAGTAAAGTTGCATATAACCTTTTGTTTGAATTTCCTAGATTTCTTGCGACGTGTTTTGATGAAAATCCTTTGGCTACTATATGTTTGAACTTTTTGCGCGTATGTTCTGGGGAACATCGCGTTACAGTTTTGCCCAAATGTCTGTAACTTTCGAATTTTTTGACGAAATTGGTCTCAAACGATTTAGTTCGACTCCCCGATGAAGAATTCGAGGTCAAATTTGATTCTGTCCGTCCGGCCGTCCGTTGCCACGATAATTTGAGAACGAAAAGAGCTAGCGACTTGAAATTTTCAGGGTGGGTGGCGCATCGCCACCCGACGGACAAGTTCGTTAATGGGCATAATCGGCCCAGTGGTTTCCGAGTAATTATTTTGTTTTCAACCAATATAAATCCGATCGAATTGAAACTTGGTGAGTAGTTGTAGAATATGAACCTATGCACGTTTGTGAAATTTTGGGTGAATCGTATGGCTAGAAAATTTTAAAAAAATTATTAAAAAATAGTTTTTTTGTCACGATAACCTGAGAACGGAAAGAGATAGCGGCTTGAACATTTCAAGTTATGTTGTGCATATGAATGCCACATTTGAGTTTGTTTATGAGCATAATCGACCAAACGGTTTCAGAGTTATAGCCATCTGAACTTTGGTGGTTTTTTGGTCCTCATTAGAGAGATATGGCAAAGTCAATAACGTCATGCGGTAATAGCGGTATACGTTATTTTGACGTTTATCGCACACGTGATCCGCTTATTAGCGTTACCGTATCACGATCGGATAACGTTATGCGTTATTTGTGAATAACGTCTCTCTTATTTGGACTTGTTTACATTTACACATTTCTATGATGGCGGCCGAGTGGATAACCTTGTTTGATTTCAGAAATAAATAATAAAAATTGGTTCAAGCCCTGTGGACAGGAGCTATTGGGCGCATGTTCATCTTCCTTGTGGCCCGTACTGACCAGTAAAGAAAAAAAGCAGTATCATGTTGAATACCTTAATATTATTCTGGAACACAAATTTTCCATTACAATAATCTTCATCTAGCTTCTATTTAGTATCAATTCCTGTAGAACGTGATCATAATAAGTGTTTTCCATATAATAAAATGTGTTTGAACTTGGTATGTAGGAAATCTGACATCAATTATTGGAATTAATTGATTTGACAAACAGCCGTCAAATGAGGTAAATAGATTTTTGTGACGATTTTCTGTGACCATAGAACGTCAAAACACGCTGGAATGTGAATTTTAAGCAATATCTTCTGGAATTGAGATCGTATCGAACTGAAATTTTGCACACTCGTGTAGAATGCTTGATTTAACGTCGGTACAAATTTTTTTATTAAAAAATTTTCCAACTGCCCGATCCCAACAATACTTAGATAATATTATATCCATAAATTAAGCATTTCATTATTGCATTTCTTGAAATAGGTACCTTTTCAAGTCGATCAACATCGTCCTTCTTTCGACGTCTAAACTATGACTTGATTCTTTATGTTTATGTCTTTGAATTTGTTTTCGGTGGAATTCAAAGAGTTCATAGAATAATCGATGAAAATACTGGGAGAGACCCAGGAAATTTGACACATTTTGTCTTATAACTCCAGAAATTGGAATCGTATAGAGCCAAAATTTTGCACAATGTTGCAAAATACTACAATTGACGTTAGTACAAGTTTTTGTTGCAATCTGATGAATAGTTCACGAAAAAAAAATTTTTTTTTCGAAAAAATTAAAAGAAATATTTTTTTAAAAATTACCAACATTTCGATCATAACAGAATTTTGCCAAAAGTTGCGCGTTTATATCCTCGAACTGACTACCAAGTTTCGATTCAACATCTTCTTTAGTTCCTGAAATATCAGGGAAATAACCTCACAATTTTAAATGTCTATAACTCCTAAACCGTCCGGCCGATTTTGCCCGTTAACGAACTTAACCGTCGCATTTTGATCAGAAACCTACCCTGAAAGTTTGAAGTCGATAGGACCTTCGGTGCTCCTGTTATCGTGCCTACGGCCGGAAGTACGGCCGGCCGGCCGTACGGCACCCAAAAATCTGACACCGGATTCGTGATCAGGGAGTCCGAATTAGTCTATTAGCCAATTTTCAGCTCGAAATTCAAAAATTACAGACATTTGGACGAAATGATAGGACGATGTTCCCCTAGAACATGCGCCCAAATATGTTAGTACCTTAGATTAAAAATCAGAATAAATGTATCTCCGAAAGATGCTTGGCGAGTAGATACAGGTAAAGTATAATATTGCCTTTTAAGTGTATGTATTTCTGATATAACCTCCTCATTTTCTTTCAAATGTAAAAGACACCAAAATCCAAAATACTTTCAACTGTTTCAGATAGTGCTTTTGCTGTGAAGCTTTTGAGAAATACTCTACAGCAGAATACAAATTCTGGCGATATAAAATCAAATGATGAAAACGTCGACAACAAAGAAAATAAAACTTATGTTAACCGAGCTAATACTGTAGCACCGAAGATCTTCCATAGGTAGGTACTAGTATTTCATTTGAATATTTGCAATCATAGCCTCGTTAAAAGCTTTCATATGAATAATGGTTCTTGTTCATCTCTTACAGTTCCTCTTCATAGGTGGAGTTCATGTTGCATTTTACTTATAGAGCAAACATATCATATAAAGGACCATGAGTTCAGTAGTTGCAAAGTTTTCCTAAGATATCTGGACCTCAATGTAGCTCTAAATTGAGAAGTTTGAAAGAAACTTGAAACAGTTACAAAAGACTGGCAACGACTGAGGTAATTGGCAATTTTTTTGAAGTGTTTGTGGAGCCGAAATACAAACTTGCAGATGAGGTTCTAGCTGGAAAACTCCAATACATATCTCGATGTAATAAATGCATTACATCGCTAAATGGTTCCTTTCTGGGTTTTTTCTCCCAAACTTTGCAAAATATCTTTGAAATTAAACGTTTTATTATTTTGAAATTGCTTCTGCATTATAAACACTTAATCTTTGTCTGAAACTATATATAAAACAATGTTTCCTAATAATGAATAAGGAAACAACATAAACAATAAAAAAAACTGTTTGCTAATGTTTTGGAGACTAAGTCATACTCCAAGCCAAAATCTTCTGAATTATTCGTTATTCAACAAATTCAACCCTTTTATGGTAAATTCCAACTAAGCAATTCACAGAATTGTTTTCTCTATTCAAGAAAATACCAGTTGATGTTGTTTCGTTACTGTTTATTAGGCAACATTGTTTTAGAGAAATTAACTTTATTAGCATACGACCGAAGTCTTCCAGCCTATTACACTCAGGTTTAAAATGTAATCACTACAATAATTGATAACATTGTTTTATATATTGCTCCTGACAAATATGTAGAGTTTCCAACGCAGAAGCAATTTCAAAATAATACATTTTTTTATTTCATATATATTTTTCACGGTTTGGTGGAGAAAACCCAAAACCATTACCTGATGAATTCAGCTCCTTTTATGATTACTTTATACATTACAGATAATGAACAACATCTTTATTGAAAAGGCAAGGAGTAAGTCTACAGCCGTTGCATCTTCAATTGGTCTCTCCATTCAAAAGGAGATTTTAAATGCTGAGTAGTCAAGTAGTACATGTTCAACAAGTTTGTTTAAGAATTAAACATCTCATTCAAATCTAAGAAAGGAGCTATTGCGTCATTACTAGGAAAAAGATTAAGACAGAAACAGCAGCAAGAATAAAATAGGAAAAATCGACGCAGACAAAGAATGTAAATGGCTAAGAAGAGGTTGGAGATTGATTGAGAATTGTAAGAATCATTTATTTATGAATTATATACAGGGTCCGACGATGCCACACCGCCACGGGCAAGGAGGTGATGGAGTCACACTTCCTGCTGTTCCAGGTCTTCTGATGGAAGTTAGGGATGGTTCAAGCCAGGGGTGAGTTTCCTTATTTTGCAAATATTTTAGAGACCAGTTTAGATAGAGAAATGAAATTAGACGGTTTGAGTAAGCAGCTCGAGTACTTTGAAATCCTGGTGAAATAAGTTTTTGTAATCCCCACTAAAACAAATGGAGGGGGAGAGGGTACTTTTTAAAATAAATTATTTTTTTCCACAGTAACGTACTAATAATAAATTAGATTCCAGAACTGCGATCTTTTACCTTTCTTTTTTTGTGTCGTTGACACTTGGGGCTCAAGCAGTTACAAAGATGTTATCAAATGAATGTCACCAACACACAACATTTTCTATAACGGGGTAGAGAATTATATATACTGATTGACATTTTCCAGCTTCCCATTACCATATTGAAATTTTTTCTCTTGCGAGTTTCGTTAGGATCGATAGTCTCCATATTTTCAAGTTTTAAGAAGTATGCATGGTGTTTCAAAAACGACTAGTCATCTCACAACTTCCAAATTTTCAATATGATAACCTGTTTGTGACGAAACTTTTTTTATTTTAAGCAGCCGTTTTTGATTTATTTTTTAGGCAAAAAGGCGCATTTTCAAGGCTTGTAAAAATAACAAAATATCATGGACACAGAATATTTTTTATTTGTGAAATGCTAACAATTCAATCATCAAATAAAATATTAGAAAAAATTAAAAAATGAGAAAGTATATAGGGTACCACATTGAAAATTTGGAAGTTGTGACTGTTGTGAGATGATTAGCCTTTTTTGGAACACCATGTATACTTCTTAATATCTTGAAAATATGGAGACTATGATCCATAACGACACTCTCAAAGAGAAAAAATTTCAATATGGTAATGGGAAGCTGGAAAACTCCGATCTGTATGTAGTGCTCTACCCTGCTATCGAAAATGTTGTGTGTTTGTGACATTCTTTTGATAACATCTTTGTAACCGCTTAAATCCCAAGTATCAACGGTACACCAAATGAAAGGTAATACTTGGTAGTTTTGGAACCTAATTTAATATTAGTACGTTACTGTGGCAAAAAATCACCACCCACCGCCCACCATCTGTTTAAGTGGGGGTTACAAAAACTTATTTCACCAGGGTTTCAAAGTACTCAAGCTGCTTACTCAAACCGTCAAATTTCATCGATCCATCTCAACTTGTCTCTAAAATATTTGCAAAATAAGGAAACTCACCCCTGGCTTAAACCATCCCTATTTTCCATCAGAAGATCAGGAGGACAGTTGAACAACAGGAAATGTGACACCCTAATGGTGACCTATCACCTCCTTGCCCATGGCGGTGGAGTGGCCTCGGACCCTGCATATGGTTTCATAACAAATTGACTTTTGTTTTCACACATATGAATATTATAATACTTTTACAACTAAAACAAAATGTATATACTGGCAAAATGTCGTAAGATGTTAGCCATTTGCTAGAGCAGTAAATATCTTTGTTTCTCTCTATATTGTTTCATTATCTTCTTCAAAACATAGCATGTTAAGTACCTCTGTTTAAAGTGATACATTATATTGCATATTCCGTGAAAACCATTGGATCTAGCGATACATCCCAGTACTTTTGACGGTTCTATAGAGAGGATTGTGTGAAGTCAGGCGCTTTTTGGGGTAGACCAACCAACCAGAAGAACATTCTCCAGGACTATTTGACTTTTTTATTCCTGTGTTGTAATTTGTTGGAGTATTTCTATGAATATCTCAGTTGCCAGATACCCTTGCTTACTCAAATAGTCTCCAAACTTCTATTCTACATTTTTCTTGGCCGGGGTCCCACCAAGATGTTTTCTTGTTATCAGATTTCCTTCTTAGTGGTTTTTTTTTATTCATAAGTCAAGTTAAAAGTGTAGATTATGTCCTCATCCTGACTCACGATGTCCTCATGAATGTTCGTCATGGAAGAAATATAACTAAATTATGCCTGTTAATCCGTTTGGTTTGTAAGACGTTATCACAACAGGCATTCCCAGAACATGTGATAGTCTAAATAAATCATAATTTTCAAGCAGGAAGTTAAATTTGCATTCATCTGCTGAAAATTATTAGTGTCAAAAAGCTTGAATTTATTTCTACCACCATATTCATTGTATTCTCCGACAATGTTTCATAAAATTGTAGCTTCAGCATTGCCACCAGCAATTAGACTAATTAGAGTATCTTCAATATCTTTGTTCCATTTCGAAATCTGGACTGTGAATAGCATAGGGAAATAAAGTCTCTAGGGTGTTTCTGAATAACAATGAAAAAATGTAGGGGTGATTCTGTGATGAAAATTATGGTGGGTATTTGGCATAAAATTTTTTGCAAAAACTCCCTGTGGAAAAGTTACACCCCTTCGAAGATTAACAAAATGAATTGTTTCTCTTTTTTATTTTCTCTGTATATTAAAAGTCTTCAAGAAAGGTATTAGATTAGAATGGGTGATCATTATCAAGTAAATATAGGAAAACTTGGTGCTTTTTGAAACTTCATTGCATTTTTCTCATAAATGCTTAAGCTTTCGAAAATACTTGTAGAGATAAAAAGGTTAGTAACTGAATTGGGCTTTTCAGCTATGTCTTTTTATAAGGATAATCTTTATCCATAATAAGTTGGAAGAAAAGATTTCTTAGGGGTTGACTATTTCAACCCCTTCCAAGCATACTTCAGGGTAGAAAAAATTCCAAAATGTGTAGTTTTATTAACAAATAATACCTATTTACCAAGTTTCGTATCTTTAGCTTAATATACAGAGAAAATAAAAAATAGATACATTTTTTTTTGTTAATCTTCGGAGGGGTGTAACACTTCCGGGGGGAGGTGTTTCAAATACCCACCTTAATTTTCACCACAGAATCACCCCTTACATTTTTTCGGTGTTAATAGATACACATAGATTATACATTATACCCATAGACAAGATATAACGAAAAGGACGCTATTAGCGTTAGCGCATGACGTAATTTACGAACGGATAAGGTTATGGCCGTTATTTGTTACGTTATTTCTCAGTTCAGTGTTCAGTAATTTATTTTCTGTGTTGGCGGCCGAGTGGATTACAATCTTCAATCTTGATTCCAGAACAAGAGCGCCAAAAAAAATTATGTTAACAGAAATGAATCAAAATTAATGTATCTCTGGAAGATGCCAGGAGTGCAGAAAAAGGTAATATTATTACCTTCTCAATTTCTTCTGTTTTTAAAATAAATCTTAGTCCGTAACCTGAAATACTTCCAACTGTTTCAGATAGTGCATTCGCTGGGAAGCTTTTCAAAAATGCTCTACAGCAGAATACAAATTCTGGTTATAACAAAAACCAAGTGATGAAACGCCGACAACAAAGAAAATACGGTTACTGAAAATACAACTGATGTCAACAGAGCTTATACTGTGGCATTCGAAGAATTTGAAGGTATATATGGGAACTATTATTTCATTTTGCTCTCATATAAATAATTGTTCTTATTCATCTCTACCTTCACCTTACATTTTACTATTATTGGAAAATATCGTAAAAAGGACAATGAGTTCAGTAGTAGTAAAGTTTTACCCAAAAAATTTGAAAAAACTTATAAAGCTATAACAGACTACGAAAACAAGTCTGACGCAATTGGCAGTTTTTTGAAGTAATGACATGTGTGAAACATCATCTGAAATTTTGTGATGTTCCATGTTTCGATGGAACGGAAACACAAAATTGTAGATGACGTTGAAGCTGGAAATCTTAAAATTCACACATATATATATCTTAATATAACAAATACATTACAGATAATGAATGACATTTTCTTTGCAAAGACATGCAGTAAGCCTGCAGCCGTTGCATCTACAACTGGTCCCTGTATACTAAAGGTGTAATTACTAGGAAAAATATTAAGACACAAAGAGGAGCACGAAGAAAGCAGGAAAAATGACACCGAAAAATAATGTAAATGGCTAAGAATTGAAAGGAAGAAATCTAAATAATGAACACAAAATAATTTTTTATAAGGAATTATAAGAATAATTTATTCATGATTTTTTCTGTATGCCATGACTCAAGATTTAAATTTTATTATTTTTCAGAGATTATTACTTGTAATTTGTACGTGCAAGTGATTTAAAAATACACAATCATATTTATTTATATATTGTTTCATTTAAAAATTGAATTTTTTTCTTTCACAAATATGAATGATACTTTTGACTAAAACGAAATGTATAATACCTATAATGGCAAAAAGACGCAAAAATTAGCCATTTGCTAGAGTAGTAAATATCTTCTCTCTCTCTCTCTCTCTCTCTCTATATATATTGTTTAATTAAATTCTTCAAAACGTAGCATGACAAGTACTTGTGTTTGAAGTGAAAACCAGTAATTGGATATAAATTACATTGCACATTCCATAGATGCATCATGTATCGTAACCATTATATATTTTCTATTGTCTATGCTTATCAGTTGTATGAAGTCAAGGCGCTTTGGCTATCCAACAGGATCTTGATTGATCTTCGGACCCATCCTTTCTCTAGTATTAGCTTCGCGCAATGATCAATGGCGAAAGACAGTCACGAAACTACCTAGGCTGATGGATACACCCTCAGCAATTTTGCAACCGCTGACTGCCGCTCCCACCCCTTGTTTGGTAGCGGAGACATCTGTGAACCAACGGGCCCTCAAGCAGTGGGTGTCCAGCGATAGTCCAATCGTATCTGCTGGGAAACACTATACAGTAGGTCCACTCTGTGTATGTTTTGGTTGCAGATATGTCATAGCGCATCACTTGTCATATTGAAAAATATGTATGTCGTCATCCAGGCCATCTCCTGATCACTTGGTTAAGAGTGGCAAGGTCTAGAATGCGTTCCTGAACTGTAGTAAGACTGGAGCGAAAGGCTCCCATTACCAGCATTCACGTAGATCCCTCAAATTTCACGAACTTATATTGAAATAGCACATTTGAATTGCAATCCCACCAAGCAATACTGCCATAAGTAATTTGTGGTCGTATCATCCTATCCACATATAGCCAGTAGAGCAATTACGAAGGTAGTCCATCTTTTTCCAAAAGTCCAATGGTATGACCATTGACAGTGCTTAGCCTTGTGAATCACCCTTTCCAGTTGTAAATTCCTGTTAAGCTTTCTATCTAGGACGACATACCCAGATTTCTAGCCTCATCCAGAAATGGTATGTGAATTCCATTAAGAGTGAGGAATACATATTCAGCTCCTTTTGTGAATTGAATGGTCAAGGTCTTATGCATGTTCACTTTCAACTGTTCCCCCTCACACCAGCCTTGTGCTGTTTTGCTTGTGATTTCCGTTAACAGGTTTCCTTCCTAGTGGACAGTTTTCTTCATCATTCGTCAAGTTAATAGTGACTAGTCCTCAGCTTGTCTCAAGATCCCCTCAGGTGAGTTCGTCACGGAGGAAATGTAACTTAATTATATATGTTACTTTGTTTCTTTTGTATGTTGTTATCACATCAGGCATTCCCACAGCTTCATTTCCAACAACATATTCATTATATTCTCCGATAATGCTCCTTAAAAGTGTTTGCTCTAAATCGGTTTTCAGCATTGCCACCAGCAAATAAAATATCTTCAATTTCTTGTTCCATTTAGCTATCTGGACTGAGAATATCCTAGAGAAAGTCTCTAGTGAACAAAAATGAAAAATATAATAATATTCCTTTTTCATAATATGAGAATGATCGAAACGAAAAACTATATAGATTAGTTTTGAGTTTACAAATATAAATATCTATGGTTTACTTAAATAGCGTAACGTTAATTCTAATCCGTTTGCCATATCACTAAAATAAAGCACAGAACGTTATTCACGTTATTTAAATAGCGCATCACCGCTATTCGATAACGTGACAGTTATACGCACTTGCCATATCTCTCTATTAACTCGAAAAATACTGAACCGATTGAATTCAAACATGGTTATTAGTTGTAGAATGCCAACGCGAAAATGTTTGCGAAATTTGGTGAGGATAGCATTTGTAGAAAATTTTTAATAAATCATTGAAAATAAAAAAAAAATTCTATATATCAGTAACTATACGTTTGAAATTGCTGAAATTTTTCAAGAGCGTTCATTACCTAACTCTACTGCCAAGTTTCAAGTTTTAATACGACCGGTTGAATATTGTTGGAGATTCGAGCATTCTTGTGTGAGTTCAGTAGATGGGTGACCGTTGCCTCGATAACTTTCGAACCAAAGGAGATAGGGACTTGCAATTTTCAGGGTAGGTTGCGTATCCGAAAGGGAGAGTTGAGTTCGTTTTTGGGCATAATCGGTTTAACGGTTTCCGAGTTATATCCACCTGGAATATTGTTTCCTTGATAACTCAAAAAATAAATATTCGATTAAATTGAAGCTTGGTAACTAGTAGTAGAAAATCAACACAAATACGTGTTTAAAATTCTGTAAGAACCGTACTCCTAGAAAATTTGAAAAAAATGACGAAAAAAAAAATTTTAAGAACCGCGCCTCCAGAAAATTAAAAAAAAATCACGAAAAAAAAATTGGTTCAAGCACTGACGTGAAGTCAGAAGCTTTTGCGCGTATGTTCTATTGTCCATTCTTCTGTATTGGACACCCTTAATCGAATTTACCATGGTTAATTATGTCGTCCATTCTCCTGGACTTAACGGAGATTGAAAGCTTTGTGAATACGGCGGATTGACTTCATTTGGACTAGAGAGAATGAACAAGAATTTGAAAAAATAAAATCTGAAGCCTTGTGTTATTTCGGTTGATAGCTCGTCAAAGGGTATGGGTGCATGTATTTTGCAAGAACCTACCAGTTCACAACTGATGTTTATTAAATTTCCTTAGAACGCCTTCAGTTTCATTCAGTGTCGGCTAAGTCACACTGATGATTGGTAATAACCATGAAACCCTGGGTTTGTAAATGCCCCTGAATGACACTTTCCCCTTTGGGGAATACTGAGCGATGAAGGGATCTAGCCCGGCCACGCGGAATATTTGTTAATGGTTAAAATCAATAAATATTTCACTGGGTGTCTTGTTTAAGTTCGGATATAATGAGATACTACGGGTATTCACAGCGATGGAGTTGTCCCGCATCAATCAGAATGTAATTTCCTGTAACTTGTTCATAATTGATAGTATATTAGTTCGAGAACTTTTATATTATATTTACTTGTGAATTCATATGGCCTTTTCTCTTTCCAGATCATGGAATCCTTCGCCAATATGGTACCACCCAAAGCCACAGTCATAAGGGGAGGGGAAACCATGACGATAGTCTCCAAGGAAATAGTGGTGGGAGATTTGGTAGATATGAAATTTGGCGACCGTATACCAGCAGATGTAAGGATTATACAGAGCCAGGGCTTCAAGGTAAAGGGATTTGATTAACGAAGTATTCAATGGTTCTTCACTGGAGTTTCTCTCCCAAACTCTAAAAAAATATCTATAATAAAACATTTTCTAATTTTTGAAATGGCTCTGCGTTAGATACTCAAGATATTTGTCAGAAGTTATTTATCGAACAATGTTGTCTTCAGAACAGTTGCAAAAGATCACCTCGTTTTTGTTGTTGAACAATTATTCTAAAATTTGTCACACTGACATTACACAGAGAAATTCCCAAGTTCTAACTCTGTCTTCAACAAATTAAGCCAAATATAGCCAATTTCAACTGAGCAATCAGCAAAATTGTTTTCTCTGTTCAACAAAATAAAAGTCGACTCCATAAGTTTCCGTTTTATAGCAGAACATGTATGTACAATCGATGAAGATCTCATGATAGAGATTCTGATGACATAAAAAGTGGGAAAGCCCTGTGGACAGAAGCTTTGGCAAACTGGTTCAAACATTGACAAATCATATCACCGAAAGCATTGGTTTCTCAGAGTTGGGAATGATATCAATGGAATCTTATGATAGAACTGCATCATGAAAAAAATTAAATGAAAAAAAAATGGTTTAAGCACTGACTTCACGTCTTGGATCTCCAATAATATAGATCCGATCGTGTTCAAATTTGACACATGGCTGTAAAGTTAGGTTTTGAAGACTCTCTCAAAATTTCAAAGATGTCGGACGAATATTTTTTGACATTTAGAATTTTTTCAATGATTTTTTAAAAATTTTCTAGTAATAAGATCCTCACGAAATTTTTCAAAACTTCTACGTCGGCATTTCACAACCAAAATATGTTTGAATTTGATTGGATTCGTATTTTTTGAGTTATTGAGGAAATAACAACCAAATTTCAGATGGGTATAACTCCAAAACTCAAACATCGCATTCAACTATCTCTTTCCGTTCTCAGATTATCGTGACATAAATAATATTTTCAATAATGTTCTCACAATTTTCTAGTGATACGATGATTACAAAATTCTACAAACCTATTTAATGTTGTATTCTACATCTACTCACCAATTTTCTATTGGTTCGGATTTGTATTTGTTGATAGCAAAATTATTACTCGGGAACCATTGGGTTGATTTTGCCCCTTAATTATCTGTCGTATTGGGAGCCGCCAACTATCCTGAAATTTTCAAGTCGCTATCTCTTTCCGTTCTCAAGATAACGTGGCAAAGGACAACCGGCCGGCCGACCAGCTGGATAGAATCAAATTTGTTCTCGAAATGTTCATCAGGGAGTCGAACCCAATCGTTTGAGACCATGATCTTCATAAAATGCGCAAAAAAAGCTTTGGCGCTCTTGTTCAAAATTTGACAAATCATATCTCCCAAAGTATTGGTTTCTCAGAGTTCGGAATTATATCAATGGATTCTTATGATAGAACTGCATAATAAAATATATTCAATTCAAATAATAATTTATTTATCAAGGTTAGATGAGCAATCTGCAATGATTTAACCTCGTGGAATAGGTTGTTGCAACTTACACTCGGTGCATAGTTTTCACAACTCGAAATACCTAAGGAAAGTATTATCGAAATATCCAGAGCAAGGCTGGAGATAATCATAGTAGATTTTCCATTTATTCCTGATATCTGAAGAACAAATTATTTTGATAGTTCAAAATATATTAATAAAATACTATCCTCTTTTCATAATTTAATAGTTCATCTAACACATTCATTCTGTATTATTAACCTTACTCAAGAAAAAATATTTGATAAACAAAATGTAGATCAATATTTCAGCATTTTTTTGCTACCAACATCATGAAAATACTGTATATAGGAACATGTCTCACTACTTAAGGAAGTAAAAGGTAATATTAACCTCAGTGGTCAACGAACAGTAATTTGTTTTCCTATTGCCTTCATAATCTACATCATTAAATTGATCCGATTCTAAATCTTCTGAAACATCATCCCCTATATTTATACATAAATGATTCAATATGCAACAATTCAATATTATTTTTGGTATCAAAAGAGTCTTGTATGTATTCACAAATTCAAGATTCGGAACCTTGTTTTCCAACACAAAATATTTTCCAAAGTACGAATTATATAAATAAACTAGAACAGAAATCAATTTGACATGTATCTTATAGCTAGATAAGATGACATCAATGAACAGTGAACACAGATAGAACACAGACAGTTAGAATTCGAAACTCCGAAACCATGATTTGCTCAATAACGAACTTAACTTAGATATCTGTCTCCTGAACCTACTCTGAAAATTTCAACTGTCTAGCTCATTCCGTTCGAGATTTATCAGTGTGATCAGTGATCAGTCGAACCAAATCATTTAAGACCATATTCATCAAAAAACCGAAAATTTGGGCAAATTGATAAGCACTCTGTTCCGAGTAACAATAGCGCCAAAAAGGAAACTAAAGGTAGTGAAACTGTGTTTCTATGATTTGACAAATTTCAGAATAATTGTTAAGCAACAAATAATTATGAAGATTTCCGTGTCTGATTCATAAGGAGTCTGATTCAGGCTCTGAAACGTTACAATGAATTCATTATATCGCTGGTGTTATTCCGTTACTATTAAATGGTTTCTTTCTGGGTTTTCTCTCTCAAACCCTGAAAAATATCTATAAAATAAAAAAATTATTATTTTGTGATTTGCTTCTGCGTAAAAAACTCAGATTTTCCAGAAGCAATCAAACGAACGTAAAACTATTTTGAGTTTACTGTGGACTTACTATGAACACTTTCAAAGCGAACAATGTTGCCTAACAAACAACATTGATGTTAAATCAACAAGTCAAACAACTCTGTAGCTTCTCAACAAATTCAACAACAAAAGTTGAATTTGTTGAGAAGCTACAGAGTACTGATGAAGGCCAAGAAGTCAGAAACGCGTCTGCTCTTGCTTTCTCGGCAAATCAATGAACCCCCTGGGGTCTATTTGACTTGTGAAATATATGCATAAGTATATTAATTATACGTAGCCATTATGAAGGACCCTATTGGCAGGAACGATCTGGACTTGTTGATTTATTAACAACGGTATTGCCATTTTTCATTATTAACATTGATGATGTTTCGTTATTGTTTGTTAGGCAACATTGATTGCTTCCGACTAATCTGTGTTTTTTACGCAGAAAATCACAAATTAATAAATTTTTATTTTATAGATATTTTAGTTTGGGAGAGAAAACCCAGAAAGAAACCATTTAATAATGAATTTACCTTCCACAGTATCCTTTAATGATTACTTATTCCGTTACTGTTTATTAGGTAACATCGTTCCATAAATTGCTTCTGTCAAATATCTTGTGTTCCTATCGCTGAAGCAATATCAAAAGAATTGAAAATGTTTGTATCAATAATTTTATATTTCAGAAACTATCTGTCAAATTGCGCTGAAATTCTGCACAAACCTTCAAGTTACCATATTAAAATCTAGTGCCAGATTTTCAGGTCGATCGGCTCTGTATTTCAGTAATTAATGTTTCCTCTCAATAACTCAAAAAATTCATATCCGATCTAATTGATACTTGGTAATTAGTTGTAGAATGCTGACACGCATATTTTTGAGAAATTTCGTGTGCATCGTATGTTCTGGGGAACATCGCGTTATAGTTTTGCCCAAATGTCTATAACTTTCGAATTTTGTGACGAAAATGGTCTCAAACGATTTAGTTCGACTCCCCAATGAAGAATTCGAGGTCAAATTTGATTCTGTCGGGCCGGCCGTCCGGCCGTTGCCACGATAACTTGAGAACGAAAAGAACTAGCGTCTCGAAATTTCAGGGTGGGTGACGTAAGTTCGTTAATGGGCATAATCGGCCCAGTGGTTTCCGAGTAATAATTTTGTTTTCAACCAATATAAATCCGATCGAATTGAAACTTGGCGAGTAGTTGTAGAATATGAACCTAAACACGTAGGTGAAATTTTGTGTGAATCGTATGGCTAAAAAATTTTAAAAGAATTATTAAAAATTATTTTTGATGTCACGATAACTTGAGAACGGAAAGAGATAGCGGCTTGAAGTTTTCAGGTTAGGATGTGCACTAGAACGCGACATTTCAGTTCGTTTATGAGCATAATCGGTCAAACGGTTTTAGAGTTATGACTATCTGAAGTTTGGTTGTTTTTTGTTCCTCATTAACTCGAAAAATACTAAACCGATTGGATTAAAACATGGTAATTAGTTGTAGAATGCCAACGCGAAAATTCTTGCAAAATTTCGTGAGGATAGTATTAGTAAAAAATTTTAAAAAAATCATTGAAAATTGAAAAAAAAATTCTATATATCAGTAACTATTCGTTTGAAATTGCTGAAATTTTGCAAGAACCTTCATAACCTAACTCTACTGCCAAGTTTCAAGTTTTAACACGATCGGTTGAATATTGTTGGAGATTCGAGCATTCTTGTGTGAGTTCAGTAGATGGGTGACCGTTGCCTCGATAACTTTCGAACGAAAGGAGATAGGGACTTGCAATTTTCAGGGTAGGTTGCGTATCTGAAAGGGAGAGTTGAGTTCATTTTTGGACATAATCGGTTAAACGGTTTCCGAGTTATACCCACCTGGAATATTATTTCCTTGATAACTCAAAAAATAAATATTCGATCGAATTGAAGCTTGGTAACTAGTAGTAAAAAATCATCATTAAGTCGTGTTTAAAATTTTGTAAGAACCGTACCCCTAGAAAATTCGAAAAAAATGACGAAAAAAAAAATTTTGAGAACCGCACCCCTAGAAAATTTCAAAAAAATCACGAAAAAAAAATTGGTTCAAGCACTGACGTGGAGTCAGAAGCTTTTGCGCGTATGTTCTATTGTCCATTCTTCTGTATTGGACACCCTTAATCGAATTTACCATGGTAAATTATGTTGTCCATTCTCCTGTATTGGGCACTTAATTCGAATTAACCATGGTATATTCGAATTAAATTCGAACTCAACTCTCCCTTTCGGATAAGCAACCTACCCTGAAAATTGCAAGTCCCTATCTCCTTTCGTTCGAATGTTATCGAGGCAACGGTCACCCATCTACTGAACTCACACAAGAATGCTGGAATCTCCAACAATATTCAACCGATCGTGTTAAAACTTGAAACTTGGCAGTAGAGTTAGGTTATCAAGGCTTTTGCAAAATTTCAGCAATTTCAAACGAATAGTTACTGATATATAGAATTTTTTTTTCAATTTTCAATGATTTTTTAATTTTACAAATACTATCCTCACGAAATTTTGCAAGAATTTTCGCGTTGGCATTCTACAACTAATTACCATGTTTGAATTCAATCGGTTTAGTATTTTTCGAGTTATGAGGATCAAAAAACAACCAAATGTCAGATGGCTATAACTCTAAAACCGTTTGGCTGATTATGCTCATAAACAAACTGAAATGTCGCGTTCTGGTGCACATCCTAACCTGAAAACTTCAAGCCGCTATCTCATTCCGTTCTCAAGTTATCGTGACAACAAAAATATTTTTTAATAGTTTTTTTAAAATTTTCTAGCCATACGATTCGCACAAATTTTCACAAACGTGCTTAGGTTCATTTTCTACAACTACTCACCAAGTTTCAATTCGATCGGATTTATATTGGTTGAAAACAAAATTATTACTCGGAAAACTCTGGGCCGATTATACCCATTAAGGAAACTTGTCCGTCGCATTGGGATGCGCCACCTACCCTGAAAATTTCAAGTCGATAGCTCTTTTCGTTCTGAAGTTATCGTGGCAACGGCCAGACGGCCGGCCGGACAGAATCAAATTTGGCCTCGAATTCTTCATTGGGGAGTCGAACTAAATCGTTTGAGACCATTTCCGTCAAAAAATTCGAAAGTTACAGACATTTGGGCAAAACTATAACGCGATGTTCCCCAGAACATACGCGCAAAAAGAGAAAGTGTCACAACCGGCCACAACCCAAGGACGGTTATGACAGTGGTTGGGGTCGGTAGTGACAAACATCAACATTCACAGAAATTGTTTTTAATCACTTTTATTGTTAGAAATATGTAACATAACACAACATAATTTTCTCTTATACAAAGTTATCGTTCATATAACAAAAGAACTGAGTTTCCAAATTATTATAAAAAGCTTCTACATTCGATCTATTAAATCTTGTAGCTCTTGAAAGGCTTGTAGCCTGAGCTACGCGTACAGAGAGTGATGGGTTCCTATTCATGACTGAACGGAATCATTCCTCACCAGCCATCTAATTCTCATCCCAAGTAGCAGGTCACTTTATATCATATTTAGTTGTTAGTTCGAATGCCAGCTTCCGTACCTCTTTTGTAGAACGACCAAAGTATATTTCAGCGCAACGAGTAATATATAGTGATTGTTCTTGCTCATTGGAGAATACTTTATTATAAGCAACATATCCCATGCTGATGCTGATTCGCACCGGCTTCATTACGTTTACGAATATATCGCAACAACGACATACGATTAACTTCATGCATTTCCGCAGCTCTCCGTAAAGAAGTCCCACGTTTCATTTCTTCATAAGCTTCTCTATATGTGTATATACTAATGTCACAGTGTGCTCTCTCGGTATTCCGCAAGCGTTTACTGGGTATCTGAAAGCAAAAATATAAAAAAAACATATGTCACAGCCGTACCCAGCATAGACTTTTGAATTCAAACGATCGCCGTGACTTTGCTAAATAATGTTCGTAAAAAGTAATCACACGTAATTAACTAACTAATATCGAACTTATAACAAAAAAATATAGAACGTCGACTATCTGTATGCAAATAATAGTAAATATAAAAAGAAATTGATCAAAAAAACTTACTTTTGACGGTTGAAAAGCAATGTTGCGTGCCGGCTGAAGCAATACTGGACAATGCGTTGAGATTGAGACTCGCATGGCGCTTCTCTCTCCCCTTGCACCCTTCGCCGCATTCCGTATAGTTTCACTGTTATGACGACTGTCACTACCGTACCCTGGCACAACCGTACCCAGTCTACCCTACCTAAACTCTGATTTACGAACAAAGTGGTACATTGAAACAAAGGTAATGTGAGCACAATGCTATGCGTTAGAATGAGTCCGTACCAAAGTTAAGCAAAGACTTCCAGATATCTTTTAAACAAACATCAAAGCAGTGTTAATGATCATTATTGATGCAAAAGACTTATTTGGTTTATCAAACCTTCAAATACCATCGAAATTCAATACGAGCACAGAGGCTATGCACAGAGAGTTTTATTTTAGAACATAAGATCACAGTACTTTAGATATGGCTATTTTATGCAAATAGAAATTATTTGCTTCGCTTTAAATCACGGAATGTTACACGTTTGAAAAAACAAGGTTGATATCTACTTCTGGTATAGCCAGAAGTGATAAAAACATGAAAATATTTTAGATTTTTTCGGCATTCCGGATAACACACTGAAAATGTATTTCATGAGAATATCTTGAGCAGGTCACCGTATAATTTTGGGTGAGTTTAAGAAAGAATTACCCTGTATAATGTCAACTATGATGTCGAATCTTAATGATGATTCAATAGAGAATTACTTTTTTCAACCTATTGTAAATTTTCAGGTCGATAATTCAGCTCTAACAGGGGAATCCGAACCACAATTTCGTACGACTGAATGCACTAGTGATGACTTATTAGAGACGAAGAATTTCGCATTCTTTTCTACAAATGCTGTTGAAGGCACAGCTAAGGGTAAGTATTGTATAAATACAAATTTATACAGGGTGTATCAGGAGGACTATGACAATCTGAAACCTGAGGAAACTGAGGGTATCTAGGTGGATTCATATCGAGGAACTTTCGTTCATATCGAGGTACTTGCTTTTGGATATACATATTGGATGATTTTCGGATATTGATAAAATTTCAAAGTTCAATAAATCTTGAACCAACCAACTGATATATCTTAATGTTTGCAGTTATATCACCCCTTTCGACCGTTTTCGTTTACCATTTCTGAAATTCAAAAAATCAGAAGTAGCTATCTCTGTTAATATTAGGTCACCCTGTACGTGAAAACTGAAAATGTATTCCACCTTTTTAAGGGTAGAAGAGTGATTCGACAGAAAAATCCAAAAAATATTTGCTTAACACTATCATACAGGGTGACTCCTAAATTTTATTGTAGAATAAATAGATTTTCGTTTGTACATTGGCGCTGCAGGTCGCCACCCTTCCTATAAAAATGACGTACATACAAACAATTAATTTGTATATTTCATATTCGTGCTTTCCTCTTCAAACTGGATTCAATTAAAAATAAAACATATTTACCTAGCGACCATCTATATTTCACAATAATTACATTTGCGTTAAGCGTCCGCATAGACAAGGTATACTATGAACTTCCGCGCTATGACGGGCTAAATCTCGAACGCCCAAGCGAAATCGCCGGATACCATGGAAACGGCGAAGGTCCTCACTCAAAGACCAGGTAGTTCGCCACGATTCTCAGTGATGATTCGGGCGCCCAGAGTAGCAGCCCAGACAGGAATAAAAGCTGCGTTCAGTAGTGGTATACCTTGTTTATGGTTATGCTAAATAGATTGGTATTGTAGGTGCCAATTTTTGCTGTTATAAAAAATGTTATAAAATTGCGTTGAGGATTTCAGGACTGACACTGAGGTTGTGTGATCTGGCAAAATTAAACTTTAGTTCTTTGAGTTTGGTAGACATGGTAAATATTAAAAACAATGAACGACCTGTGCCCGTGTTGAACGTACGTCAAGTGCCACCCGGGTATAAGAGTCGAGCGGAGTTTACGCGGAAGTTTGACGCAAATATTTACGAAAAGACACTATGGTTGTGCGGATGTGAAGAAAAATAAAAAATGGGTTCAAGCCCTGTGGACAGGAGCTTTCTGGGGCTCTAGTTCAAACAGACAAATTATATCTCCGAAAGTATTGGTTTCTCAGAGTTGGGAATCATATCAATGTATTCTTATAATAGAACTACATTATAAAGGAAATTCAATTCAAATAATAGTTTATTCATCAAGATTAAATGAGCAATCTGAGAATGAGAACTGCACCATGGAAGACATCAAATTAAAATAGCTGAACTGAATTTTACTCTCTCTTAAAGAACAGGATGAAATGTACGAGTATGAACACAGATCATATAATAGAGCTTAGATAGAATAATTATAGCATTCTGTGAAAACATAGAAGTACGATTCATTATTGAAATTTAGAAAAATCATATCTCCGAAAGTATTAGCTTGTTGGAGTTTAAAATGATATTGATGGATTTTAATGGTGAAACTGCATCTTAAACAACAATTGAATTTGAAATTTGTTGCTTAAAAAAAAATTTTGTTTTCGTTACTTCGAAACCAACTTTGCCAAATAACGAACTAAGCCGAGATATTCATCTCCCTAACCTACTCTGAAAATTTCAACTGCCTAGCTCATTCCTTTCGAGAGTTATTGTAGAAATTTTTTTTTTTAATTTTGAAATTTTTTTGAAACTTTCTGGTAACCTGGTCAATTACAAAACTTCACATGCGTATAAAGGTCATGATTCTACAATTTGATGCTAAATTTCAGATAGATCGAGTGATCAGTTTCGGAAATATTCATAAAAAATGTGTTTTACTAAAATCGGCCATAACTCCGAAACCGCTTGATGGATTTCGCCCATTAACGAACTTAACCGAGATATTTACGCTCCAAACTCACCTTGCAACTTCCAATCCTCTAACTCCTTACGTTCGAGAGTTATCGTGCCTACGGTCGGACCGGCCGGACAGAATCGATTTCGACCTCGGATTCTTGATCAGTGAGTCGAACCAAATCGTTTGAGACCATTTTCAGCCAAAAATAAATTCGAAAATTACAGACATTTGGGCAAATTGATAAGCACTGAGTTCCAAGAAACTAGAGCGCCAAAAGCGTTTTTTTGTTTTGTTTGCTCACTGTTTGGTGGAGACGATAACTGGACAAAAGAAGGTGTATGTGATATGAAACATACTCGTATGAGTGGAAAGATAAAAAACACGAAAAATCGGCCAAACATATGAACAAGATTATAAGTTTCCAGCTATTCGCCACAACTAATATCGCTTCTGGTTTAAGTGGCGCAAATGTTGAAAATATTCGTAAGCACGACGAAATGGTACCAAAATACCGTTACGTCCTGTTAATAATTATCGATAGTCTGAAGTTGTCTAGCAAATGAAATCTTACACTACCTGGTCATAATGAGTCGGAAGACTCGATTAATAACACAAGAAAACGAGAACGTGGCCGGTTGCTTACCTACTTTAAATTTAATATAGTGTCGTATGGTTTGGATTCAACGTTTTCTGAAATATGTAAAGTTTTAGTTATTTTAATATCGATGCCAATGAAAACCGCAGAAACTGAAAGATGTTTCTCTACTTCAAACTTGACCAAGACGTTTCTAACGATATAAGTCGGAAGAAAGACTGACGGCGCTCGCAATGTTGTCCATCGAACAAAATTTAGTTAAAGACATTCCTGACTTCAACGAAAAGGTGATCGAGAAGTTCATCTGAATTGATGAATATTTCACCGTGTATACTTTAGTTATTAGCAATTAGCTACAGTTCACCCTATTCTATGTTCACTGGTTTATGGTGTTCTCTAACCACACTAAACTGAGCGTTTTCATGTTGCAATGGGGTCATATAGGTAATCTGCCTTGCAATCCCTGACTCCCCCTTGATGCAAAAGGATGAACGTCACTGAACATCGCCCAAGGTTTCTGCATCACAGAGTTCGTAAGGATTTCCCTAGATGGCGCTAGTGAAATTTGTCTCTACAGTAGTTCGCAACAATAGGGCTTAAGTTTCCTAGAGTTCCTCCGTTTGTCATTCAGTTTGCTAAGTTACGCTGATGATTGGTAATTACCGTTACGTATCTGCTCTTAATAACGCTTTCCTCTTTGGGGGAACACTGAGCGATGAGGTGACCATCCCAGATCGCGAAGGAATATTTGCTGATGGTTGAAATTGATGAATATTTCACTTAGTGTATTTCAGTAGTTCCTACACAAGAAACCAAATATTCAATAAAATCTTACGACCAGTTATCTGTAAGTCCACGGTCTCATCGTGGTCACCGTGGTCCACCCTGTATATATATTCTTTTGAAATGATAGCTTTAGAAGTGATAGCAGAGGTGACCGTAACATATAATTTGATGTATGATACAAGAGCTTACAGGAAAAAACCCTGTCTCCCCGTGATTGTTGTGATTTGTAAGAACAGAAATTCTTCACAAAATATACTGAAAAACTGAGAGCATTTATTTCTTTAATATGGATTCTTTCGTCAAAAAACGAAGACGCTTCCCCAAGGTACCCGAAACTCAAAATGAAAAGACAAGAGGAGATAAACGAATAACAAAAATAATACATAAACTTTCAAGAGTTCCTTCTCGCAAATATTTTCCTCTGTAGCCGTATGGATCCCTTGAAGAGTTAATTCCACTTATTTTGGAAGGTAATCACAATTGTCCTCAGAAAATGTCTTCAATAATTTAATTAAAAAATGGGTTCAAGCCCTGTGGACAGGAGCTTTCTGGCGCTCTAGTTCAAACAGACAGATTATATCTCCGAAAGTATTGGTTTCTCAGAGTTGGGAATTATATCAATGTATTCATATGATAGAACTGCATCATAAAGGAAGTTCAATTCAAATGATAGTTTATTTATCAAGATTAAATGAGCAATCATGAGAATGAGAACTGCACCATGGAAGAAATCAAATTAAATCTGGCCAATTTTGCCCAATAACGAGCTTCACCGAGATATTCATCACCCTAACCTACTCTGAAAATTTCAACTACCTAGCTCATTCCGTTCGAGAGTTATTGTAGATAAACTTTTTTTAAATTTTCAAATTTTTTTTTTTTACACTTTGCGGTAATCTGGTCAATACAAAACATCACATGCGTATTTAAAGATCATGATTCTACAATTTGATGCTGAATTTCAGATAGATCGAGTGATCGCTTTCGGGAATATTCTTAAAAAATATTTTTACTAAAATCGACCATAACTCCGAAACCACTTGATGGATTTCGCCCATTAACGAGCTCGTCCGAGATATTTACGCTCCAAACCCACCTTGCAAATTTCAATCCGCTAACTCCTTTCGTTCGAGAGTTATCGTGCCTACGGCCGGCCGGACAGAATCGATTTCGACCTCGGATTCTTGATCAGTGAGTCCAACCAAATCGTTTGAGACCATTTTCAGCCAAAAATTCCAAAATTACAGACACTTGGGCAAATTGATAAGCACTCTGTTCCGAGGAACTAGAGCGCCAAAAAAACAAGTTTCGTATGACAATTGCCCAAAGCAGGTTTAAAGTACCTACATATAGTAGATATTTCATAAAACATTTATGAAAGAAGAGAAGTAATAATGAAAAATTACCTTGTAATCGATCAAAAATTTCCTGGTCTACGTTCACCAAATTTTCTCCTCTCCCGAACTACAGAATTATGCTTTCAATATTTACGTAAAATTTCAAACATTTTTGAGCTAGGTCCCCGTTGCATCGCTAAAATACGAGTATTTCAACCCCAATATTTTTGAAGTTATAATATTCCCTTCTGTCAGTCCCGTCATGAATTGAGAGAACTGAGCATTCTATGTCTATGGATGAAAAGCAGTCTCACTACTCTCAGATCTCTTACTTCATGTTCCGTTCCGTAAGACTTTTCTGAGAAAAAATAATTTCGGAGCAAACAACTGAGATTTTTCTCACTTCGCTCACAATTCTTCGATTTATTAGATAATGTCATGTCTCAGGAAAATAAGTCGACATTAGGACAATTCATCCATAGAATAATTATATCATTCTGTGACAACGTAGAAATACGATTTATTATTGAAATTTTGAAAAATCATATCTCCGAAAGTATTAGCTTGTTAGAGTTAAAAATGATATCATTGGATTCTTATGGTTTAAATGCTCATTGAAAAAAATTTAATTTTGAATTAATTCTGCAAAAAAAAATTTGTTTTTGTTCCGATACCATCTGTCCGATTTTGCCGAAGAACGAACTTGGCCGAGATATTTATCTCAACTGTCTAGCTCATTTAGTTCGAGAGTTCGAGAGCCTACGGCCGGACGGCCGGCCGGACAGAATAAATTTCGACCACGGATTCTTGATCAGTGAGTCGAACCAAATCGTTTAAGACCATTTTCATCGAAAAATTCGAAAATTACAGACATTTGGGCAAATTGATAAGCACTCAGTTCCGAGGAACTAGAGCGCCAAAAAGAAAATGTTGTTGCTCATTGGCCCGGAGGGTGTTACAAAAACCAGGTTCGGTCATCCAAGCGATGAATATTCAGAACTTCAGATATTCGAAGATCGCTACAGGATCCTAATGTAGGGTTCTATAGATACAAGTTTCACTTTCTTTTGTAAAAACCCAATGTATCTTGATGAAGACATCATTGTTTGTGAAATATGTCGCAAAAGCCAAAAGCGTTAGTGTTCAACAGTGTAGTTACTTGATCGGTATTAAAGTATCCCCCGTCCTCATTAATCTCAAGCAACTTATATTCAAAATTAATTATACAAGTTCGTTAATTTAATTACTCTTTAATTTGGAAGAAGCCATCACAAAATGTTATAAAAATGTTATAAAAATGTTTTTTTTTTTCAAGGTATCGTTGTAACCTGTGGAGATAACACAGTAATGGGTCGTATTGCTGGTCTTACTGCTAGGCTTCAACCAAATAAAACCCCGATAGCCAAAGAATTGGAGCATTTCATGAAGATCATCAGTTGTTGGGCATGTCTGCTTGGATTTGTCTTCGGAGGAGCTGCCTTGGCTATGAATTACTCATGGATTGAAGCATCTCTCTTTCTCATAGGCATAATTGTGGCCAACGTGCCTGAAGGTAATTGATTTTATTATTGATACCATATTATAAAAATTTTGTTGTACTTCTTGATTACAATAATAAATCTACTGGGATTCTTTAAATAACTTGATATTTCAACATATCCAACAGACAGTTGCAATAAGGTCCATTAAAATTTAACGCCATTTTTAAACATTATATATATATATAGGTATACACTGCGCAAAAAAATTAACGCACATTCTGAAAATCTCAATTTTAATGAAAGTTAACTCTACATTGACTTTATAACTTATTTTTTATGTTCTCTCGGGAAGGTTTTGAACGAAACAAGGCACATTAAATGGAAGAAAAATTCAAGATTTCACCGAATCTTATGTGAAAGAAGAGAAATAAACAATTTTCGAAATACTGGAAGGCTGATAAGTGATTTAATACTTGGTATTTCCACCCCTTGCGTTAATTACAGCTCGACAACGACGATTCATGAGTGATCTTAAAATGTTCTGATCTAATCCTTCCCAGATTTCTCTGAGTTGGATTCCTAAGTCATTAAGAGTAGCTGGATGATTTTCTGAACTTCTCTGCCTTCTATTGAGGTTGCCCCAAACCTGCTCAATCGGATTGAGATCTGGACTTCTTGCTGGCCATTCCATTCGAGAGACTTCAACCTCTTCAAGGTACTCCTGAACGATGCGCGCACGATGGGGTCTGGCATTATCATCCATAAAAATGAAATTTTCACCAATGTATGGGGCAAATGGCACTACATACTCTTCAAGAATGTTCCTTATATACCTATCAGCATTCATAGCTCCATTATCAACGACCATTAGGTCTGTGCGAGCAGTCAAAGATATTCCTCCCCACACCATAATCGATCCTCCCCCGAAACCAGTAGTATTCAGGAAATTGCACTGAGCATATCTTCCATGTGGACGTCTGTATACAAGGGAACGTCGATCACAATGGTAGAGGCAGAATCTAGACTCATCTGTGAAGAGAACTCTTTCCCAATCAGCCTCTTCCCAATGGATATGCTCTCTCGCAAAATCCAAACGCGCCCTTCGATGGGCTGGGGTAAGAGCTGGGCCTCTTGCCGCGACACGAGGCCTTAAATCATATTCTCTGATGCGATTTCTTATTGTCTGAGTGCTAATTTGCACCCTATGAGTTTGCTCAAGCTGATTTTGAAGGAGGAGAGCGGTTTCAAACCGTTGTCTCAACGAAGAAACTCTCAAGTAACGTTCTTGAATGGCAGTTGTTACCCGTGGTCCACCCTGTCCTGGTCTTCGGACATTCATACCTGTCTCCCTGAATCGCTGCAACATTCTGGACACACTTGTATGGGAAACTCCAAACCTTTCTGCAATTCTTGTGTATGTCCACCCTTCTTCTCGCAAAACTACCGCTTGGGCACATTCCTCTTGGGTCAAATTGCGTGTTTCGCGTTGCATAGCGATCGACTGTAGAAAATCAAACGAAAGAAACACTATTGATCACTAGAATTGATCGAGAACAACTGATTTCAGAATGGAGCCAATACATTCAAAATCTGATAATCTCATCTTTTTGGCGCTCTAGTTCCTCGGAACTGAGTGCTTATCAATTTGCCCAAATGTCTGTAATTTTCGAATATTTCGATGAAAATGGTCTTAAACGATTTGGTTCTACTCACTGATCAAGAATCCGTGGTCGAAATTCATTCTGTCCGGCCGGCCGGTCCGGCCGGCCAGCCGTAGGCACGATAACTCTCGAACGGAATGAGCTAGAGAGTTGAAATTTTCAGAGTAGGTTTGGGGGATGAATATCTCGGCTAAGTTCGTTACTGGGTAAAATCGGACAGAAGGTTTCGGAGTAATAAAAAAAAAATTTTTTTTTTACAGAACAAATTCCAAATTAAATTTTTTTCAATAAGCAGTTTTATCATAAGAATCCATTCATATCATTTTTAACTCTAACAAGCTAATACTTTCGGAGATATGATTTTTCAAAATTTCAATGTAAATCGTATTTCACATGTTGATATAATTATTCTATGTATATTCTATGTATGAATTGCCATAAAGTCAACTTGACAGAAGGGAATATTGTAACTTCAAGAATATTGGGGTTGAAATACTCGTATTTTAGCGATGCAACGGGGACCTCACCCGAAAATGTTTGAAAATATTACGTAAATTTGAAAGCATAATTCCAAAGTTCGAGAGAGGAGAAAATTTTGTGAACGTAGATCAGGAAATTTTTGATCGATTACAAGGTAATTTATTATTTTATACATGTTTTATGGAATACCTACTATTTGTAGGTACTTTAAACCTGTTTTGGGCAATTGTCATACGAAACTTGTTTTTTTGGTGCTCTAGTTCTTCGGAACAGAATGCTTATCAATTTGCCCAAGTGTCTGTAATTTTGGAATTTTTGGCTGAAAATGGTCTCAAATGATTTGGTTCGACTCACTGATCAAGAATCCGAGTGCGAAATCGATTCTGTCCGGCCGGCCGACCGGCCGTAGGCACGATAACTCCGAACGAAAGGAGTTAGCGGATTGAAAATTGCAAGGTGGTTTTGGAGCGTAAATATCTCGGACAAGTTCGTTAATGGGCGTTAACCATCAAGGGGTTTCGGAGTTATGGCCGATTTTAGTAAAAATATTTTTTATGAATATTTCCGAAACCGATCACTCGATCTATCTGAAATTTAGCACCAGACTGTAGAAGACAGTAGAATCATGATTTTTATACGCATGTGAAGTTTTGTATTGACCAGATTACCGCAAAGTGTCAAAAAAAAATTTGAAAATGTGGTGCAGTTCTCATTCTCATGATTGCTCATTTAATCTTCATAAATAAACTATTATTTGAATTGAATTTCCTTTTTGATGCAGTTCTATCATATTAATACATTGATATAATTCCCAACTCTGAGAAACCAATACCAGATATAATTTGTCTGTTTGAACTAGAGCGCCAGAAAGCTCCTGTCCACAGGGCTTGAACCCATTTTTTTTATTCCTGCTGGGAAAAAACATCTGTATTGAAGAAAAACGTTGAAAGTGGATAGCATATGCATGCATAATTCTGATAAAAATAATTATCATTGAGAACACCTTCAGTTGTAGAATAAATTTGAGATTTCCATAATGTGCGTTAATTTTTTTGCGCAGTGTATATATATATATATATATATATATATATATATATTATTTTGACGGAGAGCTGTAGGTATACGTGTTAGCAGAGGTTGGTGTAACGGGGTACCATACAATTCGACGTATGATACAAGAGCTTAGGGAAAAACCTCAGTGAAAAAAACCCTGTCTCCCCGTGAGTGTTTGTTACTATTGTTTACAAAATTTTCTGACATTTAAAAATATTAATAGGCATTTATTTCTTCAATATGGATTCCTTCGTCAAGAAACGGAGAGGTTTCTCCAAGGTACCCGAAACTCAACCTGAAAAATCAAAAGACAAGAGGAGAAGAACGGACAAATTAAAAATAAAACATAACCTTTCAAAAGTCTCCTCTCACAAATATACTTCTCTGTAAACATTATAATCCTCCATTAAACGGGGTCCTCCGTTGCAGGTTGCCATATTTAATGGAAACATTATGTTTTCATTTCATTATCTCGCCATTATTCACATTTGCTGCAAACGGTGGCCTCCCGTTTACATTATGGAATTTGCTTCTGGCCCCGTATACTCGACGTTCGTAGAGATGAGTATTCTCATGCGATAACTCCTACAAGAAATCTCCTCATTTCACTTCTCCCTCACTATTTAGTAGTAGAGAAACACATTTCAACCAATAATTCACATACGGAGTTTCCGCAGAGTCACTGACGTGATGAATCTCGTAGGAGAGATCTCTCTCAACATTTCGTGAATAGGGGCACAGTGCCCCTGGGGACCATCCAGAGACAATATAATAGAGAGACCGCCAGATAGCCCGCATTCCAGGCGGCAAGTTTGTGGAATGCAAAGAATCCAGTTCGTTTCCAACAGAGAGGAGAATATCTCCTCTCTTTCTCCGTTGATCAATAGAACGGGAACTTGAAATTTATTATTTAAAATGGCGTTTGTGTTTTGTTATGCAGGTTATGCTTTCAAACAGAAGATATCTCTGAGACTCTGGGTAAGTTTGTTCAAAAACTTCTCGTTTTTATTTATATTATACATTGGATATGGATAAAGACTCCCTTTCTAAATTTTATTCTGACATATACTATAACTTCATTGTAAAAGTAAGATCAATTTTGTATTGTTGTTGATTAAATCTTTTTTTTCAGATATAATAAGCTAAAACTAGTGAAAATTGATATAATGATAGAGAACGTCTAACTGAATTCACCGTTTTTACATTTTGGAGTGGTAAGTAATTTCACGTATTCCTGTGAAATGTGTTATTGAAAATATATTTCGAAAATGATGCTACAAATTTAATAATTGAATACAAAAAATGAGATCAAGCATAGTTATATATATATGCAGCAGAATTTAAAACCTTATGTGATATTATAATTATTTATAGACCCCCTAGTCTATGTTTAATACTGATATTAGTATAACTTCACTGAAGAACAATTTTATATGATTGTTTATTAAATGTTTATTTCAGATCAATGCCAAAACTATTGAACGAAACATCAAACTCCTGAGAAATGCCCACCAAGACCACAGCAGTTTTTTGCCATCAGGAATTTATCAGAAATCAACGCGAGGCAATACTTATGTGAAGATCACTTCGAGGAATCTGCTTTTACTTCAACAACAAGAGGTAGGCTGACAAAATTTGCTCTGCCAGTAAACGTGAATGTTGAATCTGAAACTGGAATGTTCTGCTACTACCGAAACCGCAAGTGTGGGAGAAAGTCTTGCTGGTACTTCATACAAGGTACTTTCAGGTTAGAGGAAGGACTAGCATTCTAGGGCCTATAGGTGAAAGTAGGATGAAGGATCTTACACCTAGGAAAAGTAAGTTGTATAATGTGAGTAGATCCCAACAGAAAATTAGAGGTAAATTCAGAAAATCATTGTTTATGTCAAAATCTAAAATGAAGCATGTTTAGGAATATGTGCAATCTGATGTCTTGGATGGCCTTGTTAAGAAATTTGGATTCAGTTGGAATACAAATGTTGAAAAGCACTGTTAGAAATGCTCAGTAAAAAATACCTTCTTGGACTACTACAGAAAAAATATTTGCATTGACTCTCTAGAAAGGACCAAACTGGTATAATTTCTTAAAGTGTTTTTTACCACTTCCTTCCAAAAACACTATACAAAAAGTTTTGCAAGGCTGTCCTATTGATATGGGTTTGAATAAACTGATACTAATAAACCGTGTTAAACTTATATCCAAACTTGGTGCTTTGAACAGATGCTGTACAGTTGTTTTTGATGGAATAACTTTGTTAAAGCAAGCTGTGTTGGATCGAGTAACTGATAAAATTGTTGGATTTGTTGATTTGGGTTCCCTGGGACGTAGGAACGAATTGGCCAACCAACCTCTTGTTTTATTGACCCAGGGACTGTTCATGAAATGGAAACAACCTCTGGGTTTTTATTTTACCAGAAGTACAGACAGCAGATCTGGAGCATTTAATTATTGTTCGAAATAGTTGAAAATTTCCAAAGCATTAGGTTGGAGGTAATGGGGACTGTTTACGATCAGGGGACAACTAATCGAGCAGCAATCAGACAACTTTGTAATACTCAAACAGCTAGAACTGATTGTTACTTTAGGCTAAATGTTAATTTTTTCGCTTATTCGATCCCCTCAACTGCTAAAATCAACAACAATTGATATCCATGAAATTGCAAAATCATGTTACGTTGAATAATATTTAGATTTATATTAAACAAGAAAATTTTATTTGGCACCCAAAATACGTAAACAACATATCAATTTGAAACAATATCCTGGATATGAAATGAAAGTATCTATTGCTGCCAAAACTTTAAGTCAAACTGTTGCAGATGTGCTTGAAACATCCCTCTCCTTCGGAGCATTGCCAAGTGAATTTATTTACACAATATATTTTATTGAATTGATTGTTTAATTCTAATACTGTTGTTATGTATCAAAATTATTTCAGTCATTGGCTATTTTATACCTCAATGAAAAATTATATAAGATTTATATTTTATGTATTATGTTATCTGACAATTGTTCAAATATAAACAAATTGATCAAAGTACTTCTTTTTATACTTCTCCTTCCATTTTTTCAAAGGCTCAATAACGAATTTCTTTCGTACTTTTACAACTGATTTTATATACATAAATCACTTCGTTCAGTACTGATTCAACTGAGTTACATAAATCACTTTATGATTTATGTAACTAAAATCATTTGAATCAGTATGAATGAAGTGATTTATGTAAATAAAATCAGTTAAATCAGTACGAAAGAACACGACTAATAAATTTAAAGAACGCGGGTTAATGCCCGCATGCGCCCTTCGCAACACCACCACGGTATACAAATAAATAAAAATTACACCAAACCCAACTGGATTCCTTGTCGCCCCTGTTTAGTAGGCAATCGAACTCTCTCTTCCTTCTATTTCTCTATGGGACCATCTCCGGCTGCTTCTCGGGTGTTTATTCATCGAAAGAGAATCGTGCGTTGCATTGCAGGAGTCGAACAATTGCAATCATGTAGAACTTTACGAGCTTAGTATGTAACGTTTTATTTTTAACTCAGGCAGCGGTTTGTTTACTTTTGGTTGGCGAGTGTCATTTATGTCGTGTTTGTTGACATCGAATTTGAGGTTGGATCTCAGTGGTACCAATCGACGCTGAATAATAATTGGTGTATTCGAGAGCCGAATAAGTTGGCAATATTATTTCATAGTGACAGTCTGAAAGTTTGTGAGGGTCTGCGCCAGTCAGGGACATGAGGTCGTCCATTTTGGTCAACATTCGAAGGAGGAGCAGTTGGTTAGGCGTATTTTCGGAACTTAATAAGAATTGGTGATTTCTTCTTAGTTGGATATAGTTTCGAAAATCGAATTAGGAGTGAGGGTTACATTGGTTTGATTTGGGAAGATAACAGGTACCTTGCACTCGTCTCGAAAGAGGATCTAACGACCTTTCTGCAAATCTAAGAGTTGAACACGTGAACGATCTTGGCGACTTTGACAGAACATCGCTGTGTGCTTGAAGAATTATTTGGTGGAGGCACGACAAGATTTGGTTTCGAAGCAAACGTGTGCAGGACAACCCCGAACATCAGGGGTTTTTGTAACATCAGGAGTTTTTGTGTGCCAGCACGATTTTTATATCAAGAGGAATAGAAGGATTTTTGTGGCAGTCCGAAGTTTATGGTGGCAGGAGTTTTTGAGGCCAGCACGATTTTTATGTCAGGAAGAGTAGTACTGAGGCATTCGAGTATATACAAGGTGGTCCATAAGTAACGTTGTGAGACAGCCAACGCAGTGTTGCAGGTCCCGAGTATATACAAGGTGGTCAGGAAGCAGCGCTGTGGGACATTCAGTCGAGGGTTGCAGACTACGAGCACAGAGAGAAAGAGGACAGTATTGCGAGACCATCGACGCAGTACTACGTTCAGGAATAAGGATAATCAGCACGCAAGTTATAGAAAACATATCTCGAAACAACTTATACCTACTATATATATAACTTGAACATATATTGTTATCAATTATCTAGGTTATTGTTATTGGAAAGCGGAAATTGGGACAAGATTTGTAGTAATCGTATATGATCATAGAGGAGAAACGTGAATGCGCCTGAGCTCAAGCGACGCGTATTTGAATCCAAGAATAATATCTACGTACAATTTCCGCCACCCTTATTCAGGGTTTCATGATAGTTAAATTTTGCTGGATCTAAAGACCTGGGTTGTATGCTATTAGAATAAACTGTTTGTTATTAGCGTGAATATTCATTTGGTGAATTTGTCGTTATTACATTACGTTGATGCAACGTGGGGCTAGATAACGTGGGGCCCGACCCGATGTAACGTAGGTCTGATTCGGTTGTATATATAGTATTGTTCTTTATATTTGACCCAATTTTTTTAGGGAACTTGCTTTAGTATTTCTAGTCATTTTGCTTCTTGGCCTATATCTGTCTTGTCTCGTCCTAATTTATTGAAAATTATTTTTATACAATTTTTTTTTATCTCTGGCGATGGTCTGTCGGAGTCGAGTTGGGAAATTTATTTGAGCAGGACTGTGAATTGTAGTAGTTGTCTCGTGCTCAACGGTTTTATTATTATTGTGTGAATTGTATGGAATTATGCGCCATGTTGGAGAACTTACCCTTGTTTATATGGGACCAATTAGAATTGACAGTAGAATTTCGTCGTGGACATATGGAGTACATGGTCGGAGAATGCATGAAGATTGAGGGTAATTGCTGGATGGATGGAGTAATGAGAGTAGAAGAGGATTTCCGGGACGACTGTGATGTATGATAGGGCATTGGATGATGTATGATTCTGGGTAATGATTGGATGAGAAGGGTATGCTTGTTGTGATTGAGGACGTAGGAATGATTGGGTATGAGTGGATTACTTCCTCCTTCAGGGATACTTGATTGTAGTGGGCTCCGATTGGTGGAAACATTTCGACACCTGTCCACCTTCATTTATGAGTAGTCTGGTCAATTTATTTTTTTGATCCTATGTATTTTAATCCCTAAGTAAAATTTACTAGGTAAATTTTTTCAAGTGAGGGGGGATTTTGTAACGTTTTATTTTTAACTCAGGCAGCGGTTTGTTTACTTTTGGTTGGCGAGTGTCATTTATGTCGTGTTTGTTGACATCGAATTTGAGGTTGGATCTCAGTGGTACCAATCGACGCTGAATAATAATTGGTGTATTCGAGAGCCGAATAAGTTGGCAATATTATTTCATAGTGACAGTCTGAAAGTTTGTGAGGGTCTGCGCCAGTCAGGGACATGAGGTCGTCCATTTTGGTCAACATTCGAAGGAGGAGCAGTTGGTTAGGCGTATTTTCGGAACTTAATAAGAATTGGTGATTTCTTCTTAGTTGGATATAGTTTCGAAAATCGAATTAGGAGTGAGGGTTACATTGGTTTGATTTGGGAAGATAACAGGTACCTTGCACTCGTCCCGAAAGAGGATCTAACGACCTTTCTGCAAATCTAAGAGTTGAACACGTGAACGATCTTGGCGACTTTGACAGAACATCGCTGTGTGCTTGAAGAATTATTTGGTGGAGGCACGACAAGATTTGGTTTCGAAGCAAACGTGTGCAGGACAACCCCGAACATCAGGGGTTTTTGTAACATCAGGAGTTTTTGTGTGCCAGCACGATTTTTATATCAAGAGGAATAGAAGGATTTTTGTGGCAGTCCGAAGTTTATGGTGGCAGGAGTTTTTGAGGCCAGCACGATTTTTATGTCAGGAAGAGTAGTACTGAGGCATTCGAGTATATACAAGGTGGTCCATAAGTAACGTTGTGAGACAGCCAACGCAGTGTTGCAGGTCCCGAGTATATACAAGGTGGTCAGGAAGCAGCGCTGTGGGACATTCAGTCGAGGGTTGCAGACTACGAGCACAGAGAGAAAGAGGACAGTATTGCGAGACCATCGACGCAGTACTACGTTCAGGAATAAGGATAATCAGCACGCAAGTTATAGAAAACATATCTCGAAACAACTTATACCTACTATATATATAACTTGAACATATATTGTTATCAATTATCTAGGTTATTGTTATTGGAAAGCGGAAATTGGGACAAGATTTGTAGTAATCGTATATGATCATAGAGGAGAAACGTGAATGCGCCTGAGCTCAAGCGACGCGTATTTGAATCCAAGAATAATATCTACGTACAATTTCCGCCACCCTTATTCAGGGTTTCATGATAGTTAAATTTTGCTGGATCTAAAGACCTGGGTTGTATGCTATTAGAATAAACTGTTTGTTATTAGCGTGAATATTCTTTTGGTGAATTTAGGAATTAGTACATTACGCAGGGGTATCTGGGAGACTTAAATTTACCTGGCGCCCATTTACTAGGTTCCCTTTTTAGGAATCCACTCCCATCTCCACTGGAGCTAGACCGCGGATCCCTGAGTTCTAGTAGCTCCGATCTTAACCACTGCGACTTGGGAACAGTCACATGTCGTTATAAGTATTTATGTTTTCAAAAATAAATCATCCTTTGTATTGAATTGTGATGTCCATACGTATAATACAAGGGCGAAAGATAATTTCACGGTACCCTTTAGCAGACTAGATATTGGGAGGTGGTCCCCGGAAGCCCTGGGGAGAAAGTTTTTGATAAAATGCTAAAGCCGCTCGCAAAAATTGCAGTAGTTATAAACAATTGAGAAAAAAAAATGGGGGTAGGGTTTTTCTCCAGTATCTCAAAAACTATTTGAGATAATTTATTAATTATTAAATTTGATAAAAGATCCGGAAAGAAGAGGAAATCTCCTAAACAAAAGTTCCAACTCCTGGAACTGTAGGACTAATATTTATAATTTTCACAGGGGGTTGAAAATACGCCTGGAAACGGATACTCCGGTTTGCGCAAGCCTCTCCTCTTCGGACCTTTAATGAATCATTATTTATCTTGGTCTTTGATATTGAAAACAATCGACTATTATTTAAATTTTCATTGCTTATTTAATAAACAATTTGTTATGAACAAATCCCCAAACTGCGACTGTGGCACAGTCAAACAAACAGTTCGTCACATCGTTAGTGAATGTCCCAAAAGAGCATATGGTGGACCCTTTGATGATTTCCTGAAGGCAACGAATAGTGCAATTAAATATATCAAAAATCTTGATGTTTGCTTGTAAATTAATTGTAGTATGTATTATTATGGTTTGTATTATTTTTTTATTGATGTTATTATTAATATTATTTTACTATGTAAATTTCAACATGTGCCATACCATACGATAAATAAATAAATAATTTGTATATTTTCTTTTTCTATTTAAAAAACAAAAACAACCCTGTATTATTTCAAAAAAAAATATTTATATTTTTTATTGAACTTTCAATTCCATTAAATTAAAAAAAATCATAATTGTTTCTGTTTTTTTAAAACCTAAAAGAGTGGTCAAGACAAGACCCAATCCCTTTGTACCATGACCAATTGGTTATGATTAAAAGTTGGTCTTGACATTCTTGACCACTCTGTTTTGGTTACTTGTTTAAAATTACCTGGTGTTTAGTTGCCATCTGTCAAAAAAGCTCTCGATATGAAAGCTGCCAAAATAGCGGACTATTCAGAATGAAACCCAGTACCTACTAAGTATTACCGAAAAACATGAAATATATATCTTTTGAATGCTGATTCTTAAATTAATCGTCCTCGAAGCACTTAGCTAGAGTGAGAGGTAATGGACCACATGAATTTTTGTGGCCAGAAGTGAAAGAAATGGATGTGGATGATGTGCCATACAAGTGTCGAAACCATCGATCTTCTGCGTCAACCAGGCCGAGTGATTTCTCGAAACGGCGCTAAAAATTGGCCGGCGAGATCATGTGATTTAACACCTTAAAGGTAGACGCTCACTTAGGCAAACCGTCGCGAACGGAAGCGCGGTGAGGAGAATAGTCATTTCGCCGAGGACCGCGCATTGGGACGAAGCGTCAGGTCACGTATCGAAAGGAATTGAGAGTCCATTTGAATCTTTTCAGTATCATTTGAATATTTCATATCGTGCGGTCAAGATGAGCAGCTCTTCCTCTGATGACGATCTGTTTGTTTTGGGTTTAATAGCCAGTATGAACAAAGAAGTAGATGCCAATAAAAATTGGTACAAGCACTGACGTGAAGTCAGAAGCTTTTGCGCGTATGTTCTATTGTCCATTCTTCTGTATTGGACACCCTTAATCGAATTTACCATGGTAAATTATGTTGTCCATTCTCCTGTATTGGACACTCTTAATTCGAATTTACCATGGTAAATTCGAATTAAGTGTCCAATACAGGAGAATGGACAACATAATTTACCATGGTAAATTCGATTAAGGGTGTCCAATACAGAAGAATGGACAATAGAACATACACGCAAAAGCTTCTGACTTCACGTCAGTGCTTGAACCAATTTTATTTTTCGTGATTTTGTTTCAATTTTCTAGGGATGCGGTTCTTAAAATTTTTTTTTTCATCATTTTTTTCAAATTTTCTAGGGGTACGGTTCTTACAAAATTTTAAACACGTCTTTATGTTGATTTTCTACTACTAGTTACCAAGCTTCAATTCAATCGAATATTTATTTTTTGAGTTATCAAGGAAATAATATTCCAGGTGGATATAACTCGGGAACCGTTTAACCGATTATGCCCAAAAACGAACTCAACTCTCCCTTTCGGATACGCAACCTACCCTGAAAATTGCAAGTCCCTATCTCCTTTCGTTCAAAAGTTATCGAGGCAACGGTCACCCATCTACTGAACTAACACAAGAATGCTCGAATCTCCAAGAATATTTAACCGATCGTATTAAAACTTGAAACTTGGCAGTGGAGTTAGGATATGAACGCTCTCGCAAAATTTCAGCAATTTCAAACGAACAGTTACTGATATATAGAATTTTTTTTTTAATTTTCAATGATTTATTCAAAATTTTCTACAAATGCTATCTTCACCAAATTTCGCAAACATTTTCGCGTTGGCATTCTACAAATAATAACCATGTTTGAATCCAATCGGTTCAGTATTTTTCGAGTTAATGAGGAACAAAAACCACCAAATTTCAGAAAATTTCAGATGGCTAACACTCTAAAACCGTTTGGCCGATTATGCCTATAAACAAACTCAAATGTCGCATTCAGATGCATAACCTAACCTGAAATTTAAGGCCACTATCTCTTTCCGTTCTCAGGTTATCGTGACAACAAAAATATTTTTTAATAATTTTCTAGCGATACGATGCTCACAAAATTTCACAAACGTGCTTAGGTTTATATTCTACAACTATTCACCAAGTTTCAATTCGATCAGATCTATATTGGTTGAAAACATAATTATTACTCGGAAACCACTGGGCCGATTATGCCCATTAACGAACTTGTCCGTCGTATTGAGATGCGCCACCTACCCTGAAAATTTCAAGCCGCTAGCTCTTTCCGTTCTCAAGTTATCGTGGCATCGGCCAGACGGCCGGACTGAATCAAATTTGACCTCGAATTCTTCATTGGAAAGCTACAGACATTTGGGCAAAATGATAACGCGATGTTCCCCACAACATACGCGCAAAAATGCGGGTCAGAAACATAAATCAATGGAGGGAAACGTACGGTGAATTTCATCACTTGTTTTCCGACTTCAGACAAAAGAAAAAGAAATATTTTAAATACTACAGAAAACATTTCCTACTGAATACTACCACTGACTGACAATAGAACACAGATCAAGAATGCAATTTTGACCCTTCTCTTCGCCTGAGACCGCGCACTTGGGAGAGGCCTCAGGAGAAACGACTCCTAGTATAGTTGCTTCGGAGATCATTCGCGCGTCTACCGCCGCCTCTTCTCTTCGCTTCGTCTAAGTGAGCGGCTCTCCATTGAGTTCAATGTAAACTAGTGACCGACCGAAAGTTCGGTTTCGGTTTCGGCCAGTTTCGGCCAAGAAATCTAGTTTCGGCCTTAGTTTCGGTTTCGGCCCAAAATGGCCGAAATTTTCGGCCGGGCCGAAACTTGAATGTTCGAGAATTATCCTGGTCGTTTGGCCAGGAGTTATAAGTAGGTATACATAATTGTCGTACGAGTTATTGTGATCTATCTTTGTTAAGACTGAGAATTCATGAGATTTCACTTTAATGATTATTAATTAGATTACATAGGGCGATTCCAAATAAGACGTGAAACGTGGAGTATGACTCATTGGCTGTTGTTTAATCCATATTTATTAATTTAATTAATTATTAATTAATTTGCGAATAAAATTGTAAAAAATACAGTAGATTTCAGTATGAAATATAAAGTTTTGGTTTCGGTTTCGGTTTCGGCCGAAACTGAGACCCTGGCCGAAAGTTCGGTTTCGGTTTCGGCTGAAATACCAGTTTCGGTCGGACACTAATGTAAACTTCTTGGGCGAAAGGCGACGCGCCTCTTCCGTTCGCGATGCTTCGCCTAAGTGAGCGTCTACCTCTAGACTATTTTCCTTAATATTACGTAATTGGATTATGCTGATACTCTTCATTCAATTCAAGAACTTAAAGAGAATATTAATGCCGTTATCGACGAAATAGTGTAACGTGCGAAATTGTAATCAATAATTTCATTAAAAGAGTCATCCAAACGTTGCCGTTAAGGCTATTCGGCTGATATTATTTTCCATTATTATCGACAAACCTTCCTCTATTCTATTAAACAAATATTAGAGTATTTCGCAAGAAACCCCGTTTTCGTATAAATCAATAGGAAACCTCTAATTGTTCTTCTGTTCTTCATTTCACAAATACTTTTGTATGAGTAGTAAAATACCTATACTACAACATGGAATACAATATCAATTGTGTAAAATGCTTGTTACAACATGCAAAGTGTTATGGTGATCTGAATAATTAATGAATTATTATACTACAGGATTACTGGCAACTGTAACTGTCTGTCTTTCTGTTACGGCGAAGAGAATGGCAGGAAGGAATTGTTTGGTGAAAAATTTGGAAGCTGTCGAAACTTTAGGATCCACCTCCGTCATTTGTTCAGACAAGACTGGAACTCTAACGCAGAACAAAATGACAGTGTGTCATTTTTGGTGCGATAACCTAACAAACAATGCCGATATCAGTGTGCAACAAAACGCTGCTCAAACCTACAAGAACAGTGAAGGTACGATATTATCATAAATACAGTTAAAACTAAGTTTCGATTGAATCATTATTAAAAGGTTTCATTCTGGGTTTTCTCTCCCAAACTCTGAAAAATATCTATAAAATAAAAATTAATTATTTTCTGATTTGCTTCTGTGTAAGAAACACAAGATATTTGTCAGAAGCAATCAATTGAACAATGTTGCCTAACGAACAACAACGAAACAACATCAACGAAGGAACAACTATATCGTAACGTTTCGGAGTCTATATCAGACTGTTTCGTCAGACACTTAACGAAAATCTTCAGAATTAATTTGTTGATAGTTATTCTGAAATTCGAGAATTGTCACGATTCTTGAACTCCATTGCTTTTTTCAGATTACATCATTCTAAATAATCTAAATTCATAACAATTAATTCTCCTTGTACATTGCAATCGATGACATGGACATGGAGTTTTTCTGTTCTTCGTCTTCTATCTTCTTCTTCTTCTTACGACACAATATACCTAATAGTCCTAGCTCAATGTGAAAAATCAAAATAATTCATTCCTACCGCTTCCATAAAATGTATTATCCACCTAAATAGACTAAGTAACGGAGAAAATTTAAATCTAATTATTCATTGATTAAATTACCCGTATGTTTTTCTGTATTATTTTGGAATCCGGATTCAACGTATGTTCTTCTGCTAATAAATGATTCTAATAATTCGAATTAATTTCGTTGTGTTGGCAGCTGTGAAGGTACCTATCCTTAATTATTGTTGCAATATTTCTACTTTCCTTTCCTATACATATATAATTTATCAAAACCACTGCAATTCAACTGATAAGTACCGGATTTATCTTTTTTATTGCTTATTAATTTATGATTATTTATGAGTTTTGCCAGGCTATTGTTTGTCCGAAATGAAATATTTACCTGTTGGTTTTGAAGTAGGTACCTAACCTATTCATTTGGTGACTCAGTTAGCAAAAATATTTTAAGCTGTTGAATTTTAT
Source organism: Halyzia sedecimguttata (assembly GCA_937662695.2). Lineage (NCBI taxonomy): Eukaryota > Metazoa > Arthropoda > Insecta > Coleoptera > Coccinellidae > Halyzia > Halyzia sedecimguttata. The sequence goes on from OW569418.2 coordinate 14,462,652, forward strand.
GTTCGTCCTGAATTGATGGAGCTACTAAACTAATTATTTTTCTAAATTGTGCTTTTTGCAAAATTTTTTAATTAACTCGGGATCATATCATACTGGCATGGAGTATGGCAGTTTTTCAGAGAGTCTTGTTTGATAGAGTATTCAATATAGTTTATAAGCCTAAATTTGATTTTGAAAAAATGTATGTGCAGGATTTTTTACTTTAGATGTAACATAAAAAATATAATGTCTCCAGTCTGGACCTGCACTATTGATTATTAAATATGGAATGTATGTTGATTCACACTGATTTATTGTGATATCACGTGATTGGTCGACACTTTGGACCATAATATATTTAATTCTTAGCATTCTAACCTGTTTGTATAAGGTCTACTATGACCGTGGTGGTCAACTTATTTATTTTTGTTGTTTCCTTTTCCTTGTTTTTCTTGATCTTCTCCTTCCTTTTTCCTCTTCTTTTTCTCCTTAGATTAGATTCAAACATTCTTAAAAAACATCAGATTTGTATCAGTACTTATTTCAGGAACCTTATATTTTGAATTAATTTGATTTCACAATATTTACAGCATTCAATCTATTAATGAGATGTGCGACTCTCTGTAATAGAGCAGAATTCGTTAATGGACAAGATGGAGAACCAATTGCTTCAAGAACGGTACGTGGTGACGCATCAGAGGAAGCGATACTGAAGTTTGTTGAACTTACGCATATTCACGGCTCTCCGGCAGACTTCAGAAAGAAGCACCCAAAGCTGTTGGAAGTTCCATTCAGTTCAACCACAAAATATCAGGTATGCTGACATTATGTTAAACATATTGAAAATGTTGCCCGTAAGGTCAGGAGGGTCTCTTTCAAAACCAGGTCTGACCGGTCCAAGTCCAAGCGATGATTATTCAGAACTTCAGATGTTCGAAGCCCGCTACAGGGCCCTTGAGAAGGGCTATCATCTCCCATAGATATATATTTTACTTTATATTGTATAAAAGAATGACAGTAGGGTATAAAAGTAGGACAGTAGGGAACCCTGGATGGGAATTTCCAGGTTTCTCACTGTCTATACGTTATGACATAGATTTGCACCTCCTTGAGGTTCATTTTCACACGCTCTTGAGAAGAAATGTAGACAGCTAGTGTCCCTGTGAGATAGATGGCTCATGTCCCAGGGTCACAGATATCCTCAGTTCTGGACCACATAATCCAATACCTGCACCTTTATCTGATTTTGATCCATCCGTATACCAATTGGATGACTTTATGTCCAATGGATTAACGAGGTCCACCGCACTCAGACGGTCTCTTATGGCTGTTGCGAAGGGTGTGTCGAATGCGAATATGGTTGGCATAGCATCCGAGGGCTTTGCCAAGAGGTTTGAGTCCTATTGGTCCAGTTACATCATACGTCCTACTCAGGTACGAGGTAGAAGTTTCCCACTAGGAGAAATTCCTATTGCATCCAGCAGGCTGCATCACACAAGGTAGCACCCCCAGTTATATTTTCCCTAGTGGCCGACTCTGCGCCAACAAGCTTTTTGGTCCCAACATCTTCTTGTTTACAAAATCTGATTAGCAACATATAGAAGTTCATTTCCTCTGTATGTCTCCTTTCGGGATATTGTGAGGCTTATGCTATACCGGCTAATAAACAATGTCCTAATACAAAAATCATATCAACCATTTCATTTTCAGTGGAATACATTAACACGAGTGAAGTATTTTTTATTGAAATTGAATTCTCAGAATACCAGACAAAATACAGAGATGTTTCTGTAATAAATCTCGATTGATAACGAATATTATGCCTGATTACAGGCAGGGGTGAGAACACGCAGTGTCTATAGGTTTATGTACATTTTCTTGCTGGCCTCTTATATCAGGCTCTAGAGTTACCTTTGGTTTTCTATATTCTGTGTGCCTTGAGTGATTTTTGTTTTGAATTGTTTCCTCTTTGGTATTTGTTTTATATGTGATCCAGGTATTTACCTAGATCCTTCCTTTTAGTGTTTTGTTAATTCACTTGGAGATGTATCCTTCCTGCCCTACGTGTAAACGAACCCTCCGAATACTACATCTTGGACAGTTGCAGTAGAAATGCTGATACCAAAGCGAACTACTCCATTAGAGCAACCAGATAGTAGATAGTCATCTGGTGAATTCGATTGCTCAGGGTGTAGATGGCGATCAGCCCAGCACATAGTGTTGGATAGCAGAAACTTTCTTAGGAGAAAATATTCGGCATTCAATTCTCCTTTCTATCCTGATAAAATATACAGGCTGTTCCATAAGGAAAATGGGGAAATTTCACTTTGAAATTGCCCACATTTGATATTCAATTTTAGACAGTCTGTATAGTCCAGATTGTGATAGATTTGATCTCCTGACTCGCAGAAAATTAATCACATAATTCAAAATCTCTTGATGAAACAATCACCGATGGAATAACCTCACAAAAACATCTTCGAAGACAACTTACTTACAACTTACCGTTTGAAAATCACGATCGAAAATAGAATTCCACAGAATTTCTGGGGATTCTGCCTGGAAAATCAATCAAGTTGTCCAAAGTATGCGTGCCCAATGACAAACGATGCACTTCATGCACTTCATCAAGCTGAACCATCACACAGAGCCATGTTTCATGTTTCTGTCATGGTTTGAATTTTCTTATAGGTATAATACCACTAGAGATAAAATTTTGCAGACAAAATTTTTCGATTGTTGTATGAGAGTTTGCTGCTTGCCAATTTGGCGAATGATATTTGCATAAATGTCATGAAACAATTATGCTTTGGCAGTTTCCTCGTAAATAAAAAATTGTTAATAAAGAAAATATTTTATAAAGAATTATTTCACATACTATTACGTTAACTTGAAAATATGACACGTACAGACTGAGGTGAATCTTTTTTTAATTCAAGTACAACTTTTCACAACACAAATTTTACCCATTATTGTACTATTTTTTCTCATTACAACAGTTATTAAAGGTTATATTTATATGGTTTAGTCGTTATGAGCTACCAGTGAGATTACCTAATCATTTTAGCTCGCATCTCAGCTCAATGAAGTACATAAATATATTTCTTTCAGATAAGTATCCATGAATTGGAAGGCAGATGCCTCATTGTCATGAAGGGTGCCCCAGAACGCATATTGGCAAGGTGCTCCAAGATCTTCATCGAAGGAACAACGAAAGAAATGACGGAGGAATACAGAATCAAATGTGATGCAGCCTGCGTTCAGTTAGCAGAGAAAGGAGAGAGAGTCCTCGGCTTCTGTGATCTCCTACTAGACGAACAATATAATAAAGATTTCAAATTCTGTGCCGAACCTCCAAACTTTCCCAGAAAAAACCTGCGTTTTGTCGGATTCATGGCGCTCATAGATCCTCCAAGGCCACAAGTACCAGATGCTGTCGACAGATGTCGGATGGCTGGAATAAGAGTAGTGATGGTTACCGGCGATCATCCTGTAATAATTAGAAATATTTAATTGATATTTTTTACCAATCCATAAATAAAAAAATAGAGAAGAGCACTGACGTGAAGTCAGGAGCGTTTGCGCGCATCTTCTATTGTCTATTGACGCCTCACACACCGTCACGAAATACTGCATGAATATTCAAGCCGTGTTTTGAGCGTATGATCTGGGGATCATCATCATTTTGCCCAAATGTCTGTAATTTTCGAATTTTTTGCCGAAAATAGTCTCAAACATTTGGGTTTGATTCCCGGATGAAGAATTCGATGTCAAATTTGATTCTGTCGGTCCAGCCGTTGCCACGATAACTTGAAAACGGAAATAGATAGCGCCTTGAAATTGGCGCGTCCCAATACGACAGACAAGTTCGTTAATGGGTGTAATCAAACCAACAGTTTCCTAGTAACAATTATGTTTTCAACCAGTACAGATCCGATCGATTTAAAACTTGGTGAGTAGTTATAGAATACAGATTCAAGGACGTGTGTGCAATTTTGTTCAAATCGTATCACTAGAAAATCTAAAAAAAAAAGATTAAAAACTATTTTTCATCTCACGATAACTTAAGAACGGAAAGAGATAGCGACTTGTAATTTGCAGGGTAGGTTGAGCATCCGAATGCAACATTTTAATTGGTTAATAGGCATACTCGGCCAAACAGTACTGGAGTTATACCTATCTGAAATTTTATTTTATTTCCCCTCAACTCAAAAAATATGAAATCAATCCAATTCAAACATTGAAATTAGTTGTAGAATGCTAACGTGCAAATTCTACAAAATTTCGTGTCGAATTACCAGAAAACTTTTGAAAAATCATTGAAAATCTTTGAAAAAATTTCTATATCTCAGTAACTATCCGTCTGATATCGCGTAAATTATGCGGGAGGCTTCTAAACCTGACTTTACAGCTAAGTTCCGAATTTGAACACGATCGGATTCTATGTAAATTGTTGGAGATCTGAGCAGCATTGAGTCAGTTCAGTAGCTGGATGGGAGACCGTTTCCGCGATAACAGTTATGTTAATTGTTGGGTATAATCGGCAAAACCGTCTTTTGAGAGTTATACCCATCTGGACTATTTTTTCCTCGATAACTCAAAAAATATAGATCCATTCGAATTGAAACTTGGTAAGTGGTTGTAGAATACCGACGCGAAGAAGTGAAGATTTGTGGGAATCGTATTACTAGAAAATTTTAAAAAATTATTAAAAAATATTATTTATCAATCTATTACTTGAGAACGGAAAGACGTGCTTCCTAATGCGGCATTCGAGTTCGTTAAAAGGTACAAGCGGCCAAACGGTTTTGGAGTTATATCAATCTGAAATTTAGTTGTTATTTCCTCAATGACTCAAAAAATAGGATGAAGATTCAATTCGATTAAGAGTGTCCAATAGAGGTGAATAAAAAGAACATGCGCGCAAAAGCTCCTGACTTCAAGTCGGTGCTTGAACCAGTTTTATTGTTAACACGCGATAAAATGCATTGGACGTCAATTGAATTCAAATTTAAAAACAAATAAAATAGTGAACTTATTGACCGGGGATTGTTTAACCCCTCAAAAACAGTCATTATACAGTTCACACTCAAAAGGAATTTGGAGGGAATTAAAGCCCCCAAACTCATGGGTGTGCAACTAATCCTGGCTGATGAGGTACGCTAACTGGGCGTTATGCTTGATACCAAGCTAACCTGGAGCACACAACTCTCAGCAGCAGATGCCAATGGAAAGGAAACCCTCATTATTGCTCGCAGGGCAATTGGCAAAATATGGGGTTTGAGCCCGGGAATGATTAGGTGCCATTACACTGCTATAGTTAGGTCCTCCCTCACATATGCTAGTGCTGCGTGGTGGATAACAATGAACCATAGCAGGGCCGTCAAATACCTGGAGAAAGTTCAGAGACTTGCCTTGCTTTGTATTAGTGGAGCAATGAAGAATACTCCAACTGCGGCTATGGGGGTTCTCGCGGGACTCCCTACTCTTCATCTTCTGGTGAGGGTCGAACCGAGGCTGCTGCTAAACGGTGTCTGGAGACAACGGTCATACGAACACGCTGGGATTGGGGGACTTATTCCTCCAAGCTGAAGCTGAAGCCCCCCGCGGAGGGTTCTAAATGACCGCATGGTGAATTAACATAGTTCGTGGACGGTTCAGTGATGGGCCAACGCTCTGGAGCTGGAGTGTATGGGGCGGCACCCATGTGAGCCTTTCGATGTAACTTGGGCAATACACCACTATATTCTAGGCTAGGTGGTAGCCATCACGACGTGCCATTTGGAGAATTAACTGCCGGCTTGTGCTGGAATGCCAACGGCTCCTGGAAACCTTGGCTGCCACCTATTTGAGCTCGGGTAGGTGATGGGGACGCGGGGGTTGAAGGGAATGAAAGAGCTGACGCACTCGCTAGAGAGGGTTCGGCGATCGCTCTCTTCAGGCCAGAGCCGGGAGTAGGGGTGACCAAATTGGCTGTGAAGGTGTCATTAAAAAATGGATCCTTGCACGGCACTGGAACGAAACTTCGTGCCAGCAGCATAGTAACTAAAAGATGGGGCAGCCCTGCCCCTCACTAACTAAAGAAGTCCTACCACTGAGTAGGAGTAAGCTCAGGGCAGTAACTGGCCTACTAACATACTGTGACAACATACTGTGAAGCTTATTAGCTGATCTAAATTTCTCACAGGATCAACACTTCATTAGAACATCCCTATATTATATTATATCTGAGTTCTGAAGGCCGGACGAAATCCGCCCGTCACTGCAACAAATCGGTCTATTGTGGCTCAAGCCTTTTGATAAGGGAGATGAGTCTGGTTGGTGAAAACTTGTGGGAACAAGGGGTGGTGGCAGCGGAGCCCTCTGTGTCCCAACAGGGGCCCTCAAGCGGTCCCGGAGATGGTCCAATTGTCTCTGCTGGGAACGACGACTCGGTAGGGCCACTCTGTGTAGGTTTTGGTTATAGATACGTCAGACCGCATGCTCATTATCTCATTGGCTTCCAATTCAGCCTGCAGAGAGCCACGCACGCTGATCGTATCAGGCTCAGCCATATGCAGACATCTGTATGTCGCCATCCAGAACACGCTCCAGATCACAAAGGTGAAGAGGGGCGAGGTCCTCTAGGCCTTCCATGGCTCCGGTGAGGTTGGAGCGGAAGGCCCCAGTCCCCATCAAACACGTAGATCTCTGAATTTTAACAATCTTGAGCGGAGACTGCACCCTTACAGTGCACTCCCACCAAATAATACTGTTGTAAGTGATTTTTGGTCTCACCACTATCACGTACAACCAATGCAGTTGTTTCGGAGCCAGTCCCCACCTCTTTCCGCAAGTCCGCTGGCAGGCCCATATAGATTGCCTAGCCTAGTGGATCACCCTTTCTAGGTTTGAATTCCAGTTCAGCTTTCTATCCAGAATGACACCCAGATATCTAGCCTCACCCGCAAAAGGGATGTGAACTAAATTAATTTTAAGAGAATCCCTATTAAGTTTCCTCTTCCTAATGAATGGTACGATCAAGGTCTAACGAGGGTTCACATTTAATTATTCCCCCTCACACCAGGCTTGTGTTATTGTTAGGCTCTTGACCAGGACTGAGTCATTCCGGCACGTGGCCACAATTACTATGTCGTCGGTGTACTCTTGGACGCCGTGCCTATTATGGCCAGTAGATCGTCCACCAGGAGAGACCGCAGCAAAGGGGAGAACACTGCTCCCTGTGGGCGGCACCTCCTGGCCACGAATCCCACAACATACCCACACAGGGATGTGAAGATGATTCTGTTAATCAACATGGATCTTATACATTCTGCAATGAGATCTGGTCCTCTTCAGGCCCAAGCCGCTCCACAGAGCGACCTCATGAGTGGTGCATTAAAAGTGCCCTCAATGTGCTGGAAGGCCACCAGAGCACTCCTTGTGGTTCAAAAAATGCTTTAGCCATCCCACCAGGTTGCTCAGGGTCAGGTTAGTTGATTTACCACTATGGAAGGCGTACTAGTGCATCTTAGGATTCAGTGATGAACACTGCCCCTGTCGTAGCGATCTAGTATATTCTCGAGGGTTTTCAGAACGAAAGACGTGAGACTTATCGGTCTGTAGGGATGTACACAACACCTTAAGCCATCTTGTCGGCTCAAGGTTCCAGGAAACACTGGCTCTAAAAAGCTTAATCAGGTGCAGGAGGAGGTCATCTTCCCCCTGCGGAAGCAGAGCAGGAAAGATGCGATCCTCCCCGGGAGCCTTGAAAGGTTTGTGCGAACGAACCACCCATCTCAAGATCCCAGATTTGATAAACAGTTTAGCAGTTCTCCAGTCTTCCCGCACGGCCTACAGTGCCGCTCCTGGGAAACCTCTAGGGCGAACCACTATCCGATTCATTAAGTAGGCGATAATCTGTTAAGTCTGTCTTCGTAAGGATATGTATGTCTCTTGTCGTGAGTCCGTAAGAAGGCCTTCGGATCTAGATATATATCCCAGCCCTCCGGTTGATTATCTGGAGAGAATCATGTGAAGTGTGGCACTCTCCGGGGTAGAATTGACATCCCCGCAGAACCACCTCCAGTAATCCCTCTTTGTCCTTCTTATTTGTTTGTTGTAGTTTGCTAGAGTATTTCTATAAATATCCCAGATGCCGGATACCTTAGCTCAGTTGAATAATCTTCGAACTGAGACCATCATTTCGACGTCTTTCATTGTGAATCCTTCTTGCCGGTCTACACAGGTGCTGGTTTTCCACTCGCAGGTTATTTGTCATTGCCAGTGGTTTTCGCCGCTGGTAGTATAGGCCAATAAAACAGCTGTCCTGCTTTGCTAATGAACTTAGAAATACCAGTAAAGTAAAATTTCTGGAGAATGTACGGAAAATTATAAGTGAAAAATGATCATTGTTTCGCGAAAAATCCGCGCTTTGAGATAATTTCTCAATATCCAAAATTTACAGCGAGTAGAGCGAGTAAATTGGACTAGTGTAAACGCAGCATTACATTGTAATCCATTATTTCTATATTTAATATTCAACATTTTAACTTGGTTTAAAACAATGTAATACTAGACTCCAAATTACAGATTACCGCGAAAGCTATTGCCAAAGATGTCGGTATCATCAAAAGCAAAAATTCATTAGATGTTGCTAATGTTGGAGTCGTAGAAACCATTCCCCCACAGTTGGATAAGGATACAGCCATAGTTATTCATGGTTCAGCACTCAGAGATATGACGAATCAAGAATTGGATCATATACTACGTAATTTCAAGGAAATTGTATTCGCCAGAACTTCACCCACACAAAAGCTGCAGATTGTTGAGGGTTTTCAGAGATTGAAAAAAATTGGTGAGTTTGTACCATCAAATAATTTGGATCCATCCAAATCATCATGATGAATATTCGGAACGTTATATCCATCGGCGTAGGGAGGTAGAGGCATTGTCAGGCATGCCCCCTGCCAGAATGATCGGTGCTCATCCACCCCAAATACTGAAATCGTCAACGAGCTCCATTTTCTCCTTCGAGAGATACTATACTTTTTTCTACATTTTAAGACTCTAGAATATCTTCTCATAGATCTTTGCGATGAAATGTTTTGGTTTCAGCATTACAAGAGAATACTTAAAATATTTAATTAATATTATTACAATACAACTACAAGAGAATACTTAAAATATTTAATTAATATTATTACAGATACTTTGGTATCGATAAGTCATACACATACATCGCAAAATACATCGTCAAATATTTTATACTTGATTCAGAATAACAGACATAATCTTATTTTTAAGAATTCTTAACAGCTTTTTTGGTTAAAATGATGATCGTACATAAGCAGTGTTAGCATCTTGGTCATGAACTTTGTTTAGCGCCTTCGCGTGTGAAAACCCTCATTTAACGGCTTGTGGATTTATCACTACGCCACAGGCGCTAACCGCTTCCTTTATGACCAAGATCATAAATAAGGATTAGGAAGTAAGTGACCTTATTCTTCTCCATGCGAGTCGTCAATACATTCCGAGTTTTTTTCACTTTCAGTGGCAGTCACTGGTGATGGTGTTAACGATGCCCCAGCTCTCAAGAAAGCTGACATCGGTATTGCAATGGGTATCAGCGGATCAGAGGTGTCCAAACAATCGGCTGACATGATACTCCTCGATGACAACTTTGCTTCGATAATCACTGGGGTTGAAGAAGGTCGCCGAATATTCGACAATTTAAAGAAGTCCATTGCGTACACGTTGGCTTCAAACGTTCCCGAGATTCTACCATTCTTAGCATTCGTCATACTCAACATTCCACTTCCATTAGGTGAGTTTTCGAACTTCTTTCACTATCTTAAACCTATTCGACAAAATAGTTCACTCTCGCCCCTCTTTTAATTTTACCTTGATTTCACCCTGAATACTATCAGCCTTATATAATTGGAGGTCACCATCAAGTAACCCAGAGCTGTAGGTGGAGTCCTGTGGAATCTAGTCATGGATGGACTTCTGGAAAGGCTTTCGGTGAACATTTTCAATGTCCAGGCATATGCTGATGACATAGTGATAACTGTTAGAGGCAAGCATACAGACATACTAAGTAGCCGAATGCTACTGAGTAGCTGCCTTCAGTATAACCGAAAAGTGGTTCAAGGAAGATTGGCTTAACGTCAATCCCTCTAAAACCACCTTGAAACCCTTCACTAGAAGGAGGAATCTGAATCTCGGAGCTCCGGTCCTTAACGGCCAGACTCTGAAATTCTCCAGTAAGTGCAAACATCTAGGAGTAAATACTAGATGGTAAAATCAACTGGAGGAAACACATACTCAAAATTATTTCCAAAGCCACATCTGTTATTTGGGCCTGCAAAGGCTATTCGGGAAGACATGAGGGCTGAAACCGGAAATGGCAATGTGTTTATACACAGCAGTAGTATGCCCAATTATCACCTACGCATCCTTAGCAAGGTGGACAAATACCGATGAGACCGCCATACGCAGTCGGTTGCAAAAACTGCAATAGCTTTCCTGTGTTGGTGTCATAAGAGCTAGCACCGCCCACAGCAAAGCTTGGGGTCATACTTAATCTGCCTCCCTTGCACGTACATATAAAGAAATGTAGCCGCTGATGTAATGATAACCATATTAAATTTCGACACACCCTTTGCAGTTGTCATAAGAGCCCGTATGAGCGCGGTGGACCTCGTGTATCATTTGGACAAAAGTGATCCATTTGGTATACGGATAGATCAAAATTAGATATTGGTGCAAGTATTGGATAAATGATCCCAAACTGAGGATCTCTGTGTCCCTGGGACATCAGCTCTCTATCTTACAGGCAGAGACACTAGCTGTCTAAATTTCTGCTCAAGAGTGTCTGATAAGGATCCTCAAGATGGCGCACATCTCTATTATAACGGATAGCCAGGCCTGGACCTGGAATCACCCATCCAAGCTTCGCTGCCCCGGGAATGCCGGAATACCATAAAGCAACTGGCTCCAGGCAATAAGGTGACTCTTCTATGGATGCCAGGGCACTGTGGTATTAAAAGAAATGAGAAGGCAGATGAACTTGCGAAAAGGGCCTCCAATATAATACCTGGACCCGAATACTTTTGTGGGCTTGGAAAAGACCACCACAGGACTGCGGACCAACAGCTAAATAATATAATAGTTATTTGGAGGAACACTCCAGGATTCCAAGATTCTCACTATCCTATAGCAGGAAGTTCATGCAGCTGCCATGATCTGCTTAGGGAATTATGGGACTGCTGACAGGGCACTGTGGGTACAAATACCAATTGTGCCGCATGGGCAAGTCAGCAGACGAAATATGCAAGCTTTGTGGATTGGAAAAGGAAACTGCCGAACACAGAGTTGGCAAATGCCCAGAGCTGACCAGCCCAAGAATTTTACATATGGATGAGCCAGTTCTAAAACCTCTCGACGTGACAAAAGCTTATCTCTGAGTTTTATACGAAATACTAGGAGCGGAATGCGTTGTCAAACATGTATGCCAAACGTTGCTTGGTTCAGAATATTCCCAAGTAGCACAATGTTATAAGCGAGCTGTAACAACTCCTAACGTAGTCGTATAGACGATGTAAATCAGTTACTTCTCACATAAATACTCAGTATCTGCTATACAACTTTGATGCGTTGATTATAACAACATTATTTTATAACGATATACAACTTATACTGAAATGTTGTGGTTGTAGTATACTACAATCTATATATGCCAAAATAATAACATCATTACGACGTTTATACAACTTCCATTACAGAATATATAATATACTGGTTATTTAAATGTAATTACACAGTTATTACATCAAATATTGTGCAGATTATATATCCTGTTGTTTTATATATTTCATGTATGTTTATCTTGCTTTGATTTTCAAAGAAATATAATTAAAATTAGATTTTAATAAAATGAATAGAAGTTGCAGGAAACAATACAATACAAGCATTCAACTTCTTTTTATAACCGTATTGAGTACAGAGTACAAGACATGCAATTATTAAGGGATAAGTGATTGAGACGGAAACAATAAGTAATGTTGATAATCGTTTTAAACTGTCTAGTTCAGGAAATGTTCTTAAGACTCCTTCCTCACTTCACATGTGGAATTTTAATCAAATCTCTCTTGGGTGCACGATGCTCCTTTCTGAACTTCTTACGATCTCCCGATGGAAAATATAAATACATCCCCTTTATCCAGGAAGTTGGAACTGACGTAAACAATATCTCATGGTCTTCGATCGTTTTTATAATTCTGAACATCCTTCAAAACATTGTACAGTGTTTTGAAGAAGTTAGTATTAGTAATATTATTAGTTATCTAGTGCAGTGCTCGTAGCTTGGCTTGATTAACAGCATAGGTACATAATATCTAGTGACCGACCGAAAGTTCGGTTTCGGTTTCGGCCAGTTTCGGCCAAGAAATCTAGTTTCGGCCTTAGTTTCGGTTTCGGCCCAAAATGGCCGAAACTAGAATGTCCGTGAATTATCCTGGTCGTTTGGCCAGGAGTTATAAGTAGGTATACGTAATTGTCGTACGAGTTATTGTGATCTATCTTTGTTAAGACTGAGAATTCACTTTAATGATTATTAATTAGATTACATAGGGTGATTCCAAATAAGACGTACAACTTGGAGTATGACACATTAGCTGTTGTTTAATCCATATTTATTTATAACCGAAAATCAACGGTTTTTGGAGTTTGGGTGATTTTCAAAAGATTTCTGAACTTTAGTACATATTTCGTAAATTTTTTCTACGTTGACCAAATTTGTTGATAATTTTGGTTTATTTTCATCAGAAAAGAATATGATATGTACGAAAAATGCAAAACTATGCTGTATAAGAGGTTGAAAAAGAATTAGTTTAATTTGAAATGTGGTATATGAATAAATGAAAAATCAATTTCTAATATCAATTTGTCTGCAACTTTCGAATTTCACATTTTTGTATACCAAAATTATTTTAAAAACTTGCCAAATTCCTTATTCATTCCCTAAAATATTTCGTTATATTGCTTAACTAGTTTCGTTTCAGCAGATTTTTTATAAGCAACCTTTTGAATGTCCGGCAATAGTGAATGTGTATCAAAATACAGCGTGAGTAAATTTCAGGCGGAAAATAACAACTGAAGACATCAGAAAGACGGCACGTGCTGGCCTATGGAATGGTGGAACATAATTTATGAATACATTTTCTAATGTAATTTCGAGCTTAGTTGCAACAAAAAAATATTGAATTCGTTATTTTCCTCTATTTGCTTCTTATATCCCCTTTCAAATCATACTAATTCTTTTTCAACAGAACCAGTACTCAAATATCTCAGAAACCGTTGATTTTTGGTCATCAATAAAAATGGCTCAGACCACAGCAAATGATCCATACTAACACCTCCTCTAAGGTTCACGTCTGATTTGGAATCACCCTGTTTACTTCGACTGAATATTTTGATAACTTGATAATACCAAAATAATAAATAAAGATCTCAAAAAAAATGTCTTTTTATTTTATTTAACACTCCTTAACTATTTGTATGTATATGCGAATAAAATTGTAAAAAATACAGTAGATTTCAGTATGAAATATAAAGTTTCGGTTTCGGTTTCGGTTTCGGCCGAAACTGAGACCCTGGCCGAAAGTTCGGTTTCGGTTTCGGTTTCGGCTGAAATACCAGTTTCGGTCGGACACTAATAATATCACATACATAACCTAACTCTATTTTCTATCATTCTATCGCACCTAAGATAGTAGAGTTCTCTTTCGCACCTGAGATAATAGAGCTCTTTTTATATACATTATATTGATGAATTTGTAAATATAATAGAATCAAGCGCACCAAAAAGGATTTTTCAGATAATAACTGGAGAAATATCATCTGAACATATATCTTATTGAATAGCGACGACGGAAAAGCGACAGGATTCTTAGTAGAGCATCCATAGAGGTAGAGGTTCGAGTCCCATCATGAAATTATTTCAGAAATTAAGTTGCAACTAATTATTAGGTATGTAAGTACAAAATTGAAATTTCTAAGTGTAATAGCTCATGCAAAGAAGTTGTCATCCTTCCATGGATTTAAAAAGACACGAAACGTTCAAATGAGGTATTTCTATTAATCAATATCATTTTCGAAGTTGTATAAACGTTATTATCTATGTTGTATCAACACATAATATATTCGGTTTTACATAAACCATTACAACCTAATACACAACTTACATCTATGTATATCAGTTGCTTAAGAGGTTGTAATTACAACAGTCGTATATGTAGTGAAATCATTCTCACTTTTGCCGTAGTAACCGTGCTACTGACGTTATAATGTAGGTACTAATTTGATACTGATTTACGTAGGCTATCGGTTTTTTGAATTGTTATATAGACGTCCATACGACCGATATTCATAACACTTTTGCTACTTGGGTTATGATAAGTAATCATTAAAGGATGCTGTGGGAGCATCATTAAATGGTTTCTTTCAGGGTTTTCTCTCCCAAAATCTGAAAAATATCTATGAAATAAAAATTGGTTCAAGCCCTGTGGACAGGAGCTATTGGGCGCATGTTCATCTTTCTTGTGGCCCGTACTGACCAGTAAAGAAAAAAAGCAGTATCATGTTGAATACCTTAATATTATTGATTATTATATAAGAATCGATGAAAATACTGAGAGAGACCCAGGAAATTTGACACATTTTGTCTTATATCTCCAGAAATTGAAATCGTATAGAGCCAAAATTTTGCACAATGTTGCAAAATACTACAATTGACGTTAGTACAAGTTTTTGTTGCAATCTGATGAATAGTTCACGAAAAAAAATTTTTTTTTTCGAAAAAATTAAAAGAAATATTTTTTTAAAAATTACCAACATTTCGATCATAACCGAATTTTGCCAAAAGTTGCGCGTTCATATCCTCAAACTGACTACCAAGTTTCGATTCAACATCTTCTTTAGTTCCTGAAATATCAGGGAAATAACCTCAAAATTTTAAATGTCTATAACTTCTAAACCGTCTGGCCGATTTTGCCCGTTAACGAACTTAACCGTCGCATTTTGATCAGAAACCTACCCTGAAAGTTTGAAGTCGATAGGACCTTCAGTGCTCTTGTTATCGTGCCTACGGCCGGCCGGCCGGACGGCACCCAAAAATCTGACACCGGATTCGTGATCAGGGAGTCCGAATTAGTCTATTAGCCAATTTTCAGCTCGAAATTCGAAAATTACAGACATTTGGACGAAATGATAGGACGATGTTCCCCTAGAACATGCGCCCAATAAAAAATTAATTATTTTTGATTTGCTTCTGCGTAAGAAACACAAGATATTTGTCAGAAGCAATCAATCGAACAATGTTGCCTAACAAATGAACAACTATATCGTAACGTTTCGGAGTCTATATCAGACCCCTTCGTCAGGCGCTTAACGAAAAATCTTCAGAATTATTTTGTTGATCGTTATTCCGAAATTCGAGAATTGTCACATTGACAGTATTTGAAAATCATAGCTAACATAGTTCTACTTTGTATAGAAATTTCCAAGTTTCACCTCCTTTTTCAATGAATTCAGCCAAATTTGGTCAATACCAATTAAGCAATTTGCAAAATTGCATTTTCTGTTCAATGAAATACAAGTTGAATCCTTATTTTATTGAACAGAGAGATGTTGTTTCGTTGTTGTTTGTTAGGCAACATTGTTCGATAGATTGCTTCTGACAAATATCTTGTGTTTCTCACGCAGAAGCAAATCATAAAATAATTAATTTTAATTTTCAGAGTTGGGAGAGAAAACCCAGAAAGAAACCATTTAATCAGAATATGATGACAATAAACTGTTGTATGCCCCTGCCGCAGACCTTTCCCACTTTTTATCTGTAAAACAACTAAGAGTTCATACATCATTGTTTTATACATCTTAGTTCAGAGTATCCGAGGACAGATATCTATATAGCTACCTATCATATTTTATATAAATTTTAAAAAAAATTTTCGGCTAAAGATGTGCTCTTAGATAGGTATATCATTGTATGCACATCGTTCATAAACTGCATTTCGTTCAGTGTGTAAAAACTAACAACTACTACCCACTTATAATAATAATAATAATGTATCTTGAAATCTTAGAACACAAAATTTATAGTGGCTTCAAATCTGGACCCTAAGGCCAAACGGTCGAATCAGCCCTTTACGAACTTGAGCATATAACTTACCAAACTTTCAACTCTTTCGAAAGTCATCGTGTCTAAGGACGGCTTGTATTTTCAATTAATTTTAAAGTTGCAATTTGTAATTCATTTCACAAAGGGTAGGATATACCTGCCATCAATAAATTTCTATGCCTCGAAGACATATTTAATATAAAACTGAATGAATATTGTTGATTCAGGTGTCATGGCCATTCTGTGTATAGATCTTCTCACCGATATGTTGCCAGCTATCAGTTTAGCTTACGAAAACGCGGAAAGTGACATAATGTCCAGACCTCCCAGGGATCCCGAAGAAGATAAATTAGTCACTCCCAAGTTGTACTTCCTTGCCTATGGTCATATTGGAATGGTTGAAGCTGCTTGTGGATTTTTCATCTACTTCATGATCATGGCGGAGCATGGATTCAGACCAACACATCTCCTCAGTATGTTCTTAAACTAAATATATTTTGGAAACAGTTTCATTTTAACCTACCCGGACACCCTGTATAATGCGACTCAAGTTTTATTAAATTTTTAACAAAATTTTCATTCCTTCAGGTCTCAGAGAAGCATGGGATTCGCCACATATAAACGACCTAATGGACTCGTATGGACAAGAATGGTCTTTTGAAAGCAGAAAAACTCTTGAATACACCTGTTACACTGCTTTCATGATCTCAGTAGTAGTTACCCAATGGGCAGATCTTTTAGTCTGTAAAACTAGAATAAATTCTATAGTGGAACAAGGTGAGTGAGTTCAAAACAAACATTATGCTCTATATTTTTAGCTTTTATAGCCCAGTCAATTTATTCTCAGGAAGGTGGGTTACCTTGGAAATATTCCCATTTCAATGAAACTCGAGAATTCATGTATGGGTAGCAAGAGAAGATACGGTCAATTTTCACAAAAAAATTTCCTCAAGGAGACTTGGAAACGAGGAGAAAAAAATTTTGGCACTTTCCACAGTTTTTTGATAACATTTCCTAAACTATAACCTATTTGTTTACCACATCCATCTCGGAAGTTGTAGAGCATTACATTTCCTTCAAGTTCTGCTCAAATAGTCCGGTCATTTTAGACATAAAAATAGTGATCAAATAAAGAAAATTCCGACAGAGCCAAATTTTCGTAGAGACCTTAGGTTTACCACAAGGAATAAAGTGTCAAAAGTCCCCATCAGTCCCATGTGAGCTTAGGGACTTATTCGGGGCCCAAGGTCAAAATTTTAGGTTGTTTGGATTTTTCTTGAAAACGGTAAGTTTTATCGAAAAAGTACCTTAGAGCAAAGTTGTAGATCTTAAAATTTTCTATAACTAGAGCGCCAAAAATGGTCCCTATGATTTTTTCTCTAAGACCCACTATTTCCCAGATATTGCGCTTGTAAGAATCACGTTCTACATAATATGCACACATTTCCACACCATCACCTGTGAGGTAGTGTACTCGGCGCGTTTTTTTTAACGTGGTATACCCGGTAGGCCTATTCCACGAACCTTTATGACGTTATTTTCAGGAACAATAATTATTTAAAAGTATGAAGATTATTGATATGGGTTACTGAGTTCAACTGTCGTTCTAACTTTCTTTTTATTACTTTAATCTGAATCATACTCTTCATATTCAACTTCAACAATCATGTTTTCTTCAATTTCGTCTTGTTGTTCTTCTTCTCCTTCCTGTAGATGAACGCTTAAAAATTGTTCAAATGAAGATGAATCAGTTGTCTCTTCATCAAAATCACATGAATCTTCCTCTCTTGTATTTAATTGAACATTTGAGCAAGAGACTCCTTGGCAATTGGTACACGCTGGAGAACACTGCAACCCTACTTTTTTAAAGCCATATTTGGCACTACAACCTTTCTTGCAATTGCAAAAAATAGTGTTAAGAAGTTTTTCTGGAGCAGGCGGCAGTAAAGTTCGAATCGGTTCCAAAGTATTTTTTATCAATTTCCAACCCCAGTCTTCAGGGTTCAGTTCATTGCCTTGCCATGTCTGAACTTGATAGTATACTCGAAACAAATGTTGAGTAGCAGATGCCGATGTTGGAGGAAGACAAGATAGCTGTACTTGCTATTTGTTTCGTGTATTTTTTACAAATGTTAAATATCTGTACGTATCTATGCAATCAATTTTTTTTGGAGCTCCATAAACCGCAAGAAGAAACCGAATTCCTTTGGTAATAAGTGTTTGAGGTGAAGAATTCATTTCTGTAAATACTTTTGCGCAGTCAATCAAATCATTTTTTTCAAATAATTTTAATGCTGAATTTTTGCCCCTTCTAAACATTGCTGACGTAGTATCGCATCCGGTTATCGCATGTAAAATTAAAATAAAGTTTTGGCATTTTGGATAAGCTGACATTTTTTTAAAATATTAATCAGCACTAACTTCAATAGTAGACGCTTGTAATAAATGCGTATAGTCACTCGAACTGCTCGTTAAACACTAAAAGAAGCAGGTATACGTGAACGACACCACATGGACAAAAGAATAGGCAGATGTTTTTCAAGGCCAGATGTTATTCAAGTAGAGGGGATTCGGTACGGGACCGGCGGTCATTTTAGAGTAAATTTTCTTAGAATAGTATAATGTATACATAAGAGAGACACGAGTAGGCATTTTTGCTTGCTTGAGTACCTAAATATGTATATACGTGGCATATGTGTGCATACTATGTAGAACATGATTCTTACAAGTGCAATATCTGGGAAATAGTGGGTCTTAGAGAAAAAATCATTGGGACCATTTTCATAGAGAATTTTAAGATCTACAACTTTACTTTTTCGATAAAACTTACCGTTTTCGAGAAAAATCCAAAAAACCTAAAATTTTGACCTTGGGCCCCGTATAAGTCCCTAATCTCACATGGGACTGATGGGGACTTTTGACACTTTATTCCTCGTGGTAAACCTAAGGTCTCTACGAAGATTTGGCTCTGTCGGAATTTTCTTTATTTCAATTGTCTAAAATGACCGGACTAAAACCAGCCTTCGTAATCCATCAGGCCGTAAGACATTGCCGCTGTTACCATCGAAGAGCCACGAAGCTCGGACGAAGCACCGATGCTCCAAGCATTTCGCAGTTTACTACATCATTTTTGGCGCTTTTGTTCCTCGGAACAGAGTGCTTATCAATTTGCCCAAATGTCTGTAATTTTCAAATTTTTGGCTGAAAATGGTCTTAAATGATTTGGTTCGACTCGCTGTTTAAGAATCCATGGTCAAAATCGATTCTGTCCGGCCGTCCGTCCGACCGTTGACACGATAACTCTCGAACGGATTGAGCTAAACAGTTGAAATTGTCAGAGTACGTTTAGGAGATAAATATCTCGGTTAAGTTCGTTATTGGGCAAAATCGGCCAGGTGGTTTCGGAGTAACAAAAAAAAAATGTTCCAAAGTATTTTTTATCAATTTCCAACCCCAGTCTTCAGGGTTCAGTTCATTGCCTTGCCATGTCTGAACTTGATAGTATACTCGAAACAAATGTTGAGTAGCAGATGCCGATGTTGGAGGAAGACAAGATAGCTGTACTTGCTATTTGTTTCGTGTATTTTTTACAAATGTTAAATATCTGTACGTATCTATGCAATCAATTTTTTTTGGAGCTCCATAAACCGCAAGAAGAAACCGAATTCCTTTGGTAATAAGTGTTTGAGGTGAAGAATTCATTTCTGTAAATACTTTTGCGCAGTCAATCAAATCATTTTTTTCAAATAATTTTAATGCTGAATTTTTGCCCCTTCTAAACATTGCTGACGTAGTATCGCATCCGGTTATCGCATGTAAAATTAAAATAAAGTTTTGGCATTTTGGATAAGCTGACATTTTTTTAAAATATTAATCAGCACTAACTTCAATAGTAGACGCTTGTAATAAATGCGTATAGTCACTCGAACTGCTCGTTAAACACTAAAAGAAGCAGGTATACGTGAACGACACCACATGGACAAAAGAATAGGCAGATGTTTTTCAAGGCCAGATGTTATTCAAGTAGAGGGGATTCGGTACGGGACCGGCGGTCATTTTAGAGTAAATTTTCTTAGAATAGTATAATGTATACATAAGAGAGACACGAGTAGGCATTTTTGCTTGCTTGAGTACCTAAATATGTATATACGTGGCATATGTGTGCATACTATGTAGAACATGATTCTTACAAGTGCAATATCTGGGAAATAGTGGGTCTTAGAGAAAAAATCATTGGGACCATTTTCATAGAGAATTTTAAGATCTACAACTTTACTTTTTCGATAAAACTTACCGTTTTCGAGAAAAATCCAAAAAACCTAAAATTTTGACCTTGGGCCCCGTATAAGTCCCTAATCTCACATGGGACTGATGGGGACTTTTGACACTTTATTCCTCGTGGTAAACCTAAGGTCTCTACGAAGATTTGGCTCTGTTGGAATTTTCTTTATTTCAATTGTCTAAAATGACCGGACTAAAACCAGCCTTCGTAATCCATCAGGCCGTAAGACATTGCCGCTGTTACCATCGAAGAGCCACGAAGCTCGGACGAAGCACCGATGCTCCAAGCATTTCGCAGTTTACTACATCATTTTTGGCGCTTTTGTTCCTCGGAACAGAGTGCTTATCAATTTGCCCAAATGTCTGTAATTTTCAAATTTTTGGCTGAAAATGGTCTTAAATGATTTGGTTCGACTCGCTGTTTAAGAATCCATGGTCAAAATCGATTCTGTCCGGCCGTCCGTCCGACCGTTGACACGATAACTCTCGAACGGATTGAGCTAAACAGTTGAAATTGTCAGAGTACGTTTAGGAGATAAATATCTCGGTTAAGTTCGTTATTGGGCAAAATCGGCCAGGTGGTTTCGGAGTAACAAAAAAAAAATGTTTACATTACAAATTTTGAATTCAAATTTTTTACAATGCTTGATCATAAGAATCCATTGATGTCATTCTCAACTCTAACGAGCTATAATACTTTCGGAGATATGATTCTTCAAAATTTCATTAATTATTCTCAATTCTATATAATTTCATACAAGAATACTCTAATTATAATTCCCTGATGTATATAAATCCAACATGAGATGAGTCATAGACCTACGTGTTGAATTTAATTACGAAAATTCTATTGGTTTCTCCGAGTTGGGAATGATATCAATGGATTCTTATTTAATTTATTTTATTTTATGATGCAGTTCTATCATAAGATTCCATTGATATCATTCCCAACTATGAGAAACCAATACTTTCGGAGATATAATTTGTCAAAGTTTGAACAAGAGCGGCAAAGCTCCTGTCCACAAGGCTTGAACCAACTTTTAGTGCTTTAATTGACAATAGCACTAAGAACTGTATGGGGAAAGCAATACAGCAGTTCGTTCATTGCACGTATGTTCTGTTGCCTGTAATTTTCGAATTTTTTGCCGAGAATGGTCTTAAACGACTAAGTTCAACTCACTGATGAAGAATTTGAGTTCAAATTTGATTATGTTCCGCCGGCCGTTGCCACGATAACTTGAAAACGCAAAGGCTTAGCGACTCGAAATTTTCAGGATAGGTGGCGCATCCCAATAGGACGGACAAGTTCGTTAATTGGCATAATCGGCCCAACGGTTTCCGAGTAATGATTTTGTTTTCAACCATTACTAATCTGATCGAATTGAAACTTGGTGATTAGTTGTAGAATACAAACCTAAGGACGTTTGTGAGATTTTGTGATAATCGCTAGAAAATGAAAAAAAAAATTATTAAAAATATTTTTTATGCCACGATAACCTTGGAACGGAAAGAGATAGCGACTTGAAATTTTTCAGGTTGGGTTGTGCATTTGGATGCGACATTTGAGTTTATTTATACGCATAATCGGCTAAACGGTTTTAGGGTTATACCCATCTGAAATTTGGTTATTATTTCGTTAATAACTCGAGAAATACAGAACCGATCCAATTTAAACATGGTTATTAGTTGTAGAATGCGAACGCGAAAATTCTCGCAAAATTTCGTGCGGATCATTTCTCTAGAAAATCTTTAAAAAATTATTGAAAATCATTGAAAAAATTCTATATACCTGAAACTATTCATCAGACATGGCTGAAATTTTGTGAGAGCCTTCAGAACCTAACTCTAATACCAAGTTCCAAGTTTGAACACGATCGGATCTATATTGTTGGAATTCCGAACAGCCTTGTGTGAGTTCTGTAGCTGGATGGGTGACCGTTGCCTCGATAACTCTCGAACGAAAGGAAATAGGGACTTGCAATTTTCAGGGTAAGTTGCGCATCCGAATGGGGCGGTTAAGTTTTTGAGCATATTCGGTCTAACGGTTTCGGAATTATACCCACCTGGAATATTATTTCCTCGATAACTCAAGAGAAATATACTCGATCGAATTGAAGCTTTGTAACTGGCTGTAGAATATCGACATGAAGACATGTGTAAAATTTTGTGAAAACCTTACCACTAGAAAATTTTAAAAAAATTACGAAAAAAAAATTGGTTCAAGCACTGACGTCAAGTCAGAAGCTTTTGCACGTATGTTCTATTATCCATT
Organism: Halyzia sedecimguttata; assembly: GCA_937662695.2. Classification (NCBI taxonomy): domain Eukaryota; kingdom Metazoa; phylum Arthropoda; class Insecta; order Coleoptera; family Coccinellidae; genus Halyzia; species Halyzia sedecimguttata. The sequence continues at coordinate 14,485,346 of OW569418.2, forward strand.
CTTCTGTATTGGACACTCCTAATCGAATTTACCATGGTGAATTCTATTGTCTGTCCTGTATTGGATACTTAACCAATTGACTGCACGTCAGTGCTTGAACCAATTTTTTATGATTGGTTTCATAATCTTTCATCGCAAATAATCCAGAACTCACCACGAGGAACTAGCTGTATTATTGAATTCAGAAATACAGGGTGTAACTAAATAAGTGTAAAATATTTAAGGGGGTGATTCCTTATCGAAAAAAAGATAGGATCTTTCTTATAAAGAAACTTCATTGGAGCATCCTTGTTAAGATACAGCCCCTTAAAGGGGGTACAGAAAATTTGTTTAATAATTTTTTTCACAAGCACTAAAATAGTCACAATATTGAAATTAACCTGATATTTTCTAATACCAAAAAGACGCTTAACCAGTAATTTAGTTGGTTTATCCCATGGTTGTAAGGGGTGGAAAACGCAACCCCTAAAATTTATTTCCAATGTAACTTTTTGTCTTATTATTTGTTTACCATTCTAAAATTTATTTCCGATAACCTGTTTCATTCTAAACAAAAAATTTTCCTCGAATTTTTTGTATCATGTAATGCAGGTAGAAACTACAAAATAACAATAAATCCAGATCGCATTTATGACGATGTATCTCTGTAGTTGTTCGTAAAATAATGTTTTGCTGCAATCTGGTTTATTTTGGGCAAAACATTCAAGAGACATTTTTTGTTTAGAATGAAACAGGTTATCGGAAATAAATTTTAAAATGGTAAACAAATAATAAGACAAAAAGTTACATTGGAAATAAATTTTAGGGGTTGCGTTTTCCACCCCTTACAACCATGGGATAAACCAAATAAATTACTGGCTAAGTGTCTTTTTGGTATTAGAAAATATCAGGTTAATTTCAATATTGTGACTTTTTTAGTGCTTGTGAAAAAAATTATTAAACAAATTTTCTGTACCCCCTTTAAGGGGCTGTATCTTAGCAAGGGATGCTCTAATGAAGTATTTTTATCTGAAAGATCCTAACTTTTTTTCGATGAGGAATCACCCCCTTAAATATTTTACACTTATTTAGTTACACCCTGTATAAAAATGGTTGGTACACTGGGGTAAGTGTGAACCAAAATTTCAATAATTCGTGTTTGTTGGGATGCCATTTTATTGTGCATTGGCAAAACTGAGCGAAATTTCAGAGATCTACTACTGAGCATATCCAGATGCAACTGGCAAAAAGTAAAATCAAAATGCTCAACAGTATTTTGTTTCATATTTTATTTTATTCTTGAGTCAATGGGTCACACTTTTCCAACAAACTCGGGCAATTGTAAATGCGGTATTTAAAGTATAGAACCAGCATGGAAACTCGATTGGGGCGGGATGTAAATTAAAGAACAACATTATGCGAATATTCAATTGAAAAAGATATATTCATTTGGCTCAAATGTTATGTCAAAATGAAAGTGCCTTCTTTTATGAAATTTTGGAGTAGTCAAAAACAAATTAATTCGATCTGCGGGTGGATGCTTCTTACGGATATAATTTCATACCACAGTCTGAAATAATAGAAAATGAATTCAAATATACTCTGGGGAGAGTGTGTCCAGTGATTGCCCCAGAATATATTTCAGCATGAGGCAATAAGTGTAAACCACAACATTAGCAAGAACACAAATCGAGTTTGATGGAAAAAATACTTTTCCGTTATTAAATTATTTTATCAATAGAGTTCCAGAAATTGTTATTGAAACACTGGGATTATGCGAATTGTAGAAATTCAAAGTTAAGTCAACAAAACGCAATATCCGAGTTCGAAGTACGCGCATGATTCAACGGATTATAAGTCAGGGTTGATATTTTCAATTCCTATAGAGAACCTGCCTGACCTTGAGATCCGATACTAGCGCTCATGGTGGCGAAATTTAGCATTTATTAGGTGAGAGGAATAAGATTTTGTACTGATTGCCATACAAAGTAATTATTATTTATTATTAATAAGAATTATATCTAGTCTATGGTAATTATGAATTTTGAAAAATTTCAAACGTTTTAATTATTAAAAGAGGTTATCAAACAAAAAAGATGAAAATGTATTCAGAAGTAACCATGCGAAAAATGTATAAGAATGGAAGACAAACTACTATTAAACAACATTTGATTATTATTATTTATTAATATCATTTAAAATAACAAATAAAGATATGACCTTGTCGAAATACATTTAATTCTATTTTAGTATTTTGAAAATAGGTTTTTGTAAGTTTACTAGTATACAGAATATATGAATAATTATATCGGCAAAGTGCAGCACAAGATCAATGTAATATACTGTAAATGATAGTGGTAGTGGCACAGTTTCTTACATATCGTCGGCGACACCGCAAAACCAAGTAACTGCAAAAACCAACATTTTCAGAAGGCTCTAAAAACTTCATAATTTTGGATTGATGAATTAGTTTAAATTCAAAATAATCACAAACCACTTGATATTGATTATCTCAGGGTCTGTTTACTCTTTGAAAACAATTTGCACACCTGTCCGTACAAATACAATTATATAATTACCGCCGAAATCTCATTTTTGAATTTTTATCAGTTACTTGGTTTTGCGGTGTCGCCGACGATATTCTCTTTTACTAGGCCAGAAAATACATATTTTTTGTTTTCTGTGCTAGTGAATCTAGATCTACATGTTGGATATACCTACATAAAAAAATTAAGTACCATAAAAAAATAGACCTGTCTTGATTTCAAGTATAAAAATTAATAATCTGTTTCCAGAGATATTTTGTTGGATTTTGATGAGTATTTACAGATCTAATAATAATTTTAAAACTTTTCCCCTTACAGCGGTAATAGCCAAAAGTTGTTTCTCATTTTTTATAGAAGTACATCCTCGAAATCTAGATAATGAAATTGGTATGTTAGGTCCACAAAACACTGTTTGACTCACGATCAAAGTCACATGAAAAAACAAAGTCATCATTTATGTGCTCAAATGGCACAACTGGAATCGATTTATCGACTGTTGCACTGTTGCATTGATCCTTGTAGCTAACTGAACACCTTCAGATTAATCATTTATTAATTTCTTCACTTTCATCACTTGACACTTCACTTCAGATACTAATTTTCTTTTTTTCCAACGATTAAAACGATCTACATTGAATGTTTAACGCTCTTTAAATCTATATAATTACATAGTTTGGAAAATTGTCGTATGATTTGCTGGATGACCTGGTGTTTCCGCCAATGAAATGATTACTGCATATTGTTGAGTTGTTTGTAGATAGCCATGGGGTACCATCGGCACTAAAAAAATAAAAAATTAATGTGGTAATAGAGATCATTTCAACACTTTTACACTTACTTGATACGATGTACGTGTACGGCTTTCATTCACTTTTGTTGACGTTCTAACAAAGTTGGTTTTGAATAAAATGTTATATTTGTATCAGTCTTCCATAAGTTCCATAAGTATTATATGACATGATAAAACACAACAACTTGTGTTACCAGATCTGAATTTGTTTTTAACTTTATTTTCAATCATTATCACTCAATTATAATTGTACATGTTTGGATTTCTACGTTTAGTGCAAAGTGACAGTTCAACATCACCTATGAACTTACGAAATTACCGAAAGAGGCGCCACTAGTGTTTACGCAGTTTCTCTATACACTGACTAAACTAAAGCAAGAGGCTGCCACAATCACATCAAGTTATCGCAGAAATGCGTATAGAACTTACCCCGAATTTACAGTGACCCCGGTGTACCTTATGCGATTTCCTGGGCAATTTTAACAATTATGATTCTATATTATTAGGACATTAAGGACTAAAGGTCATCAATTTTCAGGCGTAAATAGCTTTTCTTGGAATTCATTAACCATTTTAGAATAATTAGGTATATGGGTAAAACATCAAATATGAGAAAATTTACTCAATGAAATAAAACGGTAGACGGTTGCTGGTATAATGAATATTTGTCATGATGAAAATCCTACATAGCCTCAAAATATGAATAAAACATCAAAACGTCTCTCTGACTATCTACTCAACCAAAATTAATTCCATAATCAGCATTGAGAATTGTATAATTTATAACAATCTATAGAACATTGAAATAAGAATTATGATTGACTATTTAATGAAATGCGTGTTGATTTCAGTAGATAATCACTCACAAAGACATTTGGTAATTCTAGTACGAAAATATGGGAAAGTCCTGTTGACAGGATCTTTGGCGCTCTTGTTCAAACTTTGACAAATAATACCTACGAAAGTATAGTTAGAGTGACAATGATATCAATGGATTCTTATGATGAAACTGCATCTTTGAAAAAAATTGAATTTGAAATTTGTAATGTAAAAAATAGTTTTTTTTTGTTACTCCGAAACCAGGCCGATTTCGCCGAACATAGCCGAGATATTTATCTCCTAAACCTACTTTGAAAAGTTGAACTGTCTAGCTCATTCCGTTTGAGAGTTATCGTGTTAACAGCGGATTCTTGATCAGTGAGTACCATCCAAATCGTTTAAGACCATTTTCATCCAAAAGTACGAAAATTACGGAAATTTGGGCATGTCTACAGCACATTTGGAGGAGATATAGATCCATATCGCAGTGATCTTCTCTCAGTACTGTCCAGGGTGAGCAGTTTAGGAACTTCCTTATGTGATATGTCTGAAATGTTATTTATCCTCATCACCTGTGCCGGACATTTCGAGGAGATGTAGAGCTCTTGGCGACCTCCCAGCAATATCGCAATGAACCTCTCTCAAACTATTCCTCAGGATTAGCTGGTTGGCAACTTCCCCATGTGATATATCTGGGATGTTACTGGGCTCATCGCCAGTAGCGGTAATTTAGAGGAGATACAGAGATCTTGGCGACCTCCCGGCGATATGCCAGCAAACCTCTCAAACTATTTCCCAGAGTGAGCTTTTTGGAAACTTCCTAATGTGATATAGCTGAAATGTTACTGGGCTCATCCTCTTTAGAGGACATTTGGAGGGGATGTGTAGCTCTTGATGATTTCCCAGCGATATCGCAAAAGGCGACATAATATCCTGAAGGCCTCGCCATGATATATTTGGGTGGTCTCAGTGTTACCTGGGTTGATACTCCAAAACTACTATAATGCATGTGGCTAACAAAAAGTTGATAGTTATGGAGTTTTTTGTAAAAATTTGAAAAAAGTTCGTACTCCCTAAGCCTCCTAGACGAAATTTTGTCACCCATACATGATATTCCTAGATCTCACTAAAATGGGAATATTTGCAAGGTCCAAAATACATATTGACTGGGTTACTAAAAGTTTTAATAAAATTAAAAATGGTTTTTGTAAATTGCTATGTGTTACTACCACCCAATTTCTTGTGGTTGCGTTAAATCCATTATTAAGGTAAGGTATGCATTTTGTTACTGAAGTTTTAAAATTTTGTTCAACTTCCGACACCGAAGAACAGAGTGTTATTATTGCAGGTTCAGGTGTATTAATTAAATGAAAAAAGTTCAAGGCCATCTGTGAACCAACCCAGGACCCTCTAGCAGTGGTCTCCTAGAGATAGTCAAATTGTCTCTATTGGAAAATACGATACGGTAGTGCCACTCTGTTTAGTTTTTGGTTGTAGATACTTCCGGTGCGCCTCACTACACGAAAGACTCATTGCACAGAAGCTCTACTGCATCGAACTTTACTGCATCGAAGAGTCACCACATCGAAAAACCCCCCACTTTAGAAAGTGGGCGGCACTAACTAGAGTTAATGTTCGTGCTTTCTCCTGATTGGCCGAACGTGAAAACCCGTTTATCGATCGTCTTCGACGATAGTTTCGCTCGATGAGAGGCAGCGATGCCAGATGTACCATAATTATGGAATTGTACCATAATTTATACCTCAAATTTAGAGCATTCCATAATTGTACCATAATAAATAATTGTACCATAATTTCCATCGATTCTTCCATTCAATATTATTCGCAAAACTATTCAGCGAATATGTCAAGTCCTCTCATTAAATGGCTTTTTTCTGGGTTTTTTCTCTCAAATTCCGAAAAATATCACAGTACTTCTTATTTAAGAAAGATCCTATTATTATTGTTTTCTTCACATATATGTAACTCTAATCATAAATATATATTGTGAGCAGTATAAAAACTATTAAATTACATCACAAAACATTCATAAAACAGAATTTAGAATAAAAATATATTTATATACTTACCTTTTTCCTTCATTTCAAGCTTCCTGCCATTGTTATCGTAATATATTTCTACCTTCGTATTAAAGGGTTATAGGTATATTTATACAAATTTCTTTATTACGAATAAGAAGTAATATAGAAACCAATCAAACATACTTAAATGAAGTGTTTAAAATCAATATTAAAGTCAGTGGTATAACAAAATATCCTGCTCTTTTAATTGATGAATGTTTCAACTTGCTTCGATAGATATAATAAAATGATATTTATATGTGGTCAGATTAAAAGTGATAAATAATACAGCAGCATTTTATTTAGATTTCAATTTTATTTCAAATAAGGATCTGATACTCAAGTAGAGTACATTCTATCATGTTAGTCTATAATAGATAATATTGTTAAAATTAATGAAATCGTTTTCCTTTGAAGGGTACACTTACTATGTTTACTGCCTCTGATGTTTACAGAAAAAGCAGTCAATTAAATAAGATATCATAGAAAATCGGTTTACAGTAAACATTTTAAATACTGTGTTTTTTCTCCCATTGTTATACTAATTTATCATCGTTCCAATTCAACAAATACATAATACAACTTCTATAATGGATAATATTGTGTGAATCAATGAAATAGTTTTCTTCAGTTCCAAGTCCTGGTAATTTATCCCCTGGAGGATAGACATACTGTGTTTACTGCCTCTGATGTTAACCATGGACAGTCGATGTACAGTATATGCTTTAAATACAATTCTTTTTCTGCTCCGATTGTTATACTAGTTTATCACCGTTCCAACTCAACAAAAAAATGCCTTCGTCTTGATTGACTAGTAAGTAGATAGTGCAGGAGCAATTTTACCCGGTGCTGTTTTCTTCTTGACAAATTTAATATTGAGATTTCAATCTTGTTATAAGTTCTATATTGGATAATAGTGTGTGAATCAATTTCTTTCTTTCTTCAGTTCCAAGTTCTGCAGTAATTTTCGTCTGGAGGATAGAAATACTGTGTTTACTGACGTTAACAGATAATGCAGTCGGTTTAATAAAAGACCATGGACAATCGCTGTAGAGTAAATGTTTTAAATAATATGTTCTTCTTTTCCCATTGTTATACCATTTTATCTTTTATAATACTTCCAATAAATAGATCGTGATATTTTCATGTTTTCTTCTCGACAAATTTCTGCACCTTTCAAATTTTAGGTTAGTCCGATCCGATTTCCGTCTGTTGACGTACACTCTTTGAAACAAGTTACCTCTCATCAGCGATGCCAGATGTCGAATATAAAATTATGGTACAACGATGCCAGAATTATGGAATTTTAGGGCAAATTATGGTACAATAATATATATGCATATTTTTTTATAATTAAATAAGAAGTACTGTGATATTTTTCGGAATTTGAGAGAAAAAACCCAGAAAAAAGCCATTTAATGAGAGGACTTGACATATTCGCTGAATAGTTTTGCGAATAATATTGAATGGAAGAATCGATGGAAATTATGGTACAATTATTTATTATGGTACAATTATGGAATGCTCTAAATTTGAGGTATAAATTATGGTACAATTCCATAATTATGGTACATCTGGCATCGCTGCCTCTCATCGAGCGAAACTATCGTCGAAGACGATCGATAAACGGGTTTTCACGTTCGGCTAATCAGGAGAAAGCACGAACATTAACTCTAGTTAGTGCCGCCCACTTTCTAAAGTGGGGGGTTTTTCGATGTGGTGACTCTTCGATGCAGTAAAGTTCGATGCAGTAGAGCTTCTGTGCAATGAGTCTTTCGTGTCGTGCACCCTACTCGATACTTCAGACCGCATGCTTATCTCGTTGGCCTCCAATTCGCCCTGCAGCCTGCAGAGAACCGGGCATGAACCTATAATCATCGAGTTCATGGCGAGCCATTTGCAGAAACCTGTATATCGCCATCCGGGCCACATCCCTGATCACTAGGTGAAGAGGGGCGAGGTCTACTAGGCGTTCCATGGCGCAGTAGGGGTAGAGGCTCCCGTTAGGATTATGCACGCAGATCTGAGATTGCAACAGTACAACGGTGCGCCTCGCTCCATCGAAGACTCATTGCATCGAAAGTTCACTGTATCGAAGGTTTACGCCATCGAAAATGACGCCCACTTACTCCTGATTCGCCGAACGTGAAATCTCCTATTCGATCATCGTCGTCCTTAGTTTGGCTGGATGAGAGATAAGTTGTTTCATTGAGTGTACGTCTACAAAGCGGACTCTGTCTAACCCAGGGGTCGGCGGCAGTTTGGTTATGAAGCTGCGGCTCTTTAGTTCCATACGCAAATATTATTCATTCTAATGAATAAATCGATTAGTTTTTTTTATCAAAAAAACTTTATTTATGAAAGTACTATTTATAGTTGGCAAGAATAATTATTCTTGCTCTTTAAAAACTTTGATTTTGTAAATTGTAATGTTTTACTCTTCTGACTCAAAAGGTTGCCGGCTCCTGGTCTAACCTAACATTTGAAAGAATTGAAGGATGAATGTGTTCGACAATTATCAATTAGTGAACCATTATAAAAAATCTTGGTACCTATGCGAAGTTGAGTTTTGTAACGTGCAAAAATTTGGCAACAAGGAAACATCCACCAGTGATATTGCTAATGAAAATATCACGATCAATACTTGATAATCAAGCAGGACTATGGCATTTTCTCTGAATTGGAATGCTGATAACAAGGTATAACATTGGGAAAAGAAGCACATCTTAGTTAAAACATTTACTGTACAGCGATTGTTCATGGTTTTTTATTCAACTGACTTGCATTTTCTGTTGACATCAGAGGCAGTTGATACAGTATGTCCATCTTCCAGAGAAAAATTACTGCAGGACTTGTATCTGAAGAAAACTATTTCATTCATTCACACAATATTATCCATTACCTATAGAACTTATATTATGTAAGAATCTATTTTACTCGAGTATCATATCCTGATAAATAAAATTGAAATCAAAATATAAAATTTGCCAAGAAGAAAACAGCATCAAGATAAATTGGCTCGGTTCGAAACCCGTTCAACTCCAATTTTCTACGAATTTTAGTTATTGACTTTGAAAACAAATGAAAACAACATCATTGATTTAAGAATTCAAATATCCTTTTCATTGTGCACGTTAGGAATCTTCTCCATGCCAAAGTGGAAACACTGAACAGGAATTGAGAACTTTTAAATTAATTTATACTTTTATTTCAGAATTTTTTTGAATGAATTGAATTGGGAATAAAAATATATTAATAAACCTATCTTTTTGGCGCTCTAGTTCCTCGGAACTGAGTGCTTATCAATTTGCCCAAATGTCTGTAATTTTGGAATATTTCGATGAAAATGGTCTTAAACGATTTGGTTCGACTCACTGATCAAGAATCCGTGGTCGGAATTCATTCTGTCCGGCCGGTCCGGCCGGCCGGCCGTAAGCACGATAACTCTCGAACGGAATGAGCTTGAGAGTTGAATTTTCAGAGTAGGTTTGGGGGATGAATATCTCGGCTAAGTTCGTTATTGGGCAAAATCGGACAGATGGTTTCGGAGTAACAAAAAAAATATTTTTTTTTACGAAACAAATTCCAAATCAATTTTTTTTTAATAAGCAGTTTTATCATAAGAATCCATTCATATCATTTTCAACTCTAACAAGCTAATACTTTCGGAGATAAGATTTTTCAAAATTTCAATAATAAATCGTATTTCAACGTTGTCACAGAATGATATTATTCTATGTATGAATATGAATTGTCATAATGTCAAATGATGTTCCTGATACATTCCGCCGTATTCACAAAGCATTGTTAAGTGTTTGAATCTCCGTTAAGTCCTAACTGAGGTCCTCAGTTAAGGAATCAGTCGAAGAATTGTGAGCGAAGTGAGAAAAATCTCAGTTGTTTGCTCCCAAATTAGTTTTTCTCAGAAAATTTTTACATTTCGGAACTGAACATGAAGTAAGAGATCTGAGAGTAGTGAGACTGCTTTTCATCCATAGACATAGATATAACTCTCGAACGGAATGAGGTAGGTAGTTGAAATTTTCAGAGTAGTTTAGGGAGATGAATATCTCGGTTAAGTTCGTTATTGGGCAAAATTGGCCAGATTTAATTTGATTTCTTCCATGGTGCTTTTCTCATTCTCATGATTGCTCATTTAATCTTGATAAATAAACTATTCCTTGAATTGAATTTCCTTTAGGATGCAGTTCTATCATATGAATACATTGATATAATTCCCAACTCTGAGAAACTAATACTTTCGGAGATATAATTTGTCTGTTTGAACTAGAGCGCCAGAAAGCTCCTGTCCACAGGGCTTGAACCCATTTTTATTCCTTCATTCCGGGATCCTACCATCGTTCTCGTAATATATTTCTAACTCAGTATAAAAATGTTTTATCTTTAAACAAATTTCTTTATTACGAATGATAAGTAATACAGAAACCAATTAAACATAAATAAACTTCTAGAGTGTAACAAAATATCCTACTCTTTTCATTGATGAACATCTCAACTTGCTTCGATAGATTTACTAAAATGATATATTGTCCTCAGATTAAAAATGTAATATAATACAACATATTATTTAGATTTCAATTTCATTTCGAATCAGGATATGATAGTAGTATAGAGTAAATATTAGATATATATTCATATTTTCATAGCATCACTGGAGAATGTTTTCTTCTTGACAAATTTCTGCATTTCTGCAAAACTCTATACCATACAACGCATAGGTACAAGATTTTTACCATAATGGTTCACTAATTGAAAATTGTCGAATACATTCATCCTTCAATTATTTCAAATTTTAGGTTAGACCAGGAGTCGGCAACCTTTTGAGTCAGAAGAGTAAAAAATTGCAATTTACAAAATTTCAAAGTTTTTAAAGAGCCAGAGAATAATTATTCTTGCCAATACTAAGTAGTACATACTTTCATAAATTAATTAAAACATATCTATTTATTCATTAGAATAAATAATATTTGCTTATGGAACTAAAGAGCCGCAGCTTCATAACCAAACAGCCGCCGACCCCTGGGTTAGACAGAGTCCGCTTTGTTGACTTACGCTGAATGAAACAAATTACCTCTCATCCAGCCAAACTACGGACGAAGACGATCGATATAGAAGATTTCACGTTCGGCGAATCAGGAGTAAGTGGGCGTCATTTTCGATGGCGTAAACCTTCGATGCAGTGAACTTTCGGTGCAATGAGTCTTCGATGGGGTGAGCCTTACTCCAGTACAACACCCCATAGTAGATATTCTCCAACTGATTATGCATCGCTTTCCATAGCTTTTGGTGAAACTCTCATTTAATGCTCGTCAAAGGAATTGAAGTACCTAATACCCGATCCAGCCAATCTCCTGACCTGAATCCGTTCGGGCATGTTTGGGATATGCTTCAAAGAAGATATTGCCCTCGAATGGAATACACTGTAATGCTTTTGCATTCAGGAATTTTATAAAAGCCGAATGGACCAATTCATCTCTAGACGACGTAAACGTATTATTGAAATTACCTTCTATTTTAAAGAATATCCTTAGAGTTTTTCGGTGTACATTGAATAAATGAATATGTACACGTATGCCTTTTGATAGTATTCAGACATAAGTATCGACAAAAGTATTCAATGGATAAATTACTGTATTTTTTACAGGAATGGGGAACTACATACTTAACATCAGTCTTGTAGTAGAAACAGTTGTTGCATGCATGCTGTCATATTTACCACTGATGCATTATTTGAAATTCTATCCCGTAATGTTCAGATGGTAAGTACAAATTGTCTCAGTTCTAGTAATTTTAATGTGATTGAATAGTTTAAAGGCAGACATCAATATGTATAGCAGTCGTTGAGGTAACTACTATACCGTGAACGTCAAAAGTATGGAATAATGGATTTATTTTGGCCCCTTTTAGAAAATGGTTTGCTGGTCCAATTCATTTATTTTTAAGGGAAATTTTCCCCTGATTCTTATTTTTCTACCATTTCCCGTTGCCAATCAGTGACGAATTCTGAATTTAATGGGTACTGCACATTAACGCTATTTGGGTCAATAATTCTTGAGATATTAATTTTTAAATTTGAAAAGCATGTGAAAATTTTTAAATTGAGTTTTTTATCAGATAAACACTTTTTTCTTACAACGATACTGGTGTTGATACTGAAACTCACAAAAAATATTTTAGTCCATCTGGATGTCTTTGTGGTTGTGGTTGATAATTTTGGGCAGGAGTAGATATATTTTCTGAACTAAAAACGGCTTTTCGAATTTTATTACTATTTTCAACATACAATTTTTGTGAAATTGGATTTTCTGTGAAGGCTTCGTCGAAGACAAAATATAGATCTCAGCTAAATGTATTAATAACAGAACTGAGAGTGTCTATTTCTAATATACAGCCTTCCTCCGAAAATCTTTACTCCGCAAGGTAGTCCCAAAGAAGTCACAAATAATCATTAAAATTATTCTTAATTTAGAGAGTTTTGATTCAGTAAGTTGTTTCAATTTAATATGTTAATTATTTATTATTATGTCGAAATGTATATTGTTTTATATGTCTGTACGTGTGTACTCTCTTTATTTCAGTCAGTACATCAATTTTTGGCGCTCTTATTCCTCTGAACAGAGTGCTTATCAATTTGCCCAAATGTCTATAATTTTCGAATTTTGGGCCGAAAAAAGGTATCAAACGTTTTGCTTCCTCTCATTGATCCATATAATCCGTGGTCAAAATCGATTCTGTCCGGCAGTTAACTCTCAAACGGAATGAGCTAGGCAGTTGAAATTTTCAGAGTAGGTTTGGGAGAGAAATATCTCGGTTAAGAAAATATTTTTTTTTGCATTGCAAATTTCAAATTAAATTTTTTTAAAGATGCATTCTCATAATAAGAATTCATGGCTATCATTATCAACTCTAACAGAATAATTCTTTCGGAGGTATGATTTTTCAAAATTTCAATAATTAATCGTAATTTTATGATTTCATAGAATGCTCTAATTATAATTTGCTGATGTATGTGAATCCAACATATATGAAGTGAGTCATAGACCTACGTTTTGAATTATGATGCAGTTCTATCATAAGAATCCATTGATATCATTCCCAACTCAGAGAAACCAATACTTTCGGAGATATATGATTTGTCAAATTTTGAGTAATTACTTGCTAATAGTTTGACAAGAGCGACAATTAAGTACATTTTTTAAATAATATTTTCTCTTGGATAAGCTCCCCCCCTTTAGTGAGCTCGCGCCCCCCTAGGAGGGCGCTACCCACAGATTAAGAACCGCTGTACTAATTGATTAAAGAATACCGCAACGTATTTTGAACGAGTTTATATCCGGTGCGCCTCACTACACGAAAGACTCATTGCACAGAAGCTCTACTGCATCGAACTTTACTGCATCGACGAGGCACCACATCGAAAAACCCCCCACTTTAGATAGTGGGCGGCACTAACTAGAGTTAATGTTCGTGCTTTCTCCTGATTGGCCGAACGTGAAAACCGGTTTATCGATCGTCTTCGTCGATAGTTTCGCTCGATGAGAGGCTCTCATCGAGCGAAACTATCGACGAAGACGATCGATAAACGGGTTTTCACGTTCGGCCAATCAGGAGAAAGCACGAACATTAACTCTAGTTAGTGCCGCCCACTTTCTAAAGTGGGGGGTTTTTCGATGTGGTGCCTCGTCGATGCAGTAAAGTTCGATGCAGTAGAGCTTCAGTGCAATGAGTCTTTCATGTAGTGCACCCTACTCTTTATATCTATGTAATTGAGGGCCGGTTTCTCAATTGCGAGTTAAACCGAGGTCGCGGGTAACCCGAGTGTTGCGCATTCATGAAGATCGCTAAATTCATGCGTAACTCGCAACCTCGAGTTAACTCGCAATTGAGAAACCGGCCCTGAAAAGTTCGGAATATCCTTTGGCTATATAAATATTGGTATTATCTATGGGAATATCCCATTGAATGCAGAGCTGTGTCGATTACTGAAGAAAAGTGCACTTGGCTGTCAATACCCACACAGCACACAATATTCAGGAAATATTGCCACAATATTGCAATATTGCAATTGCAGTTGCAATATTCCAGAAATATTGCTGGAATATTGTGTTTCAATATTACAGTTGCAATATTGAGAAATATTGCTGGAATATTGTATTTCAATATTACAGTTGAAATATTCAGAAATATTACAGAAATGTTACAAACTATAACAGTTTTCTACAAAGTTAAAATTTATAGTTTTGCGTATATTCCTATGAATATATGCATAGACATATTTATTACAAATTACGACAGAAATAATTCAACATTACATGCAATATATAATATGTTTGTGTGCTTTCTATCTCTAGTTCGAGGCTTCACGCATCCTCTCTTTTCTTTTAGTCAGGCCGCCATTTTTTCTGTTTACCAGTGTTGTTGTATCGTGTCGTGAAGCAGTCTGTTGTTACTTTACTTTGTTAGTTCATTTAGTTGTGAGCATAATGTTTATTAAAGACTAATTGGCTCTAAATAATATAAATAATATAAATGCAGTGATAAGCTGATTTGATTATCTAAGGTATAATAGCTACAAGTTTATAGATATCATTGATACAAAATTTTATATCACAGCCCTATAAAGAGTAGGTTGTGATCTCATCGGTCTGATTATTGAGACGTTATATTGACGTGCTTTTTATATACGTACAAAGGTAGAGTTGAACAGATCTAATGATTTGATTATCTATGTTTGATTATTGAACCCATATCGAAATGGTTAGCTCAAGCCAAATTGCGAGCCTCCAGGGAAGTGGAAAAAGTAAAAAAAAAGAAATGTTGAATGTCCAGTAGAGAGCGAATAAAGATATTAGTAGTGCCTACTATTTTTTATGTGAGTTAAACCTATACCACATCTCATGAAATAACAGAAATATTTCTGCAAGAATTCTGAAATATTTCATATATATTTTGCAATATTACAAAAATATTCCATAAATATTACAAAATAATTCTACAATATTGCAGGAATATTTCAAAAAATAAGTCTGCAATATTGTGACGTTATAGGATAGAGAGCATATATCTGAATATTTCTGCAACAATCCTGAAATATTTCATATATATTTTCCAATATAATAAAAAATTGCATAAACATTACAGAATAATTCTACAATATTGCAGAAATATATCGAAAAATATTTCTGCAATATTGCTATGTTAGGTTATGGGGCGGACATTCGAATGTTTCTGCAATATTCCTGAAATATTTCATATATCTTTCGCAATATAGCCGAAATATCTCAAATATTTCCGAAACATATTCCTGCAATATTTCAGAAATGAGTCTGTGCTGTGTGGGTAAAAATGCTCTCGAGCCTGGGCCGGTTTCTGAGCAATATGACATGTGGTTTATCTTCCGTTTATCTGTCCAATTCAATAGAATTCAGTAGATATACTCCATTCAAATGCGGAAACCGGGTATCAAGCAACTAATTTCAATAAAAGGCCTGCGATTACTAAGCGCTTTATAAAAGTAATTCGATTGCTCAAGCACTAAGCACTGTTGGAAATTTAATCCGAATTGTTAGATAAAATTGTATTCAATTGGAAAGGCATGTAAACTTGCATACTTCATATGACGGATAAGAAATTGAGTTCAGCGAATAAAATTCTCATAAAACTGACGAATTCAAAATTCGTTCTATCTTTCACAGTTTGAAAAGGTCTTTATTATTTAAGGAACTACCTAATGATACAATGAATAGGAATAAAAATTCCATAAAGGTCTCAATTTTTGCTGCATTATGCAAAATGTATTTCTCATTTTCGAAATGGGATAAAATCCGAATCAAATATGTCAACAGCATAGATAGTATTATATTGTGAAGCTTAGGCCAAGTGTGTCCCTCAATAATAAAGAAAGCACCAATGTGAATTAAGTGCTTTTTTGGGCAGTTTTAATACATTATTTAATTCAAATTGATCGACATGACTCAGCCCGCCATTAGAGACATATTTCATGTCAGTGCATTTTTAAATATTTCAAAATTTCAAAAATATAATCTGTAGAAATCGGATAGCGTTATTTTCTATTGCGATTGTATTCACAAGCAATTTAGCATTGTAATGTATGGAAATTTGAATATGAATATATCGAATATATGAAAATGTCTACATGATAGAAGATCCACATAACAATGCTTTGATACTGTATAACTTCCAGGTGTTGTCAATATTCACATATCCACGCGCCATTATATGAATCAATAACCAACAAATGATAATTACAAGTTTCATTCATGACTCAATTGATCACCCTGGTAAACATTAGCTACTCCGACCACAGTGCGTCTACTCGTGTTACGACAAGATTTCGGTAAGGCTTGGTGCTTAATGTTCCTTGGAAGTGCTCGGAAGCACTTATGGGATTATTACTGAGCATTAAGCCTTTTAATGAAGTGCTTAAATTACTAAGCACTGGATTTAAAAAGTGCTCGGGAGCATAAAAAGGCTTTGACAAGCAATAAGCACAATGCTTAGGCTCAATTCTGATTGAAGGTTATAAAATATCAATAATCTTCGAAATTGGGGATCAAATTTGTCAGCTTATTCTTAATACGTTGTATAAGAATAACATACTCAGCTGAGATTTTGCTTGAATATTGTAATTCGGCGTATTGGGCTATTCTTTCCTTAACCTCGAAAGAAATCTTTTTTTCTGAATTATTCAAAAGTGTCCCTTATGATTCGCGATTTGATCAGTGGTTAGATCGTTTGACTCAGGGCCGGAGATCCTGAGTTCAATCTCGGGGCTAGGAAACAAATTTTCTAGTCACTGGTAATCACCACTATTCACTGTTGGGTAAAAAATGTAGGGTGATGTGTCTAAGGTGGCTTAAGGACGCATTTACAAAGCCTACACCGCACACAACTGATGCTCGTAACTCGCACAAGCTCTTGAGAGCTTATGAGGGGTACCCTCGGAGGACCTAGATGTGTCAGTTGGTAATCATATCATATCTAACTCCCCACAAAATATTGAATTACCAATCTTCTCTCTTTGCAGGTGGTTGTACTGTATACCCTTCGCTATCTTCATAGTAATATTCGATGAATTCCGGAAATGGCGTATGAGAAGAAATTGTACTGGATATTACCATCAATGCACTTATTATTAAAATCTTAATGAGTTAGAAGAAATGTAAGGAATGTACTTATTGAGTTTTGTGTTTTTAATTTATATATATTTATAAATATATATAGCTGCAGTTTAAAGAAAAACATATAGTGAACAATGAACATACTGTCTAATGGAAAATCAGCGATATTTAAAGTCCAGAACACAATATAAATACTACAGAAGAAAATAAATGTTTATTCGCAAGATAATGATAAAGATAACTACTAGTACGTTTATATAACAATAAAACTATAAAAACTGGTTGTTTCAATATCCTTTCCTACCCCTAAATCTCTGACGAGCATCCAACTGAAAAAAGATGAAAAGTTTCAATTAGTAAGTGTAAGTATATGTATGGATAATTTACTGGTGAGCGGAGACTTCATTTTGACCCAGAATACTGAGGAAAACGTTCTGCACTTGCACAAACGATGAATGGAAAACATGATTCTGTGAAATTCTATGATATTCATTTCGAAGAAATGTGGTAAATCCCAACAGTAACTATTGCAATGTTGAACATTTTCAAACGCACTCACGTAACATCAACAGCTTTAGCGACCTAGTTCAATTAATGATGAACCTTATACTACGTGAAAACTTTGAAATGTAAAATATTCTGCCATAGCCCTATCCTATCAAAATTAAACTAAACTGAACCGTGTTGAGCCTCTCGCAGCCGGCTTGAGCGGTTATATATATTCGCTCACGCCACCTATGAGACAAAATAAGGAACTCAGCCTTTCCCCACCATTGAAAATTTGAAGCGTGAAATTATACGCCACCATTCACTCGATTTTAATCGAGAAGCGACTCCCTATGGAAGATACTGTCTATTCATTATTAAAATTAATAAAGTTAACATAACAACTGATTGGCTCCTTAGAAAACATATATAAACACTATGCCTTATTTACTAACTTACTGCAATCCGATACCTACTATAAGTAAAAAATTGGTTCAAGCACTGACGTGAAGTCAGGAGCTTTTGCGCGTATGTTCTATTGGTCATTCTCCTGTATTGGACGCTCTTAATCGAATTTACCATGGTGAATTATATTGTCCGTTCTCCTGTATTGGACTCTCTTAATCGAATTTACCATGGTAACATCGAAGAATTACTATGATCCACCAGAACTTGTTGCATTGATTCCATTCCACGTTCCTTCAAGAACAACTCGCAGTAAACTAATGCCTACAGGAAAATGCAAACAATTCTAATCTCAGTGAGAATTCAGCGGTCGTCAGAATTTGCAAACCGTTCGATAAATATTGTGGGGTAGTCGATATTTTCACCAACAACTTGTATTCTTTTGAGAAAACTATCAAACATATTTTTCAGTCTCAATGAATTGGTTGTTTGTGAATATGTGTAAAATTTAAACCCATTTTGTGTTTCTGTTCATTACTGGATTCGAGAGAAACATATTTTCCCGTTTGCATCCTTTATTTTGTATATATAAATAAGAATGAACCCATGTTTCCCTTGGTCACTCCATAACTTGAGAACGGCTGGGCCAATTAACCAGATTGTTTTTATATATTCCTTGAAGTTAGAGGAAAGTTCCTACGTAGAGAAAAATTGCCCGGAACTGCTTAAAAACGAAAAATTTTAAATAATTACGACGTCTAAGCTATTGTCCTTGATTGCAAAATCATGAATGCGCGGTTCCAGTTATGTTTGCGTTGAACTGAAAAGACGTCGTCCTGCTACATGCTTCCCATCAACTCCGATTAATTCATGGAACAAATATAGAGATCATATGGCCAGAGATACATTGAATCAGGTGAGTCTTAGGACATCATGCGCAGATTTGCTAATGAACGAAGAAATTGACAATGAAGTATTAATTTTAATTGACAATCCGCCGTATTCACAAAGCATTCAATCTCCGTTAAGTCCTAACTGAGGTCCTCAGTTGAGGATAAATTGGGGATAATAAGCAACAATAAGGGATAGGGGTAGTGAAACAGGCCTGTTTCACCACCTTTAAATATGTAAACTGAGGTTGCGATTCTTATTTATCCTTAACTGAGGACCTCAGTTAGGACTTAACGGAGATTCAAACACTTAACAATGCTTTGTGAATACGGCGGAATATGTACTTGATAGTTACAAAAAAATATTCTTGAATGCTCCCGGTCGAACTGCAGAAACATTCTTAATATCATTGATATTGGCAACGATTCGATAGCAAAATTGAATTGGACTTACACTTGCTTCATCAGGTATTTCATCTACGTTGTAGGAAGGCGGTCGGACAGCTCACTCAGCACTCAAGTTGCCGTTGAACATGCAAGCTAATGAAACTCTAACTAGCAACCTTTCAAGGAAATCTGCGATGGCCAAAGTGTTGCCAGTGATTTTACGATCAACGCCAGCTGACGAACTCAATGCATGTTCGAAGTCGCCGATTTTATGGAAATAATTCAAAACACTTAGGTATATCAAATATGAACAAGCGAGCCGACTTACAGAATGACCGATCTGTAGAAGTTTCTTTCAAACAATTGCTCGACATTGGTAATGGCAACATTCCCGTTGACACATCGTCTGGATACATTCAATTATTTGCCAATGTTTATCACTTTACTGAATCACAGCCCACTATATCTAACTAGCCTGGAAGATGATAAAATGGCAACACCGCTATGAGTCGTACTCCAAGCGATTCAGTCGAACGTTTGTTATTGTAAATGGACGATTACTTCTGATTCTGGAATTAACCAGTATTGTTTTTCCCGGGTATTTCGTGGTATTTTTGTGTATAATGGTGTGAAATGTGAATTAATGCAAAGCAGTGATAAATATGGTCGGCTATTTATGTTCTGTGATTAAACTGAAGTGTGTAAATAGTGAAATTTCTTTTGGATTATTTCTACTTGGAGATAAGTACATTTCAAATGAGACTGTAAACAACAAGAATAACAAGATGGACTAGAAATATGAGTGAAATAAAGCTTTAATTTCTTCCGATTTTATAAAAGATTTTGATGAATTATTCAACAAAAATTAATACATCTGGATGGGTGATCAAGAAGCTCAAAGTATTTATTTATTTTAAGCTATGTATTCCATTTCGAAAAGTCTTCTTTTGCAGAGGCTTTAGTTGATATCAATAAGGACCTTATTCATCTTAAATTATTCATCAAGAATGTTCAGATTTCCTGCAGTGATTCGAAATGGATTCTTCCTTTCGATCTAATCCTGAACAGATGATCTCAACTTATCAGCTTTCCCGCTATAGAAATATAATTAATGGGGATTCAGATTCAGAATTTAGCAATTTGTTTTACCAACATTTTTACACAGTTCAGATCAAAAAATAATTGTATGTGAATTTACTCTTTGTAGCATTGAATTCAGAATTCACAGAGACCTGTAGTTGGGGTTTACATCCGTAAATTATTCTAAATTCACTTTGTTCTGTTCTCGCAAATTTACATTTGAAAAATTTTGTAGAAAATACGAATAACAATGTTAGTGTCCACCGAATGGAAAATAAACAGAAACATTTGTAGATACCAGAAACTCACCATTATAGTAAGGACCAAAAATGACAAACTGACTGATGATTATCACAATATTCATTAGCATACCTCATTAGTCTTATAATTGTTATGTTTGGGAATATATGTTTATTTTGAGAATTTCTTTCAAGTTCATAATTTTGTTGGCAATAGTTAACCCTACACCTCCTCGTGGTTCTTGCTGAACAATTAATTAAATAACAACTACCTAGGTTATTTCTGTTTCAACTTAATCTCAATAATATTGTGCAGAATGAAAAGTAGTTATTCAATGAATTGGAAAAGCAGGGCCTCATATCATATTGTTTATTCATCCAGGGATTCCAAGCAAGAAAACCTATTCAGTAGAGGGGCGATTCTTTTAAGTTGCACGTTGATTTTAAATTTTAACTATAGATTTCTCTAATCAAATAAAACACTTTTTTCCAAATTCTCCTCAGATAGAACCGTTGAAATAAAAAAAAACAGTTTTCCTTTTGTAGCTTTGACATGGTTATTCAGAATGAAATGAATTCTAGTGTGAAATTTTCTGTAACTATGAAACATATGCTTCAATTGACAATTTTTCCAACTTCCAACTCGTTTCCTATTTATAGATCTTGAATTCATAAATCTATGAAAAATGCGTAAAGAAAGCAGGTGAAGTTTATCTTGAGTCATTATAAAAATCTTCAAAAATTCAAGAAAATCAATTTATTCACCATCATTTCTCTTAGAAGGCACCGTTTTCGAGATATTCTTCTTAAAATATTAAATGTGATAAAAGTTCCAGAAATGTAACTGCTTTTATGAAACCGGTCCTGAACTAGAATCACAGATAATCGTGGTAGAATTCGCAGATAAAGGCATTGACATAGGTTATCAATATTCAAACTACTCCAATTGCAGGTTAGTCATCTTTTGGGAAATAGATAAATGGGCTTACCATGATCTATACTCCATACACTTTTATAAAGTCTCCCGGTTGGCAATGGAATTTTGGCACATTTTGCCGTGTATATTTTGAAAATGTCAGTTTATGCTCATTTTCCTGTCAGATAACTACGCAACGTTGTCCTCTCTACATAGAAGTCATAGTAATTTCTTATTTTTCATAAGGTGAATCTGTTGTTACTACGGAAATATTTCACATATATAAACTGGTTGGAAGATTCAGTTATGCTAATTTCTTGTACGGAAATCAAGAATCAGGTCTTGAAATTTTAATGACTAATTACTTTGTGATAGTTCATTTCAAGCCCCAGTCACTGTTAAACCTTCATAAAATATAGGATAGAAGACTAAGTAATTTCTCTCGAGAGTTCAACATGTCCTAAGATAGAATGAAGCTTTCCTATTACAGATTTCAGTTCTGTATAGCTTTTCCTGATACTTTGACTCT
The DNA here is from genome assembly GCA_937662695.2 of Halyzia sedecimguttata. Lineage (NCBI taxonomy): Eukaryota > Metazoa > Arthropoda > Insecta > Coleoptera > Coccinellidae > Halyzia > Halyzia sedecimguttata. Next base: position 14,507,655 of record OW569418.2, read on the forward strand.
GCTTCTTCAAAACTGCTTTTGGCGTTTTCAATTTCAAAGCGAAGAGTTCTTTATTATTCGAGGATAATGATCTGTGATAATATCTTGTTTAAGATGGAACATTATGTTGATTGTTTAGAGTAGACATTGGCAACGTCTAAGAGAATTGTTTTGACATTGACGATATTTCAGGAATGCCAACCTGCCTTTGTTTTAGTTACAAAAACGTGATAGATCATGTCCAACCGGGAGACTTTATAAAAGTGAATGGAGTATATATTAATCTCTGAATTTTTCTCAATTTATTTCCAATAGTGAAAATAAAACTTTTTAGTCACCTATCTGTTGTCCATATCATCAATACATTTTTTTTTAATACTGCTTGGGTTCAACACAATCTTATCTCCTATTAGCGGGTTCAGCAAACGGCTTTTCAATAATACGATTTTATTAGAAAAATGAACTGAAAAGTGACTTATGAGTGACGTTAGTTGACTTGCGCCTTTCAATTCTCGTCTCATAGCCAGACGTAAAAAAAATCATATAAACCGATTTATGTATAAATATTGGGGATGATGTTTCAGAAGATTTAGAATTGGATCATTTTAATAATGTAGTTTATGAAGGCAATAGGAAAGAAGAACATAATGGAATCATCAAAAGAAATTACTGTTCGTTGACCACTGAGGTTAATATTACCTTTTACTTCCTAAGTAGTGAGACATGTTCCTATATACAGTATTTTCATAATGTTGCTAGCAAAAAAATACTGAAATATGGATCTACATTTGAGTATCAAACATTTTTTCTTGGGTTAAGGTCCATAAAACAGAAAAGAATGTGTAAGTGGTATGAACTTAAATTTTGAATTATGAAAAAAGGATAGTATTTTATTAATATATTTTGAACTATTAAAATAATTTGTTCGTAAGCCTCTACCAACTCAAATAACAGAAATAAATGGACAATCTGCTATGTCTCCAGCCTTGCTCTAGGAATTTCGATGATACTTTCCTTAGGTATTTCGAGTTGTGAAAACTATGCACCGATTGTAAGTTGCAACAACCCATTCCACGAGGTTGAATCATTGCAGATTGCTCATTCAATCTTGATAAATAGATTTAATGACAATTTTTGAAGCATTAAAGCAGATAAGCATTGTAGATTGGTTTTTTTAAAAATGAATTTTGAAGCATTTTTTTTAAACGACACTTTTTTTAAATTTAATTTCTTTCATGATGCAGTTCATAGGAATCCATTGATATAACTCCCAACTCTGAGAAACCAATACTTTCGGAGATATAATTTGTCTGTTTGAACAAGAGTGCCAAAAAGCTCCTGTCCACAGGGCTTGAACCAATTTTTAGTCAAAATTTCATTGATATCGGACGGATAACTTCAGAGATAGATATTTTTTTATGATTTTTTTTAGAAATTTCTAATGATATGATCCTCACGGAATTTCGCTGAAGTCTTTGTGTCAGCATTCTACAACTAGTTACCAAGTTTCAATTCGATCGGATAAGTAAGTATTGTTCTAGTTATCGAGAAATCAAAATTTCAACTCTGAAGCCGTTTGGCCCATATGCCCATTAAGAAACTTAACAGTCGCGTTCGAATTCGCAACCTAGCCTGAAAATTTCAAGTCACTATCTCTTTCCGTTCGAAAGTTATCGTGACAACCGACGACCAGCCGGAGAGAATGGCATTCGACCTCAAATTCTTCATCAGTGAGTCGAACCTAATCGTTGGAGACTATTTTCTGCAAAAAATCGAAAATTACAGACATTGGAGCTAGGTGATAACACGCTCTAGCTAGAACATGCGCGCAAAAAGACGGCTTCAAGGTTCATGTATTATTTCGTGAGGATGTGTGCGGCGTGAATAGACAAAAGAACATGCACGCAAACGCTCCTGACTTCACGTCAGTGCTTTTAAAGAATTTTGATTATTATCTAGCTGACCCGACAGACGTCGTCCTGCTCGAAAATAGGCGTCTCTGCAAAAAGTAACATAATTTGGTATAAGATTAGTATTCATCTAAACATTCTAAACCATTCTTAGACACACTTAAACACACACAAATTTACACCAAGACGGTCACAAGACGGTCAAACTGTTCATGAATTCCCATAAACCGATTGTAGCACCACCTACTGAATCCAGTTGTGAATCTAAACGACCCTCAGACCCTCTCGAACACACAAAATTTCATCAAGATTGGTCAAGCCGTTTTTGAGTTCCTATAAACCGATTGCAGCGCCACCTACCGGGTCTGATTATGAGTCTCGACCACCTTCAGACCCACTCCAACAGACACACAAAATATCATCAAGATCGGTGAAGCCGTTTTTGAGTTAACCGATTGCAGCGCCACCTACCGGTTAAGTTATCAGCGGCTGGCTAAACAACTGAACGTCAGTACTCAGTAGTCTCTCTCTCTAGTCTAGTCTGTCAAGTCCTCAATAAGTAAACTAAGTTTACCTATTGATCTGAGGTCAACTCTAAAATTTAGAGATGGCGAGTGTGAAGTTGGGGACAGTTTGTAGTAGAAAAGCAATCTATTCCGAGGAACAAGAGCGCCAAAAAGAAAAGTGGAGTATTTACGTTATTCCAGGCTATTTTTCCAATTCTTTCCTTCATAAGAACCTTCCTCAAACTTCAAAGCAATATTTGAAAAAAAATCTTAGCTAAACTAGTCCGGCCGTTCTCATGTTTTGCTCTTAGCAACACATTTATGTAACTACATATCAATATTTAATTATATTGATAAAAAGTATGGTTATTACGTTTTCAAGGGAAATTCTTTTATTCATAAGAACCCTCATCGAACTTCAAGGAAAACAGCTACAGTAGACGCGCGGTAGTGTGAACATGCGATTTTATGAACAACCCAGTAGTGTGAACTTAAAAATATTTATATTGATATTCTGCAGTGTGAACAATAGGACTCTCGATAGTGTAAATCATAAGAAATTCAGTGGAGAAATTTCAGTTCAGACTTGCAGAGACTCGTCAGTCGATAGGAATTAGTCGAGCGAAATGGTGCGAAATAAGAAGTTCTTGTCTCTGTACGAGAAATCGAAGATTTTGGAGGAGTTTTCTAATGGAATGAGTGTCACTGCTCTTTCAAAAAAGTATAAAGTAGCAAAATCTACTATATGTGCTATAAAAAATAAAAAGAATAAAATTCTGAAAATCGTAAATGAACTTCAGAGACCCGAAAAATTAAAAAAATGTACACTCAAAAAATCAGAGAATCCTGAAATGGAGAAATTACTCTACAAGTGGTTTCTTAAACAGAGAGAGCGAAATTTACCAATAACGAGTGATATGCTGAAACAAAAGGCTTTAGAGTTGCATAAAAAAATAACAATTGGCTCAAAAAGCTTCAACGCGAGCGATGGATGGTTGCAAAAATTTAAGTGGCGTTATGGTGCAAGAATACTCAAAATTTCTGGTGAGAAGTTATCTTCACAGCCAGATCTGGTTGAACCGTTCACAAACAAGTTGAAAGAAACAATTAAGGAGTTAGATCTCTCTGATCACCAAATTTATAATGCCGATGAGACGGGCTTATATTGGAGACTGCTGCCTGATAAAACTTACGTCGCTCTTCATGAAAAAACTGCACCTGGTTTAAAAATATCGAAGCAAAGAGTCACATTTCTGGGATGTGTTAATGCATCAGGCTTCCATAAGTTGAACCCACTTTTAATTGGAAAAGCAAAATCCCCTAGATGCTTTAAAAATTTTGATAACCCAATTGTGTATAAGAACACTAAAAATGCCTGGATGACTCAAGAAATTTTCAGAAATTGGTTCTTCAAGCAGTTTGTCCCCGAGGTAAGCTAAAACTTTCTATTGAATTTCATAACTGCTAATACTGTATGTACTTATGCAGGTCACGTCCTATTTAAGAAGTGAAAATCTCCCTGTGAAAGCTGTCTTGCTTTTAGATAATGCTCCATCTCATCCACCAGCCGATGAATTGAAAAGTTCGAACGGAAATATCTTTGTTATTTATATGCCTCCAAATGTAACCCCACTTCAATTCAACCAATGGACCAAAACGTGTTACGTCTTACTAAACTATTTTATAGGAAGAGCGTATTGAGTTCTATGATTACAAAACGTGGAACAGTTGCAGATGCACTCAAAAGCTTGACTCTCAAAGACGCTGTCATACATTTACACCTTGCATGGCAACAATTGAATCCGTCAGTAATTCAAAAATGTTGGCATAATATTTTGAGAAGAACAAGAGATGAAGACGATATTCCCTTGAGTAGACTTCAAGAAATTTGGAACAACGAAGTAACAAATAATGCTATAAATGACACCATTAAATTACTGGAAACTATTGAACCAGTGGAATATAGTGCCCAAGATGTGGAAGAATGGAATGAAGATGCAATTCAGGAGAATATTGATTTCGATATCAATGAAAATGCCGATTCAGAAAGTGAATGTGAAGATCTTGTTATTGTGGAAAACATTATTTCCCATTCTGAAGTTCTAGATGCACTGAACACTGTATCTAAATGGGCAAATCAAAATTATGTTGGGATAAGTGAAATTGTAAGCCTTAAGAAATTAGAAGAAAAAGCACTTGCTTTGAATCTATCCCAAAGAAAAAAACAAACTAAAATAACTTCCTTTTTCGAATAAAACATCTATATGTTCATCATTTTCTATAATCAGTTATATGTATGGGCATGTTTGTATTAAATTTTGAATAAAATAACAAAACCAAAATTTTTTTTCTTCAAATATCGTTATTAATTAAGTAGACTCGATAGTGTGAACAATTCGATATTGTGAACACGTCATTTTTTTTTCGAGGTCACACTATCGAGCGTCTACTGTATTAATATGATTTTCCCCCATACTACGCCCTATTGTCACCTATACATCCTTAGTATAGTCGTCAAAAATTGATGAGTTCACCAACATCAGTTGCAGATATTGCAACGACTTGCCTGTGAGATGCAATGAAAATCTATTAAAGCAACAAGCTCCTTCCTACCTGGTATTTGGGTGGGACACATGAAGGTTCTGACTAAACTAGATTCAACCTTTTCGACAAGAACTACATGCCAACTCTATTTGATTTTTTAACACCCTTTAAGACGGTCATTCGTGACTGCCAAAAGTGCTAAGGACTAAGCTAAACAACTAGATAATAATTCATCCATATGATACACAAATGGATCAAAATCTGCAGGGGATATAGGTATAGGGGTATATGCGTCGAAGTTACAGCTATCCATGCCCCTAGACATGAATATACTGGCAGGCAGAAATTATGGCTGTCTTTGTATGCACTCAAGGGTGCCTACAGAGGACCCTCTGGAGTAAGAAACCAGAACATGTGCAAGCGGTTACCAGATTTATGAAAATCAGATAACATCCTTAGGACTGATTGAGTAGGGTACAAGAACGAAGGATCAAAATGGTTGCAGTTCTGAATGACTGATCCCCAGCTAACCGACCCCAGTCTTAATAATGATTTTCCTCAAACTTCCTCATCCAGTTAAGTTACTTACCATTGATCTCTTACATTCGAAAAAGGTATATCTCAGTGCTTGACATTCAGATGGTACAGTGCCATCAGTAGCCGATAAACATTCCCTTGGTGTTTTTCTATACTACAAAAAACATATTGATAGGCTATTAAAAACTCATGAAGACAAGTTAACATCGGTACCTTTTTACAACACTCGCTTTCCAACAGACACATTTTCAGATCAGCTCGTACTCCAGCACAGGCAGATTTATCGGCCAACGTCTCGTTTTCATTCTCATATCGCATCATCTTCTGAAAATGGAATTATTTTATTGAATTACCAACCAAAAATAGTAAGTTACTGACGAAAATCCAGTAAGCTACTATTTAGATATTTGGAAATCTCTATTTATAATTTTGTTTTGACAACTGTTTGGAGGTTAGATCACAGAAGAGCTATTTCATATTTTTGGGTTCGTAGGAAGAACGGAAACTTGATATTTTTTGGCCCTAGGAGAGAATTATAATGTGCGTTCAAAATAATTCGTGGTCAAGAAGGCTATGGAATTTTGAACGTCAATATTCTGCGTCTGAACGTAGTTCAGACACTGCAAGTTTTGAAATTCCATAGCCTACTTGACCACGAATTTTTTTTGAACGAACGTTATTGCCTAGGGTTGTGTTCGAATATTAACTCCGTAGAGTAATATCACAGGTAATATCACAGGTAATATTTACTCCATTGCGTTCGAAAACTGAAAGGTTGGGTAAATTTTAAACCATGACTGCCGTTCGATACACTATCGTGTATCTAGTATCTTTAGTGGTATTCTTTTTACCTTGTTGCATCTCAATAGATGCATAGAATCTTGCATCTTGCCTTCTAACCAAGATGCAATTCTATGCATCTATCTTCTAACTACTGAGTCAGAACTGAGAATCCCAGCTAATCTCAGCTGAAATTGGTAAAAAGAATACCACTTTTGTCTCACTGTTTTATGAATGTTCTGTGAGGTAATTTAATAGTTTTAATACTGCTCACAATATATATTTATGATTAGAGTTACAGTTACATATATGTAAGAAAACAATAATAATACCGGATAGGTGAAAAAACTTTCAGTCAAACTCCACCAAATATAAACTTTATTAATAATGTCTGAGTAGTCAGAGGAGTGTGATTAGTGATGTGAAATACTCGAGTTTTTAAGTAAAGGTCAACTATCCTGGAAAAATGTCCGAAACTTTCCCCCAAGGTCAAGCATTTTGAGTATTTAAGTATTTACGGACATTGCGGAAAAATATGACAATCGTCAAATGTTAAGTTAAAATATCAGGACAATTTGAGGCATTTTAAGAAATTTTTCATGGTCAATTGGAAATAACAAATAACTTATCATTGAATGAGTTATTATCATGTAATTTTATTGAGTATCCGAGACAGGAGCCAGGTTCTGGAATTAAGAATAAGTATCAGAAAAATCGATCTAATTAGACTGTTAAAAAATAAAATAAACTTATTTAAAAAAACTTTGTATAATTTCCCAATTGGTTCACAGATCGTTAAGATTCTTCTATCCAAGTAGAAAAGAATAAACTACTTAAAAAATTGGTTCAAGCACTGACGTGAAGTCAGAAGCTTTTGCGCGTATGTTCTATTGTCCATTCTTCTGTATTGGACACCCTTAATCGAATTTAACATGGTAAATTATGTTGTCCATTCTCCAGTATTGGACACTCTTAATTTGAATTTACCATGGTAAATTCGAATTAAGTGTCCAATACAGGAGAATGGACAACATAATTAACCATGTTAAATTCGATTAAGGGTGTCCAATACAGAAGAATGGACAATAGAACATACGCGCAAAAGCTTCTGACTTCACGTCAGTGCTTGAACCAATTTTTTTTTCGTGATTTTTTTTAAATTTTCTAGGGGTGCGATTCTTAAAAAATTTTTTTTCGTCATTTTTTTCAAATTTTCTAGTGGTACGGTTCTTACAAAATTTTAAACACGTCTTTATGTTGATTTTCTACTACTAGTTACCAAGCTTCAATTCAATCGAATATTCATTTTTTGAGTTATCAAGGAAATAATATTCCAGGTGGATATAACTCGGAAACCATTAGACCGATTATGCCCAAAAACGAACTCAACTCTCCCTTTCGGATACGCAACCTACCCTGAAAATTGCAAGTCCCTATCTCCTTTCGTTCGAAAGTTATCGAGGCAACGGTCACCCATCTACTGAACTCACACAAGAATGCTCGAATCTCCAACAATATTCAACCGATCGTGTTAAAACTTGAAACTTGGCAAAAGAGTTAGGTTATGAACGCTCTTGCAAAATTTCAGCAATTTCAAACAAATAGTTACTGATATATAGAATTTTTTTTTTTAATTTTCAATGATTTATTAAAAATTTTCTATAAATGCTATCCTCACCAACTCTTGCAAACATTTTTGCGTTGGCATTCTACAACTAAAAACCATGCTTGAATTCAATCGGTTCAGTATTTTTCGAGTTAATGAGGAACAAAAAACCACCAAATTTCAGAAAATTTCAGATCGCTATAACTCTAAAACCGTTTGACCGATTATGCTCATAAGCGAACTCAAATGTCGCATTCAGATGCACAACCTAACCTGAAATTTTCAAGCCGCTATCTCTTTCCGTTCTCAGGTTATCGTGACAACAAAAATATTTTTTTATAATTTTTTTAAAATTTTCCAGCCATACGATTCGCCCAAAATTTCACAAACGTGTTAAGGTTCATATTCTACATCCATTCACCAAGTTTCAGTTCGATCGGATTTATATTGGTTGAAAACAAAATTATTACTCGGAAACCACTAGGCCGATTATGCCCATTAACGAACTTGTCCGTCGTATTGCGATGCGCAACCCACCCTGAAAATTTCAAGTCGCTAGCTCTTTTCGTTCTCAAATTATCGTGGCAACGGACGGCCGGACGGCCGGCCGGACAGAATCAAATTTGACCTCGAATTCTTCATTGGGGAGTCGAACTGAATCGTTTGAGACCAATTTCGTCAAAAAATTCGAAAGTTACAGACATTTGGGCAAAACTATAACGCGATGTTCCCCAGAACATACGCGCAAAAAAACTCTGTATAATGGGAATGGCATCACAAATCGTTAAGCATGTTATATCCAAGTAGGAAAAAATAAACTTCTTGAAAAAATTTTGTATAATTGGCATCTCAGATCGTTAAGCATCATCGATCCAAGTAGAAAGAAGAATAAATATCGGACAAAAATGAAAATTGTAAAACAATTTTTAAGTAGAAAAAAAATGTATGATATTTATCCAGACATTTTCGATAATGTCGATAAATACTAAAAAACTCTAAATGTCTACTGTTTTTAGAAGTAATGATAATTTTCGGACATTTTTCAGTATTTATCAGAGGAGTATTTAAGACATTTTCCGCACTCACAACTCTAAGTGTGATATATATCAGCACATAATGGGATGCAGTAGGAAGAATTACATCAGCAGGACATGGACATGTTCCGAAGGAACAATCCTTCATCTTCAGCAAAAAAAGGTCTACAGAAAGGGGAGAAATATTACATTATTGAGAGTAACACTCAGTAATACTCAGACATTATTAATAAAGTTTATATTTGGTGGAGTTTGACTGAAAGTTTTTTCACCTATCCGGTATCATCTCACCTCCACTGTATGTTATGGATCGCCTCCGTTGGACAATAATAATAGGTTCTTTCCTAAACCAACATAACCTATTTTCCGATATTGGCACCTTACCCTCTGTCAGTGTCAGAGTAAACTCTAGAGCAGGGGTCACCAATTAGTTTCATTGGAGGTCCGTTCACGAAATCTGTATATCTGTCGCGGTCCATTTGATAGCCTTATGATGGCATAAGAATTTGACTAGCATTTGATCTGAATCCAATATCAATAATTAGTAAATAAAGCGAAAAGTTATCTGAATTTTTTTTAACAAGATAAAACACCTCCAAATGTCCGCCACAGGGAATGAGCCCAGTAACATCTCAGAGATATCGCATGGGAAAGTTCTCAAACTGCTCACCCTGGGGAATATTTTGAGAGGTTTATTGCGATATCGCAGGGAGCTCGCATAGACCCCCCTATCACCTCCAAATGTCCGCCACAGGGGATGAGCCCAGTAACATCTCAGAGAAACTCCGAGAACTTCCCCATGCAATTTCTCTGAGATGTTACTGGGCTCATCCCCTGTGGCGGACATTTGGAGGTGATAGGGAGGTCTATGCGAGCTCCCTGCGATATCGCAATAAACCTCTCAAAATATTCCCCAAATACCTTCAAATGTCCGCCACAGGGGATGAGCCCAGTAACATCTCCGAGATATCGCATGGGGAAGTTCTCAAACTGCTCACCCTGGGGAATATTTTGAGAGGTTTATTGCGATATCGCAGGGAGCTCGCATAGACCTCCCTATCACCTCCAAATGTCCTCCACAGGGGATTGTGCCAGTAACATCTCAGAGATATCACATGGGGAAGTACTCAAACTGCTCACCCTGGGAAATATTTCGAGATTAGAAGATGGCTGCGATATGGATCTAAAATCTATATATCCTCCAAATGGGCAGTACATGTGTGGCACCGAATACATCACTTCGATGCATAGATCGATATTCCACTTGGGTTATTAGCGATGGGGTTATTCTTCCGGGTACAGAGTAGATGATTGCGCCATCTACCAGTGGAAACGAGAAGTGCAGAGTGGGGGTGGAGTAGTTCCCTGCAACACGCCACCTGATTTCCTATTCTTGTTGAATTTGCGAGGTTTTTAGGACCTCGCAATGGAATGTGTTATTCTCGTTACACTTGTGATATCTTGAGGAGCTCGCAATAGGAATGTCTTTTTCTTGTTATCTGTGTGATATCTTTAGGAGCTCGCAATAGTAATATCTTATTCTGGTTACATATGTGATGTCTTGAGGATCTCCTCAATAGGAATATCTTATTCTTGTTATACTTGCGATGACTTAAGGAGCTCGCAATAGGAATATCTCATTCTTGTTAGCTGTGTGATATCTTTAGGAGCTCGCAATAGTAATATCTTATTCTGGTTACATATGTGATATCTTGAGGATCTCCTCAATAGGAATATCTTATTCTTGTTATACTTGCGATGACTTAAGGAGCTCGCAATAGGAATGTCTTATTCTGGTTATCTGTGGGATATCTTTAGGAGCTCGCAATAGGAATATCTTATTCTGGTTATCTGTGTGTTATCTTTAAGAGCTCGTAACAGTAATGTCTTATTCTGGTTACATATGTGATATCTTGATGATCTCCACAATAGGAAAATCTTATTATTGTTATACTTGCGATGAATTAAGGAGCTCGCAATAGGAATGTCTTGTTCTGGTTATCTGTGGGATATCTTTAGGAGCTCGCAATAGGAATATCTTGTTCTAGTTATCTGTGTGATATCTTTAGGAGCTCGCAATGGGAATGTCTTATTCTGGTTATACTTGCGATTAATTAAGGAGCTCGCGACAGGAATGTCTTAGTTTGGTTATCTGTGGGATATCTTTAGGAGCTCGCAATAGGAATATCTTATTCTGGTTACATATGTGATATCTTGAGGATCTCGCAACAGGAATGTCTTATTCTGGGTATCTGTAGGATATCTTTAGGAGCTCGCAATAGGAATATCTTATTATTGTTATTTGTGTTATATCTTTAGGAGCTCGCAATAGGAATATATTATTCTGATTATCTGTGTGATATATTTAGGAGCTCGCAATGGGAATTTCTTATTCTGGTTACAAATGTGATATCTTGAGGATCTCGAAACAGGATGTCTTAGTCTGGTTATCTGTGGGATATCTTTAGGAGCTCGCAATAGGAATATCTTATTCTGGTTATCTGTGTGATATCTTGAGGATCTCACATTGGGAGCTTGCATTTTCATCCACATCGTAACCTCTCAGAGACCTCTATGCGAATTAACGTAATAAATTAAATTTTCGTTCCTCAATATGATGTATCTCGTGATTCCTTGAGAACGGAAAGAAATAGCGACTTGCAGTTTTCAAGTTTAGATTACGCATCTGGATACAACATTTAAGTTCGTTAACTAGCATAATCGGCCAAATGGTTTTGGAGTTATATCCATCTGAAATTTGGTTGTTATTTCCTCAATAACTCAAAAAATACAATCCGATCCAATTCAAATATGGTTATTAGTTGTAGAATGCCAACGCGAAAATTCTTTCAAAGTATCGTGAGGATCGTAGAACTAGAAATTTTTTAAAAAATCATTGAAAAAAAAATTGGTTCAAGCACTGACGTGAAGTCAGAAGCTTTTGCGCGTATGTTCTCTTGTCCATTCTCCATTATTGGACACTCTTAATCGAATTTACCATGGTGAATTCTATTGTCTGTTCTTCTGTATTGGACACTCCAAATTCACCATGGTAAATTAGATTAAGAGTGTCCACTAGAGGAGAATGGACAATAGAAGCTCCTAACTTCACGTCAGTGCTTGCTTGAACCAATTTTTTTTGTGAAGTCAGGAGATTTGCGTGTTTGTTCTATTGTCAATTCTCCTGTATTGGACACTCATAATCGAATTTACCATGGTGTATTCTATTGTCTGCTCTCCTGTATTGGAAACTCTTAATCGAATTTACCATGGTAAATTCGGAGTGTCCAATACAGGAGAACAGACAATCAGTGGCGTAACGTACACCCCCCCCCAGACCCCCCGTTGGGGGGGGGGGTCTGTGGGGCCCGGGAGTTGAACCTTTTATTTCATTTTTACTTTATCTTGTTGAGAACCAATTGATAGTAAAAACTAATTTTCTGCTAATGTAATATATGTATTTCCTGGTTAAAATGGTTAGTATAGGCGAGGTAAAATACTCTGGATCGTAATATATCGAAATAAGTAGTATCGATACTTGAATCGTATCGCATCGAAAGTATCGATACATGAAATATCGAGTATTCACGTATTAGTGTACAGTCGGAAAATAAATCATTTGGATTTGTGAATAAGAGGTCTAAAAACTTTCACAACAAGTACATGTACTACATCTTACCTGTAAAAATCATGTAATTTTCAATTAATTGATTGAAATATTTATTATAATAAAACACAATATGCTCATAGTACCTAATTAATTCTCTGATTTACTTTCTTTCATTCATTTCTGACAATTTTAAGTACCTATCTAAACTATTCCCGGATGCGTTAAATATACCGGGTGGCCCACCACAGACGCGGATCTCGTTTTGTGGGAGTAAATGAAGATATTTTGAGAATATTTTTTTGTGATGTATGTAGGGTGTTCTGAAGCACAATTTAAAATTATTTTCATATATACAGGGTGTTCGAAAACAAAGATATAGACCAAAGTTAATTTTTTTTAATAGTAACACCCTGTATTTGGCCTAAAAAATAGAATGGCAAGCTCAAATTATGATGAGTTTCTTCAGATCAGTTTATACCTTAGAAGTACCATTTACGAGAAAATGGCGAAAAATTGAAAATATGGAGTTTTTTTTAAATAGCCATTAATGAAGAAACTAGTTACGCCCGCGGTACGGACAGTATTTTCTTTGAATAGACATATTAGCTACTCCTATACAGAAAATAATAAATTTACTCTGGAATATACAGAGTGATCATATTAATTTTCAAACATCAACTACAAATAATGGTCAAAAACTTTCTTATTTCAAATGGCACACCCGGTATTTTTATATCTCGTGGAACGTAAAAAATAATTTGGAAACTATCTTCACAAGGTTTTCCGACACCTAAACCTGATAGTTTTCTCAGCAATTTTCGACCATTATTTGTAGTTGATGTTTGAAAATTAATTATGATCACTCTGTATATTCCAGAGGCAATCTTTTATTTTCTGTATAGGAGTAGCTAATATATCTATTCAAAAAATACTGTCTGTATCGCGGGCGCAACTGGTTTCTTCATTAATTCCTATTTAAAAAATGGGTTCAAGCCCTGTGGACAGGAGCTTTCTGGCGCTCTAGTTCAAACAGACAAATTATATCTCCGAAAGTATTGGTTTCTCAGACGTGAGAATTATATCAATGAATTCTTATGATAGAACTGCATCATACAGGAAATTCAATTCAAATAATAGTTTATTTATCAAGATTAAATGAGCAATCTGAGAATGAGAACTGCACCATGGAAGAAACCAAATTAAAATAGCTGAAATGAATTTCACTCTCTCTTATAGAACAGGACGAAATGTACGAGTATGAACACAGATCATATAATAAAGCTTAGATAGAATAATTATAGCATTCTGTGAAAACATAGAAGTACGATTCATTATTGAAATTTAGAACTTCATCTTAGCAGAAATTTAATTCAAACATCAAAGAAGAATTTAAATTCAACAAGAGTGCCAAAAATTATCAATCCAAAACCAATAGACGAATTCTACCCAACAACGAACTCATCCGAGATATTCATTCCTCAATTCCAGTTTTGTTTTTAGTGGAGATATTCTGAACTCAATATTATTAACTTACCATTACCATTCCCATCATCATATGGATTGACCATCGGCATGGAAATATCAACCAACAAAAACTATGATATTATATTATAATTCTCATATTTATACGATTGCTGGAATGAATGACAATGTTATTAACTTACCATTACCATTCCCATCATCATATGGATTGACCATCGGCATGAAAATATCAACCAACAAAAAGTATGATGATACTATAATTCTCATATTGATACCATTACTGGAATGAATGACAATGAGACAACGTCAAAGTTGACGTTATAACAATTCATAGAATAGCCACAGAATAATTCTATCATTGAAATTTTGAAAATTCATATCTCCGAAAGTATTAGTTTGTTAGAGTTAAAATTGATATGAATGGATTCTTATGGTGAAACTCCTTATTGAAAAAAAATTCAATTTGGAATTTGTTCTGTAAAAAAAAAATTTTTTTTTTGTTACTCCGAAACCGTCTGTCCGATTTTGCCCAATAACGAACTTAGCCGAGATATTTATCCCCCAAACCTACTCTGAAAATTTCAACTGTCTAGCTCATTCCGTTCGAGAGTTATCGTGCCTACGGCCGGACGGCCGGACCGGCCGGACGGCCGGACCGGCCGGACAGAATGAATATCGACCACGGATTCTTGATCAGTGAGTCGAACCAAATCGTTTAAGACCATTTTCATCGAAAAATTCGAAAATTACAGACATTTGGGCAAATTGATAAGCACTCAGTTCCGAGGAACTAGAGCGCCAAAAATGGGTTCAAGCCCTGTGGACAGGAGCTTTCTGGCGCTCTAGTTCAAACAGACAAATTATATCTCCGAAAGTATTGGTTTCTCAGAGTTGAGAATTATATCAATGTATTCTTACGATAGAACTGCATCATAAAGGAAATTCAATTCAAATAATAGTTTATTTATCAAGATTAAATGAGCCGTCTGAGAATGGGAACTGCACCATGAAAGAAACCAAATTAAAATAGCTGAAATGAATTTGACTCTCTCTTATAGAACAGGATGAAATGTACGAGTATGATCACAGATCATATAATAAAGCTTAGATAGAATAATTGTAGCATTCTGTGAAAACATAGAAGTATGATTCATTATTGAAATTTAGAACTTCATCTTAGCAGAAATTTAATTCAAACATCATAAAAGAATTTAAATTCAACAAGAGTGCCAAAAATTATCAATCCAAAACCAATCGACGAATTCTACCCAACAACGAACTCATCCGAGATATTCATTCCTCAATTCTATGATGAACGATAATATATATATCTTTCCTCAAATCTAATCCAATACACCAATATTCCAGTTTTGTTTTTAGTGGAGATATTCTGAACTCAATATTATTAACTTACCATTACCATTCCTATCATCATATGGATTGACCATCGGCATGAAAATATCAACCAACAAAAAGTATGATATTATATTATAATTCTCATATTTATACGATTGCTGGAATTAAGGACAATGTTATTAACTTACCATTACCATTCACATCATCATATGGATTGACCATCGGCATGAAAATATCAACCAACAAAAAGTATGATATTATAATATAATTCTCATATTTATACAATTGCTGGAATGAATGATAATGAGACAACGTCATGTCTCAGGAAAATGAGTTGACATTATAACAATTCATAGAACACCCACAGAATAATTCTGTGAAAATGTAGAAATACGATTTACATTGAAATTTTGAAAAATCATATCTCCGAAAGTATTATTTTGTAAGAGTTAAAAATGATATGAATGGATTCTTATGGTAAAACTGCTTATTGAAAAAAAATTAATTTGGAATATGTTCTGTAAAAAAAAATTTTTTTTTTTTGTTACTCCGAAACCATTTGTCCGATTTTGCCCAATAACGAACTTAGCTGAGATATTTATCCCTCAAACCTACTCTGAAAATTTCAACTGTCTAGCTCATTCCGTTCGAGAGTTATCGTGCCTACGGCCGGACGGCCGGACCGGCCGGACAGAATGAATTTCGACCACGGATTCTTGATCAGTGAGTCGAACCAAATCGTTCAAGACCATTTTCATCGAAAAATTCGAAAATTACAGACATTTGGGCAAATTGATAAGCACTCAGTTCCGAGGAACTAGAGCGCCAAAAACAGTTAAAATTATGTTTTCCCACCGTAATTCTTATTAATTCTTGCTCCCAAAATAGGTTTCTGTTCGATAAAGAATTTCTGTATTAAAACTTTACCGTTTGGATGATAGTTTTTCGTTATTTGATCTGTACCAAAGCAGTAGAGGTTTTTGATAACGATTTGTTGCTGGTTCAGATAACGATTATTCGTTAGCGTACCGGACATTCAGATATTCTACCTCTAACGAACCGATAACGAATTGTTATACGGGACTCTATCTGATGTATGGGGGTTTCACATTGTAGACTTTCCATTTTTTTTTATAGTGTAGTCTTCCTTTTTGGCGTTCTAGTTCTTCGGAACTGAGTGCTTATCAATTTGCCCAAATGTCTGTAATTTTCGAATTTTTTGATGAAAATGGTCTTAAACGATTTGGTTCGACTCACTGATCAAGAATCCGTGGTCGAAATTCATTCTGTCCGGCCGGCCGTAGGCACGATAACTCTCGAACGGAATGAGCTAGACAGTTGAAATTTTCAGAGTAGGTTTGGGAGTTAAATATCTCGGCTAAGTTCGTTATTGGGCAAAATCGGACAGATGGTTTCGGAGTAACAAAAAAAATAATAATTTTTTTTTACGAAACAAATTCAAAAATAAATTTCTTTCAATAAGCAGTTTTACCATAAGAATCCAATGATATCATTTTTAACTCTAACAAGATAATACTTCCGGAGATATGATTCTTCAAAATTTCAATGATAAATCGTATTTCAACGTTGTCACAGAATGATATTATTCTATGTATGAATTGGCCGGCTCCGGTGGTCCAGTGGGTATAAAGACCTGCTGTGGTGCCGGAGGTCGCGGGTTCGAATCCCGCTCAGGGCATGGATGTGGTGTTGGGTGGTGGTGCATGTCCTACAATTTAATTTAAAGAGTCTTCGGAATATTATAGAACTGTGTAGATGGCCCTAGTTGCCTGGCACAATAAAGGATATAAAAAAAAAAAAAATGTATGAATTGTCATAATGTCAATTGATGTTCCTGAGTCATGTCATTATCTTATCAATCAAAGAATTGTGAACAAAGTGAGAAAAATCTCAGTTGTTTGCTCCGAAATTAGGTTTTCTCAAAAAATTCTTACATTTCGGAAGGAAAAATGAAGTAAGAGATCTGAGTGTAGTGAGACTGCTTTTCATCCATAGACATAGATATAACTCTCGAACGGAATGAGGTAGGTAGTTGAAATTTTCAGAGTAGTTTAAGGAGATGAATATCTCGGTTAAGTTCGTTATTGGGCAAAATTGGCCAGATTTAATTTGATTTCTTCCATGGTGTAGTTCTCATTCTCATGATTGCTCATTTAATCTTGATAAATAAACTATTATTTAAATTGAATTTCTTTTATGATGCAGTTCTATCATATGAATACATTGATATAATTCCCAACTCTGAGAAACCAATACTTTCGGAGATATAATTTGTCGGTTTGAACTAGAGCGCCAGAAAGCTCCTGTCCACAGGGCTTGAACCCATTTTTTTTTTCATATAATCCCGGGCTTTTCCACAATTAAATTTGACCTGTAAGTGATTAGCTGATTACTGATGATACAATACCTATTGTTAGTGATGTATATTTATCATATCATCAGTTTTTTTGGAATGAACTTGCCTTACCATTTTCGACCCAATGAAAGGGAAGACGACATAATATGTCCTTGTTCTCGAATTCAAAATGTACTTACTGTAATGAATGCCCAAATTCCACTAAAGCAAACCTATGGACACTAGGGACAACCCCGATTTCAACAATGATCTGTAACAGTGTATTGAATTAAAAACTATTAAATATTGTAATATCATTGAATTTCAACGCGACAACACGTTTTATGCGTTTTGCATGTGAGATGTACATTTCATTATTGAATATACATGGTGTCCCGGGAAGAATGCGACAAACGGATACCATGAATTAATGTCATCCAGCTGGATTCACATCAAAAGGTTTTAATCGCCTTAGTGCCTTCGTTTGGGATATACGGGGTGATGTTCATCTTAGGAGTGAAATTTCACAGTTCAATAACTCTTCAACTAATCGACCGAATGATTTCAAATTTTGAAGTTTTGTCACCCTTTACTATCGCCTTCCTTCGATATTACTGAAATCGAAAAAATAAGATCCGGACTGGGAAAATTTTAGACTTTTCCTATTTTCATGAATATTGGATCACCCTGTACATGAACGGTATGATATTTTTTCGTTATCGTAACCATAAAGAATTAATTCATAATACAAATTCTAAATCTCAGCTTGGCACCGTCATACAGATTGATCAATAAACATTCCCTTCAATAAATCTTGAATTTATAGGTAAAATTATTTAAAATTTTATAGTTTTGTCACCCAAACAGTCACAAAAACAAAAACCGAACTAGCAAAATTTCCGGTGATATCAGATCAGCCTATGCGTGAACATTATGGTTCTTATGACTGAAAAAGTCTAGTGTTTGAGTAGAGAGTACAGATTGAGATATCAAATCATAAAAAAAACTGAAGCAAATTTTGTTCCATTGGAACATACTGTGTCTAGTTTATTATAAAACATTCAGATGGAAACATTGTGGTTGCAACATGATGGAGCTCTGCGCACTATTCAAGAGAAGTGCACGAATATTTGACACTCCTGAAAACAGATGGATTGGGAGAGGTGGACATGTGACTTGGGCTCCTCGGTCTCCTGATCTGACACCGTTGGATTATGGGGAGCGCATAAACAAGAGGTCTATGCGGTATAGATAAATAGTAGGGAGAAACTGCTACAAAGAATTATTGATGCTTGCGATATTATTAAATCACAACCGAATACGATAGCAAAAGCCGTGAATCAAAAGTAGCAGAACATGTATGTAAAATCCAAGGAGATCACATGATGGATTGGAGTAATACAAAAATTCTAATGACAGAACCTGATTATATGAACTGGAAACTTAAGGAGTCAACTTGTATTTTATTGAACAGAGAATGCAATTTTGCAAATTGCTCAATTTGTATTGACCATATTTGGCTAAATTTATTGAAAAAGGAGTTGGAACTTGGAAATTTCTATGCGAAGTAAAACTATGTTAGCTATGATTTTTAAATACTGTCAATGTGACAATTCTTGAATTTCACAAAATAACTATCAACAAAATAATTCTAAAGATTTTCATTAAGCGTCTGACGAAGGAGTCTGATATAGACTCCGAAACGTTACGATATAGTTGTTTCTTCGTTGATGTTGTTTCGTTGTTGTTTGTTAGGCAACATTGTTCAATTGATTGCTTCTGACAAATATCTTGTGATTCTTACGCAGAAGCAAATCATAAAATAATTAATTTTTATTTTATAGATATTTTTTAGAGTTTGGGAGAGGAAACACAGAAAAAAAAACCTTTCAATTATTATTTTATATCTTAATCTGAACTATCTACATAAACACTAGTATTCTTTTTCAGTCATAAAAATCATAATGTTCACGCACAGGCTGATACGATATCAACGAAAATATAAGAAGTCTAAAATTTTGCTGGTCCTGTTCTATTTTTCCAATCTGAGAAAAATTTAAGAAAGGCAGTCGTAAAGGGTGACAAAACTATAAAATTTGAAATAATTTTACCTATAAGTTCAAGATTTATTGAAGGGAATGTTTATTGATCACCCTGTATGACGGTGCCAAGCTGAGATTTAGAATTTTTATCATGAATTAATTCTTTAAGGTTACGATAACGAAAAAAAATCATACTGTTTATGTACAGGGTGATCCAATATTCACGAAAATAGGAAAAGTCTAAAATGTTCCCAGTCCGGATCTGATTTATTCGATTTCAGAAATATCGAAGGAAGCCGATAGTAAGGATAGTAAAGGGTGACCAAACTTCAAAATTTGAAATCATTCGGTCTATTAGTTGAAGAGTTATTGAACTGTGAAATTTCACTGCTAAGATGAACATCACCCTGTATATCCCAAACGAAGGCACTCGGGTGATTAAAACCTCTTGATGTGAATCCAGCTGAATGACATTAATTCATGGTATCCGTTTGTCGCATTCTTCCCGGGACACCCTGTATACAATGGTAGTATATTATTTTTCTTTGAAAACTGTATCTTTTCTCTACAAAGTTTTTTGATATAGGAATATTTCTGAATATCATTATACAATTCTATACAGAGGTATTAAAAATAACTTCTTATTGAACGCGTAGCGAAAAGCGCGTCTAAATGCAACGGACAAGTTCGTTAATAGGCATTATCGGCCTAACGGTTTCCTAGTACAAATTTTGTTTTCAACCAATACAGATCCGATAAAATTGAAACTTGGTAGCTAGTTGTAGAATACCGACATAAAGTCGTAGTATGTGAAATTTTGTGAGGATCATATCACCAGAAAATTAAAAAAAAAATTAGTAAAAAATATTACATATCTGACGAAATCTTGAGAACGGAAAGAGATGGCATCTTGCAATTTCATCAGAGTAGGTTGCGCATCCGAATGCGACGTTCGATTATGTGAATCGGCAATATCGGCCAAACTATTTTGGAGTTATACCTATCTGAAATGTTGTTGTTATCTCCTCAATATCTAAAAAAATACGAATCCGGCCCAATTCAAACATGGTCATTAGTTGTAGAATGCCGACGAGCAAATTTTTACGAAATTTGGTGAGGATCGCATCACTTGAAAATTTTAAAGAAATCATTGAAAATCATCTGTTTTTATCCCATTATCATCAAAGGCAGACCTGTTAGTTTTACAGGTTTCTCAGAGGTCCAAATATTAATAATAATAATAATAATAATAATGTTTATTCAAATACAAGTAAACAAATAAACATAGTAAGTTACAGAGATTATTATTAGAAATAACCTGTGCGTAACTGTGTAGAAGAACATAATTTAGATCCCAGATAATATCAATTCAACATCAAAAAAAACAAAAAAAACCCACAATGTGACACACAATTCAATGTGAAGATAATTCAAATTAAATCAACATTTTTTTAAGTAAAATTCAACCCAACCCAACTTATTTCTACAATAATATACCACAACAACTGGAATGCAAACTCAAGAAATTTGTAAGTCTCCGATTCTTCCACAAACACACACATACATAATCCACACATCTAGTATCAATCGGATTAACAGGCCAAGTCCGGGTTTATGCGTCATATCAGGTAAGTATTCCATTCAGTTCCTATTTTACACAATATTTTCTGTCTTTGTTCTACTTGATGAAACCGTTAACTAATTGATCTATTTCCTCTGTCGTTAATTTCATTAACCATTCTCTAGTTTTCTGTTTGAAAGTCTTATAATTTTTTATGGATTTTATCTCAGTGGGAATCATCGTATATACTTTGGAAACAAGAAAATGAGCTGATCTTTGTCCAATACTCTTGGAGCATTTGAAGGTGTGGTAAGTTCTATATTTGTTCCTTGTTTCATAATTATATTCTACACTATTCAATTTAATTTTTCCTTTAAAAACATTTGTTGCCAACTTGAGTATAAATAGTTTTCTTGTATTAAGTATGTTCGAAAGTTGAAACAATGGCTCACTAGGATATGTTATTTTTTTACCATATATTGTTCTAAGTATCCATTTTTGAACTTTATTCAAACAATCCAAATGGCAGTCATATATTCCTCCCCACCCCACTATTCCGTAGCCAATCAGTGATTCCACGAGGGCATTGTAAACCATCAGCAGATATTTCCGTTCTATACAATATTTTTTCAAGGATTTGAACTTATAAATTAGACCTCTCAGTTTTCTGACCAGATTTCTCACATGCTCATCCCATTTTAGGTGAGAATCAATTATCACTCCAAGGTATTTCACACTTTTTTCTGCTGATATAGTGGTGTTACCATCCATCTCAATATTGCCAAATTCCAGTAGGCCGCTCTTATATGAAGCAAATGGGACATATCTAGTTTTCTCCACATTTATGGTTAGTTTATTTTGCTGTAACCATTTTCTCACCATGCTGAAGCTGCTTCGCGCCTTGATTTTCAGTTCTTCCCAGGATTTTGCCCGTATATGTATGACAGTGTCGTCTGCAAAACCAATGATATTTCCGTTGCAGTCAATTTTTAATAGGTTATTTATGTATACCAGGAATAAAAGTGGTCCTAGCACCGTGCCTTGAGGGACTCCGTAAGTAACGAATTCTTCCCTGCTCCTATATCCATTAATTTCAACTACTTGTTTTCTATTCGACAGGTAGCTCCTCAATAACTGATAGATTTTTCCTAGAAATCCGCATCTATCAAGTTTATTCAATATTCTTTCATGTGAGACGGTATCAAATGCCTTAGCGAGATCTACGAACATGCAAATGGATGGAATTTGCTTATCTAAGCATTCATAGATTTTCGATGTTAATTCCCTAATCGCATCCTCAGTTGATCTTCCGCTCATGAATCCATACTGATTTTGACTAATTATCCCGCGTTGTTGAAGAAAAAGCATCATGCGTTTATGAAGCATTCTCTCCAATATTTTTGCGATATTTGAGACCAATTATATTGGTCTGTAGTTTATCATTTCAGACCTCTCTCCACCTTTATATAGTGGTTTAATTACACCCAATTTCAATACATCTGGAAAGCATCCAGTAACAAAACAGTTATTGATAAGATGAGCTAATGGGCCCGAAATTTCTTTTTTGATTTCAAGAAGGGTTTCTGTTCTTATACCGTCATGTCCTGGAGCTTTTTTCTTCTTTTGTCCGTCTAATATATTCTGGACTTCAGTTTTATCAGTGGGTGTCAAAAAAAATGTGTCTCCCTCAGTTTGGTAAATTTCCCTGAAATCCTCCACATCTTCGATATCATTTGCATATAGTTGCCCCAAAGTACAGTAATGTTTATTGAATGCATTGGTTATTTCATTGTTATTTTTAGTTTTCTTACCATCGACCTTAATGCATTCTATTGATGTTTGAGGTTGGAAGCTACCACAAATAGCCCTCACCTGGTCCCATACAGCTTTTGATTCTGATTTATTCTCTGCAATCTTTTTAATAGATTTTGCTTTGGCAACATTAATTTTTGTCTTAATTTCTTTTTTTAGGTTAGAATAGCTTTTCTTCAAAGGTTCATTACTTGGATCATTTCTTAAGTTTAAATAAAGTTTATTCTTTGTGTTTATCAATCTGACGAGTGAATCTGTAATCCATAATTTTCTTTTCCTATTTATATTCTTTATTGCTTTTTCGGATGTATTCTTTTCAATGTAGTACTTGACAGTTTTAATAAATGAATTGGCCATCAAGTTTACATCTTCATTTTTATATACCTCAGTCCACATCTCTTTACCTAAATCACTCCTCAATTGTCTGTAGTTAATATATTTTTTTGTTTTCTGCTTAATATTTTTCTTTAATTTATTTACTGAAAAGTTCAAAGATAACATAGTTGGGTAGTGATCTGTTATTAAGTGTTGTATTATGCATCCATGACAAAAATAATCAAGGTTTTCATCTGTAAATGTCTTCAAAAATATGTGATCAATACAACTTTTACTACTTGGACGAGTTGGTTTATTTATCACTGGCACAAAACCTGATGAATGCAAAATATTCCTATAATCCTCGACAATGTTATCTTCGGACAAAATATTGATATTTATATCACCCACAAGTATATGATGTGCTGCATATGTTTGTTCAAGATATGTATTAATATTAGCATTAAACGAATGAGCACATGTTTGTGGGGACCTATATATAGCTGTCAATTTAACATCTTCATTATTATTGCTCCTTACGTCTATTTCTATACATTTTATTTCTCCCAGCTGAATGATTTTATGAGTGAAAGACAAATTATTTCTTACATATACAACTACTCCATCGTTTTGATTGTATTCACCCCCATTGTAGACCACCTTGTAATCGACGATTTCGTACATACCAACATATTCTATTTGGAAGGTCTCTGTGAGAACAATAATATCATAATCCGTTTCAATACATCCCAAAAGTAGAACTAATTCATCAAAATTTGCGGAAATGTTTGTTTGGATACCATTGGCCTCTGGAAGCATATGATTATATTAGGGCTAGCAGAAACTGACAAGTGCAGATTCTGTTGGGAGGAGGATGAAACTCCTTATCACCTGACAACGGAATGCCTCGCTATCTCAAACCAACGCAAGGAATGCTTTGGGCAAGAAATCTGCAGGAGCGAAGACGTAGCCTCCTTGAAGCCATCCCAGATACTGGAGTTCATCAGAAATCTGGAACTGGAAGGTGAGCTGTAGATGGTATGATGGTAATGACATTGACAGCTCTGAAGGGGGTGCACAATAGACCTTAAGGTCGCAGTGCAACGTTTCCCCCTACAACAATATACAATATACATTGGATACCATAACTAAAACAGCGAAATAGCGTCAGCACTAATAAAGCATATTGCTGGAAATCTGAACAGCCTTGGGTTAGTTCAGTAGCTGGATGGGTGACCGTTGCCACGATAACTGTCCACTGGAAAGAGATAGCGACTTGCAATCGTTG
Source organism: Halyzia sedecimguttata (assembly GCA_937662695.2). Taxonomy (NCBI): domain Eukaryota; kingdom Metazoa; phylum Arthropoda; class Insecta; order Coleoptera; family Coccinellidae; genus Halyzia; species Halyzia sedecimguttata. Next base: position 14,532,373 of record OW569418.2, read on the forward strand.
TTGGGCATAATCGGCCGAACGGTTTCAGAGTTATACCCATCTGGACTATTGTTTTCTCGATCACTCAAAACATACAGATCCGATCGAATTGAAACTTGGTCACTAGTTGTAGAATACCGACGCAAAGACGTATGACCACTAGAAAATTTATAAAAAAATTATGAAATAATATTATGTATCTCACGGTACATAGCGAAGAAAGAGAAAGAGATAGCGACTTGCAATTTTGAGGGTAGGTTGCGCATTCGAATATCACATTCAAGTTGGTTAGTAGGCATAAGCCTCGGCATAAGCGGCCAAACGGTTTTGGAGTTATACCCATCTGATATTTTGTTGTAATTTCTCCTATCGCCTATTGCTCAAAATAAACAACTCCGATCCAATTAAAACTTGGTATGTACCTAATTACTTGTAGAATGCCGACGTGATTGTTTACGTCAATATCGTATCCTGAAATTAAAAGATTGTGAGAATATTTCGAAGATAAGTAATGAAATGACATTACCGGATCGGATCCCGTAGCCAAAAATGTTTCTTTTTCGTTTTTTTTTCATTTCTATCGAAATAATAACTTTGATGAATACTATATCTACTGAATTTTAGTCGATCTTTCAATAAAATTACTTGAAACCTGAGTTTGTTCGTATAATATTAGATATTTAACGAATTTCAATTCCGATAGAATAAATATGTCAAAATCAAAAATTCTGTGATCTTAGACGATTTGCTCATTACTCAAGTCATTAAAATGGAACAAAACATATTAATATCTCATAAAAGCTGAGAAAACGGTCTATATCGGTCAAAAATCGATTAACAGTGTCCGATAGAGGTGAATAGAAGAATAGACAATAGAACATGCTCGCAAAAGCTCCTGACCTCACGTCAGTGCTTGAACCAAATTTTAGTTTAGTTTTTGACAATAAATATTAACAAACTAATTCGAATTAAATTTATATACGACTACAAAATTCCAACGATTCTTGTCTTGTTCTCTTGTTCCTCGGAACAGAGTACTTATCAAGAATCCGTGGTCAAAATCGATTATGTCCGGCCGGCCGGTCCGGTCCTGAAGGAATATGAAACAAAGTAAGATTGAATGCAAAATGACCAATGGAATAACCTCAGCTATCGTAGATAGCTTTTGGATAATCCATAATATGATGATGATGATGGAAATATAATATACTTTGGCAAGTTAATCAAATTGCGTTCAGAATATCTCAAGTAAAAACAAAACTGGAATATTGACTAAGTTTCAATTGATTTAATATAATTAGATTTGAGGAATGAATATCTCGAATAAGCTCGTTATTGGGTAGAATTGGCCAGTGGGTTTTGGATTAATAATTCTAGGCACTCTTGTTGAATTTAAATTCTCTTATGATGTTTGAATTTCATTTATTTTATGATGAAGTTCTATCATAAGAATCCACTGATATCATTCCCAACACTGAGATACCAATACTTTCGGAGATATGAATTGTGATAGTTTGAACAAGAGCGCGAAAGCTCCTATCCAGAGGGCTTTCCCACTTTTTTGTAATAAAAAGTGTTTATTTAATGAAAACTTTATTTGAAAATATTTGAATATTTTCATATGTTTTTCAAGTTTAAAAAATCAATATCTCGAGAATTATTGTCCCTAATGGCGTTACATGCGTATTACTGAATTCAGAATTTTATGATCTATCCATGTCAAGAAAAAAAAAAGCATGCAATTTAAAAAAAGTATCGTTGGGGTCACTGCTTGGTAACGGGAAATCGTAGAACAATAAGAATAACGGGAAGATGTTCCTTAAAAAATAAATTAATTTGACTTATCAAACCAGTGGTGCTGCCAGGATTTTGAGGGAGGGGGTGAACTGAACGACCAAATGAGAAATGTTTGAAGTTTGACGAAGAACTCAGAAAAAAAAATGGGTTCAAGCCCTGTGGACAGGAGCTTTCTGGCGCCCTAGTTCAAACAGACAAATTATATCTCCGAAAGTATTGGTTTCTCAGAGTTGGGAATTATATCAATGTATTCATATAATAGAACTGCATCCTAAAGGAAATTCAATTCAAATAATAGTTTATTTATCAAGATTAAATAAGCAATCATGAGAATGAGAAAAGCACCATGGAAGAAATCAAATTAAATCTGGCCAATTTTGCCCAATAACGAACTTAACCGAGATATTCATCTCCCTAAACTACTCTGAAAATTTCAACTACCTACCTCATTCCGTTCGAGAGTTATATCTATGTCTATGGATGAAAAGCAGTCTCACTACTCTCAGATCTCTCACTTCATGTTCAGTTCCGAAATGTAAGAATTTTCTGAGAAAAACTAATTTCGGAGCAAACAACTGAGATTTTTCTCACTTCGCTCACAATTCTTCGATTGATTAGATAATGTCTCAGGAACATCATTTGACATTATGACAATTCATATTCATACATAGAATAATATCATTCTATGACAACGTTGAAATACGATTTATTATTGAAATTTTGAAAAATCATATCTCCGAAAGTATTAGCTTGTAAGAGTTAAAAATGATATGAGTGGATTCTTATGATAAAACTTTTTATTAAAACAAATTTAATTTGGAATTTGTTTCGTAAAAAAAAAATTTTTTTTTTGTTACTCCGAAACCATCTGTCCGATTTTGCCCAATAACGAACTTAGCCGAGATATTTATCCCCCAAACCTACTCTGAAAATTTCAACTCTCTAGCTCATTCCGTTCGAGAGTGATCGTGCCTACGGCCGGCCGGACCGGCCGGACAGAATGAATTTCGACCACGGATTCTTGATCAGTGAGTCGAACCAAATCGTTTAAGACCATTTTCATCGAAATATTCGAAAATTACAGACATTTGGGCAAATTGATAAGCACTCAGTTCCGAGGAACTAGAGCGCCAATAAAAATGTTGGTATCTTTGGGGGGACTGCAGCCCCAAAGCTTCCCCCTCCCCCTGGCTGCGCCAATGTATCAAACCATTTTTTGTTATAGCTGAAAAGGGAGAAAACAAATCCATTAAACCAGGGCTTCCCAAACTTATTTTTACTGTGACGCCCTTGGGACATTACCATTTTTTTACGACGCCCCATTGCTCAGCCCCCTGAAATATTTACCAATTTTAGTACTAGCCCAGTTATAGGTTATCAGCTCACTTGACTCGATGTGAAGCCCCAGGGACAGGAACACAGTTTGGGAAGCCCCTGCATTAAACCATAGTTCTGAAGCTCACTGCATAATTATACTTATCAAAGAGATCATAGACATGTTTCGGCAATAACCATTCCCATCTTAACTATAGCCATACTGATATTCCGCCGTATTCACAAAGCATTGTTAAAGTGTTCCAATCTCCGCTAAGTCCTAACTGAGGTCCTCAGTTAAAGATAAATCTGAATCGCAACCTCAATTAAAGTATTTAACGGTGGCTCAACAGGCTTGTTTCACGTTAACTGAGGTTGCGATTCTTATTCATGCTTAACTGAGGACCTCAGTTAGGACTTAACGGAGATTGAAAGCTTTGTGAATACGGCGGTTATTAGGTAAATAGAACAATTCTATCAAGAAGACTTTGAGTAGGTACCTACTTTCTCTATGATATCGATCACTCCAATTTGAGGATGGACTAGTTAAAACGAGCCACTAATATGCAAAGTAGCAACGAATTATCTCAAACTAATGGACTAATCAGATTCACCGATTTCATAGTTGCCATCAGATGATTGGTGGTCGATTCTCTGCGAAGTGCCTTTCTGCACTGAGCACTGCTACCAACAGGGGTGGCTCCACGCTTTTGGGCGCCCGGGTGTGTGAACAGGAGCTTTGGCGCTCTTGTTCAAACTTTGACAGAGTTTGGAATTATATCAATGGTTTCTTATGATAGAACTTCATCATCAAATAAATTAAATTCAAACATCATAAAAGAATTTAAATTCAACAAGAGTGCCAAAAATCATTGATCCAAAACCAACAGACCAATTTCACCCAATAACGAACTTATCCGAGATATTCATCCCTAAAATGTAGGTACTATGAAAATTATAGGTATTACATCAATTGAAACTTAGGCAATATTTCAGTTTTGTTCATACTGGAAATATTCGGAACCCAACTTACCTACCAAAGTATATATTTCCATCATCATGTGGATTATCCACGGGCACTATATTATCATCTTAAAAGTACAATATCATATCATCCCCTTAATTCTACGATAGCTGAGGTTATTTCATTGGTCATTTTGCATTCAATCATTCTTTGTTCTCTAAGGCCGGCCTTATACAGCCGGAATGTCTCTCTGAATTCATACTCTTAATTCAGGAAATACGGAATTGCATACTAATTTACTATTCTCCTCACACGTTCTGATTGTTTCAGAGTAGATATTAATTTCTAAATTTTGAATTCAGATTATGAATTAAGAATATGAATTCAGAGAGAAATTCCGGCCGTATAAGGCCGGCCTAACAGGAGGGGTATTTTATATCAAGAATAAACGAACCAGAAATATCTTTGAAATGTCACTTAAAGCAAGATAAAGATGACATGAATGAACACAGAGTATATAATAATTCATAGATAGAATAATTAAGTACAGTCAATGAACTCTATATTAACGTAGTATAGATTACTATGAGTACAGCATTCTGTGAAAACATAGAAGTACGATTTATGTTTGAAATTTCGAAAAATCATATCTCCGAAAGTATTACGTTGTTGGAGTTGAAATTTAATTTGAAATTTGTAATGTAAAAAAAAATTGATTTTCCGTTACTCCGATCTATCATGCCGATTCTTTCCAATAACGAACTTAACCGAGATATTTATCTCCTAAACCTACTCTGAAAATTCCAACTGTATAGCTCAATCTGTTCGAGAGTTATCGTGTTAACGGAGGGCCGGCCGGACAGAATCGATTTTGACAACGGATTCTTGATCAGTGAGTCCAACCAAATCGTTCGAGACCCTTTTCATCAAAAAATTCGAAAATTACAGACATTTGGGCAAATTGATAAGCACTCTGTTCCGAGGCACAAGAGCGCCGAAAAAGGATTTTCTTCAAATCATCATTTATTTTGAGAACTTTATCAATACATATACTAAAGTGAAGACTTGAACCATCGAAGTAGATCAAGGGAAACTTTTTGAGAAGGTCGTTGTAAACGTGGTGTTTTTTTGGTGGTTAGGAGGGGAATTGGGGGGAATCTTGAGGGGGTTTAGCGAGAGAAAACACGGAAGTTTCGTAGAGTTTCGCGATTTTGGATCGAAAAGGTGGGGGTGTATTTTAAAAAAAATCACGAAAATGCGAAAAAACGCCAATATTGGCAAAAGGTGCAAAATGAAGGAAACGAGATCGAACGAACGGCGACGTTAGAAACGACGAGTCCGCGGGAAAGCGAAGAAGAGATTCGAAATTACCGGATAGGCTATATCTGCTTTCGATCTTTTCTTTCGTTTTCCCGGAAGAACGATAAGAAAATGTGACTTTTTGCGAAAATCGAAAACATTCTGACGTTTCACGTATTTCTGTGCTGAATTTAAGCGCGGCTCCTGCAAGGTCGACTCTTTCGGTCCGAACGAGCGGCGCGAAATGTCAAATCGAATTTGAATTTCGAACGGAATTAGTCGAAAATCTCGAAATCGCCAAGAAAAATTGCGAGAAATATGAACGAGTCGCCAATTTCGAGCGATCGCTTGACAGAATTGACGATATTCTGGAAATCGAAGGAAGGAAATCATCCCAGTGCTATAAAACCTTTATGTAGAGCATAATTCCTACTCTTATCTATAGCGAAAGTGGCCGGGTGGGACGCGTCCTAGGGTCACCGGTCTACATCGCGGGGCAGCCGGTTCGGAACTCGGAGAGGCCGGCAATCGTTGATGTTATAATTTTTTTCATTTTTATGGAATGAAACCTTCAGAGTGTGTTATTCCCGTGTAAACTCATCATGGGCTATCGATCTTTTCGTCAAATTACGAAATCTATATTGAATTTCCGTTTGTTTGAAAATTCTTCTTTTAATTTAATCGAAATATTCAAACTTTAAGCAGATAATTAACTGTCGAAAATGGGATTTGGATCTTTTCGTCAAGTTACGACATCTATAATCAATGGTTCCATCACACGGATTTTTGTATGTATTTGAATAGGAACCTACGCCACCGCGTTCATTGCATTGTTTATTTTTGATCCAACTGTGAGTGTATGTATTTGAACAAGGACCTTACTTAACCAAAGACACAGCATTGAATATTTTTGATCCAATTGTGAATGTATGTATTTGAATATGAACCTACGCCACCGCGTTCAATGCATTGTTTATTTTTTATCCAACCGTGAATGTATGTATATTACGCAAACACAGACACAGGATTGATTATTTTTGATCCAAAAATGAACGTATAATTTTGAATGTTTTGCATTGAAATTACACAAAATATTCAACCATTTAAGTAGAAAATTAACGGTCGAAAATGAAAAACCATTGCTACACAGGGTCTTAAGTGAAATGTCACCGCAAGAGATTTATCGTGAAGAGAATTCTCATCATTGTAAAACCGTTACGAAAAGATAACCGCTGCTATACAGGATGTTTTTAAATAAATGTCAACTCCGAAACGGCATTACCCATTTTAATGAAACTTTGTGTGCACCCGTTAGGTGGCGCTGAATTCGGTTTATAACAACTCAAAAACGACTGGAACGATTTCGATGAAACTTTGTGTGTGTATCTGAGAGTAGGTTTCAATCCACAATATTCCCCGGTAGGTGGCACTATAAAGGAGCATACTCCAGTAAACGTATCTTGGGATTTGGATCTTTTCGTTAAGTTACGAAATCTATAATGAATATCCGTTCGATCGGACGGATTTTTGCATTAAAATTACTCAAAATATTCAAATATTAAGCAGAAAATTAACTATACAGGGTGTTTCAAGTAAAATGTCACCCCTAGAGATGTACTCAACACTGTAAAACCGCTACGAAAAGATAACCACTGCTATACGGGGTGTTTAAAAAAAAATGTCAACTCCTAAACGACTTGACCGATTTTGATGAAACTTTGTTTGTGTGTTTCGGTGTGTCCTTGCTTCACAATAGCATCCGGTAGGTGGCGCTGATAATGCTCTATAGGAACTCAAAAATGGCTCGACCGATTTTGATAGAACATTGTGTGCGTGTTTGAGTATGTCTGAGGGTCACAATAAGTAATCGGTAGGTGGCGCTGTATTCGGTTTATAGAAACTCAAGAACGGCTGAACTGATTTCGATGAAACTTTGTATGTGTATTTGAGTATGTGTCAGGTCCGCAATATACCCCGGTAGGTGGCGCTGCTTTCGGTCTGTAGAAACTCAGAAATGCCTCAACCGATTTTGATGAAACATTGTGTACGTGTTTGAGTGGCTCTCAGTGTCACAATAGAAACCCGTTAGGTGGCGCTGCATTCGGTTTATAACAACTCAAGAATGACTGGACCGATTTCGATTAAACTTTGTGTGTATATCTGACTAAGTTCCAGATCCACAATATTTCCCGGTAGGTGGCACTATAATCGGTTTACAGGAACTCAAAAATGGCTATACCGATTTTGATGAATCCTTGTGATTGTGTTTCGGAAGGCCATAGGTTCACAATACGATTCGGTAGGAAGCGCTATATTCGGTTTTTAGCAACTCAAAAACTCCTGACATATTTCGATCGGACTTTCGTGTGTGAATGATTCTCAGAATCACAACAGGACCCGTTAGATGGCATTGAACTACGGGTTCAATTGATCTACCGATTCAATTTATCTGCCGATTATATTGATCTACCAAAAAAATGTAGATCTACTGGAAAAATGCAGATCTACCGGAAAAATGTAGATCTACCGGAAAAATGTATATCTACCGAAAAAATGTAGATCTACCGGAAAAATGTAGATCTACCAGAAAAATGTGGATCTATTGCTAGGTAGATCTGCTGGCTCATCTGAATCCCAAAATATGAACTGCTGGCTACTAGTCACTATTACTAAAATGAAGATGGGTTTCATAGAAAAGGAACAAAAAAACTTTTTTGAAAATTTTACTATAAACGTGACGATTTTTCGGACGTTAGGAGGGGGGGAGGGGGGAAATTTCCGAGGGGTTTCGCGATGAAAAAGACGGAAGTTTCGTAGGGTTTCGCGTTTTCGGAGCGAGAAGAAGGGGGTGTATTTTAAAAAAAAATCGCGAAAACGCCGATTTTGGCGAAAGGTGCGAAATGAAGGAAACGAGATCGGAGGACGGGTGGCGTTCGGAACGACGGTATTTGCGTGAACGCGAAGACGAGATTCGAAATTAGTCCGTAACACGGCCCTTTTTTCGATTCTCTCTTTCGTTTTCCCGGAAGAACGATAGGAAAATGTGACTTTTTCGCGAAAATCGACCAAATTCTGACGTTTCACGTATTTCTGTGACGAATTTTAACGCGGCTCCTTCAAGTTCGACGTTTTCGGACCGAACGAACCACGATAAATGTCAAATCGAATTTTAATTTCGAACGGAATCACTCGAAAATCTTGGAATCGAATAGAAAAACAGTGAGAAATATGAACGAGTAACCGATTTCGATCGATCGCTTGACAGGATTGACGATATTGTGAAAATCAAAAGACGGAAATCGTCCCAGTACTATAAAATGTTTATGTGCCAGATAATCGGAAACAATTTACGACGCTGGCATGGCCGAGCGGACTAAGGCATCGGAATTAGGCTGGTTTTCCTGTCACGCTGACGGTCGGCGCTGATGGGTCAATATGTATGTAGCTATAGGTAGCGTTTTCGAGTCACGCGGTGCTGACGGCCGTCAGCGCTGATTTATATACGCGCACGTACGCGCCGGCGCGTCGGCGCCGCTGACTAGCTGGCGCCGACAAGCCTCCACATTCAGTGAGCCAGAGACAATAGCATCCTTTTATTTCTTTTTGTGATCAGCGCGATACTAAAAGGATCCGAGCTGACCGATCAGCGCTGACCGTCAGCGCCGTCCGTCAGCGTGACAGGAAAACCAGCCTTATAGCTCCCGAGCCTCGCGGAGCGGCGGGATCGAATCTCCGAGCGTCCGAAATAGACTTCTTGGTTTTTTTTTCATTTTTACCCATTGAAAAACTTAAAGGAGCATACTCCAGTAAACGTATCTTGGGATTTGGATCTTTTCGTTAAGTTACGAAATCTATAATGAATATCCGTTCGATCGGACGGATTTTTGCGTTAATATTACTCAAAATATTCAAACATTAAGCAGAAAATTAACTATACAGGGTGTTTCAAGTAAAATGTCATCGCTAGAGATGTATCGTAAAGAGAATCCTCAACACTGTAAAACTGCTACGAAAAGATAACCGCTGCTATACGGGGTGTTTAAAAAAAAAATGTCAACTCCGAAACGCCTTGACCGATTTTGATGAAAATTTGTGTGTGTGTTTCGGTGTGTCCTTGCTTCACAATAGCATCCGGTAGGTGGTGCTGATAATGCTCTATAGGATCTCAGAAATGGCCCGACCGATTTTGATAGAACATTGTGTGCGTGTTTGAGTGTGTCTCAGGGTCACAATAGGTAACCGGTAGGTGGCGCTGCATTCAGTTTATAGAAACTCAAGAACGGCTGATCCGATTTCGATGAAACTTTGTGTGTGTATCTGTATCAATATACCCTGATAGATGGCGCTGCTATCGATCTGTAGAAACTCAGAAATGCCTCGACAGATTAGGTCCCGTTAGATGGCATTGAACTACCGGTTCAATTGATCTACCGATTCAATTTATCTACCGATTATATTGATCTACCAAAAAAATGTAAATCTACTGGAAGAATGCAGATCTACCGGAAAAATGTAGATCTACCGGAAAAATGTAGATCTACCGGAAAAATGTAGATCTACCGGAAAAATGTAGATCTACTGGAAAAATGTAGATCTATCGGAAAAATGTAGATCTACTGGAAAAATGTAGATCTACTGGAAAAATGTAGATCTACTGGCTAGGTAGATCTGCTGGCTAGGTAGATCTGCTGGCCACTAGTAATATACTATCGAAATCCACTTTTCGAGCTTTTGCTTTACCAAAATTCCCCAAAATATCACTTGCTGCGATGTAGATTTCTTTTTCAAAACTAAGCAGAGATGAATTATTTAATTTACTTTAAAACTATGTCGAGCTCTAGTAATTTTGCACGCATGTTCTGGGAAAGAGCATTTTGATCAAATGTCAGTAATTATCGATTTCTTGCCGAAAGTGGTCTTAACGATTTGGACAAGAATTCTTGGTCAAATTCACGATAACTAACCAATGGAAAGAATAGAGACTGGCAATTTTCAGGATAGGTTGCGCATCCGGAATAAGACGGGTAAGTTCATTGAAACGCATAATTAGCCAAACGATTTCGGAATTATACCTATCTGAAATATAGTTTCTAAAATAACTTAAGAAAAACAGATCTGATCGAATTAGAACTAATTAGTTGTAGAATATCACTAGATGAAAAATTTTCTTAAAAAAAATTATATTTCAGAAACTACACTGATCAACAATTGCTAGGGATCACTTATGAACTTCTCTTCATTTGTATTTTTTTCAAGTTATCTCCTGAATATCTGTACATTATATGTTCTCTAAGGAAAAATTAAGATGTTTTGAGTTGATTATATCAAATTTTTCCTCACTTCATCGGCTCTTGTTCACAAAATCGATTATTATCTGTAGGCTGTTACATGTGGAGTGAAAAGCAATGTGGTATTTGCTATTAAATCTGTTTTTTTCTCTCGTTCAAACACATAAGGTGACAATAATTAAAGAAATGAGAACAATATTAGCTTATCAGTCATGCCGAGAAGACGTTTGGCACCTGTGCAACTGGACCAAATCATACGGTGGCAGGGCCGTAGCGAAGAGCTATTCCGAGGGGGGGGAGAAACGTCTTTTGGCGCCCCTAATTTGAAAAAATAGACAAAAATCGAAAAACACACATATGGATGAAGTGTACATATATTGATAAATACTACATAGTTTCTTAATAAAGAATGAATTATAGATTAATATAACTATCAATGAAAATTATTTTACAAAGAATACCGCGTTCTGAATTTGTGTTTTTGAGTGAAAAAAATTGTTTGCATCTCTCAACAGATCCAGGGCCAAAAAAGAATTATATTTGACAAAAATAAATATATATACCAAGCTTTCGAGATGATAAGAATAATCTGAAGATTTTATAGATATTAAAAAGAAAACTTTCGAAAAATGATATAACAATAATTACACGTTACCCTGCTATCTAGAGTGGAATGTTCCAACAATTCTTCGAAAATATCTGCTATTTGGAATATTGAATGAGTTTTTTGTAATTCCTGAATTTAAGCAATATTTTTGTACTCATCACCCTGAAAATTTTTGTAGTTTGCATATCTTAATATATATATTTCTTGGTGCGTGTGTATGTGACTGAACTCCTCCTAAACGACTGGACCAATTTTGATGAAATTTTTTGTGTGTGTTCGTGGAGATTCGAGAATGGTTTAGATTTACTAAAAAACCAAAGTTTTCATTGCTCATCATAATTATCCTTTCTTTGATGGTATACCTGGCACATCCGCCAATTTGCAACGCGATGTGTAACTTCGACTAGACCGATTTTGATGAAATTTTTTGTGTGTGTTCGTGGAGATTCGAGAATGGTTTAGATTTACAATTTGGTCTACTGGAAAATGTTTTTTCAATTAATTTCTTATTTATAAGGAGTTGTTGATTTTGGAATGTTTTACATTAGATCCGGCGGACGGCGCTATCATCGCATTCAATTTTAGTTTGTCCCGACAGATGGTGCTACGATTAATTTGTTATTCAATTCATGTGCTGATTAAAATATCAAATGTAATTATTTTTTAAAGAGTTTTGAAGTGTGTATAAATAATTTTGTGAATTCAGATGTTTTTTTTTTGTAAGGAGTTTTTGATTTTACATCAGATTCGACGGATGGCGCTATCATCGCATTCAATATTATTCTATTTTAATTTTAGTTTGTCCCGACAGATAGTGCTACGATCAATTTGAATTGGAGTTGGCGTTAGGGTTGGAGTTGTCGTTGGCGTTGAGGTTTGCATTGACGTTGGAGTTGGAGTTCACGTTGGAGTTGGAGTTCGAGTTGGAGTTGGAGTTGGAGTTGGAGTTGGAGTTGGAGTTGGAGTTGGAGTTGGAGTTGGAGTTGGAGTTGGAGTTGGAGTTGGAGTTGGAGTTGGAGTTGGAGTTGGAGTTGGAGTTGGAGTTGGAGTTGGAGTTGGAGTTGGAGTTGGAGTTGGAGTTGGAGTTGGAGTTGGAGTTGGAGTTGGAGTTGGAGTTGGAGTTGGAGTTGGAGTTGGAGTTGGAGTTGGAGTTGGAGTTGGAGTTGGAGTTGGAGTTGGAGGGCAGTACGAAGTCTGCCGGGCCAGCTAGTAGAAAATAAAATCTTCGATGTCACTCAATCGAATATTTTACCGAAATATCACGAAAAAAAAATGTTATTTTATAGACACTGAAAATCAACCTGTAAGTGCAGTTGTTAAATGAAGATTCACAAGGTGCTACTTCCCTTAAAAACTATGTGTCAGCAATGGCCAAAACTTTTCGCTCTATTCGAAAATACAGTCCTCTTTTTAGAACGCATGTTCTAGGTAACATCACACTTTATCATTTTGCCCAAATGTCTGTAATTTTCGATTTTTTGCCGAAAATTGTCGCAAACCATTTAGTTCAACTCTCTAATGAAGAATTCGAGGTCAAATTTGATTCTGTCCGACCGGCCGGCCGTTGTCACGATAACTAGAAAACGGAAAGATATAGCGCCTTGAAATTTTCATGGTAGGTTGTGCATCTTAATGCTAGTTTGTTCATAGGTATACCTATCTGAAATTTGGTTGTTATTTCCTCAATAACTCGAAAAATACAAAACCGATCCAATTCAAACATGGTTATTAGTTGTAGAATACCAACGCGAAATCTTGCGAAATTTCGTGAGGATCGTATAACTAGTAATTTAAAAAAAAATCATTTAAAAAAGTTCTATATGTCCTAAACTATTCGTTCGATATCGCTGAAATTTTGCCAGAGCCTTCAGAACTCAACTCTACTACCAAGTTCCAAGTTTGAACACGATCAGATAGATATTGTTGGATATTCGAGTAGCCTTGTTTGAGTTCAGTAGATGGATGGCTGACTGTTAACTGACTCGATAACTTTGGAACGAAAGGAGATAAGCACTTGCAATTTTCAGGGTAGGTCACGCATCCGAATGGGAGAGTTGAGTTCGTTTTTGGGCATAATCGGCACAACGGTTTCGGAGTTATAACCACCTGGAATATTATTTCCTCGATAACTCAAAAAATATAGACCTGATTGAATTGAAGCTTGTACTAGTTGCGGAATATCGACATACAGACTTGTGTAAAATTTAGTGGGAACCGTAGAAATTAAAAAAAAATTGGTTCTTAATCGGTATATTCGATTAAGGAGAATGGACAATAGAACATGCGCCAAAAGCTCCTGACTTCGCGTCAGTGCTTGAACAACTCGCCATGTATTCATGACATTTGCGACTTTTCGCGTTTCAATTTTTCTTTTCTGGGCTGTCCTTCTGAATTCCGCTCCAGACGGTTTGAACTTATTTTGGCAAGGATCCATATCCATATTCGGTTTACGATTTTAAATTTCAATCAATATTCATTTTCACTATTCACGAATCTTAATATATATATTTCTTGGTGCGTGTGTATGTGACTGAACTCCTCCTAAACGACTGGACCGATTTTGATGAAATTTTTTGTGTGTGTTCGTGGAGATTCGAGAATGGTTTAGATTTACTAAAAAACCAATGTTTTCATTGCTCATCATAATTATCCTTTCTTTGATGGTATACCTGGCACCTCCGCCAATTTGCAACGCGATGTGTAACTTCGACTAGACCGATTTTGATGAAATTTTTTGTGTGTGTTCGTGGAGATTCGAGAATGGTTTAGATTTACAATTTGGTCTACTGGAAAATGTTTTTTCAATTAATTTCTTATTTATAAGGAGTTGTTGATTTTGGAATGTTTTACATTAGATCCGGCGGACGGCGCTATCATCGCATTCAATTTTAGTTTGTCCCGACAGATGGTGCTACGATTAATTTGTTATTCAATTCATGTGCTGATTAAAATATTAAATGTAATTATTTTTTAAAGAGTTTTGAAGTGTGTATAAATAATTTTGTGAATTCAGATGTTTTTTTTTTGTAAGGAGTTTTTGATTTTACATCAGATTCGACGGATGGCGCTATCATCGCATTCAATATTATTCTATTTTAATTTTAGTTTGTCCCGACAGATAGTGCTACGATCAATTTGAATTGGAGTTGGCGTTAGGGTTGGAGTTGTCGTTGGCGTTGAGGTTTGCATTGACGTTGGAGTTGGAGTTCACGTTGGAGTTGGAGTTCGAGTTGGAGTTGGAGTTGGAGTTTGAGTTGGAGTTAGAGTTGGAGTTGGAGTTGGAGTTGGAGTTGGAGTTGGAGTTGGAGTTGGAGTTGGAGTTGGAGTTGGAGTTGGAGTTGGAGTTGGAGTTGGAGTTGGAGTTGGAGTTGGAGTTGGAGTTGGAGTTGGAGTTGGAGTTGGAGTTGGAGTTGGAGTTGGAGTTGGAGTTGGAGTTGGAGTTGGAGTTGGAGTTGGAGTTGGAGTTGGAGTTGGAGTTGGAGTTGGAGTTGGAGTTGGAGTTGGAGTTGGAGTTGGAGTTGGAGTTGGAGTTGGAGTTGGAGTTGGAGTTCGAGTTCGAGTTCGAGTTCGAGTTGGAGTTGGAGTTGGAGTTGGAGTTGGAGTTGGAGTTGGAGTTGGAGTTGGAGTTGGAGTTGGAGTTGGAGTTGGAGTTGGAGTTGGAGTTGGAGTTGGAGTTGGAGTTGGAGTTGGAGTTGGAGTTGGAGTTGGAGTTGGAGTTGGAGTTGGAGTTGGAGTTGGAGTTGGAGTTGGAGTTGGAGTTGGAGTTGGAGTTGGAGTTGGAGTTGGAGTTGGAGTTGGAGTTGGAGTTGGAGTTGGAGTTGGAGTTGGAGTTGGAGTTGGAGTTGGAGTTGGAGTTGGAGTTGGAGTTGGAGTTGGAGTTGGAGTTGGAGTTGGAGTTGGAGTTGGAGTTGGAGTTGGAGTTGGAGTTGGAGTTGGAGTTGGAGTTGGAGTTGGAGTTGGAGTTGGAGTTGGAGTTGGAGTTGGAGTTGGAGTTGGAGTTGGAGTTGGAGTTGGAGTTGGAGTTGGAGTTGGAGTTGGAGTTGGAGTTGGAGTTGGAGTTGGAGTTGGAGTTGGAGTTGGAGTTGGAGTTGGAGTTGGAGTTGGAGTTGGAGTTGGAGTTGGAGTTGGAGTTGGAGTTGGAGTTGGAGTTGGAGTTGGAGTTGGAGTTGGAGTTGGAGTTGGAGTTGGAGTTGGAGTTGGAGTTGGAGTTGGAGTTGGAGTTGGAGTTGGAGTTGGAGTTGGAGTTGGAGTTGGAGTTGGAGTTGGAGTTGGAGTTGGAGTTGGAGGGCAGTACGAAGTCTGCCGGGCCAGCTAGTAATGTATAAATGAAGAAGAAGGTTAGTTTCTTTCTATTGTTCGATTTTTATGTATAGCCGGGGAAGGCTGGGAATTTCCCACTCCTGCCATCTAGTCTCTAGCAGCAACAAAGCTTTCTACAATGCTGTCGGTCTTGTACAAATAAATTGAGTAAATGGTAGGGCAGGCAATCATTCGATACTGTCACTGCACTTATGTATAATAATAATCATCTTATGCAAGTATTAGTTCAAAAAAATCTATTTTCATTATGTCATTTTGCTATAGTTTTTCAAATATCCGCGGTCAATTTGGCGCCCTTTGAGATATGATCCGGGGGGGGGAGACTCCCCTCCCTCCCCCCCCGGTAGCGACGGCCCTGTACGGTGGATACAGGAAGGTTTGTCCCAGCGAGAAGTGTCCCGGCGGTTGAATGTTTCGCAGTGTCGTGAGTCGGGCTTGGAATAGGTTCATCCAAAACGACTCAGTAGCTTATGTTCATGGGGGAGGTCGGCAGCGCAGTACAACAGCTGCCCAAGATCGTCTTTTGGTCCTCAATGCTAGGAGAAATCCCACTTACCTGGCGTCGCGGCTCAATAGATCACTGAGAGTTGCAACAGGAGTTCTAATTTCGAACCAGACTGTAAGACGACGACTACATGTTCGTGGTTTGAGAGCACGTAGGAGGGTACAACATCCCCGTTTGAATAGGGAACACCGGGTTCATCGACGGCAATGGGCTGAGGAGCACCGCAATTGGACAGTTGAAGATTGGAGCCGATGTTTATTTACGGATGAGTCTAGATTTCGTTTGGTCAACTCCGATGGACGTATTCTTGCTTGGAGAGAAAGAGGTCGAAGGTATGCAGAACAGTTTATGGTACCCACAACAGCTTTTGGCGGAGGTTCTATAGGTGTATGGGGAGGCATTTGTTTGAACCAACGCACAGAGTTGGTTGTTCTGCAGAACACCACAATGACCAGCCAGAGATATCACGATATGATTATTGAACCCATAATTGTTCCGTGTGCGGCTGCCTTGGGCGAGAATTTCATTTTAATTGACGATAATGCCCGTCCACACCGTAGTCGTCTGGTTAATGAAGCGCTAGAAACTCATGCTATTGATAGGATGGACTGGCCAGCTCGCTCTCCAGACATGAATTGCATCGAACATGTCTGGTCTGAGATGTCTTGACAATTGTCAACCTTAGAACAACCGATCAATAACCTGGAGGACCTTTCTAACGCTTTACGGGATATTTGGACGAATTTGCCCCAAAATTTTATAAATCGTTTGATTGAAAGTATGCCTCGTAGGGTAGAATGCTTGAGACGAGCTCGTGGGGGGCCAACTAGGTATTAGCTTAACCGAAACTTCAGCCTTCTTGTGGTGTCATCATAAAATTTTTATGTTATTCAAACACAGAATTTTGAGTGTTCCTAATAAAGTCTTTTTTTCTCTCCAACTTTTCATTTTTTCATTCTTTTCTCAAGTGAACCATATTATCAACTGAAAATACTCTGATATCTGACTAAATTTATAATCTTGGAGCGAATAATTCAGAAATAAATTTAGAAAAAGTAAGTGATCCCTATCAATTGTTGAGCAGTGTAGCTATCAATCAATCATCAAGATTCCCATGAATATCCGTACAAAACTTCAACCCATCATTTTTGGCGCTCTAGCTCCTCGGAACTGAGTGCTTATCAATTTGCCCAAATGTCTGTAATTTTCGAAGTTTTCGATGAAAATGGTTTTGAACGATTTGGTTCGACTCACTGATCAAGAATCCGTGGTCGAAATTCATTCTGTCCGGCCGGCCGTAGGCACGATAACTCTTGAACGGAATGAGCTAGAGAGTTGAAACTTTCAGAGTAGGTTTGGCAGATAAATATCTCGGCTAAGTTCGTTATTGGGCAAAATCGGACAAATGGCTTCGGAGTAACAAAAAAAAATTTTTTTTACATAACAAATTCCAAATTAAATTTTTTTCAATAAGCAGTTTTACCATAATAATCCAATGATATCATTTTTTACTCTAAGAAGCTAATACTTTCGGAGATATGATTTTTCAACATTTCAATAATAAATCGTATTTCAACGTCACAGAATGATATAATTATTCTATGTATGAATTGACATAATGTCAACTTATTTTCCTGAGACATGACATTATCTAATCAATCGAAGAATTGTGAGCGAAGTGAGAAAAATCTCAGTTGTTTGCTCCGAAATGAGTTTTTCTCAGAAAAGTCTTACATTTCGGAACGGAACATGAAGTAAGAGATCTGAGAGTAGTGAGACTGCTTTTCATCCATAGACATAGATATAACTCTCGAACGGAATGAGGTAGGTATTTGAAATTTTCAGAGTAGATTAAGGAGATGAATATCTCGGTTAAGTTCGTTATTGGGCAAAATTGGCCAGATTTGATTTGATCTCTTCCATGGTGCAGTTCTCATTCTCATGATTGCTCATTTAATCTTGATAAATAAACTATTATTTGAATTGAATTTCCTTTATTAAGCAGTTCTATCATATGAATACATTGATATAATTCCCAACTCTGAGAAACCAATACTTTCGGAGATATAATTTGTCTGTTTGAACTAGAGCGCCAGAAAGCTCCTGTCCACAGGGCTTGAACCCATTTTTCAATCCAGTACCAGATCTCAGCTCGATCGGATGTGTATTTTAGGAATTATTGTTAAGATAAAATTTCGAAAGGGTAACTTCTTCTGAAATTTCGAATCTTATTAATCTCAGATTTGTAACAATACCTCAATGGCCGCGATGTCAGCCTGCTCTCTGGCCGCGCAGGAGTTCTGGTGTCTATTCTTCCATCTAACCCTCTAGAATTAATTTAATTATGAAAATAGAACAAACATGATCGAAAGTAAGAAACAGCCAATCCAATACTACCGCATAAGATAAAAAAAAATTAATTAAAAAATTAATTCCGAGCACTTATACTCTCCACTCCAGATAGCTCGCATAGAACCTTTAACTGTCATTGAAAAAATAATAATAAAAAAAAAATCATCAACCTAGTCATACATTGGATCATTACGGAAATTATTCAATATATGCAGTTTGAATTTATCTAGTGCTAACTTTCTATAATCAAACGTCAACTTGTTCATTACGTTGGGTACCTGATATGAAAAAGACCTAGTGAAAATTGCAGTTCTAGGAACAGAAATCGCTGATCTAGAACGAACATTAACAGAATGAACACTAGAACGGAAAATAATCTTGTTAAAAAGATACAATGGCGATTCTTCCCTAATTATTTTGAAGAACAAAACCAAGGAATGAAACCTTCTTCTGTGCTCCATATTAGGCCAAGCAGTTTTCTTGAGCGTATTAGTTATATGCTCGTATTTATTTATACCATGAATAAAACGAAGACAAGAATTCTGCAAAACCTGGATTCTGTTTATATCAAAAACTGGTAGACGGCATCACAGAAATTCATGTGCGTAAGCACCAAGGATTCACAATGCACAACCTTAGTAGATCTGTTCAAATAATTTTTGAACTGGTATCGCAGCCTCAAATTAAGGTATGCTCTGTTCAAGCATTTAGATATGTACTCCGTGAACCTTAATTCAGAATCCCCAGTCAACCCCAAATTCCTAGCACTTTCTTGAAAACTGATAATATTGTTATCAATGTTCACACTTTGACTGTTTGTCCCCAAAAATCGACCTCTATCCATCTTCCTCCCAAACAGTTGGCACACAGACTTACCAGCATTCAATTGCAGACAATGTTTCCTTGAAATCTCATAGTTGTTGTGTAGGTTAAAATTAAGTGCTGCAACAGCCTGACGTGATTCAATAGGTCTGAATGATAATATAAGCTGACCGTCATCTGCATAAAAATGAGCTGTTGCTGATATGCAAGACATAGATGAAACATGAAATATAAATGATGAATAAGAGTGGTGCCAGAATGGATCCTTGCGGGACTCCACATCTCATGTTAAGGAACGAAGATAATTTGCCATCAACTTTTACCGCCTGAGATCTTAACTTAATATAACTGGCCAACAGATCGATAGCTCCCTGGGAAAGACCAATAAAATGCAATATGGCAAGAAGTAGCTGATGATTTATCGAATCGAAGGCTTTCGAATAATCCAGCAATGTTAAAATCGTGAGAACTCCTCGGTCAATACACCTGAAGATTTCATCAGTGATATTGAGCAAGGCTGTGCAACAACTATGGCCAGGTCTGAACCCAGATTGCACACTCGGAATGATTTTATATGTGTCCAAATGTTCTCGCAATTGGTCTTGAATAACATGTTCGATGATTTTAGATAAAGCTGGGAGTATGCTGATAGGTCTTATGTCATCTAAGACAATATGTAAATAAAAATGGGTTCAAGCCCTGTGGACAGGAGCTTTCTGGCGCTCTAGTTCAAACAGACAAATTATATCTCCGAAAGTATTGGTTTCTCTGAGTTGGGAATTATATCAATGTATACATATGATAGAGCTGCATCATAAAGGAAATTCAATTCAAATAATAGTTTGTTTATCAAGATTAAATGAGCAATCATGAGAATGAGTACTGCACCATGGAAGAAATCGAATTAAATCTGGCCAATTTTGCCCAATATCGAACTTAACCGAGATATTCATCTCCCTAACCTACTCTGAAAATTTCAACTACCTAGCTCATTCCGTTCGAGAGTTATTGTGGAAAAACTTTTTTTAAATTTTCAAAATTTTTTTTTACACTTTGCGGAAATCTGGTCAATACAAAACTTCACATGCGTATAAAGGTCATGATTCTACAATTTGATGCTAAATTTCAGATAGATCGAACGAACTTGTCCGAGATATTTACGCTCCAAAACCACCTTGCAATTTTCAATCCGCTAACTCCTTTCGTTCGAGAGTACTCGTGCCTACGGCCGGTCGGCCGGCCGGACAGAATCGATTTCGCACTCGGATTCTTGATCAGTGAGTCGAACCAAATCGTTTGAGACCATTTTCAGCCAAAAATTCCAAAATTACAGACACTTGGGCAAATTGATAAGCACTCTGTTCCGAGGAACTAGAGCGCCAAAAAAACAAGTTTCGTATGACAATTGCCCAAAACAGGTTTAAAGTACCTACAAATAGTAGGTATTCCATAAAACATGTATGATAGAAGATGAGTAATAATAATAAATTACCTTGTAATCGATCAAAAATTTCCTGATCTACGTTCACCAAATTTTCTCCTCTCTCGAACTACAGAACTATGCTTTCAATATTTACGTAATATTTTCAAACATTTTCGGGTGAGGTCCCCGTTGCATCGCTAAAATACGAGTATTTAAACCCCAATATTTTTGAAGTTACAATATTCCCTTCTGTCAAGTTGACATTATGAGAATTCATACATAGAATAATTATATCAATCTGAGAAATACGATTTACATTGAAATTTTGAAAAATCATATCTCCGAAAGTATTAGCTTGTTAGAAATAAAACTGATATGAATGGATTCTTATGATAAAACTGCTTATTAAAAAAAATTTAATTTGGAATTTGTTCTGTAAAAAAAAAAATTTTTTTTTATTACTCCGAAACCTTTTGTCCGATTTTGCCCAGTAACGAACTTAGCCGAGATATTCATCCCCCAAACCTACTCTGAAAATTTCAACTCTCTAGCTCATTCCGTTCGAGAGTTATCGTGCCTACGGCCAGCCGGCCGGACCGGCCGGACAGAATGAATTTCGACCACGGATTCTTGATCAGTGAGTCGAACCAAATCGTTTAAGACTATTTTCATCGAAATATTCGAAAATTACAGACATTTGGGCAAATTGATAAGCACTCAGTTCCGAGGAACTAGAGCGCCAAAAAAAGACAATAAATAAAAAAATAATAGACAATAGAACATACGCGCAAATGCCCCTGACTTCAAATCAGTGCATTTCTCTAATTTTAATTAATTCTAATTAAAAAAAAAATTGGTTCAAGCCTTGTGGACAGGAGCTTTGGCGTTCTTGTTCAAACTTTGACAAATCATATCTCCGAAAGTATTGCTTTCTCAGAGTTGGGAATGGTATCAATGGATTCTTATGTTAGAACTGCATCATAAAGGAAATTCAATTCTACATTTTTCCGGTAGATCTGCGTTCTTCCAGTAGATTTACATTTTTTTGGTAGATCAATATAATCGGTAGATAAATTGAATCGGTAGATCAATTGAACCGGTAGTTCAATGCCATCTAACGGGACCTAATCTGTCGAGGCATTTCTGAGTTTCTACAGATCGATAGCAGCGCCACCTACCGGGGTATATTGATACAGATACACACACAAAGTTTCATCGAAATCGGTTCAGCCGTTCTTGAGTTTCTATAAACCGAATACAGCGCCACCTACCGGTTACCTATTGTGACCCTGAGACACACTCAAACACGCACACAATTTTCTATCAAAATCGGTCGAGCCATTTCTGAGTTCCTATAGAGCATTATCAGCGCCACCTACCGGATGCTATTATGAAGCAAGGACACACCGAAACACACACACAAACTTTCATAAAAATCGGTCAAGGCGTTTCGGAGTTGACATTTTTTTTTAAACACCCCGTATAGCAGCGGTTATCTTTTCGTAGCAGTTTAACAGTGTTGAGAATTCTCTTTACGATACATCTCTAGGGATGACATTTTACTTGAAGCACCCTGTATAGTTAATTTTCTGCTTAATGTTTGAATATTTTGAGTAATTTGAATGCAAAAATCCGTCTGATCGAACGGATATTCATTATAGATTTCGTAACTTAACGAAAAGATCCAAATCCCAAGATACGTTTACTGGAGTATGCTCCTTTAAGTTTTTCAATGGGTAAAAATGAAAAAAAAACCAAGAAAAATCTATTTCGGATGCTCGGAGATTCGATCCCGCCGCTCCGCGAGGCTCGGGAGCTATAATTCCGATGCCTTAGTCCGCTCGGCCATGCCAGCTCCGAGAATCGGTTCCGATTATCTGACACATAAGGATTTGGTAGTACTGGGACGATTTCCGACTTTCGAATTTCACAATATCGTCAATTCTGTCAAGCGATCGATCGAAATCGGTTACTCGTTCATATTTCTCGTGGTTTTCCCAGACGATTCAAAGATTTTCGAGTGATTCCGTTCGAAATTCAAATTCGATTTGACATTTATCGTGGTTCGTTCCGTCCGAAAACGTCGAACTTGAAGGAGCCGCGTTAAAACTCGCCACAGAAATACGTGAAACGTCAGAATTTTGTCGATTTTCCCAAAAAAGTCACATTTTCCTATCGTTCTTCCGGGAAAACGAAAGAGAGAATCGAAAAAAGGGCCTTGTTACGGACTAATTTCGAATCTCGTCTTCGCGTTCCCGCAAATACCTTCGTTCCGAACGCCACCCGTCCTACGATCTCGTTTCCTTCATTTTGCACCTTTTGCCAAATTCGGCGTTTTCGCGATTTTTTTAAAAATACACCCCCTTCTTTTCGCTCCGAAAACGCGAAACCCTACGAAACTTCCGACTTTTTCCTCGCGAAACCCCTCGGAAATTTCCCCCCTTCCCCACTCCTAACGTCCAAAATATCGTCACGTTTATAGTAAAATTTTCAAAAAAGTTTTTTTGTTCCTTTTCTATGAAACCCATCTTCATTTTAGTAATAGTGACTAGTGGCCAGCAGTCCATATTTTGGGGTTCAGATGAGCCAGCAGATCTACCTAGCAATAGATCCACATTTTTCTGGGAGATCTACTTTTTTCCGGTAGATCTGCATTTTTCCAGTAGATCTAATTTTTTTTGGTAGATCAATATAATCGGTAGATAAATTGAATCGGTAGATCAATTGAACCGGTAGTTCAATGCCATCTAACGGGTCCTGTTGTGATTCTGACCCCCGGTTTCTGAAAGGCTGATCAACACAAATGTTAACTAATCAGTGATCAATCTCTTGTTAACCCTCATCTGAGTTGCGCAAAGCGCAAAAACTCGGACTGATTTGACATTTTCAGTTCTGTTAACTTTGACCAGCTTTTCAGAAACCGGGTGTGAGAATCATTCATACCCGAAAGTACCATCGAAATATGTCAGGAGTTTTTGAGTTGCTAAAAACCGAATATAGCGTTACATACAGAATCGTATTGTGAACCTTTGTGCCTTCCGAAATACAATCACAAAGATTCATCAAAAACGGTATAGCCATTTTTGAGTTCCTGTAAACCGATTATAGTGTCACCTACCGGGGAATATTGTGGATCTTTAACTTTGTCAGATACACGCACAAAGTTTCATCGAAATCGGTCCAGTCGTTCTTGAGTTGTTATAAACCGAATGCAGCACCACCTAACGGGTTTCTATTGTGACACTGAGAGCCACTCAAACACGTACACAATGTTTCATCAAAATCGGTCGAGGCATTTCTGAGTTTCTACAGAACGATAGCAGCGCCACCTACCGGGGTATATTGCGGACCTGACACATACTCAGATACACACACAAAGTTTAATCGAAATCGGTTCAGCCGTTCGTGAGTTTCTATAAACCGAATACAGAGGTTTCGGAGTTGACATTTTTTTAAAAACACCCCGTATAGCAGCGGTTATCATTTCGTAACGGTTTTACAGTGTTGAGAATTCTCTTTACGATAGATCTGTAGGGGTGACATTTTACTTGAAACACCCTGTATAGTTAATTTTCTGCTTAATGTTTGAATATTTTGAGTAATTTTAATGCAAAAATCCGTCCGATCGAACGGATATTCATTATAGATTTCGTAAAATACCGAAAATATCCAAATCCCAAGATACGTTTACTGGAGTACGCTCCTCTTTGGGTAAAAATGAAAGAATACTAAGAAAAAGCTATTTCGGACGCTCGGAGTTTCGATCCCACCGCTCCGTGAGGCTCGGGAGCTAGAAATCTATTTACCGACTCCTTAGGCTGGTTTTCCTGTCACGCTGACGGTCGGCGCTGACGGTCAGCGCTGATCGGTCAGCTCGTATCCTTTTAGCATTACGCTGATCACATTGAGAAATAGAAGGATGCTATTGTCTCTGGCTCACTGAATGTGGAGGCTTGTCGGCGCCAGCTAGTCAGCGGCGCCGACGCGCTGGCACGTACGTGCGCGTATATAGCTCAGCGCTGACGGCCGTCAGCACCGCGTGACTCGAAAACGCTACCTATAGCTACATACATATTGACCCATCAGCGCCGACCGTCAGCGTGACAGGAAAACCAGCCTAAGACCGCTCGGCCATTCCAGCTTCGTGAATCATATTCAATTTTCTGGCACATAAACATTTTATAGTACTGGGACGATTTCCGTCTTTCGATTTTCAGAATATCGTCAATCCTGTCAAGCGATCGATCGAAATCGGTTACTCGTTCATATTTCTCACGGTTTTTCTATTCGATTCCAAGATTTTCGAGTGATTCCGTTCGAAATTCAAATTCGATTTGACATTTATCGTGGTTCGTTCGGTCCGAAAACGTCGACCGTGAAGGAGCCGCGTTAAAATTCGCCACAGAAATACGTGAAACGTCAGAATTTTGTCGATTTTCGCGAAAAAGTCACATTTTACTATCGTTCTTCCGGGAAAACGAAAGAGAGAATCGAAAAAAGGGCCGTGTTACGGACTAATTTCGAATCTCGTCTTCGCGTTCCCGCAAATACCGTCGTTCCGAACGCCACCCGTCCTCCGATCTCATTTCCTTCATTTTGCACCTTTTGCCAAATTCGGCGTTTTTGCGAATTTTTTTAAAATACACCCCCTTCTTCTCGCTCCGAAAACGCGAAACCCTACGAAACTTCCGTCTTTTTCCTCGCGAAACCCCTCGGAAATTTCCCCCCTCCCCCCCTCCTAACGTCCAAAAAAACGTCACGTTTATAGTAACATTTTCAAAAAAGTTTTTTTGTTCCTTTTCTATAGAACCCATCTTCATTTTAGTAATAGTGACCAGCAGATCTACCTAGCCAATAGATCTACATTTTTCTGTAGATCTACATTTCTCTGGTAGATCTACATTTTTCCAGTAGATCTACATTTTTCTGGTAGATCTACATTTTTCCGGTAGATCTGCATTTTCCAGTAGATCTACATTTTTTTAGTAGATCAATATATAATCGGTAGATACATTGAAGCGGTAGATCAATTGAACCGGTAGTTCAATGCCATCTAACGGGTCCTGTTGTGATTCTGAGAATCATTCACACACGAAGGTCCCATCGCAATATGTTTGAAGTTTTTGAGTTACTAAAAACCGAATATAGCATCACGTAGCGAATCGTATTGTGAACCAAAGGCCCTCCGAAACACAATCACAAAGGTTCATCAAAATCGGTATGGCCATTTTTGGGTTCCTGTGAACCGATTATAGTGCCACCTACAGGGGTATATTGTGGATCAGAAACCTACTCTCAGATACACACAAAGTTTCATCGAAATCGTTCGAGTCGTTTTTGAGTTGTTGTAAACCGAATTCAGCGCCACCTAACGGGTGCACACAAAGTTTCATCAAAATGGGTAAAGCCGTTTCGGAGTTGACATTTATTTAAAAACACCCTGTATAACAGCGGTTATCTTTTCGTAACGGTTTTACAATGATGAGAATTGTCTTCAGGATAAATCTCTTGCGGTGATATCTCACTTAAGACCCTGTGTAGCAATGGTTTTTCATTTTCGACCGTTAATTTTCTACTTAAATGGTTGAATATTTTGTGTTATTTCAATGCAAAACATTCAAAATTATACGTTCATTTTTGGATCCAAAAAATAATCAAGTCTGTGTCCTTGGTTGCGTAAGGTACCTATTCATATACATACATTCACGGTTGGATAAAAAATAAACAATGCATTGAACGCGGTGGCGTAGGTTCATATTCAAATACATTCATTCACAATTGGATAAAAAATATTCAATGCTGTGTCTTTGGTTAAGTAAGGTCCATGTTCAAATACATACACTCACAGTTGGATCAAAAATAAACAATGCAATGAACGCGGTGGCGTAGGTTCCTATTCAAATACAGACAAAAATTCGTCTGATGGAACCATTGATTATAGATATCGTAAATTGACGAAAAGATCCAAATCCCATCTTCGACAGTTAATTATCTGCTTAAAGTTTGAATATTTCGATTAATTTAAAAGAAAAATGTTCAAACAAACAGAAATTCAATATAGATTTCGTAATTTGGCGAAAAGATCGATAGCTCATGATGAGTTTACACGGGAATAACACACTCTGAAGTTTTCATTCCATAAAAATGAAAAAAATTATAACGTCAACGATTGCCGGCCACTCCGAGATTCGATCCGGCTGCCCCGCGATGCTGAGACCGTTTACCCTAGGACGCTTCCCTCCCGGCCACTTTCGCTGTAGATAAAAGTAGGAATTATGCTCTATATAAAGGTTTTATAGCACTGAGATGATTTCCGTCCTTCGATTTCCAGAATATCGTCAATTCTGTCAAGCGATCGCTCGAAATTGGCGACTTGTTCATATTTCTCGCAATTTTTCTTGACGATTTCGAGAATTTCGACAAATTCCGTTGGAAGCTCGAATTCTTTCTGACAATTCGACCCTCATTCGGACTGAAAACTATGACGTTGAAGGAATCGCGAAAAGATTTCGTACAGAATTACGATACGATTTCTACAACGATATCATTCGAAAATACTCACGTTTCGTAAAAGATTCCAAAATTCGACGGAAAGATTAAATTCAGTCGATATCCCATCATACTTCATACACCTGTCAACAACTAAAAAATGTTTCCTTAGGATACATTCGATTGAATTTTGAATTCGTATATAAATGCCTGCAAGTGAAAATCGGTAATATCGTCAGAAGTGTAGATCGATAATTACCTTATTTTACGTTCTCCACTTTCGGACCGTTTCATCAAAATTATTTCCTCGAAGATACCTACCTGTCATTTCAACTTATAATTTGATAGAACACATCATTTCTCAAATATCGAAAATTCTGCCATGCGATCGATCGAAATCGGAGACTCTATCATATTTCTTCTTATTTCTAGCAATGTATCTTCACGATTCAAGATTTTCGACAAATTCCGTCCGAAATTCTAATTTTATTTGACATTTATCGCCACTCATTCGCAAAGAAAACGTCGATAAATTCAAACTGACAGTTCCTTTCATCTTTGATCGAAGTAAATCATCCACGTTTTATCTTCTATAGCAGGACCCAAAGTCGGTCGAGCGAAGCCGAACCGGTCTAAACGTCACATTTCACCGAGGTTTTCAAAATATGTCAAAGTTTGCGATCTTTTTACGGAAAAAGAGAACGTTTTATCGAAAATCGAGATCCGTTACGGACTACCTACGAATCTCGTCTTTCGGACCCCGACGAAATACCTTTTCGAGCGTCGCATCCTTGCCAGATCTCTCCCATACCGATTCGCACCTTTAGCCGAGAAGGCCGTTTTCGCCCGAATTTACGATTTATTTAAAAATACTCCCCACGTTTTCTCTCGTCAAAGACGGATACCCGGAGAAAATTTCGTCAATTCTCGTTCCCTTTTCCACCTCGAATCCCCCCTCGCCCCTCGAATAACCGACGAAAAAATCGAAAATATCGACCTCCTCGAGGAAAAAATCTTTTTTGACTTCTCTCTGTGATCCCGAGATCTTGGCGTTAGTAATATATTGTAACTAGTAGCCAGCAGTCCATATTTTGGGATTCAGATGAGCCAGCAGATCTACCTAGCAATAGATCCACATTTTTCTGGTAGATCTACATTTTTCCGGTAGATCTACATTTTTCCGGTAGATCTACATTTTTTCGGTAGATATACATTTTTCCGGTAGATCTACATTTTTCCGGTAGATCTGCATTTTTCCAGTAGATCTACATTTTTTTGGTAGATCAATATAATCGGCAGATAAATTGAATCGGTAGATCAATTGAACCCGTAGTTCAATGCCATCTAACGGGTCCTGTTGTGATTCTGAGAATCATTCACACACGAAAGTCCCATCGAAATATGTCAGGAGTTTTTGAGTTGCTAAAAACCGAATATAGCGCTTCCTACCGAATCGTATTGTGAACCTAAGGCCTTCCGAAACACAATCACAAGGATTCATCAAAATCGGTATAGCCATTTTTGAGTTCCTGTAAACCGATTATAGTGCCACCTACCGGGAAATATTGTGGATCTGGAACTTAGTCAGATATACTCACAAAGTTTAATCGAAATCGGTCCAGTCATTCTTGAGTTGTTATAAACCGAATGCAGCGCCACCTAACGGGTTTCTATTGTGACACTGAGAGCCACTCAAACACGTACACAATGTTTCATCAAAATCGGTCGAGGCATTTCTGAGTTTCTACAGACCGAAAGCAGCGCCACCTACCGGGGTATATTGCGGACCTGACACATACTCAAATACACATACAAAGTTTCATCGAAATCAGTTCAGCCTTTCTTGAGTTTCTATAAACCGAATACAGCGCCACCTACCGGTTACTTATTGTGACCCTGAGACATACTCAAACACGCACACAATGTTCTATCAAAATCGGTCGAGCCATTTCTGAGTTCCTATAGAGCATTATCAGCGCCACCTACCGGATGCTATTGTGAAGCAAGGACACACCGAAACACACAAACAAAGTTTCATCAAAATCGGTCAAGTCGTTTCGGAGTTGACATTTTTTTTTAAACACCCCGTATAGCAGCGGTTATCTTTTCGTAGCGGTTTTACAGTGTTGAGTATTCTCTTTACGATACATCTCTAGGGGTGACATTTTACTTGAAACACCCTGTATAGTTAATTTTCTGCTTAATATTTGAATATTTTGAGTAATTTTAATGCAAAAATCCGTCCGATCGAAATGATATCCATTATAGATTTCGTAACTTAACGAAAAGATCCAAATCCCAAGATACGTTTACTGGAGTATGCTCCTTTATAGTGCCACCTACCGGGGAATATTGTGGATTGAAACCTACTCTCAGATACACACACAAAGTTTCATCGAAATCGTTTTTGAGTTGTTATAAACCGAATTCAGCGCCACCTAACGGGTGCACACAAAGTTTCATTAAAATGGGTGAAGCCGTTTCGGAGTTGACATTTATTTAAAAACAACCTGTATAGCAGCGGTTATCTTTTCGTAACGGTTTTACAATGATGAGAATTCTCTTCACGATAAATCTCTTGCGGTGACATTTCACTTAAGACACTGTGTAGCAATGGTTTTTCATTTTCGACCGTTAATTTTCTATTTAAATGGTTGAATATTTTGTGTTATTTCAATGCAAACCATTCAAAATTATATGTTCATTTTTGGATCAAAAATAATCAATCCTGTGTCTGTGTTTGCGTAATATACGGTTGGATAAAAAATAAACAATGCATTGAACGCGGTGGCGTAGGTTCATATTCAAATACATACATTCACAATTGGATCAAAAATATTCAATGCTGTGTCTTTGGGTAAGTAAGGTCCTTGTTCAAATACATACACTCACAGTTGGATCAAAAATAAACAATGCAATGAACGCGGTGGCGTAGGTTCCTATTCAAATACATACAAAAATGTGATGGAACCATTGATTATAGATGTCGTAACTTGACGAAAAGATCCAAATCCCATTTTCGACAGTTAATTATCTGCTTAAAGTTTGAATATTTCGATTAAATTAAAAGAAGAATTTTCAAACAAACGGAAATTCAATATAGATTTCGAAATTTAACGAAAAGATCGATAGCCCATGATGAGTTTACACGGGAATAACACACTCTGAAGGTTTCATTCCATAAAAATGAAAAAAATTATAACGTCAACGATTGCCGGCCTCACCGAGATTCGAACCGGCTGCCCCGCGATGGAGACCGTTGACCCCTAGGACGCGTCCCTCCCGGCCACTTTCGCTATAGATATGAGTAGGAATTATGCTGTACATAAAGGTTTTATAGCACTGGGATGATTTCCTTCCTTCGATTTCCAGAATATCGTCAATTCTGTCAAGCGATCGCTCGAAATTGGCGACTTGTACATATTTCTCGCAATTTTTCTTGACGATTTCGAGATTTTCGACTAATTCCGTTCGAAATTCAAATTCGATTTGACATTTCGCGCCGCTCATTCGGACCGAAAGAGTCGACCTTGCAGGAGCCGCGCTAAGATTCAGCACAGAAATACGTGAAACGTCAGAATGTTTTCGATTTTCGCAAAAAGTCACATTTTCTTATCGTTCTTCCGGGAAAACGAAAGAAAAGATCGCAAGCAGATATAGCCTATCCGGTAATTTCGAATCTCTTCTTCGCTTTCCCGCGGACTCGTCGTTTCTAACGTCGCCGTTCGTTCGATCTCGTTTCCTTCATTTTGCACCTTTTGCCAAAATCAGCGATTTTTCGCATTTTCGTGAATTTTTTTAAAATACACCCCCACCTTTTCGATCCAAAAACGCGAAACTCTACGAAACTTCCGTGTTTTCTCTCGCTAAACCCCCTCAAGATTCCCCCCCAATCCCCCTCCTAACCACCAAAAAAACACCACGTTTACAACGACCTTCTCAAAAAGTTTCCCTGCTTGATCTACTTCGATGGTCCAAGTCTTCACTTTAGTATATGTATTGACTAGTGCCAGCAGATCTACCTAGCCAGTAGATCTACATTTTTCTGTAGATCTACATTTTTCTGGTAGATCTACATTTTTCCAGTAGATCTACATTTTTCTGGTAGATCTACATTTTTCCGGTAGATCTGCATTTTCCAGTAGATCTACATTTTTTTAGTAGATCAATATATAATCGGTAGATACATTGAAGCGGTAGATCAATTGAACCGGTAGCGATCGCTCGAAATTGGCGAATTGTTCATATTTCTCGCAATTTTTCTTGACGATTTCGAGATTTTCGACTAATTCCGTTGGAAGCTTGAATTCTATTTGACAATTCGAACCTCATTCGGACTGAAAACTATGACGTTGAAGGAATCGCGAAAAGATTTCGCACAGAATTACGATACGATTTCTACAACGATATCATTCGAAAATACTCACGTTTCGTAAAAGATTCCAAAATTCGACGGAAAGATTAAATTCAGGCGATATCCCATCATACTTCATACACCTGTCAACAACTAAAAAATGTTTCCTTAGGATACATTCGGTTGAATTTTGAATTCGTATATAAATGCCTGCAAGTAAAAATCGGTAATATCTTCAAAAGTGTAGATCGATAATTACCTTATTTTACGTTCTCCACTTTCGGACCGTTTCATCAAAATTCTTTCCTCGAAGATACCTACCAGTCATTTCAACTTACTTAGAATTTGATAGAACACATTATTTCTCAAATATCGAAAATTCTGCCATGCGATCGCTCCAAATCGGCGACTCTATCATATTTCTTCTCATTTCTAGCAATGTATCTTCACGATTCGAGATTTTCGACAAATTCCGTTCGAAATTCTAATTCTATTTGACATTTATCGCAACTCATTCGCGATAAATTCAAACTGACAGAAGTTTCTTTCATCTGTGATCGAAGTAAAACATCCACGTTTCATCTTCTATAGCAGGACCCGAAGTCGGTCGAGCGAAGCCGAACCGGTCTAAACGTCACATTTCACCGAGGTTTTCAAAATATGTCAAAGTTTGCGATCTTTTTACGGAAAAAGAGAAGGTTTTATCAAAAATCGCGATCCGTTACGGACTACCTACGAATCTCGTCTTTCGGACCCCGACGAAAAACCTTTTCGAGCGTCGCGTCCTCGCCAGATCTCTCCCATACCGATTTGCAAGTTTAGCCAAAAAGTGCGTTTTCGCCCGAATTTACGATTTATTTAAAAATACTCCCCACGTTTTCTCTCGTCCAAGACGGATACCCGGAAAAAATTTCGTCATTCTCGTTCCCTTTTCCACCTTGAATCCCCCCTCGCCCCTCGAATAACCGACGAAAAAATCGAAAATATCGACCTCCTCGAGGAAAAAATCTTTTTTGACTTCTCTCTGTGATCCCGAGATCTTGGCGTTAGTAATATATTGTAACTAGTAGCCAGCTGTCCATATTTTGGGATTCTGATGAGCCAGCAGATCTACCTAGCAATAGATCCACATTTTTCTGGTAGATCAACATTTTTCCGATAGATCTACATTTTTCCGGTAGATCTACATTTTTCCGGTAGATCTACATTTTTCCGGTAGATCTACATTATTCTGGTAGATCTAAATTTTTCCAGTAGATCTGCATTTTCCTATAGGGGAATAGATACACACATCGAAATTTCATCGAAATCAGTCCAGTCATTCTTGAGTTGTTATAAGCCGAATGCAGTGCCACCTAACGGGTTTCTATTGTGACCCTTAGAGCCACTCAAACACGCACACAATATGTTTCATCAAAATCGGTCGAGGCACTTCTGAGTTCTTACAGACGGATTGCAGCGCCACCTACCGGGGTATATTGCGGACCTGACACAACCTCAGATACACACACACAAAGTTTCATCGAAATCGGTTCAGCCGTTCTTGAGTTTCTTTAAACCGAATACAGCGCCATCTAACGGTTACCTATTGTGACCCCGAGACACACTCAAACACGCACACAATGTTCTATCAAAATCGGTCGAGCCATTTCTGAGTTCATATAGAGCATTATCAGCGCCACCTACCGGATGCTATTGTGAAGCAAGGACACACCGAAACACACACACACACAAAGTTTCATCAAAATTGGTCAAGGCGTTTCGGAGTTGACATTTTTTTTTAAACACCCCGTATAGCAGCGGTTTTTTTTGGTAGCAGTTTTACAGTGTTGAGAATTCTCTTTACGATACATCTCTAGGGATGACATTTTACTTGAAACACCCTGTATAGTTAATTTTCTGCTTAATATTTGAATATATTGAGTAATTTTAATGCAAAAATCCGTCCGATCGAACGGATATTCATTATAGATTTCGTAACTTAACGAAAAAATCCAAATCCCAAGATACGTTTACTGGAGTATGCTCCTTTAAGTTTTTCAATGGGAAAAAAATGAAAAAAAAAAACCAAGTAAAAGCTATTTCGGACGCTCTGAGATTCGATCCCGCCGCTCCGCGAGGCTCTGGACTTATAAATCCAAGCCATAGTCCGCTCGGCCATGCCAGCTTCGTGAATCGGTTCCGATTATCTGGCATATAAAGATTTGATAGTACTGAGACGATGTCCGTCTTTTGATTTTCACAATATCGTCAATCCTGTCAAGCGATCGATCGAAATCGGTTACTCGTTCATATTTCTCACGGTTTTCCTAGACGATTCCAAGATTTTCGAGTGATTCCGTTCGAAATTCAAATTCGATTTGACATTTATCGTGGTTCGTTCGGTCCGAAAACGTCGACCGTGAAGGAGCCGCGTTAAAATTCGCCACAGAAATACGTGAAACGTCAGAATTTTGTCGATTTTCGCGAAAAAGTCACATTTTCCTATCGTTCTTCCGGGAAAACGAAAGAGAGAATCGAAAAAAGGGCCGTGTTACGGACTAATTTCGAATCTCGTCTTCGCGTTCCCGCAAATACCGTCGTTCCAAACGCCACCGTTTCTCCGGATGCCTCCACACAATTTTGCACCTTTTGCCAAAATCGGCGTTTTTGCGATTTTTTAAAAAATACACCCCCTTCTTTTCGCTCCGAAAACGCGGAACCCTACGAAACTTCCGTCTTTTTCCTCGATAAACCCCTCAGAGATTTCCCCCTTACTCCCCTCCTAACATCCAAAAAAACGTCACGTTTATAGTAACATTTTCAAAAAAGTTTTTTTGTTCCTTTTATATGAAACCCATCTTCATTTTAGTAATAGAGAAAATCGTCCGAGCCATATCTGAATTTCTATAGTCCTACTGCAACCTGACACATACTCACATATACACACCAAGTTTCATCGAAATCGGTGCAGCCGTTCTTGAGTTTCTATAAACCGAATACAGCGCCACCTACCGGTCACCTATTGTGACCCTGATACACACTCAAACACGCACAGAATGTTTCATTAAAATCGGCCAAGCCATTTCTGAGTTTCTATAGACCGATTGCAGCGCCACCTGCCGGGGTAAATAGCAGACCTGACACACCTACTCAGATACACACACAAACTTTCATCAAAATCGGTCTAGCCATTTCGCACCTACCGGATGCTATTGTGAAGCCGTTTCGGAAAACAGCCTGTATAACAGCGGTTATCCTTTCGCAACAATTTTACAATGTTGAAAATACTGTTCATGTTAAATTGTTATATTGAGGTGGCAACTGGGCCAATTTGCCTATCAGAGAATTATGGAACTCTCCCCACGCTTCCGTTGGAAGCTCGAATTCTATTTGACAATTCGACCCTCATTCGGACTGAAAACCATGACGTTGAAGGAATCGCGAAAAGATTTCGTACAGAAATACGATACGATTTCTACAACGATAACATTCGAAAATACTCACGTTTCGTAAAAGATTCCAAAATTCGACAGAAAGATTAAATTCAGTCGATATCCAATCATACTTCATACAACCAACTGTCAACAACTAAAAAATGTTTCCTTAAAATACATTCGATAGGATTTCGAATTCGTATATAAATGCCTGCAAGTGAAAATCGGTAATATCGTCGAAAGTATAGATCGATAATTACCTTATTTTACGTTCTCCACCTCCGGCCCGTTTCATCAAAAATCTTTCCTCGAAGATAGGTATCTACCAGTCATTTCAACTTAGAATTTGATAGAACACATTATTTCTCAAATATCAAAAATTCTGCCATGCGATCGGTCGAAATCGGAGACTCTATCATATTTCTTCTTATTTCTAGCAATGTATCTTCACGATTCAAGATTTTCGACAGATTCCGTTCGAAATTCTAATTCTATTTGACATTTATCGCAACTCATTCGCAAAGAAAATGTCGATAAATTCAAACTGACAGAAGTTTCTTTCATCTGTGATCGAAGTAAAACATCCACGTTTCATCTTCTATAGCAGGACCCGAAGTCGGTCGAGTGAAGCCGAACCGGTCTAAACGTCACATTTCACCGAGGTTTTCAAAATATGTCAAAGTTTGCGATCTTTTTACGGAAAAACAGAAGGTTTTATCAAAAATCGAGATCCGTTACGGACTACCTACGAATCTCGTCTTTCGGACCCCGACGAAATACCTTTTCGAGCGTCGCGTCCTCGCCAGATCTCTCCCATACCGATTCGCACCTTTAGCCGAGAAGGCCGTTTTCGCCCGAATTTACGATTTATTTAAAAATACTCCCCACGTTTTCTCTCGTCGAAGACGGATACCCGGAGAAAATTTCGTCTTTTCTCGTTCCCTTTTCCACCTCGAATCCCCCCTCGCCCCTCGAATAACCGACGAAAAAATCGAAAATATCGACCTCCTCGAGGAAAAAATCTTTTTTGACCTCTCTCTGTGATCCCGAGATCTTGGCGTTAGTAATATATTGTAATTAGAGTAACCATAAATCGATCGGGGTGTCCCCTACAGTATGCTATTGTGAATCAGAGACGCGCCGAATCAAAAACACGAAGGTCCCATCGCAATATGTTAGAAGTTTTTGAGTTACTAAAAACCGAATATAGCGTCACGTAGCGAATCGTATTGAGAACCAAAGGCCTTCCGAAACACAATTACAAAGATTCATCAAAATCGGTATAGCCATTTTTGGGTTCCTGTGAACCGATTATAGTGCCACCTACCGGGGAATAAAATCTCTTGCGGTGATATCTCACTTAAGACCCTGTGTAGCAATGGTTTTTCATTTTCGACCGTTAATTTTCTACTTAAATGGTTGAATATTTTGTGTAATTTCAATGCAAAACATCCAAAATTATACGTTCATTTTTGGATCAAAAATAATCAAGGCTGTGTCCTTGGTTGCGTAAGGTACCTATTCATATACATACAATCACGGTTGGATAAAATATAGACAATGCATTGAACGCGGTGGCGTAGGTTCATATTCAAATACATACATTCACAATTGGATCAAAAATATTCAATGCTGTGTCTTTGGTTAAGTAAGGTCCTTGTTCAAATACATACACTCACAGTTGGATCAAAAATAAACAATGCAATGAACGCGGAGGCGGAGGTTCCTATTCAAATACATACAAAAATCCGTGTGATGGAACCATTGATTATAGATGTCGTAACTTGACGAAAAGATCCAAATCCCATTTTTGACAGTTAATTATCTGCTTAAAGTTTGAATATTTCGATTAAATTAAAAGAAGAATTTTCAAACAAACGGAAATTCAATATAGATTTCGTAATTTGACGAAATGATCGATAGCCCATGATGAGTTTACACGGGAATAACACACCCTGAAGGTTTCATTCCGTAAAAATGAAAAAAATTATAACGTCAACGATTGCCGGCCTCACCGAGATTCGAACCGGCTGCCTCGCGATGTAGACCGTTGACCCTAGGACGCGTCCCTCCCGGCCACTTTCTCTATAGATAGAAGTTGGAATTATGCTCTATACAAAGGTTTTATAGCACTGGGATGATTTCCTTCCTTCGATTTCCAGAATATCGTCAATTCTGTCAAGCGATCGCTCGAATTTGGCAACTCGTTCATATTTCTCGCAATTTTTTCTGACGATTTCGAGTTTTTCGACTAATTCCGTTCGAAATTCAAATTCGATTTGACATTTCGCGCCGCTCGTTCGGACCGAAAGATTCGACCTTGCAGGAGCCGCGCTAAAATTCAGCACAGAAATACGTGAAACGTCAGAATGTTTTCGATTTTCGCAAAAAGTCACATTTTCATATCGTTCTTCCGGAAAAACGAATGAAAAGATCGAAAGCAGATATAGCCTATCCGGTAATTTCGAATCTCTTCTTCGCTTTCCCGCAGACTCGTCGTTTCTAACGTCGCCGTTCGTTCGATCTCGTTTCCTTCATTTTGCACCATTTGTCAAAATTGGCGGTTTTTCGCATTTTCGTGAATTTTTTTAAAATAAACCCCCATCTTTTCGATCCAAAAACGCGAAACTCTACGAAACTTCCGTGTTTTCTCTCGCTAAACCCCCTCAAGATTCCCCCCCAATCCCCCTCCTTACCACCAAAAAAACACCACGTTTACAACGACCTTCTCAAAAAGTTTCCCTTGATCTACTTCGATGGTTCAAGTCTTCACTTTAGTATATGTATTGACTAGTGGCCCGCAGTCTATTGTTGGAGGCTTCGATTAGTCAGTAGTTTTTATTCATAGATAAAATTGAATAAAAAAAAAATTAAAAAAAAAAATTGATAAAAATATTGAAAAAAAAATAAAAAAAAATTATAAATCAAAAGTTTTGAAAATTTTAAAATTGAAGAAAAAAAAATTATTAAAAAAATTGTAACTATAAAAAAAATTTAAATTATAAATAAAATGGAATTATAAAAAAGAGAAACACCCTGTATACACATTTCTGAAAAATATATTATGAGAATCCATCCAAGGTTCCTATTCAGATAACGCTTTGTTTGTGGCAAAAATCAAATCAATCGCGTAATATTGTGCCGATAGAAAAAGAACACCCTGTATAGTAATGGTTTATTTTCAACGATGTAGGTCCCGAAAGTATATCATTTACAATTGAATTCAATAGTACGATTTGTCGTGAAAAGCAGCAAGTTGCGATTGACGTTAAAAGAATAACACCCTGAATGGAGTTTTCTGAAAAATATATTATAAGAATCCATCCAAAGTTCCTATTTGAATAACGCTTTGAGTGTGGCAAAAATCAATTCAATCGCGTAATATTGTGCCGATAGAAAAAGAACACCCTATATAGTAATGGTTTATTGTCAACGATGTAGGTCCCGAAAGCATTTCTTTTATCACAATTGAATACAATAGTACGATTCTTCGTGAAAAGCAGCAAGTTGTGATTGCTTGATTAAAAGAAAAACACCCTGTATAGAGATTTCTGAAAAATATATTATAAGAATCCATCCAAGGTTCCTATTTGAATAACGCTTTGTTTGTTGCACAAATCAAATCAATCGCGTAATATTGTGCCGATAGAAAAACAACACCCTGTATAGTAATGGTTTATTTTCAACGATGTAGGCCCCGAAAGTTTATCTTTTATCATAATTGAATACAATAGTACGATTTGTCGTGAAAAGCAGCAAGTTGCGATTGACGTTAAAAGAAAAACACCCTGTATAGATATTCCACAAAAATACATTATAAGAATCCATCCAAGATTCCTATTTAGATAACGGTTTGTTTGTGGCACGAGTCAATTCAATCGTGTAAAATTTTGCCGTGATAAAAACAACACCCCGTATAGTAATGGTTTATTTTCAACGATATACACAACACAAAGTTTCATCGAAATTGGTCGAGCCGTTTTAGAGTAACCATAAATCGATCGGGGTGTCCCCTACAGTATGCTATTGTGAATCAGAGACACGCCGAATCAATAACACGAAGGTCCCATCGCAATATGTTAGAAGTTTTTGAGTTACTAAAAACCGAATATGGCGTCACGTAGCGAATCGTATTGAGAACCAAAGGCCTTCCGAAACACAATCACAAAGATTCATCAAAATCGGTATAAGCATTTTTGGTTTCCTATGAACCGATTATAGTGCCACCTACCGGGGAATATTGTGGATCTGAAACCTACTCTCAGATACACACACAAAGTTTCATCGAAATTGTTCCAGTCGTTTTTGAGTTGTTATAAACCGAACTCAGCGCCACCTAACGGGTGCACACAAAGTTTCATCGAAATGGGTAAAGCCGTTTCGGAGTTGACATTTATTTAAAAACACCCTGTATAACAGCGGTTATCTTTTCGTAACGGATTTACAATGAAGAGAATTCTCTTCACGATAATTCTCGTGCAGTGATATCTCACTTAAGACCCTGTGTAGCAATGGTTTTTCATTTTCGACCGTTAATTTTCTACTTAAATGGTTGAATATTTTGTGTAATTTCAATGCAAAACATTCAAAATTATACGTTCATTTTTGGATCAAAAATAATCAAGGCTGTGTCCTTGGTTGTGTAAGGTACCTATTCATATACATACATTCACGGTTGGATAAACAATAAACAATGCATTGAACGCGGTGGCGTAGGTTCATATTCAAATACATACATTCACAATTGGATCAAAAATATTCAATGCTGTGTCTTTGGTTAAGTAAGGTCCTTGTTCAAATACATACACTCACAGTTGGATAAAAAATAAACAATGCAATGAACGCGGTGGCGTAGGTTCCTATTCAAATACACAAAAATCCGTCTGATTGAACCATTGATTATAGATATCGTAACTTGACGAATAGATCCAAATCCCGTTTTCGACAGTTAATTATCTGCTTAAAGTTTGAATATTTCGATTAATTTAAAAGAAGAATTTTCAAACAAACGAAATTCAATATAGATTTCGTAATTTGACGATAAGATCAATAGCCCATGATGAGTTTACACGGGAATAACACACTCAGAAGTTTTCATTCTATAAAAATGACTAACTAAATATAACTTTCGCTATAGGTAAAAGTAGGAATTATGCTGTATATAAAGGTTTTACAGCACTGGGATGATTTCCGTCCTTCGATTTCCAGAATATCGTCAATTCTGTCAAGCGAACGCTCAAAATTGGCGACTTGTTCATATTTCTCGCAATTTTTCTTGACGATTTCGAGATTTTCGACTAATTCCGTTGGAAGCTTGAATTCTATTTGACAATTCGACCCTCATTCGGACTGAACACTATGACGTTGAAGGAATCGCGAAAAGATTTCGCACAGAATTACGATACGATTTCTACAACGATATCATTTGAAAATACTCACGTTTCGTAAAAGATTCCAAAATTCGACGGAAAGATTAAATTCAGGCGATATCCCATCATACTTCATACACCTGTCAACAACTAAAAAATGTTTCCTTAGGATACATTCGATTGAATTTTGAATTTTGAATTTTGAATGTCTGCAATATCGTCAAAAGTGTAGATCGATAATTACCTTATTTTACGTTCTCCACTTTCGGACCGTTTCATCAAAATTCTTTCCTCGAAGATACCTACCAGTCATTTCAACTTAGAATTTGATAGAACACATTATTTCTCAAATATCGAAAATTCTGCCATGCGATCGCTCCAAATCGGCGACTCTATCATATTTCTTCTTATTTCTAGCAATGTATCTTCACGATTCGAGATTTTCGACAAATTCCGTTCGAAATTCTAATTCTATTTGACGTTTATCGCAACTCATTCGCGATAAATTCAAACTGACAGAAGTTTCTTTCATCTGTGATCGAAGTAAAACATCCACGTTTCATCTTCTATAGCAGGACCCGAAGTCGGTCGAGCGAAGCCGAACCGGTCTAAACGTCACATTTCACCGAGGTTTTCAAAATATGTCAAAGTTTGCGATCTTTTTACGGAAAAAGAGAACGTTTTATCGAAAATCGAGATCCGTTACGGACTACCAACGAATCTCGTCT
This sequence comes from Halyzia sedecimguttata, assembly GCA_937662695.2. Taxonomy (NCBI): domain Eukaryota; kingdom Metazoa; phylum Arthropoda; class Insecta; order Coleoptera; family Coccinellidae; genus Halyzia; species Halyzia sedecimguttata. The sequence continues at coordinate 14,573,399 of OW569418.2, forward strand.
TTCGGACCCCGACGAAATACCTTTTCGAGCGTCGCGTCCTCGCCAGATCTCTCCCATACCGATTCGCACATTTAGCAGAAAAGGCCGTTTTCGCCCGAATTTACGATTTATTTAAAAATACTCCCCACGTTTTCTCCAGGGCCGTAGCTAGAGATGAATTTAAGGTAGGGCGATGGAGGTTACGGGTAGGGCAGAAGTAAAAAAATTTACTTGATGTGATCTGAAGAATCAATTTTCATCTTATTTTTGCGCGTATGTTCTGGGGAACATCGCGTTATCATTTTGCCCAAATGTCTGTAATTTTCGAATTTTTTGCTGAAAATGGTCTGAAACGATTGGGTTCGACTCCCTGATGAAGAATTCGAGTTCAAATTTTATTCTGTCCGGCCGGCCGGCCGTCCGTTGGTAACTTGAGAACGGAAAGAGATAGCGACTCGAAATTTTCAGTATAGGTGGCGCATCCCAATACGACGAACAAGTTCGTTAATGGGCATGGTTTCCGAGTAATAATTTTGTTTTCAACCAATACAAATCCAATCGAATTGAAACTTGGTGAGTAGTTGTAGAATACAAACCTACGGACGCTTGTGAAATTTTGTGAGAATCGTATCACTAAAAAATTAAAAAATATATTAAAAAATATTATTTATGTCAGGATAAACTGAGAACAGAAAGAAATAGCGACTTGAAACTTTCGGGTTAGGTTGTGCATCTAAATGGGACATTTGAGGTTTGTTCATAGGCATAATTGGCCAAACGGTTTTGGAGTCATACCTATCTATACAAAAGCGATCCAATTCACACATGGTTCTCAGTTGTAGAATGCCAGCGCATAAATTCTTGCGAAATTTCGTGAGGATCGTATCACAACAACATTTTTAAAAAATCATTGAAAGCAATTCTATATATCAAAAACTATTCGTCCGACATCGCTGAAATTGTTCGAGAGCCTCAGAACCTAACTCTACTGCCAAGTTCCAAGTTTGAACATGATCGGATCTATATTGTTGGAGATCCGAGCAGCCTTGTGTGAGTTCAGTAGCTGGATGGGTGACCGTTGCCTCGATAACATTCGAACGAGAGGAGATAGGGTCTTGCAATTTTCAGGGTAGGAATTAGTACATGAGGTGCTTCTGAAAATGTAGCGTGTGGTTAATTCGGAATTGCTTTGCGAGAAATAATTTTTTTCCTCACGTCACATTTATAAAAACACATTTTCCTTAGCATAATATTTAAATTGTTACTATTTTTTAAGGTAGGGCATTGGAAATTAAAGGTAGGGCATTGCCCCATTATGCCCCCCCTAGCTACGGCCCCGGTTTTCTCTCGTCAAAGACGGATACCCGGAGAAAATTTCGTTTTTTCTCGTTCCCTTTTCCACCTCGAATCCCCCCTCGCCCCTCGAATAACCGACGAAAAAATCGAAAATATCGACCTCCTCGAGGAAAAAATCTTTTTTGACCTCTCTCTGTGATCCCGAGATCTTGGCGTTAGTAATATATTGTAACTAGTTGGCCCGCAGATCTACCTAGCCAGTAGATCTACATTTTTCCAGTAGATCAATATTTTTCCGGTAGATCTACATTTTTCCGGTAGATCTACATTTTTTGAACTTGAAAGTTCGAAATCGTTCAAGCCATATCTGAATTTCTATAGACCTACTGCAACCTGACACATACTCACATATACACACCAAGTTTAATCGAAATCGGTGCAGCCGTTCTTGAGTTTCTATAAACCGAATACAGCGCCACCTACCGGTCACCTATTGTGACCCTGAGACACACTCAAACACGCACACAATGTTTCATTAAAATCGGCCAAGCCATTTCTGAGTTTCTATAGACCGATTGCAGCGCCACCTGCCGGGGTATATAGCAGACCTGACACACCTACTCAGATACACACACAAACTTTCATCAAAATCGGTCGAGCCATTTCACCTACCGGATGCTATTGTGAAGCCCTTTCGGAAAACAGCCTGTATAACAGCGGTTATCCTTTCGCAACAATTTTACAATGTTGAAAATACTGTTCATGTTAAATTGATATCTTGAGGTGGCAACTGGGCCAATTTGCCTATCAGAGAATTATGGAACTCTCCCTACGATTGCAGGATTCCGTTGGAAGCTCGAACTCTATTTGACAATTTGACCCTCATTCGGACTGAAAACCATGACGTTGAGGAATCGCGAAAATATATCGTACAGAAATACGATACGATTTCTACAACGATAACATTCGAAAATACTCACGTTTCGTAAAAGATTCCAAAATTCGACAGAAAGATTAAATTCAGTCGATATCCCATCATACTTCATACAACCAACTGTCAACAACTAAAAAATGTTTCCTTAGAATACATTCGATAGGATTTCGAATTCGTATATATATATATATATATTCGTATGAACAATTAATCAACACATTGATCAATTCACAATTCACTAAATCAAATATCAAATGCCTGCAAGTGAAAATCGGTAATATCGTCGAAAGTATAGATCGATAATTACCTTATTTTACGTTCTCCAACTCCGGCCCGTTTCATCAAAAATCTTTCCTCGAAGATAGGTATCTACCAGTCATTTCAACTTAGAATTTGATAGAATACATTATTTCTCAAATATCAAAAATTCTGCCATGCGATCGCTCGAAATCGGCGACTCTATCATAATATTTCTTCTTATTTCTAGCAATGTATCTTCACGATTCATGATTTTCGACAAATTCCGTTCGATATTCTAATTCTATTTGACATTTATCCCAACTCATTCGCAAAGAAAACGTCGATAAATTCAAACTGACAGTTTCTTTCATCTGTGATCGAAGTAAAACATCCACGTTTTATCTTCTATAGCAGGACCCGAAGTCGGTCGAGCGAAGCCGAACCGGTCTAAACGTCAAATTTCACCGAGGTTTTCAAAATATGTCAAAGTTTGCGATCTTTTTACGGAAAAAGAGTAGGTTTTATCGAAAATCGGGCTGCGTTACAAACTACCTACGAATCTCGTCTTCCGGCCCCCGACGAAATAACTTTTCGAGCGTCGCCTGCTCGCGAGATTTCTATCGTTACCGATTTGGACGTTTAGCGGAAAACGGAGATTTCACCCGATTTCACGATTTTTTTTTAAATACTCACCACGTTTTCTCTCGTCAAAGACGGATACCCGGAGAAAATTTCGTCTTTTCTCTTTCCCGTTTACACCTCGAATCCCCCCTCGCCCCTCGAATAACCGACGAAAAAATCGAAAATATCGACCTCCTAGAGGAAAAAACTTTTTTGACATCTCTCTGTGATCCCGAGATCTTTACATTAGTAGAATAAACTAGTGGCCCGCAGTCTATTGTTGGAGGCTTCGATTAGCCAGTAGTTTTTATTCATAGGTAAAATTTGATGAAAAAAAAATTAAAAAAAAATTGAGAAAAATATTGAAAAAAAGTGAAAAAAAAATTATAAAAAAAAAAATTTTTTAAATTTCAAAATTGAAAAAAAAATCATTAAAAAAATTTTAACTATAAAAAAAATTTAAATTATAAATAAAACGGAATTATAAAATACCCTGTATACGCATTTCTGAAAAATATATTATGAGAATCCATCTAAGGTTCCTATTCAGATATTGCTTTGTTTGTGGAACAAATCAAATCAATCGCGTGATATTGTGCCGATAGAAAAAGAACATCCTGTATAGTAATGGTTTATTTTCAACGATGTAGGTCCCGAAAGTATATAATTTATTACAATCGCACGATTTATCGTGAAAAGCGGCAAGTTGCGATTGACGTTAAAAGAAAAACACCCTGTATATAGATTTCTGAAAAATACATTATGAGAATCCATCCAAGGTTCCTATTCAGATAACGCTCCGTTTGTGCAACAAATCAAATCAATCGCGTAATATTGTGCCGAAAGAAAAAGAACACCCTGTATAATAATGGATTATTTTCAACGATGTAGGTCCCAAAAGTATATATTTTAACACAATTGATTACAATCGCACGATTTGTCGTGAAAAGCAGCAAGTTGCGATTGACGTTAAAAGAAAAACACCCTGTATAGAGATATCTGAAAAATACATTATAAGAATCCATCCAAGATTCCTATTTAGATAAAGGTTTGTTTGTGGCAAAAATCAAATCAATAGCGTAATATTTTGCCAATAGAAAAAGAACACCCTGTATAGTAAAGGTTTATTTTCAACGATGTAGGTCCCGAAAGTATATCTTTTATCACACTTGAATACAATAGTACGATTTTTCGTGAAAAGCAGCAAGTTGTGATTGACGTTAATAGAAATACACCCTGTATGGAGATTTCTGCAAAATATATTATGAGAATCCATCCAAGGTTCCTATTTGAATGACGCTTTGTTTGTGGCACAAATCAAATCAATCGCGTAATATTGTGCCGATAGAAAAAGAACACTCTGTATAGTATTGGTTTATTTTCAACGATGTAGGTCCCGAAAGTATATCATTAATCACAATCGAATACAATAGTACGATTTGTCGTGAAAAGCAGCAAGTTGCGATTGACGTTGAAAGAAAAACACCCTGTATAGAGATTTCTAAAAAATACATTATAAGAATCCATCCAAGATTCCTATTTAGATAACGGTTTGTTTGCGGCAAAAATCAAATCAATCGCGTAATATTGTGCCGATAGAAAAAGAACATCCTGTATAGTAATGGTTTATTTTCAACGATGTAAGTCCCGAAAGTATATCTTTTATCACAATTGAATACAATAGTACGATTTTTCGTGAAAAGGAGCAAGTTTTGATTGACGTTAAAAGAAAAACACCCTGTATGGAGTTTTCTGAAAAATATATTATAAGAATCCATCCAAGGTTCCTATTTGAATAACGCTTTGAGTGTGGCAAAATTCAAATCAATCGCGTAATATTGTGCCGATAGAAAAAGAACACCCCATATAGTAACGGTTTATTTTCAACGATGTAGGTCCCGAAAGCATTTCTTTTATCACAATTGAATACAATAGTACGATTCTTCGTGAAAAGCAGCAAGTTGTGATTGATTGATTAAAAGAAAAACACCCTGTATAGAGGTTTCTGAAAAATATATTATAAGAATCCATCCAAGGTTCCTATTTGAATAACGCTTTGTTTGTGGCACAAATCAAATCAATCGCGTAATATTGTGCCGATAGAAAAAGAACACCCTGTATAGTAATGGTTTATTTTCAACGATGTAGGTCCCGAAAGTTTATCTTTTATCATAATTGAATACAATAGTACGATTTGTCGTGAAAAGCAGCAAGTTGCGATTGACGTTAAAGGAAAAACACCCTGTATAGAGATTTCTCAAAAATACATTATAAGAATCCATCCAAGATTCCTATTTAGATAACGGTTTCTTTGTGGCACGAATCAATTCAATCGTGTAAAATTGTGCCGATAGAAAAAGAACATCCTGTATAGTAATGGTTTATTTTCAACGATGTAAGTCCCGAAAGTATATATACACAACACAACACAAAGTTTCATCGAAATTGGTCGAGCTGTTTTTGAGTAACCATAAATCCATCGGGGTGCCCCCTACAGTATGCTATTGTGAATCAGAGACGCGCCGAATCAAAAACACGAAGCATCGCAATATGTTAGAAGCTTTTGAGTTACTAAAAACCGAATATAGCGTCACGTAGCGAATCGTATTGAGAACCAAAGGCCATCCGAAACACAATCACAAAGATTCATCAAAATCGGTATAGCCATTTTTGGGTTCCTGTGAACCGATTATAGTGCCACCTACCGGGGAATATTGTGGATTGAAACCTACTCTCAGATACACACACAAAGTTTCATCGAAATCGTTCCAGTCGTTTTTGAGTTGTTATAAACCGAATTCAGCGCCACCTAACGGGTGCACACAAAGTTTCATCAAAATGGGTAAAGCCGTTTCGGAGTTGACATTCATTTAAAAACACCCTGTATTACAGCGGTTATCTTTTCGTAACGGTTTTACAATGATGAGAATTCTCTTCACGATAAATCTCTTGCGGTGATATCTCACTTAAGACCCTGTGTAGCAATGGTTTTTCATTTTCGACCGTTAATTTTCTACTTGAATGGTTGAATATTTTGTGTAGTTTCAATGCAAAACATTCAAAATTATACGTTCATTTTTGGATCAAAATAATCAAGGCTGTGTATGTGGTTGCGTAAGGTACCTATTCATATACATACATTCACGGTTGGATAAAAAATAAACAATGCATTGAACGCGGTGGCGTAGGTTCATATTCAAATACAAACAATCACAATTGGATCAAAAATATTCAATGCTGTGTCTTTGGTTAAGTAAGGTCCTTGTTCAAATACATACACTCACAGTTGGATCAAAAATAAACAATGCACTGAACGCGGTGGCGTAGGTTCCTAATCAAATACATACAAAAATCCGTCTGATGGAACCATTGATTATAGATATCGTAACTTGACGAAAAGATCCAAATCCCATTTTCGACAGTTAATTATCTGCTTAAAGTTTGAATATTTCGATTAATTTAAAAGAAGAATTTTCAAACAAACGGAAATTCAATATAGATTTCGTAATTTGACGAAAAGATCAATAGCCCATGATGAGTTTACACGGGAATAACACACTCTTAAGTTTTCATTCCGTAAAAATGAAAAATATTATAACTTCAACGATTGCCGGCCACTCCGAGAATCGATCCCGCCGCCCCGCGATGCTGACCTTTAAGCCCGCGACGCTTCCGTCCCGGCCACTTTCGCTATAGATAAAAGTAGGAATTATGCTCTATATAAAGGTTTTATAGCACTGGGATGATTTCCGTCCTTCGATTTCCAGAATATCGTCAATTCTGTCAAGCGATCGATCGAAATCGGTTACTCGTTCATATTTCTCGCAATTTTTCTTGACGATTTCGAGATTTTCGACTGATTCCGTTCGAAATTCAAATTCGATTTGACATTTCGCGCCGCTCGTTCGGACCAAAACAGTCGACCTTGCAGGAACCGCGCTAAAATTCAGCACAGAAATACGTGAAACGTCAGAATGTTTTCAATTTTCGCAAAAAGTCACATTTTCTTATCGTTCTTACGGGAAAACGAATGAAAAGATCGAAAGCAGATATAGCCTATCCGGTAATTTCGAATCTCTTCTTCGCTTTCCCGCGGACTCGTCGTTTCTAACATCGCCGTTCGTTCGATCTCGTTTCCTTCATTTTGCACCTTTGCCAAAATTTGCGTTTTTTCGCATTTTCGTGAATTTTTTAAAAATACACCCCCATCCTTTCTCTTCAAAAACGCGATACTCTACGAAACTTCCGTGTTTTCTCTCGCTAAACCCCCTCAAGATTCCCCCCCAATCCCCCTCCTAACGACCAAAAAAACACCACGTTTACAACGACCTTCTCAAAAAGTTTCCCTTGATCTACTTCGATGGTCCAAGTCTTCACTTTAGTATATGTATTGATGACAATGAACTGTCTTCCATACCGTGGTCTGCTTTGCTTTGTGTTGATGACGTTGACATTGATCTCGATGTATTTTATGGTATAGTTTTTGGTATAGTTGAAGATTTTGTTCCTAAAAAGTACATTAATTCTAGGTTTCCCTCATATTTTTCTAAACATACCATAAGATTAGTGAAAAAAAGAATAAAATTAATGAAAAACTGAAAATCTATAATAATACAAAAGATTTACTAGACTTTCAGCGTCTCAGAGCATTGTCAAGGATCATGATCAAATGTGATTATTCTAATTATATTGAATTTGTGGAAAGTGAACTGCCCAATAATCCCAAGCTTTTTTTCAATGTTGCATTAGTCAAGAGTAAATATGACATGGCAGACTTCCCTCTTCAATGAAATATAAAGATGAAGTTAGTACGGGTGGAGTGGACATTTGTAACAGTTTTGCTCATTATTTCCATAGTGTTCTTGTTGACCCATTGAACTCAACCAATGGTATAGCTTCTACTGTAGCGGATTCTCCTGCTTACCTCTCAAAAATTGTAGCTGCTAAAGAAATCTAAAAATCTATAAGATCTCTGAACCAAAGTAAGGGTGCCGGATCTGACGGTATTCCATTATATTGTGTACGTAATTGTCCTGCTTTATGCCTTCCACTTGAGCATACATATCTTCAACCAATCCCTTCGCATCGGCAAAATAATATCCTAGGCGCTAGTTTTTTGCGCTGGTGCGAATCCTATATGATAGAGTGCAATTCGTTTCTGTAGACGGATGTAGGTCGGGTGAGTTCACATGTCCATCTGGTGTGCCACGTGGCTCTCATCTCGGTCCCATGCTTTCTTGATTTATATCAATTTATATCAATGATATTATTTCCGCATTTCAGAGATGTAAAGTGCTCCTTTATGCGGACGATTTGAAAATTTTACACCGTCAGATCTATGGAGGACTGTAAGATCGTACAAGAGGAATTGGAAAGGTTCTCGAAGTTTTGTCGTTCGCACAATTTATTTTTGAAAATTTCCAAATGGAGAGAGTTGATCACATCAGGGATTTGGGAATTCTGGATGGAAAGTTAACTTTCGCATTCCATATTGATGGTGTTGTCAATTCTGCAAGTAGAACGTTGGGATTTTTGTTTAGGAAATGTAGGGTATTCAGAGGCGTCGGGCCGGTTCTGAGTTTATACTATGCTTATGTTTTTAGCCTCTAAATTCCGCTTCGGTCATTTGGAATCCACAGTATAAAATTTACATAGAAAGATTCGAACGAATACAGAATAAATTGCTCAAATATTTAAGTTTTAGAGGTAATTTCTCTGTTCGAAATGATAACTTCAGTTTTTATTATATGGCCAGAATACATTTTAATTTAATTTCTCTTGAAAATAGACGTAGGATAGGCGATATAGTTATGCTACGGAAAATTGTAAGTGGTGAGTTGCAGGTACCGGATTTATTGCAGGAAGTTTACATTAGGCCCGAATTTCAATCTGAGATCTTTTGAAAGTTTCCATGTACCCTTTAGAAGGACGAATGCATCCAAAAACTCTCCGCTAATTAGAATGTTCCGAACCTGCAATGAGCTACGAATTGTCGATGTATTTCATTGTGCTAACATTAAGCTACAACTCAAAAAACATTTTCTGATGCAGTGAGGTTTTCATTTTTGGTTCGATTTGGTGAAGAGATTTTCGTTGATTTTTTTTTTATTTTCATCTAAATGTAATATGTGGATACTGTTCATAGGTCTCTGATATCTTTGTGTTCCTAATGTTAAATAAATAAATAAATTCTAAATCTTCTGAAACATCATCCCGAATTTATACGTTAATTGAAAATGATATCAATGGATTGTTATGATAAAACTGAATCTTAAAAAAAATTTAATTCAAAAGTTGTAATGTAAAAAGAATTTTTTTTTTCGTTACTCCGAAACCATCAGGCCATTTTGACCAATAACAAACTCAACCGAAATATTTATCCCTCAAACCTACTCTGAAAATTTCAAATGTCTAGCTCATTCCGCTCGAGAGTTATCGTGTTAACGGCCGGACGGCCGGACAGAATCGATTTTGACCATGGATTCTTGATCAGTGAGTCGAGCCACATCGTTTAAGACCATTTTCAGCCAAAAATTCGAAAATTGCAGATATTTGGGCAAATTGATAAGCACTCTGTTCGGAGGAACAAGAGTGCCAATATTCCAGGAAAGCACTGACGTGAAGCCAGGAGCTTTGGTGCTCATGATGATGGTTAATCCATATGTTGACCTCTTAGGCTGACCAGCTCTGGGCATCTGCAAACTATGTGTTCGGCAGTTTCCTTTCCCGATCCACAGAGCCTGCATGTTTCGTCTGCTAACTTGCCCATGCGGTAAACTTGGAGTTTGTACCGATAGTGCCCTGTCAGCATTCCCACTATTACCCGAAGCTCAGCTCGTGACAGCTGCAGGAGCTTCCTGGTATAGGATGATGAGAAATTCACGAATATTTTTGAATCTTCAAGTCCTGGAGTATTTCTCCAAAGAGCTTTTCTGTTATTTAGCTCCCATTGTTGGACCAGTTCCCTATACTCGTCTTTTCCAAACTTACAGAAGGGTTCTTTTCCAGCAGGACCAGAACTCACGGCATTTTTCAAGTACAGGATTCCCAGTTTAAGGGGAGTAAAATTCGACGACAAACAATTCCTTCAGTTCTTTGTCCAGCAGGAATAGGGATTGCAATGCGGCGTGATTTTCAATCCGGCCGGATTTTACCGGATTTCGAATAATCCCGACGGATCCGGACCGAATTGATCGAATAAAGATTATTATCTCTTTTCTGTCCATAATGAACTCAAAGTTAGAAAATCCAATGTGATTCGTAAGGTAGTTGATTGAAAAACATATAAACAGATTAAACTTTATATATAATGTACGAACTAATAAAATTTTAATACCAAAACTATTTTCTCAGTCTTATGGCCGGTCCATAAGCTACGTTTTGTGAAACCTTTTGTCTGCGCAGTCTTAAGACGGAATGGAAACGTAGCAATTTTCAGGGCGTCAACATGGTGGAGAGATAACTGTATATTTCGCACAGTTCTAGTGAATCGTCATGGAGTTACCATAGTTACCGTCTACATGCAGCACAAATCCGCATAGCTCAAGGATATCTATGGCTAATATTGGCTATGCTCTCTAGCTCAGTTATCGCTGCAACTGCAACGTTTCCTCGCCGTTTTCAAAACTGCGCAATTTTCCTATCTACACTTCCAGTTTTCACAGTAACAAAATATCAAATAAATAAAGTATATCTACTATGAAATTGAGATCATCTCCAGATCTCCTGTATTACACAATAACCACAATACGTATATTATTTATTTCAATGAGCATTACTAGAATTTTGATTCTGGAAAAAGGATCTTAAAAACAAATGGTGATCGTTGAGTCGACTCCTTAAGGAGCTACAAATATAGCCTACGGCAGAAAAAGCCCTTTCAGCTTCCACACCTGGTGTCTTTATTGTCAAAAAATAATCATGAACAAAGAGACGAATTAGACACTAAACAGGGCCAGTGACGCAGAAGAGTCGGTGAGGCCTACTAAGGAGTGGGGGAGTGGGAGAATATAAAGTTCCAGAAGAATCAGCGTCAATATAATGTCAAATATGACAAAAATCCGGATCCGGATTCCGTGTCGGATCTTGTATAATATTGATACCGGATCAGGTATAGGCTAATATATAATGCCGCATTCGCCGGATTTCCGGTCCGGTTTTTCCGGATTGCAATCCCTAAGCAGGACTATATCTGGCTTTATGGCGTGAATCTGCCGAGTTGTTGAAATCGCATAGTTCCAGTAGATGCGAGCTCTGTCGTTTTCAACAAGTGCCGCATTGTGTCTTTCCACATATCCTGAGGGAGCATGTTTTTTTGCTGGCTATGGCATGCTCTTGCACAATGTGGGGGTGTCTACTTTCATGCTGTTTTTTTATACCATCTGGTATTTATCACCCCATCTTGACAAGCCATAGCAAATCCCTCGGTTTCCGACTTGAGCCCAGCGGACTTCCAAAAGGCGAAGGATAATTCTTCCGACAGGCCCTGATCTTTCAAATTCTTGAAGTATATGGAGTGCAGGTGTTTACTCATGTGATCTTCCTCCAGTGTCTTCAGTTGTGCCTGTCTTGTCTCTCTGCCAACTCTTCTTTGGTCTGTAGGCGTGATAGGTGTTCCTGCTAGCTCATGATCAATGGATATTCCAGATATACTGAGCTTCTCAAAAGCTCTCTAACCAACGGGTCCTCACTACTCAATATCCTTATTGCCATTTCCACTGTTTGTTGATGGTGTTGGCATTCCAAACTTGCAACCCTCTGCCTCCCTGCGCTCGTCGAAGGTATAATCTTTGCATCAAGCAGTTGGGATGCAGGCTACGATTTATGTTCATCACTTTACGAGTGGTTCTGTCTAGCTCGAGAATTTCATTCACTGTCCAGTTAACTATCCCGAATGAGTAAGTGATTATCGGGACTGCCAAGCTGTTCGTAGCAGATACTCCGCCGTATTCACAAAGCATTCAATCTCCGTTAAGACCCAACTGAGGTCCTCGGTTAAGGTAAATAAGAATCGCAACCTCAGTTAACGTATGTAACGGTGCTCAAACAGACATGTTTCACGTTAATTTTCACTTGAACTGAGGTTGTGATTCTTATTTATTCTTAACTGAGTACCTACCTCAGTTTAGGACTTAACGGAGATTGAATGCTTTCTACAACTATTTACCCAGATTCAATACGATCGGCTATGTATTGTTTGAAAACAAAATTGTACTCAGAAAACGCTTCACCTACTCCATTCACTTTTATAAAGTCTCCCGGTTGGCCATGAAATTTTGACACATTTCACCGTGTATATTTTGAAAATGTTAGGTTATGCTCATTTTCCTGTAAGATAACTACGCAACGTTGTCCTCTCTACATAGAAGTCGTAGTAATTACGTATTTTTCACAAGGTGAATTTTCTTGGGAAAAATAATGAATTTGAGAAAATATTATGTAAAATCAACAATTTCAAAGACCTGGCGACTGTTCAAGAAAATTTTCCATCTGTTGTTACTATAGAAAATATTCCACATAAACTGGTTGGAAGATTAAGTTATGCTATTTTCTTGTACGGAAATCAAGAATCAACTGTTGAAATTTTAATGAAAAATATTGGATACAGTAGTCCGTTACTTTGTGATAGTTCATGCGAAAAAAGAATAAAAGTACCTGAATAACCCGGCAGGAAAACTAAACGAACAGACGTACCTATGGAATTCCCCACTTTTCGAAATTCTCAAGAAATAAGCCTACTGAAGACATTTAAATACCTTGTTGCACAACTTGAAATACACCAGTTTAAAAATGTAGTTGTCACTGTTAAACCTTCATAAAATATAGTGATAGGATAGGAAACTAAGTAATTTCATTCGAGAGTTCAACATGTCCTAAGACAGAATGAAGTTTTCCTATTGCAGATTTCAGTTCTGTCTCTGCTTCTTCAAAACTTCTTTCTGCATTCTCAATTTCAAAGCGAAGAGTTCTTTATTATTTGAAGATAATGATATGTGATAATATCTTGTCTAAGATGGAACCACAGATAACTAAGTATGTGGATGCAACATTATGTTGATTTGTTGAGAGTAGAAATTGGCAACGTCTCAGAGAATTGTTTTGACATTGACGATAATTCAGAAGTGCCAACCTGCCTTTGTTTTAGTTACAAAAACGTGATAGACCTAAATCATGGCCAACCGGGAGACTTTATAAAAGTGAATGGAGTATAATTACGTTTTTTTTTTCCACTCGAGAGGAAAAATCTTTTATAGGCCCGCCCTGAGAGGGTCCGCTTCTCTCAGGAGTGCGAGACTCCAGATGAATATACAATCTAGTAATATCCTTTCCATCCCTCCCCCTCCCCCCTTTTGTTTCATTCTTTTTGTTTCTGATCTCTATTTATTTTAACCACACATTCTTCGCTAGATTGCTCAACTTCCTCTAGTAAATTATGGCATTGGTGGTAGAGCAGACCCTTGGCCAGTCCTCGGTGTCTGAACCAAATGCCAATTGTTCATCTGGGATTTTCATTAAAAGTTTGTTTTGTACACGAACTATTTACCCAGATTCAATACGCTATGTATTGTCTTTTTTCCGCTTTTATAGGCCCGCCCTGAGAGGGTCCGCTTTTCTAAGGAGTGTGAGACTCCAGACTCCAGATGTTGATTGGTTACTCACTAAAAATCCTCTGCACGATCCTTATAGTAGTTCTTCTTCCTGCCCTTACAGCGTCCCTTGACAAGAGATATGAGCTGCTAGTAGCCTTCACAGTTGATGGGACCTGATGACCCGAAGTGATCCGAGTAACACCGCCTTCTGCATTCGGTGCGCTAAATCCTCGGCCTGAGATTTATTTGCAGGCCGGAATAATATTCAATTCGGTCACGTAGTTCGCTCTCATTGCGCCTAGGCGATAAGTACAACATAGATGCATAGAATACATGGTGAAGACACTCTTTGACATATTTTCGGCCGAATTGCGGTCCAAATACTGTCAAAATACAAGGATTTTGTTCTACTCCAGTTTTCGCCGATAGATGCCGGCAGTAGAAATTTTATGGACAAAATTATCGACATGTCAAATTAAATTTGAATCTTTGTTTATTCTAGTTTCTTGTGGAAAGTCGTACCGTTTGCTGAAATTTAGTATTTTGAGTATTTTGTACAACGTCCTTGTTTTCCGCGCCGAAAGTAAGCCAAATGTTTGCTGTGTGAACTCTGAACGAGTATCCAGAACCATTTTAATCAAATACTATTTTCATTTCGAAAACACTTCGTTTTTATGCGAATATAGTTTTTTTAACAATTGTTTATTCTTACCGGATCAGGGGCAGATTTCTAGTATCAATATAGGTATTAATTATAATATTAATAATATTGAAAGATCGCCGATACCGTTAATTGTTAATAAATCAACATATGAGAACGCTAAGACTTGTTGATTTACTATAATCTTGCCGGTTGATAAACATAAACTGTTTTAACAGTTGAAACATTAAGGTATAACTCTATCAATTAATAATTATATTCATTATACAATTCAGTTACCTATATATTGAGAAGGAATGAAATGACATGTTATGAAAACTAACAATATTATTTGTCAACGATGAAAGGACTAGAAGAGAACAAAGTTCAGAGCAACCACACAGTGTGATTTCATCAAAGTTGAATAGCTTTCCTAAAGCGTCATTCTTTTTGGCGCTCATATACTATAATATTATTTGTTTCAAGGATATTGTTACACGATAAGTATGGCAACTGGCTTGTGATAGAGGTAGGGTATTGAAAATTAGAACATTTGTTTGTTCTAAATATTATTCTAGCGAATATATATTGAATAAAAGATTGAAACTTAGTACACTACCCTCTATTTGGTTAGTTTATTAATTTAATGAACCATTTTTCGATATTTCATCAGTATATTTAGTTTTGAATAATAGCTATCGTTTCAAATATATTTTGCAATCTAATTGCTAAGAACATAAAAAATTGTCAAGACGTATTGGGTAACTGAAAAAATGCTGTATACATGATGAGAATGTGTTGATGAACTTTCAAATTATACATCGAAAATAATAAGTAAACTGCTCAATTCAAATGAGTCTTACATGATAAAGGTAATTAATACATTTGAAAAAATATTGATTTCACAGATTTCTTCATTTACAGTTCCATTCAATATGTTCCAAAGAAACT
The DNA here is from genome assembly GCA_937662695.2 of Halyzia sedecimguttata. Classification (NCBI taxonomy): domain Eukaryota; kingdom Metazoa; phylum Arthropoda; class Insecta; order Coleoptera; family Coccinellidae; genus Halyzia; species Halyzia sedecimguttata. Next base: position 14,588,649 of record OW569418.2, read on the forward strand.
TCTTTACTGATAAATCCCTTATTTGACCTCATTATTTCTTGGCAAGATGAAATTTCTGTTCCAAACAAATGGGGTTTACATATAATGTCCGAACAGATGTCTGATTAATCAAAAAGTGAATTGATTTTTCAATAAACTTCTTCATTATATTCTTTTAATTTGGATTTACGAACAAGCAACGGTGGAAAGTGAACTTTGTCGCTTGTCAGTTTGCATTTATTCGCTTGTCAGAATCTTCGAAATCGACTCTAGCGGCACCATCGTTAATAAATTGTGATTTGACAGTTCTAGGTCCGTTTTTCGGCCGAAAATTTTAACAGGAATTAGCAGAGAGTGTCGACACCTTGTTATTCTATGCATCTTGAGTACGACCATCATAGATGCATAGAATACATGGTGAAGACACTCTTTGACATATTCTCGGCCGAATTGCGGTCCAAATACTGTCAAAATACAAGGATTTTGTTCTACTTCAGTTTTTGCCGATAGATGCCGGCAGTAGAAATTTTATGGACAAACTTATCGACATGTCAAATTCAATGTGAATCTTTTGCGCGTATGTTCTGGGAACATCTGTTTATTCTAGTTTCTTGTGGAAAGTCGTACCGTTTGCTGAAATTTAGTATTTTGAGTATTTTGTTCAACGTCCCTGTTTTCCGCGCCGAAAGTAATCCAAATGTTTGCTTTGTGAGCTCTGAACGAGTATCCAGAACCATTTTAATCAAATACTTCGTTTTTATGCGAATATATAGTTTTTTTAACAATTGTTCATTCTTGCCGGATCAGGGGCAGATTTCTAGTATCAAGATAGGTATTAATTATAATAATGTTGAAAGATCGCTTATCCGTTAATTGTTAATAAATCAACATAGGAGAATGGTAAGACTTGGTGATATATTATAATCTCTCCGGTTGATGAACATGAACTGTTTTAACAGTTGAAACATTATGGTATAACTCTTAATTAATAATTATATTCATTATAAAATTCAGTTATATATTGAGAAGGATTGTTATGAAAACTAACAATATTATTTGTCAATGATGAAAGTACTAGCAGAGAACAGAGTTCAGAGCAACCACACAGTGTGATTTCATCAAAGTTGAATAGCTTTTGGCGCTCTTATACTATAATAATATTATTTGTTTCAAGGATATTGTTACACGACAATAATGGCAACTGCCTTGTTGTAGAGGTAGGGTATTGAAAATTAGAACTTTTGTTTGTTCAAAAATATTTTTCTAGCGAATAATTGAATAAAAAATTATTATGTAGAGGTATTACAGAAAATTCTGTATTATTCAATGTATTTCAAAATACATAAATTAAAAGCTTATATTCTTATGACATTGGATGTGATCTTTTGCAATGGAAAAATAATGATTTCACAGATTTCTTCATTCACAGTTCCATTCAAAATGTTCCAAAGAAACTCCTCTACTGATAAATCCCTTATTTGACCTCATTATGTCTTGGCAAGATGAAATTTCTGTTCCAAACAAATGGGGTTTACATATAATGTCCGAACAGATGTCTGATTAATCAAAAAGTGAATTGATTTTTCTATAAACTGCTTCATTATATTCTTTTAATTTGGATTTACGAACAAGCAACGGTGGAAAGTGAACTTTGTCGCTTGTCAGTTTTCATTTATTCGCTTGTCAGAATCTTCGAAATCGACTCTAGCGGCACCATCGATAATAAGGTGAAGTAGTACATAAAGTACGTGATTTGACAGTTCTAGGTCCGTTTTTCGGATTTAGTAGGGAGTGTCGACACCTTGTTATTCTATGCATCTTGCGACCATCCAAACCTTATGCCGTGGATACACGATCCCCAGTTGGAACATTAAATCCTTGTATTTTTCTCCCTTCTGTTCTTCTTTCGTCACCACATTATTTTCTGCGGAAGAGGAAAATTCGATGTCTAAATTCCTTGAGTTCTTTGTCTAGCAAGTGTATATCTGGCTTTATGGCGTGAATCTGCCGAGTTGTTGGAATCGCATAGTTGCAGTAGATGCAAGCTCTGTCATTTTCAACAACTGCTTCAATTTCAAGAGGCACATATGGTAGCACTGGTTCGTTGTCTATACCCTAAACCTCTCTCAGATGGAAGTAGACAATTCGGAGTTGGAGCATGGACGTTGTTGGGGTGTCCACTTTGAAGATGTTCTTTTTATATCTCGTATTTATCACCCCATTATGACGAGCCATAACGAATCCTTCCGTTTCCGACTTGAGCCCAGCGGACTCCAAAAAGGCGAAGAATAATTCTTCTGACAGGCCCTGATCTTTCAATCTCCTGAAAAATATGGAGTGCAGGTGTTTACTCATGTGATCTTCCTCCAGTGTCTTCAGTTGTGCCTGTCTTATCTCTCTGCCAACTCTTCTTTGGTCAGTTGGCGTGATAAGTTTTCTTGCTAGCTCATGATCGATGGATATGCCAGTTATACTGAGCTTCTCCAAAGCTGGAGCGCAGAACTCTGAATTTTTGCAATCTTGAGCTAAGACTGCTCCTGTACAGTACACTCCCACCAAGCAATGCTGCCGTAAGTGATTTGTGGTCTCACCACCATCATCACGTTCAACCAGTGGAGCTGTTTTGGAGCCAGTCCCCACCTCTTTCCACAAGTCCTCTGGCAAGCCCAGAGAGAGTGCCTAGCCTTATGGATCCCCCTTTCCAGGTGTGAATTCCAGTTCAGCTTTCTATCCAGGATAACACCCAGATATCTAGCCTCATCCGCAAAAGGGATTTCAATTCCATTCATAGTTATGGAATCTATATTAAGCTTCCTATTTCTAGTGAATGGCGAATATCGAGGTCTCTAAAGAGAAACGAACTCCAATGCATTATGACTTAGGCAATTAATCTTTTTGAGCGCATGTTCTATGAAAAAGCCTGTAATGTTCGATTATTTTGCCGAAAATGGACTCAAACGATTTGGTTCGACTCACTTATGAAGAATTCTAGATCAAATTCGATTTTGTCCCGCAGGCCGTTGCCACGATAACTTTCGAACGGAAAGAGACAGCGACTTGAAACGTCCAGGTTAGTTTGCGCATCCGAATGGGATGGATAATTTGGTTGATAAACATAATTAGCCAAAAGGTTTTGGAGTTGAAATTTTGTTATTCCAATAACTCAAACAATACATATCCGAATAGATAGAATGCCGACACAAAGATTTGTGTCAAATTTCGTGAGGATCGTATCACTAGAAAATAAAAAAAAATCATTTAAAAATAGCCTGTGTCTCAGAAACTATCCGTCCGATAGAGCTTTGCGAGGGCCATCAAAACCTAATTCTATAGTCAAGTTCTAAATTTGAACATAATCGGATCTATATTGTTGGAGATAAATATTGGAAACCTAGCAGCGTTAGGTGAGTTCAGTATCTGGATGGGTGTCCATATTACCACGATAACTTTCAAACGGGAAGAGATAGCGACTTGCAATTTCCGGGGTATGTTGCGCATCCGAATGTGACAGTTAAGTTCGTTAATTGGCATTATCGGTCCAACGGGTTCAGAGTTATACCCATCAGAAATTTTGTTGTTATTTCCTCAATAACTTTAAAATTTTTAATCCGATTCAATTTATACTTGGTAATTACTTGTAGAATGCCGGCACACTAATTTATGCGAAATTTCGTCAATATCGTATCACTACAAAAACATTTTAAATAATTTTTCTTCAACAATTTTATATTTCAGAATATCCGTTAGAATTCCGAACATACCTTCGAGCTGCCATTTTACAATCGAATACCGAATTTCAGCTTAATTGACCTTGTATGAGGCGTGAATACAGAATTGAACATGCGCGCCAAAGCTCCTGACTTCTCCCAAATCGATAATAATAACACGTACTAAGTTACCTATTGAATCAAATTTGTGACACTTATTACTAACTAATTGTCAGTGACAGTGATCAAAGAATCCAGAAGAATAAGAATGAATATTTTTCGATGTTTGTAGATTTTATTCAGGACCTTGGTATAACGGTATGACATGAATAATTTTTGGGGAGGCTAAATATCGACTTCCAAGGACTACACAATTAATCTTCAAGAATTTTTTGCAAGGAATAATAGACAGATTGTTATCTAATCTCATTATAAATTATTCATGCTCAAAATTATCATTTGCTAGTCACGGCCATTAGGGAAAATCGATACCCCGTTTTTCAGATAATCACGAACAAACTCACATGAACTAGGTTAATGCCCGTTCACATGCACCCCAAATTACCAATAAAAGGCTATTTGAGAATTCCCGAAAGATCACAGAATGTAAATCTTAGATATCTTATTTTATCCGAATTTGTGACGCAAATCTGCCGCACCCGCTTAGCGCAAAACGACCCTTCACGCGCATCGAAGGTGTTCTGCTATTTGTGCGAATTTCGGTTCGGCTGCCGCTTCTGTGTATTGACGCATTGCGGCTAAACTTCATCCAATGAGAATGCGACGATCGAGCGACGTACGCGGTCAACATGCCCCACCCGTAACAAAATTCTACGCCTTGATTAGTAGATCTTGAAAATATCCATACATCCAGAATATTTTCCACTTCTAATTCCATGAGACTTTTTTATGGGCTATTCTGTACATTTCCGGTTAAAATCATATGACAAAACTGGATATTTCCTGCATATCCTTGAAATGCAATTCGAATTGGCGTAGGAATAAATACTTGTCTATGGTGTAGTTCCACCGCTTTGGCGGTAGCGCTTCGCATGGAAGCGTCATTGCTCCATTTACGCGAACTGTAACGCGAACACTTCGGGTATCGACGTTGCTGAACCGAATGTGAGATGTCTAAAGAATGAGTATGCAATGATTCTCGACTTGTTAGTACATTAATAGGAAGTATTTATAAAAGCTATTTTAGCGGAAAGGTATCTTAATGATCGGAACAAACAAAACAAGGCAGTAATTATTTGATGGTTACTGTTTTTCATCGCGAAATAATTTTACAATTGAAGGATAACGAATTCTTATGAATGAATGTGTACATTTATGGAAATATCATTTTAGTCATAGGTATAATGAATAACAGCAGCAAATTTTCATGTACTTATTTATTCCTACCAGTGTTTTATACTACATTACGATTGCAGAAAATAAGATGAATTATTTACTACTGAGGCTGATAGGATAGCCCGTTCACTCAAGCCATTTTGAATTCGAGATGCAATAAAATGTTCTTGAAATTTTTGGTTTGCCTTTCGATGTACGTTGAATTAAAATTTCATCAATTCCAAAAAGGGTCAATATTATCTATTCAAAATGACCGATTCTCTACATGTACTTGTGTCAATATAGATATGCTGATTATTTTAAGTTTTCACCGAGGATTTCACTATATTTTTCTCCATACGCCAGGAACTATATTGATCGTAATTTGGGGGAAAATGTTGAGCTCTGCCATATACCTACATAAATTCATTGAGATTTTTTTGCGATAATGTCTGCGGTTGAGTTAAGAATCTATCAGGAGCTTTTGCGCGCATGTTCCATGGTCTATTCACGCCTCATACAAAGTCGATCGAGCTGAAATTCAGTTCTCGGTTGTAAAATGATGGCTCGAAGGAATTTGCCGAATTTGAGCGGATTATGACGGATTATTTCCGACATATAAAATTATTGAAGAAAAGAAATTTTTTAATTTTTTTCTAGTGTTCACGATATTCACGAAATTTCACACAAATTAGTGCGTCGGCTTTCTACAAGTAATCACCAAGTTTTAATTGGACCGGATATTTTGAGTTATTGAGGATATTAAAAGAACATTTAGGATGGGTATAACTCCGGAACCGTTTGGCCGATTTTGTCCATTAACGAACTTAATCTTTCTATTCGGATGAATTGCCTACACTGCATGTGGCTATCTTTTTCTGTTCGATAGTTATATCGTGGCAACGGTCACCCATCCGGATACTGAACTCATCTCAGGCTGCTCGAATCTCCATCAACAATTTAGATCCGATCGTGTTGGAACTGTAAAGTTAGGTTTAGAAGTATGTACTAGTAAAATTTCAGCAAAATCGGACGGATAGTTTCTGAGACAACATTTTTTCAGTGATTTTTTTAAAAATTTGTAGCGAAATGATCATCACGAATTTTTGCGAAAATTTGCGCGTCGGCATTCTACAACTAATTACGTTGTTTGAATTGGATCGGATTTGTATTTTTTGAGCTACTGAGGATATAACAACAAGGTTTCAGATGGGTATAATTTCAAAACCGTTTGGCCGATAATCCAGATACTGAACTCGCCCAACGCTGCTCTTCCATTATTCAATAACTCTACAATATGAATCCAATCGTGTTCAAATTTGGAACCTGGCTTTAGAATAAGGATTTGAATGCTCTCGTTCGTTTCTGCAATATCGGACGGATAGTTTCTGAGAGATATAATATTTTTTTATAATATTTCTAGTGACACGATCCTAACGAAATTTCGCATAAGTATTTGTCTCGGCCAACAATGGAATTGACCTTCAACTTTCTAAAGACAATTCCCGACATTGGAACCAGGGGGAATAACATTCCCCTTCAGGTAGAATCCTACTAGGCGCAAGTCCATGAACCCATTGGATAGGTAGTATAAAGCGAAGATCACCCGGGAAGGGTGATCAGTAACAATTTGGTAAGTAACCGTTTGTAACCCGAACAGGTCTCCTTTAAATAAAATTATGTTTTTGTTTTCGCGTTTCAATGTTTCCCGTAAACGTAGCACCTCAAACAAAATCTGTACTCGGAAACCATTTGGTCGATTATACCCGTTAACGAACTTGTCCGTCGCATTTGGATGCGTAATATACCCTGAACTTTCAAGTCACTTATCTGTTTCCGATCGAAAGTTATCGTGGGAACGGCCAGCCGGACAGAATCGAATTTGACCTCGAATTCTTCATCAGTGAGTTAGTGAATCTAACCTTATAGTTCGAGCACATTTTCGGCCAAAAATTCGAAAATTACAAACATTTGGGCAGAATGATAGCACGCTATTCCCTATATAGATTATTCGCTTAGTAAAAATATCGGAGAATCATCTTAGGGTAAAACTCTTGATTCCAGAGGAGGTAATAATATTGAACCAAAATCGAATAAATTTTTTTTTATTTAATTTTAATTTTATTTTCACTTACAAACACATCAAAATGTAACAACATGCATATGCAAGGCTGAGATGGTTACAACTAACTTCTATTAGGAAGATAATACTGCAAGAGGAGTCGATACTCAAAATTTCCAGTTCGCAAGCTTAATTTTCCTTATCAATAAGGAAATTACATTGCTGCAGCTTGCTGTTTAGTGGTGAGCAATCCGTAGGATTTGTGGAAAAAATAATTTTTCCCTTAATTCTCAAGTTTACTTTGGGTACCTACTATAATTTTGACATTGTTTATTAATGAGATACCACAGTATTTACTATTATTGACAATGTAAAAAATTAAGAGTGCATCCTGAATGATTTTCCTCCTTTCAAGAGACACCAGGTTAAAACTTTCCAACGTACTTCGATATGATACCAGGTAGGGATGTACGCATTATATTTACGGAAATATAGGTAACGCAAAAATCTTTTTTGAACATATTCTATTGCATCATTATCGACTCCGCTCGTGGAAACCATATTATATTACAGAGGCATATTCAAGATGTGGTCTAACCAAGCTATTGTATAAAGTGATGATGTTATCAATATTTTTGAAGAATTTAGTGTTTCTCATTACAAAGCCAAGTACTTTATAATTTTTGGCTGAAAATGGTCTCAAACGATTTGGTTCGACTCACTGATCAAGAATTTGTGGTCGAAATCGATTATGTCCGGCCGTCCGTTAACACGATAACTCTTGAACGAAAGGAGTTAGAGGATTTAAATTTGCAGGGTACGTTTGGAACGTAAATATCTCGGGAGGTTCGTTAACGGGTGAAATCCACCAAGCGGTTTCGGAGTTATGGTCGTTTTTAGTAAAATCATTTTTTAAGAATATTCCCGAAACCGATTACTCGATCTATCTGAAATTTAGCGTCAATTTGTAGAGTAATGACTTCCATAAGTATGTGAAGTTTTGTATTATTCGGGTTACCGTAAAGTGTCAAAAAAAATTTTAAATTTTAAAATTTTGTTTCTACAATAACTCCCGAACAGAATGAGCTAGGCAGTTGAAATTTTCAGGGTAGGTTTGGGAGATAAATATCTCTGCTAAGTTCGTTATTGGGCAAAATATAGACCAAATGGTTTCGGAGTAACGAAAAAAAAAATTTTTTACTTACAAATTTCAAATTCAATTTGTTTTAAGATGCAGTTTCACTATGAAAATCCATTGATATTATTTTTAACTCTAAAAAGCTAATAGGTACTTTCCTAGATATGGTTTTTCGAAATTTCAATAATGAATCGTACTTCTATGTTTTCACAGAATTTTATTATTATTCTATCCAAGCTTCATTATATGATCTGTGTTCATACTCGTACATATCATCCTGTTCTATAAGAGAGAGTCAAATTCATTACAGCTATTTCAATTTGATTTCTTCCATGGTACAGTTCTCATTCTCAGATTGCTCATTTAATCTTGATAAATAAACTATTATTTGAATTGAATTTCGTTTATGATGCAGTTCTATCATAAGAATACATTGATATCATTCCCAAGTCTGAGAAACCAATACTTTCGGAGATATGATTTGTCAAAGATTGGAAAAGTGCCCCAAAGCTCCCGCCACAGGACTTTCCCACTTTTTAGTTTTCTTCCTTGCAGCTTAAATGGTCCACTGCGAAGATCTATCGATTTCCGTGGAAGATTTTCCGCTCGTTTCCAGGGTTGCATTTGGAATGTCTTCGATTGGATTACAGGCCGGGGCAATGTGCCCCGGTGTGGCCACAACAGATGAATATGACTCATCAGAGGAATTCCTTTCTGGTTGATTTCCATAGATAACGTTATCACTGATTTGTTTCTTATCAGTCGTCTATAAATGTATTTCTTTAACGTGTTCTTTCATTTGCATACTCTGAGTCATTATTATATTCTTCAAGATGTCGATTTCGCTAACTAATGCAGCAGTGATCTCAGTGATCATTTTGAAAGCACCCACGTGACGTAGATTTCATTTGATTGTGATCCATTGAAATGGATATCCTTTAGCGGAATAGCAGATATCCACTGAAGGATATCCAATTCAAATCCTGCGATGGACATCCGTCAACGGATATATCATGGACGGATATGTACCTATTGCGAGCAAGATATCCTACTGTGGATTTCCTCAGAATATCAAACATGTAGGTAATCAGAATAAGATATTCCATTCCTATTGCGAGATCCTCAAGTCATCGAAAGTATAACGAGAACATGAAATACCTATTCCAGAGTTCCTCAGATTATCGCATATGTAACCAGAATAAGACATTTCTAATTTAAATTGCGAGTTCCTCAAGTCATTGGAAGTGCAACGAGAACAAGAAATTCCTATAGACCACATTAGTTAGGTTAGGCGGGAAATTTGAATTACGATCCATCCTTGGATCCGAGCACTGAATTCCCCATGCATCTCTTATGGACCTAAAATTTACGCAAATTTCTCGCCTGTTTTTAGATACTTTGGCTAATTTCTTAAGGTTTATTTGGGTTGAAATAGATTCGGCGAACCTTTTTCAACCATCAAGAATCAAGGTTTCATAACAAAATTGTATATTTCCAAAATAATTGATAAATATAAAAAAAAAGTGTTCACCAAATTCGATTGACGTATGTCTTAGCTCACTCGAAATCAGTCAAAAATAATAAAATAACCCTAAATCGGCCTGGTAATGACGCACAACAGAAGTAATCTACGACATACGGAAATCTTTCGAACTGCACTGGTTTCAATTTTGATTTAACAATAAATAGAAGTAGATTTCAATGAGGAAATAACATGAAAACATGCACTAATGATGAAGGTACCCAATACTTGTTGTCTCTGTACTAACATTCTCTTTTAAATAGGGTGGTTTCATCTCAAAGTTGAAATTCCTTGTTAAAAAAATTGAATATGGATCTCCCACCAAGCGAATGATTCTAACCTAACTAATGTGGTCTATTGAGTTCCTCAATAAGATATTGCATATGAAACCAGAATGAGACATTCCCATTGCGAGCTCCTCGAACCATCGTGAGTATAACGGGAATAGAAAATTCATTGCGGAGTTCCTCAATACATCACAAGTCTGACGAGAACGAAACACTCCTATGGCGAGCAAATCTTAAATCGCAAATTCAACAAGAAGAGGAAATAAGTGCGAGTGTTGTAGGGATCTACTCCATCCCTTGCCACTTCTCGTTTCCATTGATGATCTCGATCTACGCATAAAAGTGAAGCATCCAGCGCCACACGTGTACTGAACATTTGGAGGACAAATAGATTATAGATCCATATCACAGCGATAATCTCTCAGTACTGCCCAGGTTGAACAGTCTGAGAACTTCACCATGTGATATATCTTCTTAGGGCTCTTGGCGACCTCCCAGCGATATCGCAGCGAACCTCTCAAAATATTTCCCAGGGTTGGCAGTTTGATAAATTCCCCATATGATGTATCTGAGATATTACTGGGCTCAGCCCCTCTGACAGACATTTCACGAAGATATAGTGCTCTTAGCGACTTCCCTATGACATCGCAACGAACCTCTCAAAACCATTCCCTAGGGTGAGCTCTTCGGGACCTCCCCCATGTGATATCTTTAAGATGTTACTGGTCTTATCCCCTGTGGCCGACATTTGGATGAGAAATAGAATACTTGGTGGCCTCCTAGCGATAGTACAGCAAACGTTTCGGACTATTCCCCAGGGTGAGTTGTTTGGGAACTTCCCTATGTGATATCTCTTAGTTGTTACTGGTCTTATCCCTTGTGGTGGACAATTGTAGGAGATACAGAGCTCTAGGCAACTTTATTATTAATTACTTTTTATTATTAAAATACAAGAATAGTTGAGGAAATTCCTATAAACTCAAAAAAGAAATACCAGAAAATGTTCACAATTAATTAGATCTTGCATCGTAAAGATCCAGGGCGTTCTTGAATCCATTGGCGGTCCCAGCATCGACCACGGTAATCGGCAAATGGTACCATCTCTCGAAGATTCTGTTGGTGAGGAAGCTATGACGTTGAGTGGTAACTTCGACAGTTTAAATTGATGATTCAGAGTGTACAGGCCACGAATACAATCACCGAAGTCACCACGGAGTGATCTGAGGGAAAATATTGAATCACCCCTCTCACGTTGGGAGTGGAAAGATGGCAAATGGAAAATACTGAGCCTGTCTTCGTAGGAAGGGCGAATCATTCCATATGGTACCCGAATATTCTGACGCTGCCCTGATTCGAGACAGAGTTCGTCGGCACGTGTGGAAGGCCACCAAACAGGGCAAGTATACTCCAAGATCGGTATAACGAAGCTGGTGTAGAGGAGTTTATATGTGGCAATGTTATTTCCCCCAAAAGTCTTCTGGATGGCATAAGTCAACTGTCTAGCCCTGTCAGTGATAGATGACACATGGTTAGACCAGCGTAGATCTTCGGAAACAGTCAAACCAAGGTCACAGTGACTAGATACACTTTGCAGCGTGAGATCTCTGATGGTATATTGCCTTCTCGGGTTATTTCTACCAATATGTAGTATACAGCATTTATCCACGTTCAGAGGAAGTAGCCAGTTATTACACCAACCACTTATCTCATGGTGGTTCTGTTGGAGCCTATCGAAGTTAGATATAGGAGAATTGTAGATTTTAGTGTCATCCGCAAACATTGAGCAAGTTGAATCGAGCAATTTTGGGAGATCAGAGGTGTATAACAAAAATAAGATAGGGCCCAGAACGGAACCCTGGGGGACACCAGATATCATCGTCCTATCTAAACAGGAGAAGAAATGATCGACTCTTACTTGAAACGTATGGTTTGATAGAAAGGCATTAATCCAAGCAGGAACACTTCCCCTGATTCCAAAATGAGAGAGCTTAGCAAACAACTGACGGGGGGACTTTATAAAAAGCCCTGGAGAAATCCAGATAAAGCCCATCCACGGGCACCCCCCGGTCCCTCCCCTTAGTCCACTCATCATTACATATTATGAGGTTGGTTATTGTAGAGCGACCTGACAAGAATCCATGTTGTTCGGTAGGAATAGCGCCACTAGCCACAGCAAACTGGGTAATATGATCTGACACGATTCTTTCTAAGACTTTCGAATCTGTTGATATTATACTTATAGGTCTGTAATTGTGAGCTGATAGTTTATCTCCTTTTTCGAAAACCGGGGTTACAGAGGCAGTCAGCCAATCATCAGGGAGGATAGAACATCTAAGAGAACATGAAAATATTTTAGAGAGGGGTAAAGCGAGGGAGGACGTGTTGCATCGGAGAAGTCTGGAGGAAAGGCCATCCAGTCCAGGGACAGTATCTTTGAGCATCAGTAAGTACCCTCTGACCACTTCTTCGTTGATTTCGATGTCGGAAATTTCATCAGAAGTTCGATGCAATTTGACTCCGGGAAGAGGAACATCGGGTTCCCTAACGAATGCGGAAGAGAATACATCAGCTAATACATTAGCAATCTCAAGCGGATCCTCACACGGTTCTCCGGACAGATCGCGAATGGTTGGACAACTTACTCTTCCGCTCATCGAAGATTTAAGATAGGTATTTGAAAAATTACTTCTTGTTCTTAGCAGAAGCCAGTACTCCCACATACTGATTCTAAGCTTGCTTTGATATAGCGGAAAAGTGATTTGAATAAGTACGATGGTTTTGAAAATCACAGGCTGATCTAGTCCGGATATATCTCTGCCATAAGGACTTCTTATTTCTCGCCATGTTCAAGATCCCATCGTTGATCCACGGTTTTCTAGAGAGGGTCTTAACGGAACGAATGGTTGTGCAAGAAGTAACAACCTCACCAGCTATATCCCAGCGAAATTCTCTAACTATTCCCCATGGTGAGCTGTTTGGGAACTTCTCAGTGTGATATCCCTGAGATACTACTGGGCTCATCCACTGTGGCGGACATTTGCAGCAGATAGAGAGCTATTGGCGACCTCCCAGTGATATCGCAAAAGGCCTCACAATATCCTGGAGAGAGCTCGCTGAGATATCTCTGGGAGGTTTCTGTGTTGCCTGGGTATCTCATGGATGACCATTTCAAATCAGCGGATATCCCGCTTAGAATTGGACATGAAATATATATCCCTAGATATCCCTAGGATATCTGGGTCTGTATTGTAAGCTTTCGATACTCTCAGGGTGGCCTGGCTATCTGTGGCAATGTATGTTCATTCCCTTGAGGTTTCCTTTCGAACACACTTGGGCGCATTTGTACACCGTCAGCATCTCTCTCTGTATGACAGAAGGTTCGCGTCCCTAGATGTATATTGAGGTGCAGTTTTGGTCCATAAATCCCAATGACCGCGGCTCTTTCGGACTTGTCATCTTGTTCCAGGCAACACAGAGCTCTCCCAAAGTTATCTCGGGGATCTCTTTCCAGGATATTGTGACGCCTTTTGCGATATAGCTGGGAGGTAGTAGCCAAGAGCACTATATCACCTCCAAATGTCCGCCACAGATTATGAACCCAGTAACATCTCAGATACACATTGGGAAATTACCAAACAGCGCACCCTGGGGAATAGTTGGAGAGGTTTCCAGGGATATTGCTGGGAGGTCCCCCACATATCCGCTACTAGGGATGAGCACAATAGCATTTCAGAGATATCACATGGGAAGTTCACAAACAGCTCACCCTGAGGAGTATAGTTTAAGAGGTTCGCTCCGATATCAATTGAACGTCGTCAAGAGCTCCATATCTCCTTGAAATGCCCACCACAGTAACACATCATAGATATTACAAGAGGAAGTTCTCAAACTGCTCACTCTGGAAAATTTCACTGCGATAACGCTGGGAAGTCTCCAAGAGTTCTGTATATTCTCCAAATATCTGCCACAGGGAATTCGAGCCACAGTACACAAATAATGAATAATGGAATGAGCCCATCAGTAACATCTCAGAGATATCACATGAAGCAGTTCCCAAACTGCTCTCCCTGGGAAGTACTGAGAAAAGATGTGTGCTATGTTATGTACCAATAGGCGCTTTCTATTTGACGCTGTATCACTTCCAAACTGATGCGAAATCAGTTTGAACCAGAGAAATAGCCGGAAAATCCCTCTATTTCTCTGGTTTGAACTGATTTCGCATCACTTTGGAAGTGATACAGCGTCAAATAGAAAGCTAGGTATATCACCACCAAATGTGCCTAGACGCGTGGTGCCGGAGACTTTGATCCGTAGATAGATATGCTGTTGTTCTTCCGGGTACGGCGTAGACTATTGCGCTATCTACCTGTGGAAACGAGAAGTTTCTAGGTTTCAAGTATTTGAGTATTTGAGTATTTATTTAGTAGAATCAGAATATTACACTACATCACATATTATATCACACAATCAGAAAGTATTTGAAGATCATGCACCTAAGTGACTAAACACTTGTGTTGTGCAATTCCAAAAACACCTAACACCATTGTAGACAATTTCCAAACATGTATGAGCAAAACTTTCAGCAATTTACCATATCTATTCTACTCCAATATCTTTATAAAATTTGTGTAATTTCGAAAAATAAATCTCCTAGCTTCATCCGAAAAACACTTGAACTCAGTGATAAGCGTAATATCTCTTGGCAAGAGATTGCACGCTTTGGGCAAGGTGTGAACAAAAATTCGATGGCAAATACCCTTCTTGAATCTCTGGGTCGACAAGAATCCCCTAGCAACACCACGGGTTTGATATATCGAAGGCATACAATTACTGAAAAATTTGTTTCTGAAAGCATGTACACATAAACTATGAAAATATAGAGTTCGGATATTGCACATATCCTCACTATAAAGTAGACTTGTGTGATATCTCCTTTGTTTTCTAAATATAATTTTCAGTATATAGTTTTGCGTAATAATTAGTTTTCGTAATGAATTCTTGTACATTCCCCCCCATACAAAGATACCATATCGAAAACGTGATTCGGTTAGAGACTTGCCAATCAGTATTAGTAATTTACGTGAAAGAAATTCTCTTAACTGATAGAACTTATGTATTAGCTTCCTCACCTTTTTCGTCAAATAATCTACATGATTGCTCCATCTTAGATGTTTATCAATAACTATACCCAAGTACTTGACCTCATTAGTCTCCTTAATTTCATCTTGCATATCAGGGACTTTTATACTAGAAAAATCAGGTCTATTCGTTTATGTTATGCTGAATGCTATATAATTCGTTTTCTTTACATTTAGTGAAAGATGGTATACACTTAGCCATTTTGTAATTTTGTGAAGCTCGAGTTGAACAGCCTCTCTGGCTTCCACCCAAGAGTTTTCACGAAATATCACGACAGTATCATCTGCATAGGACACAACCGTTGCACCCGTTACCAAGGACAAGAGATAATTTATATAAGCCAGAAATAACCCAGGGCCAAGAACAGTACCCTGGGGCACACCAATTTTTACAATAAGGGGTTGACTTACTGCATCATTAACTTTAACAAACTGTTCACGATTCGAGAGGTAACTCTTAAAAATATCCAAAACTATGCCACGTAGACCATAACATTCCAGAATGCCCAGCAGCTTCTCATGACTGACTGTGTCAAATGCCCTAGCTAAATCCAGAAAAACCGCTATACACTTTTTATCTTTATCAAGTCCCTCTGTAAAGTCCCCAATAACTGAGCACAAAGCATCACTCGTTGATTTTCCAGCGCGAAAGCCGAATTGCTTCTCATTTAATATACTATTCTTGTCCAAAAATTTAACAAGTCGACTTTTCGAACATTTTTCAAAGATCTTCCCAAAATTATTAATCACGCTTATTGGTCTATAATTTGATATTTTTGATCTTTCTCCCCCTTTATGAATTGGAGTAATTATAGAACATTTAAATTGACTGGAGACAACCCCCTTTAAGAAGGTTGAATTTATTATATGTTTAAGAGGTTCAAGAATATACTAATGATTGTTTTTTATTATCTGTACCGTTATTCCGTCCATTCCTGGTGAACTAGTACGTTTTAGTGTGGATATATGATTTATTAGTTCTGCATTTGTAACAGGATTCAGAAACATTGTATTAGAATTCATTGATAATTTTTCTGTACAATCAGAATTACTTATATTTTTTACCATACTGAAGCCGATGTTGACAAAGTATTCATTACAGTAATTTGCCATTTGATTGTCATCGTCAAATACAACATCTTCCTCGTTAACATGCAAGCTTCAATGTAGAATTTTTATGGGATCTTTCGTTAGTAGCATCAGAGATTAGTTGAAAAACTTTTTTTATATTACTTTTATTACCTTCAATTTGTCTGTAATAATAATCATTCTTGGAATTCTTTAATAATACATTTAGTCTGTTTCTATGATTTTTGTATTCATGTTCAAGTTCTGGCGAGTAGCGCAATCCCAATTTATTCTTCAATTTATCCCTATGTTTTATTGAAACGATCAAACCGACTGTTATCCAAGGTTTCATTTTGAGATATCTTTTCTTATTTTTTATGTGAGTTTTAGAATCCTCTATGTGTTTGTTAAACTTGCTTAGAAAGCGATCCACGGCAACTTGGGGATCATGTAAATTTAAGATATCACTCCAATATGTATTTTTATTAAGGTTTGTAATTTATGTTGGTTAATTTTGGTACTTATTTTCTCATTACAATTCAAGTTATTTTTGGGCGCATGTTCTAGGGGAACATCGTCCTATCATTTCGTCCAAATGTCTGTAATTTTCGATTTCGAGCTGAAAATTGGATAATAGACTAATTCGGACTCCCTGATCATGAATCCGGTGTCAGATTTTTGGGTGCCGTCCGGCCGGCAGGCCGGCCGGTTTTCCGGCCGTAGGCACGATAACAGGAGCACCGAAGGTCCTATCGACTTCAAACTTTCAGGGTAGGTTTCTGTTCAAAATGCGACGGTTAAGTTCGTTAACGGGCAAAATCGGCCGGACGGTTTAGGAGTTATAGACATTTAAAATTTTGAGGTTATTTCCCTGATATTTCAGGAACTAAAGAAGATGTTGAATCTAAACTTGGTAGTCAGTTCGAGGATATAAACGCGCAACTTTTGGCAAAATTCTGTTATGATCGAAATGTTGGTAATTTTTAAAAAAATATTTCTTTTAATTTTTTCGAAAAAAAATTTTTTTTTTCGTGAACTATTCATCAGATTGCAACAAAAACTTGTACTAACGTCAATTGTAGTATTTTGCAACATTGTGCAAAATTTTGGCTCTATACGATTTCAATTTCTGGAGATATAAGACAAAATGTGTCAAATTTCCTGGGTCTCTCTCAGTATTTTCATCGATTATTATATAATAATCAATAATATTAAGGTATTCAACATGATACTGCTTTTTTTCTTTACTGGTCAGTACGGGCCACAAGGAAGATGAACATGCGCCCAATAGCTCCTGTCCACAGGGCTTGAACCAATTTTTTGTTTCCACTTGGGAATTTACCTGTAGTAAAACTGGAAATGGTCTGTGATATGACATTTAAAGGATAAATGAGTCAAACCTTAAGTTTGAGCTGGTATTAGATGAACTTTTAAGAAAAATGTGATCCAAGCATGATTTAGAATCGCTTGTAACACGGGTAGGATTCAAAATATAGGGTACAAAACCATATTTAGCAAGCACACATAAATATTTGTTCACATAAAAGTCACTTTCATCTTATAAATTAATATTAACATCACTGATTAATAATTCAACTTCAGTATTCTGTTGCGCCCGGTCGCGTATTGCCATTGTTTACTATGCTACAACGCATACATGCAACGCGGTAAAAAATGACTGAACCAAAGCTCTCTCTACCCAGACATATCTTACCAGGACTCAGCACAGGCAGGTGTTCAGACGTAGTAACTATTGTATTATTGATATGCTGTCATTCTCGATACATTGGTTACCGCGTTGCAGTCCCAACCATGTTCAAATTTGCTTTCCTCGGAGAGCGATGATAATTATTTTTTATACTGCATAGGTAGGCAGATATTGCATTTTGCGACTACAGTTTTGGCAGGGTGGAAGATATTGTAAGGACCCTTACGCCATACAAAATAAGTTTGAAATAACGTTTAGGACCTGTATGCAAATAAACACCGATAACAGAAAAGTATTAGCACAATTAGCTCTAGGAGAAAACGTATCCCCAGAATTTTATGAAGGCATGTCAACTGATGTGAGTATAGAAAATGATTTGCCAACTAGTGCAGAGCAACGAAGCAATGTTTTTATGCAACAGGATAATTTTTCTATCGAAACAATAAACACTGTCGAGAATGCCAATAAAACAAATTTAGGTGAAGAATATTCCCCAGCTGTAACAGAAAATTTGGAGCGAATTAGTAAAGTAGCAACCAACAATAAAACGGATGATATGGTTAAAACCATGAACAAATTTCATAAAACTCTGACCTATTTGATTTTATTCATATATCAAAAAATATCCCACTAAAAAACTTTTCTGTTCAGCCAAAATCAGTGAGCCGAAGAAAATTTAGACGTGGTTTGTCATGCGGCGCAAAACGTATTGAAGCTGGTAGGCCGTCCAAGAAAGAAATGCCAAACAATCCTAAAAGGCAAAGATCTTTAAAGGAAAATATTGACCGTAATAGACCAAATGCAAAATCTCATGGAAATGCACACTATAGGATTATACTTCAGTGGATTTTGCATTTAATATAGTTTTTTGTATTTTAGTGTGGTTTAATAATTTTTTTAGCGATACTTATTATATTATAGGTACAGCTACTACTGTTATTTTTATGAGTATTATATTATTTACTATAAATAATTTTTTTGTTATTAAGTGTGGTTTAGACTATTTTTAGCGATAGTATATTATTGTTATTTTTATGAACGCGAACTGCAAAATTGTAGAAGAAAGCAAATCCGAACGTGGTTGGGACTGCAAAGCGGTAAACAATGTCTCGGGAATAGCAGCGTATCAATAATACAATAGTTACTACGTCTGAACACCTGCCTGTGCTGAGTCGTGGTAAGATATGTCTGGGTAGAGAGAGCTTTGGTTCAGTCATTCTTTACCGCATTGCAACAGCATGTATGCGTTGCAGCATAGTAAACAATGCCAATACGCCGCCCGGTCTAAGTACGCATCGAGTTCATCAATGAAGGAAGTCAAGTTACTTCGGTTAGGTCTATACAATGCTATTATTCTAAAAGATACATGATCGACAACAAGCTCCATTATAGATAGAGAAACTCCACACTTATCAAATTTACAATTAGCAATGTTATAATTGAGATCAGATTTAATCAATGTTAAAACACCATCATTTCTATTGAAATCACCTCCATTGTGTATTGTGGTCTAACCTGGAATATTGTAATTATCCACTGCTGCAGTCTGAAAACACTCACCCAAAACAAAAATATCACAAGCAGATAAATCGTAAGTTTCAATCAATGCCAGAAATTCATCGAAATTCTTGTTTGCACTTCCAAATCCAAATCCAAATAGGTCCCCCGATGATCTTGTTCCAACTGATTGAGATTGTCCAAGATAATATCTTGATCCGTTAGCACCATTTTGTTGAATAATCGATTTTGGATTGCAAAGTGTATTCCTACAACACCCCCTCTTATTACTTGTTATTGTTGCCATGACTTGAGGAGTTCGCAATAGAAATGTCTTATTCTGGTTACATATTATGCGATATCTTGAGGAACTCCAACACTGGAAGTTCCTATTATCGTTGCACTTGCCATGGCTTGAGGAGATCGCGATAGGAATGTCTTATTCTGGTTGATTGAAGCCATAACTTGGGGATGTCCGTGATAGGAATTTATTATTCTCGTTTCATTTGCGATAACTTGAAGTGATATGTTATATCTTGAGAAATTCCGCAATAGGAATTTCCTATTCACATTCTGAGATACCTGCGTCGCCTAGGAATTGATATGATAAGATGTCATATGGTTTTATACTGACAGATCTTCCCAGCACATCCCTCATTAGCTCTTGTGGAGAATCAGTTGTGTTTTGTGGAGGCTTTACTACTGTGTCCTTACACCACCTTGGGGACCGCACTGTTAATTGATCCAACAAAGAATAATTACAACTACCGTCTGACTAGGAAATTTATTTCCTAACCGTGGAATATTGAACTCGGGACCTCCAGATTGTAGACCAAACTGAGCTAGTTACCTTATATTTCGAATAATTCGAGTTGTACTTCGCCATCGTAGCCAAAGACTTGTGACAAGGCACCACAGAACACAAATAATAAGAAGTGCAAACTCCCTACTAATCATTGGCAACAATTATTGGCGGCCATGTTAGGTGCCAGAGTAGTGGGGGAAAGGCGGGAATATTCAAATTTGACTTGATTATTTATTCCCGCCGACAGATAAATATATTACTTTTATTATTAGTATTCTTTGCTTTTGACTATGAACTGAAATCAAAATGAGCCAAAGGATTGCAAAGAGAAACGAGAATCGTTATAAATAAATTTATTGATGAATAAACAGTATTTTTAACATAATATAGGGATAGGTAGCTAAAAAAAAATGATTGTTCTGAATACACTTCATCATTAATTTATCAAAAAATAGTAAGAAAACATATACATGGCGTAAAGGGAGATTGGTTGAAATGTGTAATGAATTGTCTTACATCAAAGAAGATCAAAAATGTAAATTTGCTGTTAGCTTTCTGCTTTATGAATTAAATCATTGTAATTTTTTCAAGAACACTCTATATCACAATATATCACAGATTCCATTAGCACCATCACGTTCACTATGGCTCAACGGGGGGCCAATTTCATTCCTTGTTTTCAGTAGGAGGATCTTAAAACCTGAAATAATTTGGTCCTCATTTGTAAGTTATAAGTCAAATGAAACAGAGATTACTTACATCGTAAAATCATATCAAACTTCTTGGACATCTATTTCACTTTTCGTTGTATTTCTACGAAAACTTTACGAAACAATTACTAACGAACGACAAACGGAAGAATACTGATTGAATGACATGTGAATGACGTTCATCTGTCATCGGCACTACAATTTCTGCGCATGCCTGGCGGCCATGTTAGGTGCCGTGCTGTTTCCAAATTTTAGTCGAAGTTTCATACCCCTGCAAGGCACTTTGTCTTGGATACACTTGGCACCCACTTCGAAACCAGCTTTCTCATAGGCAAATGTTCATGCAAAATATAGCCTACACGTTCCTCTGATATATTTAGAGCATAGGTATATCGCCATACACTGATACAATTTGGTAGTTTGGTACTACAGGAATCTTCTTCTCTTGATCATTGAATTCAGGGGATTGGGGCATATGTTTACTCGAATTTCAACAGGAGGTGCATAAACGCTCAGTTCTGTGTCGGAGCCGAAGAACACTGACGAGGACCAAGAAGTCCGAAACGCAAGTCTGTTCTTGCTCCCGATAAATGAATGAAGCCTGCTGCGCGTTAATTCGATTTGTGCACTCTATCCATGAGTGTACTTATGGATCCAATTCACGAGATCCTATAGGCGGAGTGCTCACGTCTTGTTGACCTACAATTTAAGAAAATAATTTTACAATCGATTTTAAGTTTCTTCCTTGGAATACGAACCAAATTTTGAGAAAAGGGGCTGAACAATATAGATAAGTATAATAATGAATAGGTAATAAATATTGATTCTACACTAACTTATCCCACTATTATTGCAGTTTGTGCTAAGTTGAACTAAACTAACACATTTGCAATATTTGCATAATGATCGCGAATTCTTAATAAGCACTCTGACATGTTTCCTTCAATATGAGTGCCTACCTTAAAATTATTTCGATTTTATAAAGTCAGATACAGTAATGGAAAAAATATTTAATAGTAATTTTGTTTATCTTATCATTAATGTTAATAATATTCGAGAACAAACTAAGTCTATGTCTATTTCCAATTAGTGTGGCTTTATTTAGAATACAAATTGGATCAATATCTAAATGGAACAAGGATCATGAAGACTCTACTACTAAAATTTCGAGTTTCGGAACATTTTCAGCGTTCGTCGCATCGCCTGTCCCCTCTACTGCCAGACCGACCAAACAAATCGAGAATATCGAGATATTCCAGAAAAAGACAGTTGGCTAGTGAACTTCGTAGTGTGACGTTGTGGCACCGTTCTTTTATCGACTTGACTTTCGTTTTATAAGAGTTTTTCTGACTTGTATCCTAAAATATCACAATGGTGAGTTGGTATTTATGACAATCCTCACTGTTTAAGCTGTTACAAGGTTCTGATATATAAGAATTATGTGGTATTTTCAGTATTTAAATGTTTCTTATTAGAATTCATTATTGTTATCTGTCAAATTCTCCGTTAACCGGTATTATTCCTTATCGCATTGCAAATTTCTGTGGGACGTTTCTAACAAATAATATCGTCGTTCGTATGCTGCTCTGGTTGTATTTCATTAGAATGAGTTCCACATAACTTCGTATATACGTTCATATCGATCTGTTGCACCATTAGGGTGTTTACTGTGGGACCTGCAAAAACTGTGCGACATAACGGATTGCTCTGATACGATGAATTTTTTTAGGCCGACCAACTAACCGAAGAACAAATTGCTGAATTCAAAGAGGCATTCTCACTTTTCGATAAAGACGGAGATGGCACAATCACAACCAAAGAATTAGGAACCGTAATGAGATCGTTAGGTCAGAACCCCACAGAAGCAGAATTGCAAGACATGATCAACGAGGTAGATGCCGATGGTGAGTATTCCACTTTTTTTTATTGTAACCGATATTTAATATCCTCATTGTGGGTAATTAAGTTGTTCCCATGAAATTTAATTCAAAACTTCATCTAACAATGGATGATTTCATTATGTGTTCACTCAGTTTGTTAAACATATGCATCTATTTCTGCGAACTTGTCGATGTAAATATTTAACATCATATAAACAATCTAATGGGACACTTTGACGCAGATAATGGCAAGTTTTTGTCATTAGTTTCATTGGTGTTGAGCATATCTTATATAATCTTTTTTTTGAGTATAGTTCGAATTGTTATCGCATTCTTACGATTCCGTTGATAAACACACGGGTGTGAATTACCTGCGTGTAATTTGAGCATCGAATTATCTGATTTGGCATTTATTTCTATCGATGATCCTTCAATGGAAACCTAAAATTTGCGTCTGATTTAGTTTTTATCATCTCACTAAAATTTAGTTCTCTTATAAATTATATAGGTATATTTAAACTGTGAAATTTGATGCTGATGTGATTAAAATAATTCTTTGGATTTTATGATATGTAAACATCAAAGTAATAATGATTTGTTCCAGAACCTCTCTTTATACAGGGTGTAAATGAAGTGGAAATTCGAACTCTAAAATAAATATCTATCCCACACTTCTAGATTTATGGGAAATATCTAGTTTCTATTTTCGTTGAGATAAGGATTGGATTAATTTAATGGAATCATAATACTTCAATACTTTTCAAAATGAGTGTACTAAAATAGGTAACTGACTTTCCGCGAATTACTAAATGAAATCTATTTCCTTTTTTGGGATTTTATAATGGAGACATAATCATTTTCCTTATTAATATCCTTACGTTTTATCAAACGCCGGTATGTTCGTCTCTTTTAGTTGTGTTTATCGCCTGAAATCCACCTGAATGATTCTCAAAATCTGTGACAGGGTAAATAATAAATAAAGACTTAAAGAATGAATATTCAAGGTTGTGTTCGAATATTAACTCTGTAGAGTAATATTTACTCCATTGCGTTCGGAAACTGAAAGGTTGGGTAAATTTTACTCCATGACTTTCGTTCGAAATGTCAGAGTATTCGATTCCGAGTTCATTTTACTCTTTTCAAAATTGACATACCTAACTCATGGGACGGAAAATCTAGCATCTTTGTCTCACTGTTTTATGAATGTTCTGTAATGTAATTTAATAGTTTTAATACTGCTGACAATATATATTTATGATTAGAGTTACATATATGTGAAGAAAACAATAATAATAGGTTCTTTCTTAAAGCAATATAACTTATTTTCCGATATTGACACCTTCTGTCAGTGTCAGAGTAAACTCCAGAGAAAATCTGTCAAACCTTCAAAAACTCTACTCTAGAGTTAATTTTCGAACACAACCAATATTGTCGAATCGCTTGGCTGTCAAATGTCAACGTCCAAACATAACAATGTTCGAAAATTTTGAAAGGAAGATCCGAATTAGTTTCTACCACAGAACCGTTGTTCTGTCATTATAGAAAACTTTTCAACTCGGTTGTAGTATAGAAATCGACTAACAATTGAGGTAATATCATTTTAGGTGTATGGATTCATAGGTTAACCTTTATACAGGGTAAATATACCTATACAAATAGGCATTCAATCGTTGTTGATATGAAAGATGTCAAACTAATATTGAATCGTTGGTCAGATATCAGAATAAATTTGAAAATATCAATTCAACTCCAAGATTCCCTTCAAGAGTTTTGACCTAGTTTGGATCACAGAACTGATTCAAATATTTTCGAAAGCTGTCAAAATCAGCTGAAGTCCTGAAACAGGCTAATAATTGAGGTCATTATAGAGGGATTTTCTTGATGTATTCGTAGATTAACCTACAATTGCCAATAGTCAAAATTAGTTAGGTTAGGCAGTAATTTTGAAAAACGAAGCTTACGTGGATCCGGCCACTGAATTCCCATGCATTCTTTATGAATCTAAAAATTTGTCGATTCTCTCGCCTATTTTCAGATGCTTTTTCAAATTTCTTAAGATTTATTTCTGTTGAAACAGATTCAGTGAACCTTCTCAAAGAGCTATAATAAAATTTTTTTAATAAAGTTTTAAATTTTCTTAGCTTACTCCAAGTTGATCACAAATAATAACACATAACCTTATGTCCGGCATGTAATGCCTAACCTAACTAATGTTATCTATATTACTTCTTCATCTGTTTCAGCACTTTGTTCCATGTAATATACACAGCTTATTTCACAAACGAACAGTGAAAAATTCAAATGGAATTGATCTTTTTATACATTCTGGGAGTATCGACTTTTTTTTCGCAACTGTTTTCTTGGAAATTGGTGAAGATCAAGTTTCTGAACTAAGCCTATTGGGGTGATATCAGTATAAAAGAAAATAAGCACTGTGACCTTCACATAAAGGTTGCATATTTTCTCATCAAAATTATACAACTTTCATCCTTGCCAACCATCTTTAATTTTTTCAGTATTCCCTCGGGCATTATAACTCAAAAACTATTGATCCCAAAATGTTGCTATAAAAACAAATAAATGTAGCTTTAGGAAGCTTATCTTTCTTCCAAGTTATATATAATTAAAGATTTAGAGATGTTTTTTAATGCAAACTGCCAATTTTCAAAGTCTGAAAAACTTCGAGGATCATCAGTTGTTGTCAGTACGTTTGCGCCAAGGTTCATGAATTTCTGTCCTATTGCAGTAATATTGGTTATTTTCTCATATGATTTTTAAATTTACTTCCTTAGTTTTCCAACATTGGGCATAACTGTATGAGCAGTAATTAATTATATTACTGTGTTTGTAAGCTTACTTTTTTTTGAACAATTATATGCAAATATGCAAAGGTTTTTGTTGGTTTGTTTCATTAATCACTCTTCCATCAGAATAGTACCTTACTCGATAGGATTTTCTCAGATACTTTATACCTTCGCCTGTTTTTGGAAGATGGGCTTGAGATACTCTCTCATTTTCACACTATACAAACAATAGGGACTTCTCCACAATTTGGGTTATTATTGCGAATGCACGTTTAAACTCAATTGTTGAGATTTTTATTTAAATTTTTTTTACACTCGCTTCAGAAACTGCCTAAAATATTTCGTCAACTCGGTGTTCTGAATTACTTTTTTTCTAGTTTACAAATTGGCAACAGCGCCTACTACTCCTAGACTTGACGTACTACACGAGTTATTTGTCAATATATCCCTACTTTGTGCACAGAATGGAGAAGTATCTCTTCCTTATTCTGTGCTTTGTGCCAGCGCTAGACGTACGTGTTATTTGTTAATATAGCTAGCTATCTTTGATTACCTGATTGAACAGAACCAATTCGTTGTCCCATTTTATCTATGTAATTTGCCATCGACATTGCCAAATGGTCAAAAAGAAACGAAGCTGTTTAAATTCCGAATTCCCATATTTGTACCATGTACCTACATGCTTATAATATTCGTTGAAACGTTAAGTTTGAAATGCGACATTTTGAAGATACATTCATGAATAATACTTCATTTTCGCCTATCGCAATTCCCCATTCTCAATACTACCAAGTTTAAATTCTTGCATCATAAGCTGCAATATACAAATTACCATGGATCCCCCAAAGAAAAAAGAACTGGCCAAAGTTTACATTATGTTACAATATGTAAATCATTTAATCTGGTACAGCGGTTAAAAGTCTGGCACAATTACGGATTGTCGAAGAATCGATTTTTCTATTTCTTCACGGGGAAACCCTGCGGCGCCCCCTAAGTTGCGCCCTGCGCACTCAAGCTGGAACCGCCCCTGTCTATCTGTGCATATAATAGAGCTATTCATCATGGTACTTCTAGTTGAAATGACCTCTTTCTTACCAAGCCCCTTTATTTACAACAGGGTAAGACTTGGGCCAGTAATTAACTTCAGATTTATATGAAGAGGATTGCTTTTCCATTTTCATTCAAGATATAGATATACAGCGTGTTTCATCAGGGACTCCGCCGTTTGATATATCAAAAATCGAACCTGATATGGTCGATATCGAGATTGAAGTCGTACTTCCGGCTATACCGGAAACACATAGCTACTTCCGTATATCTGAACAACCTGTGTTGTTGCAAAATATTGTGGACTCCAATTAATATCAAGTCAACTTTATCAGGGAAACTAAACCATGGTAGTTTATTAGTTATTATGGGGTCTTCTGCAGATTTAAGGGATGGAAGGGTGTCCCAAAATTGAAATATGTATCTACGAAATGGTATCGGAATCTAAATGTCCTCTACGTTCAATGTATTTTAATATTATTAAATTATCGAATTTTCCAGACCTGCAAACTATCCAAAAGGATTCAACTTTGCGAGTTACAAGTGTACAGGCTGACCTTAAAACTTCATAAAAAATCTACTAAGACTGAATGTTCAAATAGAATCTTTACTTTTTTCATTATTGTCGGAGAGAGTCAGAAAATAGATCAATTTCAGAATTCTCTATACTTGAATATTATAGTTTGCAAGATATTCCAAAAGATTATTTGAATTTATTTATAATTTATTAATATTATATTCAATATTGATATGATTATACTGGAACTCTTAGCTCACTTGTTCCGTCATTCTGACAGATAACACCCCTAAATTCCATATTAATGAATCCGTCTTGCGAAGATCTTTGGATATCCGTAAAAATATACAGGGTATTCCATTAAAAAAAAAGTTGCTCTCTAATTGACCCAGCCTGTATACTTAGATAAGCGATTTTAATCTTTAAATCTTTCGAAACACCTTGATATCTCATCTCCGATTTTGATGATTCAACACTTGAAATTGAAATAAATTTTATTACATGCATTATCTTTGTTTACTCATGGATAAAAATTACTTGAGTTCATATTATCGTTCTACGTACTAAAACTGATCATTATCTAGCTATTGATTATTTTATCTTTATTATCATGAATTGGACAGTGAAACAATTTTTATATCCTCTTTGAAATTGTCCAAAAAAACCTTTTGGGTACATAGAATCTAGAGGTTTTTCCTTCCGATGTACGCCATCTAGAGTTTTTCCAGTGTAACTGCGTGAAACATATTATGCGACATCGATTGTCCAATCTTTCCAGCCGAAAAGATTCGCTCTCAAGGTTGAAATTTCAGTATACAGGGTGTTTGATAGTGAATAGACGTTACCTTGTGGAGTGAGAAAAACACAATTGAATATTGGCTAAGGCTATTTGTTCCGGAGATAGGTACAGGGAGATTTATTGATTGGGGCTGAATTTTTGGCGCTCTTGTTCCTCGGAATAGAGTGCTTATCAATTTGCCCAAATGTCTGTAATTTTCGAATTTTTGGCTGAAACTGGTCTTAAACGATTTGGTTCGACTCACTGATCAAGAATCCATGGTCATAATCGATTCTATCCTGCCGGCCGTCCGTCCGGCCGTTAACACGATAACTCTTGAACGGAATGAGCTAGACTAGTTTTGGGAGATAAATATCTCGGTTAAGTTCGTTATTGGGCAAAATCACATTACAAATTTCAAATTAAATTTTTTTTTAATTTTTATTATTATTATTATATTATTAAAGTTTTATCATAAGAATCCATTGATGTCATTCTCAACTCTTAACAAACTAATACTTTCGGAGATATGATTTTTCAAAATTTCAATAATTCTCAATATGTATATGATTTCATAGAACACTCTAATTATAATTTGCTGATGTATGTAAATCCAACATGAGATGATCCGTAGACCTGCGATTTGAATATAATCACGAAAATTCTTGAACGCTGACGCACATAAGCCAAATTGAAAAAGTGGGAAAGCCCTTTGGACAGGAGCTTTGGCGCTCTTGTTCAAAATTTGACAAATCCTAACTTTCTTGGTTTTTCAGATTTGGGAATGATATCAATGGATTTTTATTTAATTTATTTTAGGATGCAGTTCTATCATAAGAATCCATTGATATAATTCCCAACTCTGAGAAACCACTTTTGGGAGATATGAGTTGTCAAAGTTCGAACAAGAACCTGTCCACAGGGCTTGAACCAATTTTTGACTACAAGTAGGACATGCTCGTAATTCTTAAAAAAAAAATGTAAGCACTCTGTATGGACCCATTGAAAATTTGATATATTGGTAATTTGGAGATGTACCCATTCGAAATTTCATTTTCCCAATATTTCGAAAACTACATATCAGATCTGGTTGAAATTTCATATTTCGGTGTAGAATTTCGTGCAAAATTTCATGAGTAATATTTCACTAGAAGGAATATATTTTTTCTTTGAATAATTCATTACATATTTTGAATACTTATCACCAGATTCTGCTGGACTTTCATATGTACCTAAAAAGCAACGATGAAATGGGTTACCCGAAACATAAAGTATTTAATTTTTTATGGTTTGGAAATCATTGAATTACTAAAGATTTAACCGGAATTTTTATTTTATTGACTTTAACTACTTTGAAATTCAATCCCACATTTTCTACAGACTTTTTTGGTTGGGGATGATTCAAATTTGAAAAACCATGAAATGAGTTTGTGACTAATTTAAAAATAACAAAATCAATTTATTGAAGGAACTCAAACTTAAGTGTTTCCTCTATTAACCAACCTAAAAATTTGTTGTTCTCTAGTTTCATGTTGGTTATACATTTCTTATAGAAATAGTTATAATTATTTGGATTGAATTTTCATTATTACAAAGCAATTGTAAATACTTAAAATTTTCGAAAGTTTACAAGATTATCTGTCAAAGTAATATATTAGTATCTAATGAATATTTTTTTTACCTGTTCTAGAGAAACCTCAGTAAAAGTACTTAAATAAACAAAATCGAGACAAGCAATGACTTGCAGTCAGGAGCTTTTCCGCGCATGTTCCATTATCTATTCACGCCTAATACGAAGTCGATCGAGCTGAAGTTCGTTACGCGATTGTAAAATGGTTGCTCGAAGGTATGTGCGGAATTCCAGCGGTTTCTGACGATTAGTTCCTGAAATATATCATTTTTGAAGAAAACATAATTTTAATTTCGCGAAAATGAACGTGTCGGATTATACAAGTATGTAATTATAAAGTTTCAATCTTACAGAATATGCATATTATGTGTTATTGAGGAAATAACAAAAAAAAATGTGTATAACTCCCGAAACCGTTTGGCCGATTCACGTGATTTGAAATTTCAGAAGAAATAGATACCAGTTCGAAATTTTATCCAAAACAATAATTCCGAAAATACAAAGCCGACAAAACTGAAATCCGGTACTCGATAGTAAAATGGCAACTTGATATTATGTGCGGAATTTCAGCAAAATCTGACAGATAGTCAGGTAGACATATGTCTTTGTGTTGGTGTTCTACTACTTGTTGCCAATCAATTGGATCGGATCCGTATTGTTTGAAAACAAAATTAGTACTCGAAAACCGGTGGGCCGATTATGCCCATCAACGGACTAAACAGTCGCATTCGGATGCGCCACCTACTATTAAAATTTCAAGTCCATATCTCTTTCCACTCGGATCAAGTTTGGCCTCAAATTCTTCATCAGTGTGTCGAACCAAATCGTTTGAGACCATTTTCGGCAAAAAAATGCGTGCAAAAATCATATCAACCACTAATAACACATTGTTTCGATAGATATTTTAGCTGAAATTGATTGTATGATATCAAGATAAAGAAATATCTGTCAAAGAAATGTTGATACAAAAAAATGTTTTCACATGCTATTAGGAAACTTCAGTATAAATAATGAAAAAAAACTGAAAATATACATTTTTCTAATTGAACAAAAAACTCTTCGGATCCTGTCTATAACCATATACTCCAGTAGTCTAAGTTGTATGTGTAAGTCAAAAATGATATAAAATGACATAAAACTCGGCCAACTGAGACTTCCGGTTTGAGCAGAAATCGCTATTTTTAATCAAAAATGTCGACTATCTCGGAAAATTCGAAATTTTTATATGAAGCGCCCTCAGTAAATTTGTTAGAAATTACAATTTAGATCAATGTGCGAAAATTTAGGTCGGAAAACCGTGAAAAATATGTTTCCTTTTTTTGCATATAACTAATATTAGTGTCAGCATGAAAAGCATAGAAAATTTAGTTTGAACTTAGCTTTTCGACATTTGTGCGAATTTTCATAAATATGTGATCATAGAAAACAATCAACTTGAAATTGAACTAATGATGGATATCCATGACACAATTCTATTTCTATCAAAAATCTAGCAATAAATTGGCATTTTGCAGCACGACCAGTATTCTTGGGATTCTCAGATGCGATTTGAATGTGAAATTGAAAGATTTTAAGGGCGAAAATACGAATAGTAGCAACTTTGCAACAGATGAGTTTTGAAGGAAAATTCGAACAAATGTCGAAAAACCAAGTTTAAACAAAATTTGCTAGCTACAATCATATACATGCTGACACTAATGTCGTCTAGAATCCATCAAGTAATTATTTAATTTTTAAAAGAGCAAAATAACAAAAAATATTTTTCACGGTTTTCCTACCTAAAATGTGGCATATGGAACTAAATTGTAATTTCATACCAGTTTACTTAAAGCGCTTCACAAAAAAAGTTCGAATTTTCTGAGATAATGAACATTTTTGTTTGAAAATGGCGATTTCCGCTCAAACCGGAAGTCTCAGTTGGCCGAGTTTTATTACATTCTATAGACTTCCTGTCTTAACTAGTTACCAGGTACGATTTACCCTTCACGATACGATTTGATAAGGGAGACAAGTAGTAACTTGGTTGAATGAACATTTCCGGATAGATGGATATATACAATACATTTTTTCAAATGATTGTTTCTTTTAATTTGAAACGAATCGGACCTATGTTCATAGGAAACAAAATGTTTAGAATGACCACAACTATCATCTGCCTGAGTTTGTCATAGAGCTCATAGAATATCTTGTATAATAGCAATAGCGTATAAGAGGGACTCTTACGGCGAGGGGTTCTTCAAGGCGATCTTCACACACAAACCCTCCTAAACTTCGTGAAGGGGGGAACTAAGACGGTAATAAACATAACAATATGGAGAAAGAAATACAATGGAGTTCTAAAATTTCAAACCTTTTCTTAATATGCCCATAAACATCTTTATAACCTTCATTATTTGGCCGATTTAGATTCGCAAATGAAAATTTTTAGCACTTGGAACGACATAACAGTATAAAAGCAATATCTGCCACTGTTCGTGAAACCATTTTGTCATCACCTTCAGAAGGAGGACGCTTCCTCAAAACAATCCATTTATGTCTCGAAATGAAACAGGAAATGACGTTAAATCGATAATAGCCCGTCGTCGGATTAACCTGGTTCGGTAACGATGTCGTGCGAGAATTTTCTTTCGATGAAAATACGTAAATACCGTTCAATTTTCCGACTACGAACGTTCCAAATTTCGTTCATTTTCCGATCATCCAATTAACCACCTTTGTGGCGTTTAATTGAATTTAGTTATCGATGACGCACGAATTAACGCCATTAGACTTCCCCGTCTAACCCGTGATTGGGAAATAGAGGAGAAAAGTAGATGCGACCAAGAGTTTTCCTTGCTGAGCTGTGTGCGTATTTTTAGTTTGCGTGATATCAGTGCGATTGTTTTGTTGCCACGACAGGTTGCGTATTTCGAAAACTATGAGGTTCCGATTGGAAACTTTTGAATGCCTCTAAAACAATATATTATGGTCTAGTGGGCAATTTTAAACTTGCTACCTACTGGATTTTATAAAAGACACACTGTGAAATATCCATTGATTCTAACCATCAACAAACGTACCCCGTGAACCGGGCTGGGTCACCTCATCGTTCAGTGTTCCCCCAAAGAGGAAAGCCTCATTCAGGGGCAGATACGAACCGGTTTCATGGTTATTACCAATCATCAGCTCAGGCCTTTAAAAGCAGCTTGACTGTCTAGGTTCATTTCCACGAATCTTTCTATTGCAAGTACTTCTGCTTGAAAGATGCTCGGATAGGAGCCTAGCGATAGTGAACATTTGGTGCCTGCCCCATATACTCCAGCGCCAGCTCCTGTAGTGGTTTTTGAACCGTCTCTGTACCATTTAATGGCATTTCTTATAAGAACTTGGGTGGTGGATTCCCTGTTCCAGTCTTTTTTCCTACCGAGCATCGTAGTGAAGTTCTCTTCGATGCTTACTTTCTTGATCATTTCGTCACTAGGAAGGTTGGCTGATGAAATGTACCTGGTAAGAGAGGACCAGGCTTTCTGGTTTTCAATACTCTGATTACCTATTCCTTGTCTAGATGTTCTGAGAATGGCTTGATGTGTCATTTTGTCTATCACTAGATGAAGTGGTGTGAGATTTGTGATAATCTAAGTGACCAAGTAGGACAGGTTCCCGAAGCTCTAGTGATACACACAGGCCAGCCTTTGTACTTCGTCGATGCTTTTCCTCGTGCTATTCTGGTTTGTTTTTGAGCGATTTTCAGTGACGTTCATTCTTTTGCCGTAAGAGGGTCAGGGACTGCAAGGCCGTCTACCTACATAAGACCATTACTAACTGAAAACGCCCGGTTTAGTGTGGTTAGGTAAACCACAAACCATTGAACATAGAAGGAAGTGAACTATAGCCAATTGCCAGTAACTAAAAAATACACACGGTGAAATATTCATTGATTTTAACCATCAGCAAATATTCCCCGTGAGCCGGGCTAGGTAACGTCATCGCTCAGTGCCACACGTTCTGACCACAATAAACGTTTTCAGTTCGTAATGGTCTTATATATTATATAGGTAGACTGCCTTGCAGTCCCTGACCCTCTTACGGCAAAAGAATGAACGACACTGAATCGTTCAAGGTTTCTTCATCGCAGAGGGTCGGAGTTCGTAAGGATTTCCCTAGGTGCCGCTGGTGGGATTTTCTCCCAACCAGTTCGCAACACATGGGTTTAAGTTTCCTTTAACTCCTTCGGTGTCATAAGTCATTCAGTGTGGCTGAGTTACGCTGATGATTGGTAATAACCATGAAACAGATTCGTATCTTCCCCTGAATGACTCTTTCCTCTTTGGGGGAACACTGAGCGATGAGGTGACCAAGCCCGGCTCACGGGGAATATTTGTTGATGGTTAAAATCAATGAAAATTTCACCGTGTCATTTTTAGTTATGGACAATTGGCTACAGTTCATCCCATTCTGTGTTCTACTGGAAGTTGATTTACTTTGCATACAGAATTGAGATAAGAACTTGTAGAACACTACACGAGTGACTACACTCTCGTCCACTACAAATTTGGTTGTCTATAGGGCACCCTACAAGGTCAATATTATTGAAGCAATATTATTGACTCAATATTGGGTGAAAAACGGTAGCCCTCACATGGGTCAATAATATTGCTTCAATATTATTCAGTTTCGAACTAGTTTCGATTGATTATGCATCTACCGGAGTAATTTATCCGTGATTGCCAGTGACATCGTTATAGCATTAATCTTCAATGGTATTCATTGAATCATTAAGTGTTTGTTGATCCACAAGGAATGTCACTGCATCAAAATACCATAAATTGAATTCACACACATCATCCGTTCATGCTGGAGATTTCTTTTTTGGATCTTTATTTTTTTTCAATTTCCTCCAAGTTGATCTGCAGATAATTGAACTTGTTTTTCACTTCGCCCACCGTGGGATCGTAGGGATATTTCTCTTTATTAACATCCAGTCATTGTTCCATTGCTTTTGATTTTTGTCCCTATCTATATGGATTCCACCTTCTTGTAATTTCCACAGAACGAGCAGGAAGTTGTACAATTATACATACAACAATAGAATATGAGATAATATTTGAGGAGGTACTTTTCAAACCCATTTATTCCATTCTTACGAGTCTTAAGGATTGAATCGTATTAAGAATGATAATAGTGTATCGGTCTATACGTACCCAAGTGTAGATTTTCATCAAAGCCGAATAGATATTCCTTCCAAAGAATATTAACTTTAAACTGATGTTATCAAAACACGGCTATCCCGGTAATATAAATAGAGCATCAAAATATGTCTAAATCTGATTATAGTTATAGTACATTGATTTGATTATTCATCTTCATTATCACACATACCTGATACAGGTTGCTCCATTGGGAAAAGCGCATATAGTACGGTCTATCGTTTATAACCAAGATTTATTTATTTTCCTTCTTTTTTCAATTGATCCTGACTTAGTAACCACCCTATACATTTATTTCGTATGTTCTTTGTCCACAGTGGTGTCGATTAACGTATTAAAAATATTCCAGGTCCGGCATTAAAAAAATTAATATGCTTACAAATGGGAAGAGAATATACGGAGGGATCTATAATTGGACGGTGTTATGCAACAACCGTTTAAACCACAAACTCTGAGAAATTAATGTTTTTGTTGAAAAACGTTCAATAAGAGATAAAGAACAATACGCAAAAATGATCTAACTGCTAACCCATAGACAAGATTCTTGTCTATGGGTTAGCAGTTAGATCATTTTTGCGTATTGTTCTTTATCTCTTATTGAACGTTTTTCAACAAAAACATTAATTTCTCAGAGTTTGTGGTTTAAACGGTTGTTGCATAACACCGTCCAATTTTGAGTAGCCATAGCAGAGAGCTTGGTTGATTGAACGCCAGGTGTCACTTCTGACCACTTTGTACTCATAAGTGATTGCTGGCTTTTGCTATAACCGGTTTCTTTGTAGTGTTTTTCATCATCGTTGAATTATGCTTCTCTGATGATTCCTTATAAGAATGAAACCCATATACAAGGCATGGTATTGTTTCCGGTTTCGACTCGAAATCTAACCATCACCTTCTTTGAGGCCAGACCTGGAATAAGCCTTTTTTATCAGGTTAATCGACAAAGTACATACGGACTGTGAAAATTATAAAAATGTATAGGGTGGTCCATAAGTTACGATTAATTGAAAACATGGGGAAAATTAATTAATCACCCTGTTTTCTAGTTATAAAGAACAATAGACCATAAAAATATATAGGATATTTAGAAGCACCTTGGTGTCCTCCATCTACCGTTACAGTATGTGCATTTCCCAATGAATCACCCTGTATATGTTGAAATGGTCTACTGGACTGTCATCAGCGGTCCCTTTCTTATGCATTGTAAAACCTGTGATTCCAGGATTACTTTCTGGACCAGTATACACAGTCGAATAGTCGCTATTTCGAATTTCTTTACTAACACAAAATTGGAATTTAGAATAGTCGAATAATCGAATTCTTTCTTTATAATTTGATCACATGGAATTCTTTTAATATTTCTATTTTCATTCCCTATAATTTCCCAACTTTTCCGGAACTAGTTTCAAAAATACAAGTTTCCAGTGAGGAATAAACCGCCTTGATTTGGTAATATTTTCGAAATACGCAACCAGGTCTTGTGATATGTCGACGATAAGCAGAATTTTGGTGCATGGGAAACGCTGGAAAATTTATTTTCGGTCTTGTGTCAGTCGTATTCATATTATGAGAAAGTTAATTTCACAGCTCAAAGTCTCGCGCAACGCCAGATGTCACGGTTATCGCATTCTCGTGTCGTGTGATTGTTTTTCGGGTAAACGTTATTCCTGAAATTTATCCCACAACTTACACGATATGCCGAATTTATTGAAAGTGTCGTTAAGAATGCTTGTTACTTGTTACAATTATGTCATAGTGAAATTAATTACACTATTTATTGTGCAGCGCTGTGACGCCTTTCGTAGCATTGTTACTTCACCAGACAAACCTATTGTGTTGCCCTCGAACAGACCTATCTAACATTTTTAGTGCCTGAGCATGACGAATAACTGCTATTCTCGGACTCCTATTCATACTCGTTATAAAGAGTTTTCCAAGTAGAGGTTTAATGTTGTCAATTATTCAGGTTGTTCAGATGTATCAATTTTTGATGAAAAATTATTAAAAAGGTCATCAAAATCTTTTATAAAATCGGAAGAAATGAAAGCTTCTATCTCACTCATATTGGGAACTTCCAAGACTCTGGTGGCGGGATTCGGCAACTAACCAAGCTAGTAATGAGCCAACGTATTGCACGTGTTCGAGTTTAATTGTTCAGTATTCGTCAATAAACTTTTGTTTGAAAGAAAATTTCAAGTTGAAATAGTGAATATTATCCTGCCTAATATGTCTTCGACCAGAAACGACTATTGTTGTGTCCCTCAATGCAATTCATGGGCGAAAAAAATGCCGAAATGTATAGGTTTGAGTTTTCACTTCTTTCCTCCGGAATACCAAATATAAATATTGGAAATGCGTTGGAAGCATAACTAATAGACCGAAGAGTACTTAACCTGGAACTACATCAACATAATCTTCAAACAGAGGACAAGGAGGTACCTCGAAAGAGAAAGGAATGTGTAGATGACGTTTGTTGTGCTGAAAAACCTCAGTCAGAAGAAAAAATAAGCATCACCAGCACTCTTGAGTTAGTTAAACAGCAATAATAATGTTAGTAGTAGACTTGGTTGTGTACATTGTTACCAGACCACTTAACACTTGTGATGTTAGTGTTATGCTTGATACATCCGATATATACCTACCTACTTTGAGTGATATCTTCAACAGTGACAGTGCTTTGAAAAGTTTCACAGATATAAACAACTTTAATATTTTCAGTTGAATAGATGATCATCAAAACTCTTGGAAACAAAACAAAAACTTTATTATACCTCAAACATTACACTTATTGTTAATAATTCTTTTCACATAATATATGTATCATATTTTGAAAAAATCATTTCAATTATTGGTAACTGTTTTACAAAAGCTTTATCTGGTTCAATTTGACACTATATCCTCATAAATAAACTAGAACATCATGCACCTGAACAATTAATACATCAGTAATATGTTTACACCTCCTCCGTGCTCCGACTTTACAAGAATATACCATACCTTCTATTTTAAGTTTACCATTCTCCACATTAATGAGCCATCAATTTTATGTGGTACTGAATTAAGGGCACTACTTTGTAAACATAAAGAACAAATGTCTATAAAACTGGGACCACAATTTGTTTTGTCACACACGATTACATGATCTACATTTAGAACCTCTTCTCCTTCTACAAGGACTCTAGAATTAGAAGTTGAAGCTCCTATGTACTCCAGAAATTCTAATAAACTGAATCCCTTCTTAATCATTTGCAAATAGTAACTGAAAGAACTTTTAAATATAATGTAAGTTTGACAAACAGATATGAATATACTTACTGGTTGTAGTCTTTATATCAATCAAGTGCCATAAAATTATTTATAAAATTATCAACATTTAAACATATATCACAAAGTAATCCAACAATGATCTCAAGTCAATTATAATTGATATTTTCCATGAAAATTTCGGTCAAACTTCGTCGACTGACCTGTCCAACACGAGATTGTTTATATTTATTACTAGCTTGGTTAGTTGCCGAATCCCGCCACCAGAGTCTTGGAAGTTCCCAATTTCTAATTCATCTTGTTGTCTGTAATCTCAACTGAAATGTACTCATCTCCAAGTAGATATACTCCACAGGAAATTTCACTGTTTAGACATACCACGAAATACTCGCGAAAAACAATACTGGTTAATTCCAGAATAAGAAGTAATCGTCCATTTACAATAACAAACGTTCGACTGAATCGTCTGGCCTACGACTCATAGCGGTGTCATTTTATCATGTTCCAGGTTTCCCATTGTAGTCGGCATTGGTAATACGCAAGAGTGCAGGTAGTGGAACATGGAAATGGGGCAAACACTTTCGGCTTTATGGAAAAGTGATCAGTATTCATTCAAAATGAACGGACTAGCGGATATCAATGTTACGAGTAAACCACGAGTGTGTCGAAGTCGAGTTTTGGCTTATGGAAGACGGATTGCGTCCTTGTTTCGACACATCCGTTCCACGCATAACTCAACGATGATGCACAATCCGACGAGGAAGAGAGCCTTTATTAGAATCCAGCAACCCCTTTTGAGTACTAAGTAAAAAGAAGTGACACCTGGCGTTCAACCAGCCAAGCTCCTCGACTGCGGTCCCTCGAACCTATAGATCCATGCGTACATTCTTTTCTCAACGCAGTGTTTTGCAAGTACTCCGTTTGGAGTCTCATGCTGTCCACCGGGGGTAGCGAAAACGGTCAGGTAATACGCAAAACAGATAGTGGAACCATACAATGGGAATAAAGCTTTATGGGAAAGCGACCAGTATTCATTATTGGCATAGTTTTTAGTTGTCATCCGTCATAAAACTGCAGCTCTTATTATGGCAGCGATCGAAATAGCTCGCTATTCAAAATTAAACCTCTAATTGGAAGCCCTGTAAATGTTTACCTCAATATAAGTCTTCCTTATTGTGATATTTACGGGGTAAATTTGATTATTTGAAGCTCATGTTCGAGAATATGCATGACGGTCTGCACAATTATGCCTATTTATTTTTATTCTTAATCAATAAAGGATACGATGTATTTAAGATTATCCAGCAACCACTTCGATTATGTAAACAAAAGTGACACCTGGCATTCAACCAACCAAGCTCCTGGCTGCGGTATCTCGAAACTATAGATCCCTGTCTATTCTGTTCCCCTCTGCGGTGATTCGCAAGTACTCCGTTTGGAGTCTCATGTTGTCTTAATATCTTCAAAAATACTGATATAAACAAGTTGAAATCGATAAGTTAGATGTGAAAAAATTATTTGGCGTTTATGCAGGTTGAGGAAGTCCTGTTGAAAATTTAGTCGGATATCAAAATATAGTTGATTTCAACATATTTTATTACAGGAATTAAATACAATTCCCAATATACCATCAGAAGTGAATTATGAAATCACATTTTGTGTGAGCAACTTCATAAAGTATTGGGCAATTCTAAAGGTTGGTCTTCTTGGTAGTTTCAAATGTCTATATCTCTACCTTTCTCAGGTTGTTTTCTCGTATTCTGACTATTCTTTTCAACATATCTCACAAATGTCAATGGAATTAAGATCGGGTGTACAAGCAGGCCAGTATAATACTCTCACACCTCCCTCCATCTCAATTTTGGCGACTGCTATGCGTTGGGATCTCATCATGCATAAATAGGAAAGCTTATTAAGTTGATTATAGGATGTAACCAAAATTACATACTGTTATGAAATCTGAAAAATTTGGCGTCTACTACTTTTTTAATTTCAATAAAATTGATATGTTTCCCAGGGTGGATTCTATTTTGTATTGAAAAAACTAAAATTCCATTTTTTGAAAATTTTAATAGAAATAAAATTCATCTAATATCAACAAACTTAATTCAACTCTATCCTATGACTAACCATTATTTTTTTCTGTTTTGTTCAAATCCTGGTAATCTGATTGTTCATTTCTTTCCTGAATTTGATAATTTTTTACCATCTTAAGCTTGTTCTTTGCAGGATGTTCTTGATTTTAATTATATATGAGAGTTTATTTTTACCTCCCTCATCTTAATAAAAAATTGTATTCCTATTATTTAGGAGTTCTTATGTAATTCCAACTAGTCTGACTCATCTCAAACCAACTATTTTCAATCTGCCTTCACTGTTTTTCGTTTCCATAGTTCAGCCTTCCATAAACTACCCCGTAGCTCAATTTTTTCAAATCCTGCCTTTCTGAGAAATTTAATATTGATATATAAAAATTCTCCTAAATATTATAATTTCAGTCTTAAGTTCTACACATGATACAATATGAAATCCAACCTACTTTTTGTAACATATTAAAAAAAAACCTCTCAGATCATTTCCTAAACATTCCAAAATTTTGCATACAGCTAATATCTTCATCACTAAATGGTTCCTTTCTGGGTTTTCTCTCCCAAACTCTGAAAAATATCTATAAAATAAAAAATACATTATTTTGAAATTGCTTTTGCTTATGCGTTGGAAGCACAAGATATTTGTCAGAAGCAATATAGAACAATGTTGCCTAACAAACAGTAACGAAACAATATCAACGATAAAACAACTATTTTGTAACGTTTCCGATACTAAATCCTCCTTCAGACACCTAGCGAAAAACTGATGAGTCCAAATAAGGATGAAGCCGGTCTGTCGCTATTCAACTTCGATGAAGACTGTGGCTTACTCTTAACATTATTGTAAATGATTTATTTAATCTAGTATCAGAACAGGAAACCACAACAATACCTCTGGTCACTGCAACTTTGTTGCATGGGGATTGAGGGAGTACTTTTCTCTAGCCTATAGTACGATCCCGCTCAAAAACAACCCCTCCCATCTTTATATTCCGAAATTGGTTGGACAGCTTAAAGCCGATTCTTTAGTCATCGGATGCACGACCGATCAGGTTTTTTTTCCGAAAATGAAAAGTTTTACCATTCTTCATTCGTCCAGGTTTGATGCCAAACGCCAATTATTACAGTAAAATGATTTTATTGAAATAGATGAAACACTGGGCTGAAGTTTCACAATATATCACTATGTCATTGGCATCTGTTTCGGTTTTTATCCCATTTTCAAACTGAGTACAATAAACTTAACAATTCAATATACATGAATAAATATACAGATAAAATTAGGTATTGGTTGTTCATTAGTGACAGGTAGTTTTCGTCTGTGAGAGTAAGATTCCAACATATCTAACCCTTTGCTTTTATCGTCAGGTAAAATCCCTGATCACTGATATTCATGGAACGTCCGGCCTGACCTATGTATAATCACAGGCGTCTATAGAGATAGCCTGGAACATAGTCTGACAACACAGCATTTAAATGTCCCATGAAGGCTCTTTCAATGCGGTAGCGCGGAATATCGATTCATTTCGAACAAAAAAACGTGGTACTCCAAACAGAGTACTTGCGAATTACCACGAAGGGGAAAATAATATACGTAGAGATCTATAGTGAGTAGCCGCAGCGAGGAGCTTAGTGGATTGAACGCCAGGTGTCACTTCCGAGTACAAAGTAGGCAGAAGTGACACCTGGCGTTCAAACAACGCCAACGGTTTGTTATTCCCTGGAGGAATAAACGATATGACACCCTACTTGGGCAATAAATTTTATAACCACATTGCATTACAATCATCTTAAAATTAGGTTTAAATAGTTATGTAGTATTCATTCAATTAATTGTCCAGCAAGAACCACGGGAAGGTATAGGATCAACACTTGCCATACAAATTAAAAACAATTTAAATTATAAAACTTGGGTAGGCTAATGAAAATATCCATCATATCATGGTTAAGTTTTCTAATATTTCATTTTCTCTATTCCCTTTCGATTTCCTCGGCATTAACATTGTAATTCCTATTTTTTACATAATTCTTTAAATTCAGTTCCTTATTGATTCGATGTGAAGAATCTAAAGATAATGACTTCGAAGTTGAATATATAAAAATGAATAGTTTCTTTGAGTTTCTTGATCTTCCATCAAGATGTATCAAATTTTGTTGAATAAGTAGCTAAGGTCATCGAAATCTTCTATGAAATCGGAAGAATTTAAACTTTTAAAAACACAATATGTTCATTTCTGTTCATTTCAACCTATACTCTCAAATACTCATCACAAGTAGAAACTAATCCAAAGAAAAATTAACTACAGGACAGAATAAATATCACTTGTATTGCATTAATTCAGTGGCGCAGCCAGGATTTTTTTATGGGGGGGCTGAACTGAACAACCAAATGAGGAATGTTTGATAATGTTTGACGTTGAACTCGGAAGGAAGTGAAAATGTTATCAAGATTGAACCATGGTTTTTCTTATTTGTTTATTTCGTATTAATTCTATGTTGTTTCAATATATTGCAAATTTTGTTGCTGATTCATGGCCTTTTGATGGAATGATTAATCTCCTTTTACTCTGCATTAAGGGGTGGATAGATGGATGACATTAATCTTTTTTTATCGTTTTTTAGAG
Organism: Halyzia sedecimguttata; assembly: GCA_937662695.2. Taxonomy (NCBI): domain Eukaryota; kingdom Metazoa; phylum Arthropoda; class Insecta; order Coleoptera; family Coccinellidae; genus Halyzia; species Halyzia sedecimguttata. Next base: position 14,631,425 of record OW569418.2, read on the forward strand.
ATTAATTTATATATAATATTTGTGTAATCACCGCCACTTGACGCTAATGTTTTTAAATTTTTTTTTGTCAGTTTTCTGGGGAAAGGGGAATAGTGGGTTACCTGTGTACAAATGAATGTAATGCAGACATTTCAATTTGTAGTAAATGGGAACAATTATTGTGTATTAATATGCCTGTGAAATAGGGTTTCCGAGAAATATCAAATTAGGGGTAATTGTTGGTTATTTAAATCTGAATATTTAGAAAATAGGATAAACCCCGAGACCTGAATGTCAACAACATACTCGCACCTACAGTGTGTGGATGAAGTAAGGAACAAAATACAACTCTTTTATTGCATAATTTCAAGCAAAACGCTGAAACAGGTCAATTCCAGTTTTAAATTAACCACCATGTGGCATAACAATTTTAATTATAACTTCATTCATTTTTACAGAGAGACTACATAATTTGTAATTAAATGACCACTCCAGATTTTTTTGCTGCTTTATCAGACTTACCTAAATGATGGTTTAGAGAATAACACATTTACTGTAAGAAGTAGAAAAGAAACTTTCATGTAATAATATCTTTATTCAACCCAAAAAACAAACGAAATTTAGCGCAAATGTTCAAATTGCTCTCCGTGAACCTGTCGAGCTGATTACACTTGAAGTCCTTGAGCGATGGGTACAAAGTGTTACACCCGTATCGGTCAGTGCCAAATGGTTAACGGTGCACAATTTGAACATTTGCGTTAAATTTCGTTCGTTTTTTGGGTTGAATAAAGAATTTATTCCACGAATTTTCATTTGTATTTCTTACAGTAAATTGTTATTTTCTCAAACAATGGTTATCTACAAACAATTTTTTACAGTCATTTAGATAAGTTGCAGCGTGTAATTGAGCAGCTAACAAAATTTGAGGTATTAATTGAAAAAAAAATCATGACGTTACCCTATAAAAATTAATGACGTCATAAGTAAAATGCCTTAAGGCATAAGGTGGTTAAATAAAAACTAAAATTGCCTGTCCGAGCGTTTTGGCTGAAAACATGGTAATAACTCTGTTATGATTTGTTTTCCTTACATTATCTACATTCTGTATATTGCGAAACTTAGGTAAGTTGATCGATATACCGGGTGGGCCACAGAAGCGGAGCTCGTTTTGAGGGAGTAAATTAAGATATTTTGAAATTTTTTCTGTGATTTGTGTAGGGTGTTCAAAAGCACAATTTAAAATTATTTTCCTATATACAGGGTGTTCGAAAACAAAGATATAGACCAAAGTTACATTCTTTTAATGTAACACCCTATATTTGACCTAAAAAATGGAATGACAAGCTCAAATTATGATGAGTTTCTTCAGATCACTTTATACCTTTGAAGCACCATTTACGAGAAAATAGCGTAAAATTGAAAATACATATGGATTGTTTTTGAAAAGTAATTAATGAAGAAACCATGAAGCGATACAGACAGTATTTTTTTGAGTAGACATATTGGCTACTCCTATACAGAAAAAAAATCACTTCTGGAATATACAGAGTGATCATAAATAATGTATTTCTATATCTCGTTGAACGTCAAAATTAATTTCGAAACTATTTCTCTTCATAAGGTTTTTCTACACCTAAACCTGATAGTTTCTCAGCAATTTACGACAATTATTTGTTGTTGATGTTAGAAAATTAATTTTGATGACTCTTTATATTCCAGAGTTAAACTTTTGTTTCTGTATAAGAGTAGCCAATATGTCTACTCGGAAAAATACTGTCGGTATTAATGGCATAACTGGTTTCTTCATTAATTGCTATTTAAAAACACTCCATATCTTCAATTTTCCGCCATTTTCTCGTAAATGCTGCTTCTAAGGTATAAAGTCATCTGAAGAAACCCCATTCCATTTTTTAGGTCAAATACAGGGTGTTATATTTAAAAAAATGTAACTTTGGTCTATATCTTTGTTTTTGAACACCCTACACACATCACAAAAATTATTCTCAAATTATCTTCATTTACTCCCTCAAAATGAGCTTCACGTCTGTGGTGGGCCAGCAGGTATATGTTCAAATAATTTTTCAAATGGTTTCACAAAGTGATAAGTGAATACTCAATCGTTTGTGAAACCGCTGACAAAAATTTTTACACCAAAATTCCAATTTAATCGGAATTCAATAGGAATTCTTCTGAAATTCTATTGGAATTCTATATTCTTGTACACCAGAATTTCTAGCGGTATACATGATAGTCCGATAGGTGTCGCACTCTAACATCAATAGGAATTCTCAATAATTCAATAGGAATTCCATGGAATTCAATAGAAATTCCACGGAATTCAATAGGAATTCCAGGAATTCGATAGGAATTCCAGGTATTCGATAGGAATTCCAGGTATTCAAAAGGAATTCCATGGAATTCTACTTTTTGTACACCAGAATTCCTAGCGGTTTACCCCTCGTACTCAATACATACTTCGGGTTCACTGATCGTTTTCCGTTTTTTTTTGCGCGCCTATTCCAGGGAACAGCGTGCCCATTTTCCCCAAATATCTGTAATTTTCGAATTTTTTGCTGATTAGGTTCGACTCACTGATGAAGAATTCGATGTCAAATTCGATTCTGTTCGGCCAATCGGCCAGCCGTTGCCACGATAACTTTCGAACGGAAACATATAGCGACTAGACATTTTTCAGATCCGATCCAATAAAAACTTGTTAATTACATGGAGAATGCCGGCGCGCTAATTTTTGTGACTGTTGGTCAGCGTTCACATCTTTATCTGGCCCCTAAAGCTTATAATTTCATTCCTGATAGTATTAAACGCCATCCTTTAGGGGAATTTAAAAAAGTTTTGAAAGTATGGATTATAAACGTGCCAAGAGATGTAATAATCAATTGTAATTGTTGTAGAAGTTACGTTCATTGTTAGCATTTAAGTTTGAACCTCATACAAGGTTTTTTTCTGCCCTAGGGCTGAAATTACCTTCGAGGTTTTGTTTAATGTTTGTTTCGTTGATTTTTTGTACCGTATTCTCAAGAATTTTTATTTATTTATTTTTATTTGTACTTAACAGTCAATAAACATTATTATTATTATTATTATTTCGTGAATATCGTATCAGTAGAAAAAAAATTATAAAAATTATATTCTACAATCATTTTATATTTCAGAAAGTATTTGTCATAATCCGCTCAAATTCCGCACATTCCTTCGAGCCACCATTTCACAGTCGAGTACTGAATTTCAGCTCGATCGACTTTGTATGAGGCGTGAACATGCGCGCAAAACCTCCTGAGCCACTCTTTAGTACAGCTATTTTACCATAAGAGAAAATAAGGTTTCTCTGGATGCCTCATGACCTCTTTCTTGTATTGATATTCAATTACCAGGTTCTACAACCTTGAAATACTGAATCAAAATAGAAAATGGTATATAATCCTGCCGGTAAACGTTTCATGTTCTCGCCGACAAGCGGACCAGTTTTTCAGCAAAAATATATTTTCCGTTTATCGTTGCTATTCTTTTTCTTAGTCTGAATTGATTAGGAAGGAATGAACAATAAACGTACGGTTGAACGAATTCTAAACCATGGTCGATATTTCACATAATTCGGAGTCACGTGACGGACTCGATACGGATAATTATCGATCGAAGTGGATATGAAATTAAATTAGGAAAAATATAGCATTATCCTTAGTCGATTGTCACCGTTGTAATCGTATGTTTAAAATACAATGGGGAGTGTTCTGATAGCAGCGATAGGATACCCGTGTTTTTATCCGTCAGCCCATTATTTTAGTCATCAAACGGAGAAAATGCCGATTTCGAGATTAGATATGGCCGCGATTACTACCCTGGCCAAGTCACCGCATTCGATTCTAATGCCCGATTTTTGCGGGCATGTTCGAGGTGAATTCGAGGTCAAATTCGAATGCGTCCGGCTGGCTATTGCCATGATAACTCTCAAACGGAGAGGTGGCGATTTGCAATTTTTAGGGTATGTTGCGCCTCCAAATGCGAGGGTTAATAATAGAGATGTGACCTGTCGAGTGAAAATAATCGAACCTTTCGATTATTGAAACCTACCGAGATATCTCGAGATGTTCTGAAAAACGCGAGCGAAGTAATTCGAATGATTTTCAGTCGTCTATTATGTGGCGCCGAGGGAGATAACGAGACTCGAGAGAATGCCGAGATATCTCGTCTACGCTTTGATATTTCAGACTCGAGGGCGAGATATGAGAGATTCGTTCAACGATCGAAGCATTTATGGGGGACGTCTGGTGCGTATTGTTGTCATTCCCGAATTAATCTTGGGTATTTTAGCTTCATACTTTACTTAATTTCGAACAGCAATAAGTGAAACTGAATACTGTCGAAACGAGTTGAAGCAACCTTATTGGAGATAAGGGTTAACGAAAGCAGCTGCCGCGAAAAGGACCGACACGACCACCCTTGAAAAAGATCTCGAATTATTGAAACCTCTCGAGAACCTATACAGGGTGAGTCTTTGACCACTGCATTAATTTTAACCAAAGATTCCTCTCATCAAATGACACACTTTTTTCATTTACCATTTTTCCAGATTCGGCTCAGGTAAAAAGTTACAAGCGTTTAAAGATTTCACAATGTGCTAATACACTCCCGCATATAAATTATCCATGACATTGTTGGCGGACTAGAATAAGGCATGGTAACGTGGTTTACAGCTTGATTCGGGATTTCAACGCTCAGGAACGGATCCATAAAAGTAGTGAAATTTCTGGAGTTTTCCATTTTAAAACATTCAATGAAGAATATCTGGAAAACGGTGCGTTTAAGGAGAAATGATGAAGAATAATATAATGTTCTAAAACGATGGAATATTCTTGAAATGACTCAAGAAAAACTTTATATGCTTTCTTTATGCTAATTGGACGGTGTTATGCAACAACCGTTTAAACCACAAACTCTGAGAAATTAATGTTTTTGTTGAAAAACGTTCAATAAGAGATAAAGAACAATACGCAAAAATGATCTAACTGCTAACCCATAGACAAGATTCTTGTCTATGGGTTAGCAGTTCGATCATTTTTGCGTATTGTTCTTTATCTCTTATTGAACGTTTTTCAACAAAAACATTAATTTCTCAGAGTTTGTGGTTTAAACGGTTGTTGCATAACACCGTCCAATTTCGTTTAGTTGTATGAATCCACGAGTCCATAACTAGAAAACCAGTAGAAGTAGAAAATAATCAATATTTGGAAAATATGTATCATATTTATAGGAAACTTTACGCCAACATTCATTTTATTCGAAAAAAGGATGTCAAAGCTACAAAATAAAAACTGATTTTTTTTCAAAATTTCAACAGCCTGTATCTTTTTACCTGAGCTGAATTTGAATTTAAATGTTTAATGAAAAAAGTGTTTCATTTGATGAGAGGAATCTTTGGTTAAAATTAATGCAGTGGTCAAAGACTAACCCTGTATATCGATTATTGAAATAAATCATTCGATTATGCCCAACTCTAGTTTATACCCATCTGTTATTTCCTAAATTACTCGAAAAATAAATATCCGATCAAATTGAAACTTGTTAATTAGTTGTAGAATGCCGACCCGTAAATTTTTACGAACCTCCATGAGGATCTGGAAAAAAATGAGTTAGAAAAAAAAACAAACAAGAATTGAAAATTTTCTGCATTATTTTTATATTCCAGAAACTAACCGTCAAGTTCCGTTGAAATTCCGCACAAATCTTTAAGCAGCCATTTTACATTAGATTACCGGATTTCAGTTCGATCGGCGTTGTATTTCTGGAATTATTTCATTTTAAAATTTGAATTCAGTTGATGCCCAATGCATGTTTTCACGTGGGTGCACTAATAGGACGTGCAAATCTGATCCCCTTTAGATGTCTGCCCGACTAGCTGGGAGGTCAACGATACAATTATGCTTCCTGGGATATAGGGTGATAATTGATACAGCTGGTTTTTGAAGGTTTTAAAAATAAATTACTTTGATAACAAAATGAACCACTTAGCTCTGAATCTTTCGCTGGCAATTCGTTCAGGGAAAACTGAGGCACTTTTCCAGTTACATCAGTCACAGGCAACTCTTTAGAATCCAAACGGGGCAATGAGTATGGGTTCCGCAAACTGGAACTCACGATTTAGGTGATGCTAGGACATCAATAATAATAATATAATTTTATTTTCAAAATTGCTACAAAATAACAGGTAGAAAACAAGTCAAAATATTCTCATAAAAGAAACTCATAACTTTACTATAATCGAAAATATAATTTTTTAAAAAATTTTGAAATCAACAATATCTCTAATTTTTCTCGACAGGAAATTGAATAATCTTATGCTCATATAGAATATATTATCCTCAGTCACTGAGAGTTTGTGAGGTGGAAAGAAATATTCACACATTCAATCCAACAATGTCTTCGGTTCAAGTTGTGTTAGGCATGCAGCCTCACAAAAACGTTACGAGATTTCTAGCCCCCAGTCAAAAACTATAGAAAAAGAAAACAGTGTTACAAATATTACTTTCCAAAATACAATATTTCTCTCTACGATTCTGGGGGTATAAATTAACAGTACACAAACTTCCTTCACAGGAATTCATGAAGGCCTAGAAAACCACGAAATAAATTGAATTTGAAATTTGTAAGTTGAAAAAAAAAATTGTTTTCGTTACTCCGAAACCATCTGGCCTATTTTGTCTAATAACGAATTTACCCGAAATATTTATCTCCCAATTCTACTCTGAAAATTTCAACTGTCTAGCCCATTCTGTTCAAGAGCTATTGTAGAAACAAAATTTAAAAATAAAAAAAATATTTTTTTACACTTTACCTGATCAATACAAAACGCATGCGTATTAAGGTCATTATTCTACAATTTGATGCTAAATTTCAGATAGATCGAATGATCGGTTTCGGAAATATTCATAAAAAATGTTTTCACTAAAAACGGCCATGAATCCGAAACCGCTTGGTGGATTTCGCCCGTTAACGAACTCGTCCGAAAAATTTACGCTCCAAACCTACCCTGCAAATTTCAATACTCCAACTCCTTTCGTTCGAGAGTTATCGTCTTAACGGACAGACGGCCGGACAGAATCCATTTCGACCACGGATTCTTGATCAGTGAGTCGAACCAAATCGTTTGAGACCATTTTCAGCCAAAAATTCGAAAATTACAGACATTTGGGCAAATTGATAAGCGCTCTGTTCCGAGGAACAAGAGCGCCAAAAACTGATGTAAATGAATAATACTGGGAATTGGTGTATTTAACTCTTCCACTCTTACGATATTCATTTTGGAAGTTTCCATAGCGATGTTCGTTTTGCCGTGAGAAAACAAGTACCCTGTCAAAACTAGCATTATAGTTTTGTCGCTACACAATTGTTGACATTTCACAAATTCGAGAAGGAATTGAATGTTTGTTGAACTAACATAAATCGTACGTGCAGCGTCAGTCAATGTATCTTTTTGCTTGTTTTTTATCAATACAAGTTTGTCATTTTTCCATTCATATTATCGTGAAATAGTCATGTCAAATATCAATCGAGATAAAATTATTCAAGGTTACATTTCTTTCTTGTAATATTCGGGTTTTCTTTTCGGCAATAGAGAGATTGGAGGGTCGGCAGTAATAAAGTTTCCTTTATTTTGACATGTACGCAAGCGCACTTGCCACTGAAAATATAGGATCTTTTAATAAAATACTGGCCGACTTTATTTATTCCGAAGTAAAGGATCCTTTATTTCTACCTTATTTGGCGTTCGTGTATCATCGTTGATATTCGCAAACTTAGCGGATTGTTTGCAAATGGCAAATTCTATAATTATTCGGGTTGTTCAATTTCTGAATCATTTTCTCCTCATATATTAGCAGCTTCTAGCATTTTTTCCATTACTGAATTAATAATTTGGATGTAAACAAGAAATAAAAACCTATATTTTTCGTACGAACACTCTCCAAATTCTCGTGTGAGTGTAATCACAATTATAGCGTATTATAAATGACAAATTCGACTATCTAAATGGCATAATACATCTCCGCAAGCTTCAAATGAATTATTTTTGTTAACAAAAAATGGGTTATCTTACATACAACTGTCACTGTCATAGTTTGTTGTCCAATAACTCTCCTAAGCGAACCATTTAAAGGAAACTTTAAGTTGCTTTTAATAGTGCCAACCCTTAATAAAAGAAGTTTCCAATATCTCTTTAGTATCCCTGAAGACATTTACCGAGAACATTCGCGCTGCATCTCGATATTTTGATGTAAATGTAATTCGCGCAATTGATAAGCAATGTGTTCTCATATCAAATCGAAAAATGTAATCTCAAGTGGTATTATACCGGGTGTCCTAACATATTATAATAGTAGTATGTATTGTATGTTAGATAAATCGATAATGCATCGAAATATTTGGTGACTCTTCAAGTTGTACATCAATTACATCAAGTAGTTCCTGATGCACAGAGTGTTGCAAAAAAACGCATTGCAGAGAAAAAGTTTAGAGACAAATGTACGGAATTCCGCCCAGCCCCTCAGTCCCTGTAAAGGTTGAGGGAGTAACTTCGAACTCTTATGGCAATCCTATTTTTAGGGGCAAAATTAAATGTTATGTCCTGTGGCCAGGAGCTTCGGCGCGCTGTCAAATGTATAGCCAGAGGAGTCGCCCATCCAGGTTCTGAACTCGCCCATGGCTGCTTGAAAAAAAAATATCAATATTTCCAAGAATATGGATTGGACTGTAAAAACGAACGTAATAGAAAAACTTTCCACTTTTTGGCCGAGAAAGGTCTCAAACGATTTACTGTTGGGTCGAAAATAAACAGTGAACAGTGTTTTGTTTGTGGTGGCGCAAGGACACATATCAGTTCTATCATACAATTATGCCATGAGATAAAAAACAACCGAAATTGAAATTCGTAGAATAACTAATAATATACGAAATTATTCACGTTTCACGCAATTTTATTGAAAGATCGACTTTTCCATTTATCAAAGTTATAGTTATAATTTCGATTGAAATGAAAAAAAAAAAAAAAACGAAATAGAGACAATCTCTGGTTTGGGAATCGATGCCGGTACCACGTGATATGATGCCGATCACTATCCCACAACGCCACGCAGTCTGAATACATATATAATTTAAAAACAGGGTATTGAAGATGTCATTATGTACTTATTTTCGATTTGTCTTCACAATTCTTCTAATTTCATCAAATTATCACCCTGCTACATATTATTCGATGGTTTTCATCCCTCATCTTCACTCAGATTCTTCATCAGTCTGTCGAAAGTAATCGTTTTCATCGGACAAAAATTCGAAAATCACAGACATTTGGACCAATTGTCAGTTCACCTGAACAGAGCGGCAAAAATACGTATATGTCGGTAAAATTTTTGTCCATTTGCGATAGATGACGCGTAACGAAGGGAACAAGAGGAAAAGCAGAAAGTACACCAAACAAACATGTATTTAGCAATCGTTACTATTATTTACTGGCTGTTGAGAATTTCTAAATACATGTTTGGTGTTTTTTGTTAGTATGTTCTAGGAAACGGCAAGCTTTCATTTTGCGCAAACGCCGGCCGGCCTTTGGTCGCGATAACTTTCGAACACAGAGAGAGATAGCGACTTGCGATTTTCAGAGTAGATAGCGCGCATTCGAATTGGACGGTCGAGTTCGTTAATGGGCATAATCGGCCAAACGGTTCCGGAGATATAACCATCTGAGATTTTGTTTTTGTTTCCCAATAACCCAAAAAATACAGATACGATTGAATTAAAAATTGGTCAGTTGTAGAATGCTGACGCTCAAATTTTTGCATAATTGCTTGAGGATATTATCATGAGAAAAAAAAAATTAAATTTCTCTGTCATTTTCTACTGAAATTTACATACACGTATTTATTGAGAAGAACTCTATTTTGCTAAAAAAAAAAAAATAGGGGCTGCCTGCCGTTTCCAGATTTCAACCACCTACAGAGGGTGAGGGATGGGCGGAATTCCTTATTACCGGATGCGACCTTTAGAGATATCTAACTTTTGTCTCACAATTTTTTCTCTGGGATGAGTTTGCGTCGTATTCGATTATTTCAGATTGAATGATTCACCCGGTATATCAGCGTTATGGATATGTCGAGTAAATAAGCACTGTTTATATGAGAATATTATAATCACTTGTTTAAAATTTGCGTTTATCAGGTCGAGGAACCCTTGCGACTACTGAGCTTACTTTAGGAATCGCTGGCATAATGCATGATGCAATTGTAGATGGAATGTGCTAACTGAAGACAATAACGCCGCTCTAAACGAAAGTGTGGAAAATCTAAATTTGTCCATTCGTTGGCGGTGGCAGGTATCTACCACGTGGAAAATTTCACGCATAGTTCTTGGCCCCGTATATCCCGCTGGTGTAGGAATATACAGTGCGCGTGAAAATCATGGAACAAATTCATTTTCTCAGAAGAAAAATATTTGGCAACAAAATCCTGAAACAGGTCAATTTTTGTTTCACTTTTACCAAATTTTAATGCATTTTTGAAGGATTTTTGCTGCACCCTGTGCCATCCCCATCAACCCTCTAAAGTGGGTCATGTGGTACTTTTTTGGCAAGATCTTTGTATCTTCTTAACAGGCGTGCAGAAATTTTCAAGAAAAAAATTTTCTTTTTTGAAAAATAGTTAGTTCAAAGAGGTTTTCAGTATGTGCACTTTGTCATGGCTCATTTACTTTGAGACGATGGTACCTGATGAAATTTGTCACCGAATGAAAGTCGACCATTACAGTTTTGTTCATGCACAACTTTCAACCCATTTCAACCCCCTCACGTGAAGAATTAAAATGTGAGAGGGTTGAAAGGGGTTGAATGTTGTGCATGAACAAAACTGTAATGGTCCACTTTCATTCGGTGACAAATTTCATCAGGTACCATCGTCTCAAAGTAAAAGAGCCATGACAAAGTGCACATACTGAAAAAACTATTTTTCAAAAAAGAATTGGGATTATAAATCCTAGTGACTTTTGTATTGTATCTTGGCAGTTGGTGTAACTGTTACGAAAGTTGACAGATTACGGAATTTGAAGTTGAATCGTAGGTAGGGCATGGAGATCAGATTTAAAACAGTTTCCTAATAGCATGAATGATTCAAAATTAGCAAGAAGGAAATCTCTAGTACTTACCTTATTATTTTATTGAAGATAAAACTTTTCCTCTCAACAATTATTTCGCTATAAACAGATTATATTATATATATTGACAATTGACGTGTGTTGAAATTTGATAGGAATGTCAGTGCTGACTACCACAAAACGAAAAATATAACTAGAAACAATGAGTTCATTCCAGCACTGTTTTTAGTGCTGGAATGGACTCATTACAATACTGAAATAGAGAATAGTATATTCTAATACAAGTTGCAGAATAGGCTCCTATTCAAACACGAATCGTCGCTCGTTTTCGAACGCATGAGTGTAGGAATTGCCTTCTGCAACGAGTACTAGACGATATTTTCTCTATTTCAGTCAAGTTTTGTAAAATACTGTTGAAATTTAATGAAAAACCCGGATTATACATCCTAGTTACTTTTGTATTGTATCTTGGCAGTTGGTGTGACTGTTACCAAAGTTGACAGATTACGGAATTTGAATTTGAATCCGTAGGGCATGGAGATCAGATTTAAAACAGTTTGATAAGCATGAATTATTCAAAATTAGCAAGAAGGAAATCTCTAGTACCTTATTTTTCAATCAAAATAAGTCTTTTCCCTCGGCAATTATTTCACTATATCCAGATTATATTATATTGATAATTGATGTGTGTTGAAATTTGATTGCATCAAATGTCAGTGCTGACTATCACAAAACGAACTATACGGACTATAACTAGAAACAATGCTGGAATGAGTTCATTCCAGCACTGTTTTTAGTGCTGGAATGGACTCAATTACGATACTGAAATAGAGAAAAATGTTTTCTTAAACATTTCTGCAACGCTGTAAAGAAGATACAAAGACCTTGCCAGAAAAAAGTACCACATGACCCACTTTAGAGGGTTGATGGGGAAGGCACAGGGTGCAACAAAAATCCTTCAAAAATGCATACAAATTTGGTAAAAGTGAAACAAAAATTGACCTGTTTCAGGATTCTGTTGCCAAATATTTTTCTTCTGAGAAAATGAATTTGTTCCATAATTTTGACCGTAATTGATACCGTTTTATGCATCTTTGTTCGGTAGTTTGGGGTGAACTCCAGTTGAAAACACCGTCCGTTATTTCATCACGAAATTGTGATAACCTTTGATGGCAGTTTTCGACGTAACGGTTGTGTTAATAAGCAAAAGAATATCGTTAGCAGCTACCATCGTTTGGATGAATTAACCGTATGAATTACGTATTATTTCTCGTAGGACTTCGTGAAGTCATTGGCTTTGATACTAAATCGATAACAATTGACCCAAATATAGTATTCAAAATATTGTTCTTGTAATTCATAACCTGCACTGCTCGAAAATTTCCCTAATATCGCTCGTGTAACAGTAACAGTGTCATTAGAAATTAACAATTTCTTCAACTCTATTTTCTGGCAATATCTATACAGTGTGGAGAAGCCAAATTGAATAAATCACAATAAATCAAATCAAGTGATTAGCGAATTTTGGTATAATATCAAAAGCTAAAATGTCATACAAAATGTAGCAAAAAAATGGGTTCAAGCCCTGTGGGCAGGAGCTTTCTGGCGCTCTAGTTCAAACAGACAAATTATATCTCCGAAAGTATTGGTTTCTCAGAGTTGGGAATTATATCAATGTATTCATGGGTAGTTCTCACGAAATGTTCCACTTTGGTGTTCATGACAGTTTTCTGCTACATAAAACTGGTTTAATCGTTTAATTCTCTATATTATATCCTTTTGAAATGTAACAATCACTATAAAGAATAAAAAATTGCAAAATTTCAAAAATTTTAATTTTCAACGCTAGTTTTCTTCCCAGAAGAATTGAAAACCTCACCTCCGTGACTGTTCCTCTTAGTTATCGCATTGTCCTAAACTTAAAATTATAGCATTAATGGAATTCTGGCACAGCGTGTTTCTAGTTCATTATCCACAATTAACTAAGTAATGTTGACATGATAAAATCTCAATAAAAAAATTATCGGTGTTCGAATTATACTTATATTAGTCGATGTTCCTGCATTATCTATCACCTCCGTGAAGCGACATTGTAATTTGACTCTTAAATCGCAAGATGACGGTATCGTCATCGTGGACCGCCTGGAATATCGGTTGATGCGCAGGTAATACTGACCACTTGAGATTTGAACTTCAAAGTGTAACTTATTGGTTAAATTCTTACCCAAGTGATAAAGACGTGTATGGGAAATTTGGGATTCTCACCTCCGTGAAGATGAATTGTAAGGTAGGAGATTATTTTATTCAATTATTTGTTATCTGAATATACTTAATTACGAAAGTCATTTAATGAGTTAAAATATTGTTTTGAAGCCTTTTTCTTTAAATGAGATATTCTATAAAAAAGTCAAATTTCTCACCTCCGTGAATCTCACCTCCGTGAATCTCACCTCCGTGAATATAGTAATTCACGGAGGTGAGGTAGTCTTCACGGATGTGATAATAATATTCTGTTCCTCCTTTCAGGACATGAATTCTAACATCATTAAGAAAAAAATAAGAAAAACGTTACTGCATCTCATGAAGAACAGAAGAAAAAACAACGAAAATCTATGAGAAGACTTCATGAAGCCCGAAAAAATGATCCTGAATTATACGAAGAAGAAAAACGTAAAGAACGAGGGCTATTATAAAAGAAAAAAGGAAGGAAAAATTAAAAATATTCTGGATATGTCCGAAAGAGGAAAATTGGTTCAAGCACTGACGTGAAGTCAGGAGCTTTTGCGCGTATGTTCTATTGTCCATCCTCCTGTATTGGACACTCTCTTAATCGAATTTACCATGGTGAATTCTATTGTCTGTTCTCCTGTATGAGACACACTTAATCGAATTTACCATGGTGAATTCGATTAAGGCTGTCCAATACAGGAGAATAGACAATAGAATTCACCATGGTAAATTCGATTAAAAGTGTCCAATACAGGAGAATGGACAATAGAACATACGCGCAAAAGCTCCTGGCTTCACGTCAGTGCTTGAACCAATTTTTTTATACTAAGGATATATGAATTTTTTTTTTCATTTAAAATTTAACATTGTTTCATTTCCGTGAATTTTGTCTCACATCCGTGAATGCCGGTTTCATGAAAATCTCATTATTTCACAAAATACCAACGAAAGTGTGTAACCTTAGGCATAAGATTAATAAGAATTAATTTCTGGTTTAGGATATCTAAAAATAAATTCGATTATTGTTAATTTATTTTTTCTTAAACTAAAATGCGAAAGGGGAACATTTGGTGGGAATTACCCTCATATGATAGAACTGCATCATAAAGGAAATTCAATTCAAATAATAGTTTATTTATCAAGATTAAATGAGCAATCTGAGAATGAGAACTGCACCATGGAAGAAACCAAATTAAAATAGCTGAAATGAATTTCACTCTCTCTTATAGAACAGGATGAAATGTACGAGTATGAACACAGATCATATAATAAAGCTTAGATAGAATAATTATAGCATTCTGTGAAAACATAGAAGTACGATTCATTATTGAAATTTAGAACTTCATCTTAGCAGAAATTGAATTCAAACATCATAGAAGAATTTAAATTCAACAAGAGTGCCAAAAATTATCAATCTAAAACCAATAGACGAATTCTACCCAACAACGAACTCATCCGAGATATTCATTCCTCAATTCTATGATGAACGATAATATATATCTTTCCTCAAATCTACTCCAATACACCAATATTCCAGTTTTGTTTTTAGTGGAGATATTCTGAACTCAATATTATTAACTTACCATTACCATTCTCATCATCATATGGATTGACCATCGGCATGAAAATATCAACCAACAAAAAGTATGATATTATATTATAATTCTCATATTCATACCATTACTGGAATGAATGACAATGAGACAACGTCAAAGTTGACATTATAACAATTCATAGAATAGCCACAGAATAATTCAATCATTGAAATTTTGAAAAATCATATCTCCGAAAGTATTAGTTTGTTAGAGTTAAAAATGATATGAATGGATTCTTATGGTAAAACTGCTTATTGAAAAAAATTTAATTTGGATTTTGTTCTGTAAAAAAAAATTTTTTTTTTCTTACTCCGAAACTATCTGGCCGATTTTGCCCAATAACGAACTTAGCCGAGATATTTATCCCCCAAATCTACTCTGAAAATTTCAACTGTCTAGCTCATTCCGTTCGAGAGTTAACGTGCCTACGGCCGGCCGGCCGGACAGAATGAATTTCGACCACGGATTCTTGATCAGTGAGTCGAACCAAATCGTTTAAGACCATTTTCATCGAAAAATTCGAAAATTACAGACATTTGGGCAAATTGATAAGCACTCAGTTCCGAGGAACTAGAGCGCCAAAAATGTTGAACGTTAATGAAGTAGATGTTCAAAGTGTTCACCGCGAACGCCTTGGTAACATCCTAATCTCAAACAAAAATGTCTTCCAACATTATTCAACATCTCAGGAGTGATCGACCTAGGGCCGGTTTCTGACGCATTTGAATGGAGTTTATCTTCAGTTTATCAACTGAATTCTATTGAATCGGAAGATAAACCACATCATTTTGGAGTAGTGCTAAATATTTATCGCCATTCAAATTGCTCTCGACGATTTCGAACCTTTCCTGCCCAAACCTTGCCCTTTTGAGGGAATTGCGTGTGTTCCTCTCTCATCCAGTGAGGATTTTCGGTAGACCAGTATCGGCAATTTCGACAATTAGCATGGCCGTTGAGAGAGAAGGTGCACTCGTCAGAAAACAAAACGTCTACTAATTGGATAATATTGTTATTCAACATGTCCATCATTTGTTCGCAAAGATAAGTTCTATCAAAATCGTCTTCCGATAGCTCCTGGGTAGGTATCATTTTATAGGGATGCATTTTATTTTGTTTTAGTATGTTAAGAATCGATGTGTGGCTGACATTGAATGTTTTTGGAGGCATCTCTACTCGATTTATGTGAATTTTCTTCAAAGTCAAGCATCACATCCTCACGCAGTGTATTAGCAGCTGCTTTTTTAATCTGCCTTACATGTCCAAACTCGCGAATCTCCTTCTCTATTTTACTTATTGTCCCTTGGGTTATAGGCGGCAAATTCGAAAATTCCTCACGAAACAAGCGACTTACTTCTTTATTGTTCGGGTGTTATCTCCGTAAAAAATCATTTGTAAAATTGTTATTTTGTGCATTTCCGTTAATCGAACCATTATTCAAAATTGAAGTTGATGAAATTCAAACACACATAGACAATTTTGTGTTTTGCAATAAACATGGAAATGATAACATTTCTGAATAGAGAATTTATTATTAACTATTTGAAAAATTGGATGTTGCACCTGATTTGCATTATTCACTGAAGGCAAATAGGTACTAGGAGAACATATACAAGACATCTAGATGGTCTAAAATATTTTTTATAAATTTCAGTATCAATAGTAGTATCGTTTTTGTAATATGAAGTGTTTACTCGATGAAAACTTGATTTAAAATTTTCAAATGTTTTTCAGATTGAAAATATTAATATCTCCAGAATTATTGACCCAAATAGAGATATATAGATTCAGACTGAATTCAGAGTTTTATGATCTATCCACGGGAATTTTAAAAAGATATCGATGACGTCACTGCTTGGTAATGGGAAATGACAGGAAAATGTTCCTTCAGAAATTGGTTCAAGCCCTGTGGACAGGAGCTTTGGCGCTCTTGATGATAATGATATCAATGGATTCTTATGATAGAACTACATCTTAAATATAATTGCAGAGTTAGAGGATCTTTCATCAATTTAGCTTCTGTGCGTCAATTTTCAAGAATCATCGTAATTAATTTCAAAACGTAGGTCTATAACTTACCTATTGTTGGATTTACATACAACAGCAAATTATATTTAGGTTATTCTATGAAATCGTATAGAATTAAGAATTATTATTAAAAATTTGAAAAATCATATTTCCAAAAGTATAACATTGGGTTTCACAAAGATTTGACAGCTCTTAATTGCCAAATTAGTGCGATTCTATGTCGATTTGCAGTTCATTTTTGATACAACCATCGAAATAAATCCACGATTAAGCTAATCGAAGCTTCGTGAAACCCAACATGAGTTTGTTAGAGTTGAAATTGATATCAGTGGATTCTTATGATGTATCTGCATCTTAAAAAATGGAATTCAAAATTTGTAATGTAATTTTTTTTTTGTTACTCCGAAACCGCCTGGCCGATTTTGCCCAATAACGAGCTTAACCGAGATATTTATCTCCCAAAGCTACTCTTGAAATTTCAACTATCTACCTCATTCCGTTCGAGAGATATCGTGGTTACGGCTGGCCGGACAGAATTTATTTTGACTACGGATTCTCGATCAGTGAGTCGAACCAAATCTTTTAAGACCATTCTCAGCCAAAAAATTCGAAAATTACAGACATTTGGGCAAATTGATAAGCACTCTGTTCCGAGGAACAAAAGCGCCAAAAATAAATTACTTTGACTGAAAAGGGTGAACATAAATCCATTTTTCCATACTTTTGACGGTCACTTTATACATTTCAAGCTATGGTCCCTCTGCCTACTCGTGTTACGAGTAAAAAAATGTCTGTATTTCTTGTTGAAACCCTTAAACCCTTCGTGTTAGCGACTTTGACAGGGGTAGAATTGTTGCCAATCGAAATTGGCCACCGCCGTGTTCATTATACTGCAATGACAGTAATGCCTGTGTGTGACAGAAGAAGGAAGACAACTGAGGCGTACCAGAAAGCGTCAAGAAAGGAGCTTTAATCAACTTTTTTTTATTTATTTGACCAGCCGGGGAAAGGGAAACCTGCCACCTAACTGGTGTCCCGAACGGAAAATTGTGTCCTGTTTAATCTTATCTTGAAATATTCAAGAGTATACTCCGAATGAAACACATCAGGTGGCAGCGTATTCTTCAATTTGCCAGTTCGGCGGAAGAAGGACCTCTGATAAACAGAAGTGCTAGAAGTTGTTAATTGAACTGCTTAGGGATGTGCAGATCGTGCAGCCCTAGTACTGCATGGCGGCAGTTGACCTCAATTCCTTTAGCTGCGCGGAGCATCGATCGTGATAATATCTATAGAACAAGCACAAGTCGGCAATTTTCCTTTGACTTTCAAACGACGGAGTACTGAATGTCTCAGTTGTGCAGTCAGATCAGTCTTTTTTGGATGCAATCCAAAAGTTGCAACAAAAGCCCGGGTGCTGAGCTCCAAACATGAGACAAGTATTCAAGTCATGGTCTAATCTTATAGAGTAGAATAATCTGATCTGCCTAGAAATATTTCCTAGCATTTAACAAATATTCCAGCATATTTGCAGCGAACTTCGCAGTGTTAGCCACATGTTCCCCCCGCCAGACCGAAGAATTCACAGCTACGACCCATTATGTACCGAACAATTCGATATCCCTCCTTTGCGCTATTCGAGCAGAAATTGTAATGCTCTCTCAATATTAAGCAAGCTATTCATTACGCTCTCAATAAACCACAATACCCAAGCTATAATCTTCCCGTAACTATATACACAAGACTGTTGGAGTAATTATTTAGAGGGCTTTTGCCTATGGTAGCCAATAACTTCTCTTTATACAAGACAGTCTGACAGCTGCGCGTATGTTGTTGTGATGTGATGGGGAATTTCTTATTTTTTTTTATTAAATGTGTCAATGAAATTGGTTATATTTAAGATCACTCACGGTCGATGGTATGATTGCGGAAAATAGAGCATCAAATATTTTTAAATTTGGTTTCTTGCTTGGGTATTGCATTTTTTGTTTCGCTATTTCTATCTATCTCTAGAGGTTTTCAAGAAATTCATTTATTCCGATATTAACACGCTTTTATTAGCTTGGGTTGTATCTGACTATGTATGTATGTAACGGAATCTTTGAACTTAATTTTCACCAGTTTCCAGAAGTCTGATTAATTTGAAACTTTGCATACGTATCAAGAACCGATGACAATGCAATAATTTGATAACAGTTTCCCATTATCCTTATTATCCACAAAAATTGATTATTATTTTTAGCTTATTATCTCATACCGGGCACCTCCGCCAATTTGCAACGTGATGTTTCAGGTGCAGTTCATACTGATGCGATATCGCATGAGCGACAAGCACAGACAGATACTCCGCCGTATTCACAAAGCATTCAATCTCCGTTAAGTCCTAACTGAGGTCCTCCGTTAAGAATAAATTTGAATCGCAACCTCAGTTAAAGTATTTAACGGTGGTGAAACTGGCCTGTTTCACGTTGATTTTCACTTTAGGTAACTGAGGTTCCGATTCAAATTTATCCTTAACTGAGTACCTCAGTTAGGACTTAACGGAGATTGAATGATTTGTGAATACGGCGGACTATCTGTATCTCATGTACAAAATCTCACAGAGTGGAGCCCGTCTATCGCAAGGCGATTTGTCGCATGCGATATATCATTTTGGGCTCATATTCTAACAGTTCTAACATGTTCTAACAGTTTCCCATTATCCTTATTGGGACCGCCAGGATTAATAAAATTTTGAATGAAATGATGAGATTGCGAAATAATTTGTGAGACATTTCAATACCACATGTCAACAAATAACTAATTGATAAATCGAACTAAAAAATGAAAAATAAATAATAGTTTAAAAAAACTAAAAAAAACACGCTTTTATAGCTAACCGAACTAAAAATTAAAAAATAATTTTTAATTTCAGAGAGTTTATAATACAGTAGTAGGAGAACGAACAATCAATCAGAATTTATCACCTCAAAATAAAATTATAATAAAGTTTAAGTTATTAACAAAAGAATTCAATTCAGAGTAAAAAGCGTGGGGCGCATTTTACTACTTTTCATAACTCTCTTCTCATAGATAGTTGCCAATAGAATGGTTGTTACATTTACTTTATCAAGCACCCCACGCTGTTTACTCTGAATTGAATTCTTTTGTTAATAACTTAAACTTTATTATAATTTTATTTTGAGGTGATAAATTCTGATTGATTGTTCGATCTTCTACTACTGTATTATAAACTCTCTGAAATTAAAAATTATTTTCTAATTTTTAGTTCGGTTAGCTATAAAAGCGTATTTTTTTAGTTTTTTCAAACTATTATTTATAATCTATTCAAGCATCGTTATTTTTGCGGTAGAGTTCAGATCACCACTGCATATCAGTTTAACTATTTGCCATTAGGTAGCCATGAAATAATATCACGGAACATAACATTCTGAATATTTGAAATTTATAGCTTCACGCCCGCTCGTTGAATTATAATAATTGTATTTGAAGATAATCGAAATGCAAGGCAATAGCTATTCAAATGAAATCTTCATGCAATTGATTCTCTATAGATGATTCTATCAAATTATAGCAAGACCATGCAGACGGTTCAATGAGATGTATCTCGAGTCTCATTCAATGAACGAGAGAAAATTTGTAGTATTACTAAATTAATAATTAATCTGATCCTTTATGGTTCAAACCTTAGCGTCCAAACCTTAAAGCGGATAGAGATATGAAAATATATAATCGTACAAATATTCCCTCGCTAATAATTAGTGTTTTTCATTATTTCTAATTCATGTCAGAATAAGCGCATGTCCTGATCTCCGTAAATGTCTAAAATACCATGGCCTGTGGGTGATCCTGTCTGTACCTATATTGAACTAGTGTGAATACATGGTGGGTCTATGTGATGCGCTAGGCATACAGAGTGTTGTAGGAGAACATTTTATTTCGCAGTAAATTTGTCTGCTACAGAATAGTTGGGCGCATGTATGCTAGTACGCAGGTTCTATATTTGATCCAAACATTAGGGTATGATATAGTGTGTTCCATCAAAGATTGAATCAATCTTATTGTAGCTGTAATGTTTTCATGTTAACCATACCTGATCAGTATGTGGTATATTTCAGTTGAATAAAGCGAATAAACCGAAACGGGTGCCCCACGTTGGGCGCCCAGTTTTACAAGTTGGTGAGGGTGCCATGAAAGTTCCCTGTAGTGCTTTATTGAACTCAAACAAACCATTTCAGCACCCATTGCCTGGTGAAGATGAACGACATGGGTAGCCCCAACATAAAAGGAATGGCTTTAAATTGGCCATGTAATCGCCACCTTTGTGTATGGCACAAAAATCTACCGCTGGAAATGCAGCAGATTTATGAACATACTGTCCGGGGACTATATTTATATGTATCTTCGTTCAATGAAACTTTTTAACACTTTGATATGTTTCTTCAAGGTAATGGTACAATCGATTTCCCCGAATTCCTCACGATGATGGCCAGGAAAATGAAGGACACCGACAGCGAGGAAGAGATCCGCGAAGCCTTCAGGGTGTTCGACAA
Source organism: Halyzia sedecimguttata (assembly GCA_937662695.2). NCBI lineage: Eukaryota > Metazoa > Arthropoda > Insecta > Coleoptera > Coccinellidae > Halyzia > Halyzia sedecimguttata. The sequence goes on from OW569418.2 coordinate 14,652,954, forward strand.
GGACGGCAACGGTTTCATTTCGGCGGCTGAATTGCGCCACGTGATGACTAACCTCGGGGAAAAACTCACCGACGAAGAGGTCGATGAAATGATCAGGGAGGCCGATATCGACGGAGACGGTCAAGTGAATTACGAAGGTGAGTGAACCATCTTAAATTATGTTGGTCATATGTTCATTCTAGGATTGCTTGGCTTTTAATTAATCCTCCATTTTTTATGATTGATTCATTTGTCGTAAGTGGGCCATATCTCGCCCTTCCACTACGCCATTTCGGACTATTGTGGCTCATAATGATAGGTCCTTCAGTTCAATTAGATCTAGAGTGACTCCACCAAGATCTCGAACATGACTACTTTCACTGCTGGGCATTCTGAGATGTTGTGCTTGGCTGTTTCGCTATCTTCAAAGCATGTGTTATCACCAGCCAGGCATATTTGCGGTGACCAGTTTATTTTTGCTTTGTCCAATCCTATTATTAGGTTGGTCAAATAATATTTCGATGCGTGACTGAGGCAGAATTAATTTTTTAACCTTCATTCTGCTCTTAATGAGCCTCTTGGCCGAGTTATGTGAGATGCCAAGGAATGGTTCCGGTCTCATAAGAGGATGTGTATCTCCGATTTGTTGCAAACGATCTGCCCATTAGATAGCTTAGTAGCCAGAATGACTTTTTATCCAGACCTGGATGAGTTTCATGTTCACATCAAGCATACCGAGTTTCATTCGGCATTCCAAACTGATTTTGGATAGAAGAGAGAGTTTTTATAGCGGTTGGACGTTCACTGAATATTTTGATGAAACTGCAGTGGGCCTGTGGTTTCAATGGGATACAGTTTAGCTTGGATTTTGGTTTAATGATGTGCCTGCCTCAACGATATGTTTACCTTTAGATCTTCAGGACGCAAGCATGCTGCATCCAATCCTCCATATCAGGAATGATAACTTGGAAATTCCGATCACGGCTCGTAAATTCAGGCAGTAGGAGCATACTAAGATTTTTGTGAGACAAAAGGGCATCCGAAAACCTTGAGTCTCCCATTTCTGTAGACTTTGGCAGGATAATTGATATTTGCTGAAGTCTATATTTAGCCAGTATCAACGTTAAATTTACCTTTAGATGGCTACCATAGAGTCCACTCTATTCTTCCGAAGTTTTGGAACCAACTGAACAAGCCAAGGTTGGATTCTAGCAGGAAGCAAGCATGATGCATCCAATGCTCCATATTGTGAATTATTACTTGAAATTCCGATCACGCCTCGTAAATTCAGGCAGTAGATGCAAGTTTTTGTTGTTGTGAGACAAAAGGTCATGCAGCAACCTTTAGTCTCTCATTTCTATAGATTTTGGCAGGATAATTCCCATTTGGGTAAGTATGTAGCCACCCTCAACGATATGTTTACGTTTGGAGTTCTACAATGGACTTCTATTTCCGTTCATTCAGAAGTTTTGGAACTAACTGGACAATCTTGGATACCAGTCGTTCCGTCAGCAGGTGAGCCGTTGACTCATTGGACTACATTTCTGCCTGGAATATGGTTGAATGATGTGTTATGATCAACGATATGTTTTCCTTTGGATTGCTACCATAGACTTCTACCCTATTCTTCAGAAGTTTTGGAACCATCTGAACAAGCCACGATCGGTTTCCAGCAGGACGCAAGAATGCTGCTGCATTCAATCCTCCCTATTAAGAATTATTATTTGGATATCACGGCTTCTAAATTTGGGCAGCACATCTGAGGGCATACCAAGGTTATTTTGTTGTGAGACAAAAAGTCTTCCAGCAATCTTGAGTCTCTCATTTCATATATTATTAGAACGGGATCTTGAGGCTTAGTCCAACCCTTCAGAACTACGACCGATACGATATTATGTTCTATTACCCTACAGATTCAATCCTAAGGACATTGTCAATGGTGTTAACATACCTGATGACTTCCTTAGGAGCCTTTGTTATCACGTCGTGAGGTTTTAGAACTGGCTCACCCATATGAAAGATTTTTAGACTGGCCAGCTCTGGGCATTTGCAAAATATCTGCTCGGCATTCACCTTTTGCGATCCAAAGAGCCTGCATGTTTCGTCTGCTGACTTGGGCTATGCGGTACAATTGGTGTATAATAATAATAATAATAATGATTTATTATACCCAACAGGAGAATTCCCAATTACAGGGTAACATTAAAATAATACACCGATAACTTAAAATAAAAGAAAACATTTCCATATTAACATTGCAACTCAGAAAAAGCCCGGAACTCAAAACACTATGAAAACACATTGTAACTTAGTTTATTAGCAAATTCAGAATCAGACCATTTCTCAGGCACCAACTGTGGACAAACTCCAGACACAACTGAAGACGCAAAATATCAGCAATGCGACATATCTTCAAGAAGAGTTTCAAATCATCCGCATAGGCTAAAACATTGCAACCAAGTGAGCACAACAAGTCGTTTATAAAAATGACGAACAATAAGGGACAGATATTAGACCCCTGGGGAACGCCAGTTCCTAGCTCATACTCGAAAGATTTGAAGCCATTATAGAACACGTAATTTTTTCTTCCCTTCAAATATGAATTCATTAGTTTCAAAAAAGAATGAGTGAAGCCGAAAGATGAAAGTTTGCTCAAGAGTAATGCGTGATCAATGGTATCGAAAGCACGTGAGAAATCCGTATAGATTACATCCACCTGACCTCCATCATCGAGAGCCTCAGCAAGATTCTGTGATAATGTTGCCAAGTTAGCTACCGTTGACCTACCTCGTATGAAACCATGCTGATTTTCAGACAAATGAGGCTTAACATGATGATAAATATTAGAATATAATACCTCCTCATAGACCTTGGCAAAATTTGGTAGCACTGAAATAGTTCGGTAGTTCTCCACGAGAGATGAATCCCCTTTCTTGAATATGGGGATAACCCGAGCTCTCTTCCATCTATTGGGAATGGTAGAAGTGCGTAGGCTAATAGTCAGAACATGATGGAGGGGTCCAGCAAATGCTGAGCTATATTTTCGCAAAAGAAATGAAGGGATCTGATCATCACCAACCGTCGATTTATCCGGGAATCCATCCATTATCGTCTTGATTTCAGTAGCGGTCACAGATGGAATAATAATATGTGTGTCTACGGACAGTGCCATGTCAGCAGTCCAACAATTGCCTACTAAAGTGCTAGTCCCAATGTTGGACCTCTGTCCTGTAGTGGTATTGTCCAAACCCGCAGAAGGGTTCTGGCCTTCTCGTTTCCTTCAATACCACAGCGTCCTGACAGCCATAGAAGAGTCACCTAATTGCCTCCAGCCAGTTGCTTTAGAGTATTCTGGCATTCCCAGGACAGTAGAGAACCTCGGATGGGCGATTCCAGGTCTCTCAGTGAGGCCTGGCTGTCCGTTATAGTATAGATGTGCGCGCCCTTGTAGACGGCTGGTGCCTCTGCCATAGAGGGCTCATGTCCCAGGGGCAGATACATATCCGATTTCGGACCATATACCCCAACAACTGCTAACCCCTATCTGATTTTGATCCATCCGTATACCAAAGCATAGGAAGCATTGCTCTCCAAAAATGGTGAAGGGGAGATAGGTCAAGAAGGACTTCCATGGCTACCGTTGGTGTAGTGCGAAACGTACCCGTAATGGTCAGGCAAGTCTTTCTGCAGGCGTGTGAGTTCATGTTGGCCAGTTTGTTGCTTATGTTGTAGAAAGAAAACAAGAAATATATAAATATCGAGTTCGTTCTCGCTAATCACTTGGTGAAATATTTGAAAAAATTATTGAAGTTGAGAGAACACTTGGCTTAAGTTTCACGATATCATAAGGTTGTATGTGTTGGGTTTTATCCCATATTCAAAACTGGATATATTATATTAAACTTAACAATGCATTTTATATACAGATGAAAGGAGTGGGGTTAGGGTACATTCAAGTTGATCATTAGGGGCGTGTAGTTTTTACCAATTTCAAAGCAATTGAGTTTAAAATTTGTATGCACGATTAACAATAATGAGAAAGTAATAAGCGCGCATAAGGTTTATATTCAACTCAATTGAGTAAACTTCGCAATTGCATATGACCATTAATGACGAGCTAGACTAACACGAATGGTAATCGATTCCCATTTTCCATCTGCGTACTGAAACGTGTTCCATTAGTGTTTTTGGATTTTTATATGAAATAAAAACAGCACTGTTTCTTGTGGCAAAGGTTGGGTTTTCACAAAACAACATGGAACATTTAATACTACAACAACTTTGCGAAATTATTGAACTTTACTATGAAAACAAAAGCTCTATAAAGGCAACTTACGTCGCGTATTACGTGCATGTTATGGTCCACCAGGATCGGCCAACAACCAACAATTCGTAATGTGAAGAAATTTGTAATTGAGTTCACGTTGTTGAATAATCCACGAAAAAATTGTTTCAATTGGTCAAGTCCAACTAATTACAGTTATATTTCAAAAACTATTAGTTCAAATTTCAGTTCACACATTTGGGCCGGTATCTCACGAATAACGCTGAGTATGAATATATGAATATGCTGAATTGTTATTGGCTTATTAGCGTGGACCTTAGACTTCTGAGAACTCCACACGAACAAGTCATACGGTACCAAAATGACAAGATGTTTGTCTTTTGGATTGTAGATCTCTTTGGGGGTTTCTCGCGACATCTGGCGGCGAGTTGCCGAACTTTGCATTATCTTATCCCTGCCTTTTCGATCCATCGGTTACGATGGATTCTCCCATTTTGGTTCTCCAGGTTCTATGGCCCCATGTGGACGTCGATTGTCAATTCTCATTGTCGAGGGGGTGGAAAAGTCGGAGATTCTATTCTTCTATAGTTTTATAAATATATATATATCCCCAAGTAGATTTTTGATACTATCAAGTCGAAGTACGAGGATAGCTGAGATTATTGTTGGTTGATTTGTGTTCCTTGTTTTCTCGCTCGCTAACAGCGGATGGTACTTTCGCGAAAATCCCTCCACCGTTTCTTTGAGAATGGTGTCCGATGGTTGTCCATCCGTTGGAAATTACTGAAGGATTGATGCATCGTTGGTGTTCGAACTGGACCCCATAAAGGACGAAGTAGATTCCTGACTAAGCAAAGTAGGCAGTATTCGTAGGGACTAGTAGTTTCCATCATCTCAACCATATTACCCGAATAGTAGTTTCCATCATCTCAACCATATTACCCGAATGTTCGAGGGGGGGGGGGTTTGGTTGTCTCAGAATTGTTGACAGACATCTTGCCGTTGAGCTGCGTGTATTGGAGCATTTACAGACTTACTGTGCGCGAGTAACCCAAGATATCAATATATTAAACACCAGTCCTTATACCTACTTTCGGTTGACAAGAACTCTTCGTTGCACAATTTATGGGGTAATACCCCCATCTATATAGGATGGGCCACGGTCGAGTGTACCCTGGACATTCACGGAGAACGATTTTGTTGAAAATTTGGTTCCTTAGCTAGGAACCACTGCGATCTAGAATATTTTCAGCGCTGCGGTGTTGCCGCTTATATCAAAAAGTAGTAACAACGTTGATATTTCAAATGGAACACGCTATATATTCTTGATTTTTTCTATCCCCCATAGCCTCCTGATTAATTCAGTATCAACTTTATCATGCCTATCTGTAGCGGTTTTCAAGTAATTTATTGACTTACTTCCTTTTGCGCAAAAAATAGCTTCAATTCATCATTCATTACTTAGTTACTTGGAATCCTAGAAAGCCGAAAATTCGGGTATGGATTAACAATACCCCGTGTATCATCTACGTATACTGACATACGACCGTAATCATACAGAGCTGTTCAAAATCCGAGACATACTTTAACGATAAAAAGTGCGTTTTTCGAATGGAATAACCTGTTATCATAAGATATATTGAAAGATAATTAATTTTCCTTCCAAACGATATAACATTCCTATACCTAAATTGTAAGGTTTTCGAATTAAAAAATGGGTTCAAGCTCCTGTGGACAGGAGCTTTCTGGCGCTCTAGTTCAAACAGACAAATTATATCTGGTATTGGTTTCTCAGAGTTGGGAATTATATCAATGTATTCATATGATATCACTGCATCATAAAGGAAATTCAATTCAAATAATAGTTTATTTATCAAGATTAAATGAGCAATCATGAGAATGAGAACTGCACCACATTTTCTAATTTTTTTTTTACACTTTGCGGTAATCTGGTCAATACAAAACTTCACATGCGTATAAAGGTCATGATTCTACAAGTTGGTGCTAAATTTCAGATAGATCGAGTGATCGGTTTCGGAAATATTCATAAAAAATATTTTTACTAAAATCGGCCATAACTCCGAAACCCCTTGATGGTTTTCGCCCATTAACGAACTTGTCCGAGATATTTACGCTCCAAAACCACCTTGCAATTTTCAATCCGCTAACTCCTTTCGTTCGAGAGTTATCGTGCCTACGGCCGGTCGGCCGGCCGGACAGAATCGATTTAGCACTCGGATTCTTGATCAGTGAGTCGAACAAAATCATTTGAGACCATTTTCAGCCAAAAATTCCAAAATTACATACACTTGGGCAAATTGATAAGCACTCTGTTCCGAGGAACTAGAGCGCCAAAAAAACAAGTTTCGTATGACAATTGCCCAAAACAGGTTTAAAGTACCTACAAATAGTAGGTATTCCATAAAACATTTATAAAAGAAGATAAGTAATAATAAATTACCTTGTAATCGATCAAAAATTTCCTGATCTATGTTCACCAAATTTTCTCCTCTCTCGAACTACAGAATTATGCTTTCAATATTTACGTAATATTTTCAAACATTTTCGGGTGAGGTCCCCGTTGCATCGCTAAAATACGAGTATTTCAACCCCAATATTCTTGAAGTTACAATATTCCCTTCTGTCAAGTTGACTTTATGACAATTCATACATAGAATATACATAGAATAATTATATCAATCTGTGAAATACGATTTACATTGAAATTTTGAAAAATCATATCTCCGAAAGTATTAGCTTGTTAGAGTTAAAAATGATATGAATGGATTCTTATGATAAAACTGCTTATTAAAAAAAATTTAATTTGGAATTTGTTTTGTAAAAAAAAGTTTTTTTTTTATTACTCCGAAACCTTCTGTCCGATTTTGCCCAGTAACGAACTTAGCCGAGATATTCATCCCCCAAACCTACTCTGAAAATTTCAACTCTCTAGCTCATTCCGTTCGAGAGTTATCGTGCCTACGGCCGGCCGGACCGGCCGGACAGAATGAATTTCGACCACGGATTCTTGATCAGTGAGTCGAACCAAATCGTTTAAGACCATTTTCATCGAAATATTCGAAAATTACAGACATTTGGGCAAATTGATAAGCACTCAGTTCCGAGGAACTAGAGCGCCAAAAACAAGTTTTTATGCCAATGGGAATATTGAGCTAGCTACATCTTGTATTAGCTATCCATGAAATGTTATAGAACATTTAAATCACGGTAATTCAACAATTGTCTTCGATTGTTATGTATTTCTGAATTTATTAATGGAGATTTCATTGAAAAATCATTCAAATGGAAGGCAATAATTATAGATACGAATGAAGTTTTGATGAAATGGTTTATTCTTCACGGTCAATGCGATCAAATTGTAGCAAGATCATGCAGAATGTTCTAATTATGCCTAAATTTTATTCTGCACTTCTGGTGAGAGCATGAGCATTGGCGTTAAAATAAGTCCATTTAAAATGTTATCTTCTTTCAAATTTATAAGCTTCGGCGTTGTTCATCCGGATTTGAATTTTGATCCATAAAGGGAAGTATTTCATTAAACGTAAATGATACACGGGATACTGGTAATCCATACCCGAAATTTCAGCTCTCTAGGATTCCAAGTAACGAAGTAATGAATGTTTAATTGAAACTATATTGTGCACAGAAAAGAAGTAAATCAATCAATTACTCGAAAACTCCTAGATATAGGGATGACCAAGTTGATACAGCAATAATCGGGAGGCTACGGCGAATCAAAAGAAGGAATAATATACAGTGTGTTCCATTTGAAAAATCAAAATTGTTAGCACTTTTTGATATAAGCGGCAACACTGCAGCGCTGAAAATATTCTAGATCGATGGAGCAGTGTTTCCTAGTCAAGGTCTGTATATTAGTGGGTGTATACTCGGATACATATTGTTTTTATTTTGATATTTGAATGACTGAGTTTTCTCTCGAGTAATAACTGAAATATAACAAACATCTCATTCTGATTATTACCTGTAATATCGCCTTGGGTATTGTAAAGTACCCGTTTGTGTACTTGATAGGTTATTCGAGCTCATTGAACTAGTAGTATTCAAGTTGTGTACACCATAACGTTCAAGTGTTATACTAGAGAGATATTGGAAACTTCCTTTATTAAGGGTTGGCACTATCAAAAGCAACTTAATGTTTCCTTTAAATGGTTCACTTGAGAGATAACCCTATTTTTGCGAACAAAAACAAATAATTTGAAGCTAGTGGAGATGCATTATGCCATTTAGATAGTCGAATGTGTTATTTATAATACACTTTAATTGTGATTACACTCACACGAGAATTTTGAGAGTGTACGTACGAAAAGTATAGGTGTTTAATTCCTGTTTACATCCAAATTATCAATTAAGTAATGGAAAAATTGGAGGAGCAAATGATTCTGAAATTGAAAAAATTGGTTCAAGAACTGACGTGAAGTCGGGAGCTTTTGCGCGTATGTTCTATTGTCCATTTTCCTGTATTGGACACTCTTAATCGAATTTACCATGGTGAATTCTATTGTCTGTTCTCTTGTATTGAACAGACGACAATAGAATTCACCATGGTAAATTCGATTAAGAGTGTCCAATACCGGAGAATGGACAATAGAACATAAGTGCAAAAGCTCCTGACTTCACGTCAGTGCTTGAACAAATTTTCAAAAATTTTTCAAAAAATTTCTAGTCTTACGATCATCCTAACGAAATTTCTCAAGAACTTTCGCGTTGTCATTCCACAACTGATAACCATGTATGAATTGGATCGGTTTTGTATTTTTCGAGTTATTGAGGAAATAACAACCAACTTTTAGATGGCTATAACTCGAAAACCGTTCGGCCGATTATGCCTATACACAAACTCAAATGTTCCATTCAGATGCACAACCTTACCCGAAAATTTCATGTCGCTATCTCTTTCCGTTCTCAGGTTATCGCGGCATAAATAATATTTTTTCATAATGTTTTTTTTAAATTTTCTAGTGATACGATTCTCACAAAATTTCACAAATATCCTTAGCTTTTTATTCTCCAACTGCTCACTCAGTTTCAATTCTATTGGACTTGTATTGGTTGAAAACAAAATTAACGAACTTGTCCGTCGTATTGGGATGCGCCACCTACCCTGAAAATTTCAAGTCGCTATCTTTTTCCGTTCTCAAGCAACGGGACGGCCTGCCGGACAGAATGCAACTTGACATCGAATTCTTCATCAGGAAGCCCAATCCAATCGTTTGAGACCAATTTCGGCAAAAAAATCGGAAATTACAGACATTTGGCTAAATAATAACTCGATGTTCCCCAGAACATACGCGCAAAAACGGAATAATCATAGAATTTGCCATTTGCAAAAAATCCGATAAGTTTGCGAATATCAACGATGATACACGAAAGCCGAATAAAGTAGAAATAAAGGCCCCATTAATTCGGAAAAAATAAAGTCGGCCAGTATTTTATTAAAAGATCCTTTATTTTCAGTGGCAAGAGAGCTTGCCTACATGTCAAAATAAAGGAAACTTTATTACTGCCTACCCTCCAATATCTCTCTACTGTTAGTTTTATTCTCATAATATCCCACCTTCTAGAACGTTAGGCTCCTTCAGAGTATTTCATGCTTCCCTTTCGCTAAACCCTCAAATTCCCACCCCTGAGTTTATATTGATCCCCGAACTTTCAGAGAAAGGGTGGCACCCTCAATGTTTGATCTAACGATCTAACCGGAGATATAAGGTCGATCCGGGTAAATGCGTAGAGGGGCAAATGAGGACATCGAAAATAAAACTGAAACTAAATGTCGAATTTCCTAGTGCAATTGCCTTCTATGCTATGGCGCCATCTGATCAGAGCTTATAATAATAGCGAAACAAGTTACTTCTACGCATTTGGTATTGAAATATAATCTATAAAATATTTGGGGTTTGGGTTTTTTGGTTGTTATGCTAAGTGCTGCTAACATTAAAATACTCGAAATTTTGAGATTTTTCCAAAAGTTTGATGTTATGCATTGCGTAAAACATATTTTAGCGCTTGCTTTTACTGCAAACCTTTTTGGGATATTTAATTGATGGGTTTCCAATTACCTCAAATCTTTATGTGTGAGGGGTAAATGAAGACAGAACTATGGGGAAATTGGAGACTTTTGAAAAAATTGTAGAAAAGCACTTCGGCATTCTACAACTAATCACCAAATTTCAATTCGATTGGATCGGCATTTTTTGAATTATTTAGGAACAAATATTTCAGATGGCATATCTTCAAAACCATTTGGCCGATTATTTCATTTAACTGCCGCATTCGGATGCGCAGCCTACCCTAACTAGTGCAAGCGGCTATCTCTTTCCGTTCTAAAGTTATTGTGACAACTGCAGGCGGGCTGCACAGAATTGAATTTGATATTATTATATTATTAAATTACGATTATCATTCTTTCTCATCTTTAATGATTGTATGACTTTCATCTCCTTTTATTCATCTCATTTTAAACATAATTTGAATGGGAATGCATTTACCGTCTTCATTTGCAATGATTATTATATGAAACTCGAAATAAGTGGCCTCTATTGACGTTTATATTTTTGGCGCTCTTGTTCCGCGGAACAGAGTGCTTATCAATTTGCCCGAATACTGTAATTTTCGAATTTTTGGCTGAAAATGGTCTCAAACGATTTGGTTCGACTCACTGATAAAGAATCCGTGGTCCAAATCGATTCTGTCCGGCCGTCCGTCCGTTAACACGATAACTCTCGAACGAAAGGATCTAGACTTAGAGGATTGAAATTTGCAGGGTAGGTTTTGAGCGTAAATATCTCGGGTGAGTTCGTTAACGGACAAAATCCACCAAGCGGTTTCGGAGTTATGGCCGTTTTTAGTAAAAACATTTTTTATGAATATTTCCCAAACCGACCACTCGATCTGTCTGAAATTTTGCATCAAATGGTAGAATGATTACCTTTATACGCATGCGAAGTTTCCTATTGATCAGGTTGCCGTAAACTATAAATTTTTTTTTTATAATTTTTAAATTTTGTATCTACAATAACTCGAACAGAATGAGCTAGGCAGTTGAAATTTTCAGGGTAGGTTTGGGAGATACATATCTCTGTTAAGTTCGTTATTGGGCAAAATAGGCTGGATAGTTTCGGAGTAACGAAAAAAAAAACATTTTTTTAACTTACACATTTCAAATTCAATTTTTTTCAAGATGCAGTTTCACCATCAAAATCCATTGATATAATTTTCAACTCTAACAAGCTAATACTTTCGGAGATATGGTTTTTCGAAATTTCAATAATGAATCGTACTTCTATGTTTTCACAGAATGCTATAATAATTCTATCTATGTTTTAATATATGATCTGTGTTCATACTCGTACATGTCATCCTGGTGTATAAGAGAGAGTCAAATGCATTTCAGCTATTTTAATTTGATTTCTTCCATGGTGCAGTTCTCATTCTCATTTTGCTCATTTAATCTTGATAAATAAACTATTGAATTGATTTCCTTTATGATGCAGTTCTATCATAAGAATACATTGATATCATTCCCAACTCTGAGAAACCAATACTTCCAGAGATATGATGTGTCAAAGTTTGAACAAGAGCGCCAAAGCTCCTGTCCACAGGGCTTGAACCAATTTTTTTTATAATAATTATCTTTCTTTCAAATTTTGCATTTTTACCACTTAATGATTCCTTTCGGGGGTTTCTCTCCCAAAAATTTCTATACCTAAAATAAAAAAAATATTTTTTTGGAATTTCATCTGCGCTAAAAGAACAAGATATTTGTCGGAAGCAATATACAACAATGTTGCCTAATAAACAGTAACGAAACAACATCAACAATAAAACAATAATTATTATGTAACGTTTCGGATATTCTTCACCTCCGAAAGTATCCGTCCGATATGGCTGAAATTGTGAGATCCTTCAAAACCTTATTCTACAGCCAACTTCCAAATTTGAACACCATCGGATCTATATTGTTGGTGATACTGAAAAAATATTAGAAGCTGAGCGACCTTGAGTGAGTCCAGTAGCTGGATTGTTGATCGTTGTTTGGGCATGATAGGCAAATCGATTTCGGAGTTATACCCATCAGAAATCTGGTTGTTATTTCCTCAATAACCCAAAAAATACGAATCCGATCCAATTTAAACTTGGTAATTACCGTAGAATACAGACGCGCTAAGTTTTGCGGAAATCCGTGAATATGATGTTACCAGAAAAAAAACAAAATTTGGTTTGTTTACTTGGTCGGTCATGGGGAACATAACCTGTAAGTCATCCGCGCAAAGTTGCCTCTACATAGCTTTAGTGTTGATAGTAAACTTCAATAATTTCCCAGTGCTGTTGTGTCGATAAATGTTTCATATTGTTTTAGGATATCCTAACCTAAGAAATGGTCTAATATTTATTTTTGACAGGTAACAGTGTTGCCCATATTACACTTCAAAATCCTGAGGCAAACATTGGATCTCCCTTTATTAGCCAGTAGTTCAAAAGTTTGTACCGCGTTCTGTATCAGACATGGTAGCCTGAACACGATAAACTGCGATCCATCTCTGGCGAACAGGGTTACATTATATTCTTGTAATCCCATAATAGTCAATCTTATCGCTCACAATTCTTGAACGATGGGGACGGGCGTTATCATCAGATAGACAATTCTTTCGCCTTGTGTACTTAAAAAATTATGGCCGCCATAAATCTGCTCCGATATCTCACGGCATTCATCGTCTAACGAATCAAGATCATTAAATTAGTGCGGACATTAAATCATATTCTTCCCAGCACGCAAACTTATCCGCCACAAAAAAGGGTAGTCCGGACCGTTAAATTTTCTTTATATCGCTCTTCTCTTTCTCGAGTTAATCAAACCGACCATTGGAGCCCATCGGCCCCCTTGTTGTCTTGAAGAGTGGTTGGTGAGATAATGGGTGATATACCTGTGTTTCAACTCCGAGTATCTACTCATGAGCATGAAGTGGTAGTTTCTGCTTCAATTTATATGAACTAGTGAGCCAGGGAATGCGCCCAACCATTCATCTACATTGTCGTTAATCCGCTTAGCTATTAATCATTCCGCCGTATTCACGAAGCATTCAATCTCCGTTAAGTCCTAACTGAGGTCCTCAGTTAAGGATAAATTTCAATCGCAACCTCAGTTAACGTGAAACAGGACAGTTTCACCACGGTTAAACAGGTTAACTGAGTTTGCGATTCAAATTTATCCTTAACTGAGGACCTCAGTTAGGACTTAACGGAGATTGAATGCATTGTGAATACGGCGGTATATGTATTGCAGCACCATCTAGCGGTACGTGTTGTGATCCCGATACCCACTTACACAAAGTTTTATCGAAATATGTCAAGCCATTATGAGGTCCTATAAACTGACTACAGCGGCACCTACCGGATCCTATCGTGAAACTGAGACCCATTAAAACTAAAACTCGACCACAAAGTATCATCGAAATCGGTCTAGCCCTGTTTTCTTATAAATCGATTGCAACGCAATCTGAGCTTCTCGTGAACCCGAGATCCACACACAGAGTTTAATCGGAATTGCCATTTTTGAGTTCCTATCTGACAAAAGTAGGCCCACATACGCAAGGTATGCAACGCATTATGACGTATTTGCATTAAAACAGATTATGCGTTGCGTATGATCAGTATGTATCTAAGTCATCTGTTTTAATGCAAATTCAAGAATCTAGACGTCTTAATGCGTTACATACGTGGGCTCAGTTTGTCCATTGCCAATCCGTTATTGAGTTCCCATAAAGCGATTACAGCGCCATCTACCGGGTCCTATTGTGAACCTGTGACTAACTCAAATACACAAGGTTTCATCGAAATCGGTCCAGCCGTTTTTGAGTTCCTATAAAGTCAAAAATGCAACACAATCTATCGGGGTATATCGCAAACTCGAGTCCCACTCAAACACACACAAAGTTTCAGATAAATCAGTCGAGCCTATTTTTAGTTCCTATAAAGCGATTGAAACGTCACCTACAGGGGCATATTGTGAACCCAATACCCACTCAAACACACACACACGTTTCATCGAAATCGGTCGAGCCATTTCTGTTACGAACTAATAGAAATGGAAATTAATGTTTTGTATTTAACAATAACGCAGTAAAATATTTATCATGGCACACCCAAATTAAAAGGTATCTTCAAAACTAAGAGGTAAATATCTAGTTCGGACAAAACTCGTTGAGAATAATAAATCAATGAGCAATAAAGAAGATAACTCCGCTGTTTATCAGTTAAATTGCGGTAGTTGCGATAAATTATATATAGGAAGGACATGTAGAAATTCTGGAATAAGAATTAAGGAACAGTATCACAGCTACCAAAACAACAAAATTAATTATAATTAGTCGAATCATTTATTAGCAAAAGGGCGTAAGTTCAACCCGGATTTCAATATTTTACACGATTTGAGTAAAGGTGCGCAACTAAATTATTGGAAAATTGTGGAAATAAATATCGAAAAACATTCGAGCAGTTTAGTTAATGAACAATTAGTTCCTGATTTTTCCGTTACTCAATATATTTAAATAAATAAGAGTATACATTTATAAAAGCGCTAATTCATTATTTTAAATGTTTACGAAGTACTTGGAGCGTAAGATTATTCAACTAGTTTTAAATAAATCATAAGAAGAACAAAAAGGCTAAGTCCAAGTCATCTATTGTTAGTTACAGGGAGATCATTACCTCTTGATATATTAGTATGACCGATGAAGTAGGACGCGTCAAAATATTACATAAATTAGTGTCAATCATAAATTAATGTTGCACGCATGTTCTGGAGAAGCGCGTGCTATCATTTTGTCCGAATGCCTGTAAATTTTGAATTTTTTGCCGAAAATGGTAGACGATCCTCAATAATCAAGTTAATCGTCAATGGGCATAATCGACCCAACGGTTTCCGAGTACTAATTTTGTTTTCAAACATTACAGATCCGATCGAATTGAAACTTGGTAACTAGTTGTAGAATACTGACACAAGAGGTATTTGAAATTTTGTGAGAATCGTATCACCTCAAAATTAAAAAAAAATATATTAAAAGATATTATGTATCTGACGATAACATGAGAACGGAAAGAGATAGCGACCTGCAATTTTCAGGACAGGTTGCGCATTTGAATGCGACATTCAAGTTCGTTAATAGGTCAAACGGTTTTGCATTATACCCATCTGAAATGTTGTTGCTATTTCCTCAATAACTCAAAAAAACGAATCTGATCCAATTCAATCATGGTAATGGGTTGTAGAATGCCAACGCGCATATTAATGGGAAATTTCGTGAGGATCGTATTACTAGATAATTTTGACAAAATTATGGAAAAAATTCTGTATCTCGGAAACCTAAAACCTTCAAAACCTAACTTTACAGCCAAGTTGCAAATTTGCTAACGATTGGATCTATATTGTTGGACATACGAGCAGCCTCGGTTGAGTGCAGTAGCTGGATGGGTGATCATTGTCACGATAGCTTTCGAACGTAAAAAGATAGCGACTTGCAATTTTCTGGGTAGGTTGCGCATCTGAAGTTCGTTGTTGGGCATAATGGGGCAAACCCTTTCGGAGTTACCCCCATCTTAAATGTTGTTGTTATTTCCTCAATAAATCAAAATATACAAATCCAATCAAATTAAAACTTGGTTGTTACTTGTAGAATGCCGACGCGCTAATTTTCGCGCAATTTCGTGAATATGAAATGTTTCTTCAAAAATTTTATATTTCGGAGACTATTCGTCAGAATCTGCTAAAATTCGGCACCATTGAACAACCGAGTACCGTATTTCAGGTCGATCGACTTCGTATCAGGCGTCAATAGACAATGGAACTTGCGTGCAAAAGCTCATGACTACTTTTGTAGAATTTTCATTGGAGGTGCCTAATCGTATTAAAAGAAGCGACAAAGAATTGAAGAAAAGTACAATACTTCCCAATAGCTTGAAAATTTGGGATGTTTATGTTATGTTTAAATATAAAATGTCCACGTGTTCATCAGTTTCATTAACAAGTGCGCTAAAGCTGAGTCACTCCACTTCATCAGTGCCTTTTCTAATAATTATTCTATATCATGGTCTCTACGACACGCGAACATTACTGTATCCGCCCCCGATAGTTAACAAAATACATGACGAATTAATTTCGATTTGTATATTTTGAGAATGCACGCAGAAATATCTTGGCAACAACCATACCTTAACTAAAAGTGTCCTCTACCAACCTCAATCAACAGCAGAAGCGTAATCAACCTGTTCGTTTACTCGAGTCACGATGGTTGACGTTTTTCAGTTTAGTATTTTTCATAAAGCCCCATGAGAGGAAGTTTAATGGTGTGAGTTGTAGTGATCGCGCAGGCTATTTTTGCTGTCTACTCCTCTCTATTCATCTGTTTGAAAATGTTGAGTCGAGGTACCGCCAGACATCTATTTGGCAACATGGTTTTTGCGCGCTTGTTTCAGGGCGCTAACATTCCGTCAAAATAACACGATTACTTCCTAAGGAAATTCTCGAAAAGTAGCAGAGTAGGCCTGATGACGAAATGCGCCAGTTAAGTTCGTAAATAAGCCATGTCCGTCCAATGATTTCGGAGTTCTCCCTGTTAGAAATTAGGGCGTTTTGGAAATTTGCAGGGTAGGTTTGGGGCATAAATATCTCCGGATAGTTCGTAATTAAATTCAAAACGTAGGTCTATGACTCATCTCATGTTGGATTTATATACATCAGGAAATTATAATTGAGTATTCTATGAAATCATATAGAATTGAGAATAATTATTGAAATTTTGAATAATCATATCTCCGAATGTATTAGTTTGTTAGAGTTGAGAATGACATCAATGGATTCTTATGATGAATCTGCATCTTAAAAAAATTTAATTTAAAATTTGTGATGTGAAAATTTTTGTTTTTCCGAAACCACCTGGCCGATTTTATCCAATAAACGAACTTAACCGAGATATTTATCTCCCAAACCTACTCTGAAAATTTCAATCGTCTAGCTCATTCCGTTAGAGAGTTATCGTGTTAACGGACGGTCGGCTGGACAGAATCAATTTTGACAATGGATTCTTGATCAGTGAGTCGAACCAAATCGTTTAAGACCATTTTCAGCCAAAAATTCCAAAATTACAGACATTTGGGCAAAATGATAAAAGCACTCTGTTCCGGGTAACAAGAGCGCCAAAAAATGCGCCAAAGCAGACTGTCGCGACGTCAGTCATCTTCCAATTTTTTCGTCCCATCAGGCAGAACCGTACCGTAATTAAACTAGTTAGAAATTGTTGTCCCAATTGAGTATGATATAAGTATGCAGAAGTTGGAACGATACCGAGGATGTATTTTGTTAGATCCTAATTAATTATTCCCATTTAAATTAAGTGAAATGATAACGCTTGTAATTAGGTAGGTCGCATGTCTGTTGATTAATGATCGACATTACTAACATTTTTATTCGCTATTAGAATGATGCCAAGACGTTCGACGTAGGTGTTTTGAAAATCTTCAGAATAATTCAAATTTAAACGTCGGTATCACTTGTGATATCGCCATTCCCATGAAATGCTTTTTGCGCGCTTGTTCCTCTGAACCTTATAACTTCGTCCAAATGACTGTAATTATCGATTTTGAGCCGAATATGGTCTCAAACGATTACACTCTCAATTCTGACCATTAGGGTGAAAACAAGACATCGTTCGAAACGCCATACTCATAAAACTTGAAAGTATGTTTGACTTCGAAATGCGCCGATTTGTATTAATTCAGTTGTTGAATATTGCCTTTCATTAAGATGAAGGGTGCATTATATTTTTTTTTGATATCATTTACAATATTTTCATTGAATACATAATATCTCGAAAACTGTCTCGTTTATTAGGAATTTATTTTACTCACACTATTTTGAATAATAATATGTTGACTATCATATACGGAAGTTTTGTCAACTTTGTATATTGCGGTTTTAAGATATGCATTTTTGAAGCTTACGGTATTACGCTAATTATAGGGTTGCTAGTATCGATTTAACAGATCATATTATAAAAATGCAGAATACAGAGTTGACACTTCTTTCGTATATGATAGTCATCATATTATTCAAAATAGTGTGAGTAAAATAAGGTCCAAATTAACGAGACATTCTCTGAGCTATTCAATGGAAACATTTTAACTGTCTTGTAAAATATACTGACTGACAAAGAAACTGCAACACCCAGATGGAGCTGTTTAAATTTAATTTTGTTTTGGTTAAGCATAAATAGTATAGCAAGTAGTAAATGATTGAAATTTGAAGAAAAAAAAACGAAGGGTTTACAATTTTTGTTAATAATGTGTTTGTCCACCGCGATTATCTATACACTCCCCTACACGTCTTGGCATTGATGCTATAATATGGTCTATTTCTTCTTGAGGGATACTATACCAAGCTACATGTAGTTCATGTATCAGAGCCGCCAAACCGATCCTTCTAACCACGATGTCCCAATCATGCTCTATGGGCGAAAGATCGGGGGATCTGGGCGGCCATGGCAAAATATTCACATGGGTCACTTCAGTAAAGTTTAAACTAACATAAGGGAGAACATATGGCTCCACTATTTCTTGAGGGTAACGCAGCGCTGTCATGTTACCTCGAATACAGACTAAAGGTGACCTACTTGCATGTGCAATAGCACCCCATACCATAAAGCCTACTGTCCGGTGTACATGACGCTCAATATCAAACTGAGATTCACGTCTTTCTCCCCCACGTCGTCTAACCCTTCTTCGGCCATCATGTGCATCCAAGGAGAATCGAAATTCATCAGAAAAGACGACCTGCTGCCATTCCACATTCCAATGTTGACGACCTCTGCACCACTGTAATCGTTGCCGGCGACGCTCAACCGTCAGAGGTAACACAAAATGGGGTCGATAATGCTGCAGTCCAAAAGACCTTATCCGGCGGTAAACCGTTCGGACAGTTACAGGATGGCGTTGTTCTCCTAACCACTCATCAGCCAAAGATCGAGATGTCGCAAATCGGTCTCTAATAACCTTAAGTCTTAGACGTCGATCTCGAACTTTATTTGTGTCCCTTCAACGTCCGGTGCCTACTCTTCTTCGATTTTGGGCATTATCAAACCATGCTTGAGAACATCTCATAACAGTAGTTGGATTTCTGTTCGTACAGTTTGTGATTTCTCGAAATGACAACCCCGCCTCCTATTGACTAATAATTCGACCTCTTTCAAATTGACTTAGCTGGCGATAAATTCCGCGTACACGTGCTCTTGGCATTTTAACAACAACTAAACATCGACTTAGGATCTCCTCGAACAGCATGGTTTGTTGTAAAATTCAAAAAATTTGTAAAAATCGACTACAATATGTAAGTAACAAAAAATGTTTACATGAAAAACATTCACTATTTTTTCTCCAAATTTCATTCATTTACTCCTTGCTATACTATCTATGATCTCCCAAAAAAAATTTAAAATTTAAACAACTCCTTCTGGGTGTTACAGTTAGTATATGTAACGTAATGAAAGGCGATATTGAACAACTGAAAAAAAGACTCATCCCATTCTAACAATAAAATTTCAGCCAATTTCCCATATTTTCGTGTGAAGTTTCGTTTCTTGGTGTAAATTCGAGAATTAAAAGTAACAGCATAAGGGTTCCTTATCGGTTGTTGAGGTGCGAATACCGTCAAGGTTGTATGAATTTTCATAGATTTCCTTTTCCTTATCAAAGCGTTTTACGATAACGTCGAACAGGATTTGTCGTGTAAAAGTCGAGTTACTAGGTGCAATAAACTATTAAAATCGTTATTGTGGTATAATGAATGTCGGGGAACATGAATGCTGGCCTATCAGTTTGAAAAAGGTGCATAGAATACTTCCCGTATTCTATTTTGAGTTCACTGTGGACTTATTATGAACACTATAAATGTAACTACACTCTTGTCCACTACAGTTTGTTTGTCGTCTGACATATGTTTCGGAAACAAAGTTTCCATCTTCAAAGACGAAGCGTTACTAAAGCATGCAATCAATTTCTACATTCCAGTATGGGTTGACATTATACCCTTAGTCATAAACCAAACAATCATAAAGTCAAGTGTTATAGACACTAAAGTTCCACCTATTTTTCGCAATTGTGAAGAATGATTGAATAGAAAAAACTGACATGAAGTAAAGCGGTCCATACACGCTCAATATTATTGTGCAATGTGGGTTGCACAATATATTGATGGTAGCCCCTAGACGGTCAATATTATTGTACAATATGTTTGGTAGCTGCAAAAATTTGTATTATATGGAGACAATATTGATGGTTGTGCAATATATTGCGCTATTGCGCAACCTTTCAATATCGCCCACACACGATCAATTATATTGCAGAAGCCAGAATATTGTACAATAATATTGAGTGTGTATAGGCTGCATTACATTTAAAAGAAAATGAAAATCAAGTCTTTACGTGGCAAATTATGAGAGAAAATGATGAATTAGTCAGTGCAGTTGTTGCGACGGCCCTGCAGGAGGTAACTATATTACTCCCACAGCAGCACTTAAGGTCATTCTTAATCTGCCTCCCTTGCACTTGTAAGGAAATGTAGCCTGTTGGATGCAATAAGAAATTCTCGTAGTGTGAAACTATGTAGGACATTTGAGGTTACTGAACCAACTGAACTCAAACCTCCTGTCAAACCCCTCAGATGTAATGTGAACCATATTCGATTTCGGTACACCCTTTGCAATGGTCACGTGACCGTGTGGTGGACTTCGTTTATCGCTTGGACAAAATGTCATCCATTTGATATATGGATGGATCAACATCAGATAAGGGTGCAGGTATTGGGATATATCGGCCGTAACTGAGGATGTCTGTGCTCCTGGGACATGAGCCCACTATCTTACAGACAGAGACACTTGCTGTCTACATTTGTGAAGGGTGTCTGAAAAGAACCTCAAGGGGTAGCATATCGATATGATAACGGACAGCTAGGCCACAATGTGAGACCTGGAAACCCATCCAGGGTTCCCTACGGTCCTGGGTATGCCAGATTACCTTAAAGCAACTGGCTATAGACCACATTAGTTAGGTTAGGCGGGAAATTTGAATTACGATCCATCCGTGGATCCGATCACTGAGTTCCCCATGCATTTCTTATGGACCTAAAATTAACGAGAATTTCTCGTCTGTTTTTAGATACTTTGGCTGATTTCTTAAGGTTTATTTCGGTTGAAATAGTTTCTGTGAACCTTTCTCAACCATCTAGAATCAAGTTTTCATAACAAAATTGTATATTTCCAAAATAATTAATAAATGTAAATGTGTTCACCAAATTCGATTGACGTATGTCTTAGCTCACTCGAAATCAGTCAAAAATAATAACATAACCCTAAATCGGCCTTGTAATGACGCACAACAGAAGTCATCTACGACATACGGTAATCTTTTGAACTACACTGGTTTCAATTTTGATTTAAGAATAAATTGAAGTAGATTTTAATGTGGAAATAACATGAAAACATGCACTAATGATGACGGTACCCAATACTTGATGTCTCTGTACTAACATTCTCTTTTAAATAGGGTGGATTCATCTAAAGTTGAAATTACTTGTTAAAAAATTTGAATATGGATCTCCCGCCAAGAGAATGATTCTAACCTAACTAATGTGGTCTATAGACGATAAGGTGAGTTTTCTATGGGTGCCAGGGCACTGTGACATTGAAGGAAATGAGAAGGACGATGAACTTGCGAAAAGGGCCTTGAGGGTAACACTTGCTGGACCAGAATCCTTCTGTGGCTTGAAAAAGACCACTACAGGACAGCGATGCAACAGTGGGAGCTAAAAAACAGAAGAGCTGTTTGGAGAAATACTCCAGAAAGCTCCTGCAACTGGCACGGGATGAGCTTCGAGTAATGGTGGGACTGCTGACAGGGAACTGTCGCTACAAATACGACTTGTACCACATGGGCAACTCAGCAGACGAAACATGTGGCTCTGTGGATTGGAAAAGGAAACTGCCGAAAAATAGTTTGCAAATACTCAGAGCTGGCCAGCCTAACAATTTGACATATGGTTGTGAGCCAGCTCTAAATCCCCATGACGTGATAGCGAAGGCTCCTAAGGACGTCATGAGCTATGTTAGCACCATTGACAATGTCCTTAGGATTGAATAAGTTGGTAATAGAACAAAAGATCGTATGGGTCGCAGTACTGACGGGCTTGACTAAGCTACACTGTTCTAATAATAATAATAGCCAAAATTCGTTCACAATAGAAGTCTTTAAGGGTTATCGTGGTGCAAAATGCACGAGTTTTCTTTGCACAAATTTGTTTATTTTGACGAATTTGCTGTTACTTTTGCAAAATTCGAGACAGATTCTTTGTTCGATATTTCTATCCATTGTAGGAATCGCAAACACACTTGGACTGAACTGACAAAATGTAGCATAAATCAAATGACAGATGACGCTCAAACTTCCCATTGACAATGCCTTTGCAGGCTTTTTAATTTATCAATTTCCGGTACTTTCTTGAGCGTATGAATAGCAATTGAATATTATCATCATGAAAGTTATGGTTTCACTGATTTTTTATGTCTGTTCATTTGAATAAATGTATTCGATACCTCCTTGTCTAATATTTTTGTTTCAATTTTTTTTGCAGAGTTCGTCACTATGATGACATCTAAGTGAAGTGTCGAAGAGCTGGTTCTTTAGCTTTTCAATGGTTTCGTCCCGGCCCATAACTTTCAACATCTTCAGAACTTTCCGCTTGGCTGCCGGGCCACAGTAAAGTGAACAATTTCATTGAATGAATAAGTTTAATTAATAATAAAATATTTATAAATTAATATAATTGTGTAAATTTTTGTAATATATTTGTTTTGGAAGGTGTAAAACCGACCATATTCTATGTCTGTTGTATCGACTTTATCAGGATTAGTTGAGTCGTAATGACGTTAATGAATTATACAAATTCACAAAGTATGATAACATGTACGTACTTACATTCGTTCTATTTGGTGTTAGGCTAGGAGAAATCACAGTTTTAGAGAAATAAATATGTTTCATACTTTGTGACGTCGATAAAACCTGTGCACTTACATATTAAAATGTTTTTTTTTCATCCAAATAAGACCATTCTCATAACTAACCTCAACCTATCACCATTCTGAATTTGGCATCATGTTACTAAAAAAGTGTAATCGTAGGTTTTACATTGATAGCGTTAGAGGGTGATTATTCTATATTGAATTCTTCTTTTTTACCTTTCACGTTTTTACGAACTCTTATTTCTTTTAATAATTATTAAGTACGCCCGTTACTATGTGACACTAGATGTTTAAATTTTAAATAAATGTGAATGAAAATGGTAAATACTTTGAAATTACTATCTCGCTCTCGACCCATTATATGACTGCAGTTTATATTTTTCTTTTCAAAATAAATAATATGTTCAACTTGTTTTTCTTCCACCAAAGATTAGAACATGCTGCAGCGATTATGAAAGAATTTGCAATTAATTTAGCTTAATTTGCAAAATCTTTCAAAGCCAATTTACTGGATGAAAACTTTAAGTTCTTACACAGATTTAAGAGTTTGTAATTGTCATCAGGTTTGTTCCTACAGCGGCCGAAACCGTACAGTGTACGTTCCACGGACTGCGCGGTGGTGTAAAAGGAAGGCTTTTACACCACCGCGCAGTCCGTGGACCGTTCACTGTACTGTTTCGGCCGCTGTAGGAACAAACCTATTATCACCCTACTTGAACATGACCGTTTTCGATTTTGATTTCTGAAATAAAAAAGTTGGAACTGCAGTAGGATAATTTTGGACATAGATACCCTGTCATTGAGCATTAAACTTTTCTTCCACCTTTATGAGCGAAGAAGAGTAATTCAAGACAAAATGTTAGCATGGCACTATCATACATAGTGATTAATAAATTTTATTTATTTTTTCTTCATTTTTCAAACTAGCTAGATTCATATTTCACCCTGTATGGCAATGATGTACACATTTTTAACAGGCTGTAACTATTTAGAGTAAGGATTGACACACACAACTTTGAACGATTATTTTGATTTCTCACGTTATTTTTGGTTCCATTAAACTTTTTTTTTATGCTTGTACATTGTATACAGGGCGATTCACGAAGACCGTTGGTTAGATTATTTCAAAGGAAGGCTCGAGATTAACACTTGAAATTTAATAGTTAAGCTTTGTTAGGAGAGCTGAATTCTTGTAAAAAATTTCAGATTCGTTCGACTTCCGGTTTCCCCGGAAATGATACCAACTTTCGTTTCTTAAATGTTACACCCAGTTTTCTCATTAATAATCAGATTACCCATTGAATTCTTCATATTTTTTATCTATCACATTATATTATTCGTGTGAAATCTGAAAAAACCTTCAAATTTTCTCAAATAGGGCCCCATTCCAATGTTAAAACTTGTAGATTTTTGCATGAAAATTCCTAAAAAATGGGTTCTCATTTGAAAAAACGAGTTTTGAGGTTTTTGTCCTGGCTGAGTTTGACATTGAAATAGAAAAACACTGTAGGTGAAGCATTGGTATGTCTTCAAGTTATTAACATTGGAATGAAGCCCTATTTGAGGAAATTTAAAGGGGTTTTTTCAGATTTTACACGAATTTTCTGAGAATAATATGTAAGTGACAGATTAAAACAATGAAGAATTCAATGGGTAATCAGATTATCAATGAAAAAACCGGGTATTACATTTAAAAAGCGAAAGTTGGTATCATTTCCGGTACGGTAAAACCGGAAGTCGAACGAATCTGAAATTTTTTCCAAGAATTCATCTCTCCTAACAAAGCTTAACTATAAAATTTCAAGTGTTTATTATCTCGAGTATTTCTTTGAAATATTCTAACGAACGGTCTTCGTGGATCATCCTGTATTATTTATTATCGTGGTTAATGAGGAATTTAATTTCAATACCCTCGAAATAAGTTAGAACAGTTATTCTCAATGAAAAGTGCTACTAAGGACGTGTTCATCAATGTTACAGAAAATCCGTCCCTAATTACATTTCAGTAACAAATTTGTACCAGTAAAGGCTGGTTTATGCTGGCTGGTAACTTTAACTTAATCATATATATATAATATACATAGACATTCATTTTTAGTGTTATGCTTTATAATCAGACTAAATAATCCGTTAACTTATTAATTATTATTATTAATAATGAGTAAACGGATTATTCAGTCTCAGTATCAACCATAGCGTTAGAAATCTTTGTTTCAATTTTTAAGTTAGGGAATAAGTTAAAGTTACCAGCCAGCATAAACCAGCCTATACTTTCTATAAGATTTCTATAACATTTAGGAACGCGCCTTAAGAGTTATGTGAATTTAGGAGAAAAATAATGATGACAAATATTCAATTTCAATTGAAATTATAATCAGAATCTGAAAGGCAAGTAAAATAAAATTATTGATGGGAATCCTTTGTCTGAATGGGATAAGAAATAAGAATTGGTACATATATAATTTCTATACAAGATGAAATATCCATCTATATAGTTTAAAAATGAAATGAATATTCAAAAAACAAGAATTATAAAATAACCTGTATGATAGTGCCAAACAATATTTTCTCAATTCACATGAATCTTGGTAGGGTTCACTTTTCATTGAGAATTACTAGTCGAAATGTTCGATAGTAAAAAATTTTATTTCCTCATTAACAAATGGCTATCATTAGATGGTATCTAATGTGTTAATATGAATAAAATTAATGGAAAATTTGAGCACGAACAAAAATCTTGTGAGAAATCATAGTTGAAAAATTGATCAGGAATGTGTCATGAATTCTCTGAATAGTTATAGGATCTAAGAATTAGAGTATCGTTGCCATACAGGGTGAAAAATCAATCTAAGAAAAAATGCAGTCGAAATATATTTTTTATTAAAAAATAAAATGTATTAATCACCCTGTATGATAAGTGCCATGCAATATTTGTGGATAATTTTGTTGAATTACTCTTCTACGCTCATAACGGTGTAAGAAATTTTCAGTGTTCACGTGCTAATATTGTGAAAGATAGCAAATATCCAAAATTATTTTACTCTGTTCCTAATTTTTTCAATTTCAGAAATGATAAACGAGGGCTGTCATAAAGGGTGATATAGCTACAAAGTTCACCCAATATCCGAAAATCGCACTGTATATCCAACACCAAAGTTAATGGTTTTCGTTTATCACATTCCTCCAGGGACACCTGTATACAAGAATGAAAATTGAGATTTTTGGTTGATTTAATTTGCCGATGATAAGGAGACCTATTAATTAATGTCATCCAATTGTAATTTTTTTATATCGGGGAATAATAACAAAAACCAATATCTTCAAAAAGCTGCCAACCGATTTCCCCTTTATGGTAAAGTCTTTATCGGGACTAGTTTTTCCATTCCGATTTAATTGTCTTAATAACGAACTATTCTGATTGGAATCACTTACTATTGCTACATTGAGAAAGCAACCCAGACCACACAACTAAAATCTTAAGTTATTCTAATTATTGTACTCTGCCCAGAATGTGTGGTTGTAATACAACACTTGGAGTTGTGCAACTATGTGCATTGTGAGTTTGGTGCAAGGAGTGGCATATGATGGGCTACCATAGGAAAGGAGTTTTGAAACATGTTAAGTCAAGAACTCTTACGAAGATAAACAAGCATATCATTTGAGCAGATGTATAAAAGGGTTTATCTTTGCACCCCTCATACATATGCAAAGGACATGGTATATAAACTTCCTTGTACCATGGGTGGGGGATATTAACATGATTAACATGCACCAATGTTTTCCATCCCGTACGAGGTAAGTACCCTTAAATATCGACAAAGTAAACAATCACAGCTCTAATTGTCATAAGTCAGTTATATACTCCATTCACTTTTATAAAGTATCACGGTTAGCAATGATTTAGGTCTATCACGTATTTTGTAACTAAAGCAGAGGCAGGTTGGCATTGCTGAAATATCGTCAAGGTCAAAACAATTCGCCGAGACATTGCTAATTTCTACTCTCAAAAGTCTCAAACTAAACATAATCATTACATTAAAATGACAAATGACATGTTGAACTTTCGAATTAAATTACAGTTTCCTATCATTATATTTTACTAAGGTATAAGAATGACTCTGGTTTCATTGTACTACTACATTTTGAAACTGGTGTATTTCAAGTTTTTCAACAATAAGCTATTTAAATGTCTTAAAAAATGTGGGAAATTCCATAGGTACGTCTGTTTGTTTAGAAGTTTTCCTGCCGGGTTATTCAGGTACTTTTATTATTTTTTCAAATGAACTATCACAAAGTAACCCGGACTACTCTATCCATTATTTTTCAGTAAAATTCCAACACTTGATTCTTGATTTCCCTACAAGAAAATAGCATAATTGAATATTCCAACCAGTTTATATACGTGAATTATTTCTAGTAACAACAGAGGAAAATTTTTCTTCTACAGTCGCCAGGACTGTGAAATTTTTGAATTCACATAATATCTTCTCAATATTTTTCCGAATTAAATTCACATTGTGAAAATACGTAATTACTACGACTTCTTTGTAGAGAGGACAACGTTGCATAGTTATCTGACAGGAAAATGACTATAACCTAACATTTTCAAAATATACATGGTGAAATGTGTCAAATTTACTTGGCCAACCGGGAGACTTTATAAAGTTGAGTGGAGTATAGGTGTTCTGTGTTCAGCACGTCAGCGTAAGACAAAAAATGAGACCAATCTGAATTAATTGCTACAAGAGGTTTGGTTTCAATGGCATCTTTGTAGCCCAATATTACTATCCTCTCCCCCCAGCTGAAGTTGTGGGGGTATTTTTTGTTTTTTTATATTAATCCTCCAAGAGTACTCACTCACAATATCGAAACCATTGTTGTTAGAAAGGGGCATGTCAAACTTGGATACATTGGATACAACTACATCCACATGTTGGGCTCATAGTGTGTGTACCTAGTAAAATATATTGTGCCTCATTTATTTTTATACTTTGTGTAAATATAGTTGTATATAATATATCTGAATTACATGATATAATTTTTTTATTATTCTTATTGTATTATTAATAAAAAAAAATAGGTTCAAGCCCTGTGAACAGGAGCTTTCTGGCGCTCTAGTTCAAACAGACAAATTATATCTCCGAAAGTATTGGTTTCTCAGAGTTGGGAATTATATCAATGTATTCATATGATAGAACTGCATCATAAAGAAAATTCAATTCAAATAATAGTTTATTTATCAAGATTAAATGCGCAATCATGAGAATGAGAACTGCACCATGGAAGAAATCAAATTAAATCTGGCCAATTTTGCCCAATAACGAACTAAACCAGGGCCGTAGCTAAGAGCTTTTCCGAGGGAGGGGAGAAA
Source organism: Halyzia sedecimguttata (assembly GCA_937662695.2). Classification (NCBI taxonomy): domain Eukaryota; kingdom Metazoa; phylum Arthropoda; class Insecta; order Coleoptera; family Coccinellidae; genus Halyzia; species Halyzia sedecimguttata. The sequence goes on from OW569418.2 coordinate 14,681,689, forward strand.
CGGCTTTTGGCGCCCCTAGTTTGAAAAAATATACAAAAATCGAAAAACACAAAAATATGGATAAAGTGTACATATATTGAGACTGCGTTCTGAATTTGTGTTTGTGAGTGAAAAAAATTGTTGCATCTCTCAAAAGATCCAGGACCAAAGAAGAATTGTACTTGACAAAATTCCATCAATTCTTCGAGAATATCTGCTATTTGAAATATTGAATGAGTTTTTTGTAATTCCTGAATTAAAGCAATATTTTTGTACTCATCACCCTGAAAATTTCTGTAGTATGCATGTATATAGAAAATTAAATCGTCAATGTCACACAATCGTAAATTTCACGAAAAAAATACCCTTGTCTAGTTTAAAAATCTGCCAGTGCTGTTGTTGAATGGAGATTCACAAGGTACTACTTTCCTTAAAAACTATGTGTCTGCAATCGCCAAAACTTACGCTTTTCGCTCTATTCGAAAATACAGTCCTCTTTTTTGCGCGCATGTTCTGGGTAACATCGCGTTATCATTTTGCCCAAATGTCTGTAATTTTCGAATTTTTTGACGAAAATGGTCTCAAACAATTCGGTTCGACTCTCTAAAGAAGAATTCGAGGTCAAATTCGATTCTGTCCGGCCGGCCGTTGCGACTATAACTTGAGAACGGAAAGAGATAGCAAGTCGAAATTTTCTGGTTAGGTGGCGCGTCCTTATACGACGGACAAGTTCGTTAGTGGCCATAATCGGCCCAATGGTTTCTGAGAAATAATTTTGTTTTCAACCAATACAAATCCGATCAAATTGAAACTTGGTGAGTAGTTGTAGAATATGAACTTAAGGACGTTGGTGGAATTTTGTGAGAATCGTATCACTAGAAAATTTTAAATAAATAATTAAAAAATATTATTTATGCCACGATAACCTGAGAACTGAAAGAGATAGCGACTTGAAATTTTCAGGTTAGATTGTGCATCTTGATGCGACATTGGAGTCTGTTTATAGGCATAATCGGCCAAACAGTTTTGGAGTCAACGCGAAACCTTGCGAAATTTCGTGAGGATCATATCACTAGAAAATATTCAAAAAATAATTAAAAAAAAATCTATAGGTATATCAGAAACTATTCGTTTGGCATCGGTGAAATTTTGCGAGAGCCTTCAGAACTCAATTCTACTGCTAATTTCCAAGTTTGAACACAGTAGATAGGATTTATAGTGTTAGAGATCCGAGCAGCCCTGTGTGAGTTCAGTAGCTGGATGGGTGACCGTTGCCTCGATAACTGATTGGGACTTGCAATTTTCATGGTAGGGTGCGCATTCGAATGGGAGGGTTAAGTTCGTTTACGGGCATAATCGGCCCAACGGTTTCGGGGTATTTCCCACCTGGAATATTATTGTTGTTATTGTTTCCTCGATAACTCAAAAAATATAGACTCGATCGAATTGAAAATTTAGTGATAACCGTATCCCTAGAAAATTTTGAAAAAATTACGTAAAAAAAATTGGTTCAAAATCGGTAAATTCGATTAAGAGTGTCCAATACAGGAGAATGGACAATAGAACATGCGCGCAAAAGCTGCTGACTTAACGTCAGTGCTTGAACCAATATTTTGAATAACTAGCCTTTAGCCATGTATTCATGACATTGCTTCTTTTTCCGTTTAAATTTTTCTTATCTGCGCTCTCCTTCTGAATTCCGCAACAGACGGTTTGAACTTTTTTTGGCAAGGATGCATAATCCGTATTCGGTTTTCGATTTTAAATTTCAATCAATATTCAGATTCACTAATCCACGAATAATTTATATAAGAAGTACAAGGTTATGTTTCTTTCTATTGAACAATTTTGGTGTATAGCCGGGGAAGGCCGGGAATTCCCCAGTCCTGCCATCTAGTCTCTAGCAGCAACAAAGCTTTCTACAATGCTGTCGGTCTATAATAATACTCATCTTATTCAAGTAGTAGTTAAAAAATATCTGTTTTTATTATCTCCTTTTTCTATAGTTTTACAACTATCCGCGGTCAATTTGGCGCCCTTTGAGATATGATCCGGGGGGGGAGGCTCCCCCCCCCCCCCGGCAGCGACGGCCCTGAACTAAACCGAGATATTCATCTCCCTAACCTACTCTGAAAATTTCAACTACCTACCTCATTCCGTTCGATCGTTATAACTATGTCTATGGATGAAAAGCAGTCTCACTACTCTCAGATCTCTTACTTCATGTTCCGTTCCGAAATGTAAGACTTTTCTGAGAAAAACTATTTTCGGAGCAAACAACTGAGATTTTTCTCACTTCGCTCACAATTCTTCGATTGATTAGATAATGTCATGTCTCAGGAAAATAAGTTGACATTATGACAATTCATACATAGAATAATTATATCATTCTGTGACAACGTTGAAATACGATTTATTATTGAAATTTTGAAAAATCATATCTCCGAAAGTATTACCTTGTTAGAGTTAAAAATTATATCATTGGATTCTTATGGTAAAACTGCTTATTGAAAAAAAAAAAAATTTGGAATTTGCTTTGTAGAAAAAAATTTTTTTTTTGTTACTCCGAAACCATCTGTCCGATTTTGCCCAATAACGAACTCAGCTGAGATATTTATCTCCCAAACCTACTCTGAAAATTTCAACTGTCTAGCTCATTCCGTTCGAGAGTTATCGTGCCTACGGCCGGCCGGACAGAATGAATTTCGACCACGGATTCTTGATCAGTGAGTCGAACCAAATCGTTTAAGACCATTTTCATCGAAAAATTCGAAAATTACAGACACTTGGGCAAATTGATAAGCACTCCAGTTCCGAGGAACTAGAGCGCCAAAAAGTTGGTCTCGAATTCTTCATCATCAGGTAGTCAAACTCAATCGTTTGAGACCATTTTCGGCAAAAAATTTGAAAATTACATACATTTGGGTAAAATGATAACGCGATGTTCCCCAGAACATACGCGCAAAAATGACTAAATTTCTAAAGGCCGCTCCATACGCTACGTCTCAAGACGAACTGAAAACGTAGCAATTTTTACTGCGTCCACAATAAGCAGAGACATCTGTGTATTTCGCACAGTTTTAGCAATATCGTCATGGAGGAGGTGCTACTGTTGTCAATTTTGGCATGCTGTTACTACAGTTACCGTCTGCATGCAGCGATAAATCCGCGCAGATCACGGTTATCTATGCTCTGTAGCTCAGTTATCACTGCAACTGCAACGTCTCCGCGCCATTTTCAAAACTGCGCAAATTTCCTATCTACACGCAGCGTTTTACCTGCAACGTGTTGAACTGCGCAGGCAAAATGTTGTGCAAAACGTAGCGTATGGACCGGCTTTAAGAGCGAAATGTTTCATTGCGGCTCTCTTGCCTCCCTTAAGAGGACCGTTTGCTTGCCCTTGTCGAACTAATCCCATAGCGGTACCACCATATTTATTTCGGTACAAGTCACGCATTGAATTTGAGTTTGACCTGTATGATTTAGAACACATTAGGCCGTTTGCACCACTTCGTTAGACAGTGATTATATTCAGCAACGTTTTTACCCTTAAAAAAGGGGTTTAAAGGCCGGTCCATACGCTACGTTCTGCACAACCTTTTACCTGCACAATTCAACACATTGCGTGTGGATAGGAAAATGGCGCAGTTTTGAAAACGGCGCGGAGACGTTGCAGTTGCAGCGATAAATGAGCTAGAAAACATAGATATCCTTGGAATGCGCGGATTTGTCGCTGCATGTAGACGGTAACTGTAGTAACTATGCCAAAATTGTCAAGAGTAGTACCTCCTCCATGACGATATCACTAAAACTGTGCGAAATATACAGATAGATATCTCTGCATCGTGTGGAGTGTGGACGCACTAAAAATTGCTACGTTTCATTCCGTCTTGAGACTGCACAGACAAAAGGTTGTGCAAAACGTAGCGTATGGACCAGCCTTAAGAATTTAATCACTATCAAACAAAACGGTACAAACTGCCATGACTTCTGCATTGAATGAGACTAAACGCACATTTTTCGGACCATATGCGTCTATTATAAGTACTGCACGTCAAATTCGGACCAGTTATCCATATTTATGAAACATTGTCGTTTCAACTTCCGTTTTTCGGTAAAATAATCTAAACTAACCCATCTCTCAATAAAGTGGTCCATACAAAAGTTAAAGAGGAAAATATTTTCCGTTGGATGAGACCAAAAAGTACATTTTTTTTACCACTCATGTGGCCGCGAGTGTGGGTTCCAGGAGGGTGCTAGAGGTGTATTGATTATGTTTCAGATTGCTCATGCAACGAAATCTCACTCACTAGGATTAATGTCTGGCGAATTTGGTGGCTACAGTGATCTTTGAATATCCTCAACCTCTAGCGCATTTTCTACCCTTCTAGTGTGTTGGGGCCTAACGTTGTCATCCATGAAATTGTCCCTAATTTCATTCTGGAGAGGATAGATATTCAGTTCAATATTTTTTTTATTATATATTTATCCCCGCTCACAGTGTTTGGAATGGGGATGAGCTGCGTACTACGACCATGCAATATGCCACCCAAAACCTATCTGGTCCTTCTTGGTATGTAACGACTTTTGGGGCGAAACCAGATCTGGTTTAGTTAGTGACAATGGGTAACAAAGAGTTTGGACAGAGCTAGGGCGACGAGAAAGTCTTTATTGCCAGATAAGTCGCTCCATACGTAAATATAATCAGTATTTTTCATTTGTATTATTTACTTGAATCCTCAAGATACCTGATACCAACATTTTCAATTTTTGCTGAGTTCATCGTCAAACGTCAAACATTCTCCCCCCCCCTTACCAAAATCCGGGCTGCGCCGCTGCACTAACTAGACCTAACTAGGCAACCCCCAATAAGTGGTTTGTACTATTCTACAACCCATGATACAAGGAAAAGTTTGTACCATGCCTACAACCTACAATACTTTTCATGAAGTAATGAACCATTCTCTTACTAATGAGGAATGTTGGTTACTCCATATCCAAAATACATCGTCAATATTACCAATGAAAATCATTAGTGAATTAATGATGATAGTTTTGACAAACTTCGCAAATCGGTCAGCATCAAGATGGAAATTGTTAAGTCAGGCAACCAACAATACTAACTCCTGACACTAGAAGGTAGATGTCACTAACTTTACTATTCCTGGGACTAAATTCAGTGATGGAATGATCACCCTCGCTTGCTAATGAGCAATTGCATTTGAAACCCATCGTATTCTACCAAAGACGTTGGGAACTTGTGTTCGTTTGAAAGCAACATCTCTAATAAAGGTCTTAAGATTCTTAAGTGATTTAACGCTATTACAGACCTCGAAAATCTATCCGTATCAAGACAGAAATTGTTAAGTTGAGCGACCTAGAATACTAATAACTGCCACTGGAAGGCAGATGTCGCCAACAGTACTTAATCTAGTATTAAATTATGTGATAGAAGGAGCACTTACTCACTAATGAGGAATTTTCGTAATTCTATATTTGAAATCGATCGTATCGGATGGAGCCCTCCCTAAATATAATAGAACAAGTTACAAAATCACTGTGGCCAAGGGCTCTGGCGCGCTGTTCAAATTTACAGCCGGAGCGGTTACCCATCCAGGTACTGAACTCGCCCAAATCTGCTTTAGCTGTAAACACATCCGTCCAAAGAAAACTGTTCCCCTTTTTGGCCGAGAATGGTCTCAACGATTAGTTTCGACTCAAATGCATTCACTGTTTCGAGAATGAACAGTGCTGTGTCTATGGAGGCGCAAGGACCCTTTCAAATACATACATTCACTGTTGGTTCGAAAAAGAACAGTGCTGTGGCTGCGGTAACGTAAGGACCCATTCGAACACATTCAATTATCCAGTATCTATGTGCTAAGAAGACGGCCCTCTACCACTAAGCTTTACGGCCAGTAAAAATAATGATGGTGAAATCCGGAACTTGATCGAATGTTATTACTGACCCTTTGATGCCTTGTTTTCAAATCTCTAATTCCAGAAAAATATCATCACGTTAGATATTATTCGATCAAGTTTAAATATAGCACTTGACAGTAAAATAAGGTACCTACATATCCTAGTCTCACAAGATATTGAATGAATGTTATTCATGACGTATCGACTTAACAAACTTGATTTCGGCCGATCTATGTACATGATTCATTGAATTATCTCTAGGCACGTCAGAATTCAAAAACTGTTGACAACTTCGTTGGTCGAGTGTAAACAAATGAAGTACATCTCGATCGTTGTAATATTTCGGCAATATCTTCACCAACATAGATCCGATTGAGTTGAAATCTAGAACTTTACTGTAAAATAAGGTTTTGAAGGCACTCGCCGAATTTCAAAAGCATAGCGCAAGCAAAGCAAAGCAAAAACATACGCTTTGATTTCATGTAGGTACTCTCTATCGATTGCGTTACGCCACGTTATGCTTTCACTTTCTTATTACGACTTCATACGAATCTAAACGATGATAATGGAATTAAGTTTGGCAACAGCCAATAAAACAAATGTGACCAACGTAAATCCTAAACTTCTGACATAAACATTCAAATTTTCATTTTGGTGTTTTCAGTTGTACAGATATTTTTCAAAATGTTGCCAGCCATTATAGCAATTTTTAATGATTTAGAGCGAAGAAATCAATTACACATGTATAGGGAAGAAAGTATATTTCTTCGTGATAGAAGCGACCCTTTCCAGTTAACAGATGAGAGATTTTTTGATTTCTTTCGATTAAATAAGGTCTTGGTTCATTATTTATTCGACGAACTTGTTCCGTTGATGCTACCGGCTTCAAGAATAACCAGGATTCCCTGTGAGGATACTCGCAGTATTGCGATTTTTTGCTACTGGGAATTAACAGAGAGGTATAGGCCAAGGATATATCTTATCAATGAGCCAACAAGCGTTAAGTCGATGTATTTCTGAAGTCTCTGTTCTAATTCAAAATCATTTTCATGCTGCTTGGATCAAATTTCCACAAGGTGAAGAAATGGACAGAATTAAACTTAAATTGTTTCGAAATTGTAGTATACCTGGAGTAATTGGTGCTATAGATTGCACCCACATAGCTATTATAGCACCACTAGATGAGGAGCATAATTATGTCAACCGTAAAGGCTATCACTCTAAAAACGTGCAACTAATTTGCAATCCAGAGCTGATAATTATGAATGTTAATGCCAATTTTCCAGGGAGTTGTATTGATTCTTCCATTTTGCGACAAACGCAAATTAAATTTCATCTCCAAAATGAGTTTCGGAATGGCCAACAGAGAATACTTGGCTGTTGGGTGACTCTGGCTATCCACAAGAACCATGGTTAATGACACCTGTAAATGGTGCTTTACCACATACACCTGAGATGCTCTACAATAATGCCCACATACTCGGTAGAAATTGTATTGAAAGGGTAAATGGGGTTTTGAAAGGACGGTTTCGCTGCCTACTAGGAGAGCGGAAACTTCGATATGGACCTCAAAATGTGGGAATCATTGTGAATGCCTGCTGCATTCTGCACAATATGTGTGTAAAGAAGAGAATTCCAGTGAATGAGAATCTTGTTTTCGATGAAGATTTGGAACACTATTATCCAGATCAGTCACACGTCAACACATTCAATGAAGGGATTCGTATTCGTATAACCATAATTGCTAGATATTTCCAAAATTGAATAGAAAATTAGAGAATGGACTCTTTTCATTAGCATCACTATTATTAGAAAATTTTTTATTGATTTGTTAAGTTAATTAAGTTGTTCTGGCTGAGATGAAAGTATAACAATTATTTACTGATTGTCAGGGCCGTCACTATTTTTACTTAGTTGAAAAACTTGACTGAATACATACCAAATTACAATGAACCAAAGAAACTTTTGAAAGGACAAAGGATATGGTTCAAAATGTAGATGTGCTAGTCACTATAGCTTTAATATGAACAATATGTACAAATATATACTTTATTTTTTCTGCAAAGTGTCTAAAATTTTACTATGAATTTTGCATAGTTCTTCCTGACTGTCTGCCATTCTTTTTATATTGGAATTAATTTCCTTAAGTACTCCCAGAGTTTCATTATGCATATTCTGCAAGTTTGTTGCAGTATTACGTTTTGGGAAATTTGAGGTTTTTTTGGTAGTAGGCACTTTACTTTTTCTGCTTTCTATTGTATTTGGCATACTAACTGGGGAATTTTGTGATGTTGCGGTGAGATTTGTTTCACAATATGCAGATGTTCCGGCTTCTAAGAGATCGATGAGTGGTGGTGGTGACACTTCGATATTTCTCAAGCTTGGAGGCATCACTTGGCATTGATAGTCGTGTTTGACTTGAATTATTGGTATTTGTTGAGGAATCTAAAAAAAATAAGCTTAAAATATTACTGATGTTGACCTATGTGAATTGGTATCAATTCACACAATTGTTAAAAAATATATCACGAAATCAATAGAGTAGACTGACACATATCGTCGACAACACCGCGAAACCTAGTAACTGCAAAAACCAACATTTCCAGGAGGCATTAAAAACTTCATAATTTTGGATTAATGAATTAGATTAAATTCAAAATAGTTACAAACCACTTGGTATTGATTATCTCAGTGTCTGTATACTTTTTGAAAAGAATTTGCACACCCGTCCCCACAAATACAATCAGATAATTACCGCCGAAATTTCATTTTTGGACTTGACTTACAGTACTTGTTGATGGACATCCCAGTTCAGGCCCTATTGGTATTGATGGGTTTTGTTGAGGAATCTGAAAAAAGTTCAATATTTTACTATAAAGTGTAGACTCAAGTGAACTGTTGTCAATTCACACAATTGATGAAGTAGATTGACACATGTTCACTTGACTTACAGTACTTGTTGACGAAGATCCAAGCTCAAGAGTTCCATCTCCCCTTATCGATGTCCATCCCATCAGTCCTATCAATCTTTTTTCTGTCTCTGTTAAATGCTTTTCCATACGTCCCCCTCCTGTTCTCTGAAGTTCCATCCTTATTTCAGCTGCTTTCACTTTCACCTTTCCTTTCACCCACAGCCTGTTGATAATTAATATACATTTATATTATTCTTTTGAGTTAAAGCAATACATTTTAAACATGTAAGAATCAAGCATGTGTATGAAAATAAAAAGCTTTTAGCATAGTCTACTTAGATTCCATAGATTGGAATAAACTAACGATACCTTCACTTCAACAAACCCTCAAGTATATATAGGTCTTACTTTTTGCCATTTTTCCGCATTTTTCACCATATAGCCCCTGCTGTTCAACGAAATCGTCAGTTCTGCCCACAACTGGTTATAGGTATCTCTTCCAACGGGACCTTAAAATTTTTTTGTTAGCACAACATGGTTTTTTTCTGCGAAATCCAAAAAACGTATCCATTGGCTGGGGTGCGTTTTACCTCTCTTGTTCATCTCCATTTTAATTATCTCTTACACTGTTCACAACAAATTCAAAACTCTGAAAAACAAGTATATAACAGGTTTAAAAACAACCCTTACATTGTAGAAATCTAAGGTAGAACGTAATACTAACCTTCCTTTGAGATATTATAAGTGTTCTGTGTTTGAGATACTTACACTTTAAGTTTTTCTTGGGAATGATAACGAACAACGAAGCGTATCACATTCAAGCCGGAGATTAAAAAATGGGTTCAAGCCCTGTGGACAGGAGCTTTCTGGCGCTCTAGTTCAAACAGACAAATTATATCTCCGAAAGTATTGGTTTCTCAGAGTTGGGAATTATATCAATGTATTCTTATGATAGAACTGCACCATAAAGGAAATTCAATTCAAATAATAGTTTATTTATCAAGATTAAATGAGCAATCTGAGAATGAGAACTGCACCATGGAAGAAATCAAATTAAAATAGCTGAACTGAATTTGACTCTCTCTTATAGAACAGGATGAAATGTACGAGTATGAATACAGATCATATAATAATGCTTAGATAGAATAATTATAGCATTCTGTGAAAACATAGAAGTACGATTCATTATTGAAATTTAGAAAAATCATATCTCCGAAAGTGTTAGCTTGTTGGAGTTGAAAATGATATCGATGGATTTTAATGGTGAAACTGCATCTTAAATAAAAATTGAATTTGAAATTTGTTGCTTAAAATAAAATTTTTTTTTTCGTTACTCCGAAACCATCTGGCCTATTTCGCCCAATAAAGAATTTAACCGAGATATTCATCTCCCTAACCTACTCTTAAAATTTCAACTGCCTAGCTCATTCCGTTCGAGAGTTATTGTAGAATTTTTTTTTTTTTTTTATATTTTTTGACACTTTGCGGTAACATGGTCAACACAAAACTTCACATGCGTATAAAGGTCATGATACTACAATTTGATGCTAAATTTCAGATAGATCGAGTGATCGGTTTCGGAAATATTCATAAAAAATGTGTTTCACTAAAATTGGCCATAACTCCGAAACCGCTTGATGGATTTCGCCCATTAACGAACTTGTCCGAGATATCTACGCTCCAAATCCACCTTGCAAATTTCAATCCTCTAACTCCTTTTGTTCGAGAGTTATCGTGCCTACGGCCGGACTGGCCGAACGGACACAATTGAATTTGACCTCGAATTCTCAAAACGTTTGAGACCATTTTCAGCCAAAATTCGAATTGTCAGTTTTTTTTCAATTTCTCAAAATGTCAAAAATATAATCCGCAGAAATCGGATAGCATTATTTTCTATTGTGATTGTAATCATAAGCAATTTAGCATTGTAAATAAGATATAAATTTAAATGCATATATCGAATAGATCTTTTACTCATTAACTCCTCCGACCACAGCGCGTCAGCGTCTATTCGTGTTACGTCAAGATTTCGGAAAGGCTTAGTGCTTAGTTATCCTCAGAAGTGCTCAAGAGCACTTAAGCGATTACTAAGCACTAAGCCTTTTCATGAAGTGCTTGAAATACTAGGCACTAAGCACTGGTTTTAAAAAGTGCTCGGGAGCACAGTACTCGGGAGCACAAAAAGGCTTCAAGCACATTTACAAGCAGTAAGCACAATGGTTCGGCTCAGCTATGATACACATGTCCAATGTTTAGGTAAATATCATAGAGGAACATGCAACTCATTAAAGACAGATATGTGAATACAATACTAATACAATCTATGGAAAGCACAAAATATAATTCATGAAATAATTTACAGCCACGTCAAAATCAAAAACTGTTTGTCGAGTGTAATACAGTTGACCAGTACATCTCGATCGTTGGAATGTTTCAATGTTTTGGCAATATCTTCACCAATACAGATCCAATCGAGTTCAAATCTTGAAAATTACTGTAAAATAAGTTTTTGAAGGCTCTCGCAGAATTTCAACAATATCTGTCGGATAGTTTCTGAGATACATATTTTTTTTTGAATATATTTTTTATAATTTTCCATACATGCGATCCACACAAAATTTTGCATAAGTCTTCGTGTTGGTATTTTTCAACCAACTAGGTAACTCGCTTTAATTCGATCAGATCAGTATTTTTCGTGTTTTGGGAAATCAAAATTTTAGATGACTATTACTACAAAACTACTCGACGGATTTCGACCGCTAACGGACTACAAACCTACTCTGAAAATTTCAACTCTCTAATACCCTTATTACACTATGCCTTTTTCAGGTCTATATTTGCGTCTATTTTCATGGCTATTTGTTGATTGAATATCCCCCCGAATGAGTGGCACTATTACACCGCGCTTGTTTCAGGCAGTTATTTCAGAGCTGCAAACATTGAAGAAATTCACATATTTACCTTCCTCAAGTTCTTGTTTTGTTTGTATATTTTCAAAGCAATACCATAGTGTTTTAAGAATGTCTGAAGAAACGTTTAATATGCTACTACACAGAGTGCAAATTCACATACAGAAAAAACACACTGTAATTCCAGAAAGCATTTCTCCAAAACCGAAATTAATGATTACTTTGCGATACTAGGCTACTGGTTAAAACTTCGTATCACTCGGGGATAGACATCACAGATTATCTGGCCCTCGTAAGTTTAGTTTACGTTCTCTGAGTAATAAACATACATTTATTATTGAATTTACGAAGGCTGCGATTCGAAGGATAAACTAGGTTATGTTAAGACGTCAAGTCAGACAGATAAATATTGTGTTGACATTTCGACAAAAAGGCTTCATATCCCCACGTTTCAGGGGGAACAAATAGAACCAGTTCTATTTATTTTCAAGCCTGAAACAGTCTACAAAATAGTCCCGGGCGCTTGCGTATTTCTTCGAAATTTCAGGCGCAGTCAGTCAGGCTGACAAATAGGCAAGAAAAAGGCATAGTGTAATAGGGGTATTACTCATTTCGTTCAAGCGTAATCGTGCTGACGGCCGGACAGAATCAAGTTTGACCTCGGATTCTTGATCAGTGAATCGAAACTAATCGATTGAGACGATTCTCGGCCAAATATTCGCAAATTACAGGAATTTGGACGAATTGATAAGCAAAATACAGCAGAGTCACAGCTTGTGAAGGTTTAACTGGCCGTCTCGAAGCTATAACCCAGGCCAGAGATGCCCAAACGTGAAACCATTCCACAGTTTCATAGAATATACTTGTGAACAATTTATGCTTTGGTTCAATGCATTTCATCGTCAAATGAAAACATTGTAGCCTTTTGAATTTGTGACACTTCACAGTCACCCTGTATGCAAGTGGTTTGTTCAACATCTTACAACTATACGATTTTCTCGAAAACTATACGACCGATAGTATATTGCGAATCATTGACTCAACAATTTGTGTTTCCTATTTCCTTGGGGACCATGTCGCTAAATCTTCTGAAGAAGCGTAAAATAGACAATCCCCGAGGATATCGACTCGCCTGGAAATCAACAGGTCATAAAATTTATTTTTACGAAGGTTATCGTTCAAGTAGAACGCTTTTTATCGTCTCGGAAAGTTTATAATGGATATGTTTCGAAGCGGGGATGTATAGTTTTCCAATTTTCTCGGGCGGAATCGTGATTCTACATGCTCGATAGACTGGTGTGAGATGATTCTTTATACTGATTTATGTTTCGTGCGTCAAATAATCTTATATTTCTTTGTTCCTATAAAATTAAATCGTATAACCGAACTGAGAAGGTTTGGCAAACTCTGCTCTGGAAAAGTAATTAAATCCTACTTATTACTTATTGACTTCGATGCTTCTCACCTTGCCCGACAATTTAAAATTTCTAAAATCACTATGAAAGACAATATAAAGATGATCCCTGTAAGAGAGTTCAAAACCTGTCCACTGCTTGACAGAACTAAATTTGTGTTAAGAACTTTATATGAGGAGGTTGTTAGGAACCTTTTGAACGGTATAACGTCCAAACAGTTGGAAATGACCTTATTGGTGTACATCTCTTGAAACCGTTAGCACTACACCGATCAAAAAGATTCCAGATTAGCACATATATGGCGCTATAAATGCAAAATAATTCAATAGCGGAATTGTCTTTATCGACGGTAAATTCGATTAAGAGAGTCCAATTGAGGTGAATAGACAATAGAACATGCGTGCAAAAGCTCCAGACTTCACCTCAGTGCTAGAACATTTTTTTTTCATTTACCATTTTCTTGGTTCGACTCAGGTTAAAGATTTCACAATGTGCTAATACATTCCTGCATTTAAATTATCTATGACATTGACGGTGAACGAGAAAAAGGTTTGTTAATGTGGTTTACATCTTGATTGGTGCTTCCAACTCTCAGTGGCGGATCCATGAAAATATTGAAATTTGTGGAATTTCTGATTTTATAACATTCAATGATGAATATCTCGAAAACGGTGCGTTTAGCAGAAATTATGAAGAATAATTTAATTTTCTGAAATGATTTTATATTCTTGAAATAACGCAAGAAAAACTTTAGGTATTTGCTTTCTTTCTGATAATTCATTTAATTGTATGAACTAAGAAACCGGTGGAAGTAAGAAAAATTGGAGAAGCCCTGTAGTCAGGAGCTTTGGCGCTCTTGTTCAATCTTTGACAAATCATATCTACGAAAGTTTTGGTTTTTCAGAGTTGGGAATGAAATCAAGGGATTATCATGTTAGAGCTATATCATGAAAGAAATTAAAATCCCTTTGCATCTTATCTTTATATGAGGTTCCAATTTTGGCAGGAGTCATTCTGAAAAATTGAGTAAATTAAATAGCCAGTTTTATTTATGAAACATTTTAATGTAATCAGTCCAGAGAGAACTCAAATCAGAATACTTATGTAGGAAATCTTAAATACTGTTACTAAGGAATAACTACCCGTACATTAGTTGGAAATCCTGTTCTAAATCTTCCATAATTAGAGAATGACTCGTAAATTATGCTCGACTTCCTTGTATCATTCATTTTCGACAAATTGTTTACATGCTTACATCAACCAAACTCTGCAGAATACACTTTCAGTTTCGTTTGACATCAATGACGTTTATCTTTCAAACTGGACCTACCGCAAACAGATAGAACACAGACAGATATAATTCGCATTGTGTGGAAACATAGAAGTGCGATGTATTATTGATATTTTGAAAAATCTTATCTCCGAGAGCACATTTTAAATAGAATTGAATTGGAAATTCGTAATGTAAAATAACAAATTTTTTTGTTACTCCGAAACCATCCTGCTGATTTTGCCCAATTACGAACTTAACCCAGATATTTATGTTCCAAACCTACTGTGAAAATTTGTCTAGCTCATTCCGTTCGAGAGTTATCGTGTTAACGGACGGCCGGAAAGAATCGATTTAGACCACGGATTCTTGATCAGTGAGTCGAACCAAACCGTTTAAGACCATTTTCAGCCAAAAATTCGAAAATTACAGACATTTGAACAAATTGAAAGCACTCTGTTCCGAGGAACCAGACCGCCAAAAAATGATACTAATGATACTTGAAGGATATGTATCATAGTATAGGACACATCTCACAAACAATTTTGAAGAAAAAGTGTTTTTTTTTAGTGATATGATATTCTTGAAATCTCGAGAAAATTTGCGCGTCAGCATTCTACAAGTAATTACCCAGTTTTAATTAGATTGGATTAGTATATCTTGAGTTAAAGGAGTAAATAACAACAAAATATCTGATGAGTATAACTCTCAAACCGTTTGGCGTGTTATGCCTATTAACGAAATAAATTTTCACATTCGGATGCGACCTACCCTGTAAATTGCGAGTCGCTATCTGTTTCCGTTCTCAAGTTATCTTGAGATAAATAATATTTTTTCATAATGTTTTCAAAATTTTCTAGTAATACGATCCTCACGAAATTCCACAAAAAAATCAGAGTCCGAATGTTTCACCTAATTACCATGTTTGAATTGGATCGGATTAGAATTTTTTGAGTTATTGAGGAAATAACAACAAAATTCTAGGTGGGTATACTGCAAAACTGTTCGGCCCATTATGCCTATTAACGAACTCACATATCGCATTTGGATGCGCAACCTAACCCAAAAATTGCAAGTCGCTATCTCTTTCCATTCTCAAGTTATCGTGACATACATAATATTTTTTCAAAATTAATAATATTTTTAGTGATATGATCCTCACAAAATTTCACATACGTCTTTGTGTATTCTACAACTAGTTGCCAAGTTTCAATTAGATCGGATCTGCATTGGTTAAAAACAAAATCAGTACTCAGAAACCTTTGGGTCGATTATGCCCATTAACGAACTTGTCTGTCGGATTCGGACACGCCTGTTTACATGAAAATTTCAAGTCGCTATCCCCCCCATTCGAAAGTTATAGCGGAAATGTCCGGATGGCCAGACGGTTGGACGACTGGCCGGACAGAATAAAATTTGACCTCAAATTCTTCATCAGTGAGTCAAACCTAATCGTTTGAGACTATTTTCGCCGAGAAATTCGAAAATTACCGACATTTGAGCAAAACTATATCATGCTGTTCCCCAGAACATGCGCACAAAAAGTATTTCATTTGATTATTGGAATTTGTGGTTAAAATAAATGTACAAATCTAAGACTCATCCTGTATTTCATTTCTCCAATGCAAATAATATAAATGCAAATAAAAAATATTTTAGAAATAATATTTATTCTTTGAAAATTGGATATTAAATAGAGAACTTGAGTGTACTTATGTTAAAAAATTAATATTTTTGTACTAATATATATGCGCAAGCTAGGAAGGGAATGATTGCTTTCCTAGCCCCGGTACTGAACTCGAGACTTCCGGTTCCGAGTCGAATGATTTACCACCTAACTAGAAGCACGCATCTTATCAATCTAATATATTGAAATAGAGATCCCACCAAAAACATTTAATGTAAAATTGGATGTTAGGATCCACAATAAGTTTTCACAGTTAAAAAGTTATCAGATCTCATGAAGAGCCAAGCCCCTAACTGTACAAAGACTTTCTCTACAAGCCCTATATTGTATACTGATTATTTTATCAGTGTAATAAAGTTCGAGAGGTCAAATGTCGAATCCTGATTGTTTTATCGATGTGTCGAAGTTTCATGACAATCTGACTACGCGTCAAGTTATGGCTGTTTGTATCAAGAAACTTTGCTGTTTTGGTAAAAGATGGAAAAGAAAGAATAAAGCTAAAAAGTCGAATGCAGGCTAGAATTAGCATAATGCACAAAGAACAGAAAAATTAAGGAATCTGTATCTTTTACCCTACAATCCACATAAAGAGAGTAAAACTAGTAAAAGCCTGTATATATTAAACTAATAAAACTATGGTACTTTCCGCAGTCCTATAAATCTTAGATATGCATACTAGAAATAGCGAACAAACAACAGAAAAATTAGGAAATCAGTATCTCTCACCCTCCAACCCCCGTAAAGGGGGGTGCAAATCTGTGTATAATACTAGGGTACTTCTTCAAGTCCCTAGGTATCTGATATTTGGTACGTAGGCTAAAATAAGTGAACTAACAACAGAATAAATAAGAAATATGTAAATTTCATCTTCCAATCACCATAAAGGGGTAGATCTTAACGATTCTCTCATTGCTCCTTAAGTCTCTCAAGTCCTTAAAATGGTGCAAAATGTATTCATATCTTATGAAAGCTGAGAAAACGGTCTATATCGATGGTAAATTCGATTAAGAGTGTCCAATCGAGTTGAATGGACAATAGAGCATGCGCGCAAAAGCTCCTGACGTCACGTCAGTGCTTGAATCAATTTTCCATATGATAGAATTTTTAGAATAAGCGAGTAATCTATCATGACATCACATTTTGAGAAACTTATATTTGGTTTCTGCTCAACTAAGTGCCACCGGAATTTTTAGTTGCCATATGGGGTCTTACCCTTGAAAGATAACTTTGCGTTGCCCGAGAGTGAAATTTGTTGTAAAAGGTCTATCCACCGATTTATTGCCTATTTCCTGAAAAACACTTCAGAAGAATGCTGAAATGCATTCAACAACTGAAGTGTTACGAAATGTATCGGTTCTTAAGACATTGACCCTCATGCTATGCATTTTCACTGGTAAATCTAGTAAAGTCAGCTCATATGAGTGAAAAAAATTTCAAATTTCGAATGCCTTAGATAAATGGGTTTAAGCCCTGTGGACAGGAGCTTTCTGGCGCTCTAGTTCAAACAGACAAATTATATCTCCGAAAGTATTGGTTTCTCAGAGTTGTGAATTATATCAATGTATTCATATGATAGAACTGCATCATAAAGGAAATTCAATTCAAATAATAGCTTATTTATCAAGATTAAATGAGCAATCTGAGAATGAGAACTGCACCATGGAATAAATCAAATTAAAATAGCTGAACTGTATTTGACTCTCTCTTATAGAACAGGATGAAATGTACGAGTATGAACACAGATCATATAATAAAGCTTAGATAGAATAATTATAGCATTCTCTGAAAACATAGAAGTACGATTGATTATTGAAATTTAGAAAAATCATATCTCCAAAAGTATTAGCTTGTTGGAGTTGAAAATGATATCGATGGATTTTAATGGTGAAACTGCATCTTAAATAAAAATTGAATATGAAATTTGTTTCTTAAAAAAAAAATTTTTTTCGTTACTCCGAAACCATCTGGCCAATTTTGCCCAATAACGAACTTAACCGAGATATTCATCTCCCTAACCTACTCTGACAATTTCAACTGCCTAGCTCATTCCGTCCGAGAGTTATTGTAGGAATTTTTTTTTTAATTTTGAAAACTTTTTTTTGACACTTTGCGGTAACCTGGTCAATATAAAACTTCACGTGCGTATAATGGTCATAATTCTACAATTTGATGCTAAATTTCAGATAGATCGAGTGATCGGTTTCGGAAATATTCATAAAAAATGTGTTTTACTAAAATCGGCCATAACTCCGAAACCGCTTGATGGATTTCGCCCATTAACGAACTTGTCCGAGATATTTACGCTCCAAACCCACCTTGCAAATTTCAATCCTATAACTCCTTATGTTCGAGAGATATCGTGCCTACGGCCGGCCGGCCGGACAGAATCGATTTCGACCTCGGATTCTTGATCAGTGAGTCGAACCAAATCGTTTGAGACCATTTTCAGCCAAAAATTCGAAAATAACAGACATTAGGGCAAATTGATAAGCACTCTGTTCTGAGGAACTAGAGCGCTAAAAAGTGTAAATACCTTCCCGGGATTTGAGCCCGCCTTCTCTCTTTCCGAAACCAAAAACTCGACGGATTAGACCCCCGGGCTATCGCACTCCTCGTACGATCTTGTCGATCTCCGGTATTAGAATAAAACGTCGGTACTTACCTGGGATATAATTCCTAATTTTCACTTTTCGACATAAAATAGCCACATGGGGGTTTATTTGACAGTTTTTTACCCTTATTTTCGCTTTTCGTCTAATTTCAGGCCCGAAAACTTCCTAGAACTTCCGTTTTCAGACCCCGTCTCTCTAAGTCAATTTTTACGTTTCTCGAACCAACTATTAGCAAGGAATTAGACAATGTCATGTCTCAGGAAAATAAGTTGACATTATGACAATTCATACATAGAATAATTATATAATTCTGTGAAAACGTAGAAATACGATTTATTATTGAAATTTTGAAAAATCATATCTTCGAAAGTATTAGCTTGTTAGAGTTAAAAATGATATCATTGGATTCTTATGGTAAAACTGCTTATTGGAAAAAAATTAATTTGGAATTTTTTATGTAAAAAAAAAATTTTTTTTTGTTACTCCGAAACCATCTGTCCGATTTTGCCCAATAACGGAATTAGCCGAGATATTTATCTCCCAAACCTACTCTGAAAATTTCAACTCTCTAGCTCACTCCGTTCGAGAGTTATCGTGCCTACGGCCGGCCAGACGGACGGCCGGACCGGCCGGACAGAATTAATTTCGACCACTGATTCTTGATCAGTGAGTCCAACCAAATCATTTAAACCATTTTCATCGAAAAATTCGAAAATTACAGACATTTGGGCAAATTGATAAGCACTTAGTTCCGAGGAACTAGAGCGCCAAAAATATCCTAGAAGTGCCTTCACTGGTGCTTGCATCCGAAATTTCGGAAATATTCCCACTCTATTCAAAAGCAACAAATGAGAGTATTGTTGAAATATAATAGAGCAGTTTTAAGATTGAAATCCCAATCAATCTTAATATTTCCTTCGTTTTTACCCATGTGAAGGAACGTCCTAGTTCCCTTCTATCTGGTCGTTTAAATAGTATTACCCTGCAAGAACTCACTACTAATTTGATCGATCGCGAAACTACTACTTCTTTCAGTTGTCGAAATAATACTATTTCCTCCAGTTGTCGTACCACCTATGTAGTTACTTCTTCCTTGCTATACATTTTCATATAGAAAGAAGATTTTAGATTGTATTAATATTGCATTTGTATAATTACTTCATGCTTATTATCAAAGTATAGGTAACAAGAAAAAACATTTTGTTATTTGTTTAAAGTGCGTTCGAATCTTTCACCACTACATCTTCATATTCGTAATTGTTATCTATCTAAAAATAATAATTTACGCCGTAATCAACCAGATTACTGTTTGGTGCTTGAAGTTAACCCCTTTTCATCGGTTGTGTATTCACAACGATATTATTCAACGGGGTTTAATAATCTTCACCCGTTGTTTCTCAAAGTAGAAACAACAAAAACTCCTCCTTATCAAATAATCAGGGTGAACGTCATGTCGAGAGTGAACGTCATGTCGAGAGTACACGGTATTAGCTGCTCAAAATTGATCGTTACGACGATTCAATTTCTCGCAAGTTATGTGATAATAACTTCCACATTAAGTGTGTTGATATTTCCATAGAAGAATTCAGCAAGTTGCGAGAGGATAGTGGCTTCAATGGTTGGTTTTGCCAACCTTGTACAAAGTCTTCAAGTGATTCATCACAGTGCCCTCAAGATTATCCTCATTCCAAGGCGAATGAATTAGGCTCAATCATTCTTGAAGCCGTACATGAAGCAATTAAGCCGTTGAACTACGAATTGGACAAACTAAGAAATGTAATTATTTCACAAAGTAAAAAAATAAATTCACTGATTGAAATAATTCGTACGATATCTGATGACAAAAACGCCCACTTATCTTCTTCCACATCTGTGCGGGATTCCGTGAGTGTTGCCCGGACCCCAACATCCCCATCTGATACGCGGAATCTCCCTGCTGATAAGGTGCTAGAACATACGACGCTCAATAAGGATAGATACCTGGAATCTACAGTTGGTCCGAATGAAAAGTCTTCAGAAAGAGCTGACAGCGGTTACAAGTTGACTGAAACAATTCAGTCCTCAGGCGAAACCTCTGAATGGAAAGTGGTTGACAGAAGGCGTAAATCGAAAATCAGTGGGAATATTAAAACAAATTCGAGTAGCGGAAATAAAACGAGGATACCGATAGTAGCATCATCGAAGAATTCAACTTTGATAGGTGCTCCGAAGAGGTCTATGGCTCATCTTCATGTCTCGCGACTAAGTCCTTCAACCACAATAGATGATGTACTTAAATTTGTTGGTGTCCATATTCAAGATACCATATGCGAGAAATTGAATTCCAAGAAGCCTGATATTTACGCTTCGTTCAAATTGTCTATTCCAACCCAATATTTATCTCAGTTAATGGAGGCTAAATTTTGGCCAGAGGGGGTAACTGTAAACCGTTTTTTTCTGAAACGGCGGCCGGTGGATGTTCCGATAGGGGGTCAATCAACCATAGTATTGAACTGAGGAAACGTGGTAGCAGTTTATCTTGCTACTATCAGAATGCAAGAGGACTGAATTCTAGAACTCAAAATTTCTATTGTGGAGTGTTGGCGAGCGATTATGACATTATTGGTGTGACGGAAACATGGCTGCGTGACGATGTGATGACGTCAGAGTTGTTTCCAGCAGGTTAATGACGTTAAGATGGCCGGCAACGAGCTAGCTGTGCGAGAGTTAAATGTACTCACAAAAAGCAAGTTAATAGAGATAATACTAACGAAGAAGATACCTAATGATGTAAAGGTTAGTGAATCTACACGAAATCAAATTGAAAGCGTTTCGGACGTTACCGAAATTGAATCCGATGAAACGACCCAAGAACGGCAAGATATAACCTATAAGTTACTTTGCTCTGAAAAGAACCTGAAGTGTGCAAATTCTGAAATCGAATATCAAAAACGATTGATTACGGAAATGGAGAGATCAATAACTAATCAACAGATCGCTATCACATCACAAGAATATTTAATTGAAAAATTTAAGAAAAATGATGAAAACATCAAACATTGCGATATTGCCATAGCTAACGGAAATTCGCGTTACACAAAGAAGAGACATGCGGATAATGTGGTAGACGCATCACATGTGAAGAAGGTTTCTTCAGATGGAGGAAACCAGTCTGGCAACGCATGGAGTGATATTGTGCAGAAAGATGGTAACAAATTTCCAAATGACAGAACGAGATTCCCACAGAAGGATGCGTACGCAGAACACAAACATATTGATAAACAGCCAGATGACATTTCCAAACATAAACAGGCTACACCCACAAATGTTTTCGAAGATGTAAATGGAAGGAATTCCACATCCACCGACCTATATGAATGGAAATTGGTGAATGAAAGACGCAGACGAAAATCTCAAAAGGGCACAATTTGCACTGGACTAAATGCCCCGAAAACAGAAAATACACCAACTATTATGGGTGCGCCTAGAAAACAGTGGTTGTACCTTGGAAAAATTGCAGGTAACATTTCAGAAGAGTCAGTGCTGGCATACCTCAGAAATTTGGAAACTACGGAAGGAATTACTGTTAAGAAACTAAATACAGTAGGATCAAACTCTGCTTTCAGTATAGGCGCTCCTAATGATGAAATTTATAAGTCATTAAGTGATAAGGACTTCTGGCCAACTGGTGCGGTGATTAGACCCTTTAATTTTCAAAATTTTTTTCAGAGGGGGGGGAAAAATTCGAACACATAAAAGAAAAATGTATCAAATTTAATATCCTACATATGAATGTTCAAAGCCTCCAGAATAAAATTGAACTGATTGAAGCCTCAAATATTAATCATGATATTATTCTTTTTAGTGAACATTGGTTGTCAATTAATGAATTGGAGCAGATTTGTATACATAACTATAAAATTATTTCACATTATTCTCGTAAGTACCATATTCATGGTGGCGTGGCAGCCGCTGTAAGGGATTCTCTTGTGGGTCTTTTTAAACCTAGGGATGATATAAATTCAATGTCCGTAGAAACGGAATTAGAGGTATGTGCAATTCAGTCCAAAAAATTGAAACTTATAATAATAACAGTGTATCGTCCTCCATCAGGTAGCATTGAAAAATTTCTCGATTTGACCGCAGATATCTTGGAGAAGATTGCAGGCTCTGATTGTTGCGTGTTTGTGTTGGGGGACTATAACGTCGACTTTTTAACTAACAGTCCAAACAGATCTGCGATGATTGACCTTTTCGCGGTATATGGGCTACACTACATTGTGACGTCACCGACTAGAGGTAGGGCATGTTTGGACAATGTCTTTACTAACGTTTCTGAGAGCATTGGCGGTGTAGTTGATCATGGGTTCTCTGATCACCGGGGTGTAGAGACTAGTTATGTTTTCGCGGAAAAAATAAATGATGCCACTAAGATAACAATGTGTAAACCTGTCACGCAGAAGGGGATAGATACTCTCAAGTTCCTGGTGCGAGATGTATGTTGGGGTTTCATTGATAGTGAGGAAATCTGTACTGACATAAAGTTCACAATGTTCACCACCCTTTTAAAGAATTGTGCAGATCTAGCATTTCCAAAAAAAAAGGTATAAACATTGTGTCAACACGTTGCCCATTTCTTGGTTCAACGGTGACTTGAAGAATATGAGGGAAAAATTATGTTTTTATAGGGATCTTGCTACAATTGATGGGTCAAAAAACTTTATGAAGATTTATAAAGATTATCTGAAACTTTATCGACTTGAGCTCAAAAAAGCAAAGAAACAGCACAATGATAACTACCTTCGACAGCAGAACTATAATCCGAAGGCGATTTGGAGCGTCGTAAGAAATAGCACGAACCTATTAAAAAAAACGTCGCGATTGTGAAAGTAATTTAACACCTAATGATCTCAATAATTATTTCATTAGTATGCCTGAAGAGGTTGTTGGTAAAACTCCACCGTCTGAAAAATCATCGTCCGATTTCATTCGTGATTATTGCAGTTCAATGGGGTCTAGGTTGGATGGTATTCAATTTGCATTTTCTCTTGTATCTCAGGTTAAAGTCAGAGATATAATTATGTCACTAAAAAATAAAAGCAGTCGAGATTTGCACGGATTAAACAGTAAAATCCTCAAGAGTCTGGTTAATGAGATCATTAGTCCGTTAACAAAATTAATCAATTTTTGCATAAGAGACAACATATTTCCCAACATTCTCAAATTAGCCAGAGTTGTCCCTGTGCACAAGAAAGGCCCAGAGAACGCAGTAGAAAATTACCGACCAATTTCGATCATTTCTGTTATATCAAAGGTCTTTGAAAAAGTAATACAAGAACAGTTGACTACATATTTTGAGAATAACCACCTCTTCAACAAATCTCAGTTCGGTTTTAGAAGTTCCCTCTCTACAACAGCTGCTGTTGCAGAACTGATGAGAGTAATAAATGAGGGCTACAGTGGAGGTGAATACATAGGGGCAATTTTTTGTGACCTTGGCAAGGCTTTTGATTGCCTTTCCAAGGAGAAGCTCCTCGAAAAATTGAAATTCTACAATGTTGTTCAGGGGGCAATTAACCTCATTGATTCCTTTCTGACAAATAGGAAACAATGTGTAGATCACAATAGTGAAATATCCGACACATGTGATGTTAAGTATGGTGTACCTCAGGGATCAGTCCTTGGGCCACTTCTTTTTATCATTTATGTAAATGACCTTGTAAACAGTGATAAAAACGCTGACTTCGTAATTTTTGCTGATGATACAACGGTACTAAAAAGATCAAAATCCAAGGAACTTCTGATTGGTATTATGAGAGAAGCATTTAATGTCGTTTCGGAATGGTTTCATAGCAATCAGCTCAGTTTGAATGAAACTAAAACGGAGATTATGTATTATTCAATGAGAGATATGGACGGAATTACTACAACTGAGCCGATCAAGTTCCTAGGTCTTCATATAGATAGTAAATTATCCTGGAATTCGCACATAGATAACATGTGTCATCATGTATCATCCTGTATTTATGCAATGAGAAACTTGGTTGGTGTTGTTTCGAATTCGGTGTTGAAGCATGTGTATCATGCATTTGTAGAGTCGAAAATGTCTTATGGTATATTGTGTTGGGGTCATGATGCGAATGTAAAGCGACTGTTCGGTCTACAGAGGCGAGCTATCAGAATAATTAGCCAACTCGGGTACAGAGAAGACTGTCGATCTGCTTTCAAAGATCATAAAGTTCTTACTGTCCCTTGTTTATACATGTTACAATGTTTGATGTATGTGAGGTTACATTTAGACGAATATAGAACAAACAAAGAGTTGCATGATCATTGTACTCGTCAAAGGGATCATGTTCATACCGATTTCCATCGAATAAATAAAATCAAATGTGGGATAACATTTTATGGGCCCAAACTATTCAATAAACTGCCAGCCACGATAAAAATAGCTAACTTGAAACGCTTCAGAATCTCTGTAAAAAACTATTTATCGCGAAAATGTTTTTACTCCTTGGAAGAATTTTTTTCTGATGATTTTTCTGATTTCCAGGAATGATGTGATCATACCTTTTTATTTTTTTTGTATTTTTGTTTCCGATTTGACGTATGTAAGCATTTATTTGTATTCGCATGAATAAACTATTATTATTATTATTATTATTATTATTATTACGTGTTTCGCTGTGATCGGGACCTGGAGGCGACTGGTGTGTCCACTGGAGGAGGTGTTCTGCTTGCTGTGCGGGAGACGGTTCGCCCCAGCCCTCTTGATCTTGGTTCTCTCCGTCAGCTCGTACCGTCTGTTGATGTCACTGCTTGTAAGCTAGATTTAAGGTCTCGATCTGTTGTAATTATACTTGTTTATATTCCGCCTAGAGTTAATGCTTCAATATATGAATTATTTTTCGATACTCTGTTATCATTGACATGTATGATGAGTAGCGAATATTTGATTTTCGGTGACTTTAATGCTCCATCATTTACCGATGATTCTGTTGATAATAAGTCGACTAAATTAAGCGTTTTCTCAAATATTCTCAACTTACAACAATACAACTGCATATTCAATAGCAGTCGAAAACTTTTAGATCTTGTATTTTCGACAATTGAATGTAGTGTTGAGGAGGAATCATCTATTTTCGGTGTGGTTGATTCTTATCATCCTCCTCTTCATATTGTTCTTCAAGGCATTATTCATTGCGTTCCTGACCTCGAACCGAATAATTTTGTGAATAAGGAGTATAATTTTAGGAAGGCTGATTTTCCTGTTTTGTACCGGTATATCTGTGAAACTGATTGGTCACGTGTTTTGGGAGAAACTAATGATGTCGACTCTGCCTGTGAAATTTTGTATGAAATATTGGATGGAATATTTGCTGTGACCGTTCCATTGAAGTGTAAACGACGTAGGAGGTTCCCATCTTGGTTCTCATCAGAGACAACGTTTATCATTCAAGAGAAAGAAAAGATCTACAAAAAGTTTAAGAAGTTGAATACGGGGGATCTCCAAGAACGTTATAGGGCTCTTAGGGCTGCTTCGAAGGCAAGGATTGCTATGGATTACAAGTTGTTCATTCGGGATTCAGAGAAGAGGATTAATGGGGACGCATCTGACTTTTGGACTTTCATTCATAACAGGAAAAATAGCTCACGGGTTCCTGGATATATGAAAGATGGGGATATGGTTTATGAGGGAGCTACCAAGATAGTTGAAGCATTTGCAGGCTATTTCAGGAGTGTTTATGTTCAGCCTACACTAACAACAACTGCCTGTTTGAGAGAATCGATTTTTGAGAATGCACTGTCGCTCCAATCTATATCTATGGAGTCTCTTATTGCAGCATCCAAGAAGTTGTCCACCGGATTAACTGCAGGCCCTGATGGCGTTCCCAGTTTCCTCGTCAAGGATTCAATTGGTGTCCTTTCAGTGCCACTGTTGCATATATTTAATATGGCTCTCAGACATAGCAAGTTCCCATCGTGCTGGAAAATGGCTAAGGTTGTCCCACTTTTGAAGAAAGGTGATCCAACGGATTTGAGAAATTACAGGCCGATTTGTTTGCTTTCGAATTCTGCGAAGCTGTTTGAGATGACACTCTACCAAGGAATATATTCGGCTGTTCGGCATTTGATCAGACCAGAACAGCATGGCTTTATGACTGGGAGATCGTGCATTACTGATCTGGCAGTTTTATCTCAGTATGTCTCTGAAATTCTTGATAGGACCGGCCAAGTGGATACTATATACACCGATTTCCAAAAGGCGTTTGATAAGGTCAATCATAAACTTCTGTTGTACAAGTTGGGTGCTCAGTTTGGCTTCTCTGATGATTTTGTGAAGTTTTTTGAATCCTATTTAATTGATCGTCAGCATTATGTTTACCTGGAGGGACGATACTCTGATCTTTATGTTTCCGCATCGGGTGTGCCACAGGGATCGAACCTTGGTCCATTGCTCTTCCTTATGTTTGTCAATGACCTGCTGGATGATCTTGATGGTGACGACAGTGGTGTGATAGTGACGGCTATTGGGAAATTGAGGAGTGCTATCCTTGCATTAGCTTATGCAGATGATTTTAAGTTATGTTGTGAGGTGCGATCCATTGAAGACTGCCTTTCCTTGCAAAGTGCGTTGGATTCATTGTTGGTTTGGTGTGGCAGTAACTTACTTCCTTTGAGCATTTCGAAGTGTAGTGTCGTCACATACACCAGGAAAAAGAACTATATAATGTTTAGTTATTGTCTTAATGGTGATGTTTTGAGTAGGAAGACGGAGATGAAGGATCTGGGCATAGTCTTTGATCAGAGATTCTCATTTGTCCCGCACGTGAGTTATTTACTCGAGACTACGTCGAAAATGTACGGTTTTATTATACGTAACTGCAGATATTTTTCTGATCCGAAGACTATGATTTTGCTGTTCAATGCATTCGTGAGGAGCAAACTGGAGTTTGGCTGTATCATTTGGAGCCCCATATATGAGTGCCATAGACATCACATTGCAGCTGTGCAGAGGAGATTTTTCAAGTACCTCATTTTCAGAGAGGAGGGTACTTATCCATTAAGGGGATTTGATCATGCTCTCTTGTTGCATAGATTCGGTGCACTTGGACTTGACGTCAGAAGAGGTGTTGCTTGTTTGAGATTCCTTCATGGACTTTTGAATGGAAATGTGGACTGTTCTGTTCTACTTGCTAGAATAGGATTCCATGTGCGACGCCCTGGTTCTAGATCGATGCATTTGTTCAGTCTTGCTACGCCCAGAACAAATGTCCTGTTGCAATCACCGGTGAATTTAATTTGCTCTGAATTTAATCAAGTCTCCCATCTTTGTGATATTCACTTTGACAAGATCTCCACAATTCGCAGAATATTCATTGAGTTTTGTTCAAATAAATGATAATATAAATAGAGATATATTTTTTCTACATTTACTTAATTGTTATTGGACTTGTTGTCAGTTATGCTCTGGTAACGCTCTTAGTTATTATTGTATTAATTTCCGAGTTAATTTCTTAATTTTTTCACATAAATGTTTGCATTGTATATTTGCATTCTAGTTTTGGTTCATTTCTTTTTTTGTATATTTTCTGTAATTGGGTTCTGCCTGTTGAAAATAAATCCTTATTATTATTATTATTATTACCAGGGTACTACACGTCTGGTTCTTCGAAACATCATTACCCTGGTAAAATAATTAGGGTACACAACATATGGTCCTGTGAGCCATGGATATTGTTCGTTTGGTCCATCAATCCATATTATCCTGATAAAACAATCAGGATTCAACATTTGGCCCTTCGAATCGTATTATACTGATAAAACAATTAGGATACAACATAGGGCTTGTAGAGACAGTCTATGTGGATTGTAGGGTAAAAGTTACAGATTTCTTAATTTTTCTGTTCTTTATCCGCTAATTCTAGCCTTTATTCAACGTTTCAGCATTTTACTCCCGGGGCTAGAAAAGCAATCATTCCCTGTTGGGTCAAGAATTAACATTGCCGTGCCTGAGCTGGAGCAGGGACACAGTAACAAAGCCTACAACGAACACAACTGATTCTCCTCGTACAAGCTCTTCAGAGGTTATGAATTTTAATTTTTAATAAATGTGTATTAGTCCAAAAATACTAATTTTTCAACTTAAGTACACTTAGATTCTCCATTTCATATCCAATATTCAATGAATAGAATTTTTTTCTCAAATATTAAATTAAACTTTCTTTGATTTGAATTTATATTATTTGCATTGGAGAAATAAAATACAGGATGAGTCTTTGATTTATACATTAATTTTAACCATAAATTACTATTATCAAATGAAATACTTTTTGCGCGCATGTTCTGGGGACCTGCGTGATATCAGATTACCCAAATGTCTGTAATTTTAGAATTTTTCGCCAAAAATTGTCTCAAATGACTCACTGTCCAGCCGTCTTGCTATCCGGAAATTGCCACGATAACTTTCGAATGGGAACAGATAGCAACCTGAAATTCAGACCTATTCTGTTTGCGCATAGCAATATTTATAAGAAAAAGATATTGCTTCCTCAGCAAGGTCCGAAATATTGCTATTCTGATCATCGATTTTGAGCAATATGATCTGTCAGGATGTTTTCATCCTGCGGCAATTGATCGAGAAATCGATTGAATTCAACAAACCCATGTTCACGTGCTTCCTTGACTTAACGAAAGCTTTCGACCGGGTAAGACTCTGCGATGTCCTGGCTGCCCTTCAATGTAAAAACATAGATGAAAAAATTGTGAGAATAATAAAAAATATTAACACCGATAACACTACCATGATAAAAACAAACGGTGGGTTATCTGAGGAGGTCCGCATCCCCACCGGCATAAGACAGGGAGATAGCCTAAGTCCATTGCTGTTCAATCTAGTAATGGACCGAATAGTTGAGAGAGTAGAAGGGTGAGAGCAGGCTTTAAGATGGGAAATCGCTCTCTGAAGATTATGTGCTATGCAGATGACGCTGTCCTGGTAGCAGAGAATGAAGACGACCTACAACGCCTGGTGCATGAGTTTAAAATAGCCGCAGAAGAGTTGAACATGAGCATAAGTTGCGAAAAATCTAAGACCATGGTCATCGCCAAAGAGCCTATCCGATGTAAGATAGTTGTCAACAATAAGATAATAGAACAGGTGTCAAAATTCAACTATCTAGAGGTGATAGTATCCAGTGAACGATGCGTTGCAGAAGAAGTACGAGCACAAGCGCACAAGGCCGCAAAAATCGGAGGCTGTCTGCGAGATGTAATCTGGACCAACAAAACTATGAGCCAAAAATCAAAAACTCGTATATATAAAGCGTGTGTGAGACCAGTGCTCACATACGCTGCCGAAACGAGGTCAGAAACATCTACAACCAAGAGAATGGCAAGAACAACAGAAATGAGAATTTTAAGATGCATCAAAGGAGTAACACTCAGAGATCGTGTTAGGAGTGCAGACATTAGGGAGGAACTAGAGATGCAGGATGTGGTCCGATGGATCAGAGCACGCAGGAGGTTCTGGAGAGACCATGTAGAGAGAATGCCAGCAGAAAGACTAGCGAAATGGGCGGAAACACAGAAACCAAACACACGTCGACCATTGGGACGCCCCCCAAAGAGATGGAGAGAAAGCTGGAGCTCGATATCTCAAGAGACGCTACAATAACAGGAAGAAGGCAGAAAGAAACAGGACACAGTCCTATCAAAAGAGGAAGAAGAAGAAGATGATCTGTCATTTTTATAAACATATTGTTATCCATATTGCTATCTCAGCAACCTCAAAATAGTACTTGCTAAGAGCATAACAAAATTTGGAATATGGCTGAGAACCACTTTTTTCTTCCAAGAAATCTAAAATATTGAAAATAGGTAGGTACTTTGATAAATATAGGTATACATAATCGTATATATTTATTAAAGGTACTTTAAAATACTTAATTTCAAGGGAATTGCTAAGACTTAGGTCTGACACTAACAATCCCTTCTATTTGTAAACAGAAAAGTTCATAAACTATTCAACCTCAATAATAAGAGGCTGAGAGAATTTTATTCATATATTTATTAGTTCATGAGTAAACTAGGATAGATACTGTTTCTTTTAAGTTAGAGATATGCATTCGAAGACTGAGATGACCGACTGGATGAAATATATTAAGTAAACTCTATTAAGTAATCATTAAAGGATACTGTGGGAGGTACACTCATTATTGAAAGGTTATTTTCTGGGTTTTCTCTCCCAAACTCTGAAAAATATCTATAAAATAAAAATCAATTATTTTGTGACTAATGTTGCCTTACAAATAACAGTTGTTTCTTCGTTGATGTTGTTCGTTGTTATTTGTAAGGCAACATTAGTCACAAAATAATTGATTTTTATTTTATAGATATTTTTCAGAGTTTGGGAGAGAAAACCCAGAAAATAACCTTTCAATAAACTCTATTAATTTAGCCTTAGTAAAAAGATGACTGCCTTTGATTTAATTGAAGAGCCGATGGTATTTTATTCATTTATTTATTTGTTCATGAGCAAACTATGGGATATAGTGCTTCTTTTAAGTTAGATATGCATTCGATGACTGACTGAAAAAAATTAAATAAACTATTAATTCAACTTTACAACGAAGATGACTTCTTTTGATTCAATTGAAGAACTGAGGGAATTTGTTCAGGAGAAAACTAGGAGGCATACTGTTCCGTTTAACTTGTGCATTCGGAGTCTGACTGAAGAAAGGAAAAAATTAAACTATAATATTTGTTTGGGTGTTTGCAAGTCTTCAATTTTTCGGTCATGGTAGCGGTTACCAATATTCGATGTGTTTCCTGAAAATTGAACAATAACTCCATCTTGTTAGTTTCTTAAATAAAATAGTTCGTTTTTCGCTTGCCTGATTTATATATTTGGTTAGGAATTACGAATAACCTCCGAAAAACGGACGAAATGTTTATCAATTAAGGTTAAATTCTTCTTCTAATTCGCATAAAAGTCATGAAATACAGTGTTCTCAGCTCTAAAATCACTAAATTTTGACCTACTAGATAGCAATAATTATGCGAGAAAGTTGACATCCAACATTGCTATAACAGTCCGAACAGAATACGTAATACCATAGTCATATTGTTAAAAATACAGACATTGTGACGAAATGATAGCACGCTGTTCCTTGCGGAACACGCGCGCAAAAATTAGGAGGATAGCAATATGACTTGAATAGCAATGTTTATAGCAATACGCAAACAGAATAGGTCTGATTTTCATGGAAGCTGGCGCGTCCGAGTGCGACAAATAAGTTCGTTAATCGCCATAATCGATCTAACGGTTTCTGAGTACTGATTTTGTATTCAACTAATACACATCCGATCGAATTGAAACTTGGTAACTAGTTGTAGAAAACACAAAGACCTTTGTGAAATGTTATGAGGATCGTATCACTAGAAAATGAAAAAAAAATACATATTAAAAAATGTTATGTATCTCACCGTAACTTGAGAATGGAAAGATATATAGCGACTTGCAATTTCTAGGGTAGGTTGCGCATCCGAATGCGACCTTTGAGTTTGTTAATAGGCATAATGGGCCTCACGGTTTTGGAATTATTTCAATCTGAAATTTTGTTGCTATTTCCACCAGAGCTGTGCCGAGCACTGCAGAAAAGTGTTTCGAGCCCTAAGCACTAAGCACTCAATAAAAATGATACCGAGCCTCGAGCACAAAGCACCGCGTTTTCACAAAAGGCTTGCGATTACTAAGCACTTTAAAAAAGTAATTCGATTTTTCGAGCACTAAGCACTAAGCACTTTTAGATGGAAATGAGGATATTCTCTGCGAATTTTGTTATATAAAATTATATTCAGTTGGAGAAACATGTAAACTAGCAAATTTTCATTCCTCATATGCATCATTGGAGGATAAGAAATAGAGTGCAGCGAAACAAATTTCTATAAAACTAACGATCTCGAAATTCGTTCAATTCTCACACATATTGAAAAGGTATTTATTATTTAAGGAAATGATACAATGAATGGAAATATGAATTCCATAAGCGTCTTAGTTTTTCTGCACATGTAAAATGTTTAATGTAAATGTAAATATTTAAATATGGGACAAAACCCGAAACTTATATAACAACAATATAGTATTATATTGTGAAACTTAGGCCAAGTATTTTCTTTCCCTTAGTAAAAAAAAGCACTGACTTGAATTCATTGCTCTTTGGGGCATTTTTTCATTAATACATAATTTAATTCGAATACATCAACATGAAGTCAGTTTTTTTTTTAATTTCTCAAAATGTCAAAATATAATCCTCAGAAATCGGATAGCATTATTTTCTATTGTGATTGTAATCATAAGCAATTTAGCATTGTAAATAAGATATAAATTTAGCACACATTTAGCACACAGCGCGTCGGCGTCTATTCATGTTACGACAAGATTTCGGAAAGGCTTAGTGCTTAGTAATCCTCGGAAGTGCTCGGGATTACTTAAGGAATTACTAAGCACTAAGCCTTTTCATGAAGTGCTTGAAATACTAAAGCACTAAGCACTGGTTTTGAAAAGTGCTCGGGAGCACAGTACTCGGGAGCACAAAAAGGCTTCAAGCACATTCACAAGCACTAAAGCACAATGCTTCGGCTCAGCTCTGATTTCCACAATAACTCGAATTGTTTGAATTGGATCAGATGCGTATTATCCGATCCAATTCAAACATGGTAATTAGGTGAAACATTCTGACGCGCAAATTTTTGTGAAATTTCGTGAGCATCGTAGCACTAGAATATTTAGAAAAAATATTTTGTATGCCACTAGTAGTAGAATACGTATGTTAAATTTTGTGAGGATCATATTGCTAAAATTTAATAGAATTTCGATACAAATATTATGTATTGCATGATAACATATAGCTGCTTGTAATTTTCAGGGTAGGTTGCGCATCCTAATCCGACATTTAGTTTCGTTCATAGGCATAATCGGCCAAACGGTTTTAGAGTTATATCCATCTGAAACTTTGTTGTTATTTCCTCTATAACTCAAATTAATATTTTAGCTCGTTCAGTTTCGTATGGGTACTTTTAAAAGACTGATGCAGGACAGTGGTTCAACAATGGGCGCTAAATAACAGGAGAGCTCTCTGGAAATATAGTCCAGGTCTTGCACAGGCAAAAAGATTCGTGGATTTCTCACCATCCTATACCAGAATGCTCCTGCACCGACCACGAGCTGTGCTTTGGGTAAAGGTGAGACAGCAGAAAGAACACAAATACCAATTGTACTGAATGGACAAGTCAGCAGACGAAACATGTATGCTCTGTGGATGTGAAGAATTTTACATATTATGGTGATCCAGTTCTAAATCTGCATCATTCTGCATCTGTTAGTCAGTCTGTCAATACGCGTTTTCAGTTTTCTCCCCGACATTCTGAAAAAGTGCCCTGGAGAGAGTCTTATTGGTATCAGTTTCTGTCGCCATACCGCCAAGGTATAGTACAACTAAATACTAGTACTATATTTCATTAAAAATCTTCATTTATTATTCATTTATTTACGATAATTCTCAATTCAAACAAGTAATGATTTCGATCATATTTGTGGGTCGATTCGTTCCACCTTATGTTGGAAACGCAGTCGATAAAATGTTTTATCTCTCACGTGTTACATTGTGGACGGTTTTCGATTCTTTGGAATACTGTCGCATGTGCTGCTGCGAGTAACACGTTCCGTTGTTGCTCTGCATAGTGTAAATATTTACATATTTCTAGCGAGTTAAGATCCAGTTACTGTCAATTTTCGAATTGTCGAATCATGCCTTTCACCAGGGAATAGGTCATGGATATAAAGCTAATAATTAAGGAAACCATAAGTGAACTTCTCAACGATGATAATTTTATTTCAGGGATTGCTGGGAAGGTTGAAAAGAAGTTGATTATGAAGATCAAAGAAAGATGTATTACCATGAACGAGGAATTGACTACCCTTAAGAAGCAAAATATTCACTTAACAAACGAGGTGGAAAAGCTGAAACAACATATAAAGAGGAAGTCAATTCGTGTTGATGGGGTAGCACTAAACAGGGACAAACTACAGCTCAATGTTTCGGAGGATGAATTTGAGAATTGTTTCATAATTGGGAAGAACAAAATGGAAAATAAACAATTCTTGTCACTCTAAATAAACTCAGCACCAGATGGAATAAACTTCGAAACAGAAAGTTTTTGAAGGGAACGAATATAATTATAAGAGAAGATATGTCCACCGCAACATACAAACTATACAAGAGGGCTAAGGAGAGGTTTGGAAGTGGAAATGTATGTTTTTTTGGAAGAAATATGAATGCGAAGATCAATGAAGTCAAATACAAGGTGAAATGCCCTGAAGACATGGATAATATAACCCAGTAATGACTTTATGTGAGTTGGTGGAGGACATTCTGTGGTTCGGTATTTTTGATTTGATTCTTTTTTTTGTCTGAATTTTAACTCGATTAAAGTTGAATTGTAGCGGGGCAACAAAACATTATGCGGAAGAGGTTTCGTGTTTTTGCTCTAAACTTAATAATTATTTAATTTTCAGTTTGGATCGTGATTCCTTCTTTTTTTCTCTTTTTTTGGTGGTACAATTTTTGTTATTGTTGTTCTTTTTTATTAGTAGATGAATAATTTGAATGAAGCTTTTACTATATTGGAGGATTCAGAGAATATGAGAAATGTAGAATGTTACGATATATTAGATGTTGATGAATGTTTGGGGGTAGGATATGGCATGAAAAATGTAACAATACTACATTATAATATCCGAAGTGTACGTGCTAATTTTGATGAATTTTGCGTAAATTTAGAGAAGCTGAATGGGAAGGGTAATGTTGGTATTGTTGTGCTGTCAGAGACATGGATGGTAAACGAAATCAATGATTTTGAAATCGAAGGTTTCTTTATTCGTTATAATGGTGCCACATTTAATAAGTGCGACGGAGTTATTGTTTATATTAGAGAGGAAATATGTGCCAACGTCGAAAAAGTAACACTATCGGAAGTGGGTATGTTTGAATGCAGATTGGATTTGTATCAGCAGAAAATTAATATATTGGCACTTTATCGTCCGGGTCCAACGAATAAGCGAGATTTTGTCCATAATATGAATGACTTTTTGAGCACCTTTCCTAAAGGAGACATAACTATTGTTATTGGTGATGAAAATATCGATATTTTTGAGAAAAACACGCCCACACTAGAATCTATAGCATATTTGAACATGATGGGAAAAAATGGTTTCATCTCGCAGATTAACGTACCTACTAGAGTTGATAGGTTTTCTGCCACTACTCTTAATCACATTTTTGTTTATACATCCAAAAAAATCGACAATAAGATTAAAGTTAGCACGTTGGTCCTGCATAACAACCTGACGGACCATTATCCCGTACTGTGTAATATACAATTCAAAACGAAGAAAGTAACAAAAGTCCACGGTACCAAGGAGATCAAGAGAATCGATAAGAGTGTCATGGTTGAGGAAATTAAACTTGTGAATTGGAATCTAATTTTTGATAGTCAAGATTCGCAAGATTCTATAAGAAAAAGAGATCATTTGAGAAGGAAGGTACTATTCAATGTAAATGATAACATCATAAAACAAGAATATAAAAATCATAGAAACTTCTTGAACAACTTGATTAGGTCGACAAAAAATGATTATTATGCGACGAAACTGAGAGAATCGAATTGTAATTACAGAAAAACGTGGGTTTTAATCAATGAGGCTTCTAATACAGTACGGAAAAAAATTAGGGTCGAGAAAGTTCAAATCGGTGATAACATTATTAACGGCAAAAAACAAATTTCTGACCTTTTTAATGAGTATTTTACCGAAGTAGGTGCTAGGATATCGGACAGTATAGACAATCAAAAATCAACGGTCCGGGAAATACCAGAGAGACGATGTAGGGACTCCTTATTTATCGAGCCAACAACTCATTTAGAAGTTGAAGATCTGATCACTAGCCTTAAAAATAATGCTTCTCCAGGTGTTGTTAATATAACAGTTACTGTCCTGAAAACGGTGAAACTATATATTTCTAAACCCCTCGCTCACATATTTAATTCGATTTTTGAAACCTCGTGTGTTCCGGTGCAGTTTAAGGAAAGTATCGTCATTCCCGTTCATAAATCAGGTATACGGGATGAAATGAATAATTATCGTCCTATTTCTTTAATGAATAATATCTCGAAAATATTCGAAAAATGCCTAAATAGAAGATTGTGGTCGTTTTTGAAAAACACAGTATATTGTCTGATAACCAATACGGTTTCTGAAAGGGTATAGGGACGGATCGCCCTCTGGAGGTTTTGGTCTCCGAAATATTTGAAAATTATAATAAAAATCAGAAAGATATAACTGTTTTTCTTGACCTCCAGAAAGCGTTTGACACGGTTTCGCATGATTTGCTCCTTGAAAAATTAGAAAAGGTAGGTGTTAGAGGCAGTGTTTTTTTCTTGTTTAAGAGCTACCTATCAAATAGGCCTCAAAAAGTCCGTATCGGGGACGAAGTAAGTAATAAAAGAATGGTCAAAATGGGTTTACCTCAAGGAACAATACTAGGTCCAACGTTGTTTTTGGTCTTCATTAATGATGTTCTTTACTATAACAAATGTTCCATTGTTTTGAATTGCGCGGGAACTACATGGGAGGAAGAATGGGGTAAAGCGCGGGTAGCCATTAACGATGTGAAATGTTGGCTTGATAATTCTGGTTTGAGGTTGAATATAATGAAGACGAAATATATTGCCTTTTCTGCGACTGGTGCGGGAGAAGAAAGTAATTTATCTTCAATCAAGATCCAGCATACGTCGCAGGAACTACAACGGGTTGATTCAGTTAGTTATCTCAGCATTCAGATTGATAAACATCTCAAATACACTGAACATATTGATTTAACAGCTAAACGTCTTAGAAAACGGACTTATAAGTTTTATGTGTTGAGAAATATCTTGGAAAGGAGAACAATACTGTTGGTTTACAATAGTTTGGTTGAATCTATAATTAGATATGGAATCATCATATGGAGATCAGCTTATATGAATACCTTAAATAAGCTCCAAGTAACGCAAAACTATATAGTTCGGATAATTTTCAAACTGGAGAACAGAGAGAGTCTCAGGAGCGTCTTCAAGTCACAATGTCTCTTGGATATTAGGGGGATATATATGTGTTCTCTTCTGACATATATTTATGAAAAAGGAAACCTAAGAAGAGTGGATCACGCCTATAGTACAAGACATAATATATTAGAACTTTATAGTTATCGTCGTTAAAGCATGACAGCATGCCAGAAGAGCGTTTTATATAATAGAGTTCGTTTGTTGAACGCCGTTCCTCGGGATCTAAAACGTTTAACAAGAAACTTGTTTGGTAAAAGAATTGGAGTCCATGTCTCCGATAATTATGCCAAACTTGTGGCATTGCTGAGTTAAATATGAATGCGTCTCCTTTTCATTTTTTTTCTCTTTTTTTTTTCGATGTTTGTTTATATCACCATAAACTTTAAAATAAATAAAAGTTGAGGTTAAATCTGAAGGCTTCTCCTTTCTCAGTCAGTTTCTAATTCTTCCTTTTTTTTAGTTGTTTGTTTATACTACCATTAATTTTTTTTTCTGATAATTAAAACGTAGAAGTTATTTCGATCCAGCTTATGTATAGCACAGTTTTTGATTGTTTTCATTTAAGGAGGACACAACACAAGCTTGCTTAGGTGTCCATCTTTTAAGTTTTGGTTTTTTTTGTGTATGTGATTTTTTCTCAATAAATTGAATTGAATTGTTATAATCAGTTTTCCGAATCCTTACATTGTTCGCCTTTCCTTTATTCCACTGCTTCCGAGGTCTACCCAATCTTCTGTCTTGAGTCTTTCCTATCAACCCAGGAAAGTGAAGAGCGTTTGTACATATTCCTTACATTTTACTTGTCAACAATGGCGCGCAACTGTTCTCCTTACAATAAGAACATTACAAGTTCTCATCCTTCAATTTCATGCTCTAAATGAATCGGATGTATCTAGCTTAAAAGATTCTCATACTCACCTATCAGGTGAAATAACGGATGTTTCTTCGAATGTTGTCACCCTCGAATCTAGATTGGATAACATGCCTGCTGTAACCACGCCTGACCTTATACCCGAAATCATGAACAGAGTGGAAAAAATTTCACAATATAATTATTGCTAACCTGCCCGATAGTCTGGACGATGGAGGGACTGCGGCTGCCATTGTGGAGCATATATATTGCTCAGCGAGTAATAATAATAATAATAATAATAATATTTTATTCATTCTTTTAGATAGAATACATCTGTATAGAATACGTCAGAAAAAAAAAATGGAAAAATGATTAACATCTTAGTAATGAAAAACAGATAATTTCACAAAAGAAAAAAAAAAACAAATAAACAATCCATAATGCTCAAACAATAGGCCAATTAAAAAATTCTCCCACACCATGAAAACAATTCAAAAGTAACAATTCCTTCAACTCTTTCTTGAATTCTCTGTACTCCAAAACTTTTAGCCTCTTTGGGAGATGGTTGAACAATTTGATACCACAGTACGTGGGCGAGTGCTCAAATTTAGTTGTTCTATGTTTTGGAATACAGAGAATACTATGCCTTGTATTATAA
Organism: Halyzia sedecimguttata; assembly: GCA_937662695.2. Lineage (NCBI taxonomy): Eukaryota > Metazoa > Arthropoda > Insecta > Coleoptera > Coccinellidae > Halyzia > Halyzia sedecimguttata. The sequence goes on from OW569418.2 coordinate 14,721,049, forward strand.
TAATGAAAATCAGAGCATTTACTCAGTGATCCTGCCCTTCTTTTAATATACAATAAACAGTCGAGTATAAAAACACAGGGAAAACTCAACAATCTGTTCGCTCTAAAGGACTCCATAGGTGAAAGGTTGAAAATGAGTCGAATGATCTTTTTTTGTGCGATAAAAGGTCCATCAACAGTGTTTTCCGTATTCCTGGTAGAGATGCAAGTAAGCCCAGATGGCTTAAAATTTCTTTTTCTAACGCCGATATCGTGAACAAAATTCTCAGGGGCAGGAAGTTTCTCCTAGGAAATCCACGTTTTCGCGAAATAATAATACGTGACGATAAAACGAGGAATCAGGTTGAGGAACTTAATGCACTCCGTGCAGACCTGAGGAGAAGGTAGGATGTTGGTGAAGCGAATCTGACAATAAAATATCAAAAGGGTCGACCCACTATCACATCTACGAAGAAATCGCAAGATGGACCTCATTAAAAAAAAACCGACTACCCTAAATTCATAGCCTATTATTTATACCAACGCCCAATCTCTACTTTCCAAATTCAATTATCTACTCACTATCGTCCAAATGCAAAAACCATTTATTATTTTGATATCCGAAACTTGGCTTCATTCTTCCATTCCTGATGGAGCTTGCCACATACCGGGTTACACTGTGTTTCGCCAGGATAGCGTCAGAACTGTCGGTCATGGAGGTGTCTGCATATACTTGAGGTATAATATCGTTGCTTTGTTCAAGATATCTGTTTTTTACAAAGACTGGCATGGGATAGACAAAATCTTCATGGACGTATCGGATGCACACATATCTTTCACACCAGCATGCATTTATAAACCATGCCCTTGCATGGAGGACATGGCCTTTACTGAATACCAGGAGGAAATATCCCTTTTACGTCGAAATCTGATAATAACTGGTGATTTAAACTGCCCAGATGTGCCATGACCTCTCACCAAACTTCCTTCAGAAATTTCACCGTCGTTTCAGTATGCAGACCTCATCCTCAACTCTGATCTTCAACAGGTCGTACTCAAGCCCACCAGGTACAGACAAGGCCAGATTCCTTCCACACTAGATCTCATCATCACATCTGATAGCAATCTTCTGTCTGATCTACTATCTACCTCCACTTGGTAAAACCGACCACGTGGTCTTGAAATCCGAGCTGCAATTTTATTATCCTTGTACAGTTAATAACCAGTTAATAACGAGAGGGTTTCGACGGTTTTGTCGTCATATGATTGGTCAAATTCTTTTTTCGGCGATGAAAGCATTGATGTTCTCTGGGAGGAATTCCTTATAATAGTCCGGGGTGCTGTTTCATCTCATACTCGTTCCATGCCAGTGATACATAATCCCAATTAACCATGGATAACAGGCAGCCTACTCAATTCCATCAGGGTGAAGAAGTCTTTATGGCAGCGTTATACCCACAGTAGATCTACTACTGACTTTTTCAACCATCGCAATTACTCTAATCACTTGACCTCTTTAATTCGGTCTGCTAGGAACCGGTTTGAGGATTGCCTGGTTTCAGAGGGAAATAAAAAAAGATTCTTCAAATATATCCGCAATTCCTTTGATAGCAAGGTATCTGTTCCTCTTGCCAAAGATTCATCTGGAAGACTGTGCGGTGATTACACTGAGTCGGCTGATGTTCTCGCCGAGACTTTTCCTCTCACTTCATTGAGGAACCTAAGTCAGCTTTGCCACCCTTGCTCACTTCTCGATGTCTTGGCACCCTCGAAAATGTACCTCTATCTGCAAGTATCGTTGAGGAATACCTTTCTAAACTCAACGTTTCTTCAGCTCCCGGTAACGATTAAATAACGTGCCTTCTTCTATCCCGCTGTTCTACTGCACTTGCGGTACCACTTTATCGTCTGTTCCAAAGATCTTTGCTTACATCTTCTCTTCCTTCACAGTGGCGTTCGGCAACTATGACACCTGTTCTTAAGAGTGGTGATAAGAGTTCCTCTTCAAACTACCGCCCTATCAGTCTTGTGTCAGTGGTTTCCAAAGTCCTTGAAAGAATAATCACCGACCACATTCGTGAGTTTGCTGTATCTAATAATTTGATTCCCGATGAACAGCATGGTTTTCTTCCGGGTCGCTCAACACTGACCAACCTTCTCGTGGCGGTGAATGATTGGACTAAGTTTATGGACGCTGTTGTCCCTGTTGATGTCATCTACTTAGATTTCGCGAAGGCGTTCGACCGAGTTCCTCACCATCGTCTCATTCACAAGCTGGAGTATATGGTAATTCAAGGAATTTTGCTGTATTGGATTAGATCATTCCTCAGTGACAGAACTTTAAGGGTCAGGGTGGGCGGAGTTTTCTCTGCACACGAGAGGAAGGTAACCAGCGGAGTGCCCCAGGGTTCAGTTCTTGGCCCAGTACTTTTCTACTGTACACATCGGATCTCCCCCATTTGATCGGCTCGAGATGTCTTCTGTTCGCTGACGATGTCAAACTATACAGTGTTCCATCTCTTATCTCCAACCAGCTGCAGGCGGACCTGGATGCGATTGCTCAGTGGGTCGAGGAATGGTTGTTACCTCTCAACATCGAAAAATGTTGTGCGCTGCACATTGGTAAGGAGAATCCAAAGCTTCCGTATTTGCTTGATGGGTGCTCTCTTACTTCAGTCTGGAGCCACCGGGATCTTGGTGTGGTCGTCAACGCAGATCTTGACTGGTCTGACCATATTTCGGAGACTTGCAGTAGAGCCAAAAAATCGACCTACCTCATTCAGCGGTCTTTTGGAGGCTGTAGTATACGGACTGCAAAATTGTTATACACAACATATGTGAGACCAATTCTGGAGTATTCGGGTCCAGTTTTGTGGGCCGCTCTAAGATCTGACTCGCAAATTCTTGAGTCTGTTCAAAGATGGTACAGAATCCCATTTTCCTCCTTCTCTCAACCTGACTACCAGACAAGGTTGGGTTTATTCGGGCTAACCAGGCTCGAGGACCGGCGTACCAGAGGCGACATTATAGTAGCTTTCCGAGCAATGCATGGATTATTCGGTATTGACCTTGGACAGTTATTCCTTCCAAATCAGAACAACCTTCGCGGACACGCTTATAAATTGGCCAAGGAACCATTTCGATCCGCTGCCGAATGAAATTTCTATCCAACAGAAATTTTGAAGTTTGGAATCGTCTCCCAGGTGCAGTGGTGAATACAACATCCACCAATGGATTCAAGGACTCTTACGACCGATGCGGTGTTAATTAGTTTCTATTTTTCCTTTAGAATTCTAGCAGAATACTTTTAAATTTGGCTTTTTTGAGTGCATAGGTTTTACCTCCACTCTTATTGTAATTTAATAATAATAATAATAATAAAACCTCACGCCGTGACAGCCAAGGCTTAAGGACGTCATCAGGTATGTTAACGCCATTGACATTGTCCTTAGGATCGAATGAGTCAGGTAATAGAACAAAAGATCGTATTGGTCGCAGTTCTGAACGGCTGGACCAAGCCACACGACCCCGTTCTAACAAATAATAAATATATACAGGAACCTAGAGTGAAGTCCAGCTGAGCTACTCCGCTCAACCACAGACGGATTTTAATCATTATGTAGAGCGTACCTTGTTTTATGATCTCTAACTTAATAGTTAATACTGTAACAATTCACCGTTTATCCCGAATATCATTTGTACATCTTAGTTTTCCTTCCTCCTACTTTGATATCCCTAATACTTGTTAAGCAGTTTATGACAGTGAATGTTAGATTTTCTCAACTTGGACAGGTAACAAGGGTAGACTTTCTGCTTCCTTTACGAACATATTTCGATGTTGTTGGTGACCTCTCAGAATTGGAATTCACCCCAGTTGAGTAAACTTCGACTGACGGATATCCTTGGGAATTATTAATTCCAGGAATAAATATTTGACCAGGAAAACGCCAGTGAACTTGAACCGATCATTGCTGAAGTATTAGATACATGTTTTTGTACTGACTGTGTTATGGAATGGGGCCGACAGATAGTATATTTATAACCGATAGTGCACCTTAGCATTTTCAAGAGTTCAAGAGAAATTGAGATGTGACTGGAGATGATCGTGCAGCATCAGGCTGGTGCGAGTTTTAAGAAATGGCTATTCTTAATGGAAAGAAAATACTTGGCTTAAGTTTCACAATTATAACGTTATTTTGTTGACATAATATACTTATGTGTCACGTTTTATCCCATTTACAAAACTGAGTAGAATATACTTAAGAGTCCATTCACCCGACGTGAATTCATTCGTGTTCTCCACTGAATTCTGTTGGATTTTCTCGGAAAAAGTACTTATATTCCATTCACTTTTATAAAGTCTCCTGGTTGGCCTTGAAATTTTGACACATTTCACCGTGTATATTTTGAAAATGTTAGGTTATGCTCATTTTCCTGTCAGATAACTACGCAACGTTGTCTTCTTTACAAGTCTACATTCTTATTCAGCCAGAATGACGCGAGGTCGCGGAATTTGCTGTTCTCAATGTTCTAATAAAGTCGATCGCTACGATGATTCTATTGATTGTGCAAATTGTGTCAATAGCTATCACATAAAATGTGCTAGCTTATCAGTTGAAAATTACAATAAACTCCGTGAAAATTGTGCCGATAAATGGATCTGTGAGAAGTGCCGTCAAATGGGTCACAACTAATTTCATTAGCCGGGAAACACAGACCACTGATTTCCTGCAACCCTCAGTGGACTTTACTACTTTTAGGGAACTAATCGTCGCAGATATCAGTGCTATTTTCCTTAAAGAAGTCAACGAATTAAAAACTATCATAACAAGTCAAAATAAAAAGATAAATCAACTCTCAACAGAACTACGTTCATTAAAGAAACATAAGAACCTTATCGCTCTACCACATGACAGTAATACGTCAAGCAATCAATCGGTTCTGAACATCCCCGAAGATTAATCTTTTTCTTTGGCTCCGGTATCACTGAATATTTTACCTGCTTGCAATCCGAATAAGGAAATTCCAAAACTGAATGAAACCTTGATTGGCGATTTGTGTGTGACTGGTGAGAATTCCTCCAAATGGATTACTGTCACAAAAAGAAAAAATAAGAAGAATCCAAGAAATTCACCTGATGAAAATCTCATATCACCAGTAAGTCCAATTTCTAAAACAACGACAGTAGCCAAAAAAATTAATAGGCCTCTGGTTGGTAAACTCAAGTCGAACAGCCTGCATTTAGCACCTAAATGGCAGTTAACTTACCTCCACGTATCACGGCTCAGCCCAGAGAAGAATGTAATTGAATTGCAAAATTTCTTCAAACAACATATACAGGGTGTCTCTTGCGCAAAACTTAATTCGAAACAACCGGAGTTGTATTCTTCTTTGAAGGTATCACTGCCTACGGAATACTTGAACACAGTTATGAATCCTGAATTTTGACCTGAGGGAATTGCTGTGAAAAAGTTTTTTATAAAGCAACCTATGGTCACAAGCTGATTTTTAAAGCTTCCGAGCATCCTGATGTCGTCTGTATTTCCGAGCATTGGTGCTGACCTGAGGCGATCCTTACAATGACAATTCCGGGATACTACCTGACTGATTTCTACTGCTGCCCTTCAAGAGTTCATGGTGGATCTATGGTCTATATCCGGGATGGTATACAAGTGAAAAAATTGAGCGTATCGCGGTTCTCCCAGGAGATGCATTTTGAGGTGAGTGGGGCTACAGTGCTCGTCCAAAAAGTTCGTCTAGTTGTTCTCAGCGTGTACCGACCATTCTCTGGAGATTTCGGAATATTTTTGGATGCAATTTCTGCGACTTTGGACTATTGCAGCGGTTTAGCCGATACAATTTTTGTTTGTGGCGATATGAACGTCAATCTTTTAAATACTAATTGTCTTAATCTTAAGTTATTTGTAGACTTACTTCAGTGTTTCAATTTGCATATTTCCTCTCGGGAACCTACTTGGATCTTCACGGACATTACAGGGCACACATCCGTTTCAAAGTATATTGGACTATATTTTGAATAATGTCGATTTGTCCGTTTGTACCACCCAAGTATACGAAGCTCATTTGGGCGATCATCGTGCTCTTTCGCTTGAATTTCCCATTAGTCTCTCGCAAGTGGCCCAACATGGGTCAAAGTTAGTCAGAAATTTGAGCCAATATAATCTCGATGACTTTGTGTACCGTATATCTGTATGTGACTTCAATGGGATTAATGGCGTTCTGGATGTGAATGGATGTTTCTGTGAATTTGCTGATGTGATTCAGAGGACATTTGAGATGTGCTGTCCACTATTCAAGTATACAGGTTATCCACACCAGACCAAGAAGTGGATTACTCCGGAAATCGTCTCCGCAATGCGTGATCTGAAGCATCTTCATTGGTTGCGTATTAAGATGACCTGTCCATCCTCTAGTGACCTGTATAGGAAGGCCATATCCTCCTACAATTGTTTACTCAGGAATGCAAAGTTAGATTACCATACCGAACTGATTGAAAAATCGGACAATAAAAACAAGACTGTGTGGTCGCTGGCGAATGCTCTTACTGGAAGAGTAAATAAAGAACTTCGGCCCAAGGAGATATTAGCTGATGGTGTTTCGTACGTTGAGGCTGAGGATCTGGCCTCGGTGTTTACAGATTATTTCTCGACTATTACCCAGCGAACGCTGACTCTTTACTGCGGTAACTTTTTGTCGTCCTCATGCACTACGTCACCGATGAATAACTCAACATTCTTGTTTCATCCTGTGCTGGAATTTGAAGTGATTGATGCAGTGAAGTCTCTCAAAAATAATAAGAGCAGTGGAGTGGATTTTATTTCTGCCAGAATTTTAAAACTGATTGGGGTGGTCATTGCTCCACATTTCGACCATATCATCAACTTTTCAATAAGTAGTGGCATATTTCCCGACCATCTCAAGAAGGCTATTGTCATTCCCATATTCAAGAAGAATGACTTGTATGATATCGCTAACTATAGACCCATCTCCGTCCACAGTTTCTTTGCTAAGGTCTTCGAGAGGATTGTGCTGGACAGGATGATGAATTTCCTCGATAGACATCAGGTACTTGACACCGCACAGCACGGTTTTCGGAAGGGCCGTTCAACTGAATCGGGAGCACTCTGCTTCGTTGAGTGCGTTTATGAGTGCCTTGATAGTGGATTGTTTGTCGCGGGATTGTTTTTGACCTGTCTCGGGCATTCGACAGTCTCTCCTTCCAATTTTTAGTCGAAAAATGCTACAGAGTGGGTTTTAGGGGCGTGTTTTTGAGATGGATTTCCAGCTATCTCGAGGGCAGAACTATGATCGTCAGAATTGACAACTCGTATTCGGATGAACGTGAAGTGAATTTGGGTGTCCCTCAGGGTTCAGTTCTGGGGTCGCTCCTATTCTTACTTTTTATCGACGATCTACCTACCAACTTAAAAAAGATGATGATCGCTGCAACAGCTCGCCATGATCTTCATAGTCTTTTGAACATGATCAGAATACTTCTGTTCGCCGATGACACCTCAGTATTAGTTACTGCCCGTAGCTTTGACGAGTTACAGAGGTTATGTCACCTATTAGTCCAGTGCTTTGTTGATTGGTGTTGTTCTAATTCAATAATGATCAATATTGCTAAAACTGAATGCGTTCATTTTACTCTGAGATCCAGCGAAGACAGATTAGTTGTACGCTACTTGGACGAGGTTATTTCATCTGCGGACCATACCAAGTTCCTGGGAATCCACATCGATTCCAACTTGAAGTGGAGCACTCATATTGATGCTATCTGTAAAAAACTCAATGGCTCCTACTTTGCTTTAAGTAGAGTTCGGAATTCCCTTCCTTTGCGAACCGTCCTCAACATTTACTACAGTTTGGTGTACAGTCACCTATCATATAACATCCTACTCTGGGGTGCTTCATCAGATGTTGGCAGAGTTTTTGTTATACAGAAGAGGATCTTGCGTATGATATTTAATATCGAACCTAGGTCCTCCTGTAGACCAGTTTTCATTGAAAATGGCATCCTCACCCTAGCCTCGATTTTCATTATTAAATGATTTATACTAAAGAAAACGAAAATAAGTACACCAAACTTTCTAGCTTTCACAGCTACAGAACAAGAAATGAGGGATTGTTGTGCATACTAAAACATAATTTTTCTAGATTCGAATTTTCACCAATGTACCACTGTATCAAACTTTTTAATCACTTACCAAAATCATTGCGAAGTCTTAAGTTGAATGAATTTAAAAAAGCAATTAAAGTTAGTCTAGTTAGTAGATGTTATTATTCTGTAGCTGAATATTTTTCTGATTCTTGTGTGTAGTTTTCTATTTCGATTTTGTTTTTTTCTTTGACTTGTCCTATACATATGTATTTGTCTGACAGGATGAATAAAGTATTATTATTATTATTATTATTATAGAAGTCGTAGGAATTACGTATTTTTACAATGTTAATATTTTTGGGAAAAATAATGAATTTGAGAAGATATTATGTGAATTCAACAATTCTACAGACCTGGCAACTATTGAAGAAAATTTGTCATCTGTTCTTACTATTGAAATATTTCACGTATATAAACTGGTTGAAAAATTCAGTTGTGCTATTTTCTTGCACGGAAATCAAGAATCAAGTGTTGAAATTTTAATGAAAAATAATGGATACATAGTCTGGTCCACAAGTGCTTCTTAGGTCAAAATTTGTGCGTATTCTGCGAAAATTGTGATTGAGGTGTCATTCGATTCGGAATGGCATGTAGATAGTTTTTGAGAAAATGCTAAGGCCGCTCGCAAAAATTGCAATAGTTACAAACAATTAAGTAAAACCAAAGAAGGAGGTTTGGTTTTTCGCCAATATCTCAAAAATTATCTGAATACTTCAAATTTGGGAAAATATTCAAGAAGAGGTGAAATTTCCTAAAAATAAGTCCAAACTGGTGGAACTGTAGGACCAATATTTATAATTTTCCTAGAGGGTTGAAAATACTCCGAAACACGGGTACTCCGGCTTGCGAAAGCCTCGCCCCCTTCGTACCTTTGATGAATAAATATTATTTAAACTTATCAAATATGAAAATAAAGAATTTGAAAAATTCAGGCATTTGCAGAATAGATCAATGAACAATAATCCGTGATCCAAAAATGTTTGTCGCGATTTTTCAATTAGTCATCCATTAGTTAATCAACAATTGTTTGTATCACGAACATTAACATTGCAGTTGCGATAATTGATTAACTATTAATCTGAGAATTTTTTATTTTTTGTAGCTATTTTTCAAAGGTCTAAGAATAGATTCATGTTGGAAAATTTAAAAAATTGTTAATCTTCGTTTTGTTAAAAACAATTTAATTAAGTGAAACCATTGTAAAAATGTAGTAGTCATTGTTAAACCTTCATAAAATATACTGATAGGTTAGGAAACTAAGTTCAACATGTGACAGAATGAAGTTTTCCTATTGCAGATTTCAGTTCAGTATAGCACTGATGTGTACTTTGTCTCTGCTTCTTCAAAACTGCTTACGGCATTATCAATTTCAAAGCGAAGAGTTCTTTATTATTCGAAGACAATGATATGTGATAATATCTTGTCTAAGATGAAACATTATGTTGATTGTTGAGAGTAGAAATTGGTAACGTCTCAGAAAATTGTTTTGACATTGACGATATTTCAGAAGTGCCAACCTGCCTTTGTTTTAGTTAAAGAAACGTGATAGACCTAAAGCATGGCCAACCGGGAGTGAATGGAGTATACTGTCGAGATAATTGAAAAATTTTGAAAAAGCATTGACGTGTAGACAGGAGCTTTTGCGTCTATTCTCGCCTCATATAAAGTCGATTGAGCTGAAATTTGGTTCTCGATTGAAAAATGGTGGCTTAAAGGTATGAGCGGAATTTCAGCGGATTCTGACGAATAGTTTCTGAAATATATTTTTTTTTAACGCAACTTATATATTGTTTCTAGTGATAAGATACTCACGAAATTTCGTGCATTCTACAAGTAATTATACAAGTATTTACCAAGTTTTAATTAGATCGGGTTCGTATATTTTGACATATTGAAGAAATATCAACAAGTCTCTTTCCGTTCCAAAGTTATTGTGGCAATGGTCGCCCATCCAGGTACTGGACCCGCCGAAGGGTGCTCGGATCTCCAAAAATATACAGCGCTTTCCAACAACTCCGCACCAAGAGGACTTTTCTTTTCTATTAATATTTCAGAATTTTATTAACTACAAAAAGTTAGTGCATCGAGAATGATAAAAAATTATATAAAACTCAGCCAACTGAGACTTCCGGTTTCAGCGGAAATCGCCCTTTTCAAATGTCGAAAAACTAAGTTCAAATAAAATTTCTATACTTTCCATGCTGACACTAATATTGTCTAGTCCTCAAAAGAAATTCCGTTCTGTAATTATTCAATTTTTAAAAGAGTTATTAGCAATAAAAGGAAAAATATTTTTTACGGTTTTCCGATCTGAATTTTTGCGCATTGATCTAAATTGTAATTTCAAATAATTTACTTAAAGCGTTTCACCCAAAAAGTTCGAAGATAGCACACATGTTTGTTCAAAAATGGCGATTTCCGCTCAAACCGGAAGTCGCAGTTGGCTGACTTATATAATTTTTCATCATTTTTGATGCACCAACTTTTTGTTAAAAATAAAATTCGGAAATATTAATATAAAAAAGTCCCTCTTGGTGCGGAGTTGCTGGGAAGCACTGTAGATCTGATCGTATTCAAATTGGGAACTTGACTGTAAAGTTAGGTTTTGAAGGCTCTCGCAAAATTTCAGCGATATCGAACGGATTATTTGTGAGAAACAAATTTTTTTTTCATATTTTTCTAGTAATATGAACTTCACAAAATTTCGCAAGAAATTACACGTCGGCATTTTACAACTAATTACCATGTTTGAATTGAATCGGATCTATATTTTTTGAGTTATTGAGGAAATAACAGAATTTCAGATGGGTATAACTCCAAAACTGTTTGGCCGGATATATCTATTGATGAACTTAGATATTGCTTCCGATCCAGATACTGAACTAGCCCAGCGCTGTGCGGTTTCCAATATTTCTTCAATACCTCCTACAATATAGATCCTATCGTCTTCAAATTCGGAATTTGGTTTTATAAACAGGTTTTAAAGATCACAATTTCAGCCCCATGACCGCTAGAGGTAAACCTCTCCCAGTATAACCCATACAACCTTAAAACAGCCAATTCTTCTCTGCGCATGCGCAGTCCACTCGTGGTGGATATTCCTCACAAAATCACACACCTCAGACAAAACTCTGGTTCTCCAGCACATCTCAGGAGATATCACAGCTTCAATTGAATTTTAAAATTGGCTCTCGGAACACGTTATTGACGTCACCGTTCTAATTGTCATTCCAAACCGGTACTGGCCTAATTTACTGACCGATAGTACGACCAAATTCGGCGACCAAATACTCTTGCTCTAAATTTACCTTGACTCGACAAAATTCTACCACGAGCTTTTCCAACTTGTGCCTAACTTGTGTAACACGAGTTACTTCTCCCTAGTTCTAGCCGTAACTCTACAACCGAACCTCTAAGTACCGTACCCTACTCGGTAGTCGGTACCTAGAAAACCCGGCGGAGCTACCTTGCCCGAGTTCCACCCGTAACTGATTAACTTTTTTGCGCGTATGTTCTGGGAAACATCGCGTTAATTTTTTGCCCAAAAGTCTGTAATTTTTTGATTTTTCGCCGAAAATGATCTCAAATGCTTGGGTTCGACTCCCTGTTGAAGAATTTGAGGTGAAATTTTATTCTATACGGCCGGCCGTTGCCACGATAACTTGAGAACAGAAAGAGATAGCGACTTGAAATTTTCAGAGTAGGTGGCGCATCTCAATACAATGGACAAGTTCGTTAGTGGGCGTAATCGGCCCAATGGTTTCCGAGGAATAATTTTGTTTTCAAGCAATACAAACCCGATCGAATTGAGATTTGGTGAGTCCTAAGGATGTTTGTGAAATTTTCTGAGAATCGTATCACTAGGAAATTTTAAAAAAATCATCAAAATATATTTTTATGTCACGATAACCTGAGAACGGAAAGAGATAGTGACTTGGAATTTTCAAGTTAGGTTGTGCATCTGAATGCGATATTTGAGTTTGTCGGTAGGCATAATCGGCCAAACGATTTTGGAGTTATACGTTATACGATCTGGAGCTCACGTCAGTGCTTGAACCAATTTTCTCATTACTAAATGGTTTCTTTCTGGATTTCCGTTAAGTGTCTGACGAAGGAGTCTGATATGGACTCCGAAACGTTACGATATAGTTGTTTCTTCGTTGATGTTGTTTCGTTAGGCAACATTGTTCGATTGATTGCTTCTGACAAATATCTTGTGTTTCTTACGCAGAAACAAATCACAAAAAAATAAGTTTTTTATTTTATAGATATTTTTGGAGTTTGGGAGAGAAAACCCAAAAAGAAAGCATTTAATAATGAATATACCTCCCACAGTATCCTTTAATGATTACTTATAACTTCTTCTCTTCGATCCTAAATCGTGGAGCCTTCCCGCTTCACTTACTTATCTTCTAAGTTGACATTTTTCTTAATCTCTCTCGCTTCAACGGCTTAAACGACACCTACGCAATTAATTCTCAGCATGCCAAATTTTTTTTTCAAGTCTCTTAACAATCTCTGCGGACAACGTTTCAGTGTTTCTCCTATCGTCGATTACTAAGATGGCTGACTGACCTGACCAAATCTATACATTTTATCGATACCAATATAAACGGTCGTGTGAATCACAGAAAGTCTCATCCCATTAAATCCCCGCGGCTCTTAAGTTTCTCAATCACGATCTGTATAAGTGAATACTTAATGACTCATTGATTGATACATTGAATACAATGTATGCCCGGTAACTTAAGGTCTCATTCTTCTGAATGAAATAATTATCTTGCGGGTATGCATACGAAGTATATTCTTAACTTGATATTTGGTTTTCGCATTATTTTGTTGATTGATATTCTGATTTTTTCGTTAAGCGTCTGACGAAGGAGTTTGATCCTTCGTCAGACGCTTAACGAAAACATCTTCAGAATTATTTTGTTGATTGTTATTCTGATTTTTTCGTTAAGCGTCTGACGAAGGAGTCTGATATAGATATATATCAGATATATTTGTTTCTTCGTTGATGTTGATTCGTTGTTATTTGTTAGACAACATTGTTCGATTGATTGCTTCCGACAAATATCTTGTGTTTCTTACGCAGAAACATATCACAAAATAATAATTTTTTTATTTTATGGATATTTCTCAGAGTTTGGGAGACAAAACCTAGAAAGAAACCATTCAATGACAAATAGCTAAGCTCACACATAGAACACTAATAATAATAAATGAAAACTCCTAAGTAATCGTAGGCAACATCTAATGCCTTTATACAGTCGCCATGTTTGGTTGCAAGGAATGATCGAACGGCGGGAATTTTTAATTTACATACGTATTCAGGCTGCTAGTACTTTTCGTGTATTGTATTCACCTTCAATGTGAATTTACCGCTTCTGGTATAAATCCTGATTCTGCAAACGGAATATATGATTGAATGCCATAATTAACATCGAAAATTAATAAATTACAGGAGGGAAAGAGAGCACAATGATGTAATTTTGCATTTTATTTATTGTTTGTAAATACTCCAGAGATATGAAAATATTTCTTAAAACAGTAAATTCATTCAATTGAATAAATCATTCAAGAATATTTAGATGATTAAAAATAAACATGCTTCAAAAAAAACTTTCCAACAATATCACATAATATCGCAGTGCTCATCAGTCGGGCAGGCATCTTCTCTTTAGGCTGTCTCATCTTCGAAGAGTTTCCATGAAAAAAAAACGCAGCATCAAAACTTAGAAAGAGAATGTATTGAGAAATACGGGTAATGTTGATATTCAAATCAGAAGAAGATATTTGATCATCGTGGGCAGTTACATAGGGCAAAAATCTAGGGATCGCTTCATGATGAAGACGTGTAAGCACTCTTGGATTATAATAATCTGAGAAATGAACATAAACGATAATTAATAGCATTAGTGATTGGACCGATACAGCAAGCTTGCTTCCAAGCTGCCGCTCTATTAATAATCCTTGTAAATATGAAGTTTCTGTTCAAAACCAGTGGGTAGTGAAAAGCTCTCTTTCAAAATGGAAATTTGCAGGAATAGGTTTTGGACATAGGAGATACTATTGAATTTTCTGGCATTTTGAAAATAGAATAGTATAGGGATGATGACCAATTTCGAGATCAAATTTAGCAGGACTCACCCAATCAGATTACGTGTCAAAATAGAATAAATAGATGGAATATTCTAAACTCGGTCGTTTTTTAATTTTGAATATTCCCCTGACTTCCACCAAAAATCTTCCAATCTTCACAGTTGTCCTTGGTTTTTTGCTTGAGTAAATGTCAACATTGTCAATCAGAAGTATAGGGGGTATTTTCGGTTGGACTCTCACTCTGGGGCTCTATTCTCGACCATTCGCAATTTTCACGATCGTTCGCACTGCCATCTTTGTGAATGATATGCGGCTGTTGGTATTCTTGACCATTCGCAAAGCGTACGAACGCTCGTATGTTACAGCGAGTGGTGTTTGGTACTCGCAGAAGGTTTGCGACGGCTGCAACCATAGATTTGAACCAAATTGAGGGATTTTATGGCCCTTTTTAAACTTGAAATCCAAAATAAAGGTAAGGTGGGCAATAAACGTTTAAAGTGTTGTGTGAGACGAAGTGTGAAAAATTTCGAAATTAACGATTTGCAATATTTAGCCTATTTGGAATCACTGGAAATCGCTGAATAACCGATTAAAAGAAGGAACAATTTCAAGAATATTGATCCTTTCGCAGTATTGGTGATCAGTTTCTACAGATTTATGGGCTATACAAGGACCTCTGCAGATTTTTAATAGAGGCATTGAGCCCTTTTATGCGTGCCCAGAAAAGATCTACTGATTTAGATATAACAGCCAATAGAGTGAGTTGAACTCGTTCGATCTTTACATAGTATATGTATTATTCTGAAGATTAATTTTACAGGTTTTGTTGGCCCTACGTTTCTTTGAACCTGGAAGTTATCAAATGGACATTTATTTTTATTTTATTTTTATTTATTTATTTACAGTAGGAACATACACAGGTAAACAAATACCCAAAAAAATATCCACAAATGAAAATTAAAAATCAATTTTCAATTACAGAAGTGCTTTGCAACATAATGTTGAAAACCAAAAAAAAAGACAAAAACAAATTTTCAATTCTAATCTGAGAATATACACATTTTACGCATATACGAAAAATAGTTTTTATATTCTGGTATGTACACTATTATTTTCCACCTTTTTCCCACTTTTATTCCATAAATGAAAATAAAAACCCTCGAACAGAAACATCTCTAAAGTGATTTGCCAAACATCTCTTAACAGTTATCTCACTCTGACCAATGACATCAACCATATCCTTGAAGCGGTTGCACCGCTCAAGTATTCGTACCATGGGAGAATTCCTGGAGCTGTTTGTATGCCTTAAGGGCAAGACGAAGGTCTCCAGCTGTCTGAACCTCCTCAATGGAGCATGAAGGTTTATTTGCGAGACCAGTGTCGATGAATCCAAACGATTACTAAATAGTTTTTGTGCAAATAGTACGTCACTCATGATTCTGCGGTTCTGCAAGCTCATCATATTAAAATGTCCCAACCTTATACTATAATTACCAGGATCTCCTCTGTTCAACCGTAGGCCAGATTTGAACCCCAGAAAGCGCAGAAATTTCTTTTGAACTCTCTCAAGCCGCTCTATACAGGGTGAGTCTTTGACCACTGCATTAATTTTAACCAAAGTTTCCTCTCATCAAATGAAACACTTTTTTCATTTACCATTTTTCCAGATTCGGCTCAGGTAAAAAGTTACAAGCCTTTAAAGATTTCACAATGTGCCTATACACTGCCGCATATAAATTATCTATGACATTGTTGGCGGACGAGAATAAGGCATGGTAACGTGGTTTACAGCTTGATTCGGGATTCCAACGCTCAGGGACGGATCCATAAAAGTAGTGAAATTTCTGGAGTTTTCCATTTTAAAATATTCAATGAGGAATATCTCGAAAACGGTGCGTTTAAGGAAAATGAATTGAAATGACTCAAGAAAAACTTTATATGCTTTCTTTATGCTAATTTCATTTAGTTTTATGAATCCACGTCCATAACTAGAAAACCAGTGGAAGTAGAAAATAACTAATATTTGGAAAATATGTATCATAGTTATAGGAAACTTTACGCCAACATTCATTTTATTCGAAAAAAGGATGTCAAAGCCACAAAATAAAAACTGATTTTTTTTCAACATTTCAACAGCCTGTATCTTTTCACCTGAGCTGAATTTGGAAAAATGTTAAATGAAAAAAGTGTTTCATTTGATGAGAGGAATCTTTGGTTAAAATGAATGCAGTGGTCAAAGACTCACCCTGTATAGGTGGTATACTGCAGTATATGGAACCCCCATATGGGGGTTCCATACAACAGAGGCAAAATTTAATTTGTTGAAGACATATGCATAATAGAGCGTGTTAAAGGATCTATAGTTGGAAAACGATCGACTTTGTCTCAATATGAAACCAAGCATGTGACTTGAAGAAGTTACGACATTATCGATGTGCAAGTCAAATTTCAGGTTGGAGTCAAATGTCACGCCCAAATCACGCACGCTGGTTGAACGCATCAGTTGTGAACTCAACAATGAATACGGAAAAGTTATTGGATTTTTACTTCTGGTAAAAGTGATCACGTGACATTTGGATTCATTTATGAATAAATTAGATTTCTCACAGAATTCGGTGAAACTATTAATACCCTCCTGGAAACGCAGGCAATCACTGAGATCCCTGATTCTAATGAACATTTTTGAATCATCATGGTAAATTGCTGAAACTTTTGCTCATACATGTTTGGAAATTGTCTACAATAGTGTTATGTGTTTTTGGAATTGCACAACCCAAGTGTTTGGTCACTTAGGTGCATGATCTTCAGCTACTTTCTGATTTTGTGATATAAGGTAAATGTCCCAATTATCGACAGTGTCCCAATTATCGACAACTTCCGTTTATTTTCCATAAAACAAGACGAAGAAAATTTCCTTACAAATTTTAATTCAACAATTATCTAGTTTATAGTTTCTTGAATGAATTTGTTCACACCATTTATTTCTCTTAAGCATCCTCAGCGAAAAATCAGCTGTTAATTGGCCGAATGTCGGTCTTCATCGAGTGAGCAATGTTTTCCTTGCTATTCTGATAAGTCCACACTCTTCATTTATGTCTCCCCAGATTCAACGAATGCAGGTGAAATTTAATTTTTGAAGAATAATTAACTTGAGACGATTCACTGTATTCAGTTCTATTAAAAAAAATTTAATGTGTATCATATTTTATGAGAAATTTGTGTGTCGATATATGGTACTTCTGAAACATATTGTGTCCCAGATATCGACATCTATGTCGATATTTGAGTCGCTGAGGATGATTTTTGATTAACTTTCAGAAACGTTAACTCCATTTTTCTGGATACGATTGTTTCGTTATCCTACCCAAAAGATCCACAATTTTCAGTGTACCAATTATCGACACACTGTTTTCCATCGAATTACATGATAAAAGTACAACAAATTTTGATGTCGATACTACGTTCAACACTATGTCGATAAAAGGTGCAATATTCTGTCGACGGCTGAGACTCATACCATAAGTAAAAATAATCAATTATATGGAGAACTCATTCAACTATTTTTGTTATCTTTTGATAATCAGCTCATAGAATATTCAAAATTGCTCTCAGTACTGATCGACATTCGATTGTGGTCCATTTATATGATTTAATCATCCATTTTTTCATGACTGTCGATCATACGCACATTTATGTGGGGATAATTGGTCATATTTAGTTTCCAGTTATCTCATGATTACAAAATGTCTAGAAGACTGCAATGCACACATGAAAAATACTGTGTCCCGTCGGAAGCAACTTCTGACGCAAATAATAATTTTGAATCGAGTAGAATAAAAATCGCTAACTTTTCCCTGAATTAGTCTCTCTTGGATGTAAGGGAAGAGAATTTGGGTGTAGATTTACTACTGGATTGTTATGACCGTGATTACTCCGACACTGATATAAATGTTTGTGGGCTACATCAAGATATGAATGGTAAGAATGGGAGGATTACAGATTATCTTTTTGAAGCCCAAGTCCTTGGTGAAGCGAGCATACAAAATGCAAAAAATAGTGAATCAAATGAGAGAGCCCTTGAAAATGACACAAATGAAAATTGAGTTAGGACAGAGGAGAAACACGTAAAATTACCGAGCCTAAAAAGTTGAATGAACGTGGCTTATAGGAAGTATCTGAAGTGAAAACGTTAATTTCTAAGGATTAACCAAAGATCATCAAATATTTTTCATATTAAGCAGAGAATTTATATATCTCATGTTTTTTAATTTTTGTGAACATTTTTAGACTGTTATTTTCACTAAATATATCAATATTTCTTTGAATACAAACATATTATTGATGCCAAAATCTGGATTTTCCAAAGTGTCGATATTTGGTGCACATGTATGTCGATGATTGGTAACTCATATTTTTCCGGTGTCGATAATGGGTACATCTGCTTTGAGACACCATTCATTTTTTTTATAATATTTACCCCATTCAATATATCAAAATAGGGGGTTCAGAGAAGTAGAAACAGAATATTTCATTCATATAAAATTATTCTTTGAAGTCGAAATGTATAAGACACTTTGAGGAACACGCTATTGTGTCGATAATTGGGACATTTACCTTAATATGTGATGTAGTGTAATATTCTGATTCTGCTAAATAAATACATAAATAAATAAATGAATTAATATTTTACACATCTTGAAACATCCAACGATATCATTAATATAAATAATAAATACAAGGGTCCCAGATGAGAGCCCTGAGGAACACCAGATGAAGCCGATAGATATCGCGACTCAAAAACCTCCACCGAAACGTACTGCGACCTATTACTGAGATAAGACTCAAGCCACCGCAGAAGTGATCCGCATACCCCGACCCCATACAATCTCCCCAAAAGTCCCTGAATAGATACTTTGTCGAAGGCCTAGCTTAAACCCGAGTACACGACGTCCACTTGGATTCCATCGTCGAGACTACACAACAAGAACTCTGTGAAATTTATTAGATTCGTTTCGATCGAACGTCTCTTGAAAAATCCATGTTGTTCGGGAATTATTTGAGTTTTAGCGAGATGGAACAAGTGGGGGTATATCAGGGACACAAACAATTTGGCAAAAATAGAGAGTTTACTTATACGCCTATAATTCTTCACCGATAGCTTATTCCCCGCCTTAAAAACCGGAACCACACATGCCAACTTCCAACGGTCCGGAAAAACCCCTGATCTCAGAGACCTGTCAAATATTATCGTCAAAGGTTCCGCAAGTGATGTACTGCATGAACGAATAAACTGAGCGGGCACAGAATCCGGACCTGGTCCCTTATTCACATCCAGATATAGCAGAGCTCGTTGGACCTCCATTGTATCAATGCTAACCCCACTTAAAATGAAAGAATTCAACTTGTGTTCATGCGCTTCATCGCAGTTAAACTTGGTATTGGGGTCCGGTGCAACATAAACACTCTCGAAATAATCCGCGAAGAGATTACTTATATTTTTACCCCCATTTGCAGTTATGTCATGAAGTTAGGACAGCTGGACACCTTCTCTTTGAGTGCCACAAACTTGAAGAACTTCTTGGGGTTAAATGTCATTTCACATTCGATAGAATGTCTATATTTCTGAAAATCACTTCTGATGAGTTTCTTGCACAAGGAACGCTAAACCTTAAATTCGAGTTGATCGGATAAATTCTTATAAGTTTTCCACCTTTGTGAATCCTACTTTTGCGCTTAATTAATTTGATCAACTCACGAGAATAATAGGGTGGACAATGTCTATTCATATTTAACTTCGAAACAAGAAGGTCAATCACTTCATACAGAATATCATAAAAGGTATCCACAATAAAGTTAACATTTCTGCAGTCGAAAAGAACAACCCAAGGAATTCCGGAAAGTACGCTGTTAATTGCATCAAAATCAGCACGCTTGTAGTTAAATCTATAAATTTTGGCATTACCTTTTAAATAGTTACAATTTTGGAAATCTAACAGAAACTCTATTGAGGGGTGATATCTATCTTCAGGTACAACAGGTGCGTCACATCTATGAATATTGCTTATCATTTGGGAATTACAAAAAATTAGGTCCAGAATTTTTCCATTAGAATTTTCAATTGAATTGAATTGTAATAATTCTAAGAATGAAAAAGTGTCAATAAGTTCTTGGGGCTTACTGTGAACATTTATAGCATCAAGAACACAATTTTCTTCATTTATAATCCAATTTATACTCGGTAAATTGAAATCACCCAAAATGAGAACAGAATGATCTTTTAATTTAACTATAATCTGAGATAATTTGTCGCGAAAAAATGATGCAGCATTCGAATCAGATGGAGGTATATACACACAGCATAACAAAATTTTAACATTGTTTATCATAATCCTCACCCAAACGTCATCTGCCTCACTTTGAAACTCCTCAACCAGTGAGGGCTTTAACTCACTCTTAACCGCCACAAATCACCACCCCCATCCCCTCTAACACTGGAAGTGGTAGCCCGATCTCTGCGGAAAATTGAATATCTCTCAAGGTCGACCACTTCACTATCAAATATTCTCGATTTCAGCCAGGACTCGGAGATGAACAACAAGTCATGATCATTTGAACTGACATTTAACTTGAAGTCGTTGAGCTTAGTTCATAGCCCGCGTTTTGGTAATAAACATTCAAAGAACACACAATGAATTAGAATCCTCTTAACATTAGTAAAGAAACAAAATATCAGCTACTTATAGTCGATTCAAATCGGCCTCCGAAGAAATGTGGACGATCCTTGATGTATCGTCCCTTCGAACAAGAACATTTCCACCCTGAGTCCACACATATTTACATCCTTTTTGTCTTGCAGTTGTACGAGCCTCCTTGAGAATTATTTTATTTGCCAAAGTCAGATGTTCCCCAATAAAAATTCTTTCGGCTACATTCGCCACCGTCAAGCCAGAATGAGCATGGCAAGACGCTTTGCACGGTAGGCAACCAGGAAATCATCGCGTTTGTTTTTAGAGGAGAATCTAACTACAATATTCTTATATGTTTATCTTTAAGTGTTGTTGGTACCCTAGTGACATAATCGATCGAGTGAGGTTCGACTTGGACTCCCATGGAAGAGCCGATATTTGATACCACCTCAACCAGATTCTCACCATACTTATATGGAACATTCTGCACCTCAACATTATTCTGCCTATTATACCGTTCCATGTTGTTCATCCTAGTAGTGAAGGGATACCTCGATACCATGATACCTTGAGGGTATCATTTTCCTTCTCCAATCTTGATACGGTTGCTATAACCTCGCCAAACTGGAAAAGTTTAACTTCAAAATCTGTTATTTTGTCCGAGCAAAAATTTACGGATCTTTTCAAACCTTTAATTTCCTCAGTGAGGTGGCTGATAAGGGAGGAAAAATTTGCCGGAATAGTTTCCTCATTCTCGATCACGTCAGTTCCATGTACGCTGCGGCTCTCACGTGGAAAATCGCTCCGGGAAAGACTCGGTCGCGACAATGGCAGGGGCGAACCAGCTGCCTCAGTTCGTGACTCACCGTGAGGACCTGGGGAACCCACTCTGCAAGATGCACATTTCCATCCCGCGCCAGGTAGTTCCTTGATAACAGCTAGTTGACCACGCTCCATATCGGAACATACCGTTCACATGATAATCACCCCCACAAAAACCAGTACAGCCGACAGCAGGATTTCTTCTAGTTATTGATTGATTTCACTTTATACATGAATGCATTGTTGATTTGGGAAATAATACCACAATGAACTTGAAAATGCAAATAGACCAGTCCACTCGAAATCACTCAAAACTAAAACTGAGTTAGTGTAAATTATCACGGAAAAAACCTCTGGGGCACCTCTGCAATAAGAAAATTAATGTAGCTCTCGTGAGCACGTCAACTCTGTACGGATACTAACACGATATTCTATATCTAATACATATATATATATATATTAGAGCATTGTTTTTGACACCACTGGATGCTGAACTTATCAGGAGTATCCCTGAATATAATTACAATATGGTGGCTCATAAGAAAACTAAAGAGGTTTAATTGAGAGATGCAATTCTTAATATAAGATTTAGGTATCTCAAGCATGGATCATTACATTACGAACCTGCTGTAGTATGAAGAATAATAATTAATGCCTGTGTTGTTATTCACATATGTCTCATATAATACTGCAATGCCAGACGTGGAGGATATTGACTTAGGGATAATTTTTGGCGAAAGTTATGACAATAATGTCTGAAATATAGTATGAAGAGTGAATCCCGGACTTGCTGCAGGAGGAAGTGTTAAAACGACTTGATTAATACTATTTATAGGAATACCTATTAAGGATTGCTAAGATTTCATCCATCTCTAAATATTCTAATATGAATAAATCTCAAAATAATTAAATGTCTTTCTATCCCTACCCATTGATTTTACCAAATTTTTTGATGTGTGAGAGGAGATAAAATTGAATCAGTATAATAGTTATGATGATGAATCAAGGCCAGAGCTATATCAGAGGATGGATTGAAGAAAATAGATATTAGTATTTGTAAAATTATTAAATTAACTTTTCTGAAAAAACTTTCTTGTATTCATGCTAAATTGCTTATAATAGAAATTGTCTTTTTGCTGTAAAGTTATTTTATATGTGTCTGCTCTATATTGATAAGTGATTTTCTTGGTGACTTTAAAAATGTTGCCTTTGTAGCACTATTAATGGTAGACGAAGTCGACCACTTCCACAACTACTCAACCTGTTGGTTATTTTACACCAGAGTGTTTGAGCATCCTTCATAGTGAAATTGTTGGAAGATTTTCTCCATAATAAGAAGTTATATTCTCACAATACCAAACTAATAGCACGCAACAACGAACCAAATACAACAACCTAGCTAGCGGAACATTCAAAACTAAGACTGTCAACCGTTGAATTTAAGACCCTTTGGAACTACCATTCCTATTATTCGCAATGTTGCCAGGTATATTTGAAACTGCGAACGATACCGTTCGCATGGAATTGCGAAGGGTTGTCAAGAATACCATTTTTCGAACGTATGCTTAAATCTACCATTCGCAGCTATGCGTATGCGTATAGTTGCGAATAGAGCCGAGAATAGAGCCCCTGACCGGAAATTCTGGGGCAGCCATGTTTGGTTGCAAGTTAGGATCATAGAACCTCAAGTTTCACCCCCCTGAGTTCCCACGTCAGTCTGTACGAATTCTTAGATATTCAGGGCGGGTTGTAACTCAGTTGGTTAACTATTTGGTTAGGTTACCTAAAGTTCACCAACCATGGAAGTTTAAATCATTTTGTGTTGAAACATAGAAAATCAGGGAGTAGTTTAGTAAACCTTCATTTTGTCGTTTTACTGTTGGTGACATTGATGTTCTCAGCAAGGTGCATTTCATTCAACTGACAGTAATTTAAATTTTAAATATATTGGAAACTTTTCAGAGTGTATTGTGTATGGTTTTCTTACCTTCTGCAGCAACAACAACTCTTGGTTAGTAAATAATAGGCAAAGTAGATGTTCAATTATTCTTTGATATAATATTATTATGTAACTACTCAGGCAAATAATGAGACAAAATAATTATGGATTATTTTTTTTTCGAGAAATGTAACCCAGAAACAATTCAATGAAAAGAGAATACCGAATGTATCCAAGAGTGAAGAGAATATCTTCATTGCATTAGTGAAAATATATGCAGATATTGTAAAAAATAAAAAAACCGACTGCAGCAAGAACTCAAAAAATTGATTATAGCACTGACGTGAAGTCAGTAGCTTTTGGGCGTATGTTCTAAGGTTCATTCTTCTGTATTGGACACTCTTAATCGAATTTACCATGGTGAATTCTATATTGTCTATTCTCCTGTATTGGGCTCTCTTTATCGAAGTCACTATGGTAAATTCGATTAAGAGTGTCCAATACAGGAGAATGGACCATAGAATATACGCGCAAAAGCTCCTGACTTCACGTCAACGCTTGAACCAATTTTTTTTCGTGAAGTCAGGAGCTTTTGCGCGTATGTTCTATTGTCCATTCTCCTGTATTGGACACTATTAATCGAATTTACCATGGTGAATTATATTCTCTGTTCTCCTGTATTGGACACTCTTAATCGAATTTACCATGATGAATTCGATTAAGAGTGTCCAATACAGGAGAATAGGCAATAGAATTCACCATGGTAAATTCGATTAAGAGTATCCAATACAGAAGACTGGACAATAGAATATACGCGCAAAAGCTCCTGACTTCACGTCAGTGCTTGAAACGATTTTTTTTTCGTGAAGTCTGGATAGAATGCAATGATAAAAAATTAACACATTGTCTACCTTCAATTCTTCTTTGGGAAAAGAATACACAATTATTCTAGAAAAATATTACTGGAATTAATGTCATAATTGAATAATCAAAGTAAAGAAAATTATAAGTTTAACCGCTTGAATTCAAACATAGTTATTAGTTGTAGAATGCCAACGCGAAAATTCTTGCTAAATTTCGTGAGTATACTATGTGTAGGAAATTTTTAAGAAATCATTGGAAATTAAAAAAAAAATCTATATATCAGTAACTATTCGTCTGAAATTGCTGAAATTTTGCAAGAGCCTTTAGAATCTAACTCTACTGCCAAGTTTCAAGTTTCAACAGGATCGGTTCAATATTGTTGGAGATTCCAGCCTTGTGTGAGTTCAGTAGATGGGTGACCGTTGCCTCGATAACTTTCGAACGAAAGGAGATAGGGACTTGCAATTTTCAGGGTAGGTTGCGTATTCCAATGGGATAGTTAAGTACGTCTTTGGGCATAATCGGTCTAACAGTTTCCGAGTTATACTCACCTGGAATATTATTTCTTGGATAACTCAAAAAATAATGATTCGATCGAATTGAAGCTTGGTAACTAGTAGTAGAAAATCAACATAATGACTTAAAATTTTGCAAGAACCGTACCCATAGAAAATTTTAAAGTGGTTAACCAATGGTTAACTTCCAAAACGTCCTAGTTACAACGACTTAACCAGCGGTATCCGATGGTTAAGGAAAACCAAAGGTTAACCAACTGAGTTACAACCCGCCATCAGAGTGTAATAAAATCTACCAGGTTTTACTGCGCAAAGTTTGCGGCTAAATGAATAATAGAAACCACAATGAATTAATTCGGTCCAGATAAAGTGTTGGACAAAAAGGGAAAAAGGTCATCATTTTTATTGGAGCGCCACCAGTTGCTGTGACCGCGTTCATTAAATTGCAGACCCCGGAGTGGCAAGCGGCAATATTTCTCGGGGCAATAAATAATGCCGGCGACTTCCGGAATGACACGGTATTTACGGCGGAAACTCAAACTGATGGTCCTGCTGAGAAATTGAATGTGTAGCGAAGATGTTATGGGGGAAAAGTCGATAATGGAAGAACGGATTTATGTTTTATGGCCTGGATCCATGGAGAGATTTTTGAGATATTTCGATTATATTTCAGCGTACTGCACATTGGATATTACAGAATCTGGGAGCCATAACGTAACAGTTTTCCGAATGGGGTGAATTAATTTTCGATATTTTACTGATATGGCTTGATATTCGCTATTAATCGGAGAACACTGGCCCCGGCATGAACACTCTGTCACCTGCAACGGGATGATATCTCTTTTGGCTATACCTTTCATTAAATAATTAATACATATTAGTCTGATGTGGATCCATTATAACTTCAAGCATTACATTTTGTGCATCTAACAATAAAGCAAATTAGAATTGGTAATTAGTTTTAGAATGCCGCGCGTTTATTTTCGCGAAATTTAATGAGGATCGTATTATGTATGTATGGATGTATGGCTTTAGCTGGATATGAACGGTGGTTATAGCGCTCTTCAAAAATGGGAAAGTTCGTTTGTAGTGGATGGATTTAAAATAAATTGCTGTACTAGATTGCGTTAATAAGTGTTTCTCCGACAGGATTCAAAAATAAGTTTATAGAAATTTTCTCAGAGCAGAGTGAAATCAAATAAATAAAATAAACAAAGTGATTGTGATGGTTATGTTTTGAGATTGCTGGAAGAGATTATTTATCTGGAGTATATAGACATCTGCAAACTAAGGCGTCTCATACACGTAAATACTTTCTGATAGAATATGGGTGCAACCTATTTCAGCAATGCGCAAAAGAAATATATGGAATCATTATTTGAAAAATATAGTGAATTAATCAGAGATGAAATGAGGAAAGAAATTGGTGTGTTGAAGGAGGAAATAAATTCGTACAAGATCAAGGTGGATAGACTAGAGGAAGAAAATAAAAATTTGAAGGACAGCAGATGGATAAAAGATCGAGAAGAAACAATCTTATTATCTACGGAATAAAGAGTGAAGAAAATAACGTAGAGGAAGAAACGAAAAAATTGTTGAAAGATAAGCTTGAGATAAATTGCCCAGAAGAAATTGTAAAAGATATTTATAAGTTAGGAAAGGGAAATTGAGTCCAATTTTGCCTCAAGCGTTCAACCAAAAGTCAATTCATCGGATCCTGAATTCAAGCTATAAGTTGAAGAACTCTGGAATTATCTTAGCTCCTGACTATACACCAGAAGAGAGAGAGGCACGACGGGTGTTGGTGAAACGTATGAGACAGGAAAAAGAACGAGGAAATCAATCATATATCAGAGGAAACGCATTGATAATCAACAACCACAAGCATACATTGGAGGTA
The DNA here is from genome assembly GCA_937662695.2 of Halyzia sedecimguttata. Classification (NCBI taxonomy): domain Eukaryota; kingdom Metazoa; phylum Arthropoda; class Insecta; order Coleoptera; family Coccinellidae; genus Halyzia; species Halyzia sedecimguttata. The sequence continues at coordinate 14,748,037 of OW569418.2, forward strand.
ATAATTGCAGGGGAAAAGGAGCAGGGTGAGAACAGAGAGCAAATCAGTGCCTCCAGCTCCAGGGCAACCATGATCAGCTAGCCAAAGATCTCGTCAATAGCTCAGTAATTTTTAAATTGGTTTGGATTTGTTGGTTTTTGAGGAGTTTCTTTTTTTTTGAGATGGATCAGTTCGTGAGAGATTATGACAGTCAGGATCATGAAACAGAGATAATAGAGAGGGTTTCTGAGCTGGAGGGGCAAATTGGTTCAAAAGACATTAAAATATTTCAAATGAATATAAGGAGTGTATCCAGGAATATTGATGAATTGCATCTTTTAATGGAAGAGATGAAATTACATTATGAAATAATAATATTGAGTGAAACTTTTGTTGTTGAAGATTTAAGTCTTGCCAACTTTCCTGAATATAAAATCGTGTATAGTAATGGTAGGTTAAATAGCCATGATGGAGTTATTATGTATGTGAAAAATTCTATTCCTTGTGTACAGCAATAGAAGTGGATCTAGAAATTAGAAATAATAAAATCAAAATAACAGCTATTTATCGATCGCCAAGTTCATCTCTGGAACTTTTTAATCAGAATCTTTTGGAGTACTTGAATAAAGTGAGTAACAATTTATCAGACATGCATGTAATCACAGGAGATATAAATACAAACCTCTTAACTGGCAATGACAAAAACGTAGAACACTATAAAAATGTTATGAGCATGTATGGCTATTTCTCATTAATAAATAAGATCACTAGGCCGGAAAGTAGAAGCTGTCTTGAGCATTTCTTTGTATGGAAAAAAAGCGGAAGAGAAAATATCATTACAAAAGGTTACACAATAAAATTCAATATTAGGTATCACTTCCCTACGTTTGCTACTGTAAGAGTCGATGATGAGGTTGAGAAACCAGAAGGTGACAGCTTTTCTCAAACTAGGAGTTTCATAATCTACGATAAATTAAAATGAGCGCTATCTAGTGAAGATTGGCGTATGGTTTATGAAACTAAAAGTCCAAATGAAATGATTGTGAATTTTATTGAATTATTAAAAAGACATATAAAGCAAACTACAACAAATGTACGTTTAAATAATAAGCAACGACCGAAACAAAAATGGACTACAAAGGGACTTTTGTCATCGATAAACAAAAAAAAATCTTATTTGTGAGGCGCTTCGATCCAACCCCACTGATGATGTTCTGAAGCAGGAATATAGAAATTACAGAAATAAACTACAAAAACTCATACATGTGGCGAAAAAAACATACTTACAAAAATGCATTGAACATAGTAAAAACGAGCCGTCTGCAATATGGAAACATATTAATGAATTTCAGCAGAAAAAGCAATCTGACAATAAAATTGTAAAAATTAGAGGAAAAAACAACGAAATCAACCGGGATGACACAGAAATAGCTGATACTTTAAATACATACTTTGCAAACATATGTAAAGTATATGCGGAAAAAAATCCTGATCCAGAATATCATCCGCATGAGAAATTTTAATTAAAAAACTGTTTTTACTTCGGTCCGACAAACCCTGAAGAAATTAAGAAAATGATAAATAAATTGAAATCGAAGAAATCACCTGGTATTGACAATTTAAGGGCGGAAACGCTGAAGAAGATCCAAAATGAAATAGCAGAACCTCTATCAGATATCTTCAATAGCTGTTTTACACATGGAACATTCCCAGATGAACTCAAAACTGGTTTGATAATACCCATCTATAAAAATGGAGAAAGAGTTGAATCGTCGAACTATCGACCTATTTCGTTGCTGTCAAATTTGGCCAAAATATTAGAAGGACTGATGAAGACTAGAATGGTGAAATTTCTCAAGAAGCATAACATTTTATCGGAAAGCCAGTATGGATTTCGAGAGAAAATGAGCACTGAAGATGCTATAAAAGAGCTCACAAATCATATCTATGATAAGATGGATAAAAATATTCCTGTTTTGTGCATATTTATTGATTTGTCAAAAGCATTTGATACTGTCAGCCACGAAAAGCTACTAAATAAGCTGGAGAAATATGGTTTTCGTGGTAGGATGCTTGAATTCCTGAAGAGTTATTTAACAGATCGTAAACAGGCCGTGATAATCAATAAAGTGGTCTGTAATATGAAGGAAGTCACATACGGAGTGCCCCAGGGTACGGTTCTGGGCCCTCTTCTCTTCATATTGTATGTAAATGGTCTCCTGAAATTGAAGCTGAAGGACAAAATTCTGTCATTTGCCGATGATACAGCTATACTGTATGAGGACAGCTCGTGGAGTGACCTGAAAAAAAAAGCTGAAGATGATTTTGTTGTTGTGAAAAATTGGATGGCTTCAAATACGTTGACTCTAAATATTAAAAAAAACTTCATACTTACCTTTTACTTCGTATCAGTCCGGACTCCCAAATCTTGGAACTCTGAATGTAGACCCTGAAACACAAATAAATGAAGCAGAGGACGGAGTTGTGAATTATCTGGGGGTTAAAGTCGACTGCCAACTTAGATGGAACCTGCAAATAGACAACATAGCCAAGAAAATCAGAGGACTTATCTATAAGTTTAAATACTTTAGAAACTACGTAGGAAATAAGCACTTGAAGATTATCTACTTTGCATTGGTACAGTCAAACAGAGATGGTTCTCTTTGACAGGAAGAGGGGGCCCTGTAACATAAGACTTCCAAGTCTGTTTAGAGTAGGGCTCAATCTAACAGAGCAAGTTCGATATCTGGGTGTGATACTGGACCACAAACTACTGTGGAACAAACACATTGAGGAACAAACGAAAAAGGCCGAGATGATCTTTTGGTCTACTCCGAGAGTAGTGGGAAATGGATGGGGCTTCAAACCACACATTATTCACTGGTTGTATACTGTGGTGGTGAGGCCTATCCTAACCTACGCATCATTGGTGTGGTGGACTTCTTTGGAGAAGTCATATATCCGCAACAAATTGACAAGATCTCAGAGAAAAGCTTGTTCAAGCATCACAGGTGCTCTGAGATCTACTCCAACAGCAGCTGTGGAGTGCCTGCTGGGGCTACCTCCCCTGCATCTTGTAGTTGAGGAGGGGGCTATGAAGACAGCTTTAAGAATCTGGGAACAGGGACAGTGGCGTGACAGCGGAATGTTTAGGGGACACGCGAGGGCACTATGAATTGTCATAATGTCAAATGATGTTCCTGAGACATTATCTAATCAATCGAAGAATTGTGAGCGAAGTGAGAAAAATCTCAGTTCTTTGCTCCGAAATTAGTTTTTCTCAGAAAATTCTTACATTTCGGAACTGAACATGAAGTAAGAGATCTGAGAGTAGTGAGACTGCTTTTCATCCATAGACATAGATATAACTCTCGAACGGAATGAGGTAGGTAGTTGAAATTTTCAGAGTAGTTTAGGGAGATGAATATCTCGGTTAAGTTCGTTATTGGGCAAAATTGGCCAGATTTAATTTGATTTCTTCCATGGTGCAGTTCTCATTCTCATGATTGCTCATTTAATCTTGATAAATAAACTATTACTTGAATTGAATTTCCTTTAGGATGCAGTTCTATCATATGAATACATTGATATAATTCCCAACTCTGAGAAACCAATACTTTTGGAGATATAATTTTTAGTTTACGTATTAAAGTTGAAAATTGATGACATGTAGAAACTTTGGAGCTCGGAAACAAAGCCAAAAATTTGAATCACCCTTTGTACAAAAATTATTTTGAAAACTTGCCTAATTCGTTCCTTATTCTCCAAAACAAATTTCGATAGAATGCATACACTAGTTTCATTTCAGCAGATTTTTTATAAGCAACATTTTGAATGTCCGGCATAAATAGCAGCGAGAGTAACTTTCAGGCGGAAAGTAACAACTGAAGAAATTAGAAAAAGGGCACGTGCTGGTATAAGGAATGGTGGAGGTCATGTCGAACATGACTTATGAATACATTTTTTAATGAAATTTCGAGTCTTTTTGAAATAAAAAAAATATTTTATACGCTAGTTTTCTTTCTTTGCTTCTTATATTCCCTTTCAAATTATACTAATTCTTTTTCAACAGCATAGTTTTGCTTTTTTCATACATATCTTATACTTTTCTGGTAAAAATAATCAAAAATTATTAACAAATTTGGTCAACTTTGGTCAAAATTTACTCAATAGGGTGAGAAATTTTTCAAAAATTACAAGAACTCAAATAACTTGGAAACTATTGATTTGAAGTTATCAATAGATATGGCTCAGACGACAACAAATTATCCATACTAACAGCTCCTCCAAGGTTCCCGTCTAATTCAAAATCACCTTGCATATAACATTTTCTTGGGATTTCCTGATTTCTGTGAAAATTTCCAATAATTGACAACAGCTTATCCGCATGATTACATTGTAAAGCCGTTTATACGCACCGTCAGATTATCTATTATAATTTTTCGGTTCCGAAATCCGTTAATCTTTATCCAAGGACCAAAAGAGAATTGTCGTGGAACCTACAGTACCGAATAAAAAAATATTTCAACTTTTCAGTTATACGCTCAGGTAACTTGGTTGATTATATTTTTTTTCAACCAGAAATTCTATGAATTTTTCAACGACCAACACGTTTTTATCGTGAACGCAGAAAAAGTGTCACGCTCATGAATTTTTACGATGTGGCTCTGCTATCTTAATATTAAGTTAGCTGTGCCACTCATACAAATATACTATGTTAATGAATAATTGTCAAAGCTCATCTGACGTGAAAAATTCGCAAAAAATTGATTCCGTATATCTTACATATATATGAATATATAAATATTCCAACTTTTCAGTAATACACAGGTTACTTAGTTGATTATTTTTGTTTTTAACCAGAGGTGTACTAAATAATTATGACCAAAACGTATCTTCCTGAAAGAAAAAAAAATGTCGGTGTCTTAGTTTATGTTTGAATCGGGTGGCTTCCTAACCTTATATTAAGTTAGCAGAGCCACCCACAAAATAAACATCAAATGTCATCATAATGATTATAAATAATTGTCGAGCTTTTGTCGAAGTCCATCTGACGTGAACCAACGTAAAAAATCCATTCCTTCTAACTTATCAATAAATATATAAATACTGCAACTTTTCACTCTTATTACAACCAGGTAACTTAGTTGATTATTATTATTTTTCACCAGAAATGAACTAAACATTTGTCGAACGACCAAACCGTATTTGTCCTGTAAAAAAAATAATAAGTAGGCAGAGCCACCCACAAATAAACATCAAATATCATCATAGAGATATTAAATAATTGTCGAGTATTTTTCCATCTGACTTGAAAACAATGTGAAAATCCATTTCTTATAGCTTATAAATAAGTTTTTCTTGGGATTTCTGTGGAAATTTCACAAAGTTGACAAATACGTTTTGGTCGTTCGTCAATTGTTTAGTTACTTTCTGGTGAAAAATTAACTAGTTGCAAGATTTATATTTCGATATAAGCTATAAGGAATGTATTTTTTGCGTTGTTTTCACGTCAGATTGACTTCGACAAATACTCGACAATTATTCATAATCATTATGGTGACATTCGATGTATATTCATTGGTTATTCTGCTTTAACGAACCCTATAGGGTGATTGTTCCTGATAGAGACCAATGGGATACAAGGAGTGATCTCCTTAAACCGGAGGGGCCCACATGGTTCACGGATGGCTCTGTAACGACTACAGGGACAGGTGCAGGCATTGTGAGACCTCGAGTGAGCATGTCCATCCCTCTCGGGAAGAACTGCTCTATAATACAGGCAGAACTATATGCTGTTTTTGTCTGCGCGCTGGAAAACATCCGATTAGGATACTCTGGCAAGTACATATATATATGTTGTGACAGTCAAGGAACGTTAAAATCCCTATCTGATGTGAAAATAAACTCCTACTTAGTAGGCGAATGCAGGAAGGCTCTGCGAAGGCTGGGCGCTGGTAACGTTGTAAAACTCATCTGGTGTCCGGCTCACTCGGAGATTTCAGGTAATGTTAAGGCAGATAAGCTGGCGAAGCAGGGGGCTCGGATACCATATATAGGTTTGAGCCCTCGCTTCCAGTATGTCGTACCTCTGTTAAAACATTCTTCAAGAATCGTTTGGACAGGAATTTCTCCAGTGTATGGAACATGGGAGTAGGACTCAGGCAGTCAAGGCTTCTCATTGAGAAACCATCGTCAAAGTCTGAAGTAAAGAAACTTCTTTCACTCGAAAGAAGAGAATTGAGCCTGGTGACTGGATTACTAACTGGTCACCAGTTCAACAAACATCTGAATAGGATGGGATTGGCCGATAGCGCTCTGTGTCGCTGGTGCAAGAGCATGGAAGAAACAGCTGAACATATTCTCTTCGACTGTAACAACCTTAAGGAATTGAGGGTCATACACCTAGGCAACCCAACACCTACGATTCCTACGGTGAGAGGGACTTCTCCTTTTAAGCTCGCGGCATTCCTGTCAGCGTGCTTTTTGGACTGAGTCTCACGAGTTTGGCAAGCGGGAGAACAATGGGCCTGAAGGCCTCATTTCAGCCTGGGACGGCACCGCGGTAGAAGGAGAAGAAGAAGATTGGTACAGTCCATCTTAACATATGGCATCATAGGATGGGGCGCGGCATGTTCGTCCCACTTAAACAAAATCAACATACTACAGAAGCTGATACTGAAAATCATGAATTTAAAAAAAATTACATTCCCCAGCGATCTGCTCTACGAGATATCCCAAGTGTTGGACGTTAGGCAACTGTATCATCTCAGAGTTATACTTCAAGTTTACAATGTGAAAATCAAATTGGAACGCCTTGATCATGCATATCCAACCAGAACAAAAAATACCTATTTCAAGACATCCCGAGCTAAAAAGACAATTGGGCAGAGGTCAAGTTGTTACCTTGCTCCAAGAATATATTCCTGCGTTTCAACAAACATCTAGGGAACTACAAACCAAAACATATTCAAGAGGCTTGTTACTCAATGGGTTTTCTCAAAAGGAAGAGGTTTTATTGATGAGGCCATAAATATGTGATCAACTCGTTGAACTCCGGTGAAGTCTCAGATTTTGTTGTCATATAGTTATAATCTATTATCCTGTTACTACATGCTTCGGCTCATTATCTGATTTTTATATTTTTTCACTTATTTCAGGGAAAGAGAATTATTGTTTATTTGTTTGTATGGTAGGTACACTAGCTAAAGCGCAGTTTAAACTTTCATCTGAAGTAGCGTACAGGCAAGGCGAACCTTATTCAAGGAACGTTCGAGCCTCTGCTACTAAATGTTTATTTGTATTAAATTGATGAAGTAAATTATACATATATAGATATTTGATGTCAAACAAATTTTATAGTATGCAAATAAACTATTATTATTATTATTAGGTACTAGAAAATGTTAAAGAGATCATTAATAAAAATTCTCTATCTCAGAAACTCTCTTTCTAATATCGCTGAAATTTTGGGGACCCTTCGATACCAAATTCTAGAGCCAAGTTTCTAATTTACACACATCTTCATGTCGATATTCTACTGAGTCTGTATTTTTTGAGTTATCGAGGAAATAATATTCCAGATAGGTGTAACTCCGAAACCGTTGGGCCGATTATGGCCAACAGCGAACTTAACTCATTCAGATGCGCAACTTCCCCTAAAAATTCCCTATCTCCTTTCGTTCGAGAGTTATCGATGCAACGGTCACCCATCCAGCTACTGAACTCACACAGTGCTGCTCGGATCTCCAACAATATAGATCCGATCGTGTTCAAACTTGGAACTTGGTAGTGGAGTTAGGTTCTAAGGCCTCTCGCACAATTTCAGCCATATCGAATGACTAGTTTTTGATATATAGAATTTTTTTCAATGATTTTTTAAAAAATTTCTAGTGATGCGATCCTCACGGAATTTCGCAAGAATTTTTGCGTTGGCATTCTACAACTAAAACCCATGTTTGAATTGGAGAATGAGTTATTGAGGAAATAACAACCAAATTCCAGATGGGTATAGCTCCAAAACCGTTTGGCCGATTATGCCCAGGAATAAACTCAAATGTCGCATTTAGATGCACAACCTAACCTGAAAATTTCAAGTCGCCGTCTCTTTCCGTTCTCAGGTTATCGTGACAGAAATAATATTTTTCAATGATTTTTTTTTTATTTTCTAGCTATACGATTCTCACAAAATTTTGCAAAAGTCCTTAAGTGCGTATTCTACACCTACTCACCCAGTTTTAATTTGATCAGATTAGTAATGGTTGAAAACAACCAATGGGCCATTTTACGAACTTGTCCGTCGTTTTGGGATGAGCCTACTACCCTGAAATTTTCAAGTCGCTATCTCTTTCTGTTCTCAAGTTATCGTGGCAACGGAGTACCGGCCGGACAGAATCAAATTTGACCTAGAATTATTCATCAGTGAGTTGAACATAGTCGTTTGAGACCATTCTCGGCAAAAAAATTCGAAAACTACAGACATTTGGACGAAATGATAACGCGATTCCCCAGAACATACGCGCAAAAAGAGATTTTCTTTCTAAATAAATTTCAACAGCCTGTTTCTGTTTACCTGAGCTCAGTTTAGCAAAGTGGTAAATGAAAAAAATTTGAGAAAAGCACTGACGTGGTGTCAGGAGATTTTGCACGCATGTTCCATGGTCCATTCACGCCTCATACACTGAGAGAACAGTTTATTTATAAATAATAAAGTTTATTCATATTAAATAAACCGCTTATTCATATATGGCGTAATAAATATTTATTTGTCCTAAATAATGGCTTTATTTGAGATTTAAAAATGGGTTCAAGCCCTGTGGACAGGAGCTTTCTGGCGCTCTAGTTCAAACAGACAAATTATATCTGGTATTGGTTTCTCAGAGTTGGGAATTATATCAATGTATTCATATGATAGAACTGCATCAAAAAGGAAATTCAATTCAAATAATAGTTTATTATTGAAGATTAAATGAGCAATCATGAGAATGAGAACTGCACTACATTTTAAAATTTTTTTTTTGACACTTTGCGGTAATCTGGTCAATACAAAACTTCACATGCGTATAAAGGTCATGATTCTACAATTTGGTGCTAAATTTCAGATAGATCGAGTGATCGGTTTCGGAAATATTCATAAAAAATATTTTTACTAAAATCGGCCATAACTCCGAAACCCCTTGATGGTTTTCGCCCATTAACGAACTTGTCCGAGATATTTACGCTCCAAAACCACCTTGCAATTTTCAATCCGCTAACTCCTTTCGTTCGAGAGTTATCGTGCCTACGGCCGGTCGGCCGGCCGGACAGAATCGATTTCGCACTCGGATTCTTGATCAGTGAGTCGAACCAAATCATTTGAGACCATTTTCAGCCAAAAATTCCAAAATTACAGACACTTGGGCGAATTGATACGCAATCTGTTCCGAGGAACTAGAGCGCCAAAAAAACAAGTTTCGTATGACAATTGCCCAAAACAGGTTTAAAGTACCTACAAATAGTAGGTATTCCATAAAACTTGTATAAAATAATAAATTACCTTGTAATCGATCAAAAATTTCCTGATCTACGTTCACAAAATTTTCTCCTCTCTCGATTTTTGGAATTATGCTTTCAATATTTACGTAATATTTTCAAACATTTTCGGGTGAGGTCCCCGTTGCATCACTAAAATACGACTATTTCAACCCCAATATTCTTGAAGTTACAATATTCCCTTCTGTCAAGTTGACTTTATGGCAATTCATACATAGAATATACATAGAATAATTATATCAATCTGTGAAATGCGATTTACATTGAAATTTTGAAAAATCATATCTCCGAAAGTATCAGCTTGTTAGAGTTAAAAATGATATGACTGGATTCTTATGATAAAACTGCTTATTAAAAAAAATTTAATTTGGAATTTGTTTTGTATAAAAAAATTTTTTTTTTATTACTCCAAAACCTTTTGTCCGATTTTGCCCAGTAACGAACTTAGCCGAGATATTCATCCCCCAAACCTACTCTGAAAATTTCAACTCTCTAACTCATTCCGTTCGAGAGTTATCGTGCCTACAGCCGGACCGGCCGGACAGAATGAATTTCGACCACGGATTCTTGATCAGTGAGTCGAACCAAATCGTTTAAGACCATTTTCATCGAAATATTCGAAAATTACAGACATTTGGGCAAATTGATAAGCACTCAGTTCCGAGGAACTAGAGCGCCAAAAATAAATATATATTGGTGAAAAATTAATATAATGTTAATTATTAATATACGATTTATTCATAGATAATGAAGTTTATCACTACATCAAAAAGGTTTATATTCATTCAATAACGAATTATTTATAATAAATAAATGTTATTTATGAGAAAAAAATATTTCTTTTCAATAATTATCAATATCCTCATAATAAACAAAGATATATTTATATATAGATTTATGTCGGAAATTAATATTTACTATGAATAAAGAAAAATTCACTATAAAAAATTGTATATTTTTATTAAATAATTAGTTATGTACAGTAAATGAATGCTTTTTTCGAGAAAGAAATTAATTTTTCAAATAAATATGATTAGTTGAATGGAAACTGAGGATAACATATATTGCAAAAAATAACTACTTTCTAAAATTTATATACTAACAATTCCCATAATATGATATTTTGTGGTAGTTTTCTATGTAGTCTTCTTTCTTGGTCTCTATGGGTGCAGAATTCAGCAAAAATCTCGATGGTATGTAACTACAGGAGCCAGTTCGAAGAATTGCGAACAGAGTTTCTAGGGTGCCTCATGTTGTCACTATCACTATAGGGGTGCTGCATTTACTGGAAAATCATAAGAAAAAAAAAACATTTTACCTTCAAACATTTTTCCAAGCTTCAATATGAATAAATAATAACGAAACTGTTTTTCTGATTCATATCATAGGTTTTTTGAAATTTCAATATGAAAAACTAATAGCATTGAAATAACGAAATGATTTTCTGGCAATTATAAATATTCAAAAATAAATTTCACCACATTTTCGAGAATGATATCAAATGGATTCATATTTTTTCTAATAAACACATATTAACAACTTTGAAAAATCGTAAAGAAATATTTACATTCACAAGTGAATTTGACCGAAAACTCCAGAAAATATAAATCTATTATCAAGAATTCCTTATTATCAATAACCTGAATTTGTTGCAGCAGGTGTTTCATTTTCTTATATTTGAAGTTTTCTTGAGAACAACTTCATATTTTTGAAAAGAAAATATATTTACGTAGTATTTAGTTTATCATGCAGTAACATTGAGCAAAATATTTTGAGAATCAGTGTCAGTGATTAAGCTAATCTAAATTTTAAATTTTATATGAAAACTAAGCCTTACCTTCCAGTGTACTTTTTGAATGACTCAAACCATTTTGAAACAAAAATGTCTGGAATTCAACCATTATGTCCTCTCACCTGTATATCACGCACTATCCTAACAACCAACAGACAAATTGAACATTACTAAATGTGACTGATCGCTGTATCACAAAGTTTTCACATTCGCATTTCGGTATAATGGCCAATGGGGTGGGGTACGTCGACCTACACGGTCAGGATGCGAGCTATAATTCAGGTATAATCAAGATTTATTATTAATTAATAAATCTTGCTTCAATCATAATTTAATAAATGTTTGTTTGACAGAAATAAGGACAGTTTTTACTTCAAATAAGATTTGTTTGGTGGAAATGAATTATTTGTTTATAGTTAATAATATGACATTTCTGGATCATATTTATTTACTGTTAATAAACTAGTTTGAATATTAATAAATCTTGCTAAATAAATGGAATATTTCTGAGAAATGAGGTTTATATCAAGTTGTTCTATAACTATTAATTATATTTATTAATAATTAATAAAATTTATTTATGACTAATAAAACTGTCCCAAATAAAGAATTATTAATTATTAACCCTAACATTTCTCTCAGTGTGGTATTACGGCATTCCCAGGACAGCAAGAAATCTTGGATGGGTAATTCCAGGTCTTTCAGTGTTGCCTGGTGGTAGTTTCTAATATAGAAGTGTACCCTCTTGAGGTTCTTTTTCACACTCCCGAGCAAAAATGTAGACAGTTAGTCTCTTTGCCTGCAAGATAGACGGCACTTGTCCCAGGGTCATAGATATCCTCAGTTTCAGCTCATATATATCAATACCTACACCCTCATCTGATTTTGATCTATCCGTATACCAATATAGCGGCTCATTTTTTAATTCTTTTATACAATAGAAAGTGAGGCATATATCTATAAGAGATTATAGCCCTACATTAGGGTGATGTAGCGGTCTTCGATTGTTGAATTCTGAATAATCATCGCTTGGATTGATCAAACCTGGTTCTGAAAAAACCCTCCTGGCTTTACGAGCAACAACATTTTCCTTTTCAAATTCAAATATTGAAGTGATTTCTGAGAAGAAGAGTGAATATATCTTTGAAAATTAGCGGAAGCGATTCTTCTTCACAAGATCCATGCAGCTACAGAGGAGTATATTTGTGACAGGGGACTTTTGAAAGGTTATGTATTATTTTAAACTTGTTGGTTTTTCTGCCCTTGTCATTAGGTCTTTCAGGTTTCTTGTATCTTGGAGAAAACTCTCCATTTTAAAGCCTCGAAATCCATCATATTGAAGAGAGAAATGCCCATCAAGATTTAAATTTTCAGCTAATCTTCTGTTTGTTTGGAATTGTTTGAAATTATCAAAGTCTCCCCCACCCTTTCATTTAGAATTGGTAAAAACATGTCATCTACATATTGATATATAAAATGTGGTCAGTTGAGGAATTGCAAACATTATAATTCATGACAGTCGCTAGGAGAGGACTCAAAGTACAGCCCATCGGACACCCAAAAATTTGTTTATAATGTATATAATAATGTATATAACTCTTCCAAATATAAGAATATTTCTCTAGGAATTTCTGTACAATTACTTATTTGCAACCAATTTTCAAGGCAATTCTGTGCACGTACTACACATATTCGATAGATCTGTATTAAATTACATTCGGATTTGGAGTAGAGGCAATTGCGTTCCTAACGGAGGTCCCATAACCGCAATTTTTTTCGATCTACGGTAAAGCTAACAGCCAAACTGTATTGATAGCCATATTCGTTAAAGTAACTTGAAAAATGAAAAAAATCACTGACGTGAAGTCAGTACTCTTTGGCACGCGTGTTCACGGTGGCTAATTTGAATTGAATGATGAGTACTTCAAGCTCAGTGGATAGAGCGAGCCGGAGATCTACCCAAAGGATAGTGGACACCATTCACTGTCGGTTCAAAACTCAACAGTGCTGTATCTAAGCTGCCATAAGGATAGAGTAACAAAGTTGAAAAGGAACACAACTGACTCTCCTTAGTCGCACAAGCTCCTAGAAGATTCTGAGGGATCTCTTTGGGAAAGACTTGGAGGGGTCAGTATAATCACAAACAATTATTATAGCACGCGCGCCAAATGCAGATTGAATTAACAATGAAAGAAAAAGTGTAAAAAAGCATTGACGAGGGGTAAATCTGCTTTGGCGGGCGAGCTATAAAGTTGGTTATGATTATACTGACCCCTCCAAGTCTTTCCCAAAGAGATCGCTCAGAATCTTCTAGGAGCTTGCGCGACTAAGGAGAGTCAATTGTGTTCTTTTTCAACTTTGTTACTCTATCCTTATGGCAGCTTAGATACAGCACTGTTAATTTTTGAACCGACAGTGAATGGTGTCCACTATCCTTTGGGTAGATCTTCGGCTCGCTCTATCCACTGAGCTTGAAGTACTCATCATTCAATTCAAATTAGCCACCGTGAACACGCGCGCCAAAGAGTACTGATTTCACGTCAGTGCTTTTTTTTTTTTTTCAAATTAGAACCCTATTTTCGCGCGCGTGTTCCGCAAGGAACACGGCTAAAAGTCCTCTCAAAATAACACACCTTACAAAAAACTCCGATTCTCCAAGACTAGTGGTTCGGGAGATATCGCATCGTTCATCTACGCATGCGCAGACCCTCATCAGGGATCTGGATTCTATGGAGGAATAGCATCCGCCACCTCAAAACCCCAATCCTCTCTGACGAAAACTACAGCAGTTGAATGACTTCTCATCTGCGCATGCGCACAACGAAAAATGCCCGGAAAAGGCAGCGTGAACCTCAAAAAAATAGGTTTCGGTATTTTAAGCAAAGTATTCCGCAAAATAGTAGTAATTTTTTGATTTTCTTCATGTCACGTAATCTTCACGAAATTTAGCAAAAGGATCAGTATTTTTCGAGTTATCATGAAAACAGAATTTTAAAATTTTTTAAATTTTTTTTGCCACTTTAGGGCCGTCCGGTCATAACAAAACTTCGCAGGCATATAAAGGTCATGATTCTACAATTTGATGCCAAATTTCAGAAAGATCGAGTGATCGGTTCCGAAAATATTCATAAAAAACGTTTTGACTAAAAACGGCCTTAACACCGAAACCGCTCGGTGGATTTCGCCCATTAACGAACTTGTCCGAGATATTTGCGCTACAAAACTACCCTGCAAATTTCAACGCTCTAAGTCGTTCCGTTCGAGAGTTATCATGCTAACGGCCGGACCGGACGGACAGAATTGAATTTGACCTCGAATTCTTCATCAGGGAGTCGAACCCAATCGTTTGAGACCATTTTCGAAAAAATATTCGAAAAATACAGACATTGTGACGAAATGATAGCACGCTGTTCCTTGCGGAACACGCGCAAAAAGAAGTTATGGCCAATTTTTGACCACAATTTTCGACACAAAATTGGAAACACCCTGTGATGATATTTCTGGAATTCAAAAGATGCATGACCTTTCCACATTCTTCCTCTTCGATGTTGTAAGAACGGTTCACGTTCAGGATGTTTAAAATAAGAATAATTAACATAATACTGACTAAACATATTTGACCTTTTTTCCGGTTTTTTTTCGATGTTTTGAAAACTATTGCTTGGGCTTCGAGAATATTTTAGCTCTGTAGAGAATTTCAAGCAATACCATAATTCCAATATTCAGATTTCAAATATGTCCAGTTCTCCAGAAACGTCTAATAGGCACTCGAACTTGGGACACCCTATATTATTAGATATTAAAGTTACTGATATGCTGAATGTTTTTTGTGAATTGTAAACCCATAGTTGCTCATGGCAAAACCTTAAGATTGCACTGATTAGTTTCCTAGAAATTAATTCCAGAATACACTATTGAAAACTCCGCCTGCATGATGGCTGGGTGGATTGACCGGCGTGAAGTTCGCAGCCAAAATCTGGCAGCCAGTTTCCGATCTTTCCCGAAGGATCATTGGCGTCGTGAATGTTGTCTATAATATTAATTTCGGTTACGTAGTATTTTTGAGGCAAAAAAGAGGTTTTTCCAAAAGATTTTATTTTTATGAAGCTGTGAACTGAATATTTCGTGATATTTATACTGTAGTATAAATAAAAATATTCGAACAATTGAACCTGACTAAGCTCGAGTGAAGGTATAACAAAATGAAACGAGTAATGACAAACATGTTCTAAGAGAAGA
Organism: Halyzia sedecimguttata; assembly: GCA_937662695.2. Taxonomy (NCBI): domain Eukaryota; kingdom Metazoa; phylum Arthropoda; class Insecta; order Coleoptera; family Coccinellidae; genus Halyzia; species Halyzia sedecimguttata. The sequence goes on from OW569418.2 coordinate 14,763,578, forward strand.
AACTCCATTTGGCCCCGTTGAAACTGCCCCCGTTAGCATGAAAGAATAATTTTTAACATGATGGTGACGATAAGCCAAGTTGAAACTCATACAGAAAATCATAATAGTGACGATAAGTATGCCTTATAATGAAAAATCCCTTCGGCTTCGTCGAAGAGGGTGAAAACAGCCCTCCTAAATATGAAAAAATAAATTATTTTCATCATGATGGCGATGAATAGCCAAGCTGAAACTCATTCAGTATATCATCAAAGTGACGTAAAGTATACACTATAGCGGAAAATCCCTTCGGCCCCGTAGAAGAGGGTGAAAACAGCCCTCCTAGGTATGAACAAATAGGATATTTTCGATATGATGGTGGCGAATAGCCAAGTTGAAACTCAAAGAGTATATCATAATAGCAACGTCAAGTATAGACTATAAAGGAAAATCCCTTCGGCCCCGTCGAAGAGGGTGAAAACATCCCTCCTAAGTATGAACAAATAAATTATTTTCATTATGATGGCGATGAATAGCTAAGTTGAAACTCATACAGTATATCATAATAGTGACTTCAAGTACACGCTATAAAGGAAAATCCCTTCGGCCCCGTCGAAGAGGGTGAAAACAGCCCTCCTAAGTATGAACAAATAAATTATTTTCATTATGATGGCGATGAATAGCCAAGTTGAAACTTATACAGTATATCATAATAGTAACTATAAGTATACCATATAACGGAAAATCCCTTCGATCCCGTCGAAGAGGGTGAAAACAGCCCTCCTAAGTAAGAACAAATAAATTATTTACATTATGATGGCGATGAATAGCCAAGCTGAAACTCATACAGTATATCAAAACAGTGATGTCAAGTATACACTATAAAGGAAAATCCCTTCGGCCCCGTCGAAGAGGGTGAAAACATCCCTCCTAAGTATGAACAAATAAATTATTTTCATTATGATGGCGATGAATAGCCAAGTTGAAACTTATACGATATAGATCCAGATGAAGTGAACGATCACTTTCTGAATTTCTCAGCTGGCATTACTGACCCTTCTGTTATTGATAATTATGTAAACAATCCTATTTGTACAGGGCAGTTCAATTTTCGGCTGGTAGATGAGGGAACAGTTTTTAATTACCTAAAGAAGTCCAGAAATAGTTCGCCAGGTTGTGACAAGATTTCAATGTCCTTCATTAAGATTTGCTGCCCATATGTCCTTCCTTTCATTGTCAACATTTTCAACAGCATTCTGTTGAAGTCCAAATTTCCCACCGCTTGGAAGTGTGCTCAGGTTACACCTATCCCTAAGAACAAAAAGCCTACGGAATTGTCTGATCTTAGGCCAATAAGTATTCTGCCAGGTTTGTCCAAATTGATGGAGAAGATAATGTCGGATCAACTTCGGGATTTTCTTTATTCCAATAAAATAGTTCCGGATAACCAGTCCGGTTTTCGACCGGGCTATGGCACCACTGGTCCTCTTCTGGATGTTACCGATGACATTCTGCAGGCGCTCGATAACTCCAAATGTGCTGCTTTGCTTTTGCTCGATTTTAGTAGAGCTTTTGATACTGTGAGGCATGACACTCTCCTTGCCTTGTTGCAGTCTTGCGGAGTGGTTGGGCCGGCTCTCGCTCTCTTCGGATCTTATCTCGGTGGACGTTCGCAATTTGTGAAGCTGGGCAGTAGGTTTTCTGGGTCCAAACGCGTGGCCAGTGGAGTCCCCCAGGGCTCAATTCTTGGACCCTTGCTGTTCATTGTTTATACAAGTCAATTTATTAAGTTCATTCATCACTGCAAGGTGCACATGTATGCCGATGACTTCCAACTGTTCTTAGATTTCTCCATTGATGAATTGGCTGATGCGAACGTTAGACTGAGCGAGGACTTGGGTGATTTATGGGATATAGCGAGCAAGCATGGTTTGATTCTCAATGCGCGGAAGTCTTTTGCACTTGCTTTTGGGTCCAGAAACGATAAGCATATTGTCAGGAATAATCTAAAACTTTCTGATTCTGGTAGTGTTATTAATTTTGTGGAAAGTGCGCGGGATTTGGGCTTAGTCCTTGACGATTCACTGAGGTTCCGGGAACATATCCAGGGATTGATTTGTGGTGCTTATGGGGCTCTTAGAATGATGTTCCCTCATAGATCCTACTTGCCAGTCGAAACGAAGAGACTGCTTTGCGAGTCTTTGGTCCTATCAAAATTTAATTACTGCTCTACTGTCTATGCTTTTTGCTTGGATCGGGAATCGCTCAGCAGAATTCAACGTGTACAGAACAGTTGTGTGAGGTTTATCTTTGGGATCCGAAAGTTTGATCATGTGTCTCACAGACTGAGGGAGTTGGGTTGGCTTCCAATGAAGTTTCGTTTTGAATATTATCTGTTCCTATCATAAAATAATAGTCGAGAGATGTCCAACTTATCTCTTTGGAAAGTTAAGGTATAGAGCTGATGTTCATAGTGTCAACATAAGACATAGGAATTTGCTGTCGTGTCCTCATCACAGAACATCTACTTTCCAGAGAAGTTTCAGATAAAATATTTATAGACTCTACAACAATATACTTGAACACCTGAAACAGCTCACTCAAAATCGTTTCAGGACGGAAATAAAAAAACATCTTCTTAGCTGCCTCTAATTGTTTTGGACTGTTTCTGTTTTTTATTCTCTCAAAAATCCGTCTCCGATGATAGAATGTATATGTGTTTTATTTAGTATGCTCACCAATGTTCTATTATTTTTGTTTATTTTTTTTATGGCTCATGCCCAATTTATAATTTGTAACAAGGGATAGGTGGTAGAACACCTCTGGGTGAACTTCCCCTTGCGATTTCTATGGAAATAAAGACCTTTATTATTATTATTATTATTATTATATCATAATAGTAACTATAAGTATACCATATAACGGAAAATCCCTTCGACCCCGTCGAAGAGGGTGAAAACAGCCCTCCTAAGTAAGAGCAAATAAATTATTTACATTATGATGGCGATAAATAGCCAAGCTGAAACTTATACATTAAATCATAATAGAAAATCCCTTCGGCCCCGTCGAAGAGGGCGAAAACAGCCCTCCTAAGTATGAACAAATAAATTATTTTCATTATGATGGCAATGAATAGCCAAGTTGAAACTTATACAGTAAATCAGAATAGTAACTATAAGTATACCATATAACGGAAAATCCCTTCGGCCCCGTCGAAGAGGGTGAAAACAGCCCTCCTAAGTATGAACAAATAAATTATTTTCATTATGATGGCGATGAAAAGCCAAGTTGAAACTCATACAGTATATCATAATAGTGACGTCAAGTATACACTATAAAGGAAAATCCCTTCGGCCCCGTCGAAGAGGGTAAAAACAGCCCTCCTAAGTATGAACAAATAAATTATTTTCATTATGATGGCGATGAATAGCCAAGTTGAAACTCATACAGTGTATCATAATAGTGACGTCAAGTATGCACTATGAAGGAAAATTCCTTCGGCCCCGTCAAAGAGGGTGAAAACATCCCTCCTAAGTATGAACAAAAGAAATTATTTTCATTATGATGGCGATGAATAGCCGAGTTGAAACTCATACAGTATATCATAATAGTGACGTCAAGTATACACTATAAAGGAAAATCATTTCGGCCCCGTCGAAGAGGGTAAAAACAGCCCTCCTAAGTATGAACAAATAAATTATTTTCATTATGATGGCGATGAAAAGCCAAGTTGAAACTCATACAGTATATGATAATAGTGACGTCAAGTATACACTATAAAGGAAAATCCCTTCGGCACCGTCGAAGAGGGTAAAAGCAGCCCTCCTAAGTATGAACAAATTAATTATTTTCATTATGATGGCGATGAATAGCCAAGTTGAAACTCATACAGTGTATCATAATAGTGACGTCAAGTATGCACTATGAAGGAAAATTCCTTCGGCCCAGTCAAAGAGGGTGAAAACATCCCTCCTAAGTATGAACAAAAGAAATTATTTTCATTATGATGGCGATGAATAGCCAAGTTGAAACTCGTACAGTATATCATAATAGTGACGTCAAATATACACTCTTAAGAAAAATCCTATCGGCCCCGTCGAAGAGGGTGTAACATCCCTCCTAAGTATGAACAAGAAAATTATTTTCATTATGATGGTGATGAACAAGGGCGTAGCCAGGAATTAATTTCGGGGAGGGTTTCGAAATAGGAATTAATTTCGGGGGGGGGTTTTGGGGGTGTAAGGGTTACTTTCTGCAGCAAAAATTTTTTTTTAAGAGAAAAAATAACATTTCGTGGGGGGGGGGTTTGAACCCTCCCCCCCTGGCTACGCCCTTGGTGATGAATAGCCAAGTTGAAACTTATAATAAATATTTCCTACATACAGGGCTGTTTCACCCTCTTCGACGGAGCCGAAGGGATTTTTCATTATAGGGTATACTATTCATCGCCATCATAATGAAAATAATTTCTATTGTTCATACTTAGGAGGGATGTTTTCACCCGCTTCGACGGGGCCGAAGGGATTTTCCTTTATAGTGTATACTTGACGTCACTATTATGATATACTGTATGAGTTTCAACTTGGCTATTCATCGCCATCATAATGAAAATAATTTATTTGTTCATACTTAGGAGGGGTGTTTTCACCCTCTTCGACGAGGCCGAAGAGATTTTCCGTTATATGGTATACTTATAGTTACTATTATGATTTACTGTATAAGTTTCAATTTGGCTATTCATCGCCATCAAAATGAAAATAATTTTCTTGTTCATACTTAGGAGGGATGTTTTCACCCTCATCGACGGGACCGAAGGGATTTTCCTTTATAGTGTATACTTTACGTCACTATTATGATATACTGTATGAATTTCAACTTGGCTATTCATCGCCATCATAATGAAAATAATTTAATTATTCATACTTAGGAGGGCTGTTTTCACCCTCTTCGACGGCGCCGAAGGGATTTTCCTTTATAGCGTATACTTGACGTCACTATTATTATATACTGTATGAGTTTCAACTTGGCCATTCATCGCCATCATAATGAAAATAATTTATTTGTTCATACTTAGGAGGGATGTTTAACCTTCTTCGACGGGGCTGAAGGGATTTTCCGTTATATGGTATACTTATAGTTATTATTATGATTTACTGTATAAGTTTCAACTGGGCTATTCATCGCCATCATAATGAAAATAATCCATTTTGTTCATACTTAGGAGGGCTGTTTTCACCCTCTTCGACGGGGCCGAAGGGATTTTCCTTTATAGTGTATACTTGACGTCACTATTATGATATACTGTATGAGTTTCAACTTGGCTATTCATTGCCATCATAATGAAAATAATTTCATTTGTTCCTACTTATGAGGGCTGTTTTCACCCTCTTCGGTAGGGCCGAAGGGATTTTCCTTTATAGTGTATACTTGACGTCACTATTTTGATATACTGTATTAGTTTCAACTTGGCTATTCATCGCCATCATAATGAAAATAATTTATTTGTTCATACTTAGGAGGGCTGTTTTCACCCTCATCGACGAAGTCGAAGGGATTTTCCTTTATAGTGTATACTTGACGTCACTATTATGATATACTGTATGAGGTTCAAGTTGGCTATTCATCGCCATCATAATGAAAATAATTTCTTTTGTTCATACTTAGGAGGGATGTTTTCACCCTCTTTGACTGGGCCGAAGGAATTTTTCTTCATAGTGCATACTTGACGTCACTATTATGATACACTGTATGAGTTTCAACTTGGCTATTCATCGCCATCGTAATGAAAATAATTAATTTGTTCATACTTAGGAGGGATTTTTTCACCCTCTTCGACGGGGCCGAAGGGATTTTCCTTTATAGTGTATACTTGACGTCACTATTATCATATACTGTATGAGTTTCAACTTGGCTTTTCATCGCCATCATAATGAAAATAATTTCTTTTGTTCATACTTAGGAGGGCTGTTTTCACCCTCTTCGACGGGGCCGAAGGGATTTTCCTTTATAGTGTATACTAGACTTCACTATTATGATATACTGTATGAGTTTCAGCTTGGCTATTCAACGCCATCATAATGAAAATAATTTCTTTTGTTCATACTTAGGAGGGCTGTTTTCACCCTCTTCGACGGGGCCGAAGGGATTTTCCTTTATAGTGTATACTTGACTTCACTATTATGATATACTGTATGAGTTTCAGCTTGGCTATTCATCGCCATCATAATGTAAATAATTTATTTGTTCATACTTAGGAGTGCTGTTTTCACCCTCTTCGACGGAGCCGAAGGAATTTTCCGTTATATGGTATACTTATAGTTACTATTATGATTTACTGTATAAGTTTCAACTGGGCTATTCATCGCCATCATAATGAAAATTATTTATTTGTTCATACTTAGGAGGGATGTTTTCACCCTCTTCGACGGGGCCGAAGGGATTCTCCTTTATAGTGTATACTTGACATCACAATTTTGATATACTGTATGAGTTTCAACTTGGCTATTCATCGCCATCATAATGAAAATAATTTCTTTTGTTCATACTTAGGAGGGCTGTTTACACCCTTTTCGACGGGGCCGAAGGGATTTTCCTTTATAGTGTATGTTTGACGTCACTATTATGATATACTGTATGAGTTTCAACTTGGCCATTCATCGCCATCATAATGAAAATAATTTATTCGTTCATACTTAGGAGGGCTGTTTTCACCCTCTTAGACGGGGCTGAAGGGGTTTTCCGTTATATGGTATACTTATAGTTACTAATATGATTTACTGTATAAGTTTTAACTTGTCTTTTTTTTGCCATCATAATGAAAATAATTTATTTGTTCATATTTAGGATGGATGTTTTAACCCTCTTCGACGGGGCCGAAGGGATTTTCGTTTTGAGTCTATACTTGACGTTACTATTATGATATACTCTTTGAGTTTCAACTTGGCTATTCGTCGCCATCATATCGAAAATATCCTATTTGTTCATACATAGGAGGGCTGTTTTCACCCTCTTCGACGGGGCCGAAGGGATTTTCCGCTATAGTGTATACTTGCCTTAACTATGATGATATACTGTATGAGTTTCAACTTGGCTATTCATCACCATCATGATGAAAATCATTTATTTTTTCATACTCAGGAGGGCTGTTTTCACCCTCTTCGACGAAGCCGAAGGGATTTTCCATTATAAGGCATACTTATCGTCACTATTATGATTTTCTGTATGATTTTCAACTTGGCTTATCGTCACCATCATGTTAAAAATTATTCTTTCATGCTAACGGGGGCAGTTTCACCCTCATCAACGGGGCCAAATGGAGTTTTTTTTCTTAGAACATGTTTGTCATTACTCGTTTCATTTTGTTATACCTTCACTTGAGCTTAGCCAGGTTTAATTGTTCGAATATTTTTATTTATACTGTACTCACGAAATATTCAGTTCACAGCTTCATAAAAATAAAATCTTTTGGAAAAACCTCTTTTTTGCCTCAAAAATACTACGTAACCGATATTAATACTATAGACAACATTCACGACGCCAATGATCCTTCGGGAAAGATCGGAAACTGGCTGCCAGATTTTGGCGGCGAACTTCACGCCGGTGGTGGATTGAGTAGCCTAGCGGTCATGTTGCCGGTCCCAAGCCCGGGAAAAGGAGGAGGGTTGGTGGAACGGGTTAGCAGCCCATCCACCGTAAAACCTATTATAGCTCATAGAACCACAGATTTGCCTCGGAATAGGACTGATTTAATGATGACGACTCATGCAAGAAAAAGGCTTTCGAATTGGAGGAAGAAAGACGCTACCTGGAACATAAAAACATTGAATAACAAAGAGCAAGAGGTTATGATAGAGCTAAAAGAACACCGCATCGATGTCTGTGCTCTTCAGGAAACCAAGAAAAAGGGAAGTGGACAGAGAATATACGACGAATACATGGTGATATATAGTGGAGTGAGCAGGGGCGAACGTGCGAAAGAAGGAGTGGCATTGGCAATACACAGGAAATACGAAGACAGCATAGAAGAATGTCAATATACAGGGTGTTAGTTAATAAGTGCGACAAATTTTAGGGGGTGATTCTGTGACGAAAATTAAGGTGGGTATTCGGTATACATTTTTTTGAAAAACCTCCTCCCGGAAAAGTTACACTCCTCCAAAGATTAACAAAAAAAATTGTTTCTCTTTTTCAATTTCCCTGTATATTAAGCTAAGGATACGAAACTTGGTAAATATTATGTGTCAATAAAACTACACATTTTGGAATTTTTTCAACCCTGTAGTATGCTTAGAATGGGTTGAAATAGGCAACCACTAAGATATTTTTACTTACAACTTTTTTTTGGATAAAAATTTTCCTTCTAAAAAAATATGGCTGAAAAGCGCAAATCATTTACAGATTTTTCCATCTCTACAAGTTTTTTCGACAACTTAAGCATTTTCGAGAAAAAAATTCAATGCATTTTCAAAAAGCACCGAAGTGGAATTTCCCTAACCTAATTTATTTGTTTATGGTTCGTATATGTTACAAGATTTGCTTTATTTTCTTCATCACCCATTCGAATATCTTTCTTGAAGACTTTAATATTCAGGGAAAATAAAAAAGAGAAACAATTGTTTTTGTTAATCTTCGGAGGGGTGTAACTTTTCCGGAGGGAGGTTTTTCAAAACATTTCACACCAAATACCTACCTTAATTCTCATCACAAAATCATCCCTTAAAATATGTCGCTGTTATTCACTTACACCCTGTATATCGTCGCGTATAATAGTCGTTAAAATGCGAACAGAACTATAATTTCGATATACGCACCAGAAGATAATAAACCGAGGCAGGAGCGAGAAAGCTTTTATGACCAACTTCAAAATATCACAGAATCATTGCCACAGAATGAACCAATAATAATCCTCGGAGACTTTAACGCACGCATTGGTAATCAAATTATCCCAGGAGTAAAACAACGGTTTAATGAAGATGTATTGAACGACAATGGGGAATTACTGACAAACTTATGTTCGCTGTATGATCTGAGAATCAATAACACCTTCTTTGACCTCCAACCGCAATATAAATTTACCTTCAGAAATTATCGGGGACAAAAATCGACAATAGACTACATCGTAACCAAGAGACGTATACATCCGACCAGGGACATGAGGTGAGGACGCTGAACTCCGCAAATGTAGGAAGTGACCAAAGTTTGCTTCTCGGAAAAATCAACTTAACCGAAGAAATAATGGAGAACCAAGAGCACATACACAGAAAATAAACATTGAATCAATGTGGGAGACCACTATAAGAGAACTTTATCAAAATCGTCTAAAAGAAAAAATCGATGAAAACCCAATAGAAGATAGTGAAGACATTAACAACAGTTGGAAGAAATTGAAAGAGAATATTATAGGGGCAGCAACGGAATCTCTTGGAACTCGCACTGTGAGAGAGCAAGAATTGGGAGGGAGCCGTGGTTCTGCAACAGTATCAAACAACAGTGTAAGGAGAAGAAGAAAGCCTACTTAAACTACATGTCATTAAGAACAGTAGAAGCATACGAAGAATATAAGAGAATCCGTAACGATACCAAAGCACTAGTTAGACAAACTAAGGACAAACACTGGGAAATCTTCTCCAAAAGAATGGAAACTGACTTCTATGGGTTACAGAAACAAATTTGTAGGTTAATTAGAAGTCAGAGAACAGAAGCAAATCAATTCATTAGAACCACAAACATAGAAAGAGATACTTGGGTAGAATACTTGCGGGAACTTTACAGGGAAGAGGAGACTGAAACTGAATCAAATGTACCAGAGATATTAACGAACGATATAGAAGAGAAAGATATAGAGACAGCACTGCAAAAGTTGAAAAACAAGAAGAGCCCAGGTCAGGATGACATTACTAACGAGCTACTCAAATATGGAGGAGAGAAGTTAAACCAACAGCTAACTACTCTGATCAGAAAAGTTCTCTTTCAACATAACATACCAGATGAATGGTGAACTACCGCTACGATCTTTCTATTTAAAAAGGGAGATAAGAAAAGGCCTGAGAACTATAGAGGAATAAATCTTCTGTGCACGACCCTGAAGTTAACTACAAAAATAATAAGAAACAAAATAAATGAACATATCTCCCTAGCAGACGAACAACAAGGGTTTAGATCCGGAAGATCCTGCACAGACGCCATCTTCATCACAAGACAAATAACGGAAAAATCTATCGAATATAACAGACCGGCATTCATGTGTTTTATTGATCTGCAGAAGGCCTTCAATCGAAAACAACAGAAATACATAATACATCTTCTATATGATAGACAGATACCATACTGCATCATCAAGACAATTGAAAATGTATATTCGGAAAGGAAGGAAGGAAGGAAGGAAGGAAGGAAGGGAATTGGCTTTACGTGACCTACCTGTCCTAGGACCTATGGCCACGGCCCCCATGGGCGTGGGATTGGGATACGCCCAATCAGCGCGCAGCATCTTTTTTTTTTGTAGATGCTACTACCAGTATGGCTTTGGTTTCCAAGACCTACACCCTCACTGGCAGGAGGAGGCACTATCCAACCTCTACTAACTATGCAGGTTAGTTCCCGAGTTGAGGGTACGCAACTCACACGCCGAAGGGGACAGAACCCTTCTAGCCCAGCGTGCGGGCTTTCAACCACTACCCCCACGAAACCTATCCCAATAGGGCGAACAGAGAATCCCCTGCGGGCACCGCCCTCCCGTGGTAGCAATCATAGCGTCATTGCTTGGACATGCTCCGGGAACGTATTCCCTTGCAAGTTTTGGACCTTGGAGTCAGGCCTTGCTTAAGCCAGCTAGGGTTATGCGGGTTAGCCATACCCGTCGGCACTTCTGGAATCGGTATGCATCAGGAGTACCTGAGTGGTGCTCCGACCTACCATCCGTTGGTATCCTGGATGACATCTCTTTCAACCAGACGTTGCCGCCCTGCATATCTGGTCGCCCCCCAGAAGAAAACAAACCTCCGCCCCCAGCCAAAGACTGCCGGGAAAGAGACAGCTCTACGAGTCTATTTCTCCTTTGGGAGATGAGCTTCCACTCTAAACTACTCTACCTCACCCCCACGCGAGCCATCCAGGCTCCAACCCCGAGACCGCCGCAGGAGGGGACAACCCAACAAGTCTATTTAGTCTTCTCTTAGAGAAGACTGCCCTGCAATAGCTCTCCATCCGTTCACACATTTCTCTCGTCTCAATCATCCAACTAACATCATACGCTTCTAAGTCCATCCCCCCAAGCATTCCCTCCAAGCACTCACTTCTCTCAACCACGTATTCCCTGCAATCAAACAAAACATGCTTCCAGTCTTCCACCTCGCCACACATGCATCTGTCACTCTCACTGAGACCTCTTCTGTACAAGAACTCATTCAGACTACCAAGGCCCGTAAGAAGGAAACCCAAATACAGGCCAGGTGAGAACCACTCATTCTTGCAGACAAAGTCAACCCTTGGAATGAACCTATGGGTGACTCTGCCAGCTGCGCTGTCATCCCATCTTATTTGCCACTCTGTCTGCAGTGAGGTGCGCAGCATTTCCAAGTCTACCGCAGGATCCTCAACTCGCTCAGCCAGAAACACTCTATCAGACTCACTCAACGGCATACACTTCTTGAGCTTATGCTCCACACCAAGACCTCTTGCTACCAGATCCCACGGCAACACCCCCATAATCACACATATAGCATCGGTGGACACAGTACGACACACTCTCAGAAATGCGCTCATCACCACTCTTTGATACCCATTCATAAATCTTCTGGCATAGTCATTTTTCAGTGACTCGTACCAGACACTCACTCCATACATGGCGCATGCTTGAAACATACCGCCATATAACACATTTATCGCCTTTCTCTGCAGTCCCCAATCTCTCTTCAACACTCTTCCTAGGCACCCAGACAGACGCACTAATTTCCCTCGCACATCTGAGAAGTGACTAGAAAATCTAAGTCCCTCCTCCACAGTCACACCCAGATATTTCACCTTCTTAGCATACCTCACAGCCTTACCACTCAGTCGCACATTTGGAGGCCTGTTCACAGACAACTTCCCTTTCACCAACATACATACTGTTTTGCTCTCTGACACACTGACACCTGCCTTAGCAGCCCAGTCACTCACCACATTCATACATCGCGTTCCTCTCTGTTCGAGAAGGAGGCGACTACTTCCTCTCACCAGGATGAGCACATCATCCGCATATGCCACAACATCACATTGACTCTCTCTCTAAATCCACTAATAATTCATTCATACTAACATTCCATACCTTTGGTCCCGCAATTGATCCCTGTGGGCACCCTCTGACAGTCATCCTACGAACCACCTCATACTTTCCTACCATTTTCACCTCTCTCTCTCTCACTAAAATAGCTCCTCCATAGAGCTATTTCCTCACACCCTAAGTCATTCAAACGATTCAAGATGTACCTCCACCTCAAGAAGTCGAAGGCACCCTTGAAATCCACAAATACACAGAGAACATATTTATCCTCACTCTCATTCACCATTCGCATGAACTCATGCCAGGCGTCGATAGTCGACCTGCCACCGACAAAGCCGAACTGCCTACCCGACAGCTGTGCACACGTCCCTTCCAGCCTATTCACCATCAATCTTTCCATTATTTTCCCAAGGACGGGGAGGAGGCAAATCGGCCGATATGACCCCACCTACATCTTCGGTTTTTCCGTCGATTTCAGCAGGACCACGAGCGACGCAACCTTCCAGTCCACGGCAAAATTTCCGTCTCGTCCCACATGGTTGTACATCGACACCATGTACTCAGGCACGCTTCTCCACGCACACTTAGCCATCTCAGGGTATACACCATCCAAACCCGGAGACTTACCATTTTTCATCATTCGTACAGCAGCACTCACTTCGTCCATTGAGAATGCTTTGAAAGCACTCATTCTCAGGTCACCCTCATTTATTCCACTTCCTTCTTCATCTTCGCCCGGAAAGAACCCATCCATTAACGCACTTACCGTCTCATTCCAAGTTCGTGTCACAGTCCCACCTATTTTCACCCCGGATAACTCCGCCTTTCGCTTCTTCCCCATGCATATCTTAAACACTTTCCCCCAGGGGTTAGCGTTTCCCTCCACACTCACGAACTTTCTCCAATCAACCCTCTTGCAATTAATAATTTCTTGCTTATAGAGTCTCCGCAAGCGAGTGTACTCCATATTTTCCCTGTCACACGATCTGTCTCTCTTCCTTGCTCTCTGGTAGTTCACTCGAGCCTTTCTCACATCCTTCTTATACTTTTGGAGCCTTTGCGACCACCAGACGGCTTTGTCTGCAGGGGGCTTTGGTCTCCTCAGCACAAGCTCATTTACACTCACAAGCCACCCGTAGAACACTCTCACCTTCTCAATAGCGCTGAGTCTGTCGTATTGTTCAAGTCCAATACTTTCAGCCTCCATCTTCAGTCTCCGTCCGTACTCCATCCAGTTCACACCCCTTACATTCCATTTTTCTCCATGCACACTCTCTACACCCATTTGCTGCCTCCGAACCAGAGTGATAAGTACACTGTTATGGTCACTTATACTCCATTCCGGCTTCACACACCAACCGACGACATACTGGCTTTCCATTCTTCCATTCATAAAGGTTACGTCTATATCCGACTCCCCCTGGCTACCACTAAAAGTGTACCACTCAGACCATTCATTTACCACACTCAGTCCTTTCTCAGCAATAAACTCTTCCATCCTGACTCCTCTTTCCACGCTATCTCCATATATTCCAATCCCCGTGCTATACCACAAGGGGGACACCGCGTTCGCATCCAGTCCGATCAACATCGGACTGTTCCCAATCGCTGCAACCACTCGCTCCAGGTACCCCAAATATGGCTCCAATTCGTCAGCATACTTACAATACACAGACACCAGATAACCCTCCATACACCCATTCAGGAACCACACACAGACCCCCCATTCATCCGTCAGCTCCGGGACCGGCACGACGTCACCACCATGATCGTTTATCACGATGGCTGCCATACTACCCACGGAGGCATACACTCGCATGGCGCTGGGCAAACCACAAACAAGACCGTCCCTTACGTACGGCTCCTGTAAAATCCCCACGCATGTTCTCTTACGCAGCATGCACACACCTATCTCACCCATAGTACCGTAACACCCCTGACAGTTCAACTGCAAAACTCTCATACACGCCATTTCAGGCATCATCACCCATTCTACCTCTCAGCCACTTTTCTTTCAATTTATACTCCGGACACTCAGCACTAGATGTTCTATGCTGGTACACCTTCCTTCCTCTCTCCTTACATATCCTGCACTCCTCATTCTTCTTGCACTCTTTAAAGATGTGCCCAGCCTCACCACACTTCCTGCACGCATTAGACTTCATCTTGCACTCTCACACGAGGTGCCCGAAGTCTAGGCACCTGTGACACCGCTCAACTATACTTTCCTCTTTCACCCTACACGCATGAAAGAAAACATACACTCTACCTTCCTTCAACCACTCATTCTTCAATTTCATGGGTACCTCAAGTACCACATTCCCTTTCTCACCAGATGCACTCCTACTCTTCAGTTTCACACTATCCATAAACTCTACATACGGCACTCCACATGCATTCCGCCGGTAGAGCTCCCTCCTCAACGTCTCCTCCGTTATGTCAGAGGGAATGTCGAAGACGATAACCTTCGCATTCGGCTTCTTCGGCTTCTCCGCAGTGATACCCATCTCCCTGAATTTCTCACATCCTCTCAAAATAGAAAGCTCCTGCTCGCTTTTCGTCTCAATGACAATCGCTCCTTCTCTCCTACACTTCCTTATCGCAGACACTCTAGCATTCACCTCCGGTGCCACCTCGGCCAACACCTTCCGCTTCACCTCCTCACTACTATGGCCCCTCCCCGACTCGTCCTTCACCACAAGGGGTATATTCGGAAAATAAGATTCAGGCGAAAATAAATGGCGAACTAACAGAACCGATACCTGCAAGTAATGGCATCCGACAAGGGGACTCTCTAAGCCCGCTTCTTTTTAACATCGTAATGGATGAAATCATAAAACAAGTACGCAAACTAAGAGGGTACAAAATGGGGAATAAAGAGATCAAAATTCTGTGCTATGCAGACGATGTGGTGCTCGTGGCGGAGAACGAGGATGATCTCCAAAGACTACTGTACCAGTTTAATAAAACAGCCAAAAAATTTAATATGGTAATATCAGCGGCAAAAACAAAATCAATGGTTACTTCCAAATCACCGATCAGATGTAAACTTGTGGTTGATGATAAAATAATACAGCAGGAGATGAATTTTAAATACTTAGGAATCGAAATATCCGGATACGGGGACATTGAAGATGAAGTGAGAAACCAAGCTACAAGAGCATCAAGAGAAGCGGCATACCTAAACGACACAATCTGGAGGAATAACCATATTCGAACGGAAGCCAAAGCTAGGATATACAAGACCGCAATTAGACCTATATTAACGTATGCAGCAGAAACCCGACCTGAGACCACTAGAACAAAAAGAATATTGGAGACCACAGAAATGAAAATTGTGCGGAGAATAGCGGGAAAAACATTGATGGATGGAGAAAGAAGAGAAAATATAAGACGAACATGCGGGATAAATAGGATCAATGATTGGGTGTTGGATAGGAAGATCCAATGGTAGCCAATAGGTAGCAAGGGACAAATCACCAGCGGGAAGAAGGAGCCTTGGAAGACCTAGAAAAATATGGAGCGACAACCTTCCAGTGGGGGCAATGACATGACTAAAAACAGGCAACTATGCCTATATTCAGCAGGAAGAAGAAGAAGACTATTGAAAATAAACCACTCCTATACAGGCTGTTTTTTTATCTCATGGCTCAATTGTATGATTGAACTGATTTGTCTCGTTACAAAACCACACACAAAGCACTGTTTATTTTCGACCCAACAGTAAATGCATGTAGTCGAATGGGTCCTTACGCCGCACACAGTTGTTGTTCATATCCGATCCAACAGTGTATTCGAATGCGAACAACACTGCTTATTTTCGATTCAACAGTGAATGTGTGTATTTGAGTCGAAAATAATCGTTTGAATCCATCCTCGGCCAACAAGTATACCAGTTTTTTTCGGACGCTTGTTTTTACAGTCGGATTTATATTCTTGGAAATATTGGGAATATTATTTTTTTTCCTGGGGTAAGCAGCTTTGGGCATGTTGAGTACCTGGATGGGTAACCGCTCATGGTTTAAATTTGAACAGCGCGCCAATGTAGAGTCATCTCACGTCAGTGCTTTAAGCGCGTATGTTCTGGGGAACATCATCATTATTATCATCATCATGTTATCATTTTGCCCAAATGTCTGTAATTTTCGATTTTTTTGGTGAAAATGGTCTCGATGGAGTTCGACTCCCTGATAACTTGAGAATGGAAAGAGATAGGGACTTGAAATTTTCAGTGAAGGTGACGCGTCCCAATACAACGGACGAGTTCGTTAATAGGCGTTAATCGGCCCAATGGTTTCCAAGTAATAATTTTTAGTGTCCGACCGAAACTGGTATTTCAGCCGAAACCGAAACCGAAACCGAACTTTCGGCCAGGGTCTCAGTTTCGGCCGAAACCGAAACCGAAACCGAAACTTTATATTTCATTCTTTTATCTACTGTATTTTTTACAATTTTAGTCGCATATACATAAAAATAGTTAGGGAGTGTCAAATAAAATAAAAAGACATTTTTTTTTGAAATCTTTATTTATTATTTTGGTATTACCAAGTTATCAAAATAATCAGTAGAAGTATACAGGGTGATTCCAAATCAGACGTGAACCTTAGAGGAGGTGTTAGTATGGATCATTTGCTGTGGTTTGAGCCATTTTTATTGAGGACCAAAAATCAACGGTTCCCGAGATATTTGAGTACTGGTTCTGTTGAAAAAGAATTAGTATGATTTGAAAGGGGGTATAAGACGCAAATAGAGGAAAATAACGAATTCAATATTTTTTTGTTGCAACTAAGCTCGAAATTACATTAGAAAATGTATTCATAAATTATGTTCCACCATTCCATAGCCTAGCATCTTTCTGATGTCTTCAGTTGATATTTTCCGCCTGAAATTTACTCACGCTCTCTTTTGATACACATTCAATATTTTAAATGCCGGACATTCAAAAGGTTGCTTATAAAAATCTGCTGAAACGAAACTAGTTAAGCAATCTAACGAAATCTTTTAGAGAATGAAGAAGGAATTTGGCAAGTTTTTAAAATAATTTTGGCATACAAAATTGTGACATTCAAAAGTTGCAGACAAATTGATATTAGTAATTGATTTTTCATTTATTCATATACCTATCAGATTTCAAATCATACTAATTCTTTTTCAACCTCTTATACAGCATAGTTTTGCTTTTTTCGTACATATCATATTCTTTTCTGATGAAAATAAACCAAAATTATCACCAAATTTGGTCAACGTAGAAAAAATTGACGAAATATGTACTATAAGTTCAGGAATCTTTTAAAAATCAACCGAAGTCCAAAAACCGTTGATTTTCGGTTATTAATAAATATGGATTAAGCAACAGCTAATGAGTCATACTCCAAGTTTCACGTCTTATTTGGAATCAGCCTATGTAGTCTAATTAATAATCATTAAAGTGAATTCTCAGTCATAACAAAGATAGATCACAATAACTCGTACGACAATTATGTATACCTACTTATAACTCCTGGCCAAACGACCAGGATAATTCACGAACATTCAAGTTTCGGCCCGGCCGAAAGTTTCGGCCATTTTGGGCCGAAACCGAAACTAAGGCCGAAACTAGAATTCTTGGCCGAAACTGGCCGAAACCGAAACCGAAACCGAACTTTCGGTCGGTCACTAATAATTTTGTTTTCAACCAATACACCCCGAATTGATTGTAGCTTGGTCACTAGTTGTAGAATACAAACCTAATGACGTTTGTGAAATTGTGTGAGAATCGTATACTAAATAATTTAAAAAATGTTAAAAAATATTATTTATGTCATGTCATGATAACCTGAGAATGGAAAGAGATAGCAATTAACTTGAAATCTTCAGGTTAGGTTGTGCATCTGAATACGACATTTGAGTTTAGCCGATTATGCCTATAAAAAAATTATTAAGGAAATAACAACCAAATTCCAGAATTTGGTTGTTTTTTCCACAATAACTCGAAAAATACAATACCGATCCAATTCAAACTTGGTTATTAGTTGTAGAATGCTAACGCGAAAATTCTTGCGAAATTTGGTGAGGATCGTATCACTAGAAATTTTTTTTTAAAATCATTGAAAAAAATTCTATATATCAGAAACTGTTCGTCAGACATCGCTTGAATTGTGTGAGAGCCTTCAGAATTTAACTCTACTTCCAAGTTCCAAGGTTGAACATAATCGGATCCGTATTGTTGGAGATCCGAGCAGCCTTGTGTGATTTCAGTAGCTGGATAGGTGACCGTTTTGATAATATTCGAACGAAACGATATAGGGACTAGCAATTTTCAGGGTAGGTTGCACATCCGAATGGGGGAGTTCATTTCGTTTTTGGACATAATCGGTCCAACGGTTTCGGAGTAATACCAACCTGGAATATTATTTCCAGGACAACTCAAAAAATATTCACTCGATCCAATTAAAGCTTACTAAATAGTTGTAGAATCCCGACAGGAAGACGTTCGTGGAATTTTGTGAGAATCGTATAGCCAGAAAATTAAAAAAAAATTATCAAAAAATATTATTTATGTCACGATAACCTGAGAACGGTAAGCGATAGCGAATTGAAATTTTCTGGTTAGGTTGTGCATCTGAATGCGACATTCAAGTTTATCTATAGGTATAATAATCGGCTGAACGGCTGAACCCATCTTAAATTTGGTTTTTATTTTCTCAATAACTCGCAAAATACAAAACTGATTCAATTCCAACATGATTATTAGTTGTAGAATGCCAACACAAAAATTCTTGCCAAATTTGGTGAAGATCGTATTACTAGAACATCTCCAAAAAATAATTAAAAATCATTGAAAAAAATTCTATATATCAGAAACTATTCGTCCGACATCGCTGAAATTTTGTGAATGCCTACAGAACTCATCTGCCAAGTTTCAAGTTTGAACATGATCGGATCCATATTGTTGGAGATCCGAGTAGCCTTGAGTGAGTTCAGTAGCTGGATGGGTAACCATTTCCCAAGATAACTTTCGAACGGAAAGAGGTAGGAACTTGCAATTACGAAAGTAGGCTGCGCATCCGAATGGGATAGTTAAGTTCGTTTTAGGGCATAATCGGTACATCGGTTTCGGAGTTATACCCACTCGATAACTCAAAACATATAAGACTCGATCGAATTGAAGGTTGGTAACTAGTTGTAGAATATCGACATAAAGATGTGTGTATTTTGTAAGAACCGTAACCCTAGAAAATTGTAGAAAAATCACGAAAAAAAATTAGTTATAGCACTGACGTGAAGTCAGGAGCTTTTGCACGCATCTTCTATTGTCCATTCTCCTGTACGGTAAATTCGATTAAGAGTGTCCAATACAGGAGAATGGACAATAGAACATGCGCGTTAAAGCTCAGGACTTTACGTCAGTGCTTGTTTCAGAATTATTTTTAAATTAAATTGGAATAATTCAACCCAGAACCAACCCGTGCAAATATTCATAGTTTCGATTTTCTTGCTCGTTATCCTAACAAATTACCCTGTAAATGCATTGTCATGTCTGATTTTCCTACGACGTCTCGAGAGTTGAACCGATTTTGGTTTCTCGAATGGTCTGATGACATTCCAAGTTCAACTTGCATGTCGATGTCTTCCAAGATATTATCTAACAGCTGGTCCGAATGTCACGAAACTCCTGCTGTAGATAATGGATATTCCGATGGAATGAATCGAATATACATAATTTCTCGTCATCTCCGAACTAAGTCGACATATCCATCGAATTATAGTAACCAAGTTAACTTCCCATTTCTTGAAAATAGTTTTTGCGCGTTCATATCAGCGTATCATTTATCAT
Source organism: Halyzia sedecimguttata (assembly GCA_937662695.2). Classification (NCBI taxonomy): domain Eukaryota; kingdom Metazoa; phylum Arthropoda; class Insecta; order Coleoptera; family Coccinellidae; genus Halyzia; species Halyzia sedecimguttata. Next base: position 14,783,632 of record OW569418.2, read on the forward strand.
CCGATGAATTTTTTTCTGCATTTTCTTTCCAAACCTATCAAAAATTATCTATATAATAAGAACATTCTTTAATTCTTTGGAAATTATTCCTACGGCAGAAACGCAGGATATATGTCAGAAGCAATTTATGAAACAATGTTGCCTAATAAACAGTAACGAGACAACACCAACGATAAAATATCTTTTTTGTAACATTTCACGGTTTAAATTAGACTCCTTTATTGGACACGAAAATGCTGATGCACTCCTTCATCAGATTTTCGTGTCCAATGACTGATGGGAGAACAGTTTATTCATATGTAATGTAGTTTATTCCTACTAAATGCTCTTCTTAATCATATATGGCGTAATGAATATTAATTTTTCCTAAATAATGGGTTTATTTGAGTTTTAAAAATAAATATATATTAGTAAAAAATTAATATATATTATTCATTAATAAACTGTATTTTATTACTATATTGAAATAGTTATTTAATCAACTAGTTCATTAATGGCAGCGATTAATGGTCGAGATATTTTAACGCGCGAGCGGAGCAAGCTCGTTAATAGTTTAATTATTTATTTCATATCATAATATAAATTTCTCTATTTCAGTATCCATGAGTCCATTCCAGCACTAAAAACAGTGCTGGAATTAACTCATTCCCGCATTGTTTCTAGTTATATTTTTCGTTTTGTGGTAGTCAGCACTGACATTCCTATCAAATTTCAACACACGTCAATTGTCAATATATATAATCTGTTTATAGCGAAATAATTGTTGAGAGGAAAAGTTTTATCTTCATTAAAATAATAAGGTAGGTACTAGAGATTTCCTTCTTGCTAATTTTGAATCATTCATGCTATTAGGAAACTGTTTTAAATCCGATTCAACTGAATTAGGTAATCTGTCAACTTTCGTAACAGTTACTCCAACTGCCAAGATACAATACAAGAGTCACTTGGATTTATAATCCCAATTATTCATTGAATTTCAACAGTACTTTGCAAAACTTGCCTGAAATAGAGAAAATATCGTCTAATACTCGTTGCAGAAGGCAATTCCAACACTCATGCGTTCGAAAACTCGCTCCTTCGTCGCTCGTTTTCAAATTTTGCATTCGTGTTTTAATAGGAGCCTATTCTGCAACTTGTTTTAGAATATACTATTTTATGTTCATTTCGATATATCTATAATTATGCTCCCAAGAAATTCATAGAGGGAATATTAGACATGTGAAACTCTGAGTAGTTCATATTGATATCATTACCTACAATTTATGTTCGGTTGCTCATGACAATCATGCATTAAAATAGTAGAAATCGTACATTATTGATCAATTTTGTGTACGTTAAACTGAGCTTTTATGTAGAGGTCGACGGAAAAAGGTATATTTTCATTCAATAACGAATTATAGGATAATATTAAATAAATGATATTTATGAGAAGAAAATAATTGTTTCCAATGAATATTAATAGTTTCATAATAGACAAAGATATACATATTTATATTTCAGAAATTAAATATTTCATAGCAATAAAGAAAAATTCATGTAAATTTGTATATTTTTAATGAATAAAGAGTTATGTTCACTAAATTATTGTTTTTTTCGAGAAATGAATACATTTTTCCAATAAATATAATTAATTGAATTGAAACTGAGTTATATTAATATTACAAAAATTGGTTCAAGCACTGACGTGAAGTCAGAAGCTTTTGCGCGTATGTTCTATTGTTCATTCTTCTGTATTGGACACCCTTAATCGAATTTACCATGGTAAATTATGTTGTCCATTCTCCTGTATTGGACACTTAATTCGAATTTACCGTGGTAAATTCGAAGTAAGAGTGTCCAATACAGGAGAATGGACAACATAATTTACCATGGTAAATACGATTAAGGGTGTCCAATACAGAGGAATGGACAATAGAACATACGCGCAAAAGCTTCTGACTTCACGTCAGTGCTTGAACCAATTTTTTTTTTCGTGATTTTTTTTTAATTTTAAAGGGGTACGGTTCTTAAAATTTTTTTTTTCGTAATTTTCTTCAAATTTTCTAGGGTTACGGTTCTTACAAAATTCTAAACACGTCTTTATGTTGATTTTCTACTACTAGTTACCAAGCATCATTTTGATCGAATATTTATTTTTTGAGTTATTAAGGAAATAATATTCCAGGTGGGTATAACTCGGAAACCGTTAGACCGATTATGCCCAAAAACGAACTAAACTCTCCCTTTCGGATACGCAACCTACCCTAAAAATTGCAAGTCCCTATCTCCTTTCGTTCGAAAGTTATCGAGGTAACGGTCACCCATTTACTGAACTCACACAAGAATGCTCGAATCTCCAACAATATTTAACCGATCGTATTAAAACTTGAAACTTGGCAGAAGAGTTAGGTTATAAAGGCTCTTGCCAAATTTCAGCAATTTCAAACGGATAGTTACTGATATATAGAATTTTTTTTTATTTTCAATGATTTATTAAGAATTTTCTACAAATGCTATCCTCACCAAATTTTGCAAACATCTTCGCGTTGGCATTCTACAACTAACAACCATGTTTGAATTCAATCGGTTCAGTATTTTTCGAGTTAATGAGGAACAAAAACCACCAAATTTCAGAAAATTTCAGATGGCTATAACTCTAAAATCGTTTGGCCGATTATGCTCATAAACAAACTGAAATGTCGCGTTCTGTACACATCCTAACCTGAAAACTTCAATCGGCTATCTCATTCCGTTCTCAAGTTATCGTGACGACAAAAATATTTTTTAATAATTTTTTTAAAATTTTCTAGCCATACGATTCGCACAAAATTGCACAAACGTGCTAAGGTTTATATTCTACAAGTACCCACCAAGTTTCATTTCGATCGGATTTATATTGGTTGAAAACAAAATTATTACTCGTAAACCGCTGGGCCGATTATGCCCATTAACGAACTTGCCCGTCGTATTGGGATGCGCCACCCACCCTGAAAATTTCAAGTCGCTAGCTCTCTTCGTTCTCAAGTTATCGTGGCAACGGCCGGACGGCCGGACGGCCGGACGGACAGAATCAAATTTGACCTCGAATTCTTCATTGGGGAGTCGAACTTAATCGTTTGAGACCATTTTCGTCAAAAAATTCGAAAGTTACAGACATTTGGGCAAAACTATAACGCGTTGTTTCCCAGAACATACGCGCAAAAAGTACATGTACCTGAAATAGATATTTTGAAGCAATTCCCAAACGGTGATGTGGTAGTTTTCTATCTGGTCTTCTTTCTTGATATTTTTCGACGCAGAATTCAGTCAAAATCTGGATGTTGTGTGATTTCATTTCTGTAGTGAATCATCACTGAAGCGGTGGTGCGTTTACTGAAAAATAAATGAAATGAATAACTGAAAACGCGATATTTTTTCTATGATTGAAAAAAAAATCTGGTTTCAACATTCAACTTTAAAATATTTCACATTCATAACCAATCTGAAATTTTCAATTAAATGATATTAACAAACTCTATGAAAATTCGAAAAAAAAATTAAAATTCAACCAACATAATATAATAAATTGGTTTAGGATTTTTGAAATTACAACATGAAAAAATTTGTTCAGCCCTGATGTGAAGTCAGGAGCTTTGCGCGCATGTTCTATTGTCCATTCACCTCTATTGGATACTCTTAATCGAATTTACCATCGATATAGATAGTTTTCTCAGCTTTTATAATATGTATATGAATATGTACCATTTTAAGAACTTGAGTAATGAGAGAATCGAATTTTTAATTCTGACATGTGTATTCTTTCGGAATCGAAATTCATTAAATATGTAATGATATTAAAAAACAACATACGGCATAAATCCTCATGGCGTATTTATTCAACTGAGTATTATAGATTTAAATTCTTTTTAAAATATTGGAACTCACCTCCTGGGATCTCCAACAATAGAGATCCGATCGTGTTAAAATTTGCACCTTGGTTGTAGAGTTAGGTTTTGAATGTTCCTGCTAAATTTCAGCAATGTCGGACGAATACTTTCTGATTGTAGATTTTTTTTCAATGATTTTTTTACAATATTCTAGTAATACGACCCTTATGAAATTTAGCAACAATTTTTGCGTTGGCATTCTACAACTAATTACTATGTTTGAATTGGATTTGTTTCATGATTTTTGAGTTAAGGAGGAAATAGAAAGAAAATTTCAGATAGGTATAACTCCATCAGAACTGTTTGGCCGTTTATGCTCAACGAACTCACATGTTGAAAGTCGCTATCTCTTTCCGTTCTCAGTTAACATGAATAGTTGAGATGAATAATATTTTTTAATCATTTGTTTTCAGTTTTCTAGTTATACGATCCTCACAAAATTGCACCATAAGTCTATAAATCTGTATTCTAAAACTACTCACCAAGTGTCAATTCGAACGGCTCTGTATTTGTTGAAAACAAAATTATTACTCGTTGGGCTGATTATGCCCATTAACGAACTTGTCCATTGTATTGGGACGCGTCACCTAACCGGCCGATGGGACGGACATATTCAAATTTGACCTCGAGTTCTTCTCTCAGGTAGTGCGGAAATTGCAAAAATACAGACATCTGAGCAAAATTCTTGGCGGAACAGGCAAGCAAAAAGTGCTTCCCGATTACCTACCTGTAGCACGATGGAAGCTTGGATGCTGATCCTTAAGGATGTGAATCCTTGGGTGATTTTAAGATGAAAAGTATGTATATGTCCTAAACCTCTTAACATTTGAGCTTGAGTTTTAAGAAAAAAATCCTTTATTTTATTAAAACTTTGTTAACGTTCTCGATATTTTTTTGAAATGTGGCACACGTGCTCTAAGCATCCACAGCCGTTCCTTGATGTAGAAGGTTTATCAATTTTTAACCAGTGTCGTCCGTAAGCGATATGGAATAGATATTTTTGGAAACAATATGGTACGCTACTGCTTCTTCTTAAAATGGAAATTATTTCTTAAATAACCATTTATTTTGGGGCAAATTTGATCTTCCGACTATTTTTCGACCGGAGGTTTTCGAAAAAAAAAATAAAAACTTGACGGGTCAAATTATTAGTAATATGTACTTATTTTTCCTGAATTTATTTGAGGCTGCTTTAGATATTTCGTTGAAATGTGATTGGAAGAAATTAACAACAACTACCATTCAATTAAGAAAACTACCTAACATTAAACAACTAGAACAAAAATGTGATACATTTAAATAAACTGTTGAAAGTGACAACCACCTGCAAATATGCACGCTTCAGCTCTTCTTCTCATTGAGTATTGTACCCTTTGAAACATTTCTGGAGTATTTCTGATAGTTTCACAACAGACTATCATGCGGTTTCTCAACTCCTGAACGGTATGTATTGGGCTAGACTGTTTAGATCAGGCGATCTAGATGGCCACAATTGTGTTCCTCTGCGACCTATCCAGCGATTGTTATAATTTTGATTTAAAAAATCCCGTGCCTGGAAACTGAAATGAGCAGGTGCACCTTCGTGCATAAATCACATGCGATCTCGGGTTAAAATGGAGACATCATTTAGTAAATATGGCAAACTCTGTTAAGAAAATTGGTCAGGAGCTTTGGCGCTCTTGCTCAAACTTTGACAAATTATATCTCCGAAAGTATTGGTTTCTCAGAGTTGGACATGATATCAATGGAATCTTGTGATAGATCTGCATCATAAAATAAATTAAATAAGAATCCATTGATATCATTCCTAACTCGGAGAAACCAATACTTTCGGAGTTATGATTTGTCAATAATGTTTGAACAAGAGCACCGAAGCTCCTGTTCACAGGGATTTCCCACTTTTTCAATTTGACTTCTGTGCGTCAATTCTCAAGAATTTTCGTACTTGAATTCAAAACGTAGGTCTATGACTCATCTTACGTGGATTTATATATACTAGTAGCCAGCAGTCCATATTTTGGGATTCAGATGAGCCAGCAGATCTACCTAGCCATAGATCCACATTTTTCTGGTAGATCTACATTTTTACGGTAGATCTACATTTTTTAGTAGATCAATATTATCGGTAGATCAATTGAACCGGTAGTTCACACACACGAAAGTCCCATCGAAAAATGTCGAAGCATTTTTGAGTTCCTATAAACCGAATATAGCGCCACCTACCGGTTTTCTATGGTAACCTCGACATCCACTTAAACAATAATAATAATAATGTTTATTAAGATTCAGATCACAAAATGTAACTTAAAAGTAAAGTTTCATCAAAATCGGTCGGGCCATTTCTGAGTTAGCCATTTCTGCGATAGCAATACCACCTACCGGGGTATATTGTAGACCTGACACATACCCAGATACAGACACAAAGTTTAATTGAAATAGGTCCAGCCGTACATCCTATAAACCGGATACAGTGCCAGCTTCCAGTTTCCTATTGTGACTCTAAGACCCACTCAAACATGCACACAACGTTTTATCTTGGGGCGCCCCCTACCGGATGCTATTGTGAACCAGAAAAACACCGAAACACAAACTCAAATTTGGCCCAGTGGTTTTTGAGTTCTATAGATCGATTGTAGCGCCACCTACCGGGAACAATTGGGAACCGCCGCAACACACGCACACGAAGTTTCATCAGAATCGGTCAAGCCCTTTTTGAGTTGTAATTTTTCGAAAAATGCTCTGTATAGCAGTGGTTTTACTCTTGCAACGGTTTTACAAAGTTTATAATCCTCTTGATAGATATCTCGAGATGACATTTTACTAAAAACACCATGTATAGTGGTTTTACTTCGACAGTTGATTTTGTTGAAATATTTACATTCACTGTTGGGAAGAAAATTAACAGTGCTGTGCTAAATATGGCATAAGTTCGTAGTTATAGACCAATTACTTAGCAGATCCAGCTATTAAATCCATATAACCAACTTAATCACATCTAAACTACCCACTCGATGAATCGACAGTTCTGATATGTTCATAGAATGGAATATTATATATTCACTGTTGGATCAAAATTGAACAGATATGACATAGGAGGCCACCATTCACTGTTAGGTCAAAAAATTAACAGTACTGTGCCTAAGGTGGCGTAAGGACACAGTAACAAAGCCTACACAGAACACAATATCCTTATTCGCTCAAGCTATTCGAGAGCTTATGAGGGGTCTCCTTAGGGAAAACCTAGGAGGATCAGTATAATAATATATAATAGATGGTCCGAGTGACCAAGCTCATAAAAATGGGAAAATAATCTTACCTAATGTAATTTATATCATCAATTCTTATGATAATCAATGATAGGATAGATTTTGGATTGTGTGGGATGAGTAGAAAAATGAATAACCATCCTGCATATAATATATTATTTCAACTTCATGATTTTTACACTTTGGTCTTCTTCTAGGTATATCATATCAAATTATTCTCCATTCTGGAAACATGTGTTGTCCAATTCCCGCTCTGAAACAATTATAAACTGTTAAAATTCGATTACTTACAACAAATAGGTACTGTTAATCAAAAATTGTCACTAAATTTTCCAAATTGTGATGAGAAGAGCACTATTACAATGGAATAAACAGCTATCCGGTAAAAGATGAAAATCAAATTATCAACCATCCTGTCAAGTGTAGGTATACATTCAAAAACCGAACTAAACTTAATAGTTTTAAATTTACTTTACCTAAAAATATCATTATTTATTATTATTAAATACCCTTCGTTCACAACTAAGGTAAGGATAAAATGATCCCATGATCTCATGCAACACATTATGACGTCCAGACTCTTGAATTTCCATTAAAACAGATGACTTAGACAGAGGTTATTATTATATGAATTGTGTTGGGCCGACGAAACCCGCCCCTCCACTGAGACCAATTGTTCTATTGTGTCACCCCTATAATCTATACTTCACCCACAAGCTCAATCCTCTCGATAAGGAATATTAGTTTGGTGGATGAGATCTTGTCCAGTTCCCTCAGTCTCAGTTTGTGGACTATTAGTTCCTCAAATCTGATCCTGTCCCCAGTAGGGCAGTCACACATGTTGTGTTCGATAGACTCGTGGTCCTCCAGGCATAGTCTGCACTCAGAGTCCTCAATCAAACCCAACGTAATTAGGTTTTTTCTGAGGCCACAGTGGTCCGTGTATACGGCTGTTAGGATTCTCAGGTATAGGTACCCTAGAGAATCTGACCATTGTCTGGCTCTTTCAGCTGATGGGCCAGTAATTGTTGAGCGAGCATGTCTGTGTCCAGATTTTCTGGACCCGCTGCCTGAGAGAGATACCACAGGCCGGTTCAGGTCCAATGAGCCCCATGTAAGAAGGAGGTTACACGGTCAATCTGGAATCAGTTCAGTCTGACATCCATTTATGATTGATGTCAGAGAAACGGGAAACTGATTGTATTTCAAGCAGCAAGTTTATGGAATGCGAAGAATCCGATGCATTTTCATCGAGAAACGTGTAATGTGTTTTGTCAGTCCATTAATCTGGAATCAGTATCATCGTAATCAAGATGACAGACTGAACTGATGCCAAACTTGTAGACAATTTAACTGCCTCAACAGATGAAGCAAATGAATAATAATAATAAGTACTTACAGTGTAACATCCATTGTTCGTCTGATGAAATATTTTCAAAACTACTTTTTAACAGTCATGTTCACAAGACCACCATTCTTCTTAGGCATTCCTCCCATATTTATTATTGAATAAAACAATACTGTGGCAAATTATAGATTATAGTACCTGTTTCCTAAATTGATTTAACTTATTTATTGGAGATATTCAGTTATTGTTCATTTAGGCGAAATTCTATCCTCGATCTAGAAGAAACACTGACATTTATATTACTTGATCACAGGAAGAAAGTATATTATAGTCGAATTTAAGTGAATAACCAGAACACAGTTGTTAAGACCAATCCCATTCTATAATAACCGATCGTTGATGTATGGTAGGGAAACCACTGTGCTTTGGTTATTCGCTTAAATGTACCTGTTTAAAAAATACTTACGTATAGAAATAGATAATGTAAATCAACGAAAGTATTCGATATATATCAGTATAAACCACTTCCCAGATGTATGTATAGCCTTTAATATTCAGGATGATTGGTATTTATCTTATTCATTACACAGATCCTCGGAAATTGATAAAAAAAAACTGCAAAAAGAATAATTTGTTATCGTAATGAAATCCGTATTGATTCATGTTCCTACAGAATTGCCAGAAGCAAGAATCTTTCAAAAAACCACGATATTTACAGGTTTAAACTACCAATGGAAAAGGTCAAGTTCGAACAAAATCTTTGGAAAGTGAATATATCCAGATATGAGCATGAATACTTACTTTCTATCGTGATATATCCAGGAAAACTTAAAAATTTTATTACTATTTATGTTCATACACTGGGAGATCATCTGACCTGAAAATCGTCGAATTCTTTATAAATTTAAGTAAAGTAGTAATTACCTTATAGTACTTACTTATAGAGTGATATTCCCCGTAACAGATAACAGATCGTATCGTTAATTTCACGGAAACCCATCCGTTCAGTCCATTTTGAGGTTATTCAATTTAACCGGCGAATACGTACCGATCGTGGTAAATATGAATTTCCGTGGAAAGTATCAAATCGAGTCCAAGGGTTTTTATCGATTCTGAATAATTCTCGGCACATTTCCAATCCATAATCGATCGATTTTCGTTAATTCCTCTTATAACTTTACGCCCCCGATCTGACTGACATTACTGACCTTGGAATGCTTACTGTAGCGTTCTAGTTCATTCCTTTCAAAAAATTAGAGATGTGCGTTTGCGATTTCATCCTTTATTTTACTTCGAGCTTTTCGTGAGTTTTCGCCGCACTGGATCTTTACACCAGCCCAAGAGGATCGTTCGATTTCGGCCTCGCTCGGGTCGTTTTATTTCTATAGTCCCATAAAGACGGTCGATTTTCCCCATTTTGGCGATTTTCAAACGCTCGTAGAAAATAAACGGAAGGGAATAGGAAAAAAGTGGCGCGATACGTTTATCCGTATATATTTTGTCTTTCGATTCGTACCGTCTAAAGTCGGCCCGCGTCCCGAACGAAAAAGCCTTAGGGATTCGAGCGACCCCGCTTTCGCCGATTTCACCGATTTAGCGACTTTTCCGGAATTTTTTTAAAAAACTCGCGACGTTCCGATCTCGACGAAAATCGCCTTCGGCGATACGTCCGTCCTCGCCCTTTCCGCGGCTATATTCCCCGCTTACCGAGCTCGCGGCTTCGCCGCTCGCGAAATTTCCTCCCGCGATACCACGACGAAAAAAGTTTTAAAGAGTGTAGTTCGGTGGTTCCGATCTTTTCAGATTGTAATATAGCGTCGTCGATCAGGAAATTATAATTAGAGTATTCTATGAAATCATATAGAATTGAGATTGCCTATAGAAATTTTGAAAAATCATATCGCCGAAAGTATAAGTTTTCTTGAAGTTGAGAATGACATCAATGGATTCTTATGATGAATCTTAAAAAAATGAATTTGAAATTTGTAATATAATTTTTTTTTGTTACTGTGAAACTACCCGGCTGATTTTGCCCAATAACGAACTTAACCGAGATATTTATCTCCTAAACTTACTCTGAAAATTTCAACTGTCTAGCTCATTCCGTTCGAGAGTTATCGTGTTAACCGGCCGGACAGAATCAATTTTGACAATGGATTCTTGATGAGTGAGTCGAACCAAATCGTTTAAGACCATTTTCAGTCAAAAATTCCAAAATTACAGACATTTGGGCAAATTGATAAGCACTCTGTTCCGAGGAACAAGAGCGCCAAAAACTGGCGATAAGTATATCCGTCCGATCTGCCTGGTAGAAATGAAGACCTGATTTAATAATTTGCAATAATCCCAGCCCATACATTTACTGAAAATTGCTCCTGATGGTGGGATTCCGTAATGGCATGCGGGTCTTCTTCAGCCCAGAAATGATTTTTGTGCTCTCTTATTCCATTCCTGCAAAAATTAGATTCTTCCGTGAATAACATTTCGGTGTCAAATTGGGGATGTCCGGCAACGAGTAGAAGAAACAAACCATTGACAGGAATTTGCACTTAATGGAAAATCCCGAGGAAGCCGAGCTTGGACCCGTTGGATATGATAATGTTTATTGTTTATGTTTATTGATCCCAAAATGATTCACACCAATACATAAATTGAAAAAATACACGAATTTGAACGAATTCTCCAAAAACTATTGGTGTGGAGGATAATTCAATACAGCCTAGAAACCATGTACAAGTTGCTTGACCAATGATCGAAGGTAACTTCACAAATGAGGACACGCCCGTTATAGATCCATACAAGGTGGATATTGTCATATCTGGTTAATTATATCAGTTATTTCAGTTGTTTTCAAGTAATTTTTGACGTATTTACTGAATAATCTGAAGGAGTTCAGTGTGTAAAATCTGCCCCTCAGTTCACCAGCCAACGAGTTGAAGATGAGTGGAATGATGTGCGCTTTCCGATAGTCTTCTTAGTCATATGGGTTTGAATTCTGCGTTCCTCCCTTCCACGAGTCTCATATCCGTGATCAAGGTAGGTCAACATATTCTTATGTCATTCATATAAAGCGTGAACAAAACGGGTCCCAAGACCGTGCCCTGCAGTAAGCATCATTGGATGTTCAATGGATCAATGTACCTTCAATTTGTACCATCTGATATATATCTTCTTTAAAGACTAAAGACTGAAGGGGTATCCCACGCACACCGATGTTCTCCAACACACTCAGCGTTACATCATGGTCGACCGTTTCAAATACATTTGAAAGATCCAAGAACACAAACAGAGACACATCATCAGCATCCAAAATCTTATCAACCATATCAGACAGGCACGAAACCACATCCATAGTAGTTCTCGTCTTACGAAATCCAAACTGAGCTTTTGATACGATCTTGTACTTCGCCAGATAGCTATGTAATCTCCTTCCAACAATCTTCTCGAACACTCTGGTAAACAAGGAGATCACTGATGTAGGTCTATAGTTTGGTGGTGAATCTCTTGCTCCCTCCTTATATATCGGTTTAACAACTGAAATCTTGAATTCTCTTGGACAACAACCAGACGGCATCAAATCATTCAAAATGTGTGCCAATGGAATAGCTATTTCTTTATTAGTTTTCGGCAGGGTCTCACTTGAAATGTTATCGTACCCCTTCGTTCGATAACCCTTCAAGTCGTTGACCACAGACTGCACCTGCTCTGGAGTAGTTGGATTCAAAAAGATGGAGTGAACAGTTTTCCTATGCTCGAATGGTGGTGAGCTCCCAATGGTTATCTTATTTGCAAGGTCTGATTCAACGTTAATGAAATAGTCATTGAAAGTTTTAGCTATTATTTCCTTATCCTCTACTATAGAGCCATCTTGTTTCCGAATTCCTTGCACTGCATCTTGACTTCCACCCTTGAGAACATCGTTATGTACTTTCTATCATTTCCTTGAGTTGCCCTTATTCTCCTCTATTCTATCCTTGAAGAAGTTACTTTTTGCAGTTCTTACAGTGCTATTCAGATGGTTTTGGTACCGTACAAATTCTTCTCTATACTTGTCTGGTTCCCTGAAATTTTTTGTATGGATTTTTATTTTTATGATTGACAGAGTTAACAATATCTGTTATCCAGTCTTTTATCCCTACATCTCTCCTTCTCACTCTTTCCCTCTTACTGTTCTGTTCCAACAATCTCAGTAACGTTCTCAGAAAAAACGTCGTCTTAAGCTGAGCATGTCAGTGAACACAGTCAAATTCCAACAGCGCTATCTTGAGTTTTATATGATGATAAGGATATAATAAATACTGATGAAGAATCCTCCAGTCTAGAACATGAGCAACATTTAAAATATTCCCAATTTTCATATAAGGGTTCTGTTCCACTAAATTTAAAACAGCTTCTTCGGTTTCCGGTGTTCTTGCAGTAAGGTGTGCCCCTTTTAGTTAGATTTTTGGATCAAATAAGATAAATCTACATTTTATCAATTCCATTCCAAAAATCGCCATGGATAATGAACTGTTTGAATTTTACTCATCCAACATTCAAAATAACAATATGAAGGAGTTTCGTTTTCGTGAGGTAGAAGAATATGAAATTTTTAAAATTACTCAGAAAATCAAATCCAGGGCGACGGGTCATGACGGTATTAATATATAAACTATTCGACTTTGTACCCCTTTCATTCTGCCATATTTGACTCATGTGGTGAATTACTGCCTCGGGAAATCGGTATTTCCTTCTGATTGGAAGAAAGCATTGGTAATTCCTCTTCCCAAAAAGTATGATCCAAAAACTTTAGATGAAATAAGACCTATCAGCATACTCCCAGCTTTATCTAAAATCATCGAACATGTTATTCAAGACCAATTGCGAGAACATTTGGACAGATATAAAATCATTCCGAGTGTGCAATCTGGGTTCAGACCTGGCCATAATTGTTGCACAGCCTTGCTCAATATCACTGATGAAATCTTCAGGTCTATTGACCGAGGGGATCTCACGATTTTAACATTGCTGGATTATTCGAAAGCCTTCGATTCGATAAATCATCAGCTACTTCTTGCCATATTGCATTTTATTGGTCTTTCCCAGGGAGCTATCGATCTGTTGGCCAGTTATATTAAGTTAAGATCTCAGGCGGTAAAAGTTGAAGGCAAATTATCTTCGTTCCTTAACATGATATGTGGAGTCCCGCCAGGATCCATTCTGGGTCCACTCTTATTCATCATTTATATTTCATGTTTCATCTATGTCTGCATATCAGCAACAGCTCATTTTTATGCAGATGACGGTCAGCTTATATTATCATTCAGACCTATTGAATCACGTCAGGCTGTTGCAGCACTTAATTTTGACCTACACAACATCTATGAGATTTCAAGGAAACATTGTCTCCAATTGAATGCCGGTAAGTCTGTGTGCCAACTGTTTGGGAGGAAGATGGATAGAGGTCGATTTTTGGGGACATACAGTCAAAGTGTGAACATTGATAACAATATTATCAGTTTTCAAGAAAGTGCTAGGAATTTGGGGTTGACTGGGGATTCTGAATTAAGGTTCACGGAGCACATATCTAAATGCTTAAACAGAGCATACCTTAATTTGAGGCTGCTATACCAGTTCAAAAATTATTTGAACAGATCTACTAAGGTTGTGCTTTGTGAATCCTTGGTGCTTTCGCACATGAATTTCTGTGATGCCGTCTACCATCCCTGTTTGACAGTTTTCGATATGAACAGAATCCAGGTTTTGCAGAATTCTTGTCTTCGTTTTATTCATGGTATAAATAAATACGAGCATATAACTAATACGCTCAAGAAAACTGGTTGGCTTAATATGAAGCACAGACGAAGATTTCATTCCTTGGTTTTATTCTTCAAAATAATTAGGGAAGAATCGCCCATGTATCTTTTTAACAAGATTATTTTCCGTTCTAGTGTTCATTCTGTTAATATTCGTTCTAAATCAGCGATTTCTGTTCCTAAACACAGAACTGCAATTATCACTAGGTCTTTTTCATATCGGGTACCCAACGTAATGAACAAGTTGACGTTTGATTATAGAAAGTTTGCACTAGATAAATTCAAACTGCATATATTGAATAATTTCCGTAATGATCCAATGTATGACTAGGTTGATGATTTTTTTTTTATTATTATTATTTCAATGACAGTTAAGGGTTCTATGCGAGCTATCTGGATTGGAGAGTCAAAGTGCTAGGAATTAATTTTTTAATAATTAAATTAATTCTAGAGGGTTAGATGGAAGAATAGACACATGTTTTTGGTATCGATCTCACAGTATTCACCATGTTTATATTAGCCAAGATTGTGTGAGCTAAATCTCGCCCTATGATATATAATCATTCATTGTAGTGACTTGTATCAATAAAGATGATTATTATTATTATTAATATTATTAAAAGATTCCGTCCCAAGGATTGACACCCTTAAGGATCAGCATCCAATTATGAAAATCCCTGTATATTAATAGATTATTATTGAAGATATTCTCATTGTGGCTTATTTCATCTCTCATTGGTTCATGAATGTGGAATTTATCGTTGAAATTCATTATTGAAAAGTCTGCATTATGTTCAGTCTCAATTAGTGGAATAAGGAAACCAGGAAAAGACGGAATGGATCATCTGGAACCGTGAATTCAAGTTATGCATTTAATGTATTCGTTAAAAACTTACTGAATATTTGACAAACTTAATTTCCAACTCTTGGTGCAACTCTGGAAAATGAGACATAAAGAACCAGTTCCTCCGCGCGATATAAGAATTTTTCTCATTTCCAAGTTTCCTAACATCGAGATGAAATCGAAAAAGTCTTCAAATAGGATGTGTATTCGGTTTTGTTTATTCCATCTCTGCAGATATTTATTTCTTTTCAGATAAAACAATGGAAAATTCATGGATTCCATGACCTTTTGACCGAGATTCGTGAAAGCTTTTGGTTCGTTTTGAAATATTAAACAGTATAGAATAATGGACAGTGCGGAATTACCCAGTAACGATCCCATTAAACATTATCATCCAGCGATAATAATTTTTAACTACACATTCCTACGTAGAATGCAAATAGCAACTTGAAGAATTTTTGAAGCACCTGATGTGAAGTCAGGAGCTTTAGCGTGATACTCGGCGTGATATCAAGAAAACAAAATATCACCTGGGCATATTCTGGAAATGTTTAAAATGAGCATTCGAATGAAAAAGCATTTTTTTGAGCGCCTTTTCTGGGGAACAGAGTGCAATCATTTTGCCCAAATGTCTAAAATGTCAAAATTTTTTGCCAAAAATGGTCTCAAATGATTAGGTTCGACTTACTGATGAAGAATTTGAGATCAAACTTAATTTTTTCCGGCCAGCCGTTGCCACGATACCTTTCGAACAGAAAAATAGCGATAGGGTAGGTGGCGCGTCCAAATAAAGCCCCGGTTTCTCTGACAAGATCGGCCCGAAATATTTCGGTGAGATAGAACGAACATTTCGGCAACGATTTCGGTGAAATCCAGTGTAGTATGCGTAGTACGTGTAGCGGTTTGTATAAAAGATCGGAACGAAATTTCGGTGAAGTGTGCGGACAGCAGTTCGTCGGAATCAGCAAGGCTTTGATTTGAACGATCTTAAAACGGCGAGGTTCGGCGAACTTTTTGTTTGTATTGGACCGTGCATTTTCATTTCTTGGAGAATTTATTTACTGTAGGTTCTATAGTTTTGGTAGAAAGATGTTCGCAAGGAAATATCAAAAATTAGAGTTCTCTGCGCTAGAGGATGAAATATTAATAGAAAAAATTGGTTCAAGCCTTGTGGACAGGAGCTATTGGGCGCATGTTCATCTTCCTTGTGGCCCGTACTGACCAGTAAAGAAAAAAAGCAGTATCATGTTGAATACCTTAATATTATTCTGGAACAAAAATTTTCCATTACAATAATCTTCATCTAGCTTCTATTTAGTATCAATTCCTGTAGAACGTGATCATAATAAGTGTTTTCCATATAATAAAATGTGTTTGAACTTGGTATGTAGGAAATCTGACATCAATTATTGGAATTAATTGATTTGACAAACAGCCGTCAAATGAGGTAAATAGATTTTTGTGACGATTTTCTGTGACCATAGAACGTCAAAACACGCTGGAATGTGAATTTTAAGCAATATCTTCTGGAATTGAGATCGTATCGAACTGAAATTTTGCACACTCGTGTAGAATGCTTGATTTAACGTCGGTACAAATTTTTTTATTAAAAAATTTTCCAACTGCCCGATCCCAACAATACTTAGATAATATTATATCCATAAATTAAGCATTTCATTATTGCATTTCTTGAAATAGGTACCTTTTCAAGTCGATCAACATCGTCCTTCTTTCGACGTCTAAACTATGACTTGATTCTTTATGTTTATGTCTTTGAATTTGTTTTCGGTGGAATTCAAAGAGTTCATAGAATAATCGATGAAAATACTGAGAGAGACCCAGGAAATTTGACACATTTTGTCTTATATCTACAGAAATTGAAATCGTATAGAGCCAAAATTTTGCACAATGTTGCAAAATACTACAATTGACGTTAGTACAAGTTTTTGTTGCAATCTAATGAATAGTTCACGAAAAAAAAATTTTTTTTTCGAAAAAATTAAAAGAAATATTTTTTTAAAAATTACCAACATTTCGATCATAACAGAATTTTGCCAAAAGTTGCGCGTTTATATCCTCGAACTGACTACCAAGTTTCGATTCAACATCTTTTTTAGTTCCTGAAATATCAGGGAAATAACCTCAAAATTTTAAATGTCTATAACTCCTAAACCGTCCGGCCGATTTTGCCCGTTAACGAACTTAACCGTCGCATTTTGATCAGAAACCTACCCTGAAAGTTTGAAGTCGATAGGACCTTCGGTGCTCCTGTTATCGTGCCTACGGCCGGAAGTACGGCCGGCCGGCCGGCCGGACGGCACCCAAAAATCTGACACCGGATTCGTGATCAGGGAGTCCGAATTAGTCTATTAGCCAATTTTCAGCTCGAAATTCGAAAATTACAGACATTTGGACGAAATGATAGGACGATGTTCCCCTAGAACATGCGCCCAAAAAGTGAAACAAAATCCTCGCGTTTACGCGAAAAAATTGAAGAGCTACAAGGACATGAAACTAAAAGATAATATTTGGGCGAAAATTACAAAGCAACTTGGAGAACTTGGACATAACAGAACAGGTAGGTTTGAACAAGCTAAAAATATATTATTTTTTTCTCCCCCGGGATGAAAAGTTCACTTTTCGTCCCTGTCACGCGGGAGAAAAGTACCAGATTCTCTCCCGGTGAGATGGCAAATTTACTTTATCTCCCGGCGGTTACCTAGCAACCGCGTGTTTGTATCTCAAGTTGTTGACAGCTGATTCAAAATAATTAATTATTTCAGTGAATACTGACAAATATAAAATAAATGGATTTGATTAACTCTGATGAAAGTGAAATAGACGGAGAAGAGATAATAAGAAATTTAGAAGAAGAAGGGGCAGCTATTACCAGTGAACTACTTCCGGTAAAATCCAAACGATTATATGAAAAGCGATACAATCAATGAATTCTCATTGATGACAGCTGAGTCAAAAGAAGGTTAATTATTTCAGTGAATACCGACAAATATAATAAAAAATGGATTTGATTAACTCTGATGAAAGTGAATTAGACGGAGAAGAAAAAAATCGTATACGCACCTAGGGAGAAAAGTAGGACATCCTCGCCCGCGATTGTCACCCTCGCCTCCGGCTCGGGAGACAATCATTCGCGGGCGTGAATGTCCTACTTTTCTCCCTCGGTGCGTAATATACTATTTTTCTCCCCCGGGATGAAAAGTTCACTTTTCGTCCCTGTCACGCGGGAGAAAAGTACCAGATTCTCTCCCGGTGAGATGGCAAATTTACTTTATCTCCCGGCGGTTACCTAGCAACCGCGTGTTTGTATCTCAAGTTGTTGACAGCTGATTCAAAATAATTAATTATTTCAGTGACTACGGACAAATATAAAATAAATGGATTTGATTAACTCTGATGAAAGTGAAATAGACGGAGAAGAAATAATAAGAAATTTAGAAGAAGAAGGGGCAGCTATTACCAGTGAACTACTTCCGGTAAAATCCAAACGATTATATGAAAAGCGATACAATCAATGAATTTTCATTGATGACAGCTGAGTCAAAAGAAGGTTAATTATTTCAGTGAATACCGACAAATATAATAAAAAATGGATTTGATTAACTCTGATGAAAGTGAATTAGACGGAGAAGAAAAAAATCGTATACGCACCTAGGGAGAAAAGTAGGACATCCTCGCCCGCGATTGTCACCCTCGCCTCCGGCTCGGGAGACAATCATTCGCGGGCGTGAATGTCCTACTTTTCTCCCTCGGTGCGTAATATACTATTATATCATTTATTCATAATTGAACTGAATCCTACATCACATGATATAACGTTAGAAATCAAAACACATGTTTGTTGAACTTAAAATATTTTAATTTTGAGAGAGCTGTTCGTCAAAATGTATAGTACGATTTTTAATATTATTTTGCCTCCCAACACTGCCACCATCCTGGTTGAAATAATCTTTAAATACACTGCTCAACAATTGATAGGGATCACTTACTTTTTCTAAATTTATTTCTGAATTATTCGCTCCAAGATTATAAGTTTAGTCAGATATCAGAGTATTTTCAGTTGATAATATGGTTCACTTGAGAAAAGAATGAAAAAATGGAAAGTTGGAGAGAAAAAAAGACTTTATTAGGAACACTCAAAATTCTGTGTTTGAATAACATAAAAATTTTATGATGACACCACAAGAAGGCTGAAGTTTCGGTTAAGCTAGTACCTAGTTGGCCCCCCACGAGCTCGTCTCAAGCATTCTACCCTACGAGGCATACTTTCAATCAAACGATTTATAAAATTTTGGGGCACATTCGTCCAAATATCCCGTAAAGCGTTAGAAAGGTCCTCCAGGTTATTGATCGGTTGTTCTAAGGTTGACAATTGTCTAGACATCTCAGACCAGACATGTTCGATGCAATTCATGTCTGGAGAGCGAGCTGGCCAGTCCATCCTATCAATAGCATGAGTTTCTAGCGCTTCATTAACCAGACGACTACGGTGTGGACGGGCATTATCGTCAATTAAAATGAAATTCTCGCCCAAGGCAGCCGCAAACGGAACAATTATGGGTTCAATAATCATATCGTGATATCTCTGGCTGGTCATTGTGGTGTTCTGCAGAACAACCAACTCTGTACGTTGGTTCAAACAATCTCCGTTCGCCTCCGGCTCGGGAGACAATCATTCGCGGGCGTGAATGTCCTACTTTTCTCCCTCGGTGCGTAATATACTATTTTTCTCCCCCGGGATGAAAAGTTCACTTTTCGTCCCTGTCACGCGGGAGAAAAGTACCAGATTCTCTCCCGGTGAGATGGCAAATTTACTTTATCTCCCGGCGGTTACCTAGCAACCGCGTGTTTGTATCTCAAGTTGTTGACAGCTGATTCAAAATAATTAATTATTTCAGTGACTACGGACAAATATAAAATAAATGGATTTGATTAACTCTGATGAAAGTGAAATAGACGGAGAAGAAATAATAAGAAATTTAGAAGAAGAAGGGGCAGCTATTACCAGTGAACTACTTCCGGTAAAATCCAAACGATTATATGAAAATCTAAATTTATTTCTGAATTATTCGCTCCAAGATTATAAGTTTAGTCAGATATCAGAGTATTTTCAGTTGATAATATGGTTCACTTGAGAAAAGAATGAAAAAATGGAAAGTTGGAGAGAAAAAAAGACTTTATTAGGAACACTCTAAATTCTGTGTTTGAATAACATAAAAATTTTATGATGACACCACAAGAAGGCTGAAGTTTCGGTTAAGCTAGTACCTAGTTGGCCCCCCACGAGCTCGTCTCAAGCATTCTACCCTACGAGGCATACTTTCAATCAAACGATTTATAAAATTTTGGGGCACATTCGTCCAAATATCCCGTAAAGCGTTAGAAAGGTCCTCCAGGTTATTGATCGGTTGTTCTAAGGTTGACAATTGTCTAGACATCTCAGACCAGACATGTTCGATGCAATTCATGTCTGGAGAGCGAGCTGGCCAGTCCATCCTATCAATAGCATGAGTTTCTAGCGCTTCATTAACCAGACGACTACGGTGTGGACGGGCATTATCGTCAATTAAAATGAAATTCTCGCCCAAGGCAGCCGCAAACGGAACAATTATGGGTTCAATAATCATATCGTGATATCTCTGGCTGGTCATTGTGGTGTTCTGCAGAACAACCAACTCTGTACGTTGGTTCAAACAATCTCCGTTCGCCTCCGGCTCGGGAGACAATCATTCGCGGGCGTGAATGTCCTACTTTTCTCCCTCGGTGCGTAATATACTATTTTTCTCCCCCGGGATGAAAAGTTCACTTTTCGTCCCTGTCACGCGGGAGAAAAGTACCAGATTCTCTCCCGGTGAGATGGCAAATTTACTTTATCTCCCGGCGGTTACCTAGCAACCGCGTGTTTGTATCTCAAGTTGTTGACAGCTGATTCAAAATAATTAATTATTTCAGTGACTACGGACAAATATAAAATAAATGGATTTGATTAACTCTGATGAAAGTGAAATAGACGGAGAAGAAATAATAAGAAATTTAGAAGAAGAAGGGGCAGCTATTACCAGTGAACTACTTCCGGTAAAATCCAAACGATTATATGAAAAGCGATACAATCAATGAATTTTCATTGATGACAGCTGAGTCGAAAGAAGGTTAATTATTTCAGTGAATACCGACAAATATAATAAAAAATGGATTTGATTAACTCTGATGAAAGTGAATTAGACGGAGAAGAAAAAAATCGTATACGCACCTAGGGAGAAAAGTAGGACATCCTCGCCCGCGATTGTCACCCTCGCCTCCGGCTCGGGAGACAATCATTCGCGGGCGTGAATGTCCTACTTTTCTCCCTCGGTGCGTAATATACTATTATATCATTTATTCATAATTGAACTGAATCCTACATCACATGATATAACGTTAGAAATCAAAACACATGTTTGTTGAACTTAAAATATTTTAATTTTGAGAGAGCTGTTCGTCAAAATGTATAGTACGATTTTTAATATTATTTTGCCTCCCAACACTGCCACCATCCTGGTTGAAATAATCTTTAAATACACTGCTCAACAATTGATAGGGATCACTTACTTTTTCTAAATTTATTTCTGAATTATTCGCTCCAAGATTATAAGTTTAGTCAGATATCAGAGTATTTTCAGTTGATAATATGGTTCACTTGAGAAAAGAATGAAAAAATGGAAAGTTGGAGAGAAAAAAAGACTTTATTAGGAACACTCAAAATTCTGTGTTTGAATAACATAAAAATTTTATGATGACACCACAAGAAGGCTGAAGTTTCGGTTAAGCTAGTACCTAGTTGGCCCCCCACGAGCTCGTCTCAAGCATTCTACCCTACGAGGCATACTTTCAATCAAACGATTTATAAAATTTTGGGGCACATTCGTCCAAATATCCCGTAAAGCGTTAGAAAGGTCCTCCAGGTTATTGATCGGTTGTTCTAAGGTTGACAATTGTCTAGACATCTCAGACCAGACATGTTCGATGCAATTCATGTCTGGAGAGCGAGCTGGCCAGTCCATCCTATCAATAGCATGAGTTTCTAGCGCTTCATTAACCAGACGACTACGGTGTGGACGGGCATTATCGTCAATTAAAATGAAATTCTCGCCCAAGGCAGCCGCAAACGGAACAATTATGGGTTCAATAATCATATCGTGATATCTCTGGCTGGTCATTGTGGTGTTCTGCAGAACAACCAACTCTGTACGTTGGTTCAAACAAATGCCTCCCCATACACATATAGAACCTCCGCCAAAAGCTGTTGTGGGTACCATAAACTGTTCTGCATACCTTCGACCTCTTTCCCTCCAAGCAAGAATACGTCCATCGGAGTTGACCAAACAAAATCTAGACTCATCCGTAAATAAACATCGGCTCCAATCTTCAACTGTCCAATTGCGGTGCTCCTCAGCCCATTGCCGTCGATGAACCCGGTGTTCCCTATTCAAACGGGGATGTTGTACCCTCCTACGTGCTCTCAAACCACGAACATGTAGTCGTCGTCTTACAGTCTGGTTCGAAATTAGAACTCCTGTTGCAACTCTCAGTGATCTATTGAGCCGCGACGCCGGGTAAGTGGGATTTCTCCTAGCATTGACCAAAAGACGATCTTGGGCAGCTGTTGTACTGCGCTGCCGACCTCCCCCATGAACATAAGCTACTGAGTCGTTTTGGATGAACCTATTCCAAGCCCGACTCACGACACTTTGCGAAACATTCAACCGCCGGGACACTTCTCGCTGGGACAAACCTTCCTGTATCCACCGTATGATTTGGTCCAGTTGCACAGGAGCCAAACGTCTTCTCGGCATGACTGATAAGCTAATATTGTTCTCATTTCTTCAATTATTGTCACCTTATGTGTTTGAACGAGAGAAAAAAACAGATTTAATAACAAATACCACATTGCTTTTCACTCCACATGTAACAGCCTACAGATAATAATCGATTTTGTGAACAAGAGCCGATGAAGTGAGGAAAAATTTGATATAATCAACTCAAAACATCTTAATTTTTCCTTAGAGAACATATAATGTACAGATATTCACGAGATAACTTGAAAAAAATACAAATGAAGAGAAGTTCATAAGTGATCCCTAGCAATTGTTGATCAGTGTACTTCCCGGACATGTCTAGCTGCGAATGATGGCCGTCTGTTCTGCGAAGGCATTAAAGATCTGAAGGTTTCAGTAGGGATTGCCGGATTTGAATGAATATTTTCTTCTGGGTATGGTCATAAATAAATAAATAAATAAATAAAATAAAGTTCTTCTTGCCCGGCAGTGGCAGTCATTGTATGTAGCAATTGTGGAGTCAGAAGCAGATAAACATTGTGGATAGGGCTTCATCATATTTTCTGTAAGTGTAAATGCACTGTCTCCAAG
Organism: Halyzia sedecimguttata; assembly: GCA_937662695.2. NCBI lineage: Eukaryota > Metazoa > Arthropoda > Insecta > Coleoptera > Coccinellidae > Halyzia > Halyzia sedecimguttata. The sequence goes on from OW569418.2 coordinate 14,807,213, forward strand.
GATGACATGGGGCTGCAAAATAGTTGTGTTTGGAGGAAAAGCGGGTGGCGGAAGATTAAAGCTACCCGCTGCAATTCTTTTTCTGAAACTAGAGTTGCTGTAGACCCCAGCATCTCCTTCACCTCCATAAGCTCCTACATCTATGGCTACAAACTTGCAGTCAGCATCGACAAGTGCTAACAGAACTATAGAGTAGTACTCCTTGTAATTAAAATGTAGGGATCCTGTGTTTGCAGGACAGACCACTCGAACATGCTATCCATCGATGGCCATGCAACCATTTGGGAAATTCCAGCGTCTGTAAAACTCTAGGGCATTTCTTTTGAGTCGATTTTCGGTAAGAACAAGCATGAGTATGTCAGTCATCTTGTTACGAATAGCCGATAGTACTTGCCGAACAATAAAACTGATCCAACTATGACAAATTCTAAACGAAAATGCCAATGATCGATACGACTCACCCGTGGCTAAATACCTGTAACAAATAATAGTATAGTTATGGATAGTTCATTCAAAAAATGGAAATAACAATATGACAGAATTGGGATGTTAAGAAAATAATTTTTAGGTGAAGACTGCAAAAAGAGATGGTCTAACTTACGGGACTACTACATGAGAAAGAAAGGCTAGTACTACAGGAAGTGCAGCAAGTAGTCAGGGAAATGAAAGATTCCATCGATTGTCATTTTTGGATAATACAGCATTCGTACACCGAACGTAAGTAGAGCATTTAATGTTTTAGTTCCTTAAGGTTGTTTATATATAATCTATTTTAGTACAAAATCTAATGTATCAACTCCTGTCAGGACTGATGGACAAACAGGTGATAGCAATAATAATGTAGGAGATGTTTCTGATAACGAAACTCAACATGACGGAACGGAATATGAAGATTTAATAGAGGAAACACCCTATAAGGAAAAATAAGACATGGATATCACACAAGAATTCACATCCAACCAAGTTAGTGAAATGGTAATAGTCGAGCAAATAGGCGGCACGAAAAGGCTAGCACAATCTGAAACCCCTAGAAAGAGCAATGTGAAGAAGGTCCGTAAACAGATACTTCAGGATATTGACAAAGGAAGGTCTGAACGAATTTCACTACTTCGGGAATTAGCCCAACGAAATGCCTCAGTACCTCAAACCATTGAAGATCCAACTGATATATTTTTCAAATCATTGGCAGCAACAGCTAAAACATTATCGCCACTGTACTTGGTGGAAGCTAAGCGAAAGCTCTTCCTTGTCATGGCTGACATAGAAGAGAAATATATAGAGGAAAAATATTCATCAAGTCGTCAACCACCAAATCCTTCACCTCTACCAGCGGCCTTACCAACGCCAAGCCCATCTTTTTCCATATTATCTCACTCTGACGATTCAAGCTCTTTTGGTCGTGTCATAGGACAAAGAGAATATGGACCTTCTTACAACTATAATGCTCCTTCTTACAATACTACGCCAGGACACAGAGAATATGACCATCAACATTCGGGCCCTTCTTACAACACCACACCATAACCAGGAGAAACTGAACATGAAAATCCCTGTACACTACAGAGCTACTTAGTTACCTATCCGTAAAATATGTTACCTAATTGAGATAGAGGTACTATGTTTTCCATATAAAATGAATGAATTAAATATCTTTTCCTTAGAACTACACATTTATTTGCATATTTTTCACTTACCTCAATGTGAGACATAACTTTTCCTCTGGAGAAATAGGAGTCTGATGTTTATTTGTAGGTTGTAAACTAATTTCATTGTTTATATGATTTAGTACATCATAAAACAGTTGTGGAGTTAAACGGAAAAATTCTTTGAACTTCGTGTCGTTATCTGAAAGATGCTTTAACACTAACAATTCATAAACTCCTTCTTTGGCCCTATTCTCAAACATTTTCAAAACTGTGTTATTTTCTGTGCCTGCTTCTAATACCGCAGATACATCATCATCATCCTGATCTTCTTCTAAAACCATAGCAATAAAAAAATCCATATTTCATGTCACGAATTATCAGCACCCTAGGATCAGAAAGACCGAAGCACCACGCGAAATTTTATGAATGTCTGAAATATTTCGCAACGAAATAAATATTCAGACCCGAACTGTTCGTTCTATCTCACCGAAATATTTCGGGCCGATCTTGTCAGAGAAACCAGGGCTTAAGACGGACAAGTTCGTTAATGGGCATAATCATCTCAAAGTTTTCCGAGTACCTACTAATTTTATCTTCAACCAATACAGATCCGATCAAGTTCAAACTTGGTAGCTAGTTTTAGAATACTGACACAAAGACTTTCGACAAATTTTGAGTGAATCGTATCCATAGAAAATTAAAATAAAATGATAAAAAAACATTATTTATCTCACGGTTACTTGAGAACGGTAAGAGAAAGCGATATTTAGGGTTGGTTGCCCATCCAAATACGACATTATAGTTTGTTAATAGGCATAATCGGCCAAACGGTTTTGATTGAATTATGAAAAAGTATAATGTGTCTCACGATAACTTGAGAACGGAAAGAGATAGCAACTTGCATTTTCAACAGTTTTGGAGTTATACTCACCTGAAATTTTGTTGTTATTTCCTAAATGACTCGAAAAATAAGAATCCGATGCAATTCAAACGGTTTTATCAGCTGTAGAATGCCGACACAAACATTTTTGCGAAATTTCGTCAGGATCGCATCACTAGAATATTTTTAAAAAATCATTGAAAAACATTCTATATATCCGAAACTATTCGTCCGACATCGCTAAAATTTTGCCAGAGCCTTCAAAACCTAACTCTACAGGCATGTTCCATGTTTGAACACGATCAGACCCACATTGTTGGAAATCCGAGCAGCCTCGTGTGAGTTCAGTAGCTGGACGGGTGACCGTTGCCTCGATAACTTTCGAACGGAAAGAGATAGGGACTCGCAATTTCCTGGTTAGGTTGCTCATCGAATGGCAGAGTTAAGTTCGTTGTGGGACATAATTGGCCCAACGGTTTCGGAATTATACCCACCTGGAATATTATTTTCTTGATAACTCAAAAAATACATTCCCAATCGAATTGAAACTTGGTAACTATTTGTAGAATATTGACATGAAGACTTACGTAGAATTTTGTGAGGACCGTACTACTAGAAAATCCAAAAAAATTTTATAAAATATTATGTATCTCCAGATAACTTGAAAATGGAAAGAAATAGCGACTTGAAATTTTCCCGGCAAGTTGCGCATCCGAATGCGGCATTTAAGTTCATTAATAGCCTTACTCTGCCAAACGGTTTTGGAGTTATTCTCATCTGAAATTTTGTTGTTATTTCCTCTGTAACTCAAAATATACTAATCTGATCCAATTCAAACTCGGTAATTGCTTGTAGAATGCCCACCCACTAATTTTCGCGGAATTTCGAATCCTGAAGTTACTTGAGACGTAAGTTTTTTCGTATATTATTAGATATTCAACGAATTTCAATTCCAATAGAATACATATGTCAGAATTAAAAATTCTGTGATCATAGATGATTCTCTCAGTACTCAAGTCTGTCATCAAAATGGTATGAAATGTATTCATATCTTATAAAAGCTGAGAAAACGATATATATATCCATTCTAAATTCCATTAAGAGTGTCCAATACAGATGAATAGACAATATAAAATGCGGGCAAAAGCTCCTGAAGCCACGTCAGTGCTTGAACCAATTTTTTTTTAGACGTTCCCGATGGGGGTCCCCTGGCCCACAATATTTTTTTATTTCAACGGACGGTAAAATGAGGGTAGACCAGACTGCAGTAATGAACAGAGTTGTCAAAAAAACATGAAAAAAATATAAAAAAGGGGGAAAGTCCTGTGGACAGAAGCTTCAGCGCGCTTTCCAAATCTATAGGTGGAGCTGCCACCCATCCAGCTACTGAACTAATCCAAAGCTGCTTAGCTCCAGGAAAAAAAAATATTTCCAAGAATTTAAATCCGACAGTAAAAACAAGCGTCCAAAAATAACTTGTACAGTTTTTGGCCGAGTATAGCATCAAACGATTAGTGTCAACTCACATAGGTACATACATTCAATGTTGTTGTTCGAAAATGAACGGTGCTGTGTTTGCAGTGGCATTAAAATACATTCATCCACTATTGGTTCAAAAATGAACAGTGCTGTGTGGCGTATGGTGTCTAATCAAATACATAATTTAACAGTTGGGTCAAAAACAAACAGTGCTGCGTTTGTGGTAGCATAAGGACCAATTAGCCATTAAATGCATTACATGACATAGTCAATATTGACGTTGACTGTGACACAAAATGATGCTATGTATAATATGTGCATGAAGCTAATGAATGCACTGCATTGATCACTATATAGGAGAATTAATTCTTTCATAGTAAAATGTGAGCCTAACATACAAGAATATTTTGAATTTTGTTAAGCTTGCCTACTTCATTAAGTTTTCTCCCATATTAGCTTACACTGGATAACATGGGAGCTCCGAGCTTTAATAACAGCTTGACTGTCAGAGTGGATTGCTGTATCACATCTCTGATAATTGCTTTCTAGGTTCATTTCCAAACTTCTTTCAAATGCTACTATTTCTGCCTGAAAGACGATCGGATAGGAGCCCAATGAAATGTACCTGGTAAGAGAGGACCAGGCTTTCTGGTTTTTGGCGCTCTAGTTCTTCGGAACTGAGTTCTTATCAATTTGCCCAAATGTCTGTTATTTTCGAATTTTTCGATGAAAATGGTCTTAAACGATTTGGTTCGACTCACTGATCAAGAATCCGTGGTCGAAATTCATTCTGTCCGGCCGTCCGTCCGGCCGGCCGTAGACACGATAACTCTCGAACGGAATGAGCTAGACAGTTGAAATTTTCAGAGTAGGTTTGGGAGATAAATATCTCGGCTAAATTCGTTATTGGGCAAAATCGGACAGATGGTTTCAGAGTAACGAAAAAAAAAATTTTTTTTTACGTAACAAATTCCAAATTAAATATTTTTTGATAAGCAATTTTACCATAAGAATCCAATGATTTCATTTTTAACTCTAACAAGCTAATACTTTCGGAGATATGATTTTTCAAAATTCCAATAATAAATCGTATTTCTACGTTGTCACAGAATGATATAATTATTCTATGTATGAATTGTCATAATGTCAACTTATTTTCCTGAGACATGACATTATCTTATCAATCGAAGAATTGTGAGCGAAGTGAGAAAAATCTCAGTTGTTTGCTCCGAAATTAGTTTTTCTCAGAAAAGTCTTACATTTCGGAACGGAACATGAAGTAAGAGATCTGAGAATAGTGGGACTGCTTTTCATCCATAGACATAGAATGCTCAGTTCTCTCAATTTATGACGGGACTGACGGAAGGGAATATTATAACTTCAAAAATATTGGGGTTGAATAATCGTATTTTAGCGATGCAACGGGGATCTCACCCAAAAATGTTTGAAAATATTACGTAAATATTGAAAGCATAATTCTGTAGTTCGAGAGAGGAGAAAATTTGGTGAACGTATGTAGATCAGGAAATTTTTGATCGATTACAAGGTAATTTTTTTGCGCGTATGTTCTGGGGAACATCGCGTTATAGTTTTGCTCAAATGTCTGTAACTTTCGAATTTTTTGAAAAAAATGGGGTCAAACGATTAAGTTCGACTCCCCAATGAAGAATTCGAGGTCAAATTTGATTCTGTCCGGCCGGCCGTCCGGCCGTTGCCACGATAACTTGAGAACGAAAAAGCTAGCGACTTGAAATTTTCAGGGTAGGTGGCGCATCCCAATACGACGGATAAGTTCGATAATGGGCATAATCGGCCTAGCGGTTTCCGAGTAATAATTTTGTTTTAAACCAATATGAATCCGATCGAATTGAAACTTGGTGAGTAGTTGTAGAATATGAACCTAAGCACGTTTGTGAAATTTTGTGCGAATCATATGGCTAGAAAATTTCAAAAAAATCATTAAAAAATATTTTTGTTGTCACGATAACTTGAGAACGGAATGAGATAGCGGCTTGAAATTTTCAGGTTAGGATGACCACCAGAACGCGACATTTCAGTTTGTTTATGAGCATAATCAGCCGAACGGTTTTAGAGTTATAGCCATCTGAAATTTTCTGAAATTTCGTGGTTTTTGTTCCTCATTAACTCGAAAAGTACTGAACCGATTGAATTCAAACATGGTTATTAGTTGTAGAATGCCAACGCGGAAATGTTTGCAGAATTTGGTGAGGATAGCATTTGTAGAAAATTTTTAATAAATTATTGAAAATAAAAAAAAAAAATTCTATATATCAGTAACTAATCGTTAGAAATTGATGAAATTTTGCAAGAGCCTTCATAACCTAACTCTACCGCTAAGTTTCAAGATTTAATACGATCGGTTTAATATTGTTGGAGATTGGAGCATTCTTGTGTGAATTCAGTAGATGGGTGACCGTTGCCTCGATAACTTTCGAACGAAAGGAGATAGGGACTTGCAATTTTCAGGGTAGGTTGCGTATCCGAAAGGGAGAGTTGAGTTCGTTTTTGGGCATAATCGGTCTAACGGTTTCCGAGTTATTCCCACCTGGAATATTATTTTCTTGATAACTGAAAAAATAAATATTCGATCGAATTGAAGCTTGGTAACTAGTAGTAGAAAATCAACATAAAGACGTGTTCAAAATTTTGTAAGAACCGTACCACTAGAAAATTCGAAAAAAATGACGAAAAAAAAAAAATTAATAACCGTACCCCTAGAAAATTAAAAAAAAAATCACAAAAAAAAAATTGGTTCAAGCACTGATGTGAAGTCAGAAGCTTTTGCGCGTATGTTCTATTGTCCATTCTTCTGTATTGGACACCCTTAATCGAATTTACCATGGTAAATTATGTTGTCCATTCTCCCGTATTGGACACTTAATTCGAATTTACCATGGTAAATTCGAATTAAGAGTGTCCAATACAGGAGAATGGACAACATAATTTACCATGGTAAATTCGATTAAGGGTGTCCAATACAGAAGAATGAACAATACAACATACGCGCAAAAGCTTCTGACTTCACGTCAGTGCTTGAACCAATTTTCATTATTCGTTTCATACATGTTTTATGGAATATCTACTATTTGTAGGTACTTTAAACCTGTTTTGGGCAATTGTCATAAGAAACTTGTTTTTTTTGGCGCTCTAGTTCCTCGGAACAGAGTGCTTATCAATTTGCCCAAGTGTCTGTAATTTTGGAATTTTTGGCTGAAAATGGTCTCAAACGATTTCGTTCGACTCTCTGATCAAGAATCCGAGGTCGAAATCGATTGGTCCAGCCGGCCGGCCGTAGGCACGATAACTCTAGAACGAAAGGAGTTAGCGGATTGAAATTTGCAAGGTGGGTGTGGAGCGTAAATATCTCGGACGAGCTCGTTAATGGGCGAAATCCATCAAGCGGTTTCGGAGTTATGGCCGATTTTAGTAATAATATTTTTTATGAATATTTCCAAAACCGATCACTCGATCTATCTGAAATTTAGCATCAAATTGTAGAATCATGAACTTTATACGCATGTGAAGTTTTGTATTGACCAGATCACCGCAAAGTGTCGAAAAAAATTCTTGAAAATTAAAAAAAAGTTTTTCTACAATAACTCTCGAACGGAATGAGCTAGGTAGTTGAAATTTTCAGAGTAGGTTAGGGAGATGAATATCTCGGTTAAGTTCGTTATTGGGCAAAATTGGCCAGATTCAATTTGATTTCTTCCATGGTGCAGTTCTCATTCTCATGATTGCTCAGTTAATCTTGATAAATAAACTATTATTTGAATTGAATTTCCAGAAAGCTCCTGTCCACAGGGCTTGAACCCATTTTTCAATACTCTCATTACCTGTTTCTTGACTAGATATTATGAGGAAGGCTTCATGGGCCATTTTGTCAATAACAGTATGAACGGGTGAGATTTGTGATAATCTCAAGTGCCCTGGTAGAACAGGTTCCCATAGCTCCGTCTGACACACTTAGGCAAGCCTTTGTATTTTTTCGAGTATTCTCCTCGTAATATTCTGACTTATTTTTGTACACCAGATTACTCCCCCATACGTGATTATGGGTCTCACAATCATGACGTACAACCATCACAGTTCGTAAGTCTTACAGGCTATATTTCTACACTCTATTAAAGCCTTTATTGCTTTATCAGCAGTGATTACAACATTCTATTTATTCCAAAAAAGTTTACTATTTAGTGTTACTCCTAGATATTTAACTTCAGACTTCCATTTTCTAATATCTCCGTTCAAAAAGAGTGATCGCACATCTGGTGTTTCATTTTCCAAGTGAACAGAACCACTGTGGTATATTATTAAAGGATACTTTGGGAGATAAATTCATTATTAAATGGTTCCTTTCTGGGTTTTCTCTTCAAACTGTGAAAAATAATACGGAAAATTTCACAAAACTCATCATATCACATAATGATCTGGGAATCGGAATTACGCTGATTTGGCAATTAAGAGCTGTCAAAGCTTTGTGAAACCCTCGAAAACATATCAATTTGAGTAACAAACCTGCTTAAATAAGGTCTTTCTGAGCAAATACCTACTTGCTATCCAAGAGGTACTGGACAGACTGAATCGAGCTAAAAATGTGATTATCAGAGGAGTCCCTGAGTTAGCAGGAGACATAAATGCTAGGAAAGAGCATGATAAATCGGTGGTGACGGAGGTACTGAATACTGTCAATTGCCCAGCTAACCCAATCACCATTTTTCGAGTGGGTAAACCCAACACTACAAACAAGTACCCCCGTATGATTAAGGTGGTAATGTCAAGTGAATACGACGATCGAACTATTTTGAGGAATAAGAAAAATTTAATCGAGAAAAGATCTACTTCGAAACTATCCATCATAAGTGACCAAACTCCCTCTCAGGTTCAGCTGCTAAATAAACTACGCGGAGAACTTGACGCGAGGAAGGCAAATGGAGAACCAAATCTTTCCATCAAGTATATACAAGGTGTACCCAAAATAACCTCCATCAACTTTCGTCCGCAGGATAGCCTCTAACAACCACCAACAACTGCCCTTTATCTGCTGGAAGTTCTTTTACTCTAACTTACACTCATTATTTGCCAAATTCAATGAACTTATATGTAACATAGCTGATCTCAAACCAAGCATAATACTCCTGACCGAAACTTGGCTCAAACCAACTGACCCAGATTCACTGGTTAACATTAGAGGCTACAGCATTTACAGAGCGGATAATTGAATCGTGTCGGAGGTGGGGTGTGTGTATACTTGTGCGATGACATAGTGGCCAACTTTACGATTCAGCAGCACGTTGCCATTGTCCAGGGCGTGGATGCCTTGCATATCAGCCTCACCAAGGAAACCATCAACATAAACATAGTATGTGTTTACAGACCTAGTGACGTATCCCATGAAGTCGATGCTCAGTTGATCGATTACCTAAATCAGCTGTTGACACTAGACAACCTCATCATTGCCGGTGACTTTAACTACCCCAATATCACCTGGCCCCTTAGTAATATACCTGACACAGGTAGCGCAATGAGTAATTTCATGCATTTCGTTGCTGATTCGAACCTCTTTCAGCTTATCACCGAACCAACTAGATTCCGAATCGGCAACGAACCATCTGTTCTTGACCTCATTTTTACCAACGATGAAAGCATTGTCACAGGCCATGAAATCCTACCACCTGTTGGAATATCGGACCATGCAGTAATCTACGGAACTGTTCAGCTCAATGTTTGCATGCCAAGCAAATGCAGAACCGAAGTTTTTAAAGTGGTTGACTTTGATCGGTTATCCGAGGAACTTTCCATAATTGATTGGATCACCCTCATGAACGCATGTGATGACGTTGACGTCCTCTGGGAGAGATTTTACTCGACGGTAACTGCTTCTATTGACAGAAACTCTCGCAGCAAGGTATGCCGGAAGAATCCTCTCAAGCCATGGATAAACACCGAGATAATGTCACGCATACATCACATAAAAAGGCTTTGGAAAAGATACAAAAGATCAAAAGCCCCAGAAGATTACCGAACTCATCGAAATTTCTCAAAATACCTGGTATCAACACTACAATCTTCACGTCGAGAGTTCGAGGAATCTATTGCAAACTCTGGAAACAACAAAAAACTGTACAAGTTCATGCGATCCAACCTGATCACCAAAGTAGGCATTTCGCACCTGATGGCTCCTTGTGTTCTGCAGACATTGAATCAGCTGAGGCTTTGGCGGACTCTTTCGCAGGCTCCTTCACAGTTGAGCCTCGGTATGATCAACTACCGAAAATTAAAGCGCAACGACTGCGTGATAGTCTTAGCCATGTGACGTTTACCTCGGAAAAGATAAAAAATCATTTATCCAACATTAAGTTGAATGCATCTCCTGGTTTGGACGGATTGACCCCCTTCTTTCTCAAGAAATTTTCTGGAGCCCTCTGCTCACCGTTGTCTACAATAATGTCTGTCTCTTTCGCGAAATCTCAAGTCCCACGAGCCTGGAAGCGAGCCCCAGTCACTGCGGTTTACAAAAAAGGCGATAAACTCAACCCAATTAACTACAGGCCCATTAGTCTTCTTTCCGTTCCTTGCAAAGTAATGGAATCAATAATTGTAGAAGATATGTCAAAATTCCAAAACAAAAACAAAAATCATTCCGTCGGAGCAACATGGTTTTGTCAAAGGTAAATCCACCACCAGCAATCTTCTACAGTGTATGAACGATTGGACGACAGCTTACGATAAAAAAATACCGACAGATATCGTTTATCTTGACTTCGCCAAGGCCTTCGACAGGGTCCCAGTGAGGAGGCTAATACACAAACTCGACACATTCGGTATTCGGGGCCAACTTAACCTATGGATTGGAAATTATATGACAGACAGAGCTTTCACGGTTAGGGTGGGTCACTCTTTTTCTTCGGACAGACAAGTCACAAGTGGAGTTCCCCAGGGGTCTGTTCTTAGACCCACTCCTCTTCGTAATTTATGTAAGTGATCTCGCGCTTCAAATAAAGTCCTGCAAGTCTTTTTATGCCGATGACACTAAGCTGTATGGAAATGCCTTACTTGAACATCAACTCCTTCAGGAGGACCTCAACTCAATTAGTCAGTGGTGTGGGGATTGGCTGCTGCCTCTCAACGTCGACAAATGCGTCGTACTTCATCAGGGAAGGAACAATCCACTCCACACGTACACAATAAACGGTCAATCGTTACGCGTGGTGTCCTCGCATGTGGACTTGGGGGTGACACTGACCTAACTTGGTCCGAACACATAATATCCGCATGCAAGCGCGCCAACACGCTGATCTACCTCATTCGCAAAACGTTCTCGCACTTATCATTTTCAAGTTCCATAAAACTCTACAGGACCTACGTTCGTCCAATATTGGAGTACGCGGGTCCGGTGTGGTGTCCGGTTTTGGTGCGTGATGGGGGCCTGTTGGAGAGTTACGCGTCTGACTTTTGGTGAAGTCCGTCCAACCTATCCCGAAAGACTGAGGATGGCACGGCTGATGGCTTTTGGGCAACGTCGACTCCGTGGAGACCTCATCATATCTTTCAAATTTAATTATGCTAATCTGAGGGAACTTTTTATCTTCAACAATGATTCGCGGTTAAGAGGTCACACTCTCAAATTAAAAGAGGAGAAATTTTCCACAAGACAGAGGCAACATTTTTTGGCGAACCGTGTTTTCGAGGCGTGGAATGGCTTGCCCGGCGATGTTGTGAATTCTGTGTCGGTGAATAGTTTTAAAAACAAAATAGACATTTGTTTATTCGGTTAATTGTTTTAGTGCTTATATTAGTTGTTTTTTTGGCTTCTTTATGCATGCATTGTATCAATTTGTTAATTTCTTCAATTTTTAGGCTTACATGGGACTCTATCCTCAGCATTCATTTATGTTTAATAATAATAATAATAATTTATCAAATCGTATTTTCACTTTGAAATACATATTTCTTCTTTCGCATGAGAAAAATGTACATGGACATCTACCCTTTTCCAATCTTTGTGTCTAACTTGCGAAACTGATTCCTAATCCTATTACCAAGTTTTTTTTATTTATTTCTCATCAATTTCATACAGGTGTGTCTGTCAAACATGTCCCTGTCATTCCAGAGGTTGACATGAACTCGAACATAGAACGCTATGAAATATGACATCACAGAATACTAAGAATAATCATCTATGCAAACACGTCATGATTATTTATATTCTTTCAAAAATCAAATACTGTTGATAATTTGTTAGGTTGAACGTGAAACCAGTGGAACAGTTCAGCCCGATCTTTGGAATATAGGTATCGAAATTTTGGGGATATCTTCACCAATACAGATCCGATCGAGCTCAAATCTAGAACATTACTGCATAATAAGGTTTTGAAGGCCCTCGTAGAATTTCAACGATATTTTCAGAGATACATAATTTTTTTAAAAATATTTTTTTTTAAATTTTGCAGCCATGCGATGCTCACATATTCGTGCATAAGTCTTCGTGTCGGTATTTTTTAACTAACAGTCGCGCTTTAATTCGATCAGATCAGTATTTTTCGAGTTATTGCGAAAACTAAATTTCAGATGACTATAACTGTAGAACCACTCGATGAATTTTGCCCATTAACGAACGTAGCCAGTGCATTTGGACTCCAAACCTAATCTGAAAATTTCAACTCTCTATCTAATTGCTTTCAAGCGTAATCGTGCCGACGGCCGGTCGGACGGCCGGCTGGCCGGACAGAATTAATTCTGACCTCGGATTCTTGAGTGAGTTCTTCAGTGAGTCGAAACTAATCGTTCAAGACCATTCTCGTCCAAATATTCGAAAATTACAGACATTTGGACGAATTGATAGCCTACAAAGAACACTAACTTGTTCAAACAACACGAATTTTAACAACAATTTCACAACAGCTGGCCAAGAAGGTGCTTGGCGACGTCCTGGAAAACTTTTAAATTTACTAACAGTTTCCGAAAATTTTTCACCATATTTTGATTTCGATGCCTGGTTGAAGCGTATATCATTCCATTATCATTAATGACATAGTTTTCTGTTGTCATTTGTCAAAGAATTACAGATCTCTTTGACGCTGTCAAAATATTTCCCTCTAATTCGAAAACCGTGTAAGTACATTGTTTTTACGAAGATTTTAAAATTTAAGTCTTCTTGAGAATGCTGAATATTGTTGTTATACATTTGAAAACAACCTTCCGCCATGTATGTAAAACAAATAGGCTTTCATTATTTGAATTTCATCAATATTCTTAACTTTCTTGTAACAGCTTATTATTCAACATTTAGCGCTCTAAATTAATTTACTGCGAATATATAGCTCATGAGTGCTCCCATTTCACCACAAACAAGGGGCAAAATATAGAAACGGTCCTGGCGAGTCTATTCAACGAGGAAACGCCCCTGGTGATCGGCCCCCAGGCTGCTTATGGAGTTACACAGTTCTCTTTCTTGACTCACCTGGCCTTTATCGACCGCCGTACTGAATCGTGTGCTTGTGATGAATAACGTTCTTCCTTCTCGAACTGTTAATTATTTTTTTTCCCTAGACACCCATAACCTTGTAATTTTCCACAATACATTAAGTCATTAAATTTTCACTTTCAACAAATTAATTTCTCTGAGAATATCTCTTCGTCTCACATCGGGAATTAATAAGTTGAAGAGGATGCATTTGTCACGGGACTAATTCATTTCGATCATCTGGCTAACGAAATGGACAAATGTGCCATAATGAAGAAGTATCGAATAGCATAATAATAATAATATTTATTCATGCCTTACAATTAAATAGCTATATTGTTTGCACTCTCCAATACAGGATGAGTAGAAACAACCACTGACGTCATGTCAGGAGCTTTTGCGCGCATGTTCTATTGTATATTCACCTCTATTGAAGACTTCTAATGGAATTTACCATCAATATACAGGGTGAGTCTTTGACCACTGCATTAATTTTAACCAAAGATTCCTCTCATCAAATGAAACACTTTTTTCATTGAACATTTTTCCAAATTCAGCTCAGGTAAAAAGATACAGGCTGTCAGTTTTTATTTTGTAGCTTTGACATCCTTTCTTCGAATGAAATGAATGTTGGCGTAAAGTTTCCTATAACTATGATACATATTTTCCAAATATAAGTTATTTTCTACTTCTACTGGTTTTCTAGTTATGGACTCATGGATTCATAAAACTAAACGAAATTAGCATAAAGAAAGCATATAAAGTTTTTCTTGAGTCATTTCAAGAATATTCCATCGTTTTAGAACATTATATTATTCTTTACCATTTCTCCATAAACGCACCGTTTTCGAGATATTCTTCATTGAATGTTTTAAAATGGAAAACTCCAGAAATTTCACTACTTTTATGGATCCGTCCCTGAGCGTTGGAATCCCGAATCAAGCTGTAAACCACGCCTTAGGCTGGTTTTCCTGTCACGCTGACGGTCGGCGCTGACGGTCAGCGCTGATCGGTCAGCTCGGATCCTTTTAGCATCACGCTGATCACATTGAGAAATAGAAGGATGCTATTGTCTCTGGCTCACTGAATGTGGAGGCTTGTCGGCACCAGCTAGTCAGCGGCGCCGACGCGCCGGCGCGTACGTGCGCGTATATAGCTCAGCGCTGACGGCCGTCAGCGCTGCGTGACTGGAAAACGCTACCTATAGCTACATACATATTGACCCATCAGCGCCGAACGTCAGCGTGACAGGAAAACCAGCCTTATTCTCGTCCGCCAACAATGTCATAGATAATTTATATGCGGGAGTGTATTAGCACATTGTGAAATCTTTAAGTAAACGCTTGTAACTTTTTACTTGAGCCGAATCTGGAAAAATGGTAAATGAAAAAAGTGTTTCATTTGATGACAGGAATCTTTGGTTAAAATTAATGCAGTGATCGAAGACTCACCCTGTATACCTCTTTCTCAGCTTTCATAAGATATGAATACATTTCATAACATTAAACCATTGATAGACTTCAGTAATGAAAGATTCGTCTATGACCATAGAATTTTTAATTCTGACATATGTAGTCTATTGAAATTGAAATTCGTTGAATAAAATATACGAAAAAACTTTAAGTAACGTCAGTATACGATATTCACGAGATTCCTCAAAAATTAGTAGGTTGACATTCTAAGAGTAATTACCGAGTTTTAATTAGATCAGATTTGTATATTTTGAGTTATAGAGGGAATAACAACAAAATTTCCGATGAGTATAACTCCATAATCGTTTGGCCTATTATGCCTAATAACGGACTCAAATGTTGCATTCGGAAGGCAATCTAACCTGAAAATTACAATCTCTTTCTGTTCTCAAGTTATCGTGAGATGCATAAAATTTTTTCATAATTTTATTAGAATTTTCTAGTGGTACGGTCCTCACAAAATTTCACATACGTCTTCATGTTGACGTACCAACTAGTTACCAAGTTTAAATTCGATCGGTTCTGCATTTTTTGAGTTATCGAGAAAATAATATTCCACATGGGTATAACTGCGAAACTATTGGGCCAATTCTGCTAAACAACGAACTCAACTCTCCTATTCAGATGCCCAACCTACCTCGAAAATTGCAAGACCCTATCTCTTTCCGCTCGAAAGTTATCGAGGCAACGGTCACCCATCCAGCTACTTCACTCACCCTAGATGATTATGTTCTTGTTTCCTTCGACCTGATTAGTCTTTTTACTAATATACCAAAGGAGCTGGTTATTAGTATCGTAAAGAAACGTTGGAGATACATTACCACTTTTACATTATTAAAAGGTTTCTTTCTGGGTTTTCTCTCCTAAACTCACTTTTACATACCTGGACAGAGCGGTGTTTCATTCACCGATTGAAATTTGCTTTGACAGTAGTTTCTTTGTCTTTTACGGTACTTTCTTTAAACAAGTGTTTGGTGCACTTACCAGACCTTCCTTTGCAGGTGTAATAATCAATGACATTTTTAAGTTTGTCGTATCTCAGACAACATTTGCATACCCCTACTTAGGTTATATGTTCATTATGTCATTGCCCTTATGCCCAGAAAATGCTGTGACTCTATATTAAGATGATTTAATTCTTACCATTCTGCCATTGAGTTCACCATGGAACTTGCCTAAAATAGTTGTATACCCTTTCTTGATGTGTTTATCATCAAAGATGAAAAGTTGACTTCTAATTTGTATTAGTTATTCCAACAGGATACTTAATTTTTTGAGTAATAATTGTATAGCACAAAAAATCAACCTGGCCCAGAATCTGATAGGTAAAGTCTCGACCTTGAGTAACCCCAGATTTCTTAGTGATAATATAAAACTAAGTAAGAATATTCTGAAGGACAACAACTATCCTAGATACTTGTGTGATAGGATTATCAGAAAGATCCAAGTAAAGCCAGGACACTTCAAGTTTTGACAACAAAACAACCAACATTGAAACATAATCAAATGGGCAGAATAGTAGGTTCTTCAGGTTTCCTTTCATTCCGGGATTGTCCAATATAATGCTATCAGTCTTCGAACGGTATAACTGTGTGTGTGGTTTTTACAACATGAATACCACTAAATTTTGTTTCAAAACTCGAAGAACCAACTCCTTTTAAGACGAAATCTGAAGTGGTATATAAGATCGCATGTAAAGATTGTGACAAATCCTATATGGGACAATCTAGACAATTTTTGAAGAACAGATTGAGACAACATAAATGTGACTTGAAACATCCACTCAACATAGATAAGAGGGCTTACAACACATGCCTTCAATGAGGATCACGGTTTTGATTTTGATAACACGAACTTTATGGATAATACTCAATTTGACTATTTCGTATTCCTTATTATTAAATATATGTATAAAAAAATGTATTCCACTCCCACGAACATTTATACATATATGTTATGGATAATGTAGGTTTTACATACAGACGTAACATCATTGAAATGATATATATTATATATTAAATATTAAATGTAAGAATTCTGTAAACTTTAGACATGATGTTAAGAACCTCAGCATGATTTTCAATTCGCTTTTGGATGGAAGTTGGTTTTTTATTGTTGTATAAGTTTTGTGATGAAGTTGAGGTCTGTTGAAGAAGGTTAACGTAGTTTTGTGTAGTTTGTTTATTGTAAACTTTAAGTTTTAATATAATAGTTGAAGAGAGATTTCTATTGGTGTTTTGATTAATAACTTTATGTTGTCCTTTTGGAGCGCAACCATTGATGTCATTCTTGAGATGTCACTGGCATTTGTTCGTCGAAACGTCATCGGCAATTTTTCTGTAATTGATTTACAGCAATAGAGTCCACTTACCTGAAATCATTGTGTATTATTGAAAAGAAAAAACTCTTGCTTATTCCGCTGATAGCAGGAAATCCAACGTACGAGCAGGACAACGTCTATCCGGTCCTCTGGTTTGATGTATAAATCTATATATAAAAAATGGGTTCAAGCCCTGTGGACAGGAGCTTTCTGGCGCTCTAGTTCAAACAGACAAATTATATCTGGTATTGGTTTCTCAGAGTTGGGAATTATATCAATGTATTCATATGATAGAACTGCATCATAAAGGAAATTCAATTCAAATAATAGTTTATTTATCAAGATTAAATGAGCAATCATGAGAATGAGAACTACACCACATTTTCAAATTTTTTTTTTGACATTTGCGGTAATCTGGTCAATACAAAACTTCACATGCGTATAAAGGTCATGATTCTAAAATTTGATGCTAAATTTCAGTTAGATCGAACGAACTTGTCCGAGATATTTACGCTCCAAAACCACCTTGCAATTTTCAATCCGCTAACTCCTTTCGTTCGAGAGTTATCGTGCCTACGGCCGGTCGGCCGGCCGGACAGAATCGATTTCGCACTCGGATTCTTGATCAGTGAGTCGAACCAAATCGTTTTAGACCATTTTCAGCCAAAAATTTCAAAATTACAGACACTTGGGCAAATTGATAAGCACACTGTTCCGAGAAACTAGAGCGCCAAAAAAACAAGTTTCGTATGACAATTGCCCAAAACAGGTTTAAAGTACCTACAAATAGTAGGTATTCCATAAAACAAATATGAAAGAAGATAAGTAATAATAAAAAATTACCTTGTAATCGATCAAAAATTTCCTGATCTACGTTCACCAAACTACAGAATTATGCTTTCAATATTTACGTAATATCTTCAAACATTTTCGGGTGAGGTCCCCAATTTGGTGCTAAATTTCAGATAGATCGAGTGATCGGTTTCGGAAATATCCATAAAAAATATTTTTACTAAAATCGGCCATAACTCCGAAACCCCTTGATGGTTTTCGCCCATTAACGAACTTGTCCGAGATATTTACGCTCCAAAACCACCTTGCAATTTTTAATCCGCTAACTCCTTTCTTCCGAGAGTTATCGTGCCTACGGCCGGTCGGCCGGCCGGACAGAATCGATTTTGCACTCGGATTCTTGATCAGTGAGTCGAACCAAATCATTTGAGACCATTTTCAGCCAAAAATTCCAAAATTACAGACACTTGGGCAAATTGATAAGCACTCTGTTCCGAGGAACTAGAGCGCCAAAAAAACAAGTTTCGTATGACAATTGCCCAAAACAGATTTAAAGTACCTACAAATAGTAGGTATTCCATAAAACATGTATAAAAGAAGATAAATAATAATAAATTACCTTGTAATCGATCAAAAATTTCCTGATCTACGTTCACAAAATTTTCTCCTCTCTCAAACTACAGAATTATGCTTTCAATATTTACGTAATATTTTCAAACATTTTCGGGTGCCCCGATGCATCGCTTAAATACGAGTATTTCAACCCCAATATTCTTGAAGTTACAATATTTCCTTCTGTCAAGTTGACTTTATGACAATTCATACATAGTACATTCTATTTATATACATAGAATAATTATATCAATCTGTGAAATACGATTTACATTGAAATTTTGAAAAATCATATCTCCGAAAGTATTAGCTTGTTAGAGTCAAAAATGATATGAATGGATTCTTATCATAAAACTGCTTATTAAAAAAAAATTAATTTGGAATTTGTTTTGTGAAAAAAAAATGTTTTTTTTATTACTCCGAAACCTTCTGTCCGATTTTGCCCAGTAACGAACTTAGCCGAGATATTCATCCCCCAAACCTACTCTGAAAATTTCAACTCCCTAGCTCATTCCGTTCGAGAGTTATCGTGCCTACGGCAGCCAGCCGGCCGGACCGGCCACAGAATGAATTTCGACCACGGATTCTTGATCAGTGAGTCGAACCAAATCGTTTAAGACCATTTTCATCGAAATATTCGAAAATTACAGACATTTGGGCAAATTGATAAGCACTCAGTTCCGAGGAACTAGAGCGCCAAGAATGAATTGCTGTTCGTTAGTCTCGCTAAAACTCGAGAACGGCTGGACCGATTTGGCTAATTTTGGTCTTGAATTATTTGCGGAAATCCGGGGAAGGTTTAAAAGGTGAATAAATATAAAAATGTCTACAGGGTGTTTTTCTTTTAACGTCAATGACAACTTGCTCTTTTTCACGACATAGTCGTACAATTTCATTCGATTGTTTTGAAACATATACTTTCGAGGCATACATTATTGAAAATAAACCATTACTATACAGGTGTTCTTTTTATCACGGCACAATTGTACGCGATTGAAGTGATTTGTGCCGAAAACAAAGCATTAACTAAATAGGTACCTTGGATGGATTCTCATAATGTATTTGTCTGATATTTTCCTACAGGGTGTTTTTCTTTTACCGTCATATTTTTCGAAATTTCCATACAGGGTGTTTTTCTTTTAACGTCAATTGCAACTTGCTGTTTTTCGCGTCAATCGTACAATTTCTTTCAATTGTGTTAAAAATTATACTTTCGAGGCATACATCATTGAAAATGAACCATTACTATACAGAGTGTTCTTTATATCACGGCACAATTGTACGCGATTGAATTGATTTGTGCCACAAACACTAAAGAGGTATCACAAACACTAAACAGGTATCTTGGATGGATTATCATAATGGATTTGTTCGAAATTTTCATACAGGATGTTTTTCTTTTAACGTCAATTGCAACTTGCTGTTTTTCACGCCAATCGTACTATTTCATTCAATTTAGTTAAAAAATATACTTTTCGTGGCAAACATCATTGAAAATAAACCATTACTATACAGGCTGTTCTTTTTCTCACGGCACAATTGTACGCGATTGAAGTGGTTTGTGCTACAAACAAAGCATTAACTAAATAGGCACCTTGGATGGATTCTTATAATGTATTTGTCCGAAATTAACATAAAGAGTGTTTTTCTTTTAACGTCAATTGCAACTTGGTGTTTTTCACACCTATCGTACAATTGCATTCAATTGTGTTAAAAAATATACTTTCGAGGCATTCATCTATGAAAATATACCATTACTATACAGGTTGTTCTTTGTACCACAGCACAATTATACGCGATTGAAGTGATTCTTGCCACAAACAAAGCATTAACTAAATAGGTACCTTGGATGGATTCTCATAATGTATTTGTCCGAAATTTTCATACACGGTGTTTTTCTTTTAACGTCAATTGCAACTTGCTGTTTTTCACGCCAATCGTACAATTTCATTCAATTAAGTTAAAAATTATAATTTCGATACATTCATCAATGAAAATAAACCATTACTATATAGGGTGTTCTTTATATCACGGCACAAAGGAACGCGATTGAAGTGATTCTTGCCAAAAACAAAGCATTAACTAAACAGGTACCTTGGATGGATTCTCATAATGTATTTGTCCGACATTTTCATACAGGGTGTTTTTCTTTTAATGTCAATAGCAACTTGCTGTTTTTCACGCCAATCGTACAATTTCATTCAATTGTGTTAAAAAATATACTTTCGAGGCATACACCATTGAAAATAAACCATTACTATACAGGGTGTTCTTTATGTCACGGCACAATTGTGCACAATTGAAGTGATTTGTGCTACAAACAGAGCTTTAACTAAATAGGTACCTTGGATGGATTATCATAATGTAATAATTTTGTTTTTCCTTTGATGTGTGGACATGACGCATGGACAATTATACGTGGCGTGTTCGAACGTCGGAAAACCATCATCTTTTTTTATTTATGCACCACAAAACAAAACAAAAAATATAGTTTATCAGAAAGCTTTAAATTGACTAAGAGAGTGTATCATAACTGTGTGTGTCTGTCAATATCAAATTGAAACCTTATAAATAGCCAGTATTTCAGGAAAACTCTGTTTTGTAAGTAAGCAACATCATGTGTAATTAGTCGAACATAATAATAAAACTTCCTGCATACCGAGCATTTTTTTTTTTATTAATTAGGTGGTACGAAGTTCGCCGGGCCAGCTAGTTGTACATAAATAACTGGACTGATTCCTTGGGATCGAAACAGTGACAGCAAACTATGCTAAAACAATAAACCCTAGAACTTGATTAAACACTAACATTAATCTAGTGAGTTTTTTATAATTTCGAGAGGAAATCATTTTATAAACTAGTAATTTATTTATAAATCAATGCCGTATTTGTGAAAACTACTCTTAAGAGAACAACACGCGAGCCAGGCTCTGCTTGAACTTTTGTTTGAACATGCATAGACCTGGCTTATAACATCTAATTATGGAAGTGCGTAGTCATTACCTACATAATAGCATTATTCTTGCTGTTATGTCGATGCGTACAACAAATTGGCCCGAATATGATATAGTTTGAAGTGGATTCTCATTTGATGTAGATCGGCGAGACAGTGTATTCCTAAGACGGAAGTTACAGGGTCAATCTGTTATCAATCTCGCATCAATCTAACATCAATCTTACCATCAATCTGGATCATCAGTCTGTCAGTCTACGCATATAGAACCAATTTCCCGTCAATCTGACATCAATCCATAATTGATGTGTTGCGAGACTGATACCAGATTGACCGTGTAACCGCCGTCTTAAGATCGCTGAACCGATCCAGGAAACTCAACAAAAAAGGAGCAAAGATATACGCCATATCTATACGCCGTCTAAGGAATCTTTGGTGTTATACCCATCTGAAATTGTTTTTTTTTTCTTGAGAATAGTATAATAGAAATAAAAAATTTGGCTGGCCGTTGCCACGATATGTTCCGAACTAAAAGAGATAGCGAGCAATTTTCAGAGTAGGTTGCGTGTTGGAATGCGACGTATAATTTCGTTAATGAACATAATCATCCAAACGGTTTGGGAGTTATACCATATGAAATATTGCTTCCTCAATAAGTCAAAAAATACAGATCCCAAATCACGCAAATTATTGCAAACTTTCGTGAGGAGCGTATCACTGAAAAAGAAAAATAAAATGTTTCGGCCAAAAAGGAACTCCTTTTCCAAAATATTTTCAAGTTAACAGTGTTGTCACATCCTTCAGAAACGCATGTCTACCTATTCGCTTCAAATGGAACAGTCTGTTTTTTCATTCAAGCAACGATTCTATATTGAATTCACAGTACAAATTAATCAAAAAAGTTTCTCTGCCATAAAAATTTGCCATAAAGTACTGCAGTCATTCTTGGAATTATCGACATCTGCATTAGCCGTTTCGATGTTCGATATGTCGGTTATTATTCATGGGAACGGAACCAAACATAACAATCTTATAGTCAACAATCCTGCCATTTATATAACGGATCCAGTATATATTTTGATATCCGGTAAGGTCTTTCGAAGATTACTCGAAAAGGGGAAAATTAAAGTTGGAATATTTGAGGCTATTCAAATGGCAATCCTATATTTTCTTCACAGCATTCGATTCAGAATGAATAATAAAAGGAAGTCTTCTCTCACACTAATGCTCTAATTTGGATAGATTTTGAATGAGTTGAAAAAACACGAAATATTAGGTACGAATGCAGTCATCCGTGGTCATTTTTGGCGCTCTAGTTCCTCGGAACTGAGTGCTTATCAATTTGCCCAAATGTCTGTTATTTTCGAATATTTCGATGCAAATGGTCTTAAACGATTTGGTTCGACTCACTGATCAAGAATCCGTGGTCGAAAATCATTCTGTCCGGCCGGCCGTAGGCACGATAACTCTCGAACGGAATGAGCTAGACAGTTGAAATTTTCAGAGTAGGTTTGGGGGATTAATGTCTCGGCAAAGTTTGTTACTGGGCAAAATCGCACAGATGGTTTCGGAGAAACAAAAAAAAAAATTTTTTTTTACAGAACAAATTCCAAATTAAATTTTTTTCAATAAGCAGTTTTACGATAAGAATCCAATGATATTATTTTTAACTCTAACAAGCTAATACTTTTGAAGATATGATTTTTCAAAATTTCAATGATAAATCGTATTTCACAGAGTGATATATTTATTTTATGTATGAATTGTCATAATGTCAACTCATTTTCCTGAGACATGTCATTATCTAATCAATCGAAGAATTGTTCGAGAGAGGAGAAAATTTGGTGAACGTAGATCAGGAAATTTTTTATCGATTACAAGGAAATTTTTCATTATTACTCTTCTTTGATACATGTTTTATGAAAAAATCTACTATTTGTAGGTACTTTAAACCTGTTTTGGGCAATTGTCATACGAAACTTGTTGGCGCTCTAGTTCCTCGGAACTGAGTGCTTATCAATTTGCCCAAATGTCATTTTTTTAATGGAATGCCCCTGTGATAACAGGTATATTTATAGAAATAAACTTTATGGTTGTACAGAGATCATAATGGGTGGAAAGTGCGATTTGAATAATTTAATAGCTTTCTCAATAGTACCCATTTAGACAAAGAATTGTGAAACAAATAAAGAATTAATTGTATTGTTCCTTCGATAATAACCCTCGCGGTTGATGCAATATATTTTAAATAAAAAAAATGCTCCATGATCATGGTTGTTGTCGAAAAGTGGGAAAGCCCTGTGGACGGGAGCTTTGGCACTCTTGTTCAAACTTTGACAAATCATATCTCCGAAAGTATTGGTTTCTCAGAGTTGGAAATGATATCAATGGATTATTACGATAGAATTTCATCATAAAAGAAATTGATTTCAAATATCATAATTCAAATTCAACAGGAGTGCCAAAAATTATTAATCCAAAACCAACAGACCAATTCTACCCAATAACGAACTTGGGCTAGCCGCACATCGAGGGCAGCCCAGCACAGCATAGCATAGCCTAGCGTAGTAGAAGAGTTTGCAACAAACGCAATTGAATAGTACGCCTTATATTGGACGTGGCAGAGCAGAGGCCTACGGGACGTAGTAACAGAGTACTCTGTCTGGATTATGTCAGTTGTCGAGAGGGCACACTTTCCTCTGCAGAGATAACAGCTCACTCCACAACTAACGTAGACCAGATAGAGTACCCTGTTACTACGTCACGTAGGCCTCTGTGTCCAATATTCGGCGTACTATTCAATTGCATTTATTAGAAATTCCTCTACTAGGCTAGGTTCTGCTGTGCTGTGCTTGGCTGCACTCAATGTGCGGCTAGCCTTATTCAAGATTTTCATTACTCAAATCTACTACGAAAATTATATTATATCAATTGAAACTTAGCCAATATTCTAGATTTTTTTTTTACTGGAGATATTCTGAACCCAATTTGTTTAACTTACTAAAGTATTTATTTCCATCATCATCATATGAATTATCATCATCATGTGAATTATACAAGAGCCATCTACGATAGCTGAGGTTATTCCGTTGGTCATTCTGCATTCAATCATATTTTGTTTGACATGTCTTTTATCCACAGAACAATAATAACTCTTATCTGCAAATGAGATGACAATGATGAAATTTATGAACACAGAAGACATTTATAGATACGGACGTTAATTTTTGATACAGCATTCTGTTGAATCATAGAGTTACAATTTAATATTGAAAAATCATATCTCCGAAAGTATTGATTTGTTAGAGTTGAAAATGATATCTATGGATTTTTATGATAAAACTGCATCTTAAAATAATTGAATTTGAAAGTTGTAAAGTGAAAAAAAAATCCATCAGGTCTATTTTGCCATATAACGAACTTAACCGAGATATTTATCTGCCAAACCTACTCTGAAAATTTCAGCTGTCTAGCTCATTCCGTTCCACAGTTATCGTGCGGCCGGACAGAAACGATTTTGACCACGGATTCTTGATCAGTGAGTCAAACCAAATCGTTTAAGACCATTTATCTAAAAATTTGAAAATTACAGACATTTGGGTAAATTGATAATCACTCTGTTCCGAAGAACAAGAGCGCCAAAAATGTATACCTATGTTAATCAACCTTACCTGAAGTGGCAGTTTTCATCTTACCTTAGTCTGCGAGTGATCCTAGAATTGAATTGGAAAAAGGGCATGTGGAAAAATTTGACTTGAATGTTTTTGCTATAATTAAAGATGATAGACATGACGATTTCGGAATATATGAAGTCATTTTGAATTATGTGTGGTATGTAAAAGTTCGTAATTCTACCTTGAGATATTTTTTGGATGAAATGCCCATCGCAGAAACAATAAGATGCTGGTTTTAGTTAGATGGCAGCTCTATCTCATTGTACAAAATTGGTTCAACCACTTAAGTACGTGAAATCAGGATTTTACCATAGATATAGACCGTTTTCTCAGCTTCTATAAGATGGAATGAAATGGAAGGAAATAACATGGTATATAATAATAATAATAATAATACATTTATTGCAGAGAAATCATACAATTTTTCAGAATACATTAAAGAGAAACAAAATAGCTGCAAAAGGACTTACGTCAGCGATACTGTTATTATTGTAAGCCCAAAAATACCAACGAAAAACTAGTCATTCATTTCCACACCTCATACCATAAGATCCAAGAATGTGTACACCAGAGGAATCTAGATAAATCAGCACAAACTTGCCCTCAGTTCTATGTGTTCAGCAACATTTTTCGATACTTACTTTTGAACCGCGATGGATGACTCAGCCTAAGAGAGGCAGACATGCGGTTATACAGGAAATAGATCGAAAATGAAAAAAATCTGCGGAATAAGGATGTTCTATGAGCAGGTGGTGATATTAACCCCCTAAATCTAACATTTACATTGTCAACGTCCGACCTAAACCTTATTTTGTTATACAGATATGGGGGCTTTCGAAAACAGATAATGGAATGGAACAAAACCACAGAATGCAGCCCCCTCCGCTTATCCATGCTCAACCATTGACAGCATTTATAACTAGAATGATGGGGTTGTCTATATAAGATCAAATTTTAAATGTATGTACGACTTAGTGGGGGTTTCTGAACGTTTGAAAGCACTTCGTGTTGAACTTGAGTTGAGCGCAGGGGAATGATTTTTATTACGACCCTGTACAGATCACCACATTTTAGTGTCTTCTTCTTCTCTTCTTTTCAGCCTGTCTTCATCCACTCCTGGATGTAGGCCTCTTCCATGTTTTTCCATCTCGACCTGTGCGCAGCAGCCCTCATCCAGTTTTTTCCAGCAACTGACTGGATGTCGTCCCGCCATCTCTTTTGTGGTCTGCCAACGCTTCTTCTATACTCTCTCGGTCGCCATGCTGTGACTCTGTACGTCCACCTTTCTGTGCTCTGTCTCGCGATGTGGCCAGCCCATCTCCATTTTTGCTGTGCTATCCTCTCACTTATATCCATTATTTCAGTTCTTCTTCTGATCTCCTCATTTCTAATCTTCTGTCGCAAACTGACACCCAGCATTGCTCTTTCCATTGCACGTTGAGTGACTTGAAGCTTGTTTACCGTTTTGTATGTTAACGGGATAGTTTCGAGACCATAAGTGAGGACCGGCAGAATACACGACTCGAAGACTTTTCTTTGGAGGTTTATGGGAAACTCTCTAGATTTGAGGATGTGTCTGAGGTTTCCGAAAGCGGCCCAGCCAAGACTCACTCTTGGAGAAATTTCAGCTGTTTGGTTTTCTTTGCCTAATTTTATTTTGTGTCCCAGATAATAGGTTGTCAAATATCTCCCTTCCGCCTTTTTGTCTTTTGAATTTCGCGGCTATGTACAAAGCGCTACAGAGCTCGTAACTGGCAATACTATACATAATTTGAAAGGTCTTGACATAACCTACAAAACGACGCTATGCATGATTAGTTTGGATATTGCGTTCAACAGTTATAGACGTGTAAACATGGAGATCACTAACGCCGAAATTCGCGCTATTTTAAAGTTTTCCTTCGTTAAAGGCAAATCTGCTAGAGAAACGTTCCGTGAGATTAATGGTGTTTTGGGGGATGGTACTCTATCAGTTCGAACCGCGGAGGAATGGTTTCGACGATTCAGAGCCGGTGAAAACGACACCATGGATAAGCCAGCCGGCGGAAGACCTGAGACGACAAATACCGATCAAATCATGGAATACATCGAGTTAGACCGGCATGTGGCATCTCGTGACATCGCCCAGGAGATGGGAGTTAGTCACCAAACCATTTTAAACCATCTGTAGAAGGCTGGATACAAAACAAAGCTTGATGTTTGGGTGCCGCATGATTTGACGCAAAAAAACCTTCTGGACCGAATCAACGCCTGCGATATGCTGCTGAAACGGAACGAACTCGACCCATTCTTGAAGCGGAAGGTGACTGGCGACGAAAAATGGATCACATACGACAATATCAAGCAAAACGGTTGTGGTCGAAGGCAGGTGAATCGTCCCAAACAGTGGCCAAGCCGGGATTGACTGCCAGGAAGGTTTTGCTGTGTGTTTGGTGGGATTGGAAGGGAATCATCCACTATGAGCTGCTCCCATATGGCCAGACGCTTAATTCTACCATCTACTGCGAACAACTGGACCGCTTGAAGCAGGCGATCGACCAGAAGAGTCCAGAATTGGCCAACAGGAAGGGTGTAGTGTTCCACCAGGACAACGCCAGACCACACACTTCGTTGATGACTCGTCAGAAGCTACGGGAGCTCGGATGGGAGGTTTTATCACATCCACCATATAGCCCGGACATAGCGCCAAGTGATTACCACCTGTTCCTGTCCATGGCGAACGCCCTTGGTGGTGTAAAGTTGAACTCAAAAGAGGATTGTGAAAAGTAGCTGTCCGAGTTCTTTGCAAATAAGGAGGGGGGCTTCTACGAGGGCGGTATTATGAAGTTGCCGTCTAGATAAAAACAGATTATCGAACAAAACGGCGCATATTTGAACTAAATCCGATCACTGTAACACTTTTTATAAAGCATTGAATAAAGAGCAAAAAAGCGGAAGGGAGATATTTGACAACCTATTATATATATTCTGTTACGTTTTCTATTGTCTGGTTATCTTGTTCGATCTGAGTTTGATCTGGGCTGATCACCTTCGTCTTCCCCAAATTCATTCTGAGTCCCACCCTAGCCGATGCATCACGCAGTTCTTCCAACATATGTTTGAGCTCCTCCAATGAGTGACTGAAGAGAACAATATCATCGGCAAATCTCAAATGGTTGAGTCGTATTCCATCTAAATTTATTCCCTTGTCTTGCCAGTCCAAGCCTTTGAATATTTCCTCCAGTAGGTACCAAGGTAAACAGCTTTGGAGAGATCGTATCTCCCTGGCACACTCCTCTCTTCATAGGGATCTTAGGCGTTTTTGTATCTTCGTCAACTGTGATCTGCATGTATGCATTTTAGTGTGCAGGAGTTTAATACAAATCTGTTGAGCTTATTCGAGAGCCACCATGATAGTGTTGAGGTGTCCCTGTTTTTGGGCGACATCAATATTGATTTGTTAGATGTCGATAACAAGTATACTGTTGAATATCTGAATGTGTTGAATGAGTTAGGTACACCTCCATAATAAACGCTCCTACCAGAGTACAGGGAAACAGTGAATCATGCTTGGAGCATATCTTCATGAAATCAAAAAATCCTGATTTAACTGAGAATATTCTACCTATTGTATTGAAGATAACAGTAACAGACCGCTCCTCCAGTTCACTCCAGATTGTATTTGCTGAAAAAATAGGGGCAAAAGTTGGCAGGAGGGGGTTCGTGAAATGTGTCAACACCAATAGGATGCATAACGCCTTCAGCAATATTTCCTGGGGTGGTGTTTGCTCTGCACCAACCCCAGATTCTGCAACAAAAATTTTTCTGGATACATGCATGGACAGACGTCAGTTTCACAGAAAAGATGCCAAAATAGAACCTTGGGTTACGGCTGGTTTGTTGAATTCAATTAACAGAAAAAACACAATGTTTTGACACATGCAAAAGCAACCATATGATGATGATCTGAAGGGGAATATAGGAAGTACAGGAAAAAACTGACATCGTTGATTCAACTTTTATAAAGAACAAATCCAGAAAGATTCAAACTGCTCGAAAATACTATGGGACGTCACTCAACAAATATCTAGGAAAAAAACATAAGGTTTTCATAGATGAAATTCAAAATCCCGCG
Source organism: Halyzia sedecimguttata (assembly GCA_937662695.2). Taxonomy (NCBI): domain Eukaryota; kingdom Metazoa; phylum Arthropoda; class Insecta; order Coleoptera; family Coccinellidae; genus Halyzia; species Halyzia sedecimguttata. Next base: position 14,836,639 of record OW569418.2, read on the forward strand.
AATAATGCAATTCTGAGCGATAAAACGCAAATTGCAAATACGTTCAACGTAGCATTTGTGGAAGCGGGTAGGGTTCTTGCTAGCAAGATCGAAAACAACACAAGATGCGAAATTAAGAGAACATCGATCTCAACTTCTTTCTTCCTTGAACCCATTGACGATGGAACTCAAAAACACAATTTTTGAGCTAAGAAATAATAAGGCAGTGGGTTGGGACGGTTTGAAGGCAGACAATATAAAATTGATATCCGATTACATTCTGGATCCCCTTACTCATATTCTCAACCGGTGTGTGAAGGACGGTGTTTACCCCAGTGAATTCAAGAAATTAATTATAACTCTACTGCTTAAGAAGGGAGACACTTGTATTATTCAAAATTATCGTCCTATCCCATTGGTTACTCATCTCTCGAAAATATTCGAGAACATAATCAGAAAGAGGCTCGTTTCATTCCTCAATAGGTCAATTTGATCTCCAACAGTTAATTCAGATTTAGAGAAAAAATGTCAAGCCGTTGCTGTACTCACTTTGACTTCAAAAGTAACTGAGGCCTTGAATGAAAGTAAAGCCTGCCTGTGTGTGTTCATAGACCTTTCGAGGGCCTTTGACACGGTCAGTCATCATGTTCTCCTTCAGTCTTTGGAGGATATCGGAATGCGGAGTAACACTCTGAAATTATTTGAAAGCTATTTATCAGGAAGAAGCCAGGCAGTGAGAATTGAAAATATGTTGATCAGTGATGAGGTGAGCGATTGTGGGATGACTCAAGGTTCAATGCTGGCTCCAATATTGTTCAATATTTGCACTAACGGAATTTTTTCATAAGGCAAAGGAAACATAGTTGGATTCACAGATGACACTGCCATCTTTTACAAGGCAGATAACTGGAATTCCCTGAAAATTAAATTCGAAACTGAATTCGCACTTATAAGGTGTTGGCTGATAACACGTTGCTGACGGTGAATATATATAAAACGCATTATCTATCATTCTGCTGTAATGCAGCTGGAGCTCTCCCATTCGATCAACTGCCAATATAAACTGATACACCCTTCCATGTTTTTTTCTGAAAAAAGAATAAAATATTTGGGAATGATTCTGGACACTGACTTGAGATGGGACCTCAGTTTTAAGTATACTGTCAAAAAATTGAGGACCATTTTATTCAAATTTAGGAAACTCAAAGAGCTCCTACCTCTGAGATGTCTCAAAATGTTATACTATTCGCTTGTGGAAAGTCATATCCGGTAAGGAATAGCGGTGTTGGGAGGAGCTTTGAATGCTCACATATATAGGATTGAGGTATGCAAAGGCATTTTCTTAAGTTGATGCAACCTTCTGATTTATTTATTTATTCAGTTATTTGATTGATTTGTATTTCGAAACTTGTATGCTGGACGTAAGATAGTTATATTTCTTATGCTCTAGTACTAAATATCATTTGGGTAAGTAAGGTAAGGGTGGTTACTCAAAGATCATAGATTTGCTTTGTGCCTAAGCTATACAACCGCATTCCTGAAACTATAAAATCCATTTCAAATATCAATCGCTTCAAGAAGGTTTTGAAACAGCATATCCTGCAGGGTAAAATAATCGAGTATCTACGTCTATTTTGAGTAAATGAGGGAGAATCATACTTATTTTTGCGTTGTTCTCAGCGTGTAATTCTGAAATGTGTGTATACTATCTTCTTTTCTTTGGGTTTGTATGGGCTGCATTTTTGATGACTAGCATATCGGTTTTGGCGTTTCTTGTCAGTGTGTTCTTTTGTATGTATTTGTTACACTTATTTTATAGTTTTGATTTTCTATTTACTCTCCATCTTTTCGATTCATTATTTGTGAGATTTTATATTTAAGTGATTTTTTGTGTGACTGTGGAACTGTCAATGGTGTCTTTTCATTTTTGTATACCTTTTGTACTTGGATACAATGTTTTTGAGCGCTTAACTTTTCCCTGATTTACTGATGTATTATTGTGTGATTTTTTACTGGCCTTGTGCGATTTTAGTTTTGTATATTGGGTTGTTTATTTATATGCGCGAGACCTTTTACCATGGTGTATTTCTGTACTTAGGTAAACTTTCTATCAAATTCTCATTTTTTCTTTTAGATCTCTTTTCCCCACAAACAAGCAACATCTGATGCTTCTGTGGTTTATGTCACGTTTGTTCAGATTATCTATTACTTTTAAGTTATTTTATGTGATCTGAATCTGAATAAACATTATTATTTTTATTATTATTTCATACCATTTTAAGGCCTTGAGTAATTAGAGAATCGTCTAAGATCGAAGAATTTTCAATTCTGACATATGTATTCTATCGGAATTGAAATTCATTAAATATCTTATAATATACGACAAAAAATACAGCATAAATCCTCTTGCCGTATTTATTCAACAGTAGTATTATATTTAAATTCCTTTTAAAATATCGGAACCCACACAAAATTAGAGATCCGATCGTGTTCGAACTTGCACTTGTTTGTAGAGTTAGGATTTGAAGTTTCTCGCAGAATTTCAGCGGTGTCGAACGAATACTTTCTGATTTATAGAATTGTTTTCAATGATTTTTTTGAAAATGTTCTAGGTATAAGATCTTCACGAAGTTTCGAATTCTAGAACTAACTACCATGTTTGAATTGAATCGGAATCGTATTTGCTGAGTAATTGTAGTAATAACAAACGAACGGAAATGTCGCACTAGGAAGCAACACCTACCCTAAAAACTACAAGTTGAGTTATCTTTCCGTTCTCAAGTAATCGTGAGGTAAATAATATCTCTTAATAATTTTTTTAGAATTTTCTATTGATACGATCCTCACAAAATTTCACAAACTCCTTAGCCTTGATTTCTACAACTATCTACCAAGTATCAATTCGATCGGATGTATATTTTCTGAGTAATTGAGAGAACAATATTCCAGATGGGTATAAATCAAAAACCGTTTAGCCAATTATACCCAACAATAAACATAACTGTCCCATTCAGATGCGCAACCTATCCCGTAAATTGCAAGTCTCTTTCCGTTCGAAAGTTATCGTGGCAACGGTCACCCATACAGCTACTGAACTCACTCAATGCTGCTCAGATCTCCAACAATATCCGTACCTCAGAACAGAAGGGTAGTCACAAAATATTGAATTTACAGGAAAGCATAAAAAATGCAATAATTGCACTGTACAGCCTGCAAAACGAGTATAAATAATTATTATTTTGTTTATTTTGTAGCCTGTATATATTTCTAATTTATAGTAGATTCAGATAATATTCATGTATATGAATAATGGTCAATTTTTCACTGAAAAATTGGTTCAAGCTCTGACGTGAAGTCAGAAGCTTTTGCGCGTATGTTCTATTGTCCATTCTCCTGTATCGGACACTCTTAATCGAATTCACCATGGTGAATTCTATTGTCTGTTCTCCTATATTAGACACTCTAAATCGAATTTACCTTGGTAAATTCGATTAAGTGATACGATTCTCAGAAAATTTCACGAACGTCCTTAGGTTTGTATTCTACAACTAATCACCAAGTTTCATTTCGATCGGATTTGAATTGGTTTAAAGCAAAATTATTGCTCGGAAACCATCGGCCCGATTATGCCCATTGACGAACTTGTCCGTTGTATTGGGATGCACCACCTACCCTGAAAATTTCAAGTCGTTATCGCTTTCCGTTCTCAAAATATCAGCGGTCGGCCGGCTGGCCGGACAGAATCAAATTTGACCTCGAATTCTTCCTCAGGGGGTCAAACCCAATCGTTAGAGACCATTTTCAGCGAAAAATTCGAAAATTACAGACAATTGGGCTAAATGATAATGCAAATGTTCCCCAGGACGCGCAAAAATGAAAAGACCGTAGGGGGAAAACGAACAAATTGAAAATAATACATAACCTTTCAAAAGTCCCCTCTCACAAATATACTCCGCTTTAGCCGCATAGAACTCTTAAAGAAGAATCGCCTTCGCTAGTTTTCAAAAATTTTCACTCTTGTTCATAGAAATCCCTTCAATATTCGATTTCAAATAGGAAAATTTTGTAGCTTCTGAGGAGGATCTCTTTCGAAACCAGGTCTGACCAATCCAAACAATGATTATTCAGAACTTCAGATGTTCGAAGACCGCTACAGGACCCTCATGTAGGGCTATCATGTCCCATAGATTTCTGATGAAAAAATCGGCACGAAAATTGAAGTTTAATTCAATATGTCAGCATGACATTCATGGATTTGAAGGTTCTTGCAAAATTTCTGTGATTCCCATCCAGCTACTGAACTCACACAAGGCTGTTCGGATCTCCAACAATATGGATCCGATCGTGTTCAAACTTGGAACTTGGTAGTAGATTTAGTTTCTGAATGCTCTTGCAAAATTTCAGCGATGTCGGACGAATAGTTTCTGATATATAGCATTTTTCTCCATTATTTTCAATGAGTTTATTAAAATTTTCTAGTGATACGATCCTCACGAAATTTCGCAAGAATTTTTGCGTTGGCATTCTAGAACTAATCACCGAGTTTGAAATATATCGGTTTTAAATTTTTCGAGTTACTGAGGAAATAACAACTAAATTTCAGATGGGTACAACTCCAAAACCGTTTGGCCGATTTTTCCTATAGACAAATTGAAATGTCGCATTCAGATGCACAACCTAACCTGGAAATTTCAAGCCGCTATCTCTTGCAGGTTTTCTTGACATAAATAATATTTTTAATAATTTTTTTTTAATTTTCCAGCTACTCGATTCTCACAAAATTTAGCAGACGTCCCTAGGTTTATATTCTACAAATACTTACCAAGTTTCAATCCGATCGGATTCGTATTTGTTTAAAACAAAATTACCACTCGGAAACCGTTAGACCGATTATGCCCATTAACGAACTTGTCCGTCGTATTGGGACACGCCACCTACCCTGAAATTTCAAGTCGCTATCTCTTTCCGTTCTCAAGTTATCGTGGCAACGGCCGGATGGCCGGCCGGACGGACAGAATAAAATTTGACCTCGAATTCTTGATCAGGGACTCGAACCCAATCGTTTGAGACCATTTAAAAATTACAGAGATTTGGGCAAAATGATAACGCGATGTTCCCCAGAACATTAAAAATTAAATTAGACATTCATTAAAACAGAACATGACAGAAATGACGTTCTCACCCAGTAATATTGTTCCGGTACATCATAATTATTAACATATTCTACTCCAAGTCTTATCTCTAACTTCAATAGGTTCGTTCAGCATACTATCCTTCATGAAAATCAACAATTTTTTTGCATTCTTTCAAAAATTCTTCATTATATCGTATTTTGTCATGGGCTAACATTGAAAGAATAAAATTTGTAGTGCTCTGGGTATTTCTGGAAGAAACTTCGAAATAAGATGTTAATTATAAAGTGCTGAAATACCGGTTGCTAATTCAAAGGATTATTGATCTAGTACGAGTTAGGTTAGTTAGTTAGGTTCGATACACGGAAACTTTATTCGATCCAAACTAAGTTGGAAAATGAATGACTGAAGTTATATTATAAAGAGTTTTGTGTCCTTCTACTTCTTATTACGATTTATTTAAAACTGGCCATCACATCTACCAAGACAACAAACTGAATTCGAATTATTCTGTAGTGACTTTTTTCAATAAACTTATAATAATAATAATAATAATAATAATAATTTATATCCGAAGTTTACCGTAGTGAAGTATTCGGATATGTAATTAATAGAGAAACTAATAAGGGTAATTCAGTTTATTGGAGAAGTATATGTACATTTTTGTGGGTATTTAAAATGAATAAAATTTGTAAAAAATTGGTTCGAATTTACTATGGTAAATTCGAATTAAGTGTCCAATACAGGAGAATGGACAATGAAACATACGCGCAAAAGTTCCTGACTTCACGTCAGTGCTTGAACCATTTTTTTTTCCATATTTTTTTAAAACTTTTCTAGGGATACGGTTCTTATAAAATTATAAACACGTCTTTATGTCGATATTCTACAACTAGATACCAAGCTTCAATTCCATCGGGTCTATATTTTTTGAGCTAACGAGGAAATAATATTCCAGGTGGGCATAACTCTGGAACCCTTGGCCCGATTATGCCCGTAATCGAACTTAAGAATTCGGATACACAACATACCCTGAACATTGCAAGTCCCTATCTCCTTTTGTTCAAAAGTTCGTCAGATTTCATTCAGTGTTTGGCTTAGTCACACTAATGATTGGTAATATCCATGAAACCCTGGGTTTGTGTCTGCCCCTGAATGATACTTTCCTTTTTGGAGAACACTGAGCGATGAGGCGATCTAGCCCGGCCACGCGGAATATTTGTTGATGGTTAGAATCAATAAATATTTCACCGTATGTCTTGTTTTAGTTATTGGCAATTAGCCACAGTTCACCTTATTCAATGTTCACTGGTTTTTGGTTTATCTAACCAAAGTGAATCGGGCGTTTTCAGTCCGTAAAGGTCGCTTCACAGGTAGTTGGCGTCGTCATTCCTTGGCCCTCTTGCGGTAAAAGAATGAACGTCGCTGAACATCGCTCAAGGTTTCTTCATCGCAGAGGGTCGGAGTTAGTAAGGATTCTCCATAGGTGGCACTGGTGGGGTTCTCTCCCTACCAGTTCTGGACCGATGGATATAAGTTTCCTACAACCCCGTCAGATTTCATTCAGTGTTTGGCCAAGTCACACTGATGATTGGTAATAACCATGAAACCCTGGGTTTGTGCCTGCCCCTGAATGATACTTTCCTCTTTGGGGAACAGTGAGTGATGAGGTGATCTAGCCCGGCCACGCGGAATATTTGTTGATGGTTAAAATCAATAAATATTTCACCGTGTGTTTTGTTTTAGTGTAACGCTCCCTTTTCGGAATAATAATCAAAGACAAATAATCGAATTACTTCAGTCAAACTCAAAACATAAGAAAAAGAAAGAGTGCTAGAATGACCTCGGTTCGCTATCAGCAGAGATGGCGTGGGTTTGATAAGATGGAATTGAAAGGGGCGTCAACGTATTTGTTCTAGCTACTCTAACTATAAACAAAATAGGTAAAAAAAAAGAAGGAAAAAAAAAATAATAATTATCAACCTGTGTCAGACAAAACACGTAAATGCCTAGCAAGTTACTAATAAAAAAAAAAGGGTAACCAAAACTCACTGAAAATAATGATCTGAAGAAAAGTAATATATAAAGGAAAAAAAAATATATCAATATACTTCGACGTCAAATTCTATTAATCCTTCAATTCAATAACAAGAACGGTTCATGAGAACTTTTAAAATTTACAACCAAATTCACCCTATGCTTGATCAAGCCCAGGTTAACACACTCTGTATATAAAAGTAATATATTCAAAATTCCAATTTAAAGGATTAAATAATTGTATTCTTTCAACAATAAAAAAATTATGTTATTACCAATTATTTTGGATATTCAATTCAAATAGAAAAATAAACAATTCAGTATAATAATTTGATTGAAAATTAAATGAATCTTTTAGCGCAGCCGCTGTGATGTCGACGACTATGTCGAGAAGGACAAAATGGAGTCTCTAATGTCGATGTTAAAAGAAGGTTTCCTACATACCAAAAATCTCGAAACCAAATGAAAATTCCAAGGTTTTCAACCCTGTCACCAGTCTTATATTTTATCCCAGATCTTAAAAGAATCCAGCACGACCTCAATGATCCCTCCGTGGTGTAATATGACGTGAAAGTTGAACCTGGTTTTCTCGTTCGGGATAATATATGGGTATTTCCTCGAAGTATCAAAACTGTGTTTCCAATTATCTTCAATGATGGAAATGTCGACGAAAAGTCGAACTAAGGAAATAACGAAAAAAATAGGAAAAATAAAGGCCCTGAAAATCGAAAGGGGAAATTAAAATTCATTTAAGGCAGACAGAAAATGACACTTACTGAAGTTGTTGGGCGGCCTTGTGATTGAATGCTCTCAATAACTTGCTAATTAATCCCCAAAAGGGTAATAAATATACGCTGCTCCTACTACCAAATCAGCAATATATTCAGGATAATATAATGAATATTTTTGATCCACACTAATATGGAATTTTCGACGGAAAATTAATCAAATATAACACTATCAAACAAGCTACTTGAGTTTTCATTCGTGAATTTCGGAATGAAGAAATAATTTGCGATTCTTACCAACACATGGAACATATATGTTTTTAGTTTTAAATAATCGCTGATCCGCATACGTTGAAAATATTGTAGGCAAACCCACATTACATACTTCAATCCTGTATTAAGTGTTGCAGCCCTTTTCAGGAGATTTCAAAACGTTATAAATTCCCCCCCTTCATCAAGATATTTTCCCAAAATTTCAAAGAAAAGAAGAAAAAAAAATGTATAGAGGAAGAAAAAGGAATAAATTGAAACACACGGAAAAGAAACACAAGAACCATGGTACAACCCTTCAATCATTCATGTTCAGAAGTTAGATCAGCCTTAAGATCCTTCACATGCCATACCCCCCTATCTTTACCTAAGTTATCTTGTAAATGGTAGGTCCAAGGTGACAATTTTTTTGAAACTATGAATGGTCCTATCCATTTCGGTGCTAACTTTTTGGTGAAATGCTTACTTGCATCAGACAGAACAAAGTTCCTTCTATAAACTGGTTGATGCACCATAAATTCTTCTCTTCTCCTTCTCAAATTGTAATAATGTGCATTCCTCTCTGCGGCTTTCTTCAATCTGCCCTTTAATTCGGTGTGAAGTTTTTTAAATCCTTCAGATCTGGTCTCTTCTGATACATTCGACCCTTCCTGAAAAGTAACACCATAATCATCACCAGATAACATCATCGTACTTCCAAAGTTAACGAAATAAGGAGTATATTTAGTTGTTTCATTTTTAGAAGTTCTCATTGCACAGGTTAGTTCTGCTAAATTTTCGTCCCATTTCTGGTGGTTATCAGAAACATAGGCTGCTAAAAGAAATTTAAGGGTTCTATTATATCTTTCAGTTGGATTTGCTTGAGCGTGAAAATTTGCATTAAACTTAGGACGAATTCCATACTTTCCCAACAATTTCAAATATTCACTCTTATATTGAGGTCCATTATCAGATATAGCAATACGGGGAACACCAAATATCAGAAACACACCCTCTTCTAATGCTTTACATACTGCTGCAGAGGTAGCTTTTCTCATTGGAAAGGTGAGACAGAATTTACTTAAATAATCGGTCACCACCAAAATATATGAGTTTCCCTTCTTGGATCTAGGGAGTGGTCCCACCAGATCTGAACTTATAACCTCCCAAGGCTTATTAGCTTCGGGGAAATGAGATGCCATCAAACCAGCAGGCTTCTTCGAATCTGTTTTGTACTGTGAACAGACACGACAATTTCTCACATATTTAGCGACGTCTGAACGAGATTTTGGCCAAAAATATCTCTCACATAAACGCGAATGAGTCTTGTAGACTCCCATATGGCCTGATGTACAAGGATCATGCATATCCTTCATAACCCTTGAACGAAGTTGTTTCGGTAATACCAGTTTCCAAGAATTCTCATCTAAGTCATATTTCGAAGGTCCCAAATGCTTATATAGAATTCCTTAATGAACTCGCCATGATGGAAATTTGTCTGGTTGATTCTCAACATTCTTCAGCATCTTCAAATACCACGAATCTTCAACATTCGTCAAATCATTGACAGTAACCAAGTCCAATTTAGGTACAGACCGAGATAAAAGATCTGGAACATGGTGTTCTGAACCCTTACGGTGCGTCACAGTGAACTCGAACTGTTGTAGTCGAACAATCCATCTCGCCAATCTACCAGAAATAGCTTTCAGATTCTGCAACCACACAAGACAATAGTGATCCGTAATTATTTCTACCTTGATCCCTTCAATATATGGTCGTAGTTTTTCGAGAGCCCATAAAACTGCCAAACATTCTCTCTCTGTAGTCGAATAATTTTGTTCCTGTCTCGTAAGAGAACGACTGATGAAACAAATTACTTTTTCACCTCCACCTGGGTCAGGTTGGCTCAATACAGCACCCAATCCATGTCCAGATGCATCCGTTTGAATCTGAAAGGGAAGGTCATAGTTTGGACAACTCATTATTGGCGCGGATACGAGTTTTTCTTTCAGAAAATTGAACGATTTGTCACATTCGGGTGTCCACAGAAACTTATTATTCTTCTTCAATAGGCTTGTTAATGGTGAAATCAGATCCGAGAAGTTAGGTATAAACCTGCGATACCATGAGAAAGTTCCCACAATGCTGCGAACCGACTTGACATTGTGTGGCACAGAAATCTCCACCATCGCCTTTACTTTGTCAGGATCAACTTGAAGTCCGTGACTATTGACAACATACCCTAAATACCGCATTTCACTCCTACAAAAATGGCATTTAACTTTTGAAACAGTGAGCCCTGCTCCGAATAATCGACGAAATACCTCTTCCAGTATCTCGAGATGTTTATTGAAGTCTTCTGTGACAACAATAACATCATCTAAATAGAAAAATACATACGGCTCAAGATCACTTCCAATAACAGTATCCATCAGTCTTTGCCAAGTAGCTGGGCTGTTACTTAATCCAAATGGCATCCTTTTGAATTGGAAAAGTCCCCTGTTAGGAACCGTAAAAGCAGTATATTGACGAGATTCTTCTTTCATCGGGACCTGCCAAAAAGCCGATTTGATGTCCAAGGAACTTATGTACTTCGCATTTCGCAACTTATCCAAAGTATTTGATACATAAGGAAGGGGATAACTATCTTTCTTCGTAACCGAATTTACCTTGCGATAATCCACGCAAAACCTGTACGAACCATCCTTCTTCTTGACCATGATAATTGGAGATGCCCATGGACTAGAACTTTTTTCGATAACTCCCTGATCCATCATATCATTCAATTGTTCATCGATATGTTTCTGCAGTACAGGAGACACAGTATAGTACCTCTGCTTGATTGGAGGTCCTTCTACGATTATTTCATGCTCAACCACATTCGTACAACCTATTACATCTCCCATAAGATTGAATTTTTCTTCCACCAGGTCATCTAATCTTCGTTTCTGATGTTCGTCTAACACCGTATCCTCCACAGCAACATCAACAGAATCAGCTGAAAAGAACCATTCATTATTCCTTAAGTCAGGTACGATTCCCAAAGCTTTCCAAAAATCTGATCCGAGTAAAATCATCCGCGGCAATTCCAACATTACCAATACTTCCATTAGCACCTCTTTACCTTTCACCATTATGGGCAACATACAGCTACCAAAACTCGAACATGCTTGTCCATTGGCGACCGTGCACATGACCTTACTATTGGTATTGAGTTCAACTCCCAATTCCCGCAGTATAGACCAACATTTTCCATTTATAATTGTCCTGGATGCCCCAGAATCGAGAAGACCAAGGAATTCCTTTCCATAAATGGATAAACGTAAATATGGTCTCTCATCGCCGACCATACTATCCAAAATATAATGCAGTACAGGGTTCAAATGACTAGCGGGACCATTAGGTATATCAGTCGTCGAAGATGGTCCAACTCTTAACGACTTGATCCGTTTCCCGACAAGTTGCATTTTGGGCAGTTTCTAGTAGTATAACCTACTTGATGACATTTGTAGCAATGTACGTTTCTAGGTACAGCACATCCTATGGCTCTATGTCCTGGTTTGTTACAGTTGTAACATATTATAGGCTTTTCAAATTTTGAGTTCTTGCCATCCTCTCTCAAATCATGCACGTTTGATGACTGACGATCTTCAAGTCGCATTTCATCTATACTTGCTTCGACACTTGTGTATGCCAAGTCAGGTTCAAGGCAAAGTTGAGACTTTCTAGGTGGTGGAGCATAAGATTCAACGTACTCTCTTCGTTCTTCTAATTGACGACATAACTTTTTCAATTCTTGGTACGAGTCTACATTAACCAAAGCTAGTTGGGTCTGGAAGAAGGGAAGTATATTTCTCAGAACTATCCTTATTTGTTGTTGCTCAGCAGGTGGAGATATTAAACGGTTGAATAGAGATCTCATAGTAGCTAAATATATTCCAATAGGTTCATCCTTACCTTGAGTCCTTCTTCGAATTTCATCCAATAGTTTCTCGTCGTAGTTGAACGGCTCGAATTCAGCTCGCAAACTCCCAACGAATGAATCCCAATCCACAATTGCATCCTTCACCGCTCTGTACCAAATCAATGCTCTTCCCTCGAATAAGTCCACCGCTGTCTTCAATACTTCACATTTTGTCACTCCTCTTGCCTCACATAATTCTTCCACACGCTGCAAGAATGCATGAACAGACATTTCCTGTTTCTCACCTGAAAAACGTAATCCCCATCTGTAAACTGGAACAGACTTCACTTGACTAAAGCTCGGCGCTGGATTCGGTGTTAAAGCTGCACGAGGAGTTGAAGCCAGCATTTGTTTTCCACCAATGCCATCCAAGGACTCATCATCATCTTCAGTGGCAGAGTTATCTTCCTTGAGTGATTTTCGTTGTCCAGATGATGGACCAGCTGTTTTATCTTCAAGACAATCCAACAGATTCAGAACTTTCGCGAAGGTCTCTCTCTTGTACAGTTCCTCTTCAGGAGTCGTTGCATTTAGATGTTCTAAACGAATCAATGCATATCTCAAACGTGTCTCGTTCACTACATATCGATTACCTCCTAATGTAAGAGATTGTAAGTCAGCAATACTTCCTTCTACCTTATCTATAACTTCATCAACTGCACTTTTATCGTCTGCAAAACTGAATGGGTATGAGGGATAAGAAAGTGAGGAGCCCTCTTTTTCGAGTTTCATTGCTCTAGACAAACATTTACGCATATTGTCAACCGTTCCAGTTGGCAAACCTCTAATTGTCAATAGATATATCAACTGTGACTGGTTCAACCTATTCACCAATATCTTTCCAGCCATTGCAAATATAAATATGGAGAAAAAAAAATAGAATTTCAAATCTGTGGTTTCAACAAAAAGGAAAATGGCCCCACGTTGGGCGCCAAAATTTGTAACGCTCCCTTTTCGGAATAATAATCAAAGACAAATAATCGAATTACTTCAGTCAAACTCAAAACATAAGAAAAAGAAAGAGTGCTAGAATGACCTCGGTTCGCTATCAGCAGAGATGGCGTGGGTTTGATAAGATGGAATTGAAAGGGGCGCCAACGTATTTGTTCTAGCTACTCTAACTATAAACTAAATAGGTAAAAAAAAAAGAAGGAAAAAAAAAATAATAATTATCAACCTGTGTCAGCCAAAACACGTAAATGCCTAGCAAGTTACTAATAAAAAAAAAAGGGTAACCAAAACTCACTGAAAATAATGATCTGAAGAAAAGTAATATATAAAGGAAAAAAAAATATATCAATATACTTCGACGTCAAATTCTATTAATCCTTCAATTCAATAACAAGAACGGTTCATGAGAACTTTTAAAATTTACAACCAAATTCACCCTATGCTTGATCAAGCCCAGGTTAACACACTCTGTATATAAAAGTAATATATTCAAAATTCCAATTTAAAGGATTAAATAATTGTATTCTTTCAACAATAAGAAAATTATGTTATTACCAATTATTTTGGATATTCAATTCAAATAGAAAAATAAACAATTCAGTATAATAATTTGATTGAAAATTAAATGAATCTTTTAGCGCAGCCGCTGTGATGTCGACGACTATGTCGAGAAGGACAAAATGGAGTCTCTAATGTCGATGTTAAAAGAAAGTTTCCTACATACCAAAAATCTCGAAACCAAATGAAAATTACAAGGTTTTCAACCCTGTCACCAGTCTTATATTTTATCCCAGATCTTAAAAGAATCCAGCACGACCTCAATGATTCCTCCGTGGTGTAATATGACGTGAAAGTTGAACCTGGTTTTCTCGTTCGGGATAATATATGGGTATTTCCTCGAAGTATCAAAACTGTGTTTCCAATAATCTTCAATGATGGAAATGTCGACGAAAAGTCGAACTAAGGAAATAACGAAAAAAATAGGAAAAATAAAGGCCCTGAAAATCGAAAGGGGAAATTAAAATTCATTTAAGGCAGACAGAAAATGACACTTACTGAAGTTGTTGGGCGGCCTTGTGATTGAATGCTCTCAATAACTTGCTAATTAATCCCCAAAAGGGTAATAAATATACGCTGCTCCTACTACCAAATCAGCAATATATTCAGGATAATATAATGAATATTTTTGATCCACACTAATATGGAATTTTCGACGGAAAATTAATCAAATATAACACTATCAATCAAACAAGCTACTTGAGTTTTCATTCGTGAATTTCGGAATGAAGAAATAATTTGCGATTCTTACCAACACATGGAACATATATGTTTTTAGTTTTAAATAATCGCTGATCCGCATACGTTGAAAATATTGTAGGCAAACCCACATTACATACTTCAATCCTGTATTAAGTGTTGCAGCCCTTTTCAGGAGATTTCAAAACGTTATATTAGTTATTGGCAATTAGGCACAGTTCACCTCATTCAATGTTTGTTTACGATGCATTCAGCCGAATCGCTTTACCCAACATGGCATAGATCTGCAACGCAATTTATGGTTTGTTATTGTTTGAAAACTTTCGAATTGAGCAGCAGACAAAAATTATTAGATATTGGTTCGAGGAATAACGTGAAGTCAGGAGCTTTTGCGCGCATGTTCTATTGTCTATTCACTTCTACTGGACACCCTTAATCAAATTTACCATCGTTATAGATAATTTTCTCAGCTTTTTTATGGCATGAATAATACATTCCGTACCATTTCAATGACAGACTTGAGTCATGAGACAATCGAATAAGATAACAGAATTTTTAATTCTGACCGTAAACATTCCATTTTGTCACCAATAAATAATAGAGAAAATTAAAAATCAATTGAAACTAAAACCCTTCAATTGATTTTAAATTTTCACTATTATTTTTTGGCGATAAAATGGAATATTACCCTTCAACCCCTTGGCTGCGTTATTGGTTGAAAAAATATTAATTTCATTCCAGACTACCGCCCAATAATGTTGCCTTATTAACAGTAACAAAACCACATAAACTATATAACAAGTATTCTGTATAATTTCGGAGAACTTATCACACTCCTTCATCAGACACCAAGCGAAAATCTTCAGAATTATTTTTTGATGACAGTTATTTTGTCAACACAAAAAATTCTGAAGATTACACTATCGTTACAGAATTTAATAAGATAGATGCTAGAGAGAGGGGCATTAACTCCAACAAAAGAGTGAGATGCAATGATCGAAATCAACTGATGTAGAGCAAAATATTTGGTGTTTTGCAGTGTTTAAGTCTTAATAGATTATTATATTATTATTATACTGATCCTCCAAGGTCTTTCCTAAGGAGATCCCTCATAAGCTCTCTAGGGCTTGAGCGAGTAAGGAGAATCAGTTATGTTCTGTGTAGTCTATATATATGTGTCCTTAATCCATCTCAGTCACAGCACTGTTAATTTTGTTACCCTACAGTGAAGGGTGGCGATTACCGGGACAAGAATAGTATATTCTAAAACAAGGCGCAGAATGGGCTCTTGTTCAAACACGAATGTGAAATTCGAGAACGGGTGACGAAGGAGCGAGTTTTCGAACGCATGAGTGTTGGAATTGCCTTCTGCATAAGAGTATATGACGATATTTTCTCTATTTCAGTCAAACAGCAAACTTTGTGAAATACGGTTGAGATTTAATGAAAAATTCGGATTATACATCCTAGTGACTTTTTTATTGTATTTTGGCAGTTTGGTGTGACTGTTACGAGAGTTGACAAATTAAGGAATTTGAATTTGAATCGTACGTAGGGCATGGAGATGAGATTTACAACAGTTTCCTAATAGCATGAATGTTTTGTAACGTTTCTTTTTAACCCGGGCAGGGGTTTGTTTACATTTCTTTGGCGAGTGTCGTTTATGTCGTTTATGTTGACATCGAATTTGAGGTTGGATCTCAGTGGTACCAATCGACGCACAAAGAATAATCGTATTCGAAGAGCCGAATGAGTTGGCAATATTGTTGCATTGTGACAGTCTGAAAATTTGTGAGGGTCTGCGCCAGTCAGGGACATGAGGTCGTCCATTTTTGTGGAGATTCTACGGAGGAGCAGTAGGTTAGGCGTATTTTCGGAACTTAGTAAGAATTGTTGATTTCTTCTTAGTTGGATATACACTGATCAACAATTGCTAGGGATCACTTATGAACTTCTCTTCATTTGTATTTTTTTCAAGTTATCTCGTGAAATCTGTACATTATATGTTCTCTAAGGAAAAATTAAGATGTTTTGAGTTGATTATATCAAATTTTTCCTCACTTCATCGGCTCTTGTTCACAAAATCGATTATTATCTGTAGGCTGTTACATGTGGAGTGAAAAGCAATGTGGTATTTGTTATTAAATCTGTTTTTTTCTCTCGTTCAAACACATGAGGTGACAATAATTGAAGAAATGAGAACAATATTAGCTTATCAGTCATGCCGAGAAGATGTTTGGCTCCTGTGCAACTGGACCAAATCATACGGTGGATACAGGAAGGTCCCGGCGGTTGAATGTTTCGCAAAGTGTCGTGAGTCGGGCTTGGAATAGGTTCATCCAAAACGACTCAGTAGCTCATGTTCATGAGGGAGGTCGGCAGCGCAGTACAACAGCTGCCCAAGATCGTCTTTTGGTCCTCAATGCTAGGAGAAATCCCACTTACCCGGCGTCGCGGCTCAATAGATCACTGAGAGTTGCAACAGGAGTTCTAATTTCGAACCAGACTGTAAGACGACGACTACATGTTCGTGGTTTGAGAGCACGTAGGAGGGTACAACATCCCCGTTTGAATAGGGAACACCGGGTTCATCGAAGGCAATGGGCTGAGGAGCACCGCAATTGGACAGTTGAAGATTGGAGCCGATGTTTATTTACGGATGAGTCTAGATTTCGTTTGGTCAACTCCGATGGACGTATTCTTGCTTGGAGGGAAAGAGGTCGAAGGTATGCAGAACAGTTTATGGTACCCACAACAGCTTTTGGTGGAGGTTCTATATGTGTATGGGGAGGCATTTGTTTGAACCAACGCACAGAGTTGGTTGTTCTGCAGAACACCACAATGACCAGCCAGAGATATCACGATATGATTATTGAACCCATAATTGTTCCGTTTGCAGCTGCCTTGGGCGAGAATTTCATTTTAATTGACGATAATGCCCGTCCACACCGTAGTCGTCTGGTTAATGAAGCGCTAGAAACTCATGCTATTGATAGGATGGACTGGCCAGCTCGCTCTCCAGACATGAATTGCATCGAACATGTCTGGTCTGAGATGTCTAGACAATTGTCAACCTTAGAACAACCGATCAATAACCTGGAGGACCTTTCTAACGCTTTACGGGATATTTGGACGAATTTGCCCCAAAATTTTATAAATCGTTTGATTGAAAGTATGCCTCGTAGGGTAGAATGCTTGAGACGAGCTCGTGGGGGGCCAACTAGGTACTAGCTTAACCGAAACTTCAGCCTTCTTGTGGTGTCATCATAAAATTTTTATGTTATTCAAACACAGAATTTTGAGTGTTCCTAATAAAGTCTTTTTTTCTCTCCAACTTTCCATTTTTTCATTCTTTTCTCAAGTGAACCATATTATCAACTGAAAATACTCTGATATCTGACTAAATTTATAATCTTGGAGCGAATAATTCAGAAATAAATTTAGAAAAAGTAAGTGATCCCTATCAATTGTTGAGCAGTGTAGTTTCGAAAATCGAATTAGGAGTGAGGGTTACATTGGTTTGATTTGGAAAGATAACAGGTAACTTGCACTCGTCTCGAAAGAGGATCTAAAGGCCTTTCTGCAAATGTAAGAGTTGACCACGTGAACGATCTTGGCGACTTTGACAGGTATGTGTTAGATGTTCTATTCTCGTCATTTCTAGTGGAAACAATTCAGGTCGTAATTATCTTTCTATATCCAGAACATCGCTGTGTGCTTGAAGGATTATATGGTGGAGGCACGGCCAGATTTAGTTTCGAAGCAAACGTGTGCAGGACAACCCCGAACATCAGGGTATGTACGAATTCTATAACTATTGCATAACAACGAATAATTGGTCTGATTAATATTCTGATAACCGAAATTATTATGTGTTGGGAAAATTCATTTGTTTCATATCCGAGAGAAGTCACTGATGATTTCTTTTCTGTCATCAGGGTTTTTTTGTGCCAGCACGAGTTTTTGTGGCAGCCCGAGTTTTATGGTAGCACGAGTTTTTATGCAAGCACGATTTTTATGCCAGCACGATTTTTTATGTCAGGAAGAAAAGAATTTTTATGTCAGGAGGAGTAGCACTGAGGCATTCGAGTATATACAAAGTGGTCCATAAGTAACGCTGTGAGACAGCCAACGCAGGGTTGCAGATCCCGAGTATATACAAGGTGGTCAGTAAGCAACGCTGTGGGACATTCAGTCAAGGGTTGCAGACTGCGAGCACAGAGGAAAGGAGAACAGTATTGTGAGACCATCGAAGCAATACTACGTTCAGGCATAAGGAATAGCACGCAAGTTATAGAAAACATATCTCGAAACATCTTATACCTGCTATATATATAACTTGAACATATATTGTCATCAATTGTGTAAATTATTGTTGTTGTAAAGCGGAAATTGGGGAAAGATTTGCGTAAATCATACAAGATCATAGATAAGAAACGTGGATGCGCCTGAGCTCAAGCGACGCGTATTTGAATCAAATAATAATATTATCTACGTACAATTTCCGCCACCCTTATTCAGGGTTTCACAGTAGTTTTACTTTATTGAAGCTAAAGACCTGGGTTGTAAGCTACTGGAATGAATTGTTTGTTTTTAGGGTGCATATTCTTTTGGTGAATTTAGGAATTGTTACATTACGCTGGGGTATCTGGGAGACTTAAATTTACCTGGCGCCCATTTACTAGGTTCCCTCTTTAGAAACCCACTCCCATCTCCACTGGAGCTAGACCGCGGATCCCCGAGTTCTAGTAGCTCCGAATTTAACCACTGCGACTTGGGAACAGTCGTATGTCGTTATAGTTTCAAAATTAGCAAGGAAGGAAATCTCTAGTGCCTTATTTTTGAATGAAAATAAAACTTTTCCTCTCAACAATCATTTCACTATATCCAGATTATATTACATTGAATATTTCCCTCCTGTCAAAAATCCCCTGTGATTGAAGTGCAATTACCGCATGATTACAGCGATAATTATCTATGTAAAAAGCGATAATTATCTTGTAGAAACTGATAATTGTCTTGTACACAGATATCTATGGATCAGTTCAAACGCGATTCCATTGTATGTCAGTTTGACAAGCAATGTCGAAGACGTTATTAAAAATGTCTCGTTTTGGTTTTGCTTCCTTACAAGCTATTGAAGAAGAAGTTTCGGAAATAGAACCAATCAATACAAAAAATAATAGAAAATACGTGTGGCGTCAGTTTATGGGCTTCTGTGAAGAGAAAATGGATGGAAGAACACCAATTGATGTTTTGGCAAAAATATTAACAGACTGGGCATTTAATATGCGTAAGCAAAATGGCGATGAGTACAAGGAATATACTGTTAAAACGATTTGGAACGTAACCGCTAAATTACTAATGGAAAAATATTTCACCGAATTCAATATCCAATTCAATCCTTTCACTAATATTGAATTCAAAGCAGCCAGAGACGCGAAAAATGCCAAGAGAAAACAACTGCAAAGAGATCCACAGAAGAGGAAGGAAAGTGCAGTTTTTCTAAGGTACGATGAATTCCAAAATATGGTTCGTGTTTGCGACGAAAACACCCCGGATGGGTTGCAGAAGAAATTATTTTTTGTTTTTGCTTTTGAATTAGCTTGGCGTGGTGGAGACGGCCACAAGTGCCTAATTTCGTACTTCAAAGAAGAAGAAAATAACGTTGGTGAAAAGACAGGAAGAATTATTTACGATCCCGTATTTACTAAGACGACCCAAGGAGGGGAAAAACCATGCGCTTTATCAAAATGGCTAGTAAAGAATAATATTAATGCTGATATGTGTCCGATCCGACTGTACAAAAAATTCCTAGAAAAGCGGGTTGAAATAAAAACAAAACGACTCTTTCTCACTGTAAATCCCGCTTGGAAGTTGAATAGAAAATGGTACAAAGACATTCCTGCTGGACGAAATACAGTGAGCAAATGGACTGTTGTACAAGCCAAACCTTCTGGTTTGAATACGGAAAACATCAAGATAACAAATCATTCGTTACGAGCTACGGCTGTTTCCAATCTCGCAAAAAATGGGGTGGGGGAGCAACAACTCATAAAAATCACAGGTCACACAAATTCCAAATCAATAACACCATATCTTCAAATGGATGAAGATCACCATGAAGAAATCGTCAGAAGAATGCGTGCTAATGATGTACAACATCAGGCACAGCTTTCCCAAACATCCTCTTCTGCTGTTAATGCTCCGATAGCAGCATTGTCTAATCAGAACACTTATAATAATTGTGTTTTTAACTGCAGCTCCTGCAACTTTTGATTTCGTTTCCAAATAAATAATATTTCGTTCTAAATAAATAAAGTTTCGATATATTTTTACGCATGCTTTCATATTATAGGAATAAAATACATTGGATATCTTCATTTTTCAGTTACCTAATATAATATGTTGATAACGAGGTAGAAATTCATTGATTGGTAACGTCAGTTTGACAAGTTAACTGTTCATTCGGGAAATATTCCCCCGAATTACACTCGTGCATCAAAATGAACCGGATAATTTCGCATTCCAGCGTATTGTCATTGAAAAACTGCATTCGGTCATTTCCATTTTTGGAGAAAGAGCCCTCCACCTTCGGTGTCGGGCTCTTTCCCAAAAAATGAAAATAAACTCATGCAGTTTTTTGACAACACGCTGTCATGCA
Source organism: Halyzia sedecimguttata (assembly GCA_937662695.2). Lineage (NCBI taxonomy): Eukaryota > Metazoa > Arthropoda > Insecta > Coleoptera > Coccinellidae > Halyzia > Halyzia sedecimguttata. The sequence continues at coordinate 14,857,600 of OW569418.2, forward strand.
AAATTATCGGTAATTTTGATGCACTTGTGCAATTACTTCCGATAATTGACGTGCGTTGAAATTTGATAGGATCGAATGTCAGTGCTGACAAAACGAAGCATATAACTAGAAAAAATGGGTTCAAGCCCTGTGGACAGGAGCTTTCTGGCGCTCTAGTTCAAACAGACAAATTATATCTCCGAAAGTATTGGTTTCTCAGAGTTGGGAATTATATCAATGTATTCATATGATAGAACTGCATCATAAAGGAAATTCAATTCAAATAATAGTTTATTTATCAAGATTAAATGAGCAATCATGAGAATGAGAACTGCACCACATTTTCAAATTTTTTTTTTGACACTTTGCAGGAATTTGGTCAATACAAAACTTCACATGCGTATAAAGTTCATGATTCTACAATTTGATGCTAAATTTCAGATAGATCGAGTGATCGGTTTCGGAAATATTCATAAAAAATATTTTTACTAAAATCGCCCATAACTCCGAAAACCCTTGATGGATTTCGCCCATTAACGAACTTGTCCGAGATATTCACGCTCCAAAACCCCTTGCAATTTTCAATCCGCTAACTCCTTTCGTTGGAGAGTTATCGTGCCTACGGCTGGTCGGCCGGCCGGACAGAATCGATTTCGCACTCGGATTCTTGATCAGTGAGTCGAACCAAATCGTATGAGACCATTTTCAGCCAAAAATTCCAAAATTACAGACACATGGGCAAATTGATAAGCACTCTGTTCCGAGGAACTAGAGCGCCAAAAAAACAAGTTTCGTATGACAATTGCCCAAAAACAGGTTTAAAGTACCTACAAATAGTAGGTATTCCATAAAACATGTATGAAAGAAGATAAGTAATAATAAAAAATTACCTTGTAATCGATCAAAAATTTCCTGATCTACGTTCACCAAATTTTCTCCTCTCTCGAACTACAGAATTATGCTTTCAATATTTACGTAATATTTTCAAACACTATCGGGTGAGGTCCCCGTTGCATCGCTAAAATACGAGTATTTCAACCCCAATATTTTTGAAGTTACAATATTCCCTTCTGTCAAGTTGACATTATGAAAATTCATACATAGAATAATTATATCAATCTGTGAAATACGATTTACATTGAAATTTTGAAAAATCATATCTCCGAAAGTATTAGCTTGTTAGAGTTAAAAATGATATGAATGGATTCTTATGATAAAACTACTTATTAAAAAAAAATTAATTAGGAATTTGTTCTGTAAAAAAAAAAAAATTTTATGTTACTCCGAAACCATCTGTCCGATTATGCCCAATAACGAACTTAGCCGAGATATTTATCCCACAAACCTACTCTGAAAATTTCAATCCACTAACTCCTTTCGTTCTAGAGTTATCGTGCCTACGGCCGGCCGGCCGGACGGCCGGACAGAATGAATTTCCACCACGGATTCTTGATCAGTGAGTCAAACCAAATCGTTTAAGACCATTTTCATCGAAAAATTCGAAAATTACAGACATTTGGGCAAATTGATAAGCACTCAGATCCGAGGAACTAGAGCGCCAAACATGCGGGAATGAGTTCATTACAGCATTGTTTTAGTGCTGTAATGAACCCATTACGATACTGAAATAGAGAAGATTTCTTTCCTAGCCTCGAGATTGAACTTGGGGCTCCTAAGTCAAACGCTCTACCACTGAACTGCATAAATATGATCTTTTATACTTTTTTCCATTTTCCTTCAATTATTTTTGTCTTATTCAAAGTTTTATCAAGATAGATTTTACCTATATAAACATAAAACATTTCATTCATAGTGAGTTACCGGAATCTACGGAAATAATAATTTAAACACATTTTAAAATGTGAGAGACGTAAGTAGTTATTTGAAATGGAATCAGGGATTACTAAGAACTGATGTCAATTCGGTAAAACTGCAGAATCGATCATATTTACAAGTTCATACTTTGACAATTCATCTCCGAAATTATTGGTTTCTCAGAGTTGGGAATGATATAAATGGATTCTTATAATAGAACTGCATCATAAAAGAAACTTAATTAAAATTAAATAAGGAAGTTATCCGAGATATTCATTCCTCAAATCTACTCTGAAAATTATATAAGGTATATCAATTGAAACTTAGCCAATATTCTAGTTCTGTTTTCACTGAAGATATTCTGAACCCAATTTGATAAACTTAACAAATTATATATTTCCATCATCATATGTAGCATCAAATGTATTTATTTATTTATTTATTTATTTAATCAAAGAGGTCACCCAACAGATACACAAAAAGCACATCCTATTACAGGGTGATACAAAGTGAAAAAATTAAATTTTACAATTCATATTATGCTGGTCGTCAGAGAGCAAAATATATAATTCTAGTACTTGTATGGTAATGAGAAAAAAATTGAAAATAATATATAAATGTTACACAATCAAAAACAAGCTATTCCTCTAAAATTCTTCAACATGTAGTATGTAAATTCCTTATTCGACAGCTGTACCGTAGAATGAAATTTTTGTCTCAATTTTCTTTTGAAATTCGTAAAGTTGTCGCCAAAGATATCAACATCAGAGTCACAAATGATATTATAAGAGTTCATGCATCTAACTAGTGGAGAATTACAATGATAATTCGTTGAGGAAGTCGGGGGGTAGAAAGTTAGTCGATTTCGTGAATTATAAGGATTACAATTTAATGACAATTGTTGCAGGCAAGAGTCTGAATCCGTAAGATTATTAACAAGTTTGAACACAAAGGATGAATCATAAAATTCTCTTCTAATAAAAAGCGGCTCCAATTTATAAAAATTAATATTGGCATGATAACCGAAATAGTGTCTGTGACGAAAAAATCTATAATTCAGACTACCAACCAACTTCCTTTGGACATATTCTAAGCGTTTAACATATTTATCATAACCAGGGTTCCATATAACAGTATTGTACTTAAGGATAGGCCTCACCAGGGTTTTGTACATAGTTGTGATTGTATTGTGATCCTGGAAGTCCTTAGTATTACGGAGGATAAAACCTAAGGTTTTTAGGGATTTCCTTACCGAATGTTCTACATGAATTTCAAAGGTGAGCTTTTTGTCTAATATAATTGCAAGGTCTTTTATTTCGTCAGTAACCTTAATCTGCTGATTGTTGATGTACAGGTGTTCATGAGGAGGGTTGAGATTTTTGGAAAACAGAATATGACAGCATTTTTTAAGGTTAATTGATAATCGGTTTATGAGACAGTAATGAGAAAAACGGTCCAGGTCGTCCTGAAACCGAAGATAGTCTGAAGGTTGTCTTATTTCTTTATATGCTTTCAAATTATCTGCAAATAATTTTATTTTAGAATTAACAAACATATCCTCAACGTCGCTAACAAAAATACTGAACAAAACTGGACCCAGGTGCCTGCCCTGGGGAACACCCGACTCAATAAGCTTTTCCTCGGATCTAAAACCGTTTAATGTGACGTACTGAGATCTCTCAGAGAGATATGAAGTCAACCAATTCAACAAGCTGCTATGGAAACCGAAGTTCCTAAGTTTAGCAATTAAAGTGGGGTGATGTACCCTGTCGAAAGCCTTAGAAAAATCGGTGTACACGACACTTGTTGAAGCGCCCTTTTCCATGGACTCATATATATCTTGGACAAAAAGGGTTAAGTTAGTCAAGACACTTCTCTTTTTGGCGCTCTAGTTCCTCGGAACTGAGTGCTTATCAATTTGCCCAAATGTCTGTAATTTTCGAATATTTCGATGAAAATGGTCTTAAACGATTTGGTTCGACTCACTGATCAAGAATCCGTGGTCGAAATTCATTCTGTCCGACCCGTCCGGCCGGCCGGCTGGACCGGCCGGACAGAATGGCACGATAACTCTCGAACGGAATGAGCTAGAGAGTTGAAATTTTCAGAATAGGTTTGGGGGATAAATATCTCGGCTGAGTTCGTTATTGGACAAAATCGGACCGATGGTTTCGGAGTAACAAAAAAAAAATTTTTTTTTTACAGAACAAATTCCAAATTAATTTTTCTTTAATAAGCAGTTTTATCATAAGAATCCACTCATATCATTTTTAACTCTAACAAGCTGATACTTTCGGAGATATGATTTTTCAAAATTTCAATGTAAATCGTATTTCACAGATTGATATAATTATTCTATGAATGAATTCTCATAATGTCACTTGACAGAAGGGAATATTGTAACTTCAAAAATATTGGGGTTGAAATACTCGTATTTTAGCGATGCAACGGGGACCTCACCCGAAAATGTTTGAAAATATTACGTAAATATTGAAAGCATAATTCTGTAGTTCGAGAGAAAATTTGGTGAACGTAGGTCAGGAAATTTTTGATCGATTACAAGGTAATTTTTTATTATTACTTATCTTCTTTCATACATGTTTTATGGAATACCTACTATTTGTAGGTACTTTAAACCTGTTTTGGGCAATTGTCATACGAAACTTGTTTTTTTGGCGCTCCAGTTCCTCGGAACAGAGTGCTTATCAATTTGCCCAAGTGTCTGTAATTTTGGAATTTTTGGCTGAAAATGGTCTCAAACGATTTGGTTTGACTCACTGATCAAGAATCCGAGTGCGAAATCGATTCTGTCTGGCCGGCAGACCGGCCGTAGGCACGATAACTCTCGAACGAAAGGAGTTAGCGGATTGAAAATTGCAAGGTGGTTTTGGAGCGTAAATATCTCGGACAAGTTCGTTCGATCTATCTGAAATTTAGCATCAAATTGTAGAATCATGACCTTTATACGCATGTGAAGTTTTGTATTGACCAGATTACCGCAAAGTGTAAAAAAAAAATTTTGAAAATTTAAAAAAAGTTTTTCCACAATAACTCTCGAACGGAATGAGCTAGGAAGTTGAAATTTTCAGAGTAGGTTAGGGAGATGAATATCTCGGTCAAGTTCGTTATTGGGCAAAATTGGCCAGATTTAATTCGATTTCTTCCATGGTGCAGTTCTCATTCTCATGATTGCTCATTTTATCTTGATAAATAAACTATTATTTGAATTGAATTTCCTTTATGATGCAGCTCTATCATATGTATACATTGATATAATTCCCAACTCAGAGAAACCAATACTTTCAGAGATATAATTTGTCTGTTTGAACTAGAGCGCCAGAAAGCTCCTGTCCACAGGGCTTGAACCCATTTTTATAAAATCCATGTTGGTGAATAGTTATGTGATCTTTCACCAGATGAAACAGCTCGTTGGTAAAGAGTAAAGAAATTGTCCTATAATTTGAAATGTCTGACTTTATACCGTTTTTGAAAACTGGTCTTATTTGTCCGACCTTCCATTTCTTTGGGAAATTTTTCTAGTTTCAGTGATTTATTGAAAATAATTGAGAGTGGTTTCACTAAACTGTCCGCACAAGATTTAATAAAAATAGCTGGTATACCATCTGGCCCAGGGCCCTTTTTTGAATCTAATCTATTGAGGGCAGATTTAATTTGTTCTTCAGATATGAAGGCGACGCTGAAAGAGTTAGGGGATGCTGCTGTTGGCACCAGACATGGAGAATTTCCACTTTCAAACACGATGACAAAATAGTCCGAAAAACCGTTGCATATTTCCTCGCTGCCTCTGAAGGTTGTGTTTTCAGATGTCATTTGCAGTGGTATTGACCTGCATTGCTGATGTATAATCATATCCCTATTTTCAGAAATATTGGAAAAATAAAATGGTCTTTTAAGGTTTGTGCGGAAGTTCAGTAGAACCTGATAGATAGTTTCTGAACTATAAATTTCACCTCAGCATTCTAAACTGATTACTGAGTTTCACTTCGATCGTATCGGTATTTTTTGAGTTATTCCGAAATAACTACAAAATTTCATATGATTATAACTTGAGAACCGTTTGGCTTATTATGTCCATTAACGAACTCAACCTTTGCATTCGGATAAGCAATTTACCCTGGAAGTTGGAAGTTGCTATATCTTTCCGTTCGAGAGTTATCGCGTCAACGGCCGACTGGCATTTATTTGCAAAATGACAGCAAGCCGTTCCCTAGAACATGCCGGAATAGTGAAGTGAATATTTTAGGAAACTATTCATGATACATTTGTTCCGGTAGATTCAAGAAATAATTCGATGTTTCCCGTCAGTCAAAAGAAGGGACGCTCCGACATATTACAATGTAAGACACACCGAGGACCAGGTTAATTCTTGTCTCTAGTCTCGTAGGCCCAGACCTAGTTAAATCCATCGTCCGCATTATACATGTAACATCTTCGGATCCTGTGCATCCACCATCTCGCTTCCTTTACAACAGGGGCGCTCTGAATGTCCCTCTTTGTAGTTATGCATTTTATAGTCAGCAGGTAATTCAAGAACCTGTTCCCGTGTGTTGAAATGAGCTCGTGAATATGAATAGGAATGATCTTATTACCCCATGATGAGGGTGATAGAGCCGCTCTCTTACCTGTCGATATCACGTTATTCTGTCTGCCTCGCATCATTGCAAATCTATTTCACTTGGGGTTTGAAGTGAATTATAAGTATGTAATACATTTTTGCGCGTATGTTCTGGGGAACATCGCGTTATCATTTTGCCCAAATGTCTTTCGAATTTTTTTACGAAAATGGTCTCAAACGATTTGGTTCGACTCCCCAATGAAGAATTCGAGGTCAAATTTGATTCTGTCTGGCTGGCTGTTGCCACGATAACTTGAGAACGGAAAGAGCTAGCGACTTTCAGGGTAGGTGGCGCATCCCAATACGACGGACAAGTTTGTTAATGGGCATAATCGGCCCAATGGTTTCCGAGTAATAATTTTGTTTTCAACCAATATGAATCCGATCGAATTGAAACTTAGGGAGTAGTTGTAGAATATGAACCTTAGCACGTGTGTAAAATTTTGTGCGAATCGTATGGCTAGAAAATTATTAAAAAATTATTGAAAAATATTTTTGTTGTCACGATAACTTGAGAACGGAAAGAGATAGCGGCTTGAAGTTTTCAGGTTAGGATGTGCATCAGAACGCAACATTTGAGTTTGTTTATAAGCATAAGCGGCCGAACGGTTTTAGAGTTATAGCCATCTGAAATATGGTTGTTTTTTCTCCTCATTAACTCAAAAAATACTAAACCGATTGAATTGAAACATGGCTATTACTTGTAGAATGCCAACGCAAAAATTCTTGCAAAATTTCGCGAGTATAGTATTTGTAGAAAATTTCTAAGAAATCATTGAAAATAAAAAAAAAATTCTATATATCAGTAACTATTCGTCTGAAATTGCTCAAATTTTGCAAGAGCCTTCAGAACCCAACTCTACTACCAAGTTTTAAGTTTTAACACGATCGGTTAAATATTGTTGGACATTCGAGCAGCCTTGTGTGAGTTCAGTAGATGGGTGACCGTTGCCTCGATAACTTCCGAACAAACCGAGATAGGGACTTGCAATTTTCAGGGTAGGTTGCGTATCCGAATGGGAGAGTTAAGTTCGTTTTTGGGCATAATCGGTTTCCGAGTTATACCCAGCTGGAATATTATTTCATCGATAACTCAAAAAATAAAGATTCGATCGAATTGAAGCTTGGTAACTATTAGTAGAAAATCCACATATAGATGTGTTTAATTTTTTTTAAGAACCGTACCCCTAGAAAAATTTGAAAAAAATTACGAAAAAAAAATTTTGTAAGAACCGTACCCCTAGAAAATATCAAAAAAATTACGAAAAAAAAAATTGGTTCAAGCACTGACGTGAAGTCAGGAGCTTTTGCGCGTATGTTCTATTGTCCATTCTCCTGTATTGGACACCCTTAATCGAATTTACCATGGTAAATTCGAATTAAGAGTGTCCAAAACAGGAGAATGGACAACATCATTTACCATGTTAAATTCGATTAAGAGTGTCCAATACAGGAAAATGGACAATAGAACATACGCGCAAAAGCTCCTGACTTCACGTCAGTGCTTGAACCAATTTTTTTTCAAACGTACAATAACTGTCCTATTTTGATTGACATGATGGCAGGAAAGTTCAAGTTACGCGGCAGTTTTCCCTCCGGAGGAGGGAATGTGTTGCCATGAAAACAATAAATTATTTACACAGTCTCATTGGATAATACCAAGATGCTAATTCCTGTTAAAATTTTCGGCCAAAAACGGACATAGAACTGTCAAATCACGTACATTATGTACTACTTCACTTTATTAACGATGGTGCCCCTAGAGTCGATTTCGAAGATTCTGACAAGCGAGTAAATGAAAACCGACCTGCGACAAAGATCACTTTTCACCGTTGCTAGTTCGTAAATCAGAATTGAAAGAATAATAATGAAGCAGTTTATTGAAAAATCAATTCACTCCTTGATTAATCAGACATCTGTTCGGACATTATATGTAAACCCCATATGTTTGGAACAAAAATTTCATCTTTCCAAGATAAAGTGAGGTGAAATAAGGGATTTGTCAGTGAAGGAGTTTCTAATATAAAAGGAAAAATGTAGACTGGTGAAACACGCTTTATTAATCATAAACTTAGACGATCGATTTCGGCCGTGGGGCCATCATCAGGTCAGCTGAAATAACATATAGATAACAAAAAATACACTTTGAAAAACATCAATACGAGTTGCAAGGTAGCATCCTCTTACACTTACCGTCGGGAGAAATATGTATTATTATTAATAATGAATATATTTTAAAAACAAGATATATGGGATATAGGTATAGATACATGTGTTCGATTATCATGAATGGGAAGCGCAGCGCAGATATAAACACAACATAACACATTCCACAGATATGATCTTTCATGAGACATTGACAGCGGAATGCACAGATAGTTCTATGATCAGGTAGAGGTACGGGGGTAGTAAGTAAAGAAGGTCACGGGTTGGGGATGTGAAATAGTTTGAACAAATTGGGGTTCGGAAAATCTTTGATGTCGTTCAGGAGGTGTTCACTATTTTTATTCTTCAGAATCTCCAGTTGTTCCAAAAGAGTTAGCCTCCAGAAGTCACCATTCTCATGGATTATGGTCAGCTTTTCAAGTGAAGTAGAATGTTGACTCTCATGTAGGTGACTGCCCATCGCCGAAGTTGGTCTATTCTTAACATGCTCATTAAATCTGATCCCGGCAGCTCTAGTTGTCATACCAATGTAGAATGCAGGACAGTTTTCGCAATTTATTTTATAAATTCCACTTTTTTGGGGGTTGTTTTTCTTCGGTTTGTTGTTAACCAGTAGTCTTTCTAATGTTATGTGTGAGCTGTTAATGAGGCTTAGATCGTGATGGGTAAGCAGAGATTTTAGTCGGTTATTGAATCCATGGAAGTATGGAACCACTACATAGGTCTTCTTGATGGGGGTATGAGGGTATATTTTCTTGTAGGTGTACTTCCTCTTGATAGAGGTCAAAATGTTGTCAACAAAGAGCGTTGAGTAGCCACTGTTGGCGGCTATTTTGTAAATGTTTCTAAGCTCTCTGTTGTAGTTTGTTTCGGTGAGAGGAACATTAAGCAGGCGGTTAAGAAGAAAATAGAAGGCTGTCCTTTTTATCTGGGGTGAGTGGTAAGAGAACTTGGGGATCACAATGTCAGTTTGTGTCGGTTTTCTGTAAATGTCATAGCTAAATGAATTGTCAGGGTTCAGAGTAATGTTCAGATCCAAGAAATTGATGCTGTTGTTGATGGAAATCTCTAGTGTGAATTTTACCCTAGAAATGGAGTTGATAAATGTGAGAAAGGTGTCTAGTTCGTCACGGGTTCCGGACCATATGCAGAGAATGTCATCAACATATCTTCTCCAAAGATTCACTCTGTGTGATAGGGGGTGTTTGATGATTATGGACTCCAAGTGAGCTATAAAGATCTCTGCGAGAAGTCCACTAATAGGTGAACCCATAGGTACACCGTCTGACATAGAGTAAACCTTGCCATTGAAACTGAAGAAGTTTTGTTCTGTAATGAGCTCTATCAAATTCATTATTGTTAGGATGTCTTCGCTATCGATATCAAAGTCTCTTAGGGTCGGACAATCATTGAGGAATTCTCTCAACAAAGAGAGGGATTCTGTAACTGGGATGTTCGTATATAGATTAACTATGTCAAAAGAAACCAAAATATATTCACTATCCGAGTTTAAAATGGTGGATCCCATAATCTTGACTAGCTCTATTGAATTTTTTATCGACATGGGTGATTTGAAGCCTATTTGATGGGTTAAGATGTGGTTGACGACCTTTGATATCTTATGAGCTGGTGATCCGAATGCGGAAGTTATCGGTCTGATGCTTTTGTCTGCTTTATGAAGCTTTATAAGACTGTATAGGTTTGGTATTTGTGGGTTTTTTTCTTTAATTTTGTGAATGTTTAAATGAGGGGTGATCTTCTGAAGGGTGGGCAGGGTTTTCTTGATTAGCTTGTTCAGTCGAGTAGTGTATTTTGTCAAGAGGTTAGTCACGTTTAGATGGATGTTATTGTCTTCAAAGAATTTCAACGTTTTTTCATTATAAACTGAAGTTGGTAGGATGACTAGACCCGCATTCTTGTCTGCTTTAGTGACTGTAAGATTGTTACATAAGATTTTTTGTTTAATAGATTTTAAGGTTTTGGTAAAATGTCCCTTTGTAAGACCTGGTATATTGAAGTGAGGTACATTTTGTTCTTGATTGTTATTGTCGACTATATGTCTAAATTCCTCACATAGTGTGCTATAAATAGGATGTTTTCGCAGTTGTACCTCCAAGTCGATGGCTATAGTATGTACACTAAACTGCTGAGGGGTCGGAGCAAACTTGTGTCCAAGGTTAAGCAAATTAGTCTCATCGATAGTGAAATGTGTACTGGACATGTTAGTAAAGCGTCCGTGGAAGGTATGCAAGGTACTGTCATCAATTAATCTGTCGAAGTGTTCGTCGTTATTGCATTGTTGACGTGAAGAGATGTTGCTAGGCCGGCGGGAAGCCATGTTCAGGTTGTGAAGTTTTCTTGCTCTTATCTGATCTGATTCGTAGTTTTCGAAGAATATATCTGTTTCGAGCTTGTTGATAAGTATCTCGTATTCTAAGGTATGCAATGTCTTAAGTAGATGGTGATGTAGGAATTTTAGTTTCATATCCACAAAGCCTGATATATTCATTTGTCTTCTTATCTCTTTCTTGAGTAGTGTAAGTCTCAACTTGTGTGTGTATTGTTGACTGAAGTTAGAGGAGAACCTTATATTCAAGAACTTTGGGATTATATCGAGCTCTTTACATGTTACCAGGAATTTAATATGTTGTCTTGTCCTATGTCGAGTGGTGAGCACATATTTCAGCTGTCGGAGGGCACTGGACAGTTCCATATTTTCAACTTTGAGAATGTAGTCCTCCATAAGCGTATTAAGAATTTAATATAAAAGGAAAAATGTAGACTGGTGAAACACGCTTTATTAATCCTTTTATATTAAATTCTTAATACGCTTATGGAGGACTACATTCTCAAAATGAAGGAGTTTCATTGGAACATTTTGTCATTATTTTTCCATTACAAAAGATCACATCCAATTTCATTTGAATATAAGCATTTAATTTATTTATTTTGAAATACATTGAATAATACAGAATTTTCTGTAATACCTCTACATAATATCCTTCGATATCATATTACTATTCAAATGTATTAATTACCTTTATCATGTAAGGCTCGTTTATATTGGGCATTTTTCTTATTATTTTCAATGTATAATTTGAAACTTCATCAACACATTCTCATGTATACAGCATTTTTTCAGTCACCCAATACCCATTGACAAACTTTTTATATTCTCTGCAATTGGAGGATTAGATAACAATATATACAGGGTGAGTCTTTGACCACTGCATTAATTTTAACCAAAGATTCCTCTCATCAAATGAAACACTTTTTTCATTAAAATTTTTCCAAATTCAGCTCAGGTAAAAAGATACAGGCTGTTGAAATTTTGAAAAAAAATCAGTTTTTATTTTTTAGCTTTGACATCCTTTTTTCGAATAAAATGAATGTTGGCGTAAAGTTTCCTATAACTATGATACATATTTTTCAAATATTAGTTATTTTCTACTTCTACTGGTTTTCTAGTTATGGACTCGTGGATTCATAAAACTAAACGAAATTAGCGTAAAGAAGGCATATAAAGATTTTCTTGAGACATTTCAAGAATATTCCATCGTTTTAAAACATTATATTATTCTTCATCATTTCTCCTTAAACGCACCGTTTTCGAGATATTCTTCATTGAATGTTTTAAAATGGAAAACTCCAGAAATTTCACTACTTTTATGGATCCGTCCCTGAGCGTTGGAACCCCGAATCAAGCTGTAAACCACGTTACCATGCTTTATTCTCGTCCGCCAACAATGTCATAGATAATTTATATGCGGGAGTGTATTAGCACATTGTGAAATCTTTAAACGCTTGTAACTTTTTACCTGAGCCGAATCTGGAAAAATGGTAAATGAAAAAAGTGTTTCATTTGATGAGAGGAATCTTTGGTTAAAATCAATGCAGTGGTCAAAGACTCACCCTGTATTTGATTCGATAGCTAAATATTATTCAGAACTGAGTATACAGAAGAAATATCGAAAAATGATTCATTAAATTGATAAACTAACCAAATGGAGGGTAGTGTACTACGATTCAATCTTTTATTCAATATATTTTCCGTAGAAAACTGTTTTGTACAAACAAATGTTTTAATTTTCAATACCTTACCTCTACCACAAGCCAGTTGCCATTCTTGTGGTGTAACAATATCCTTGAAACAAATAATATTATAGAATAAGTGCGTCAAAAAGGATGACGCTTTAGGAAATCTTTTCAACTTTGATGAAATCACAGTGTGTGGTTGCTCTGAACTTTGTTCTCTGCTGGTCCCTTCATCGTTGACGAATAATATTGTCAGTTTTCATAACATATTATATCATTTCATTCCTTCTCAATATATAACTGAATTGTATAATGAATATAATTATTAATTAACAGAGTTAAACCTTAATATTTCAAATGTTAAAAGAGTTCAGGCCAAAGTTGGCCTAATGGTTACGGAGTAACGAAACGAACATTTTTTTTTACATTAAAAATTTCAAATAAAATTTTTTTTAAGATCATAAGAATACATTGAAATCATTTTCAACTCTAATAAGCTAATACTTCCGGAGATATGATTTTTCAAAATTTCAATATTAAATCGTGATTCTATGATTTCACAGAATGCTGTAATCGTATCTATGAATTCATGTGAATGATCTGTGTTCATACATGTCATCTTGGGGCTTTTCGGAAAGTGTAACCCATATACATAATAAACTACCTATTCTATATGGTGTACCTAACCCTGGATCGCGTTCTCGATCGCCGTTTCCGAACGCGACAGTCAGCGCTCAGTGCCGAGATAGAATTTACATAACCGTATTTTTATTTATTTATAATTCATTTCTAAAAAATATTTTGTATTGGAACACAAGATAACGAATCTTATATTTGTGAATATATACACGACTGTTTTGATACCAAAAATAATATCGACTTCTTACGTAGTGAATAACTCAAGTACAAATATTGGGGATGATGTTTCAGAAGATTTAGAATTGGATCCTTTTAGTGATGTAGTTTATGAAGGCAATATGAATGAACAACATAATGGAATCATCAAAAGAAATTACTGGTCGTTGACCACCGAGGTCAATATTACCTTTTACTTTCTTAAGTAGTGAGACATGTTCCTATATACAGTATTTTCATAATGTTGCTAGCAAAAATATGCTAAAATATTGATCTACATGTATATCAAATATTTTTTCTCGAGTTAAGGTTCATAATACAAAACGAATGTGTTAGTGGCGTGAACTATCAAATTATGACTAGCTCAAACAGACAAATTATATCTCCGAAAGTATTGGTTTCTCAGAGTTGGGAATTAAATCAATGTATTCTTATGAAAGAACTGCATCATAAAAAAATTAAATTCAAATAATAGTTTATTTATCAAGATTAAATGAGCAATCTGAGAATGAGAACTGCACCATGGAAGAAATCAAATTAAAATAGCTGAAATGAATTTGACTCTTTCTTATAAAACAGGATGAAATGCACGAGTATGAACACAGATCATATAATAAAGCTTAGATAGAATAATTATAGCATTCGTTGAAAACATAGAAGTACGTACGATTCATTATTGAAATTTAGAAAAATCATATCTTCGAAAGTATTATCTTGTTGGAGTTGAAAATGATATCGATGGATTTTAATGGTGAAACTGCATCTTAAATAAAAATTACACACATTTGGGCAAATTGATAAGCACTCAGTTCCGAGGAGCTAGAGCGCCAAAAAGTGTAATTGCCTTTCCGGGATTTGAGCCCGCCTTCTCTAGTTCCGAAACCGAAAACGGACTGACTCGACGAAACGGCTATCGGGCTCCTCGTACGATCTTGTCGATCTCCGGTATTAGAATAAAACGTCGGTACTTACCTGCGATATATATTCTTAATTTTCACTTTTCGACATAAAATCGCCACATGGGGGTTCATTTGACGGTTTTTTACCCTTATCTCTCTAAGTCGATTCTGACGTTTCTCGAACCAATTATTAGCAAGGAATTAGACAATGTCATGTCTCAGGAAAATAAGTTGACATTATGACAATTCATACATAGAATAATTATATAATTCTGTGAAAACGTAGAAATACGATTTTTTATTGAAATTTTGAAAAATCATATCTCCGAAAGTATTAGCTTCTTAGAGTTAAAAATGATATCATTGGATTCTTATGATAAAACTGCTTATTGAAAAAAATTTAATTTGAAATTTGTTATGTAAAAAAAAATTTTTTTCTTGTTACTCTGAAATCATCTGTCCGATTTTGCCCAATAACGAACTTAGCCGAGATATTTATCTGCCAAACCTACTCTGAAAATATCAACTCTCTAGCTCGTTCCGTTCGAGAGTTATCGTGCCTATGGCCGGCAGGCCGGACCTGCCGGACAGAATGAATTTCGACCACGGTTTCTTGATCAATGAGTCGAACCGAATCGTTTAAGACCATTTTCATCGAAAAATTCGAAAATTACAGTCATTTGGGCAAATTGATAAGCACTCAGTTCCGAGGAACTAGAGCGCCAAAAAGAGGATTGTATTTCATCAACATGTGTTCTGTCTTAGAATGAGATAAGTTTTCAAATGAAGAAAAACAAGAATATAAAATACATATTTAATCTTTCAAACAAATGAAATGAACCATTAAAATAATTTGTTCGTCAGCCTAAGATACCTACTAAGCATATCCGGAATAAATGGGCCATCTGCTATGATTGCCTCCAGCGTTGCTCTAGACATTTCGATGATACTTTCCTTAGGTATTTCGAGTTGTGAAAACTATGCACCGGGTAAGTTGCAACAACCCTTTCCATGAGGTTAAATCATAGCAGATTGCTCATTTAATCTTGATAAATAAATTATTATTTGAATTTAATTCCTTTCCATGAGGTTGAATCATAGCAGATTGCTCATTTAATCTTGATAAATAAACTATTATTTGAATTGAATTCTTTTCATGATGTAGTTCTATCATAAGAATCCATTGATAACATTCCTAACTCTGATAAACGAATTCTTTCGGAGATATGATTCGTCAAAGTTTGAACAACAGCGCCAAAGCACCAGGGCCTCAGGGTTTTCTCACATTTTTGCATAACAACCGTTACTAACCACAGTTTGAAGTCTTTCATGGGGAGTGCATATCAATGAAAAATAGGATTGAATAAATTATTACGTATTTAATACATAATTTTGAAATGTTTGAAAAACTAGTTGGAAAAGTACAAAGGTCAGGAGCTTTGACGCGTTTGTTCGAATTCATAGCCAGAGTGCTCATCCATCCAGGTAATAATTTTTCCAAGGCAGCTTGGCTTACAGGAATCCAAATGTTTTAAATATCAATATAAATGCATCTAACAAACTTTTTTCCAACCTCTTCTGACACTGACGTTTGAAGAATGATAAATATAAATTACAGACGTCAACATGAGTTATGTTCGTGAAATAGTCTAATGAAATATCACTCGTGACAGAATATATCTCATAAGTCTGTCTTTTATTTCTTAACGAAACTGAGTTTCTTGAAAAAACCACGAGTCCGGAGGACGATCAACTCAGTTGAGTTAGTTTTCTTCCATAATTTTCTCAGTTTCCTTGGTTTCCTTGTCCTGAAGAAACCAAATAGCAGAAACACGTGTTGGCAGGTACCAACATGCTATTTGCGCGTATGTTCTGCGGAACATCGCGTTATCATTTCGCCCAAATGTCTGAATTTTCGAATATTTTGCGGAAAATGTTCCCAAACGATTGGGTTCCACTTCCTGATGAAGAATTCGAGGTCAGATTTGATTCTGTCCGGCCTGCCGTTGTCACGATAACTTGACAACGGAAAGAGGCAGTGACTCGAAATTTTCGGGGTAGGTGGCGCATCCAAGTAATAATTTTGTCATCAACCAATACAGATCCGATCGAATTGAAACTTGGCGAGTAGTTGAAGAAAACAAACATAAGGACGTTTGTGAAATTTTGTGAGAATTGTATCACTATAAAATTTTGAAAAAATTATAAAAAAATATTATTTATGTCACCATAACCTGAGAAGGGAAAGAGATTGCGATTGAAATTTTAAAGTTAAGTTCTGCCTCAGAATACGACATTCGAGTTCATTGATATGTATAATCGATCAAACGGTTTTGGAGTGATACCCATCTGAAATTTGGTTCTTATTTCCGCAATAACTCGAAAACTACAGAACTGATCCAAACATGGTTAGTAGTTGTAGAATTAAATGGTTTCTTCCTGGGTTTTCTCTCCCAAACTCTGAAAAATATGTATAAAATAAAAAATTAATTATTTTGTGATTTGCTTCTGTGTAAGAAACACAAGATATTTGTCAAAAGAAACCAATCGAACAATGTTGCCTAACAAATAACAACGAAACAACATCAACGAAGAAAGAACTATATCGTAACGTTTCGGAGTCTATGTCAGACTCCTTCGTCAGACGCTTAACGAAAAATCTTCAGAATGATTTTGTTGACCGTTATTATGAAATTCAAGAATTGTCACATTAACAGTATTTGAAAATCATAGCTAACATAGTTTTACTTTGGATAGAAATTTCCAAGTTCCACCTCCTTTTTCAATAAAATCAGCCAAATATGGTCAATACCAATTGAGAAATTTGCAAAATTGCATTCTCTGTTGAATAAAATACAAGTTGACTCCTCAAGTTTCCTTTTAATATAATCAGGTTCTGTCATTAGAATCTTTGTATTACTCCAATCCATCATGTGATCTCCTTGGATCGTACATACATGCTCTGCTATTTTTGATTTCTGTATGTCTCTATTTCTCAAGATATTCTTATGCTCTGACTTTCTTACTTCTAGTGGTCTTGATGTTTCTCCTGTTTATGAGTTACCACAAATACAAGGAATATACCTCCCATAGTATCCTTTAATAATTACTTAGTTGTAGAATGTCCCCGCGAAAATTCTTTCGAAATTTTGTGAGGACCGTATCACTAAACATTTTTTACAAAATCATCGAAAATCATTCTATATATCAGAAACTATTCGTCTTACATCGCTGAAAATTGCGAAATCCTTCAGAACCTAGCTCTACTGCCAAGTTCCAACACGATCGGATCTATATTGTTGGAGATCCGAGCAACGTTGTGTGTGTTCAGTAGCTGGATGGGTGACCGCTGTCTCGATAATTTTTGAACGGAAGGAGATAGAAACTTGCAATTTTCAGGGTAGGTTGCGCATCCGAATGGGAGAGTTAGTTCGTGTTTGGGCATAATCGGTCCAACGGTTTCAGAGTTATATCCACCTGGAATATTATTTTTTGGATAATTCAAAAATACAGACTCGAATTGGAGCTTGGTAACTAGTTGTAGAATATTGACATTAAGACGTGTGTGAAATTTTGTGAGAACCCTACACCTAGAAAATTTTAAAAAATTAGGAAAAAAAAATGGTTTAAGCACTGACGTGAAATCAGGAGCTTTTGCGCGCATGTTCTATTGTTCATTCTCCTGTAGTGGAAACTCGAATTTACCATGGTAAATTCGAAAAATGACCAATGTATTGGGTGATAATATGAATTTCGCTAATCACTCGATTTTATTTTTTTCTAATTTGATTTTTGCAATAAACAAGGAAGTGATAACATTCCTGAATAGAGAATGATGAGACCTATCAAACGATGTATCACAAGCCCATATTCGACGTGTTCCGGGATTTTCCATATATGTATATGTGGTACAGTGATCAAGATAATGAATTTATTCCATTCGGCTCTTCCACACTGTATTTTATGGATTATTGGAATATTCTACCATTCGAATAAAATACCAAACGACGAGGTACGAGCCTTACTTCGTCGGGAAATGTCTCTCTTACCTATCTTCAGGATCAACTCTGGTATCATTCCACCTGTTCCCGGTGTCCAGGCCAAGCTCCGACAACTGTTATTGATTTTGTCAGCTAGTCTTCATTAAATTCAGCCGGAGAATATCCTAACATTCCGCAACGGAAGGCAGTGCGATATTCCGACGAAGAACACCGTTCATTTTATAGCCAATCTCTGACCTCGAAGTATCACTAAAATTTCATTTACCCATAACGAAAACCATCAATCTGACTGGGTTGATGGGATTCATTGCGCGCAGATGCTGTTAGCATCAAAATAAATTTGTGGAAGACTCGAAATGGCGTAATTACGAGTATATTACTGTATTGAATTATGAATAAAATTCTTAAAAATGAATTTCGCAGGAATATGTGCGTCGGCATTCTTCAACTAATTACCATGTTTTATTAGGATCGGTTTAGTATTTTTTGAGTAATTGAGGAAATAAGAACAAAATTTTAGATGAATATAACTCCTAAACCGATTGGCCGATTATGCCTATTGACAAAGTGAAATGAGGCATTCCGATTTGCAATCTACCCTAAAAAGTCGTTTATCTATTTCCATTTCCGAGTTATTGTGAAATAAATAATATTTTTCAATGTTATTTTTTTAATTTTCTAGTGATATGATCCTTCCAAAATTTCACATGTCTTTATAGTGGTATTCTACAACTAGCTACCAATTTTCAATTCGATCAGATCTGTATTGGTTGAAGACAAAATGAGTACTCGGAAACCGTTAGGCCGATTATGCCTATTGACGAACTTCTCCGTGGTATTTGTACGAGCCACCTAGCCTGAAAATTTCAAGTCGGCTGGAGATAATCAAATTTGACATTGATTTCTTTTCAGAGAGTTGAACCTAATCGTTTGAGTCCATTTTCGAACGTTACAGATATCTGGGCAAAATGATAACACGCTGATTACCAGAACATGCGCGCAAAAAAATTAAAAAAGGAAAGTTACGGCCACGGGAAGTGATCCCGGCACCTGCAGCTTATTCGTCAAACATATTAACCCATGCGCTTTATTAGCTGTATGTAGAATCTGCGATGAAAGGAGTATATGAATGAATTTAATTACTCTTACCTTCTTTTCGGATTTCTAATTTTTATAATCCTTCTAATTTCTGGAAAATATCATCATCTTACATATTAATCGACAGTTTTTATCCCTAATATTCATATTGTGCCAAATTTCCGTTAGAAAACAGTCCGTATCCGCATATTTTCCGAGAAAAATTTTAAACCTCACCCATTCTAATGCAACCTGACAGATGAGGAATTTTTTGATTGGTCTAAAGCAATTGAAATTTTACCGAAAAATAATCGTTTTCCTTACATCGATTTCGAATATAAAAGTTTCGAAAAGGAAAACCTCACATATTTTATTGAGCGGTTTGATCTTTCGACATAAACTCGCGACTAAGTCCTACTTTGGAGCGTGCATCCATATCACTCTACTTTTCGACTAACAATTTTGTTGCGATTTGAGGTCCGGACGTGAACAAAATTTCTTTCAAAAAACCTTCGAAAATGGTAATAGATATTGAAATTTCGTCTTCAGCTTTCGCTTCTTACTTCTAAGTTTCGGTCGCGTGTTCTGACCACCCCCGAAACGACCGTTAAATTTTAAAATAAATTCCCAAAATTCCCGTTTTACGGAAAAATACGTCACTTTCGGAATTTTTTTAAAATTATATGAAATTTTCACGAAGATCGCCACTATAGCCTTATCGGCAATTTCAACCATCTCCTTTCCCCGTAACTCAAAATCCCATCTTTTTCCACCTTTTTCCCTCGAGACGTCCCCTCATTTACACAAATTTTCCCTAAGTAAAATTCTAAACGTCCTTTGTCAGAAACTGAACTCGCCCCACGATTCTCGGTTTCCAGTATTTCTTCTATAACTTCTAACTTCTACAATATAGATTCGATCGTGTTCAAAATTGAAACTTGGCTTAAGAATGAAGATGTGAAGGCTGTTGCAAAATTCAACAATATCGGACGGATAGTTTCTGAGATACATAATATTTTTGTACGCATATTTTTAAATTTTTTTTAAATTTTCTAGAGATACGATCCAAATGTTTCGAACAGTTTTGTATTGTTCGAAAACAAACTTTGTACTCGGAACCGTTAGGACGATTACGCCCATTAACGAACTTGCCCGTCACATTTGGATGCGCAACCTACCCTGAGAATTTCAAGTCACTATATCTTTCCGTTATCGTGACAACGGCCGGCTGGACCCTAGAAAATGCGCGCAAAAAGCACCGAAGTGAAGTAGGGATGTTCCAATGTCTATTCTCGCCTCATACAAAGTCCATCAAGCTGATCTTCCTTGCGTTCCGAAATTACTGGCATTACTGGCCACAGTAAGTAATTTCGGAACGCTCTTAAGTAAGAGTAAGCATCGCCAGTGAATTTCAGTAATATCTGACATTTCAATTCACTGCTCAGTACTGTTCAGGAATATCGGAACACGGCAATTGTGTACTCGATTGTAAAATGGTGGCTCGAAGGTATGTGCGGAATTTCAGCGGATTCTGCCGGATAAAGAAAATTCCAACTTAACTGTCGCACTCCAATGCGCAATATACCGATTCAATTCGATAAAGAGTGTCCAATAGAGGTGAATGGACAATAGAACACTCGCGCAATAGCTCCTGATCTCACGTCAGTGCTTGAACCAATTTTTCAATTTATATGAACCACATTAAATTTCTAAAAAAATTGGTTCAAGCACTGACGTTAAGTCAGGAGCTTTTGCGCGTACGTTCTATAGTCCATTCTCCTGTATTGGACACTCTTAATCGAATTCACCACGGTAAATTTGATTAAGATTGTCCAATACAGGAAAATGGACAATAGAACATACGAGCAAAAGCTCCTGACTTAACGTCAGTGCTTGAACCAATTTTTCAATTTATATGAACCACATTAAATTTCTAAAAAAATTGGTTCAAGCACTGACATTAAGTCAGGAGCTTTTGCGCGTTTGTTCTATTGTCCATTCTCCTGTATTGGACACTCTTAATCAAATTTACCGTGGTGAATTCGATTAAGAGTGTCCAATACAGGAGAATGGACTATAGAACGTACGCGCAAAAGCTCCTGACTTCACGTCAGTGTTTGAACCAACTTTTTTTCCTAATTTTGAAAAAAATTTTAAGGGTACGGTTCTCACAATATTTTTTTTGTAATTTGGAAAAATTTTCTAGTGGTACGGTTCTCACAAAATTTCACACACTTCTTTATGTCGATATTCTACAACTATTGACCGAGCTTTTCGATCAAGTGTATATTTTTTTTAATTAACGAGAAAATAATATTCCAGGTGGGTATAACTCAGAAGCCGATTATGCCCAAAAACGAACTTATCTCTCCCCTTGGGATGTGCAACCTACCCAGAAAATTGCAAGTCCCTATCTCCTTTCGTTCGAAAATTATCAAGCCAACGGTCACCCATCCAGGTACTGAACTCACACAAGGCTGCTCGGAAGTCCAACAATATAGATCCGATCATGTTCAAACTTGGAACTTGGCAGTAGAGTTAGGTTTTGAAGGCTCTAGCAAAATTTGAGCGATGTCGGAGGAATAGTTTCTGATATATAGAAATTTTTTCAATGCCTTTCAATGATTTTTAAATAAATTTGGAGTTACACCATCCCCTTGAAATTTTGCAGGAATTTTTGCGGTGGAATTCTACAACTGACAACCTTATTTGAATTGAATCGGTTTTATATTTTTCGAGTTATTGGGGAAATATCAACCAAATTTCAGATGGGTATAACTCCAACACCGTTTGGCCGATTATACCTATAAACAAACTCAAATATCCCATTCAGATGCACAACCTTACCCGAAAATTTCCAAGTCGCTATATCTTTCCGTTTTCAGGTTATGGTGACTTAAATAATATTTTTTGATAATTTTTTTAAAACTTTCTATTGATCAAATTCACACAAAATTTTACGAATGAGTAATTCCATATAAAATCGTCTAAAAATAAAAAAAATTGTTGCCGACCCATTTTAGAATTTTGTTTAACTTTGAGGAACTCTTCCTTAGGGTCCCAAAGAACAAAATTTACACGAGTTTGATTTTTACTAGCGCTTGTTTCTGCCCATTTAAATAAAAACTTCCCAAAATCGATATTTTTAAGCTTTATCAACTTTTGCTTTAAAATTTTTCTGTTTGAAGATATCTATATAATCAAAGCGGAATTCTTCGGGGAAAAGATAGTAGTTTAAGTGTAGGTAACGATAATTGGCTCAATCAATACCTTTGAATAATGGCAGCGTGCTAAAAATGAGTGTTTTTTACACATTTTTCGTAAATTTCAATCGACTCTGGTTTCTTAACTATTGAGAGTTAAAAACTTATGCTGCGTGGGAATTAGGTATACATATCATAGATAAAATTCAGCCACGGGTCGACCTGAGCAGCCCACTCTTAATAGAAGAAAACTTTGCTTGAAATTTTGAAATTTAAAAAAATCCCATTATTAAGGTTATAAAACGAACGTGTTGACTGTGAAATAAAAATCTAAAACTCACAGAATCTACTGTTCTTACCTCCAATTTTGAATGACTACATCATTTGTTTTGTTATTTTTATGTTTAGTGCATGTACGAGCTGTTTTTTTACAGCAAAAATCAACTCAATTTTTTATTTTTTTCCAATTGACTCCTAGTTTTTATCTCAGAAAAACATTCGGATTTATATATATATATATATATATAAATCCGAATGTTTTTCAAAGATAAAAACTAGGAGTCAATTGGAAAAAATTAAAAAATTGAGTTGATTTTTGCTGTAAAAAAACAGCTCGTACATGCACTAAACATAAAAATAACAAAACAAATGATGTAGTCATTCAAAGTTGGAGGTAAGAACAGTAGATTCTGTGAGTTTTAGATTTTAATTTCACAGTCAACACGTTCGTTTTATAACCTCAATAATGGGATTTTTTTAAATTTCAAAATTTCAAGCAAAGTTTTCTTCTATTAAGAGTGGGCTGCTCAGGTCGAACCGTGGCTGAATTTTATCTATGATATGTATACTTAATTCCCCCGCAGCATAAGTTTTTAATTCTCAATAGTTAAGACACCAGAGTCGATTGAAATTTACGAAAAATGAGTTAAAAACACTCATTTTTAGCACGCTGCTATTATTCAAAGGTATTGATTGAGCCAATTATCGTTAACTACACTTAAACTACTATCTTTTCCCCGAAGAATTCCGCTTTGATTATATAGATATCTTCAAACAGAAAAATTTTAAAGCAAAAGTTGATAAAGCATAAATATATCGATTTTGGGAAGTTTTTATTTAAATAGGCGGAAACAAGCGCTAGTAAAAATCAAACTCGTGTAAATTTTGTTCTTTGGGGCCCTAAGAAAGAGTTCCTCAAAGTTAAACAAAATTCTAAAATGGGTCGGCTTTGTCAATTAGACGATTTCAAATGGAATGACTCCAGTATGTTTAGTTTTGCATTCTAAAACTACTCAACAAATTTCAATTCGATCGAACTTGTATTGGTTGAAAACAAACTTATTACTCGGAAACCGTTGGACCGATTATGCCCATAAACGAACTTGTCTGTCGTAATGGAATGCGCCACCTACCCTGAAAATTTCAAGTCGCTATCTCCTTCCGTTCTAAAGTTATCGTGGCAACGGACGGCCGGCCGCACAGGATTAAATTTGACCTCGAATTCTAGATCAGGGAGTCGAACCCAATAGTTTGAGACCATTTTCGGAGAAAAATTCGAAAATTACAGACAGTTGGGTAAAATGATAGCACGATGTTCCCCAGAACATACGCGCAAAAATTGTCCGTCGGTATTCTACAACTAATTACCATGTTTGAATTGGATCGAATCTGCAGTTTATGATTTATCGAGGAAATAACAAAAAAGTTTCAGATGGGTACAACACCAAGTTTTTGCCGAGAATGATCTCAAACGGTTGGATTCAACCCCCTGATGAATAATTGGAGGTCAAATTTGATTCTGTCTGGTCGTCCGGCAGTCCGGTCGTCTGGCTGTTGCCATGATAACTTGAGAATTGAAAGAGATAGCGACTTGGAATTTTCAGGGTGGGTGGCGCATCGTAATACGACGGATAACTTCGTTAATGGGCATAATCGGCCTAACAGTTTTCGAGTAATAATTTCGTTTTCAACCATCACAGATCCGATCAAATTGAAACTTGGTAACTAGTTGTAGAATACCACTATAAAGACGTATGTGAAATTTTGGATGGTATCATTAGAAAATTGAAAAAAAAATTGAAATTGATTATTTATCTCACGATAACTTGAGAATGGAAAGAGATAGCGTCTTGCAATTTTTAGGGTTGGTTGCGCATCGGAATGCGTCATTTGACTTATGGTTTAGTAACCATAATCGGCCAATCGGTTTAGGAGTTATAATTATCTTAAATTTTGTTCTTATTTCCTCAATTAACCAAAAAATACTAAACTGATCCTAATAGAACATGGTAATTAGTTGAATAATGCTGACGCGCAAATTCCTGCGAAATTTCCTGAAGATTGTATCACTAGAAAGTTTTAAAAGAATCATTGAAATTATACGAAATTTTTTTTTTAATATAACTCATAAAAAAATTGTTTCAAGCACTGACGTGAAGTCGGAGGCTTTTGTACGCATGTTCTATTGTCCATACTCCTGTATTGGACACTCTCGAATTTACCATGGTAAATTCGATTAAGGGTGTCCAATACAGGAGTATGGACAATAGAAAAAGCGCGCAAAAGCTCCTGGCTTCACGTCAGTGCTTTAACTAATTTTTTTATGAGTTATATTAAAAAAAATATTTCGAAATGATAAACAACTTTGGTAAGTATGAAACATTGATTAACCGGTTGCTATAGAAAATCGTAAGCCATGACATAGAAATAAATACACAGATCCATGGATGTCATTAATTATTTTTGAAAAATGACAAGTTCTCTTTGAAAATGCGCTAATTTTCAAACGAAAATTGTATTTATAATTATTTTTCGCATGGATGAAATTAAATAATTTGCAATATTCAACTGATTAATCGATCCAAAGTTAACGGTATTGTAAATTACAAATTTAAAAAATATTTTTTTCCCGTACTATTTCAGGAAAGTGGCCCTTTCCGATAGAAAAACCAGTGCGGGGAAGTAGTTATTTAGGCACGGTTGTATAAAAACAAGGTTTCAAATTGTCCTATTCAAAGAACGTCTCTTTTCGATGCATATCTATAGATTTTCGTCCCAGTTCAAAATCATTTCAATTAGTTCGATTTCTAGGAAAATATAATGAACGGAAAAAACGTCGTAAACTGTCAGAGGTGCTCTGCGATTCCTCGAATTTAAGCATAAATGTACAATTTCTTGATCCTTTTCTGAAGGGAACGAATATCATTTAGAGAATGAAACATGCTGGTAAAACAATTGGATATTTTGTCGAATTGTATTGTGTTAGCTTTGCTCTTATAGACATCAAAATATTCTGAAACATTTGTTTTCCTCCGTAAAAGATGAAATTCCTGAGAAATATACGAATTTCATCAAAATGCACTACGTAAAAAAATTGAACCACCCGAAAATTCCGTATTTTTGCGCTCTTGTTCCTCGTAAGAGAGAGCTTACCAATTTGCCAAATATCTGTGATTTTCGAATTTTTGGATAAAAATGGCCATAAACGTTTTGGTTTGACCCACTGAACCGGACAGAATCGATTTTGACCACGGATAATAATCCGTGGTCAAAATCACTGATCAAGAGCAGTGATTTTGACCACGGATTCTTATCCGTGGTCAAAATCGATTCTATCCGGCCAGTCCGGCCGGCCGTTAACACGATAACTCTCGGACGGAATCAGCTAGACAGTTGAAACTTTCAGAGTAGGTTTAGGAGTTAAATATCTCGGTTATATTTGTTATTGGGCAAAATCAGCCTGGTGGTTTAGAAGTAACGAAAAAAATTACAAATTTCGAATTCAATGACAGTCGTGTCAAATGTATTTCTGTTCTAACAAACAAAGTATGATTGAATGCAAAATGATCAATTATAGGATATTATAATTACCACTATCCTATATACCCTGCGATAATCCATATGATGATGGAAATATATAATTTGGTAATATCATCCAATTGGGCTCAGAATATCTTCAGCGAAAACAAAACTGGAATATTGACTACTGGAATATTGACTACTGGAATATTGTTTCAATTGATATAATATAATTTTCAGAGGAGATTTGAGGAATGAATATATCGGATAACTTCATTATTTAATTTAAATTTAGTTTCTTTTATGATGCAGTTCTATTATAAGAATCCATTGATATCATTCCCGACTTTGAGAAACCAATAATTTCGGAAATGAATTGTCAAAGTTTGATCAAGAGCCCGAAAGCTCCTGTCCACAGGGCTTCCCCACTTTTATGATTGAATATCAAACATTATTACATTTTTTTCTGTATCTCAAAAACTATCCGCCAGGTATGGCCAAACTTTTGCAAGAGCCTTTAGAACCTAATTCTACAGAAATATTCAAAATTTGAACACGATCGGATTTATATTGTTGGAGTTATCGAAGAAATCCTGGAAGCAGAGCAGCGTTGGGGGAGTCTGAAACTTTTGTTGTTATTTCATCTGAAACTCGGAAAATACAGTTCTGATACAATTTCAACTTAGTAGTTAGTTGTAGAATGCCTACTTGCATTGTATCACGAGAAAATAAAAAAAAAATTGGGCCGGCCATTGCCACGATTACTTTCGAACGAAAAGAGGTAACGACTTGCTATTTTCAGGAAGGCTGCGAATGTGAATGTGATGGTTAAGCTCGTTAATGTAGATAATCGGACAAACAGTTTCAGAGTTATACCCATCGGCAATATTAAAAAAAATCATTGTAAAAAATTCTATTTCAGAAACTGTCTCTCAGAAACTATCCATCCGATATCACTGAAATTTCAAAGCGAAGCGAAGTTTCAAATTTGAACATCTATATCGTTGTAGATCCGACTAACCTTGGGTGAGTTCAGTTGCTGGATTGATGACCGTTGCCACGTTAAGTTTCGAAAAGAAAGAGATAGTGACTTGCAATTTTCAGGGTAGGTTGCTTATCCGAAAGCGGCATTTAGGTTTGTTAATGGACATAATCGGCCGAAACGTTTTGGAGTTATACCCCTCTGAAATTTTGTTCTTATCTCCTCTATAACTCAAAATATACCAATCCGATCCAATTCAAACTCGCCAATTACTTGTAGAATAACGACGTGCTAATATTCGCAAAATTTCGTGAATATTCAAAAATTTTATATTTATCTATTTTAATCGCTTCAACATCTGGTTGATAAAAACGACTTGCGTTCTTATAATGATCTATAGTATGTTCTATTCGTTTGATTTTTGTAAAAAGGGAATTATTATTCACATATAATTCAACAGCCCCTCTCAAGAATAGAACCATTAGATAGGTACTAACAATAAATTATAACATTTTATTTAAATTCCAAATATGTATAAGTATAAATAGATAACATACATTTATAAATAATAACTGATGTTTAATTTATAAATTTCCTTTCACTTCAAATTCAATTTTTGACGTATCTCCTCGAATTTGGTTGATGGTACAACCTTTGTAAATACATCTGCCAGCTGATTACCTGTAGAGATATGTTCGAGTTTGTAACGTTAAGTTTTACCCAAGGGGTATTTGAGCATGAGATTTTAATACTAATTTCTCAAGGGAGGTTTGATTACCCCAGCAAGAAGATTCCTAGTCAGGTTTTTAACAATATATTATAGAAAGAACTAGGTGTACAAATCTTAATTTACAGTTCCAATCACAATCTCTCAAATTACACAAACTTATAACTACTTATCTTAAAAGAAATGTTCAAATCGTGATTCCACTTCCAATGCAATATGTTGCTGTGTGTCAGATGTTCTCGGTAAGGGAATTTACCCTCAAGTTAGCTTCGAATAATTCTTCAGGTATGCTTCCAGCTCTTCCACCATAAGTTAACTTCCAATCAAATGTGGGTGCAGGCAAACGTAACAACCAAAAATTACTGCAGCCTCCAGCTCCTGATTTACTCCAGTTCAAGTCAAGCTTCAGCCAATGATTGTGTTTCGGTGCAAGTCAAGCTTCAGCAAATGATTCTATTTCGGTGCAAACAATGTGGACCCAACCAAGGAGTTTAGTGTAACTCAAGTGGTCCCAGCCAAGGAGTGTAACAAATATGGTCCCAACCAAGGAGAGTAACAAATATGGTCCCAACCAAGGAGTGTGAATAATGTAGTCCCAACCAAGGAGCGAGAATAAATATTATTTATCTCGCAAGCTAAAACTTAGAAATTCCACTGGGGATAATCGATGAATTCAGATCAAAATTATCTCAACGACATACGAAAGATGATTTCTCCTTCAGAGAAAGGCCGGAAAAGCACCTCAATCCGCTTCCTCACATCACGCAGACACGAATATCATAGAAGAGAAGTAACCTGACATAAGGTGACAGTCCGTCAACGTGCATTCTATGATTACCAGTGGCGTTTCATAAGGAGATGAATAGCATAGGCGTGCAATACGTTGCAAGTTTTATTACTTTGTTTTCTATTTGTTCACGCGAGAAATGATATTTGATATCACTGTGCTTAGATTTCTTATGATTGCTTGGATTGTTGGCTATGCTTATGCAGCTGTTATTATCTTCGAAAATGATTATGGGCTCACTAATTTGTAGATTAATACTAAATGACAAGCTTCTCAACAAAACGGCTTCTCTGACTGCTTCAAAAAGAGCCATATATTCAGCCTCTGTTGAGGAAGCAGCCACAGTGCTTTGCTTTCTTGTGGCCCATGAAATAGTTCAGTTGTCAAAGAGTTGGAATACATAGCCTGATGTACTTTTCCTGTCTATTTCATTACTGCCTCAATCAGAGTCTGCATAGCCAACTAATAGATTCTGATAATCTCATTTTTTGTATGTTAATTTCAGATCTGTTGTTCCTTTTATATACCTAATTGAATGTTTCAAGCAAATCCAAAGTTCTTTAGTATTCTTATTCTGATATCTGCTCAAGATATTTATTGCAGCGCAAATATCCGGTCTTGTACATAACATTGCATACATTAGATTTCCAATTAGATTTCTACATGGTGCTTCATAATATTCATCAGAATTCAGAGCCATATTATTCAATTTAGAAGGTAAGGGCGATCTGTTACAATTACAATCAGTCATACCAAATCTATTTATGACATTTTGAAGATATACTGATTGATCTAAGGAAATTTTACCTTCTGTTCCTATGACTCTTATTCCCAAGAAAAGTTCGATTTATTTCAAGTCTGTCATACTGAACTGTTCGTTGAGAGAAGCTTCAAAGTTGGAAAGTATAAATTCATCTCTACACGCAACGACAAGATCTTCGAGATATAATATAGTAGCTTTCTATTTGACGCTGTATCACTTCCAAAGTGATGCGAAATCAGTGGATCTACGTTCTATTTGATTTTGAACTCATGCGCATCACTTCCAACTGATGTTGCTCTCTAGTGGAATCAGTTTAATATAACCTTGATTTGAAAAAGTCTTTCTATTTGTCAAATTCACATCAGTTCGAAGTGAAAAAATTCGGAAATTTATCAGTCAAATAGAAAGCTAGGTATGACATACATATTTTTTTCTACAAACGTCAAAAAATGACAAGGTTCGCGCATTGACAACAATATGGGAAGTGACCCTTTTTTTCATTTTCCTTCGTTACCATGACACCGTGCGCGAAGTAGTGTGCGAAATACCTACTTCGCACACTGCATGTAAACTATATGGAATTTTTATATTTTAACCTTTATGTTCCTCGATTTCTCCGGTGAAAGATTTAAAATTACAGAATTGGCCGCATCTGCCGAGTTAGGTGAGGTACTGCTTACATCATCGTCGTTCGAAATTTCTATTATTTCACAGTTATAAATATCACGCACGAAACTGACGCGAATAAAAAGTCACTCCAAAATAATTATCAAGAACTGTCACTTTGAAATAATGGTCAACAAATGCCATTTTATTTCCATAGTTACAGTAATTACTTGATTTGGAAAAACAGTTTAAGCCAGTTCCATACTATTTTTCATATTAAGCTAAGCATGTTACTTATTTTAGAACAATATTTTTGAAGTTTGTAGAAAAAATTTTGTTTGCATCTCATGCGCGAAATACTTTGGTGATCTCGACTATTTTTTTTAACTCGGCTGCGCCTCGTTAAAAAAAATCAATTCTCGATCACCAAAGTAGCATTTCGCGCACTAGATACAAAAATAACTATTGTTTACGTTCTTGTTATCGAGATAATATAAGCAAGGGTTTACTTTTGAATTTACGAAATGCAACCCTTCAAGAGCTAGATCAAAACGTTCAAACCAACATCTTGATGATTGCTTTAAACCATATAGTGCCTTATTTAATCTACACACTTGATCGATTTTTGATTCCACACCATCAGGAACTTCCATAAAGATTTGTTCTTTAAGGGTTCCGTTTAGAAAAGCAGTTTTAACGTCCATATGGTGGATATGTAAATCGAATTGATTGGAAAATGCTAAAATGTATCGAAGTGTGGTGATTCTGGCAACTGGGGCAAACGTTTCATCAAAATCATTAGGGCATTGTTGGCTTAAACCTCTGGCTACTACCCTAGCCTTATATTTTATTTGTTCACCCTTTTCATTATGCTTGACCGTGAACAACCATTTGCATGATATTATATTTTTATCTTTGGGTTTATTTACCAATGACTATGTTTTATTAGTTTGAAGTGAACTGATTTCTTCCCTTATAGCTTCTTCCTATTGTTAATAATCAGATCTATCCTTTATTTCTGAATATGCCTTTGGTACATCTTCATAAATGTTACTAGTCATTGCCCTGGGAGGTTTTTAATTCTTTTACTTCACCTAATATTCTCAGGTTGGTTTGTGTCATACCTTTATCATCAGAATGAGTTTCACGGTTTTCAGCTATATGGTGAATTTCATTTATTGTATCACAAGTTGATCTGGAGTTTTTGAACGATACTTCATCTATAATGACATCACGAGCAGTGAGAAATTTTCCAGTTTTCATATTCCACAATTTATAGCCGTTCGGTTCATATCCGACCAATATAGCTTTGAATGATTTTTCATCAAATTTGCTATTTCTGGTCTTGTTATGGACATATGCAGTTGAACCAAATATTCTTAAATGGTGTATTTTAGGTTTTTTATTGTGCCACAGCTCATATGGTGTTTTATTTAGCAGAACAGATTTTGTAGGTGAAATATTTATTAAATATGTGGCAGTCAAGACTGGTTCACCCCAAATTTTTTTTTCTAAAGTCGCACTCGTAACCAATGTACGTGCCATTTGAGTTAACGTGCGATTCATTCGTTCTGATACGCCATTTTGCTGCGGTGTATATGGAGTATGGATGATACATTATTCCCTTCTCAGCACAAAATGATTTGAATTCTTTTGAAAGATATTCTTTACCATTATCACAATATAAATTCACAATTTTCAAGTTATGATATCTTTCAGCTTTCAAAACATAATCATGAAACATTGTGAAGACCTCTGATTTATAGCTCATTAGCTAGGTAGCTGTATTCTGTGTAATTCGAATTTACCATGGTAAATTCGAATTAAGAGTGTCCAATACAGGAGAATGGACAACATAATTTACCATGGTAAATTCGATTAAGGGTGTCCAATACAGAAGAATGGACAATAGAACATACGCGCAAAAGCTTCTGACTTCACGTCAGTGCTTGAACCAATTTTTTTTTTTCGTGATTTTTTTTGAAATTTTCTAGGGGTACGGTTATTAAAATTTTTTTTTCGTAACTTTTTTCGAATTTTCTAGTGGTACAGTTCTCACAAAATTTTGAACACGTCTTTATGTTGATTTTCTACTACTAGTTACCAAGCTTCAATTCGATCGAATATTTATTTTTTCAGTTATCAAGAAAATAATATTCCAGGTGGGTATAACTCGGAAACCGTTAGACCGATTATGCCCAAAAACGAACTCAACACTCCCTTTCGGATACGCAACCTACCCTGAAAATTGCAAGTCCCTATCTCCTTTCGTTCGAAAGTTATCGAGGCAACGGTCACCCATCTACTGAATTCACGCAAGAATGCTCCAATCTCCAACAATATTAAACCGATCGTATTAAAACTTGAAACTTAGCGGTAGAGTTAGGTTATGAAGGCTCTTGCAAAATTTCATCAATTTCTAACGATTAGTTACTGATATATAGAATTTTTTTTTTATTTTCAATGATTTATTAAAAATTTTCTACAAATGCTATCCTCACCAAATTTTGCAAACATTTCCGCGTTGGCATTCTACAACTAATAACCATGTTTGAATTCAATCGGTTCAGTACTTTTCGAGTTAATGAGGAACAAAAACCACGAAATTTCAGAAAATTTCAGATGGCTATAACTCTAAAACCGTTTGGCTGATTATGCTCATAAACAAACTGAAATGTCGCGTTCTGGTGCTCATCCTAACCTGAAAATTTCAAGACGCTGTCTCATTCCGTTCTCAAGTTATCGTGACAACAAAAATATTTTTTAATAATTTTTTTAAAATTTTCTAGCCATATGATTCGCACAAAATTTCACAAGCGTGCTAAGGTTCATATTCTACAACTACTCACCAAGTTTCAATTCGATCGGATTTATATTGGTTTAAAACAAAATTATTACTCGGAAACCGCTGGGCCGATTATGCCCATTAACGAACTTGTCCGTCGTATTGGGATGCGCCACCTACCCTCAAAATTTCAAGTCGCTAGCTCTTTTCGTTCTCGAGTTATCGTGGCAACGGCCGGCCGGCCGGACGGCCGGCCGTTGCCACGATAACTAAAAACAAACAAATTTGACCTCGAATTCTTCATTGGGGAGTCGAACTTAATCGTTTGAGACCATTTTTTAAAAAAAATCCGAAAGTTACAGACATTTGGGCAAAACTATAACGCGATGTTCCCCAGAACATACGCGCAAAAATTGTATATTTTTATTAAATAATTAGTTATGTACAGTAAATGAATGTTTTTTTCGAGAAAAATCAATTTTTCAAATGAATATGATTAGTTGAATGGAAACTGAGGTATACATATATTGCAAAAAAAATAACTTTCTAAAATTTATATAATAACAATTCCCATATGATATTTTGTGGTAGTCTTCTAAATCCAAAATCTCGATGGTATGTAACTACGTACAGGAGCCAGTTCGAAGAATTGCGAAGAGAGTTTCTAGGGTGCCTCATGTTGTCACTATCACTATAGCGGAGGTGTATTTACTGGAAAATAATAAGAAAAAAAATATTTAACCTTCAAAAAATTTTCGAAGTTTCAATATGAATAAATAATAACGAAAGTATTTTTCTGATTCATATCATATTCATATTCAGGTTTTTTGGAATTTCAATATGAAAAACTAATAGCATTGAAATAACGAACTGATTTTCTGGAAATTATAAATATTCAACAATAAATTTCACCACATTTTCGAGAATGATATCAAATGGATTTATATTTTTTCTAATAAACACATATTAACAACTTTGTTTAATCGTAAAGAAACATTTATATTCACAAGTGAATTTGACCGAAAACTCCAGCAAATAGAAATCCATTATCAAGAATTCCTTATTATGAATAACCTGAATTTGTTGCAGCAGGTGTTTCGTTTTCTTATATTTGAAGTTTTCTTAAGATCAACTTCATATTTTGAAAAAGAAAATATATTTACGTAGTATTTATATCATGCAGTATCATTGAGCAAAATATTTTGAGAATCAGTGTCAGTGAATAAGCTAATCTAAACTAAAAATTTTAATGCAAACTAAGCCTTACCCTCGAATGTATTTTTTGAATGACTCAGACCATTTTGATACAAAAATGTCTGGAATCCAACCATTCTGTCCGCTCACCTATACATCACGCACTATCCTAACAACCAATAGACGAATTAAAGATTACTAAATGTGACTGATCGCTGTTTTACCACGATACACTAGTGTTAGTGTATCGTGTGTATTACAAAGTTTTCAGATTAGCATTTCGGTATAATGGCCAATGGGGTGGGGTACGTCGACCTACACGGTCAGGATGCGAGGTATAATAAACACTTATTCCAGTATAATCAAGATTTATTAATAATTAATAAATCTTTGCTTCAATCATAATTCAATAAATGTTTGTTTGACAGAAATAAGGACAGTTTTTACTTCAAATAAGATTTGTTTGGTGGAAATGAATTATTTGTTTATAGTTAATAATATTTTTGAACATGACATTTCTGGATTACATTTATTTACTGGTAATAAACCAGTTTGATTATTAATAAATCTTGCCCAAATAAATGGAATATTTCTGAGAAATATGGTTTTTATATCAAGTTGTTCTAACTATTAATAATATTTATTAATAATTAATAAAATTTATTTATGACAAACAAAACTGTCCCAAATAAAGAATTATTAATTATCAACCCTAACATTTCTCTCAGTGTAATAACAATCCCTTTTTATGTGATTTCGTCGTCCACAATGGTCACAAATGAGATTGGAGAGTTTGTATGATGCTTGATTAGTCTGTTGCCATGTAAACTTCCGTTTTGGGTGATTGACACTTTTCCACTTCTTCTTATTTATTCCAGATGTTCCGGGCGCTTTTCCTTTCTTGATATGTAAAACTTCGAATTCAGTTGGTATTTCAGCTTTGATTTTCACTTCTTGGTCTGATAATCTAGTCTTGACGAATGCTAAATTCAGGTTGATCTCACCAAGAGTCTCTAATGCTGTAATCACTCCATCATAAGATATAGGTAATGTCAATAATAAATGAGACACTTTGTCCATTTCATCTAGTTTTGTTCCTGCTGAAATTAGCTCAGTCATCAGTCCATCAAAACATGCAAAATTTTGGAGTAATGTGTCTCCTGCTTTCAATTTCAATTCAAGCAGTTGTTTGCGCAGGGTAAGTTGAGACGCTAAGCTCCTCCTTTCATAAATATCGTCCAAGTTGGAGATTATCGTTTTTGCGACATCATTATCTTTTGCATAGCTCAAACAAGAATCACTCAAATATTCAACAATGGTACTTTTGGCAATCAAATTTTTCTTCGTCCAGTTCTTATCAGGATCGTATCTTTCATATTAACTTCCATTTTTGATTTGAAATATTCCAAATTGTTTTTGCACTCAACTTATCACAGTTCACAGTTTTTATTTCGGTAAAATTTATAATTCAAATTGTTATGTTTAAGAGTCACGAAGCTTGCTTTGCTATAGTAAGGCGAGAAGTGAATCATCTTTCGTGTTCGGATATCGCTTCAACATCTGGTTGATAAAAACGACTTGCGTTCTTATAATGATCTATAGTATGTTCTATTGGTTTGATTTTTGTATAGGTGGGTTTAAACCAAACGAACAAAGAGCAAGAGCTAGAACAAGAACATTCTTTCTTGATCTTTTAGTGTAAACGAAAGCTCGTTTTCAGCGTTTACACAAATATATCAACGAACAAGAACGAGAACAAAGAACTAGAATTCTTGCTCAGGATAGATAGATGTTTAGATCAGCCGAACGAATGCTCATTCATCTCAATTTTGTGACTGGCGGTGCTTCGTTAT
Source organism: Halyzia sedecimguttata (assembly GCA_937662695.2). Taxonomy (NCBI): domain Eukaryota; kingdom Metazoa; phylum Arthropoda; class Insecta; order Coleoptera; family Coccinellidae; genus Halyzia; species Halyzia sedecimguttata. The sequence goes on from OW569418.2 coordinate 14,893,761, forward strand.
GTCCGACTCTGAGAGCAATATTATAATTTGCAAGTGCTGCATTTGTTATTTCGTATCAAACACGCAAAAAGAAAAGTAGGAAGAGGTGTTCGTGGGTAACAAATTTAATGCTGCGAACGATACTGAATAATGTAGGTGAAATGATGACGGATATGCAAGAACAAGAAGAATGTGGTCGATTCCAAAATTTTTGTAGAATGGCGTTAGAGGATTTTCACCATTTTTGGCGATCTTGTTACTGGTAACAGAGTGCTTATCAATTTGCCCAAATGTCTGTTATTTTCGAATTTTTGGGTGAAATTGGTCTCAAACGACTTGGTACGACTCACTGATCAAGAATCCGTGGTCGAAATCGATTATGTCCGTCCGTCCGTCCGTTAACACGATAACTCTCGAATGGAATGAGCTGGACAGTTGACATTTGCACAGTAGGTTTGGGAGATAAATATCTCGGCTAAGTTCGTTATTGGGCAACGGAGTAACGAAAAACAAAAAAATTTTTTTATGCTACATATTTCGAATTAAATTTTATTAAGATGCTGTTACATCATAAGAATCCTTTGATATCATTTTCAACTCTAAGAAGCTAATACTTTCAGAGATATGATTCTTCAAAATTTCAATGATTTATCGTAGTTCTATGTATTCACTGTTTGTGTTCACTGTTCATAAATGTCATATTATCTAGCTATTAGAGTCATGTCAATTCGTAGTTTGAAATAAGTATCCGATTCTTGAATTTGTGAATATATGCAAGACTGTTTTGAAACCGAAAATTATGTTGACTGGTTGCATATTGAATAATTTACGTATACATTCGGGATGATGTTTCAGAAGATTTAGAATTGGATCATTTTAATGATGTAATTTATACAGGCAATAGGAAAGAAGAACATAATGGAATCATCAAAAGAAATTACTATTCGTTGACCACTGAGATTAATATTACATTTAACTTCCTAAAGTAGAAAGACATGTTCCTATACAGTATTTTCATAATGTTGCTAGTTCAAATATTTTGAACTATTGAAATAATTTGTTCGTAAGCCTCTACCTACTCAAATATCAGGAATAAACGGACAATCTGCTATGATTGTCTCCAGCCTTGCTCTAGACATTTCGATGATACTTTCTTTAGGTATTTCGAGTTGTGAAAACTATGCACCGAGTATAAGTTGCAACAACCCATTCCGCGAGGATGAATCATTGAAGATTGCTCTTTTTATCTTGATAAATAAATTTAATGACAATTTTTTATGCATTGTAGATTGCTTTTTCTTTTGGCACTCTTGTTTAAATGATAATTTTTGAAACATTTTTTTTAAACGACACTTTTTTTAAATTTAATTTCTTTCATGATGCAGTTCTATCAAAAGAATCCATTTATATCATTCCCAACTCTGAGAAACCAATACTTTCGCAGATATAATTTGTCTCTTTGAACAAGAGCGCCAAAAAGCTCCTATCCACAGAGCTTGAACCAATTTTTTTTCATTCTGCTACATTACATTCAAGTAAATTTGAAATTTTGTGGCGAGCATCGTGTTTGCGGGTTGTATTTTTATATTGTTCATACGTCGGATCCCACAGACATCTGGAATTTTGGTAGGCTCCAATAATTAGAAGACATTTTTTCTGTAGACCAATTCATAATTGATCGGATAAAAACAAATCGCTAGAGCACTAGAACGCTTTGAAGAAATCGCTCTGGGAGCGAGCGCTTCTGAACACGCAAGAATGCTCTATGCAATTGTTGACACGCTCTAGTGCCGTTTATATCAAGCGATCGAGCAATCTTAGAATATTCCACAGAATCTTTGCGAACGCAGAAAGAGCAACGAAATAATGCTCTGCATCTGTTTACGGTAAAAGAATTTGCTAGATAGGGGATAGGATGAGCATTCGCTCGTCGCAATAACGCTCTAAGCAACTGTTCACACGCTCTATTGCCGTTTATATCAAGCGATCGAGCAATCTTAGAATATTCCTTAGAATCTTTGCAAACGCAGAAAGAGCAACGAAATAATGCTCTGCATCTGATTACGCTAAAAGAATTTGCTAGATAGGGGATAGGATGAGCATTCGCTCGTCGCAATAACGCTCTAAGCAACTGTTCACATGCTCTATTGCCGTTTATATCAAGCAATCGAGCAATCTTAGAATATTCCTTAGAATCTTTGCGAATGCAGAAAGAACAACGAAAGAATGCTCTACTTCGGTTTACACTAAAATAATTTGATAGAGAGGGAATAGAATGAGCATTCGCTCGTCTGATGTAAATCGGCCTTAAAGGGAATTATTATTCGCATATAATTCAACAGGTTGGAATCGCGAAATATATTTTCAATATTTTGCTCAAATAATAGTTTATTATCGATTTTTTCAGAAATCCATCATTCTACAATCGAGTACCGAATTACAGCTCGATCCAATTCGTACGAGGCATGAATAGACAATGGAACATGCGCCCAAAAACTCCAGACTCAATTTTTTTAAAAATTGTGATAGCATCAATAGTTTTGAAGATATCGAGCTTCGAAAAGAATGTAAAATTTTCAATTTTGGCTCATTACTTGGAAATGAAGAGAGATATCTGTATGGGGTGTCCAGTTTCTTTTGATTATCGAAAAAGGAATAATATGCGATTCATTTTTATGTAACTCTCGCAGTTATGGATATCCTAGTACTGCCCATCGAATTTGCTTCAGCCTGTACAGATGAAAGACTCACCGTATAGATAGATGTGAAGAAAATCTGATTGGGAATAATAATTCTTTGTGCACAATTCTCCTGAAACCTGCAATTTTTCATCTCTTTAATATTGTTGCGCGTATGTTCTGGGGAACATCGCGTTATCATTTTGCCCAAATGTCTGTAACTTTCGAATTTTTTAACGAAAATGGTCTCAAACGATTGAGTTCGACTCCCCAATGAAGAATTTGAGGTCAAATTTGATTCTGTCCGGCCGGCCGTCCGGCCGTTGCCACGATAACTTGAGAACAAAAAGAGCTAGCGACTTGAAATTTTCAGGGTGGGTGGCGCATCCCAATACGACGGACAAGTTCGTTAATGGGCATAATCGGCCCTGTGGTTTCCGAGTAATAATTTTGTTTTCAACCAATATAAATCCGATCGAATTGAAACTTGGTGAATAGTTGTAGAATATGAACCTAAGCACGTTCGTAAAATTTTGTCCGAATCGTATGGCTGAAAAATTAAAAAAAAATTATTAAAAAATATTTTTGTTGTCACGATAACTTGAGAACGGAGAGAGATAGCGGCTTCAAGTTTTCAGGTTAGGATGTGCACCAGAACGCAACATTTCAGTTTATTTATGAGCATAATCGGCCGAACGGTCTTAGAGTAATAGCCATCTGAAATTTTCTGAAATTTGGTGGTTTTTTGTTCCTCATTAACCCGAAAAATACTGAACCGATTGAATTGAAACATGGTTATTAGTTGTAGAATGCCAACGCGAAAATTTTAGCATAATTTGTTGAGGATAGCTTTTGTAGAAAATTTTAATAAATCATTGAAAAAAAAAAGTTCTATATATCAGTAACTATTCGTTTGAAATTGCTGAACTTTTGCAAGAGTCTTCATAACCTAACTCTGCTGCCAAGTTTCAAGTTTTAATACGATCGGTTAAATATTGTTGGAGATTCGAGCATTCTTGTGTGAGTTCAGTAGATGGGTTACCGTTGCCTCGATAACTTTCGAACGAAAGGAGATAGGGACTTGCAATTTTCAGGGTAGGTTGCGTATCCGAAAGAAAGAGTTGAGTTCGTTTTTGGGCATAATCGGTCAAACGGTTTCCGAGTTATACCCACCTGGAATATTATTTCCTTGATAACTCAAATAATAAATATTCGATCGAATTGGTGCTTGGTAACTAGTAGTAGAAAATCAACATAAAGACGTGTTTAAAATTTTGTAAGAACCGAACCCCTAGAAAATTTGAAAGAAATTACGAAAAAAACATTTTAAGAACCGTACCCCTAGAAAATTAAAAAAAAAATCACGAAAAAAAAAATTGGTTCAAGCACTGACGTGGAGTCAGAAGCTTTTGCGCGTATGTTCTATTGTCCATTCTTCTGTATTGGTCACCCTTAATCGAATTTACCATGGTAAATTATGTTGTCCATTCTCCTGTATTGGACACTTAATTCGAATTTACCATGATAAATTCGAATTAAGAGTGTTAAGAATGGACAATAGAACATACGCGCAAAAGCTTCTGACTTCACGTCAGTGCTTGAACCAATTTTTTTTCAAATTTATGTTAATATGCGTCTCTCGAAATGAATTAAGCTCCTATCGCAAATCACCAGTCCTCAATATTATCCCATTTTACGCTCAATATTTGAATTTTCTGCAAACTTCTCTATCTCCCCCTTGATCTTTATTCCAAGTAGCAGCGTGTAATAGACTTCTAATAAGAAAATATTCAAGCGCTGATTATCAGTGACGTGCATATCAATCTAAACAAGATAATGGCCTTAATGGGGCTGATATGAGCAATTGGCTTTTCCTGTCCCAATGGCTGCGTAGTCGGTAAACACTTCCAAAAGTATCGTATAGATTCGTTCTGCTGCCTTCGGAATTCAGAGTTCCGACGACAATGATCATTAGACCTCGGAGATATAATGTGCACTCGTGACTATGTGATATATGCACATACAGGGTCACTCAATAATTGGCCCATTAGATATTTCTCAGATCAAGAAGTTTTGAAATTTGGCACATGTTTATTAGATTTTTCTAAAATATTTTCACTAGTAATATCACAAGTAATTGAATTTTCTCGCTAAGTCTGTCGACTTATTTCATAATTGTTGCTTGAAAACACCACCATATTTATCATTTGTCAAACAGTCTTTGAAACCACCAGAGTTGTAAGACCAATCATAATTCAAAGACAGTTGGTGTTTTCGCGATAACACGAGCTGTCTTTGGCCTGTGGTTGGTCAGATTTTGATATGAGTAAAATAGCCCCTGGTAATATCACAAGTGATTGAATTTTCGCGATAATTCTGTCGACTTATTTCATAACGAAACTGAATTGCTTGAAAACACCACGGGTCCGAAGGACGAGTTGTGTTTTCTCTAAGCGATCCAGCTGCAGTGCGGTACTCGATTGTAGAAAGGTGGATAACGACGCATAGTTTCTGAAAAATAAAATTTTTGAATACCTACGTAATTTCGCGAATATTAGCTCGTCGGTATTCTACAAGTACCTAATTGCCGAGTTTGAATTGGATCGGATTTGTATATTTTGAGTAATAGAGGAGATAACAACAAACTCCAATACGTTTCGGCTGATTATATCTATTGACAAACCTAAATATGTGTCAATGCGCCAATGAAGATGCGTCAATGCGAGTGAACTTGATAGTGCATAGTGAATTTCAAAGTTGGCTCCATTGCCAAGGTACGGATACTCCAACTCGGAAACACCGCTATTTCCCCCAAACTGACTTGTTCTTGCACAGAATTGCCATGAATTTCTTATAACCCATAACCGATAGTCCTAAATGTTTCCAGACTACCCCAAAACAGTCAATTCCTCTCTGCGCATACGCAATGGCTGCGGTATGGACACTCGGATAGAACACTATTCCCCCGAAGCTGACTTGCACTTGCACCTAATTGTCATGAATGTTCCTCTTAAAACCTCACAATATAGGCTCAGCAACAGACCCATGCCCGCTAGACGTAAACCACTTCCAATCAAAGCCAGGTAACCTGAAAACAGCCTGTTCTCATCTGCGCGTGCGCAGTACACTCGTGGCTGAAAGTTCGTCTAATATCACACACCTCACATGAAACTCCGATTCTCCAACACTAGGGGTTCAGGAGATATAGCATCTTAAATCCACTCATGCACGGACCCTCTCCAGTGCGCATGCGCATAACGAAAAATGCCAGGGGCAGCATGAATTGCAAAATTGGTTTAATAATTTCCAGCAAAATATTCCGCAAAATACTAGTAATTTTTTGGATTTTTGTAGTTTGCACAAGTTTTTACTCCGGTTTGTTGCATTCTAATTGCTCAGTTTCAATTCGATCAGATCAGTATTTTTCGAGTTATTGTGGAAAAAATATTTTGAAATTTTTTTTTTAGTTTATAGTCATCCAATCAATATAAAACTACATGCATATAGAGGTCATGATTCTGCAATTTGATGCTAAATTTCAGATAGATCGAGTGCTCGGTTTAGGAAACATTAATAAAAAAATGTTTTAAATAAAAATGGTCATAACTCTGGAACCGTTTGGTGGATTCTGCCCATTAATGAACTTAACCGATAACCTGATACTGATGATGAAATTGAAGATGTTTTACTTCTGTCTGCAACATGACAACTATTAATTTTGAACTTCCGAATGGTTATGAACGAAAACCATGACAATACAGTATTTCTCAACAAATAATAGCTGCGTGCAGCGCGCTAACGTAACAAACGCGATCAGGGGGTCTATTCTCGACCATTCGCAATTTGCACGATCGTGCGCATCTCTATAGCAATATATAGCATATGCGACCGATCGTTAAAATTGCGAATGGTCGAGAATAGGTCCTGGGGGTCTATTCTCGACCATTCGACCATTCGAGTCGAGAATAGACCCCCTGGGGGTCTATTCTCGACCATTCGCAATTTTAACGATCGGTCGCATATGCTATATATTGCTATAGAGATGCGAACGATCGTGCAAATTGCGAATGGTCGAGAATAGGGCCCCAGGGACCGTATACTCGACGTTCGTAGAGATGAGTATTCGCATGCGATAACTCCTACAAGAAATCTCATCTCACTTCTCCCTCACTATTTAGTAGTAGAGAAACACATTTCAACCGACAATTCACATACGGAGTTTGCGCAGAGTCACTGACGTGATAAATCTCGTAGGAGAGATATCTCTAAACATTTCGTGAATAAGGGCTCTGATCGCCACCACCGCTTGCGGACGCTGCACATGATGCCGCGGCCAATCGCAGGACGCATCGGTGTAAACGCGTCGCTACAAGTTCATAGACAACAACTGATCGCCACCGTGCCACCGTGCACGCCACCGCGGACGCGAGCTGAACGCTTTGGTCTGGCCTAGCCTTTACTCAGGGAGGTGAAGCGAGAGTAGAAAAGTGGAAACAAGGGCATACGTCCCCACCTTTTTTGTTCGCTTGTCGTAGATATGTTCAAATCATAGACATAAAATAACATGAACTGGTTGTGAGAAAGAGACCATTGATATCAGCATTGAAAAAAGACAGAATAGTTAAAGGCAAACCATAGTATAAGAATATATTCATCTAATTTGGCGATTGGCAAAATCAAGAATACGAAACATTGGTTTCCTTTATCCTTTGACATTTTTTTGTATACTGTATTGTTTGGTTTCATGTATTCTGTATGTGTTTTGGTGATTTGTAGCCAGAATAGTTAAGAGCAAAATATTTTCATTTAAATCCGAGACTCGTTTCTGAATATTCTGATACTTATAATCTGAAAATATTTCTCATAAATTTCCTTACTGTAATTCATTCAGCTTTTTCGATACTCATTCAAAATAATAAATATTCCTTTTAAAAAAAATCAGGATTTTTTCAATATACCCCAATTTCCAATTTGTGTATTTGCCCATGGTATAAAAAGACCATTGTTTTTATACCATTATTTGCCTTTACTTATTCTATCCTTCATAACATCTCTCTTTCAAATGTATTCCGCAACGAACTGTGTGATAAAGTTACGTGAGGGCCAGTCCATGTTATTCTATGTCTATGGTTCAAATGGATGAATGACGATGACATGAATGTCAAGACTTCATTGCCTTCGTAAATTTGACATGACTGATAATATACTCGTGATATTTCTAATAGTTTGTGGCAAATTGCAATAATAATTGTTATACTACTAAAATAAAACCAGTGTTATTATAGTACCCGTGTGAAGATAAGTTTCCGTTTCAGGTGATGTTGAAGATATAATATTTCAACTCCTCTCAGGTGTTCTATATAGAATGTAATGAAAAATTTTCTTTCAGAATTCAGATTATGTTTACAATATGATTTTGTATTTTTACAGGATTTGTTGGTAATTTGATGACTTTTTTTCAGGTATGTTAAAGATTATGGCCACTTGGGAGATCTGATAAGTTTATAATTATACGAAGTTCAATTCTGCAAATCTGATTGTGTTTAATATCATATTGAATTAAGAAAATGGCTTCAGGTTCTGCTACTTCATTGTTGTGAAAGATGTTAAGTATTCTTGTCAAAATTCATATATCAGCCATTCAGCACTTGTTTGCAGAAACAGAAGTTTTTTTCGTTTCCCTAAAGACCCTTCCACCTTGAAAATTTGCAATGATATTTGTAAAATGAGTCCTAGAAAAAATATTTCTAATTTTCGCTGACTGACTGCCTGAATGTACCTGGTTTCAGACATTTGTGGCTAATACATGCACTCACTGAACACTATGATTGTATTAACTGTTGAATGTTTTATTATTATAGTAGTAGTCTATTAACTGAGATATTAGTTATAGTGTGATTAACGTTAATATTTTACTGAGAAGTATTTTTTGGGAACGACAAGGGATATACCTTATTAACTTAATTCTGATAGAACCAACACATTTAGATCTATCCTGACATCTTGATCACGAATATTTATGTTTAAAATATATTTCAATATTCATCTTCTATCACTTAATATGTAAAAATACTTGTTTCTTTTTTCAGAAAATAGTGATAGTGACCTTCATCACCTAGATCGATGGATTCTAACGCATTTTGACTGTCAATTGTGACTGGTGGTAGTTTCTTCTCCTTCCTAGATGAATCAGTGTTATAGTGTGTTTAGTGAAGTGACAATTCTGATCATAATGAAACTGAAAGACCTTTGTGAATGAGTGTTGACCCACGAATAATTTATCCCTAACTCTATATACTACTATATACTACTATATAATATGTTACTATTTAGGTATACAGATATTTGTACTGGAATTTGGCAGTTTTACCCCTAAAAACTTGTAATAACTCAGCAAATTCCAAAAAGACCTATGGTTGGTCAAAAATTTTGATTGTTTCATTGAATTGTGTCATGGTTTTTAGTTTCTCTAGAACAGGGTTTCTCAAAGTGGGGTACGCGAAATCCCATGGGTTCACCATTTGACGGTAGGGGGTTGCAATAAGATTCAAGTAAAGGTGGCTTGATGACTAGGAGGCACATGTGACAAACATGGTGGCATGGGCTCACCACCATGTGTTAGCTAAGCGGTTCGCTGTCATCTGTTAACTTGAAAAGGAGTTCGTGGAGCTAAAAGTTTGAGAAACCTTGCTCCAGAAGCAAATTTAACTTATTTGTTTTAGAAAACTGCCAACTAAATTATTTTCACATTCGAAAAATTCGACAAATTCCATTTACTTGTTTAATTCTATAATAGATGTATATATAATTGTAAAAATGATGTTAATAAAGAAATTATTGTTTATGAAGCTTTGTTTCATTTTGAAGCATCTTTCCTTTAGAATCATTTTAAATTTCGAATACAATAATAAAAAAAGGTGGGGCTATTCCATTATGGTTCTAGGGGGTGTTCGTTTGTTGAAGTATATGTCATTTTAGTTTGACATATACTTCAACAAGCGGACACCCCTTAGAACCATAATGGAATATCCCCACCTTTTTCGCCCCATTTCTCTCTATTCTATGGTATGTAAATGTCACTACTGTTGCGCACAGTTTACAAGGCAGGTAGCACTTTTTATAGTATATGTTCTGTGCCTTTACTCATTTAGTTCGAAAATTATCGTACGGACGGCCGTAGGGACAGAATTTGATTCGACCCCGGATTATTCGTCAGTGAGTCAAATCCAATCGTTTGTGACCATTTGCAGCCAAAAATGTCAAAAATACAGATATCTGGGCGAAATGATTACACGCTGTTCCTGGCGGAACAAGCGCGTAAAAATTGAAATTGCAAAGACGGACCTGTGTGTTTCACCGGTTGTGAAATAGAATAGACGCATGTATATACAGGGCGAGTCTTTAAGTTGTGCATTAATTTTAACCATAGATTCCTCTCATTAAATAAAACACGTTTTTCCTTCACCATTTTTCCAAATTCGGTTCAGAAAAAAAGATACAGGCTGTTGAAATTTGAAAAAATTGTCAGTTTTCCTTTTGTAGCGTTGACATGGTTACTTAAAATGAAATGAATTTTGGTGTGAATTTTTCTATAACTATAACACATAATCTCCAATTAACAGTTTTTTCCTACTTATACTGGTTTCCTCGTTATAGAATAGCGAATTCATAAAACTATGAGAAATTAACAAAATGAATCCTGGAATAGGATAACAGATGATCTTTGCTCGAATAAGACATAGACTGAGTATTGATCTCAAAGCTGACACTTATAGAAAGAGGTATAGCTAGTATAACCTCTATAACTCACATAATATGTTTATACATTACCATTCAATCATAATAAAAACCATAAACAAAAGCCAATAATATTAAAACAATTTGAATCGCAAGGTAACATATCTTTTGGGAAATAAATGAATACGCTTACCATGATTTGTATTAATCTTTGAATTTATCTCTTTTATACCCCAATAGTGAATATAAAACGAACTTCTTCATAGAGTTAAAAACGTTTAATATCAATTATAAGTATCATTCCACATATCAATTCCACTTATTATTGACGAGAAATTGTTAATCTGAATTTACACTATATGTTACTAATAAACACGCTAAAATGTTAGGTTAGGACCGAACGATATATTTTGTGGCTAACCTAATGTATTACATTTATGTGCCTGCTTCTGTCACAGTATGAAAATATTATTATACTATGTGTATAGGAGGTTGTCACTCGTCTGATTGTTTCCAGAATTCGACGGTTTTCATCAAGGTTTTGTTATCTAAGAAATTCGGCTTTTGATATAGGTACTTAGTTATCTGTGGATATAATCGAGAAATTTATGAAACCCGAAGTCCGTTAACCGGCTTGTTAAATATGACAGAGAAATTAGTTAATCGTGAACTGAACGTATCTTCGTGAAACGCATGTCCAGATTCTATGCTATCTATAGGCCATATACTGATAGAAGTTAGGTTATAATAATTGTTTATAAATTGGTTGAATGATTTAAAGTATAAATTTATATCATTTATATGTTGCAAATTAAAATATTTAATGAATGACAGAATAGGCGATGAAGATATTGTGGATATACAATGAAAACTAAGTTGTAGTCAGTGAAGATTTTTTTTTTAATTCATCATAAAGATTATTTAAAACCATTTCATTAGTCTTGAGTGAGGAAATAAGTTATCTCAAACAATTCCATTGAAATGAGCAGCAGATAATAAAGCTTTCATACAATTATGTGATATATATATTTTTTTTTCTCTTTTATTGTGCTTGGCAGCAGGGCCATCTACACATCGAACATATCATGTGAATATATATATATATATTTCCTATTTACACGCAGACTCTCTCTATTTATCCGAAGACTTTTTCAAATTTTTAAGACATACACCACCACCCAACACCACATCCATGCCCAGAGCGGGATTCGAACCCACAACCTCCAGCACCACAGCAGGATTTTCTCCCACTGCACCACTGGGGCCGGCTTATGTGATATTGAATCCCAGTGTTTCTGTGTTCAATAGTTAAAGACCGTTAAGGGATGGATTAGCACAATGTAAAATCTTTAAACGCTTATTACTTAATATAAGGTCAGAAAGATTTTTTTTTAAATTCAGCATAAAAATTATTTAAAACCATTTCATTTTTCTTGAGGGAGTAAATAAGTTATTTCAAACAGTTTCATTGAATTGAGCAGCAGAAAATGAAGCTTTCATACAATTATGTGATATTGAATCCCAGTTGTGGTAACCCAACTTCTAGGTTCACAAATCACAACACTATGATAAATATGAAATAATATTTATTCAGTAAACTTTAGAACAACAACAATATAATGCCCGCGTTGCTTCACTACGTAATATCGACTGACTCTCGACACCCTGTGCTCGTACTTCCTATGCCGCATTCCGTGAGTCACCTCCGTTAGTCACTCGCAGGCTGCCACAATCCGTCCTTTCTTTTCAGCTTCAAAGGTTTGAGTGGTCCACATCCTTCTCCAAGTATCTGCTCCGGGGCTGCACCTGAGGTGTCTGTTAATGCTGAAAATGAGGGAGATATGTTTTTAGGTGGTGAGGAATCTGGAACTTCCTAATTCGTCTGGAACCTTCTTTAAATGGGAAACATGGCGCCTCAATATTTCGTCATTCCTCAATAAAGTGGCTTCATTCCCCTGTATTTGTATTACCTCACATTCCTGTTGATTGTACCTTGGTGTCAATTTATGAGGTTTTAAAATGTTCTGCACTAGGACTTGGTCTCCTGGTTTCATGCAAAGTTCTTTGGCACCTCTAGCTCTATCCTCTCCTTCTTTACCTTTTTGCTTGTTCAATATGTCATTGTCTAGTGCCTCTTCGTCTCCTCCTTCTATCATAAGATCGGATATTGATGGAATTTTATCGCGGATATTTCGTTTGAATAGTAGTTCCGATGGAGATTTTCCAGTGGTTCCTTGTGGAGTTACGTTATACATTAAGGTGAACTTTTGTAATTCGGATCTGTAGTCTAACTTATTTGCGTGAGCTATCTGTAGCCTTTTTACTAATGATTTATTCATATTCTCCACCAAGCCGTTTGCTTGGGGCCAGTAGGGTGGGGAGTGAATGAGTTGTATGTTGTATTCACTGCAAAAATTTTTAAATTCTTCACTTACAAACTGTCTACCGTTGTCTGACCTTATGGATTTTGGAATGCCAAGCCTTGAAAATATTTCCTTGAGGTGACTGATTACTTTTGCCGATGTAGTTGTTCGCAAAAATTTAATTTCATGGTACCTCGAATAGTAGTCTATAATAGCTAGAATCAACTCCTGATTTGGTAGGGGCCCCAATAAATCAATTGCTAGACATTCCCAAGGCCCCTCGGGAAATTTGTGCCTGGTCATCGGTGGTTGTTTGTTTGGTTGTGCTACTAGAAGGCAATCGCGGCAATGCTTGACAAATTTTTCGACTTGCCTATCCATCAGAGGCCACCAGACTTTGGACCTTAAACTTCTCTTCAATTCAGTTTCACCCGGGTGTCCTTCATGAGCTAACTCTAAAGTATGCTGCCTCAAGCTTGTGGGAATTACTATCCGGTTTCCGCGCAACATTACTGGGCCAAATGTTGTGAGTTCTAGTCGAAATGGAAAATATATATTTCTGTCTGAGCATTCCCATGAGTCATCATTGGTCTTAGCCACGGCATCAAGGATCTGAGGGTCCAATTTGCTTTCTGCCACTATCTGTGAGATGCGCATGGCAGTTGGTGTAAATTGTTCTACAATGCTCTAAATGTGTTGTTCTTCCTCCTTATCAAATGATGATTCACCCCCCAATTCGGATCTGTAGTCTAACTTATTTGCGTGAGCTATCTGTAGCCTTTTTACTAATGATTTATTCATATTCTCCACCAAGCCGTTTGCTTGGGGCCAGTAGGGTGGGGAGTGAATGAGTTGTATGTTGTATTCACTGCAAAAATTTTTAAATTCTTCACTTACAAACTGTCTACCGTTGTCTGACCTTATGGATTTTGGAATGCCAAGCCTTGAAAATATTTCCTTGAGGTGACTGATTACTTTTGCCGATGTAGTTGTTCGCAAAAATTTAATTTCATGGTACCTCGAATAGTAGTCTATAATAGCTAGAATCAACTCCTGATTTGGTAGGGGCCCCAATAAATCAATTGCTAGACATTCCCAAGGCCCCTCGGGAAATTTGTGCCTGGTCATCGGTGGTTGTTTGTTTGGTTGTGCTACTAGAAGGCAATCGCGGCAATGCTTGACAAATTTTTCGACTTGCCTATCCATCAGAGGCCACCAGACTTTGGACCTTAATCTTCTCTTCAATTCAGTTTCACCCGGGTGTCCTTCATGAGCTAACTCTAAAGTATGCTGCCTCAAGCTTGTGGGAATTACTATCCGGTTTCCGCGCAACATTACTGGGCCAAATGTTGTGAGTTCTAGTCTAAATGGAAAATATATATTTCTGTCTGAGCATTCCCATGAGTCATCATTGGTCTTAGCCACGGCATCAAGGATCTGAGGGTCCAATTTGCTTTCTGCCACTATCTGTGAGATGCGCATGGCAGTTGGTGTAAATTGTTCTACAATGCTCTAAATGTGTTGTTCTTCCTCCTTATCAAATGATGATTCACCCCCCAACTTGCATAATCTTGATACCGAGTCTGCAATGTTGAGTTTACCCGACTGAAATATGACTTTAAATTTGAATGCCTGAAGCCTAAGCACCCATCTCTTGATTCTCGCTGGTGGTCTAGAAGTTGGTTTAAATATGGCTTCAAGCGGTTTGTGGTCTCTGACCAACTCGAATTCTAGACCGGCGAGGTAGAAGTAAAACCGCTCTACTGCCCATACAAGCCCAAGGCTCTCCTTCTCAGTTTGAGAATACCGCCGCTCCACGCTTGACAAACTTTTGCTTGCGAACGAAATTACTTTTGGTGTTTCATCAACGAACTGTAGTAGATTAGCTCCTAATGCTACTGGACTAGCGTCGGCAATGAGTCTTGTTCTCCGCTGTGGATCAAAATACCCTAATGTAGGCGGCGACGTCAAAGCTTTCTTAAGCCTTGTAAAGTTTTGCTGATGAGTGTCATTCCACATAAATTTTTCCTCTTTTCTTGTTAGTATTCTCAATGGATCCGTTAAGGTGCCCAAGTCTGGTATAAATTTCCCCACATAAGTTACAAGGCCCAAGAAACTTCTTAGTTCTTCTTTAGTCGCCGGTGGTCGAAAATCCAATATAGTTTTTATTTTCTTGTGGTCTGCGTCGATTCCATTGCTTGATAGATTATGTCCTAGAAATTCCAGTTGTTTGACTTTTGTGAGGCATTTTATTTATTTAATAGAACATTCCTCTTTTGAAAAACGTCCAAAACGTCTTGAAGACATTTGTTGTGCTCATCCTCAGAGTGTCCAAAAACGATTATATCGTCCAGGTAATTAATGCAATTCGTACATGATGACAAGACTCCTTCAAAAACACGCTGGAATATTTCTGGAGCTGAGTTCACACCTAGCATCAATCTTGTATAGCGAAACATCCCTTTATGTGTGATGAAGGTTGTTATTGGGCGGCTCTCCATATCCAATTCTAATTGATGGTAGGCATTTGTAAGATCCAATCTAGAGAAGTACCTCGCATTCCTTAGTTTGGTAATCAAACTATCAAAAGTTGGTAAGGGGTAATTTTCCCTTAGTATCGCCTGATTAGCGCGGCGCATATCGATACATATGCGGATGTCCCCATTTGGTTTGAAAACGATAACCATTGGTGAAATCCAAGAACTTGGCTCCGTTACTTTTTCAATTATGCCAGAATCTAGTGCTTCTTTGAGCTTCTGCTCCACTTTTTCCTCGATAGCAATTGGAACACGCCTCACAGGTTGTTGCACTGGTTTTACTGAAGGATCAATAGTAAGTTTCACAACGATATTATTGATAATAGGAAAAATTTCCGGAGCGGTCACCATATGAACTTCGAACCCTAGTTTTAATACGCCTAACCGCTTTGCTGTATGTTTTCCCAGCAAAGATATGTCACCTTTTTCTACCACGTAAAATGGAGCAATTAATTCCCGTGTTCCTTGTAGATCTATTGTGGCTTGGAATTTATTCTTTACTTTGATAGGGTTTCCTGTTGCATATGGTTTTAATACATCTCCAACCTGGTCATCCACGTTCCATACTGTGGCTTTTCCATTGACGAGCCGATTCCAGTCTACGCCACATATTATATTTGCTCTAGAACCAGAGTCAATGAGGAATGATATTTTAACTCCACCAACGTTGCATGTGACCATATCGTCGCGTGTCATTTGTTCATCTTCAATCCTGAAGCATTCAAAATTATGAATTTCATTATCGGGGTCGTGTGAGTCGATTCCTTTGGTGTCCAGGAAGTTAACTCGTCGGCGCTTACTACTCGAATAAGTTGGTTTAGACCCCAATTTACCTGAAAGTGTTTTGCAGCAGAGTGCAAAGTGCCCTTTCAATCCACATTTGTTGCATTTAGAGCCTCTTGCTGTACATGACTGAGAGAAGCTAAGATGACCGGACTTCCCACACCTTGTACATCTATTTTGACGTCCGTCATTTCTGAGTGAGAGTTTGTTTATGGGCTGATAAGAACTACTTGTTCCCGGGGCTATTAGGTTCATAGCTTTTGACTGGTCACCTATCTGTTCGTGAACCTGACAAACCTCTATAACTTCTTCCAACGTGTCTTCCTTTTCCAATAACTTTTTCTTCAAGTCAGTGGAGGCCCAACAATCGATTATTTTGTCTTTCATATTAATCTCTGTGGATTCTCTAGCAGTGTTTCCAAATGAGCATTTGGCAGCCTGCTGACGAATTTTAAGCATAAATGTATTGAAACATTCAGCATCTTGGGGTTTAAGACTCCTAAAAACATGTCTGAGTTCTGCTTCGGAGAAAAATAGTTTGTTAGTTTTTCAATCAAAACCTTGAAAATGTCATTATTTTGTTCAGGATCGTATGTTTCTATTGCTCCCGGAATATTATAAGCTACTTCCTGCAGTTGTACACCTCCCAAGTGTAAGAGTTTATTCCTCTTCCTGACGACATCGATAATGTCTTCTGACGCAAGGTAAAGTTCCAACGCTCTCAACCACTTTTCCCATTCGCTCCTTAATACTGCCTTGTCTATATTCTGACACAGAAATGGTCGTATGCCAGACTCTGACATTGTCGTATTAGTTTTCCTGCAAGACAAACCAAAACTCTCTTCAAGAAATTCACTTAAAATTCAAAAGATAAGATCACTGTCTGCTAATATCTTATGTGTATATATATGTATCTTTTTTTTTCCAAACTCAACGAAAGAAAAGTGAATATTATGGTGACAGCTTCGCTAAGTCACAAGTCACCGATAATGTTAGTTAAGCAACCAGGGTTATCCCCTCCTTTTTTTTGTTGAGTTTAAAAAAAATTGATTTCTATTGAACCGAAAGAACTCAAGAGTGTAACTATAATGTTGTAATACAGTATGGTCTTTGTAAATAGATGTGAGAAAGAAAGCAAGAACTCGTAAATCTCGATCAATATCATTCTCAGTACCTATTTATTTTCCTGTGGCTCATATTATTCTGTGGCTCACATATTTCAATGGCTCACACCTTGCTATGGCTCACATCTCTATCTCTGTGGCTCACAGTATTCTATGGCTCACATATCCCTATGGCTCACACTATTCTTGGCTCACATATTCCTATGGCTTACTCTATTCTGTGGCTCCCAACTAAGACCAAATAACACTTCGTTCTATTCTTTTTTTTTTTTGTTATCTTATCAATGTATGTATTAGGTATACATACTTACTGTGGGTTTGCCGAAAAACAGAAAATACATATACGTATATCCTCGTCGCCAATTGTGGTAACCCAACTTCTAGGTTCACAAATCACAACACTATGATAAATATGAAATAATATTTATTCAGTAAACTTTAGAACAACAACAATATTAATGCTAGCGTTGCTTCACTACGTAATATCGACTGACTCTCGACACCCTGTGCTCGTACTTCCTATGCCGCATTCCGTGAGTCACCTCCGTTAGTCACTCGCACGCTGCCACACCAGTGTTTCTGTGTTCATTAGTTAAAGACCGTTAAGGGATGGATTAGCACAATGTAAAATCTTTAAACGCTTATAACTTTTTGCCTGAGCCGAACCTGGAAAAATGGTAAATGAAAAAAGTGGTAAATTTGTTGAGAGGAATAGATGATTAAAATTAATGTGCAACTTAAAGACTCACCCTGTATATATAACCCACTACACGCATACAACATTCTATTGAAATCGGTTCAACCCTGTTTATCGAAAATGCAAGCTTTGATTTAGTTTAGAACTTGTCCATATGTGACCTATTGTTACTCTTAGAAATATCAGCATCGAAATCTTAAGCATCCTGTATAGTCACAATTACAAATCCGGGTTTCCAAGTCTCACGCTAAATTAACAAAAAGTTAGCGGTAGACTCCGGTCTCTGGATGTTTTATTAATCAACTAATTTCGTTGAAATAAGTTTGACAAATTTATTTTCCTCAAAATAAATAAGCAACGAGAACAAATCATCGGCAAATTATGTAGCAACCAGCTTTCCAGATTTTTCAACTACAACTGAAGATATCGGGATACTTACCAACAAACAAGCGATTATTGAATAATTACGCACTGACCAGATCTTCAAAATTGTATCGCATACATTAGTCCGGTCAATTTAGACCAAAGAATGAGAGTGAAGGTACATAAATTCCCAACAAGCTGAAAATGAGTAAAATTGTTCAAAACATAATTATAAACAATACCTGAAAGTTCCCCATCATTCCCGTATAAGGAAAAAATTTTATTCAAGGTCAAATGTCAAAAAAATGAGTTTTTCTGTGATTTTCTCCAAACGGTAAGTCTTATCATGAAAGTAACTCAGACAAAAATTGTAGATTATAAAATTATCTATAAAAAATGTATCAATAGTTTTTTTCTTACGAGCCACTGTTTCTGAGATATACCGATTCAAAAAGTTATAAGAGTTGTTATCGTCATAATATTTACACGTTTCCACGCCACCTATGAGGTAGTGTACTTACCGCATTTTTTTTTAATTGTGTTTCCCCATTAGGCCTACCCCACGGGTCAGTTGTGATCCTATTTAATGTGAAACTATTGCAAACTATTGGAAATTTTCAATGATTGGAAAAGATAAAAGCGGTGTTGTCTAAAAAAAAAGTGACGAAGTTCATTCGCCTGATTCGTAATTTTCAAATTATTGTTCTTCTTCTTGATCTTCTTCTTGTTCTTGTTCTCGTTCTTCTTCTCCTGCTTCTTCTTCATCTCCACTTTGGAGGCAAGTAAATTGCGTCATTATCGATGTATCGCATGACACTTCGTCGGAATCAAACGAATCCTCCATCGTTTGTGGTTGAACATTAGAGCACGACCGGCCTTGACAATTTGTGCATGCTAGAGAACAAAGCAGTCGAACTTTTTTGCAACTACATTTAGCACTGCATCCATTTTTGCAGTTGCAAAAAATGTTGTTCAGCAATTTTGTCCGGCGCAGGTGGGAGTAAAGTTTGAACCGGCTCTAATAAATTGTCGACCAACTCCCAACCCCATTCTGTAGGGTCTTGCTGATAACCAAGCCACACTTGTGGCACAAGTGTGGCTTGGTGGGATGGGGTTGGAAGTTGGTCGACAATTTATTAGAGCCAGTTCAAACTTTACTCCCACCTGCGCCGGAAAAACTGCTGAACACAATTTTTTGCAACTGCAAAAAGGGATGCAGTGCTAAATGTAGTTGCAAAAAAGTTCGACTGTTTTGTTCTCTAGCATGCACAAATTGTCGTCGTGCTCTAATGTTCTACCATAAACGATGGAGAATTCATTTGATTTCCAATAGTTTGCAATAGTTCACATTAAACTGACCCGTGGAGTAGGCCTAATGGGGAAACCACATTAAAAAAAGCGCGCTAAGTACACTACCTTATAGGTGGCGTGGAAACGTGTACATATTATGACGATAACAACTTTTATAACTTCTGAATCGGTATATCTCAGAGACAGTGGCTCGTAGGAAAAAAACTATTGATACATTTTTTATAGATAATTTTATAATATACAATTTTTGTCTGAGGTACTTTTATGATAAAACTTACCGTTTTGCTGAAAATCGCGAAAAACTTATTTTTTTGACGTTTGACCTTGAATAAAATTTTTTCCTTACACGGGAACGATGGGAAACTTTCAGGTATTGTTTATAATTATGATTTGAATAATTTTACTCATTTTCAGCTTGTTGGGAATTTATGTACCTTCGAATGTCTAAATTGACCGGACTACATCCTATACGAAGTAGAAGCGTCTCTTGGACCTTCCATACATACTAAACAGCCTAACATCCAACTGAATATTAACGATAGGCGTATGGGTCCACCCTAACCGCTTACATGGAAAATCATACACTTCATCCCCTCAAATGTAGATTTATTTCCCTTTAATAATCATTAGACAGAACGCTAACATATTGGACCAAGTCACGAAGCAGGAGTTCTAGGTAATTATTGTCAAGTTATGATTTCGAGTGGGATCTACGTCCTTATCCTTTATTGAACTGTAAAATACCGGAGCTGACCTAGAACAATATATTCTCGTGTACGAAAACGGAGCGAAAAACACGCAATCTTCTTGGTGGTCTAGCTAAATTGGGCAGAGTGGATCGATTAGGCCACAATGGTCCTGATTGACTTATTTGCACAAAGGCGTTAAAATCGGAAGTAGTATTTGTACTTCCGGAGATTGAACTAACCGAAAGCGCAGCACATTATAACACCAAATTTGTGTGGGAAGCTCTATTTGCCTAGCCCCATAACTATATTTTGAAGGGAAGGATAAATTTGACACCGGAGTTTTTGAAAAAGTATGTTGATCAAGAGGATGAGGAAAAAGAATTCAGTACAATACTAAACCAAGTAGATAATTTGCATCATGCTTATATTAGTTTGGTAACGCTGACCTCCTTCAGATGTCTGCCCGACTAGCTGGGTGATCAACGATACATTTATGCTTCATGGGATATAGGGTGATAATTGATACAACTGATTTTTAAAGGTTTGAAAAAAATTCCTTTGATCACAAAGAAAACACTTACCTCAGATTTTCCAGGGAAAATTTGAGGTATCCTTCCTGATGGATGATCAGGATCCTTCCAGGTGATGAATAAAGGCTCTTCCATCTGGAAGTCTCGAATTTCAGAATAACGATCAACAAAATAATTCTGAAGATTTTTCGTAAAGCGTCTGTAGAAGGAGTCTGATATAGACTCCGAAACGTTACGATATAGTTGTTTCTTCGTTGATGTTGTTTCGTTGTTATTTGTTACGCAACATTGTTCGATTGATTTATTCAGACAAATATCATGTGTTTCTTACGCAGAAGCAAATCACAAAATAATTATTTTTTCATTTTATAGATATTTTTCAGAGTTTGGGAGAGAAAACCCAGAAAGGAACCATTTAATGAAAAACATTTCTAATTTGGACTCAAAATGAAACAACGATTTCAAACCATAATGTGACCTGTAATTTACATTCCATTACGTTTATACAAATTTTGTTACAATTGTCGACAATTTTAAATTGGCAATCCTTGCAATTCCTGGTGAATCTCTGATGAATGTTTTTGTTTATTCACGATGTTATTTTTGGATTATCATTTTGTCGAATAATAAATCGTTGAAACTGCACAGCGCAAAAATGCTCTGGCGTCGTAAATACAAAAGACATTTTTAGGTCTGTATAATATACAAAGTGCTCCAGAATTATTTACAATAATTTTTTTCTAACCAAAACAAATATTATTCCTTATATTATAAGTTATAAACATCATTGGATAATTCATTCATTTTTCTTCCGAATTGAACTGACAACTGCCTAGTATATGGCAATAATAATATATTTGTCTTTCAAAATGCTGAATTGACTTATCAAAAAAAAAACTTTCTCGAAATTGTTTGAAAAATTATTATTATTCCTGTACATGTACGACGCCCACTAATGACAGCATCCTCTCTTGCCAGCCAGCTAGCCTGGAGAGTGAGAGACTGGGTCAGTATATCTAAAAACTAACCTAACTCAAATTTTCTCTCGAAAACGTTGCTAGCTTTTTGACTAGGTATATTTTATTTCTGGAGTGATTGTATATTTTATAGAAACACATGTGGGGCCTAATAATGCATTAAGATCCAAACGCTTGATACAAATATAAAAATATGGAAAAGCCCTGTGGACAGGAGCTTTGGCGCTCTTGTTCAAACTTTGACAAATCATATCTCCGAAAGTTGGTTTCTCAGAGTTGGGAATGATATCAATGGATTCTTATGATAGAACTGCATCATAATAGAAATTACATTCAACAAATCATAAAATTTTGATTAATAATTGAGATTTTGAAATATGGTATCTTCCAAAGTATTAGTTTGTTAGAGTTAAGAATGATATTAATGGATGAAACTGCATCTTAAAAAAAATTGAATTTGAAATTTGTGATGTAAAAAAAAATTTTTTTCGTTAGTTTGAAACCACCAGGCCAATTTGCCCAATAACGATCCAAGATATTTATGTCTCAAACCTACTTTGAAAATTTCAACTATCTTGCTCATTATATTCTAGATATATAACGGATGACTCGACAGAAACGATTTTGGCCACGGATTCTTGATCAATGAGTCGAACCAAAACGTTTGAGACCATATTCAGCCAAAAATACAAAAATTACAGACATATGGGCAGTGGGCACATTGATACGCATTTTGTTCCGAGGAACAAGAGCGCCAAAACTTTCATTTTTACCCTGTAGCTACGAAACTAGGATAGATGTCAAATTTCAGTTGTCGGCATTATTCGTTTCATACAAAATTAGCAAAGGACTGTCAAGACCACGTCATCATATCACTTAAGGATCTTAAGATGGCATGTACTCGTACATGTCCTAGATATTAATTTTAAATTGTGGGATATTAATTTCGGAAATAATCATGCTATTCTTTTGAATTCTCGAATAATTTTGTTTGACATTTTCGGATGTGATAGGAACATTTCATCATAAATATAATTGCCCAGTTAGAGGAAGGCATATTGTTCGTGGCCATACCACACTGAATATGTTAAATACCGTTCGAACACTGAAGTCAAGTAGCATCGGGTGCGATTAGTATTTGGATGGGTGACCGCTTGGGAACACCTCGTGCCATAACATTTTTTTAATTTGGCTTCTGTGCGTCAATTTTCAAGAATTTTCCAAATTAAATTTTCAAAACTTAGGTCTATGAATCACCTCATGTTGGATTTACATCCACCAGAAAATTATAATTAGAATATTCTATGTATTCATAGAATAAAGAATAATTATTGAAATTTGGAAAAATCATATCACCGAAAGTTTTAGTTGATTAGGGTTGATAATAATATCAATTGATTCTTATGATAAAACTGCATCATAATTTTTTTTTTCGTTACTCCGAAGCCATCAAGCTGATTTTTTCCAATAACGAACGTAACCGAGATATGTATCTCCTAAACCTACTCCGGAAATCTATCTAGCTCATTCAATCCGAGAGTTATCGTGTTAACGGCCGGACAGAATCGATTTTCACCAAGGATTCTCGATCAGTAAGTCGATCGAAACCGTTTAAGACCATTTTAATCCAAAAATTCGAAAATCACAGACATTTGGGCAAATTGATAAGCACTCTGTTCCGAGGAACAAGAGCGCCAAAATTCGGAGTGCCGCTTTTTGTTTTTCAATATATCCTGATGGACCATAGACTCTTGGACTGTAAGCAGATAGGAAGTGCATAACAGTAACCTGCTGGGTATAGCATACTCTGTAAGTTTCTGGTATGTTCACTTCCATTATGATCTTTTTATACTATCTTGTATTTATGACTCCATCTTGAAAAGTCATAACAAATCCCTCCGTTTCAGAATTGTGCCAGATGACTTCAAAAAGGCAAAGCCTAATTCTTCCAAAGGCCCTAGTCTTTGAAACTCCTGAAATACAGGGTCTTTATACATGATTGTAACATCGCCGTTGGCTTGGAGATATTCTTATTTTGCCGCTTCATATATAGGGTGTTCCATAAAGACATGCTAATATTTGAGGGGGTGTGTTTGCGCGTATGTTCTGGGGAACATCATTTTGCCCAAATGTCTGTAATTTTCGAATTTTTTGCCGAAAATGGTCTCAACCGATTGGATTCGACTCCCTGATGAAGAATTCGAGGTCAAATTTGATTCTGTCCGTTCGGCCAGCCGGCCGTCCGGCCGTTGCCACGATAACTTGAGAACGTAAAGAGCTAGAGACTTGAAATTTTCAGGGTAGGTGGAGCATCCCACTACAACGGACGAGTTCGTTATTAGGCATAATCGGCCTAATGGTTTCCGAGTAAAGATTTTGTTTTCAACCAATATAAATCCGATCGAATTGAAACTTGGTGAATAGTTGTAGAATATAAATCTAAGCACGTTTGTAGAAATTTAAGAGAATAGAATCACTAGAAAATTTTAAAAGAATTATGAAAAAAAAATTATGTCACGATAACCTGAGAACGGAAAAAGATAGTGACTTAAAATGTTCAGGTTAGGTTGCGCATCTGAATTGGACGTTTGAGTTTGTTTGTAAGCACAATCGGCCCAACGGTTTTGGAGTTATACCCATCTTAAATTTGGTTGATATTTCCTCAATAACTCGAAAAATA
This sequence comes from Halyzia sedecimguttata, assembly GCA_937662695.2. NCBI lineage: Eukaryota > Metazoa > Arthropoda > Insecta > Coleoptera > Coccinellidae > Halyzia > Halyzia sedecimguttata. Next base: position 14,918,209 of record OW569418.2, read on the forward strand.
CAAAACTGATCCAATTTAAATATGGATATTAGTTGAAGAATGCCAACGCGAAAATTCTTGCAAAATTTTGTTAGGATTGTATCACAAGAAATTATTTTAAAAACCATTGAAAAAAAATCTATATATCCGAAACTATTCATCCGACATTTTGCGAGAGCCTTCACAACCTACCTCTACTACCAATTGATTGTGATTGAGCGGTGGTTCTTCGGCTCTCCTAAATCACCTAGTTTCGGTATCGGTACGGTTCTGCCCTCTACTGTCACATGAAGGAATTGGCTCACGGTGAATTATTATCCAGCTGAGTGCTAGCTAGGCGTTGGCGAGTAGCTGAAAATTTCTTCCACCATTAGTGCTGAATGCCACCCAGTCCAGGTGCCGTGAACCATGCTTTTTTTTCAAAGCATGTCTAATATCTTGTTATTTCAGTCAGTTCTTTGGTCAGTTGGTGGATATGAATACGTAACGGCTTGAATCTGTGTGCTAGTTTCCGTTTGTTGCTCTTACAACTATATCCAGAACTGATCGAGTTCTTCAGGGGATTGGTTGGTTCTTTGCGTCTAGTTTTTTAGGTTGATACAATTTTGAAGGTTCTTTGATGAAGGTGTTGATATTTCTATCCCTTTTTGACTTTTCATCAGCTCCTTCATTGCAGCCACAAGTGATCTTATTTTATCGACAGCTTTCTGCTTTAGAAGATTGGTGGTGGAAAAGCTCATCGTACGATGTAACGCACTCAGCTCCCCCATTAATTCCTTCATCTTCTTGCCCAGCTTAAGTTGTCCTTTCAGAACATCTTTGATACATTGGTACCAAGATCCAAGTTTCCCCACAGTTTTTATCTTCTTCTATAGATAATTCAATGTCAACCTATTCTTGTATCACTTGTTCTTTTTCTGATCCGTGTGCATAGAAGTCAAGCAGCGGATATCACTGCAGCCTCGACATATTCTAGCAAACTGTCCTCTTTTAGATCTCCCATCTTGCGTCTCGTTCTATGTCATGCGGTCTTCTAGGTTAGATTTCCTACTGCAGTCTCAAATGGGTCTCCCCTATTGACGAATAGCTCTGAAACATATCTCACCTGTTCTGCTGTTTGCGAGTGGAAGTTTGCATAATTTCCAACTTGGATTGAATCAACTCTCACCTGCTCCACATCTGCATCTATGATATGTTCATCTATCAGTCCATGCATTGGAGGCTAGATAATAGGGGTATCATATTCAGGCCTATGGCTTGTTCTTCTCTGTTCTATGCATCAAGTAATTCTATTGGTTTGGAGCACCTCTGACCTGCTCTTCCACTTCTTATTCTATGCTCCCTGGCTTTTGAAACTTCTGGAAAATTTATCTCCTCTTGAGATGACTAGCCTGGTCCCGTATAATTTCTGCGTCATGAAGTTGAGCTTTGGATGATTCTCACACCACAGACCATGGAGCCCACTCGTATATCCTGCTCGTTCTGGTCTCGACCTTCGATATATCCCAGACAGTTGGTCATGTTGATCGGCGGCCACTTGTGGCGTCCCCTTCATGTGGCCTGGTTTATGTTGCCGGGTCCGACTACGAGATGCTCTTGCGAGCGTTGATTCCCTATGGGATCAAAAACGTGTTCTCTCTCCTCCTCGATGTCCTCGTCAGAAGCAGTAATTCCTTGTTTGTCAAGGGTCCGCTTCCACACCATCTTGGCTTTGTTCGTTCAAATGCTTTCACATCCAGTGCCAACTTCAGGCGTGCCCTGGTGATTCCCAAGTAGCAGCTGTCTTCGTAGATCGTGATCCATCATACGTTGACAGATTTTGTCGAAATGTCTGTGATTTTCGAATTTTTAATATTTGCATTCAGTAATGCGTCGCCTTTGAAGGCGCCATGTAATCTGAAAATTGCAAGTCACTATTCCTTTCTATTCGAAAGTTATCGTGGCAAAAGAAGGCCGGCTGAATACAAGCAATTTTGACATAGAATGCTTGATCCAGTGGGTCGAACCTAATCGTTTGAGACCATTTTCGGGAAAAAAATCGGAAACTACTGATATTTGGTTAAAATGATAGCACGTTGTTCCCTAGAACATGCTTGCAAGTACTTAGTAATCCACCTGATGGGTAGAAAATTGAACATCAACAAATTTAAGTTATTGCATTATATACGGAAATTCTTCATATTCCACGTTCAATTCATACTCTTTATTTTGAAAATTAAGTTGAGGTTAGAAACTATATCATTTAAATACTATAGAAAAGCAGATTGACCCCACGTCAATACTTTTTCAGCCTTTTTCTTCCATAGTAAAGTCAATCTGCATTTGCGAGCATGCTATAGACATGATTATGATTATATTGACACTCTAAGGTCTTCCCCAAGGAGATCCCCTAGAACATTCTAGGAGCTTGCGCGACTAATGAGAGTTAGTTGTGTTCTTTGTCAACGTTGTTACTTTATTGTTACGCCAGCCTTAACACAGCAGTGTTAATTTTTGACCTGAGAGTGAATGATGTCCACCACCCTCTGAGTAGATTTTCCGAATATATTTATTTATAAATTGGGCTCTGAGACACAGTACAGACATTTCATTTCGGAAACAACGGTATTTCCTCGAATCTGACTTGTTCGTGCCCAGAATTTCCATGCATTTCCTTTCTAAACCTCACGATATTGGCTCAGCACCAAATCCATGACCACTACACGTAAACCATTCCTAGGATAAGCCATACAACCCGAAAAGAACTACTTCTTCTCTGCGCATGCGTAATACTCTCTTGGCTGAAATTCCTCTCGAAATCAAACAACTCACATAAAACTTTGATGAGTAGCATCCTGCACCTCTAAACACCAATCCTCTCAGATGATACTCCAGCAGTTGCATCACTTCTCATAAGGTCCTGTGCATAAAGAAAAATGCACGAAAGGGGTATGTTTTTCAAAATTTGTCCCAGGGTCACGGTATGGACACTCCAACTCAGAAACAACGCTATTTTCCACAAACTGACTTGTCCGTGTATAGAATTGCCATTAATTTTCTTTTAAAACCTCACAATATCTGCTCAGCTCCTGACCTATGACCGATAGTCCTAAACAACTGACAACATAACCCATACATCCCAAAAACAGTAACTGACCCTCACAAGTAGATTTTATGGAGAAATAGCATCCTCCGCCTCAAAACCCCAATCATCTCAGATGAAAACTCCATTAGTTGAATCATTTCTCGTCTGCTCATGCGGATAACGAAAAATGTCCGAAAGAGGCTACATGAATTTCAATATTTGCCCCAAGGATTATGTTATGAACACCTCGGACACTACGCTGTTTCCTCGAAACTGGATTACACACTCACATAATTAACATGAGGTGGTAATATGGCCTTTCAGTTACACCCCCAGTCGCTCAAGGTTCAGACAAATTTCGAAAACCAATTTAAAATTCCACACATCGTTCACCCACTAATTCAGTTGCCACGGTAGTTAGTCGTCCATATTTTAATCAGTTGCCCTCGTACATATCGCAATATTCACATAAAATACGTCGAATGTTTACCAGATGTTATTTTCCATGGAGGAAAACAACTGAAATAATTTGCCCAGTTTGGAAGTAAAAAATGGGATCAAGCCCTGTGGACAGGAGCTTTCTGGCGCTCTAGTTCAAACAGACAAATTATATCTCCAAAAGTATTGGTTTCTCTGAGTTGGGAATTATATCAATGTATACATATGATAGAGCTGCATCATAAAGGAAATCAATTCAAATAATAGTTTATTTATCAAGATTAAATGAGCAATCATGAGAATGAGGAATGCACCATGGAAGAAATCGAATTAAATCTGGGCAATTTTGCCCAATAACGAACTTAACCGAGATATTCATCTCCCTAACCTACTCTGAAAATTTCAACTACCTAGCTCATTCCGTTCGAGAGTTATTGTGGAAAAACTTTTTTTTGAATTTTCAAAATTTTTTTTTTACACTTTGCGGTAATCTGGTCAATACAAAACTTCACATGCGTTAAAGGTCATGATTCTACAATTTCATGCTAAATTTCAGATAGATCGAACGAACTTGTCCGAGATATTTACGCTCCAAAACCACCTTGCAATTTTCAATCCGCTAACTCCTTTCGTTCGAGACTTATCGTGCCTATGGCCGGTCGGCCGGCCGGACAGAATCGATTTCGCACTCGGATTCTTGATCAGTGAGTCGAACCAAATCGTTTGAGACCATTTTCAGCCAAAAATTCCAAAATTACAGACACTTGGGCAAATTGATAAGCACTCTGTTCCGAGGAACTAGAGCGCCAAAAAAACAAGTTTCGTATGACAATTGCCCAAAACAGGTTTAAAGTACCTCAAATAGTAGGAATTCCATAAAATATGTATGATAGAAGATGAGTAATAATATGAAAGAAGATGAGTAATAAATAAAATACCTTGTAATCGATAAAAAATTTCCTGATCTACGTTCACCAAATTTTCTCCTCTCTCGAACTACAGAATTACGCTTTCAATATTTACGTAACATTTTCAAACATTTTCGGGTGAGGTCCCCGTTGCATCGCTAAAATACGAGTATTTCAACCCCAATATTTTTGAAGTTACAATATTCCCTTCTGTCAAGTTGACATTATGAGAATTCATACATAGAATAATTATATCAATGTGTGAAATACGATTTACATTGAAATTTTGAAGAATCATATCTCCGAAAGTATTAGCTTGTTAGAGTTAAAAATAATATGAATGGATTCTTATGATAAAACTTCTTATTAAAAAAAAATTAATTTGGAATTTGTTGCGTAAAAAAAAAATTTTTTTTTTGTTACTCCGAAACCATCTGTCCGATTTTGCCCAATAACGAACTTAGCCGAGATATTTATCCCCCAAACCTACTCTGAAAATTTCAACTCTAAAGCTCATTCCGTTCGAGAGTTATCGTGCCTACGGCCGGACGGCCGGCCGGCCGGACCGGCCGGACAGAATAAATTTCGACCACGGATTCTTGATCAGTGAGTCGAACTAAATCGTTTAAGACCATTTTCATCGAAATATTCGAAAATTACAGACATTTGGGCAAATTGATAAGCACTCAGTTCCGAGGAACTAGAGCGCCAATTAAGTAAGTAACTAATAATTTTATTTTTTGGCTCCAAGTGGTCTGTACTCAGTGAAATCTTGCACACCCTAAAAGGTCATCATCGATCACCGATCGAGTGACCGGTTTCGGAAATATTCTTAAAAAATGTTTTAACTAAAAATGTCCATAACTCCGAAACCGGTAGGTGGGTTTTGCCCGTTGACGAACTTGTCCGAGATATTTACGCTCCAAAGCACCCTGCAAATTTCAATCCTCTAACTCCTTTCGTTCGAGAGTTATCGTGCTAACTTCCGGACAGACAGAATTGGATTCGACCTAGGATTATTCATTAGTGAGTCGAAACCAATTGTTTGAGACCATTTTCAGCAAAAAATCCAAGGAAAGAATACAGACATTATGGAAAAATGATAGCACGCTGTTTCATGCGGAACACGCTCGCAAAAATCTCCACATCCCTCCAGTGCGTTTTTCACTACCGAAAGTTCAAAGTGACACGACGAAAAAGAAACTCGAAAACCGTGATTTCTTAAACCCACGCCGCTCGTCATAATATTTGATCGCAAAGAGCTTTCACAACCCGCGCAAGCCTAGTATCGCCGCCATATCTCGTTTCAACCACAGTCTTTTCAAACCCGCCAAGCTGTGTACCGCCGACATCCAAGCGCGCTCTCCTTTCATCGCGGAACGCAACTTCAAACGAACGCCGCGGTATGTTTCTATTTTAGATCTTCTGCGATTTACACTCATCTACAGGGGTCGATCCATATGAAGGTAACAACGTGAACTGCCACCTAATTATGTGAAATTCTGAAATTAAGGTTATAGTGTCTACGCGATCAGTCAACATGGGTTTGTTAATAGTTTTTTGCGTCGTGTTATGTGTTAGTGCTTCCGTTTGTGGATACTCATGGCCTAGTGAAGAGACAACGACAAAATATCCTCAGTACAAAGACTATCATTCGGATCCTCTGGTGGTGGAAACAACAAGTGGTTTAGTTCGCGGTTGGGCCAAGACTGTTTTAGGCAGGGAAGTTCACGTGTTTACCGGGATACCTTTCGCGAAACCCCCTATAGAACAGCTAAGGTTCCGTAAGCCTGTACCGATTGACCCCTGGCATGGTATACTCAACGCAACCAAGCTGCCCAATTCTTGTTTTCAAGAGAGATACGAATACTTTCCTGGGTTCGAAGGCGAGGAGATGTGGAACCCTAACACGAACATATCAGAGGACTGTCTATACTTGAACATTTGGGTACCTCAACGATTGCGAATAAGACATCACGCCGAAAAACCTCCACAAGAACGTCCCAAGGTCCCTGTCCTCATCTGGATTTATGGAGGTGGCTATATGAGTGGTACCTCAACGCTTGATATCTACGACGCCGATATAATTGCAGCAACAAGTGATGTGATTGTGGCATCCATGCAGTACAGGGTCGGAGCGTTCGGCTTCCTCTACTTGAATAAATACTTCTCGCCTGGTAGTGAAGAAACCCCTGGGAATATGGGACTTTGGGACCAAGCTGAAGCCATACGTTGGATCAAACAAAATGCCGTTGCGTTTGGGGGAGATCCCGACTTGATCACCTTGTTCGGAGAATCGGCTGGAGGTGGATCTGTTAGCATTCATTTGCTTAGCCCTGTCACCAAAGGACTAGTTAGGAGAGGTATACTTCAATCTGGAACGATGAATGCCCCTTGGAGTTACATGACAGGGGACAGGGCTGAACAGATTGGACGTATTCTGGTTCAAGATTGTGGATGTAACGTTTCGCTCATAGAAACTCAGCCTCATCAAGTTCTCGATTGTATGAGGGCTGTTGATGCTAAAACAATATCGTTGCAGCAGTGGAATTCTTATTCGGGGATTCTTGGATTTTCGTCAACTCCAACCATCGAGGGCGTGTTTCTTCCCAAACATCCCATGGATATGATGGCTGAAGGTGAAGGATATGAGGACATGGAGATTCTGTTGGGGAGTAACCATGACGAAGGTGAGTGGAAGAGAATGAAAATGCGTCTCTAGGTCAATCAAATTGGAGTCAAAATTGCCTCCTTGCTCCTAGTATACTTGAAGTGAAAGTCTTCTTGACTTTGTATACCTACTCGACATGCTGATCGGACAGGTTCAAACTGAAATTGGAAGGAATATTCTCGATTATTCCATACAATGAGCGTGAAAAGTATGGAATTATTGATTCATTTCCTCCCATTGCAAAAACGATACTTGATGGCCATACACTTCTTGACAGTATGCCAATCGAGCTTGAAACTCAGTACATACATTTTGGAGAGTTTCAGGATGTATTGCTCTTATTTCGTCCCCAATCCTTCGTTTTAACTCCTCGATCTTGTTTGGCCGATTGAGGTGATCTTTGCTTTTGATATAACCCCATGAGAAAAAGTCTAACGGAGTCAGATCTGGAGACCGCGCTGGCTATTCAATGAAACCTATTCGACCGATCCACCTGTTCGGGAACACTACGTTCAGGTATAATCACTTACATCTTGAAAATAATGAGGTGGAACTCCATCGTGTTCACATTTCATTTGGGAGATCTCGATCTGTATCATTCGGAAAAAGAACCACCAACGACGGAATAAGGTCATACTGTAATAAATCCAAATATTTTGGACCTGTTAAGGGTCCTTCAATAAAGACAAAGACAGGCTATAACCGAGGCTATAACCCTGTTCCTAACAGCTCCAGCCAATACAATCACTTCTTCAGAAAATGTTGTATTGCCTCCATCATCCAGTTTGGATTGTAATCTGATCAATAGCGACAGTAAATAAATGAAATATTGCCCCGTCACTTAATAAAATCCGAGTTGGAAACCCCTCATCGAATTTGTAAAGATCCATCATTTGTTCGCAAAATTGATTTCTGCGATCAAAATCATCGCCATTCAATTCATGCACTAAATTAATCTTGATTGGTTCCATTTTATGGACTCAATTTTCCCAAAACCGATTTTTGCGATATATTGTTATTTGACGCTATAGTTGTCGAAGACAAATGAGGATATTCCTCCAACTCTAATAAAATATTCAATTCTACCTTCTCTAGAATTGACGGTCTTTTGGACGATCCTTCAAGTATCCGAACTCCCAATACCTGTTTATTATACTAACCGCATCCTGAGTAATGGGTTCAGCATAAGGATATTTTTCAAAGAAGTAATCGCAAAGTTCTTGATGGGTACGTGTTCTATCTCCACAACCCCTAGAATATCTATTCTGTCTGTATAAACACCGAACCAGTTTCAGTTTAGTTTTCGACAGTAGCTGAATAGAAATCAATAAACTAATTCGCATTAAGTTCAGATAGGTACGACTACCAATCCCGAAGATTTGTAATATTCAATATAGGCAAGTAGGTTATAGGAGAACACACAAATAATATTTTATGTATTTAATAATTAATGTACCTCCCAAAGTATCCTTTAATTATTGTAAAAAAATAACACAAGCAAACTTTTAAGGCATAAAAAGGGTGACAGCGCTGCAAAGTATAAAGCTTTTTCTTGCGTTTTTATTAGTTCAAAAGTTAGGAGATATTTGGTATCGCCCCAATCACAAAAATATTTTTTTTATCTGCACCCATTTCAGTTAAACAAATTTTCTTGATGCCTGAATATTCATCCTGTTGAAGCGATGGGTGCATCTGAATAAATAATGCTTACAATGTGGAATAATTATCTAATGGGCTTCCATACAATCATTTCAATAGTGCTAAATTATGAATATTTGATATATATATATATATATATATATATATATTATTTTGAACTTGAATATTTGATATGATCGTTATTGATAAAACAATCAGAATTATGTATTGTATTCAGTTTTTCGAATATTGGTGAAGTGCTGTCATATACCGGGTCATCCACGAAGGCCCTAAACTAGAAAATTTTCAGGAAGGATATAGACTAACCAAAAATTAACGAGTTTCCAGATACAACACCCTAGTGGTTGTTTTACGAACAGATTTCTCATAAAATTTACATCAATTCGCAGAATCATTTGTTATTTTTTTCAGGAAAATTCAATTAAAATGGGAAAAATTATAAAATTCTGCAAAAGGAGCTACAATTAAAATTAAAATCGAATGAACAAAACGTGTTTGTCGTGAATTAAAAATTGTCGCGCAGTTAGTTTTCTTTATATGTGGTGGCTCTACCGAGGGCTCTACAAACCTAATATTGAGTTAGCGGAGTCCATAGTTCATTTCAGGTTGAAAGAAAATATAATCAACTTAGTTACCTACCTACTTCTCCTGTATTGGACACTCTTAATTCGAATTTACCATGGTAAATTCGAATTATGTGTCTAATACAGGAGAATGGACAACATAATTTACCATGGTAAAATCGATTAAGGGTGTCCAATACTTGAGAATGGACAATAGAACATACGCGCAAAAGCTCCTGACTGCACGTCAGTGCTTGACCCAATTTTATGAGCGAAAACAGCTCAATGTACGAAAGAAAGTCTTCCAACCAAATTTGCCCCATATTGAACAAGAATGAATTATTTTTGTTTGCGGAAAAATCAGTGGCATACAATTTTTTCGATATTTTTACCCCCTGTATTTTGAAAACTATGCTTTTTCAGATGTCTGTAAGGAGTCGTCCCTATCAGTTTGTTACACCTACTCTGGGACAATCTGTATTTATTTTCTAATGTAAGACACTTGATGTAAATTGATATCAAATGAAATAATTTATCAACTGGTTACTTCTGTAGAATTATCCACTACAAACAATGAAATGGCGTTTATTCCATCGTAGTGAAAATATTGTGGTCGATTCTCGAATATGGGATATGCCGGAATGTTTATAGTTTGTCTAGCGTGTCGGAACGTCATTCATTTGGTTCGTGTAATGCATTTCGAAATTGAAGTCGGAATACCTAATATGCACTACTTTTCCATTTTCGACGCGCTTCTTCCCCTGAACAGTCTCGTCTAGTCAACAAAAGCTTTTTAGGTCAAAATTTTCGCGTATTCTCTGAAAATTATGATTGAGGTGCCATTCGATTCGGATGTAGATATTTTTTGAGAAAATGCTAAGGCTGCTCGCAAAAATTGCAATAGTTATAAACAATTAGGTGAAAGAAAAAGGAGGAAGTTTAATTTTTTGCCAATATCCCAAAAACCATTTGAGGTAATTCAAATTTGAAAAAATTTTCAAATAGAAGAGGAAATTTACTAAAAAAGGTCATAAAACTCATAAAATATGAAAATAAAAAATTGAAAAAATTTAGGCGCATGCAGGATTGAGCTATGAACATTAATCTGGTGTCCAGAAATGTTTATCGCGATTTTTCAATTAGTTATCCATTAGTTAATCAACAATGTTTTGTAGCTTGAACATTAATATTGCAAGTACGATAAATGTAAAAATATTAATCTGAGAATTTCTTCCTTTCGTGAAGCTATTTTTCAAAGGTCTTGGAATAGATTTCTATTGGAAATTTTAAAAATTATTAATTTTTTTGTTGTTATGAACAATTTTTATAGGAAAAATTTTAAAGCTTCAATTCATAATTTCACTATTGATCCGTTTTTTTATGATCAGAAACTACTTTAAAATTATTTTTAATAATTATTATCTCCTATTTTTAAAAAAATTGTTATAAAACAATGCGTTGTTTATAATATATTTTGAATTTTTTTTTTGAAAACATACTTGAAGCTGTATAATTTTTCACTCAAGTAAATTTTTAATAACAAAACGAGAATCAACATTTCAAATTTCCTAACGGCAATCAATTCTCAGATCAATAGTTTAACAATTATCGCACTTGCAATGTTAATGATCGTGCTATAATAAATTGTTATTTAACTAATGGATAACTAATTCAAAAGTCTCGATAAACATTTTTGGACCACGGATTATTGTTCATTGATCTATCCTTCAGACGCGTGAATTTGTTCAATTTTTTTTTTTCATATTCAATAAGTTTAAATAATATTTATTCATGAAAGGTCCGATGGGGGCGAGGTTTACGCAGGCCGGAGTACCCGTTTTAGGAAGTATTTTCAACCCTCTGGAAATATAAATATTGGCCCTAGTTCCGGGAGTTGAGACTTTTTTTTAGGAAATTTCCTCCTCTTCTTGAATTATTTTCTCAAATTAGAATTATCTCAGATGGTTTCTGAGATATTGGCGACAAACCAAACCCCCTTCTTTTTTTTTCACTTAATTGTTTATAACTATTGCAATTTTTGCAAGCGGCCTTAGCATTTTCTCAAAAACTATCTACATGCCATTCCGAATCGAATGACACCTCAATCATAATTTTCGGAGAATACGCAAAAATTTTGACCAAAAAAGCACTTGTTGACTAGACTAGTCCGCCTGAACAATTCGCCCAAATGTCTCATAGGTAAGTTTGGTTTTGATTCACTGATGATGAATCCGAGGTCAAACTTTATTCTGTCCTTCGGGCTAGCCGTAAGCGCGATTACTCTTGAACGAAATGAGTTTGAACTTGCAGCGTAGGTTTGGAGTCCAATCGAGCCGGTGAAGTTAGTTAATTGGTAAATTCTAAATTTTGTTTTCTCAATAACTCTCATGATACTGATCTAATCGAATTGTAGTTAGTTGGAGAATATCGACACGAAAACATATGAGAAATTTTGTGAGGATCGCATAACTGGAAAAAAAATAATAAATAAAATTCTCTGTCCCGAATCAGTGAAATCGAGAGAGTCTTCAAAATCTTATTTCACAGCCAAGTTTCAGATTTGAACTCGATCGGATCTATATTGTTCGAGATATTGGGGAAATATGGAAAAATTGTAAAGTATAAAGTGGACCAGATGCGCAGGAAAAAATAAACGAATAAAGTCTGTGACTTCCTAAAACTTAGGACGATACTCCGAAGGTCAGTGTCACACTCCAAAATAGTAGCACCTCACAGCCGGAAATACAATATATGTATTCTGTAGATAATACCGCGACTAACGGTGTGTTAAATGATATTCCACTATTGAAACGCTGGAATTCAGCTCAACTTATATTGTATGTTCATCAATTCTTTCCTGTATATGATTATACATAATTTGATCATCGCCCATTCTTGAAAAATCATTATTATTTTTGAAAATTCCATGAATATCCATTAATCCATTCATTTCCAAGAAGATCCCAAATCGAATAGTTGAGATGTGATCACAACTGACAGAATATTCATGATAATTAGAAGGTAACGTTCACAGAGACTCATCTTAGACTGTATGTCTATGTCTGCGTTCGCAAGCGGCATTGTTAAACTGTGTATCAGGCTTTGGTATATTATTCAATCGAGAATCCTGAATTTTCTATGTCTTGTGAAACAAACAGCGAGTGTAGCAACGTAGATATACATCGATTCAAGGCCGTCCTAGCTCAGGAGCGGATCAACTAAAGTAAGGCAAATTCTCAAGGTTATATAAGATTTTATGAGATTCAACGTTGAATATCTCAAAAACCATGCAATTTAGGAGAAATAATGGACAATAATATTATTTCCAAAAATGATTGAAGATTCTTATGAAGACTCAAGATGAATTTTACTTATTTCCTTATGCCAATTTCATTTAGTTTTATGTATAAGTAGGAAAAAGCTGTTAATTGGAGAATATGCGTCATAGTTATAGAAAACTTTACACCTAAATTCATTTCATTTAGAATATCCACGGCAAAGCTTCAAAAGAAAAAATAATTATTTTCGGCAATTTCAACAGCCTCTATCTTCTTACTGGTGCCGAATCTGGATATATAGGTGGGCATATCGCCAAGCGATATCTTCCTGCCAACCTACAACTTATTTTGAACTAGAAAATATTTTTCAACCAGAGTACAACAGATTATTAACCTCCATAAAGTTAGCAGAGCCACTTGCGAAAATTTCAATGAAACCTATTGCATTAATTGTCGAATATTTGTCGAGAATTTGTCGTGAAAGAAAAAAATTTGTCGCGCGCCTAGTTTGTTTTATATGGGGTGGCTCTACTAACTTAATATTAAGTTAGCAGAGCCACTTGCAAGAATTTCAATGAAACCTATTGCATTAATTGTCGAGTATTTGTCGTGAATTTGTCGTGAAAGAAAAAAGTCTGTCGCGCGCCTGGTTTTTTTTATATGGGGTGGCTCTGCTAACTTAATATTAAGTTAGCAGAGCCACTTGCAACAATTTCAATGAAACCTATTGCATTAATTGTCGAGTATTTGTCGTGAATTTGTCGTGTAAGAAAAAAGTTTGTCGGGCGCTTCGTCTTTTTTGTATGGGCTAAATTAATATTTGGCTAAAGGGGCCACACACAAATCACGTACGTTGGTTAATCTTATTTTTTTTTCAATCAGAAATGAGCCGAGTATTTGTTGAACGACCCAAACATATTCGTCGTGACAGAAGAAAGTTTGTCGCGCGCTTAGTTTTTTTTATAGGGGGTGGCTCTGCTAACTTAATATTAAGTTAGCAGAGCCACTTGCAACAATTTCAATGAAACCTATTGAATTAATTGTCGAATATTTGTCGTGAATTTGTCGTGAAAGAAAAAAGTTTGTCGCGTGCTTCGTTTTTTTTTGTATGGGCTAAATTAATATTTGGCTAAAGGGGCCACACACAAATCACGTAAGTTGGTTAATCGTATTTTTTTTCAATCAGAAATGAGCTGAATAATTGTCGAATGACCCAAACATATTCGTCGTGACAGAAAAAATTTTGTCGCGCGCTTAATTTTTTTTTAAATGGGGTGGCTCTGCTAACTTAATATTAAGTTAGCAGAGCCACTTGCAACAATTTCAATGAAACCTATTGCATTAATTGTCAAGTATTTGTCGTGAATTTGTCGTGAAAGAAAAAAGTTTGTCGCGCGCTTCGTTTTTTTTGTATGGGCTAAATTAATATTTGGATAAAGGGGCCACACACAAATCACGTACGTTGGTTAATCGTATTTTTTTCAATCAGAAATGAGCTGAATAATTGTCGAACGACCCAAACATATTCGTCGTGACAGATAAAAGTTTGTCGCGCGCTTAGTTTTTTCTTTAAATGGGGTGGCTCTGCTAACTTAATATTAAGTTAGCAGAGCCACTTGCAACAATTTCAATGAAACCTATTGCATTAATTGTCGAGTATTTGTCGTGAATTTGTCGTGAAAGAAAAAAGTTTGTCGCGCGCTTCGTTTTTTTTGTATGGGCTAAATTAATATTCGGCTAAAGGGGCCACACGTAAATCACGTAAGTTGGTTAATCGTATTTTTTTTCAATCAGAAATGAGCTGAATAATTGTCGAATGACCCAAACATATTCGTCGTGACAGAAAAAATTTTGTCGCGCGCTTAGAGTTTTTTTATATGGGGTGGCTCTGCTAACTTAATATTAAGTTAGCAGAGCCACTTGCAACAATTTCAATGAAACCTATTGCATTAATTGTCGAATATTTGTCGTGAAAGAAAAAAGTTTGTCGCGCGCTTCGTTTTTTTTGTATGGGTTAAATTAATATTTGGCTAAAGGGGCCACACACAAATCACGTACGTTGGTTTATCTTATTTTTTTTTCAATCAGAAATGAGCTGAATAATTGTCGAACGACCCAAACATATTCGTCGTGACAGAAAAAGGTTTGTCGCGCGCTTAGTTTTTTTTAAATGGGGTGGCTCTGCTAACTTAATATTAAGTTAGCAGAGCCACTTGCAACAATTTCAATGAAACCTATTGCATTAATTGTCAAGTATTTGTCGTGAATTTGTCGTGAAAGAAAAAAGTTTGTCGCGCGCTTCGTTTTTTTTGTATGGGCTAAATTAATATTTGGATAAAGGGGCCACACACAAATCACGTACGTTGGTTAATCGTATTTTTTTCAATCAGAAATGAGCTGAATAATTGTCGAACGACCCAAACATATTCGTCGTGACAGAAAAAAGTTTGTCGCGCGCTTAGTTTTTTTTTTTAAATGGGGTGGCTCTGCTAACTTAATATTAAGTTAGCAGAGCCACTTGCAACAATTTCAATGAAACCTATTGCATTAATTGTCGAGTATTTGTCGTGAATTTGTCGTGAAAGAAAAAAGTTTGTCGCGCGCTTCGTTTTTTTTGTATGGGCTAAATTAATATTCGGCTAAAGGGGCCACACACAAATCACGTAAGTTGGATAATCGTATTTTTTTTCAATCAGAAATGAGCTGAATAATTGTCGAATGACCCAAACATATTCGTCGTGACAGAAAAAATTTTGTCGCGCGCTTAGAGTTTTTTTATATGGGGTGGCTCTGCTAACTTAATATTAAGTTAGCAGAGCCACTTGCAACAATTTCAATGAAACCTATTGCATTAATTGTCGAATATTTGTCGTGAATTTGTCGTGAAAGAAAAAAGTTTGTCGCGCGCTTCGTTTTTTTTGTATGGGTTAAATTAATATTTGGCTAAAGGGGCCACACACAAATCACGTACGTTGGTTAATCTTATTTTTTTTCAATCAGAAATGAGCTGAATAATTGTCGAACGACCCAAACATATTCGTCGTGACAGAAAAAGGTTTGTCGCGCGCTTAGTTTTTTTAAATGGGGTGGCTCTGCTAACTTAATATTAAGTTAGCAGAGCCACTTGCAACAATTTCAATGAAACCTATTGCATTAAGTGTCGAATATTTGTCGTGAATTTGTCGTGAAAGAAAAAAGTTTGTCACGCGCTTCGTTTTTTTTGTATGGGCTAAATTAATATTTGGCTAAAGGGGCCACACACAAATCACGTACGTTGGTTAATCGTATTTTTTTTCAATCGTAAATGAGCTGAATAATTGTCGAACGACCCAAACATTTTCGTCGTGACAGAAAAAAGTTTGTCGCGCGCTTAGTTTTTTTTTAAATGGGGTGGCTCTGCTAACTTAATATTAAGTTAGCAGAGCCACTTGCAACAATTTCAATGAAACCTATTGCATTAATTGTCGAGTATTTGTCGTGAATTTGTCGTGAAAGAAAAAAGTTTGTCGCGCGCTTTGTTTTTTTTTGTATGGGCTAAATTAATATTTGGCTAAAGGGGCCACACACAAATCACGTACGTTGGTTAATCGTATTTTTTTTCAATCAGAAATGAGCTGAATAATTGTCGAACGACCCAAACATATTCGTCGTGACAGAAAAAAGTTTGTCGCGCGCTTAGTTTTTTTTTAAAAGGGGTGGCTCTGCTAACTTAATATTAAGTTAGCAGAGCCACTTGCAACAATTTCAATGAAACCTATTGCATTAATTGTCGAATATTTGTCGTGAAAAAAAAAAGTTTGTCGCGCGCTTAGTTTTTTTTGTATGGGCTAAATTAATATTTGGCTAAAGGGGCCACACATAATCACGTAAGTTGGTTAATCGTATTATTTTTCAATCAGAAATGAGCTGAATAATTGTCGAACGACCCAAACATATTCGTCGTGACAGAAAAAATTTTGTCGCTCGCTTAGTTTTTTTTAAATGGGGTGGCTCTGCTAACTTAATATTAAGTTAGCAGAGCCACTTGCAACAATTTCAATGAAACCTATTGCATTAATTGTCGAATATTTGTCGTGAAAGAAAAAAGTTTGTCGCGCGCTTCGTTTTTTTTGTATATGCTAAATTAATATTTGGCTAAAGGGGCCACACACAAATCACGTACGTTGGTTAATCGTATTTTTTTTCATTCAGAAATGAGCTGAATAATTGTCGAACGACCCAAACATATTCGTCGTGACAGAAAAAAGTTTGTCGCGCGCTCAGTTTTTTTTTAAATGGGGTGGCTCTGCTAACTTAATATTAAGTTAGCAGAGCCACTTGCAACAATTTCAATGAAACCTATTGCATTAATTGTCGAGTATTTGTCGTGAATTTGTCGTGAAAGAAAAAAGTTTGTCGCGCGCTTCGTTTTTTTTTGTATGCTCTAAATTAATATTTGGCTAAAGGGGCCACACACAAATCACGTACGCTAACTTAATATTAAGTTAGCAGAGCCACCCCATTTAAAAAAAAACGAAGCGCGCGACAAACTTTTTTCTATCAAGACAAATACACGACAAATATTCGACAATTAATGCAATAGGTTTCATTGAAATTGTTGCAAGTGGCTCTGCTAACTTAATATTAAGTTAGCAGAGCCACCCCATATAAAAAAAAACTAAGCGCGCGACAAACTTTCTTCTGTCACGACGAATATGTTTGGGTCATTCGACAATTACTCAGCTCATTTCTGATTGAAAAAAAATAAGATTAACCAACGTACGTGATTTGTGTGTGGCCCCTTTAGCCAAATATTAATTTAACCCATACAAAAAAAACGAAGCGCTCGACAAACTTTTTTCTTTCACGACAAATTCACGACAAATACTCGACAATTAATGCAATAGGTTTCATTGAAATTGTTGCAAGTGGCTCTGCTAACCTAATTTTAAGTTAGCAGAGCCACCCCATTCAAAAAAAACTAAGCGCGCGACAAAATTTTTCTGTCACGATGAATATGTTTGGGTCGTTCGACAATTATTCAGCTCATTTCTGATTGAAAAAAAATACGATTAACCAACTTACGTGATTTGTGTGTGGCCCCTTTAGCCAAATATTAATTTAGCCCATATAGAAAAAACGAAGCGCGCGACAAACTTTTTTCTTTCACGACAAATTCACGACAAATATTCGACAATTATGCAATAGGTTTCATTGAAATTGTGCAAGTGGCTCTGCTAACTTAATATTAAGTTAGCAGAGCCACCCCATATAAAAAAAACTAAGCGCGTGACAAACTTTCTTCTGTCACGACGAATATGTTTGGGTCATTCGACAATTACTCAGCTCATTTCTGATTGAAAAAAAAATAAGATTAACCAACGTACGTGATTTGTGTGTGGCCCCTTTAGCCAAATATTAATTTAACCCATACAAAAAAAACGAAGCGCGCGACAAACTTTTTTCTTTCACGACAAATTCACGACAAATACTCGACAATTAATGCAATAGGTTTCATTGAAATTGTTGCAAGTGGCTCTGCTAACCTAATATTAAGTTAGCAGAGCCACCCCATATAAAAATAACTAAGCGCGCGACAAATTTTTTTCTTTCACGACAATTTCTCGACAAATCTTCGACAATTAATGCAATAGGTTTCATCGAAATTTTCGCAAGTGGCTCTGCTAACTTTATGGAGGTAGATTATTAAATTAAATATCGAGGCTCTCCTGATTAGACGAAATATAGGAAAGGAAGGAAAGGCGATCTTGAAAATAATACAAGGACGATTAAGAAGTAGAAGAAGTTTCACTGATGTTCTTCCTGAGGCGCACTTTGAAAGACATGACTGATGGTGCCTGAATTATCAACCTAGGGATAGGTACGGTTCCAAAACTGTGGAAATCTTACAGAAAAACCATTAAAACTAACCTAGGTAAAATGTTGTGGTATTCTCAAAGTGTTGTTGACAAGAACTCTGGTCGGACGGATCTCATCTCCAAGCAGTCAAAGGTTGCTGTACAAATAAGCAGGTTCTTTCGATTTCAAAACCTTGTACCCCATCTGCAACAAATGCCAATCTCGACGTTGTTTGATAGTCAACAAACTCAAATCTTGTCTGCATTGAGTGACATGATCATATTTCCTCAAATTGTAGACGAACTTGATACCTGCATTCTGCAAGCGTTCCAGCTTGTTTAATTGGTTAGTTGTTAGTCCCATGTATGCAACGTCACCATAATCCAGAATAGGGAGCAGAAGGGAAAAGAATAACTCTATAGTGTTCACGTCCATGTTTCAACTAAACTAGTAAATTTTCACAGGGAGTTGGACAGAATAAAACGAATCAATTATGATTTTGCCGACGTTTCGGAACCATTCGTTCCTTTTTCAAGGCTGAAACAAAATTTATTATTACGATCAAATGGACAGAAAAAACATTCGTACCTCATCAAATAAAATTACAATTATCTAACATTAAAATAAAGCATTAAAACGAAGTCAGAAACAAATTATTAGATACAATCTGTGACGGTCAATATAATGAAAAGAATAAGTTCTTTCTGGTGTAGAAGGGCAGAAAGTTCTTCAGTAGACGAAGCTGGTGCAAACAGTGATAAAACTTCTTACTGATACCAGAAATTTGAGCATCCCAAGAGAGCGTTTCGTCTAGAATCAAACCAAGATTCCTCACATTCGTAGAATATGGAATCTCTACACCATTGAGAACAATCTTATTGCCATGTTTATCAATTTGATTTAAATTCCTTTTAGTCCCAACAACGTTGCATTTAGTTTTGACAGTATTCAAAATGAGACCTATATTTTCAGCAGCGACAAATATCCTTGCAAGTTCCTCGTTCAATACCCTTGTGCCCTCAGCAAATTTGTCAACAGGGACGTGAATATAAATCTGTAGGTCGTCTGCGAAGAGGTGGAAGCTACATCGTAATTGGTCCGTCAAAGCAGATATGTAGAGGGAGAGGGAGAGGGAGAGTGGCCCCAACAGACTCCCCTGTGGAACACCAGATACCGTCTTCACCCAATCTGAATATGTGTCATTTAGTTTTACCGATATTTCTCGTTCTCTTAGGTAGGACTCAAAGAAGTCTCCGACAAGACCAGAAAAGCCCATTCCACGTAATTTGACCAGCAGAATATCGAAGTCAACCATATCGAAGGCTTTAGTAAAGTCCAAAAGTACCAATACAGTCAACAATTTGTTATCCATTGCTTTGCTGTTGTCGTCATTGATTTTCGAAAGCGCGGTAGAAGTGCTATGATTTTGTCGAAATCCTGATTGGTAATAGTTGTGCAGCGAGTAATTATTCATATAAGTCAGAATTTGGGAATGTATGAGTCTTTCAAAAATTTTAGATAGAGTAGGAAGTATTGATATGGGCCGGAAGTCCTGGGGTTCAGAAGCATGTTGTTTTTTCGGTATTTAGTAATTCTAGCACGCTTCCATTCAGCTGGAAAAATGCCCGTTTGTAGCGAACAATTGAAAATGTGTGTAAGCACTGGACGAATCTCATTCACTATAGGTTTCAGCATGGCTATTCCAATTCCGTCTGATCCAACTGATCCAGAAGTCAGCTCGCAAATGGCAGCTTCAGTATCTTCCACATCAATGTTCGTGAACTCAAACATAGCTCTGTCAGGTAGCCCATACAATCGTATTCTTTTCAATGTGGAATTTTTAGTATCATTTTTATTGAGCTGTTTGGATTTATGAAATGCTGAGCGAGAACAGAAGGGTCCAAACCAACAGGTGCAGAATTTATATCTTTACCTACACCAATCGAACGAAGAGTGTCCCAGACTTTCTTAGGTGGTACTTAGGCTTTCATGAAAATAATTTCTTTTTGCACGTCTACACAACTGTTTACATGAATTTCTCAACGCCCGGTACAACTCCCTTCTCTCACCAGATGGATATTTAGCATTCAGTTCTCTGAGTTTATCGCATTCTTTCCTAGCATTTTTTATTTCATCAGTCATCCAGGGACACGGGGGGTGCTTGACCTTGATAACTTTCTGTGGAGCCAGCTTGTCATATATCTCAAGAATACCCTCGTTGAATATAGCAACTTTCTCATCAACAGAATGCGCCTGGTATACTGGGTTCCAATTCATGTTTGTTGACATTTGAGTCAACTTCGATTTATTTATATTTTTCAAATCCCGACATTTGATAACTCTAGGTTTAGGTTTGGGGCACTTGAATTCAAATGCGGCATATAACAGATCATGACGGGAAAATTGATATGCTTGTTGTTGTCCATCAGCAATTATCTTTTTCATCAGCAATATCTTTTGTCGTCCGATACAAACTTGCGACGAATCGGTGGAAATGCTGCACTAGATGCCAAATATCTCATTCACCTCATCACCCGTTTTAAGTGTTCTGCTAACATTATACAAACTTGACGGACATCCTGATTATATTGACGTATTTGTGTTAGGGAAAGTTTGATAAATGATATCATCAAAAATACTCAGCAGTGAATTACCTGCAAATATTGTCCAGTTTTCCGGATTTATCTGTTTTCCTTTGAAAACCTATAGACGTCCAACGGCTGATGTTTAAGTAGTGTTCACGGTTACTTTGATACCCATACTTTTGCCTTGAGTAATATTTCATATGTAGCAGCCAAAAAAAAAGATCAATTTCCTTGATTGTTTCTCTAGAAAATACAGCGATGTTACGAAAACCTTGTCAGCGAGCGTAATATTCATAGCTCAATATTTAGTGACAGTGTAGACATTTTTTGATGGTGACAAAATGGACCACCTATATTTTCGGGTTAAGTAATATTTTATATGCAGGATTCACGAAGAATCGATTAATTATCTCGATTTTGTAGGAAATACAGCCATTTTACGAAAAACTTGTCAGTCAGCGTGATATTCAAAATTCCATATTCAGAGAAAGGTGTGGACTTTATTTGATGGTGACGAAGCGGATCACCTATATTTTCGTGTTGAGTAATATCTTTTATGTAAAATCCCAGGAAAAAACAATCAATTTCCTTGATTTTTCTAGAAAATAAAGCCAATTTACGAAAACAATGTCAGAGAGTGTAAAATTCATTATCAGTGACAAGTATTGGTGGTGACAAAATCGACGACCCAAATTATTGTGCAAAGTAATCTCTCACCTGTAAGATCAAAGCAGAAGTTATCAATTTCTTCGATTTCTATAGAAAAAATTGGTTCAAGATCTGTGGACAGGAGCTTTTTGGCGCTCTTGTTTAAACAGGGAAATTATATCTCCGAAAGTTTCTCGGAGTTGGGAATTATATCAATGGATTCCTATGGTAGAACTGCATCATGAAAAAAATTAAATTTAAAAAAAAGTGTCGTTTAAGAAAAATGCTTCAAATATGATCTTAAAAAAAAGAGCAATCTACAATGGTTCAATGCTTTAAAAATTGTCATTAAATTTATATATCAAGTTAAAGGAGCAATCTGCAATGATTCAACCTCATGGAATGGGTTGTTGCAACTTACACTCGGTGCATAGTTTTCACAACTCGAAATACCTAAGGAAAGTATCATCGAAATGTCTAGAGCAAGGCTGGAGACAATCATAGCAGATTGTCCATTTATTCCTGATATTTGAGTAGGTAGTGGATTACGAACAAATTATTTTAATAGTTCAAAATATATTAATAAAATACTATCCTCTTTTCATAATTTGAAATTCAATAGTTCATACCACTAACACATTCTTTTCTGTATTATGAACCTTAACTCATGAAAAAATGATTGATACACAAATGTAGATCCATATTCCAGTATTTTTTTGCAAGCAACATTATGAAAATACTGTATATAGGAACATGTCTCACGACCACTACTTAAGGAAGAAAAAGGTAATATTAACCTCAGTGGTCAACGAGCAGTAATTTCTTTTGATGATTCCATTATGTTCTTCTTTCCTATTGCCTCCGTAATTTACATCAAAACAGTCTTGTATATATTCACAAATTCAAGAATCGAATACTTGCTTTCCAATAGACAATATACGAATTGACAATCTCTAATAGCTAGAAAAGATAACATTTATGAATAGTCACACAGACAGATTCTGTGTTCACATTCTGTGAATACATAGAACTTACGATGTAATATTGAAACTTTGAAACATCATATCTCCGAAAGTATTAGCTTGTTAGAGTTGAAAATGATAACAATGGATTCCTATAGTGAAACTGCATATTAAGTAAAATTAAATTCAAAAGTTGTATTGTAAAAAAAAATTGTTTTTCGTTACTCCGAAACTATTATTATTATTATTATTATTATTATTATTACTATCAGACCGATTTCACCTAGTAACGAACTTAACCGAGATATTCATCCCTCCAACCTACTCTGAAAATCTCAACTGTCTACCTCACTCCGTTCGAGAGTTATCGTGTTAACGGCCGGCCGGACAGAATCGATTCCGACTACGGATTCTTCATCAGTGAGTCGAACCAAATCGTTAAGACAATTTTCAGCCAAAAATTCGAAAATTACAGACATTTGGGCAAATTGATAAGCACTCTGTTCCGAGGAACAAGAGCGCCAAAAACAGCCATTTTTCGAAAACCTTGTCAGTGTGCGTAATAGTAAAGAGTATAGATCTCCTTTGAAGGTGGCGAAATTAACGACCCATATTTTCCTATTGAGTAATCTCTTATATGTAAAATCCTACAAGAATCTATCAATTTCCTGATTTTTTTAGAAAATGCAGCCATTTTAAGAAAACCTCGGCAGCGAGCGTCGAGGCGAGCGTAATATAAATATAATGAATAATATTCATTTTCAGTGACAGGTGTACACATTTTGATGGGGACAATATCGACAAGCCTTATCTTCTTGTTGAGTAGTCTTTTAAATACAAGATTAAACAGAAACGATCAATTTACTCGTTTTTTATAGAAAATAAATCCATATTGCGAAAACCTTGTCAGCGGGAATAATATTCGAAGTTCTATTTTCAGTGGTACAAGTGCTGACAAAATCAACGACCCATATTTTTGTGTTAAGTAATCTTTTATATGTAATATCCCAAAAGAAACGATGAATTTCCTCGATTTTTCTAGAAAATACAGCCCATTTATGAACACCATTTCAGCTTGAGTAGGATTAAAAGTTCCATTTTAAGTGACAGGTTTATACTTTTTTGATGGAAACAAAATTGTCGACCCATATTTTTGTGCAAAGTATTCTCTTATCTGTTATCTGGAATATATTGAGTGTTCCACGACGAGCTTTGGATATGCTGTCTAGAATGGCGTAAATAGAAAGATGTAGTATGTTCCATAGTTCGTGCGGCCGTAGGCAGCAGGGCTTCACAAGAGACGAGAGTGGGCGAGAGTATAAAAAATCTCGTCTGGGTCACGCCAATTCCCAAATTAAGTCTCGTTCTCGTCTCGTTCTCGTCTCGTTATCAGTTGTCTCGTCTCGTCTCGCCTAATTGTGAATAACGATAATAAATATTATAATTTATAAACGAAATGGTATACAATAATGAATGATTTTGTAAGGCTATAGTTATTACGCTATTATACAAAAATATTTGTACATGTACAATGTACATATTATTTGTAATTTTAAACACTGATAATTTCAACGTTTAAATTACTCGATGACCAAGAATTCAAACATAATCACGCTTGCATCACATTATTTTCCAATGATGTACGTGTTTTCGCCATGATCATACCTGCTGTGGAAAATAATCTTTCAGCAGGTACGGATGTAGCCATTAATAAATCATCGGCCATCTTGAAAGTGTAGGGAAAACTTTTTCATCTCTCTCCACCACTGTAAAATATTTTGATTCCTATTTGCTCTTTCTAACGGCAAAGTCAGCTTTCCAATATTTCGAAAGTTTTGTTGATGTTTTAAATAGGCTATCGATGTCGATACATTTTTTAATAGAATTGAACAATTTGGTATAGTTTTCAAAGAATACCTTCCCAGTGGGTAGATCATTAAGAGTATTTTAGGCGTATTCCTCAAAACACTTTGAACACATTGAATAGCTTCATTTCTTTACCAGTTTGATTATACGTAGTTCCACAGATGTATACAATAATTGTTCACGTCTTCACTACAAGGAGCACAAGAGAAGACATTTCTCCAGATGTTCAGATAGAGACGAAATTTTCAAAGCATTGGGATTTAGGGGAAATAAAAGTTGTCCGTTAATTATTGAATTCATAATGGCATCCGTTTTTATGGTTGTGAATTCTATTTTTTCCTCAAAAATAATCTCAATTATCGCAAGGTCATAACGAATTAATAATCTTCTGAAAAATCGTGTATTTCTAGAACGATCGATGCATAATATAGACAAAATATATTGGTAATTATACCTAGTGGAAACTCTTTATATTGAATTGTTTTCTGTGGTTGTTGAAAAAAGTCGAGTCGTATATACGACTTCATATAAAAAATTTAACGAGACGAAAAGCGAGACTTTCGTGTTGCGCTGTATGTGGTCTCGGTATCGCCTATAATATATTTGAAAACGTCTCGTCTCGTCTCGTTCAGAGTTATTCAACACCGAATCAGATGCGTTTTAAACCCTCGGGGTGTAGGTATTATTTAGTTACAATTTACACCATTTTCGGTGTTTTATATGATATTGTTCGTTTTATAATTTGAAACTCAATATCATATAAATCACCGCAAGGCTATGAAAAGGGTATAGATATTGAAAAAAACGTTTTAGTACATATGAATTTATTACTTCAAAGATTAGCTAATAGACAGTTTAATTTTTTATATATAATTTGTGAAAATACAATAAACAATAAATTTTTATAGAAATATCTAGTGATTACTGAAGCTTGAAGAGATAATCAAAACTGTCGACAAACCAATCGAATTTTTGAGGCAGCACTTTCTGGTCCAACACGACACAAAATTCTTCCAGATCAGGTGTCAATGATATAGCGATGGCAGTTTTTTTCAATTTTGCCAACTGTTTCTTCTGATGGTGAGGATTACTGAAATTAAAACATTTATATATTAATCATATATAATCATACAATTTGAATTGGTGCCTACAAAATAATGTGAAGCTGGCAGGTCTTTATATAATTGAAAGTTGTAACTTTTCAACGTGCTATAGGGCCGATAATTGACTATCAACGCTGGTTTTATTCGATATAGATATCAAGAATTTACTCTTATCTGAAATAAAATATCCTGGAGAATAGGTTTTTGCGACAGTGTGATATACAATTAGGATACGCAATATTCTGAAAAAAATATGTTCCCTTAGATTACCTACTACAAAAAACACTCACCTGCAAGTGCTTCTTAATAAATCCTATTGATAGTTCACTAAAGGTTAGATGAATAAGCCCCATTTGTTTGAAGAACATTACGAGAATAAATTTCAATAAAGAAACTGTAATAACATTAACAATAAATATGAAATTTCATCTAATTCAGATAATTGATCAAAACCTTTTCAAATAAAGAAAATTGAAGAAATATTTTTCACTGACAAATGCAAAAATTCAAAGTCGGCGATGGACGAATTTGTAAATCCAATCGACCAACCAACACAAATATCTCATCAAAATTTTCGGGAAAAATTGATGAAATGAGGATACCCAATTACGTAGGCACCCAAAAAAATTAAATTGAACATTCATATGTACTCACTTGCAAACAGTATTATTTCCAAACTTCCATCGACGGCCAAAACAAATTTCTCATTATTCTCATAAGTCATAACGAATCTTCTTGATGCACTTTGTTTTTCCAGATTCTCACTTCATAATGCATCAGGAACCAACTTATCGTCTCCAAGGCACAAAATAATAAAATCAAACCCCATACAACACCCAACATTGTAGTCTCCCATGAAATGTACGTGTTGTGTTAGAACTAGTCAGAAGTATTGCGACATAACCAATCTCTTCACATTGTTGCCGGATATAATTATATTCTGATATTTTAAAAAACAATCCTTTGGTTTCACAAATATCCATTTTCCAAAATTGGATGTTACCAATTTTGTGTACTTGAGACGATTTTTTTATGGAATGGTGCAATGAGTAGCGATTTGTTCAAACCTGCAATGTAAAATTATATCATACTCACTTTGAAGTCATTTTCTATCGGACTATTCATGATATACTTACCACAACAATCCATATGTTTATTTTTCGTGACTAAATATATCTCTTGATTTATATAGATAGGTTACTACAAATATTCAACTATTGTTGTACTACGAAATCATTAAATAGCAGAAAATAAATTTGTGAATCATTGAGAGCGTGGAGGAATTGATTTTCATAGTCAAGAAAGGGATACATTGATATTTCCAATATTGATTCGAGTGTTCCGAAATAACATCAATTTTGTTTGTGAGAATTCCCCATGGAAGGGCCTGATTCTTCCTGTCATCTTATAATTATTAATTCTTCACAACTACCGGCGATTTCTTTATATTTAAAAGACTCAGCAGTGATATCCGTCTTTCGAGAAAGAATACTTGGCAACTATGTAACAATGAATAAGTTGACGAAATAAATTATAATGTTCTTTTGATATTCCTGGTGCGAATTTGGATAGTTTGTTGGTCGAAAAGCACTTGTAGGTACTTTCGATGATTTCACATGTTTCAAAAGTTATACTTGGATATACATAAAGTTGATTACTGAGTGTAAAGTTTGGTAATCGGCTTAAATCTCTGAAATCGTTCTTTCACATTTCACCATGCAGTGCTCATTTTCACCCAATATATCACTTATCTGACTTTTGTATGAAGAATTGGCATTAAAACTTGATGGAAACTGTGAAATTTCAAATAAATTTTATTAATTCTTGATACTGCATCTGTTTGTGATTATTCCTGTCATAAATTACACTACGGAACACAATATGATCATAATAACGAAAATATTGATAGGAATGTGACATTCTAGTGGTATATTGCATCGACAATATTCTTGATAGTATGAAATCAACATTCACACTGAGATATTTTTTAGAGTGTAGTATGTGCGGCCGTAGAGAGGCGGCAATTTGCGGTGGCATATCGAAAAATGCCACAACTCGGAAAATATTGAGTGTTCCACGATGAGCTTTGGATATGTTGTCTAGTATGGCGTAAATACAAAAAAGGAAGTATGTCCTATTGTTTCTACGGCCGTAGGTAGATGGAAATCAGGGGCGGCATATCGAAAAAATGCCATAACTCGGAAAATATGATCTAGTTCGCCTCCTTGTGGTGCACCCTGGGTAACGCTAAAGAACTAGAACCAACTGGCAGTCAAACTATCACTCTCGGATGATCTCCTGACTACTATTTACACACTGTACCGAACGATACCGCACGATGCAATTTGACTCACAGAACGGCGCTTATCAGCGCCAACCGACCAGATATCTGGGACCATCTGTCCGGATATGCCAGCTGAACATAGAAGGATCTGGCAAGGGAAAAAATCAATGCCTCTCCAAAATTCTGCTCAGCCGAAATATCGATATAGTAATTGTCCAAGAAACTCATATTTTTGTATCTAGAAATATGTGTCCATATATATTGTATAGAGTGTGTAAAGCGCCATACGCTAAATAAATAAATAAATAATTTATATGTTGTTGTTCCGAATGCGTCAATGGCACACAGGACACATTCGGAACAACAACATCGATAAATCTGCTGTTGCAAATTACGTTTTAGCAACTGGCCACTCAATTTCAGATAACTCCGTTAAATTTT
The DNA here is from genome assembly GCA_937662695.2 of Halyzia sedecimguttata. NCBI lineage: Eukaryota > Metazoa > Arthropoda > Insecta > Coleoptera > Coccinellidae > Halyzia > Halyzia sedecimguttata. Next base: position 14,946,496 of record OW569418.2, read on the forward strand.
TGAAAAATTCCAATATATTGTACTTAGGAACACTTGAAGGGATCGAGATGTATAAGAGAAAGGATATTTTACTCAATGATGATCTAACCTCTATTAACAACTCATTATTTTCAGTAATCGGTTTATGACTAAAGGTATGATGTCGACCCCTACTCGAGTGTAGAAATTGATAGCGTGCTTTAGTAACGCTTCGTCTTTGAAGATGGAAACTTTTTTCCGAGACATATGTCAGACGACAAGCACTGTAGTGGAAAAGAGTATAGTTACTTTTGAAGTATACGATTCTTATAAAATATCGCAGAAATCTTCGTGTTGGCATTCTAAAACCATTCGCCAAGTATTGAAAGGTTTTTTCTGGGTTTTCTCTCCCAAACCCTGAAAAATATCTATAAAATAATAATTAATTATTTTGTGATTTGCTTCTGCGTAAGTAACACAAGATATTTGTCAGAAGCAATCAATTGAACACTGTTGCCTAACAAACGACAACGAAACAACATCAACGAAGAAACAACTATATCGTATCGTAATGGAGTCTATATCCGACTCCTTCGTCAGACGCTTAATAAAAATCTTTAGAATGATTTTGCTGATTGTTATTTTGTGAAATTCAAGAATTGTCACATTGACAGTATTTAAAAATCATAGCTAACATAGTTTTACTTCGCATAGAAATTTCCAAGTTCCAACTCCTTTTTCAATAAATTTAGCCAAATATGGTCAATACCAATTGAGCAATTTGCAAAATTTCATTCTCTGTTCAATAAAATACAAGTTGACTCCTTAAGTTTCTTTTTAAAATAATCAGGTTCTGTCATTAGGATCTTTGAATTACTCCAATCCATCATGTGATCTCTTTGGATTGTACATACATGTTCTGCTATTTTTATTGAACAGAGAATGCAATTTTGCAAATTGCTCAATTGGTATTGACCATATTTGGCAAAATTTATTGAAAAAGGAGCTGGAACTTGGAAATTTCTATGCGAAGTAAAACTATGTTAGCTATGATTTTTAAATACTGTCAATATGAATTTCACAAAATAACTATCAACAAAATAATTCTAAAGATTTTCATTAAGCGTCTGACGAAGGAGTCTGATATAGACTCCGAAACGTTACGATATAGTTGTTTCTTCGTTGATGTTGTTTCGTTGTCGTTTGTTAGGAAACATTGTTCAATGGATTGCTTCTGACAAATATCTTGTGTTTCTTACGCAGAAACAAATAAAAAAATAATTAATTTTTATTCTATCGATATTTTTCAGAGTTGGGAAAACCCAGAAAAAAACCTTTCAATAATGAGTATACCTCCCACAGTATCCGTTAATGTTCATTCACCAAGTTTCAATTCGATCGGATCTATATTGCTTGAAAAAACAATTTCAACTCCGAAACTATTTATAGGATTGTCAACGAATTTAACCGTCGCATTAAGATGCACAACCTACCCTGAAAGTTTCATTGCTTACTAATTCCGCTCGAAAGTTATCGTGGCAACGGCCGGCCGACATAATCAAATTCGAATTCTCTATCAGCGGGTCAAAACTAATCGTTTGAGAACATTTTCGGCAAAAAATTCGAAAATAAATTGAAAATGATACCACGCTGTTTCTTAGAGCATGCGCACAAAAATAATACTAATTTGCTTCACTCCATCACTTCCATGATACTTCGATAAAAGTTATTCTTTCATTAGTCGTGAAATTTCTGGTTGGGAATAGATTGAAACAGTGATTACATCAAAATCAATATTTTACTATCAGCCCCACAACCGGAAACAGCAAAATCAAAACGTCCAGTTTTTACTTTACCGATGTCGTGTCATGTAAATCAAACGAACTATGTTTTATGCCTGCAATTATTTAATACACGATCACTATCAGAATATTAACACTACTGGTCACGCAACTAAGAAAGCATTATTTCATCACATCATCGACAACCCAGTTAATAAATGAGGAACTGCTCTGTGAAACGGAATGGGCTGTTTTTGGCACGCTTGTTCCCCTGAACAGGGTGGCTAACAATATGCTTAAAAGTAACTTTTGAATTTTTGGCCGAAAAGGTCCTCAAAAGTTTAGTTTCGACGCACACATGAAGAATCCGAGGTCAAACTCGGACGCTCGTACGCACTATTACTCTCCAGCGAAATTAATTAAAGCGCTGAAATTTGCAAGGTAGGTTTGAAGTACAAATGCTCTGACTAATTTTATTAAAAGGCAGAATCCGCCTAGTGGTTTCACACTTATAGTCATCTAAAATTTAGTTTTCTCTATAATTAGGTAGTTAGTTGAAAAATCTCGACACAAGAACAAGTGCAAAATTTCAAGGGGATCAGAAATAAGAAAAAAAGATTCAGAAAATTCTCATAAACTTTTCGTCTGATATCGCTGAATTTCTGCGGGAGGCTTCAAATCAAAATTTCACAGTCAAGTTCTACATTTAAACTCGATAGGATCTATATTTGTTCACGCACTGATGTGAAGTCAGTAGCTTTTGCGAGTATGTTCTATTGTCCATTCTCCTGTATTGGACAATAGAACCGCAAAAGCTCCTGACTTCACGTCAGTGCTTGAACATTTTTTTTTCGTAATTTTTTTTCGATTTTCTAGGGATACGGTTTTCGTAAAATTTTACACACCTCTTCATTCTGATTGTGCCCATTAACGAACTTTTTCGTTGCATTGGGAAGGTGCCACCTATCCTGAAAACTTCTATCTTCGCTATCTCTTTCCGTTCTCCAGTTATCATGGTAACAGCCGACCGGCCGGACGGACACAATCAAATTTGATCTCTAAATCTTCATTAGGTAGTCGAATCCAATCGTTTAAGACCATTTTCGTTAAAAATTTCGAAAATTGCAGATATTTGGGCCAAATGATAACGCGATGTTCCCCAAAACGCGCAAAAATATATAAATATCGTAACAATTGCAGTGTACTGGTCCACTGTTTTACAGTCAGCAATATTTTCAGGTGTGATATATTTTCGACGCGCTTGCCGAGGATATCCAAAGTTGAACGAATTTCATGATTCAGTTTGAATTGATATAATTAGAAATCTCTATAAGAAACGAGTAATATTTTTAAAAGATGATTTTAAATCGATATTCCATCCTTATTGCGGGTTGAGTCGAGAAAAATATGGTACTTATGGACTTATTTCAAAGAATTGGCACCCATATATTTAGGTTTGATTGAAAGTTAAACGATATTGTTATCCAGATATAAAAGGCTACCCAAGATTTGAGGTTCTACTGAACTTAATATATGAAATTCTATGTAAGTGTGCATGTATTTGAACTCCTCCTAAACCAGGAGACCGATTTTCATGAAATTTTGTGTGTAATTTTGAGTGGTTACTTGGATGGTTTAGAGTCGCAATCGGACGCAGAAGGTGGCGCCGCAATCAGGTTATAGAAGATTTGTTTTGGTTTCTAGTACGAAATGGCAGATGTGTTGGCACAGCTATTAGAACGTCGTCTCTTCTCATATCTCAGAGACCTGGAGATGTCACTTTGACATTCATTAGTATTAAGGAGTTTGTAAAAACAAATTTTGAAACATATTTCATTCAAGTGTTATTAATGTGTGAAGGGATTTGGAATGTAATATGTATTCGAACAGAAATCCTGAGCAACCATAAACACAGCCTTGTTTATTTTCGAATCAACTATGAAATCTGTGTGTAATTGAATAGGTTACTATGTCACCACGTTCACAGCATTGTTCATTTTCGACCCAACTGTGAATGTATGTATTTGAATGGTGTCCTACGCCGCCTCAGACACATCACTGTTTATTTTCGACACAACAATGCAGGTTTTCATTTAATTTCGTGTACTATGTTGACATACTGATTCGTTTCATGTAACGGTTTAATCGAACTACCGATTCATCTGAACTACCGGTTCAGTTGATCTACTAATTCATCTGAAATACCGGTTCAATTTATCTACCTATTATATTGATCTACTTAAAAAGTGAGGGAAAAAGATACATTGATGTCTAGGCGTATTAATGGCTAGGCGGATTAATGACTACTCGTATCTAATAATATACGAAAATACTCACATAATTTTATGAAAATATCGAATTAATTCCGCCCATAACCTTTTCATAAAGTTAGAATTCCGATAGAATTGGAAACAAAATTGAAAAGATCAATAATTTCTGCTATGGATATCGTACCAACTTGGTACCAACAATACAAACTTGCCAAGAAACCGAACCCTGATCACTGGGCCACAGAAGCAATAAAATAATTATGTGAATTCCGTATAATAAACTTATGTTATTACTGACCTTCGATACCTTGTTTACAAATTTGAATTTCAGAAAGGTATTATCATGTTTCTTATTATTCGATCCAGTTTAAGTCGAGAACTTGGCTGTAAAATAAGTTACATATCATAGACAAGTACCAATTCTCATTAGGTATTGAACGAATGTTATTACTGACGTATTGACTTGCCAAATTTGACTTCGGCCGATCTAATTCATTGAATTATATTAATCGCGTCAAAAATCAACCACTGTTGACAACTTCGCTGGTACACTGTAGAAGTAGTGGACCAGTACACCTCGATTGTAGGAATATTTTGGCAATATCCTCACGAATATCCCATCGTGTTCAAATCTAGAATTTTACTGTAAAATAAGGTTTGACCTCGCGCAATTTCAAATAGAATATAGTCGATAAAAACGAGATGTCAAATTCAAAAACGAATCACACAATTTAGGAGTGCGCAGGTGAACACATTGAACCAAAGAATTCATGAGACATGCATTTTGAGCACTAATGATTTGATATCGAGGTTGGCAAATGATTTTATTCCAAATGATGCTATCTTGGTTTCTTTCGATGTTTCTAACCTGTTCACGAACGTACCAGTTGCTCAGACCTTGAATTTGTTCAAGCACATATTGTACAGGGTGATTCACTTATCTTGGTAACCCCAATTTTCTCGGAAACGGCCGAATATATTCTCATTCTGTAAACGGCGTTTTGTACAAGTCAATGTTGATTTGATATGCGCGTAAAATTTGGCGTGAAAAATAAAGATGGCTGGCGTCGCGCCATATAGTCGCGCTATTTATAGGTGTCTAACTATGTGTTATGTCACCACATTTATAGTTTTTTGGCCTATCTCTGTTATAATTTAAGAAATTAGTTTTAAGTTCACTATAGTGTTTCTGTTGTGATCGTTGTATGCAATTTATATATTTCATTTATATTTTTTATCAAAAGGGATGTACCGTCAATATATTTATGCGGTGCATAAGTATTGAATAAATAAATGAATAAATAATTTTCACTCTTGCTTCTTCAAATTCGGTCCCGCCTTTCTTTCTCATAATAATCGCCCAATATTCACCTCCATAAAGTTAGCGGAGCCACTTGCGAAAATTTCAATGGAACCTATTGCATTAATTGTCGAATATTTTTCGAGAATTTGTCGTGAAAGAAAAAATTTGTCGCGCGCTTAGTTTTTTTTTATATGGGGTGGCTCTGCCAACTTAATATTAAGTTAGCAGAGCCACTTGCAAGAATTTCAATGAAACCTATTGCATTAATTGTCGAATAATTGTCGAGAATTTGTCATGAAAGAAAAAAATTTGTCGCGCGCTTAGTTTTTTTATATGGGGTGGCTCTGCCAACTTAATATTAAGTTAGCAGAGCCACTTGCAAGAATTTCAATGAAACCTATTGCATTAATTGTTGAATATTTGTCGTGAATTTTTCGTGAAAGAAAAAAGTCTGTCGCGCACTTAATTTTTTTATATGGGGTGGCTCTGCTAACTTAATATTAAGTTAGCAGAGCCACCTGCAACAATTTCAATGAAACCTATTGCATTAATTGTCGAGAATTTGTCGTGAAAGAAAAAAGGTTGTCGCGCGCTTCGTTTTTTTTGTATGGACTAAATTAATATTTGGTTAAAGGGGCCACACACAAATCACATAACTTGGGTAATTGTATTTTTTTTCAACCAGAAATGAGCTAAATAATTGTCGAACGACCAAAACATATTCGTCGTGACAGAAACAAGTTTGTCGCGCATTTAGTTTTTTTTATATGGGGTGGCTCTGCTAACTTAATATTAAGTTAGCAGAGCCACTTGAAACAATTTCAATGAAACCTATTGCATTAATTGTCGAATAATTGTCGAGAATTTGTCGTGAAAGAAAAAAGGTTGTCGCGCGCTTCGTTTTTTTTTTGTATGGGCTAAATTAATAATTGGTTAAAGGGGCCACACACAAATCACGTAACTTGGAGTTATTGTATTTTTTTTCAACCAGAAATGAGCTAAATAATTGTCGAACGACCAAAACATATTCGTCGTGACAGAAAAAAATTTGTCCCGCACTTAGTTTTTTTTATATGGGGTGGCTCTGCTAACTTAATATTAAGTTAGCAGAGCCACTTGCAACAATTTCAATGAAACCTATTGCAATAATTGTCGAATAATTGTCGACAATTTGTCGTGAAAAAAAAAGGTTGTCGCGCGCTTCGTTTTTTTTGTATGGGCTAAATTAATATTTGGTCAAAGGGGCCACACACAATTCACGTAACTTGGGTAATTGTATTTTTTTTCAACCAGAAATGAGCTAAATAATTGTCGAACGACCAAAACATATTCGTCGTGACAGAAAAAAGTTTGTCGCGCGCTTAGTTTTTTTTTATATCAGGTGGCTCTGCTAACTTAATATTAAGTTAGCAGACCCACTTGCAACAATTTTAATGAAACCTATTGCATTAATTGTCGAATAATTGTCGAGAATTTGTCGTGAAAGAAAAAAGGTTGTCGGGCGCTTCGTTTTTTTTGTATGGGCTAAATTAATATTTGGTTAAAGGGGCCACACACAAATCACGTAACTTGGGTAATTGTCTTTTTTTTAACCTGAAATGAGCTTAATAATTGTCGAACGACCAAAACATATTCGTCATGACAGAAAAAAGTTTGTCGCGCGCTTAGTTTTTTTTAAATGGTGTGGCTCTGCTAACTTAATATTAAGTTAGCAGGGCCACTTGCAACAATTTCAATGAAACCTATTTCATTAATTGACGAATAATTGTCGAGAATTTGTCGTGAAAGAAAAAAGTTTTTCGCGCGTTTCGTTTTTTTTTGTATGAGCTAAATTAATATTTTGCTAAAGGGGCCACACACAAATCACGTACGTTGGTTAATCGTATTTTTTTTTCAATCAGAAATGAGCTGAATAATTGTCGAACGACCCAAACATATTCGTCGTTACAGAATAAAGTTTGTCGCGCGCTTAGTTTTTTTTATATGGGGTGGCTCTGCTAACTTAATATTAAGTTAGCAGAGCCACTTGCAACAATTTCAATGAAACCTATTGCATTAATTGTCGAATAATTGTCGAGAATTTGTCGTGAAAGAAAAAAGGTTGTCGCGCACTTCGTTTTTTTTGTATGGCCTGAACTAATATTTGGTTAAAGGGGCCACACACAAATCACGTAACTTGGTAATTGTATTTTTTTTCAACCAGAAATGAGCTAAATAATTGTCGAACGACCGAAACATATTCTTCGTGACAGAAAAAAGTTTGTCGCGCGCTTTGTTTTTTTTTATATGGGGTGGCTCTGCTAACTTAACATTTAGTTAGCAGAGCCACTGGCAACAATTTCAATGAAACCTATTGCATTTATTGTCGAATATTTGTCGAGAATTTGCCGTGAAAAGAAAAAGTTTTTCGCGCGCTTATTTTTTTTTGTATGAGCGAAATTAATATTTTGCTAAAGGGGCCACACACAAATCACGTACGTTGGTTAATCGTATTTTTTTTCCATGAGAAAAGAGTCTAACGACCCAAACATATTCGTCGTGACAGAAAAAAGCTTGTCGCGCGCTTAGTTTTTTTTTATATGGGGTGGCTCTGCTAACTTAATATTAAGTTAGCAGAGCCACCCCATATAAAAAAATACTAAGCGCGTTCGACAATTATGTAGCTCATTTCTGGTTGAAAAAATATACAATTACCCAAGTTACGTGATTTGTGTGTGGCCCCTTTAACCAAATACTAATTTAGCCCATACAAAAAAAAACGAAGCGTGCGACAAACTTTTTTCTTTCACGACAAATTCTCGACAATTATTCGACAATTAATGCAATATGTTTATTGTAAATTGTTGCAAGTGGCTCTGCTAACTTAATATTAAGTTAGCAGAGCCACTCCATATAAAAAAAAAAACTAAGCGCGCGACAGACTTTTTTCTTTCACGACAAATATTCGACAATTAATGCAATAGGTTTCATTGAAAATTTTTCAAGTGGCTCTGCTATCTTAATATTAAGTTAGCAGAACCACCCCATATAAAAAAAACTAAGCGCGCGACAAATTTTTTTCTTTCACGACAAATTCTCGACAAATATTAGACAATTAATGCAATAGGTTGCATTGAAATTTTCGCAAGTGGCTCTGCTAACTTTATGGAGGTCCAATATTTTAGTATCAACGCCAATTCTTCTGAACTTCTATATTAATTTAATCCATATTTTCGTACGTAGCAAAATTCCATAAATATTTACCAAATATATTTGTGACTGTAGGTTGTATTCCTGGGAAATTTTTCTTTGATTAGCGCATTTATACGGAATTATCCTTGAGCAACACGCTTGAAGGATTCTCTATGACAAAATTTTGAGTATTTATCAAGGACTGAGGGGTATCCGATAATAGTATATTACGCACCGAGGGAGAAAAGTAGGACATTCACGCCCGCGAATGATTGTCTCCCGAGCCGGAGGCGAGGGTGACAATCGCGGGCGAGGATGTCCTACTTTTCTCCCTAGGTGCGTATACGATTTTTTTCTTCTCCGTCTAATTCACTTTCATCAGAGTTAATCAAATCCATTTTTTATTATATTTGTCGGTATTCACTGAAATAATTAACCTTCTTTTGACTCAGCTGTCATCAATGAAAATTCATTGATTGTATCGCTTTTCATATAATCGTTTGGATTTTACCGGAAGTAGTTCACTGGTAATAGCTGCCCCTTTAACTTCTAAATTTCTTATTATCTCTTCTCCGTCTATTTCACTTTCATCAGAGTTAATCAAATCCATTTATTTAATATTTGTCAGTATTCACTGAAATAATTAATTATTTTGAATCAGCTGTCAACAACTTGAGATACAAACACGCGGTTGCTAGGTAACCGCCGGGAGATAAAGTAAATTTGCCATCTCACCGGGAGAGAATCTGGTACTTTTCTCCCGCGTGACAGGGACGAAAAGTGAACTTTTCATCCCGGGGGAGAAAAGAATAATTTTTTACTTTGTAGATTTGGAAAAATTGATCGTAAATCTAACGTTTAATAATTTTCAATACAATAATTGATTGTCAATCTGAACACACCACATGTAGGATATTATCGTTGTAATCCAGAGGTGATTGGATGAAATTCGACACATGACTCAAAATAAAGCAACTTGATTGGTTACTATAATTCGTAAAACATTATCGGTTATAATTGCACAAGTGCATAAAAATTACCGATAATTTTGCAAGAAAACTTGTTATCTTAAAATTGCATGAGTTTATTTTCTTATTTCGCCGAAATATGAAAATTATTGAATTCAATTTTTATAAGATAACACGCTTGAATGTAATGTTATCTGGTCATTTTTATGCACGAGTGTAATTCATTAGAATATTTCACGGATAAAGAAATATTGTTTGAGAAATATCATAGTACTGACGAAGACTATGAATAAAATCATGCTCTTTAACAAATTCAACTGTATCGAACACTCACTGAAACGCGACACTTTTTGACAGTATATCTGTTTGTATTGTTTGTGTTGTCAAGGAACGGAATATTTTCGGATTCAATTTTCGCTCTTCAGTGCAATTACCGCTGTAAATTTTCGATAATCGCATTCCTGTCATGAGAAGTTCTATGTATGAGGGAAATATTCAGATTAATGTTGACATGATTGGGTGAAATTGTTTCATGTGACACAAAATTTGAATGGTTCCAAGAACTCCCAAAAAATTATTTTCAAAATATAAAATTACATTTTATAGATATTTTTCTTATATATTTCTTTCTTGAGAGAGAAAACCCAGAACGGAACCATTCAGTCAAGAATTCACCTCCCAAATTATCCTTTCATTATTACTTAGAAACACTGTATAGTTGTGCCAGAATTGTTATCTTCCTAACAAGTGTGGAAGGGGTATTCGATATAGTTATTTTCCTAACAAGTGCGGGAAAGACACTTTCCGCACGAGTTAGGAACAATATTTTTTCTACGACCGCATAAAGATTCAAAAAGAACATTGAAAATACATATTTTATTTCAACATACAAAACATTTCATGAAAATCCACTATTTATTTATTTACTACTAATATTAATGTTGAAAACGCAATTTGTTGCATTCTGCAAATGCGTCAGAATAGCCGGTCCAGAGTAATTGAGTAAATGAAGATGACGGAGACGGCATCGGTTGCAAGTTGCCAGTACCAGAAAGAATTTTATTGGAAATGGTTTTTTTCTGTTCTACAGAGTCCTCCAAATAACCCTCAGCAACAGCAGTTGACTTCCAGCCTCCAAGACGTTCTATGTTGGTTATCCCTTCGCCTGAATCTGCTAGAAACGTTGCCGAGGATCGTCTAAAACTGTGACCTGTGTAACGTTCTGGGTTAGGTAGGCCTAAGTAGGAAGCGATCTCTGCCGGCATTTTACCGAATGTGTTTATGCCTACGCACTGAACAGAACATTTGCCTTTTTTGTAATTGATAAAAAACGACGGTGCGTGGTGGTAGGAGGCCGTAAATTTGCATACTTTCTATAGAGCTTCAAAAAGTTTCCATCATTTATGTCTTCAGATATAACAAAGGATCTTAAGGTATGGTTTTTCGAATCGGAAATTTTCACAATAATTAGGTTTCCTTTATCTTGAATATCGTCAAGCGTGATTTTCACAAGCTCCGCTCTGCGAAGAGCACCGGCTAAAGCAAAAATGGTACCTAGTTTAATCATAAGATATATCTCATCAGGGGCTGGCATAAACTTGGATATGTCTTCTTTGGTAAAAATCTGCGCTTTCTGTGGTCGGAAACCAACATTTTGCTTTTTTAGGAACGATGTCAATTTATGAAACTTGGTTATGTCCAGGTTTTGTTTTATTTTAACTAAACGTTTCACCATCGAGTAACGCGACCATAGGGTATTGAATTTCAGTACCTTACTCAGCTCGGAAAAAATCGCCAAAAAAACCTCTTCTCTGAAGCTATTCACTCCTTTTTCCTTACACCAGTTTAAAAAGTGGTTGTATTGCTGTTCGTATCTTTCTCGTGATTTACTTGGTAACAGGTCTGAATTTACCGCATCTGCGGCCTTTAATATTGCTTCTGGGAGCTCTTCGTCTGACGAATCCATTAAAATATGGCTTTTATTGAAAGTAATTTGAAAAATGCCAGAATCGGACACTTCGACAACGCTTCGATTTGAAACTTTGACGTCTTGATGACAACTTGGTTGCCATAATAAAGCTTTGGTTACCACACCAAACCATTTGACTCAGCTTAGTTTGATTGTTATGAAAAATGTATAGGGTATATAAAAGTATCGTAATTTCTTCATTCCAATGAATGAAAAATAGAATGGGTTAGATTGAATTTTAAAACTTATATTAGTTTGAATAGTAATATACAGGTGAAATCCATGAAATCTACATTCAATAACGATAAATTGACATATTTTACTTTCCCGCACTAGTGCGGGAAAGTGAGTTTCCCCACACTAGTGCGGTAAAGTGACACTTTCTGAACTAAAATGAGTGCGGGAAAGTGGGTTAAAACGCACGGTCATAGAAAAAGTAATTTACAGAATTCAACCGTGATTCTGGAAGGCACGATAGCCCGGTGTACAAGCAATGAGAAACCTCCTGAAAATATCCACGTATCATTCCGACATGCGGATCCATTGCTGGCCTCCATTCCGGTCATTAAGTGCTTAATCATCTGATTTTTATGGTAGCGCTCCCAGCCGCAGGACGGCAAATGAAATAATACCCCCTATGCCCGCCGCGCCGTCCCGACCTTACAGGTGTCTCATTTATGTTTTAAATGGTCACAAGATGAGAATGTCAACCGTCGTTAATTTTTCATGAGAAATGAGTCTCGCAATTTCGCCAGCATTCAATTTTCCATGCTCTCATCGTTCGTCTCATACCCTCGAAATTTTCTATGCTTATGTTCGGGCGTAATTGGAAGGGAGAAACAGAATAGTGTGCGATTACTACATAATTCTTGCTCTTTCGAGCTGCGTTACACCAGAGATATCCCAAACTTTTGCGTACTAGTAGCAAGACTCTAGTATTTTATAAAATATTTGGCAGCTATCCACCAGTTAGCCAATTATTATTCTATAAACTTCGAGAAGGTGTTGAATAATCGCCTACTTCCGTTTTTACGAAAATAATACATTTTTTGGCGCTCTTTTTTCTTGGAACAGAGTGCTTATCAGTTTGCCCGAATGTCAGTAATTTTCGAATTTTCGTATGAAAAAAAAAAGCACTGACGTGAAGTCAGTACTCTTTGGCGCGCGTGTTCACGGTGGCTAATTTGAATTGAATTATTCAAAATTTAACAGTGCTGTATCTAAGCTGCCATCAGGATGAAGTAACAAAGTTGGAAAAGAACACAAGTGACTCTCCTTAGTCGCACAAGCTCCTAGAAGATTTGGGAGGGTCAGTATAATCCTAATCATGTTTATAGCACGCGCGCCAAAGCAGATTGACTTTTTACATTTTTTCTTTCATTGTTAAGTCAATCTGCTTTTGCGCGCGTGCTATAAACATGATTAGGATTATACTGACCCTCCCAAATCTTCTAGGAGCTTGTGCGACTAAGGAGAATCACTTGTGTTCTTTTCCAACTTTGTTACTCTATCCTGATGGCAGCTTAGATACAGCACTGTTAAATTTTGAATAATTCAATTCAAATTAGCCACTGTGAACACGCGCGCCAAAGAGTACTGACTTCACGTCAGTGCTTTTTTTTTTTTTTTTTTTCAAGTTCCTTTAACAAATATAGCTATCAATACAGTTTGGCTGTTAGTTTTACCGTAGATCAGAAAAAAATTCGGTTGTGGGTCCTCCGTTAGGGACGAAATTGCATCTTTCTCCAAATCCGAACGCATTTTAATATAGATCTACCGAATATAGTTATTTATAAATTCGCCTCAGGGCCACCATACAGACATTTCAAATCGGAAACAACGCTATTTCCCCCAAACTGACTTGTGTCCGTGCACTGAATTGACATGAATATTCTTTTAAAACCTCACAATATCGGCTCATTACTCCCAACATAACCCAAACAACCCAAAACCATTCACTTCTCGTCTGCGCAAGCGCAGTATACTCGTGGCTGCAAGTCCTCCCAAAATTACACACCTCACAAAAAACTCCGATTCTCCAACACTAGTGGTTCAGGAGATATCGCTTCTTGAATCCACGCATGCGCAGACCCTCACCAGGGGATTCTATAGCGGAAAAGCATCCGCCACCCCAAAACCCCAATCATCTCTGACGAAAGCACCACCAGTTAAATCACTGATGGTCTGCTCATGCGCATAACGAAAAATGCCCGTAAGGGGTTGCATCCATTTCGAAATTAGCCCCAGGGCCAAGGTAAGGACACTTTAACTCTGAAACAACGCTACAGCCCCCAAACTGACTTGTCCTTGCACTGAATTGCTATGAATATTCTTTTAAAACCTCATAATATCGTCTCAGCACTCCCAACATAACCCATCCAACCCAAAAACAGTCACTTCTCTTCTGCGCATGCGCAATCTACTCGCGGCTAAAAGTCCTCTCAAAATAACACACCTTACAAAAAACTCCGATTCTCCAACACTAGTGGTTCAGGAGATATCACATCTTTAATCCACGCATGCGCAGACCCTCAACAGGGGATTCTATAGAGGAATAGCATCCGCCACCCCAAAACCCTAATCCTCTCTGACGAAAACACCACCAGTTAAATTACTGATGGTCTGCTCATGCGCATAACGAAAAATGCCTGTAAGGGGTAACATCAATTTCAAAATTAGCCCCAGGGCCACGGTACGGACACTTAAACTCGGAAACAACGCTACATCCCCCAAACTGACTTGTCCTTGCACTGAATTGCTATGAATATTCTATTAAAACCTCATAATATCGACTCAGCATTCCCAACATAACCCATCCAACCCAAAAACAGTCACTTCTCTTCTGCGCATGCGCAATCTACTGGCGGTACACTAGTGGTTCGGAAGATATCGCATCTTTAATCTACGCATGCGCAGACCCTCATCAGGGATCTGAATTCTATGGAGGAATAGCATCCGCCACCCCAAAACCCCAATCCTCTCTGACGAAAACTACAGCAGTTAAAGGACTTCTCATCTGCGCATGCGCAATACGGAAAATGCCCGGAAAGGGCAGCATGAACCTCAAAAACATATGTTTCGGCATTAAAAGCAAAGTATTCCGCAAAATAGTAGTAATTTTTTTTATTTTTTTCATGTCACGTGATCTTCACGAAATTTTGCAAAAGTGTTTGCTTTGGTCTTTTGCATCTAACTACTGAGTTTCAATTTAATCAGATCAGTATTTCTCGAGTTATCGTGAAAACAAAATTTTCAAATTTTCAAAATTTTTTTTTGCCACTTTAGGGCCGTCCGTTCAACACAAAACTTCGCAGGCATATAAAGGTCATGATTCTACAATCTGATGCCAAATTTCAAAAAGATTGAGTGATTGGTTCCGGAAATATTCATAAAAAACGTTTTTATTAAAAACGGCCTTAACTCCGAAACCGCTTGGTCGATTTCGCCCGTTAACGAACTTGTCCGAGATATTTACGCTACGAAACTACCCTGCAAATTTCAACGCTCTAAGTCGTTCCGTTCGAGAGTTATCGTGCTAACGGCCGGCCGGCCGGCCGGCCGGACCGGACGGACAGAATTGAATTTGACCTCGAATTCTTCATCAGGGAGTCGAACCCAATCGTTTGAGACCATTTTCGAAAAAAAATTCGAAAAATACAGACATTGTGACGAAATGATAGCACGCTGTTCCTTGCGGAACACGCGCGCAAAAATGGTCTTGAACGATTTGGTTCGACTCTCTGATCAAGAATCTCTGGTCAAAATCGATTCAGTCCGGCTGGTCTGGCCAGCGGTTAACACGATAACTCTCGAACGGACTGAGCTAAACAGTAGTTGAAATTTTCAGAGTAGATTCGGGAGATAAATGTCTCGGTTGACTTCGTGATTGGGTAAAATCGGCTTGATGGTTTCTGAGTAACGAAAAAAATTATTTTTATTTTATTACAAATTACAAGTTCAATTTTCGGTGCTCTTGTTCCTCGGAACAGAATGCTTATCAATTTGACCAAATGTCTGTAATTTAGAATTTTTGTATGAAAATGGTCTTAAACGATTTGGTTCGACTCACTGATCTAGAATTCTTGGTCAAAATCGATTCTGTCCGGCCTGTCCGGCCGGGCGGCCGTAGACACGATAACTCACGAACGTAACGAGCTAGACAGTTGAAATTTTCAGAGTAGGTTTGGGGGGTCACCATCTCTAGTTCGTTATTGGGCAAAATTGGCCAGATGGTTTCGAAGAAATCTTTTTTTACATTATAAATTTCGGATTAAATTTTATGCAGTGTCGCAAAAGAATCCATTGATATGGATAATGGTCATTTGTTATGGAATGCCTTTGCGCAAATTTTTGCGAAACTTGTGTGCATCGCATCATTAGAAAATAAAAAAAAATCATTAAAAAAATTTTGTATCTCAGAAACTATCCGTCCGATATAGATTCCGCTGAAATTCTGCACAAACCTTCAAGGCGAATTGGATTTTCTCAATATTTTCAAAAATACAGTACAAAAATACCGATCGAATTGAAATCTAGTACTCGTTTGAAAAAAGACGACTTTTTTATTTTTTTTTTCATATTCGACAACGTACGAAGGCGTAGAAGGGCAACATTCAAAAGAAAAATATTTTTCCTTATAATTCCGACTGTGCTGAGACAATATTCAGGGATAGTTGGACTGGTAGAATGAAAGTTCAGAAGGAGGCGTAATCGTTTATTCAACTGAAGAATGTTCAGTTAATTAATATAAAAAATACTAAGAAATAACATTCATATTATTCACAATGAGGATAATTACCTGAAGAATGACCAAGTTCCCTTTTGAATACCTCTCGGAGGAATCTCAAAAGAATTACTATGTAAAAGTTCACTTTCGAATGAAATTCACGATACGAACAGCGCTAGCTAATACACACTGAGTTAGTACTGGTTTTTTGAGAACGTAAAATGCAGGATGAAGATAAAATACATAAATGCGGAATATATGTCTTCTCATTTCAAATTTAGATCAAAACACAAAGTTGGTACCATAGGCAGCCCACACTACCAAAACTGAAATTACTAGTTGCAAATAATTTATGATTACACCTCAATTTTCTCTTTAATTATTGCAAATAATTGTTTCCGTACACGACTTTTAATTCGGAATTATACCTAATTCTGACTTTAAACTCGGAATTAGATATAATTCCGACTTCGAACTCGGAATTAAGACTAATTCTGACTTTAATCTCGGAATTATACCTAATTCCGACTTCTACCTCGGAATTAAACCTAATTCCGACTTCGAACTCGGAATTATACCTAATTCTGACTTTAAACTCGGAATTAGATATAATTCCGACTTCGAACTCGGAATTAAGACTAATTCTGACTTTAAACTCGGAATTATACCTAATTCCGACTTCAAACTCGGAACTAAACCTAATTCCGACTTCAAACTCGGAATTATACCTTATTCGGACTTTGAACACAGAATTAGCTATAATTCCGACTTTGAACTCGAAATCATGCCTAATTTCGACTTTAAACTCGGAATTAGCTATAATTCCGAATTCAAACTCGGAATTAGGTATAATTCCGACTATGAACTCGGAATTAAGACTAATTCCTACTTCAAACTCGGAATTAAGACTAATTCCTACTTCAAACTCGGAATTATACCTAATTCCGACTATAAACTCGGAATTATACCTAATTCTGAGTTCAAAGTAGGAATCAGGTATAATTCTGAGTTTAAAGTCGCAATTAGGTATAATTCCGAGTTTAAAGTCGGAATTATACAGAAAAATATTTCACTTTTAAAAGTGGCCCATCTACGCCTTCGTAACACCGGTAAAAATATACTGTGAATTAAAAAAAAAACAGTTTGTATTCCGTAGCTTTGGCTCAGTGGTAGAGTAATTGACTTGGGAGCGGAAGCCCCAAGTTCAATTCCGAGGCTAGGAAAGAAATTTTCTAGTCACGGTAATCGCCACCATTCGCTGTTCGGTCAAAAATTAACAGTGCTGTGCCTAAGGTGGCGTAAGGACACAGTAACAAAGCCTACACAGAACACAACTGGTTCTCCTAACTCGGTCAAGCTCTTAGAGCTTATGAGGGGTCTCCTTGTGGAAGACCCAGGAGGATCAGTATAATAATAATAATAATAATAATATGCCTTTGTTCCTACTTCCAGTAGTTTTCTAGCTATATACTCTCAGATTCTTAAAACTAAATGAAATTAGTATATAGAAAGCAGATGAAGTTTTGCCTGATTTAATAATTGTATTGAAAACATTGAAACAACAGGACTGCTTAATTTTTATCGCGATTTTTCAATTTGTCATCCATTAGATAATTAACAAATTGTTTGTAACTCGAAAATTAACATTGCAAGTGCGATAATTGTTAAACTACTAATCTGAGAATTTTTTGCTTTCATTGAGCTATTTTTCAAAGTCCTTAGAATACATTCCCGTTGGAAAAATTGAAGAATTTTCGAATTGCTAAAATTACAATTTGATTAGGTTATAAATTATAAAGCGTAATTAAACATTTTTTTATAATAGTACTTTTGATCCGTTTTCTCATGATCAGAAGCTACTTAAAAATGATGTTTGATAATTGTTTTCTATTATTGTTTAAAAAATGATTATAAACAAATGCGTTGTTCATAAGATAATTACATTTTTTTTTGAAACATAATATTCGATGAAAATTATGATTGAAAAAAAGAGCTTCCTGAAAAAAAATTGTATTGCTTAAAAATGGATTTGTTAATTAACAATTTTTGTCTACCACTTGTAATTAATATTAAGGAAATATTTTTTTTAATCATTATTTATCTTGGTCTTTGATATTAGAAAAAAATGATTAATAATTAAATTTTCATCTTCTTTTTTAATCTTTTTTCAAATTTGAAAAATCTCAAATAGTGTTTGAGATATATATACAGGGTGAGTTTTTGACCACTACATTAATTTTAACCAAAGATTCCTCTCATCAAATGAAACACTTTTTTCATTTAACATTTATCCAAATTCAGCTCAGGAAAAAGATACAGGCTGTTGAAATTTTGAAAAAAAATCAGTTTTTATTTTGTAGCTTTGACATCCTTTTTTCAAATAAAATGAATATTGGCGTAAAGTTTCCTATAACTATGATACATATTTTCCAAATATTAGTTATTTTCTACTTCTACTGGTTTTCTAGTTATGGACTCGTGGATTCATAGAACTAAACGAAATTAGCATAAAGAAAGCATATCAAGTTTTTCTTGAGTCATTTCAAGAATATTCCATCCTTTTTGAACATTATATTATTCTTCATCATTTCTCCTTAAACGCACCGTTTTCGAGATATTCTTCATTGAATGTTTTAAAATGGAAAACTCCAGAAATTTCACTACGTTTATGGATCCGTCCATGAGCGTTGGAATCCCGAATCAAGCTGTAAACCACGTTACCATCCCTTATTCTCGTCCGCCAACAATGTCATAGATAATTTATATGCGGGAGTGTATTAGCACATTGTGAAATCTTTAAACGCTTGTAACTTTTTACCTTAGCCGAATCTGGAGAAATGGTAAACGAAAAAAGTGTTTCATTTGATGAGAGGAATCTTTGGTTAAAATTAATGCAGTGGTCAAAGACTCACCCTGTTTATATATATACAGGGTGAGTCTTTAGTTCTACATAAATTTTAACCTTGGACCCTCATCATCAAATCAAACACTTTTTTCATCTACCATTTTTCCGAATTAGGTTCAGGTAAAAAGTTATAAGCGTTTAAAGATTTCACAATGTACTAATTTACAGCTGCATACAAATTATGTATGGCATTAATGGTGGACGACAAAAAGTACGGTATCGTGGTTTACAGCTTGATTCGGGATTCCAAGCGTCAGGCAAAGATCCATAAAAGTAGTGAAATTTCGTAGTTTTCCATTCTATAACATTCAATGAAGAATATCTCGAAAACGGTGCGGTTAAGGAGAAATTGTGAAGAACAATTGAATATTTTAAAACGATTGAGTATTGTTTAAATGACTCAAAAATACTCTGTCTGCTGTCTTTATGCTAATTTAGTTTAGTTTTATGAATACACGCATCTATAACTAGAAAACCAGTTGAAGTAAGATAAATCTAAGATTCGGAAATTATGTACCACAGTCCTAGGAAGCTTCAAACCAAATTTCGTTTTATTCAGCAGAAGGATATCAAAGCTACAAAATAAAAACTTATTTTTTTTCAAAATTTCAACAGCCTGTATATTTTTACCTGAGCTGAATTTGGAAAAATGGCGAAGGAAAAAAGTGTTTAGTTTGATGGTAACAATATTTGGTTAAAATTAATGTACAACTTAAAGATTCACCCTGTATACCGGATGTCCCAGTATACATGTTCTAATGGATTATCTCCGCCATTTCAAACGATAAAATTTGAAAATTTTACGATTTCCGATTCGTTCAAGGATCCTTCAACTGAGAAAAACAAAAATTGAAAGTCACTATCGGTTTGACCGGAAGTGACTCTGACTTTTTTATCTCAAATAGCACCCTGTATATGTTCTGCAATTTTTTAATTCTACTCAAAATTTCCTTTTCAACGATGTATCACACTTTGTATTTTACATTTGATTTGATGGCGAAAACGTCAGTTGATATTTCAAATTGAAAGAATTGAAGTAGGCTACGATATTTTATGTAATCTTGATTTTTATCCTCATGTTGAAATCAACAATGCATTTTACCGATCATTAAAAAAAGAATGAATAGTGAAAGAAAAAAAAATACAAAAAAGAGGACAAAAAAATACATACAATAACTGAAGCATATGTTCGAAATGTTGACCATCTGCTTCTACACATCATTCTGCTCGGTGGACTAGTTCACGCGAAGTACACTTCTCAACACCTTTGCATTAAGGGCTCTATATGCATTTCTTATTTTGTTTTTTATATCTTCCAAATCAATAGAAGTCCGGTACACACGATCTTTCCAATATCCCCAAAGGAAGAAATCTAGCGGTGGTAAATCTGGAGATCTTGCAGGTAATCTTATCGGTCCATTTGAAGATAAATGGATCAGCACACACGGATTATAAGTCAAAATCAAGATTATACAAAATATCGTAGCCTACTGCAATTCTTTCAATTTGACATTATAATTGACTTTTTTTCCCTCAAATCAAACGTATAATGCAAAGTGTGAGACATTGTTGGAAAGGTAATTTTGAGTAGAATTAAAAAATTGCCAAAAATATATAGGGTGCTATTTGAGAAAAAAAAGTCCAGTCACTACCGAAAGTGACTCTCAATTTTTGTTTTTCCCAGTTGAAGGTTCCTTGAACGAATTGAAAATCATAAAATTTTCAAATTTGTATCTTTTGATGGCTAATGAGATAATCCATTTTAACATGTATAGTGGGACACCCGGTATATATTTTGAGGTATGTGCAAAAAACCAAACCCAACCAAAACCAAAAAAAAGTTCACTTAATTGTTCATAACTTTCTGAATTTTGAGGGAGCAGCCCTTGAATTTTGTCTAAAAATATCTCCATGCCATTCTGAATCTAATGTCACCTCAATCATAATTTTCGTTTTAACCGAAGAGGCCATTGTTGAATAGACTATATTATGGGAATTTACTTGTAAAAATCGCCGAAATTGCTACAGAACCGGTGCTGCCTATCTACTAATATCAATTAACAGGGTTTCCGGAAATGATGTGCAAAAAATTCAGGAGTGATATCTAGACCAAAAATATAAATTTTTTTCGAAAATTGATTATTAACGAAGTTACAGGGTGTTGAAGTTAAATTTTATGCACAGTTTTTTTGCTCTACGTTTTGAAACGTTGATAATATTTCGACGAAATTTCGTATTTGTGGATTTTACGGGATGAGCAAAACGAATTTGCAAACCATTTTTTCCCATTTTGTAGAGGGCGCCACATACGAGCCTATACTTTTGTTTAAATGGTCCAAACTTTTTTTGTGCTACACTGTATGCAAATTAGGACCAATTATTTTCATTCTCTAGACTTTTTCACACAAAAAAGATATAATTCTTTTGTTTCGATAAATCTAACCCTTTTCGGGAAAAACGCAAAATAGCATTAATTGCATGCGATGAACACGAATTTTTTCAATTTATTTTCATCCTTAAACATAGCAATACACACAAAATAATAATAATACATAACCATAAAATTCCGACGGACTCTATGGAATATTCCTTCCATAAAACGTAGAGCAAACAAACTGTGAATAAAACTTGAACACCCTGTAACTTCGTTAATAATCAATTTTCAAATAAATTTTATAGGAAGAAGTACCATTTAGTTTTGGTCTGTATATCACCCCTGAATTTTTCGCTCATCATTTCCGGACACCCTGTATAAATATCGATATATTATGTATTTTATTTTATCAGAGTTAAATAAATAAATTAAATCGAAGCCAAGTTCAATAGACGTTTCTCGTAAGCTTGAGAATTTTCAGTGATAACAGAAAATTTACTTGACGCTAATGGTAACCATATATATATATATATATTCTTTTGACTGAGAGATGTATATGTGTTAGCAGAGGTTGGTGACCGGTGTGAAGTTATCCACATCCACACATACACTCAACGACAAAAAATGCTCAAATTGAAATATTAATAACTCGATAAGTACTTGGTGAATAATGATGAAATTTGAAAGTGTTGCTCATGGGTGCCTAGAGAATCGAAATAAAATGTCAAATAATTTGTGTAGCCCCCAGGGGGCGGTGGCTGGGGGCGGTAAAACGAAAAATGCTATAACTCGGAAAATATTGAGTGTTCCACGATGAGCTTTGGATATGTCGTCTGGAATGGCGTAAATAAGAAGATGTAGTAGGTCCCATAGTTTGTGCGGCCCCAGGGGGGCGGCGATCGGGGGCGGTATATCTAAAAATGCCATAACTCGGAAAATATTGAGTGTTCCACGATGAGCTTTGGATATGTTGTCTAGAATGGCGTAAATAAAAAGATGTAGTAGGTCCCATAGTTTGTGCGGCCCCAGGGGGGCGGCAATCGGGGGCGGTATATCGAAAAATGCGATAACTCGGAAAATATTGAGTGTTCCACGATGAGCTTTGGATATGTCGTCTAGAATGGCACAAATAAAAAGATGTAGTAGGTCCCATAGTTTGTGCGGCCCCAGGGGGGCGGCGATCGGGGGCGGTATATCTAAAAATGCCATAACTCGGAAAATATTGAGTGTTCCACGATGAGCTTTGGATATGTTGTCTAGAATGACGTAAATAAAAAGATGTGGTAGGTCCCATAGTTTGTGCGGCCCCAGGGGGGCGGCAATCGGGGGCGGTATATCGAAAAATGCGATAACTCGTAAAATATTGAGTGTTCCAGGATGAGCTTTGGATATGTGGTCGAGAATGGCGTAATTATAAAGATGTTTTAGGTCCCATAGTTTGTGCGGCCCCAGGGGGGCGGCGATCGGGGGCGGTATATCGAAAAATGCGATAACTCGGAAAATATTGAGTGTTCCACGATGAGCTTTGGATATGTCGTCTAGAATGGCGTAAATAAAAAGATGTAGTAGGTCCCATAGTTTGTGCGGCCCCAGGGGGGCGGCGATCGGGGGCGGTATATCGAAAAATGCCATAACTCGGAAAATATTGAGTGTTCCACGATGAGCTTTGGATATGTCGTCTAGAATGGCGTAAATAAGAAGATGTAGTAGGTCCTATAGTTTGTGCGGCCCCAGGGGGGCGGCAATCGGGTGCGGCAATCGGGGGCGGTAAATCGGAAAATGCGATAACTCAGAAAATATTGAGTGTTCCACGATGAGCTTTGGATATGTTGTCTAGAATGGCGTGAATGCAAAGATGTAGTAGGTCCCATAGTTTGTGCGGCCCCAGGGGGGCGGCAATCAGGGGGGGGTATATCGAAAAATGCGATAACTCGTAAAATATTGAGTGTTCCAGGATGAGCTTTGGATATGTGGTCGAGAATGGCACAAATAAAAAGATGTAGTAGGTCCTATAGTTTGTGCGGCCCCAGGGGGGCGGCAATCGGGGGCGGTATATCGAAAAATGCCATAACTCGGAAAATATTGAGTGTTCCACGATGAGCTTTGGATATGTCGTCTAGAATGGCGTAAATAAGAAGATGTAGTAGGTCCTATAGTTTGTGCGGCCCCAGGGGGGCGGCGATCGGGGGCGGTATATCGAAAAATGCCATAACTCGGAAAATATTGAGTGTTCCACGATGAGCTTTGGATATGTCGTCTAGAATGGCGTAAATAAGAAGATGTAGTAGGTCCTATAGTTTGTGCGGCCCCAGGGGGGCGGCAATCGGGGGCGGTAAATCGGAAAATGCGATAACTCGGAAAATATTGAGTGTTCCACGATGAGCTTTGGATATGTTGTCTAGAATGGCGTGAATGCAAAGATGTAGTAGGTCCCATAGTTTGTGCGGCCCCAGGGGGGCGGCAATCGGGGGCGGTATATCGAAAAATGCGATAACTCGTAAAATAT
This sequence comes from Halyzia sedecimguttata, assembly GCA_937662695.2. NCBI lineage: Eukaryota > Metazoa > Arthropoda > Insecta > Coleoptera > Coccinellidae > Halyzia > Halyzia sedecimguttata. The sequence goes on from OW569418.2 coordinate 14,970,427, forward strand.
TGAGTGTTCCAGGATGAGCTTTGGATATGTGGTCGAGAATGGCACAAATAAAAAGATGTAGTAGGTCCTATAGTTTGTGAGGCCCCAGGGGGGCGGCAATCGGGGGCGGTATATCGAAAAATGCCATAACTCGGAAAATATTGAGTGTTCCACGATGAGCTTTGGATATGTCGTCTAGAATGGCACAAATAAAAAGATGTAGTAGGTCCTATAGTTTGTGCGGCCCCAGATGGGCGGCAATCGGGGGCGGTAAATCGAAAAATGCGATAACTCGGAAAATATTGAGTGTTCCACGATGAGCTTTGGATATGTCGTCTGGAATGGCGTAAATAAGAAGATGTAGTAGGTCCCATAGTTTGTGCGGCCCCAGGGGGGCGGCAATCGGGGGCGGTATATCGAAAAATGCGATAACTCGGAAAATATTGAGTGTTCCACGATGAGCTTTGGATATGTCGTCTAGAATGGCACAAATAAAAAGATGTAGTAGGTCCCATAGTTTGTGCGGCCCCAGGGGGGCGGCGATCGGGGGCGGTATATCTAAAAATGCCATAACTCGGAAAATATTGAGTGTTCCACGATGAGCTTTGGATATGTTGTCTAGAATGGCGTAAATAAAAAGATGTGGTAGGTCCCATAGTTTGTGCGGCCCCAGGGGGGCGGCAATCGGGGGCGGTATATCGAAAAATGCGATAACTCGTAAAATATTGAGTGTTCCAGGATGAGCTTTGGATATGTCGTCTGGAATGGCGTAAATAAGAAGATGTAGTAGGTCCCATAGTTTGTGCGGCCCCAGGGGGGCGGCGATCGGGGGCGGTATATCTAAAAATGCCATAACTCGGAAAATATTGAGTGTTCCACGATGAGCTTTGGATATGTTGTCTAGAATGGCGTAAATAAAAAGATGTAGTAGGTCCCATAGTTTGTGCGGCCCCAGGGGGGCGGCAATCGGGGGCGGTAAATCGAAAAATGCGATAACTCGGAAAATATTGAGTGTTCCACGATGAGCTTTGGATATGTCGTCTGGAATGGCGTAAATAAGAAGATGTAGTAGGTCCCATAGTTTGTGCGGCCCCAGGGGGCGGCGATCGGGGGCGGTATATCTAAAAATGCCATAACTCGGAAAATATTGAGTGTTCCACGATGAGCTTTGGATATGTTGTCTAGAATGGCGTAAATAAAAAGATGTAGTAGGTCCCATAGTTTGTGCGGCCCCAGGGGGGCGGCAATCGGGGGCGGTATATCGAAAAATGCGATAACTCAGAAAATATTGAGTGTTCCAGGATGAGCTTTGGATATGTGGTCAAGAATTGCGTAGATGAAAAGATGTAGGCGGGGAGGCGGCAATCGGGGGTGGCATATTGTAAACAACATTCGACGTATGATACAAGAGGTCAGGGAAAAAACTTCAGCAAAGATAGGCGTTACAAATGAGATTCGTAAAAATCGAAATTGATTACAAAATATGTTGAAATATTAAATATTGATGTGCATTTGTTTCTTCATTATGGATTATTTTGTCAAAAAACTGAGAGGTTGAACCAAAGAACCGGAAAAAAGGAAAGACAATACGAGGAAATCGAACAAATTAATCATAATACATAACATTGCAAAAGTCCCTTCTCACAAATAATTTCCTCTGTCTGTAACCGTTTGGATGTGTTGAAGGATCACCTCCGCTAATTTAGAAAGGTCATCAAACGTCCATAGATATCCTTTTAATATTTGAATTCAAAAGGGAAATGTCGGTGCTCATTGGCAGCCACCCTAGCGATGAATATTCGGAAATTCGGATGTTCGAAGATCGCCACAGGACCCTAATGTACAGCTGTCATCATCAAGAGTTATAAACTTCACATTGTAAAACAAATGAAAATATGAGTAGGAAAATTTATGTTAAAATTAATATGTTATTTAGAAATTACTTATGGATATGTTTAGGAAATACTTGCAATTGACACACGAATGGATGATCCAGGGTAAAATTAAATTCTGTCGGTGTCGATTCGGCCGTACGACCATTAACTCTCGAACGGAACGACCTAGAAACTTCAATTTTTCACGATGGGTACAGAGCCGAAATATGCCTGTTAGGTCAGTGAGGAGTTTTCGGAATTATGACCGTTTCAACGTTTAGCTTATTTTCCGTATATATCTACAACTGATCCGATCGGGATGAAATTTGTTTTTAACAAAACTTCTTAAACTCGAAGTTTTAGAGACGAAAAAAATATTCCAAAGTAATTTTGCATGCAGAATGCTTCGAGGGTGGTATGAAAACATGGTTTTCATCTTTTTGTTCTGAAATCTCCTCGAAATTTTCTCATGAACGATAATCTCTTGATTGGAGTAGAGAAGTGAATAATGAATATTAATCCCTCGTCATTATTCTCTCTCGGTGAATCATATATGATATTACCCAAACCACAAGTATGATTATAAGATCCAAAGCTCATCGTGGAACACTCAATATTTTCCGAGTTATGGCATTTTTAGATATACCGCCCCCGATCGCCGCCCCCCTGGGGCCGCACAAACTATGGGACCTACTACATCTTTTTATTTGTGCCATTCTAGACGACATATCCAAAGCTCATCGTGGAACACTCAATATTTTCCGAGTTATCGCATTTTTCGATTTACCGCCCCCGATTGCCGCCCCCCTGGGGCCGCACAAACTATGGGACCTACTACATCTTTTTATTTACGCCATTCTAGACAACATATCCAAAGCTCATCGTGGAACACTCAATATTTTCCGAGTTATGGCATTTTTAGATATACCGCCCCCGATCGCCGCCCCCCTGGGGCCGCACAAACTATGGGACCTACTACATCTTCTTATTTACGTCATTCCAGACGACATATCCAAAGCTCATCCTGGAACACTCAATATTTTACGAGTTATCGCATTTTTCGATATACCGCCCCCGATTGCCGCCCCCCTGGGGCCGCACAAACTATGGGACCTACCACATCTTTTTATTTACGCCATTCTAGACAACATATCCAAAGCTCATCGTGGAACACTCAATATTTTCCGAGTTATGGCATTTTTAGATATACCGCCCCCGATCGCCGCCCCCCTGGAGCCGCACAAACTATGGGACCTACTACATCTTTTTATTTGTGCCATTCTAGACGACATATCCAAAGCTCATCGTGGAACACTCAATATTTTCCGAGTTATCGCATTTTTCGATATACCGCCCCCGATTGCCGCCCCCCTGGGGCCGCACAAACTATGGGACCTACTACATCTTCTTATTTACGCCATTCCAGACGACATATCCAAAGCTCATCGTGGAACACTCAATATTTTCCGAGTTATCGCATTTTTCGATTTACCGCCCCCGATTGCCGCCCATCTGGGGCCGCACAAACTATAGGACCTACTACATCTTTTTATTTGTGCCATTCTCGACCACATATCCAAAGCTCATCCTGGAACACTCAATATTTTACGAGTTATCGCATTTTTCGATATACCGCCCCCGATCGCCGCCCCCCTGGGGCCGCACAAACTATAGGACCTACTACATCTTCTTATTTACGCCATTCTAGACGACATATCCAGAGCTCATCGTGGAACACTCAATATTTTCCGAGTTATGGCATTTTTCGATATACCGCCCCCGATCGCCGCCCCCCTGGGGCCGCACAAACTATGGGACCTACTACATCTTTTTATTTACGCCATTCTAGACGACATATCCAAAGCTCATCGTGGAACACTCAATATTTTCCGAGTTATCGCATTTTTCGATATACCGCCCCCGATCGCCGCCCCCCTGGGGCCGCACAAACTATGGGACCTAAAACATCTTTGTAATTACGCCATTCTCGACCACATATCCAAAGCTCATCCTGGAACACTCAATATTTTACGAGTTATCGCATTTTTCGATATACCGCCCCCGATTGCCGCCCCCCTGGGGCCGCACAAACTATGGGACCTACCACATCTTTTTATTTACGCCATTCTAGACAACATATCCAAAGCTCATCGTGGAACACTCAATATTTTCCGAGTTATGGCATTTTTAGATATACCGCCCCCGATCGCCGCCCCCCTGGGGCCGCACAAACTATGGGACCTACTACATCTTTTTATTTGTGCCATTCTAGACGACATATCCAAAGCTCATCGTGGAACACTCAATATTTTCCGAGTTATCGCATTTTTCGATATACCGCCCCCGATTGCCACCCCCCTGGGGCCGCACAAACTATGGGACCTACTACATCTTTTTATTTACGCCATTCTAGACAACATATCCAAAGCTCATCGTGGAACACTCAATATTTTCCGAGTTATGGCATTTTTAGATATACCGCCCCCGATCGCCGCCCCCCTGGGGCCGCACAAACTATGGGACCTACTACATCTTCTTATTTACGCCATTCCAGACGACATATCCAAAGCTCATCGTGGAACACTCAATATTTTCCGAGTTATAGCATTTTTCGTTTTACCGCCCCCAGCCACCGCCCCCTGGGGGCTACTCAAATTATTTGACATTTTATTTCGATTCTCTAGGCACCCATGAGCAACACTTTCAAATTTCATCATTATTCACCAAGTACTTATCGAGTTATTAATATTTCAATTTGAGCATTTTTTGTCGTTGAGTGTATGTGTGGATGTGGATAACTTCACACCGGTAGGTTGGTGTAACGGGGTACCATACAATTCGACGTATGATACAAAAGCTTAGGGAAAAACCTCAGCAAAAAACCCTTTCTCCCCGTGAGTGTGGTGATTTGTAACTATTGTTTACAAAATTTGCTGAAATTTAAAAATATTGATGGGGATATATTTCTTCAATGTGGATTCCCTCGTCAAAAAACGGATGGTTTCTCCAAGGTACCCGAGACTCAACCTGAAAAATGAAAAGACAAGAGGAGGAAACGAACAAAATAAAAATAATACATAACCTTTCAAAAGTCTCCTCTCACAAAAATACTTCTCTGTAGGCGAATGGGATCTCGTGGAGAAGAATCACCTCCGCTAGTTTTCGAAGATATTCACTACTGAAATCCCTTCAATATTTGAATTCAAAAATGAAAATGTTGCTCGTAAGGCCAGGAGGGTCTCTTTCAAAACCAGGTCTGACCGGTCCAAGTCCAAGCGATGATTATTCAGAACTTCAGATGTTCGAAGCCCGCTACAGGGCCCTTAAGAAGGGCTATCATCTCCCATAGATATATATTTTACTTTAACCATATTGTATGTCGATGGCTTAGAGTGCATACCAGCCAACTTGATTTTACGGAAGTTGGCTATAAATCCATAATAAGGTGTTGAATGAAGTATTTTTCTTGATGAGACAGTGCTATATTTCCATCTATGTACAAAAAGTACTAACAGAATTCTGAAATATACATTAAATCAAATCAAAATAGTCATTTCGATATCCTGAAAAGTTTTTGGCGCTCTAGTTCCTCGGAACTGAGTGCTTATCAATTGGCCCAAATGTCTGTAATTTTCGAATTTTTCGATGAAAATGGTCTTAAACGATTTGGTTCGACACACTGATCAAGAATTCGTGGTCGAAAATCATTCTGTCCGGCCGGCCGGCCGAATAACGAACGGAATGAGCTAGACAGTTGAAATTTTCAGAGTAGGTTTGGGAGATAAATATCTCGGCTAAGTTCGTTATTGGGCAAAATTGGAACGATGGTTTCGGAGTAACAAAAAAAAAATTTTTTTTTTACAAAACAAATTCAAAATTAAATTTTTTTCAATAAGCAGTTTTACCATAAGAATCCAATGATATCATCTTTAACTCTAACAAGCTAATACTTTCGGAGATATGATTTTTTAAAATTTCAATTATAAATCGTATTTCACCGTTGTCACACAATGATATAATTATTCTATGTATGAATTGTCATAATGTCAACTTATTTTCCTGAGACATGTCATTATCTAATCAATCGAAGAATTGAGAGCGAAATGCGAAAAATCTCAGTTGTTTGCTCCGAAATTAGTTATTCTTTGAAAAGTCTTACATTTCGGAACGGAACATGAAGTAAGAGATCTGAGAGTAGTGAGACTGCTTTTCATCCATAGAGATATATAGATATAACTCTCGAACGGAATAAGCTAGGTAGTTGAAATTTTCAGAGTAGGTTAGGGAGATGAATATCTCGGTTAAGTTCGGTATTGGGCAAAATTGGCCAGATTTAATTTGATTTCTTCCATGGTGCAGTTCTCATTCTCATGATTGCTCATTTAATCTTGATAAAATACTATCATTTGAATTGTACTTCCTTTATGATGCAGTTCTATCATATGAATACATGGATATAATTCCCAACTCTGAGAAACCAATACTTTCGGAGATATAATTTTTCTGTTTGAACTAGGGCGCCAGAAAGCTCCTGTCCACAGGGCTTGAACCCATTTTTTCATTTTTGGAGTTATCAGGGTTACAAATTGAGCCATCGATGTGTTGAAAATGCACATTAATTCGTAATTTCCGAGGAAGTCGCGGACAAAGTATAGTATTCCAATAAAAGGAACATATCATTATATCCTCATTTAAGTAATAATATATGATATCCTAACCTGAATCATATAATATAGATGAAAGATGAGCCATACAACTAATTCTGTATTCATGGACATATTCGACGTAACTCTCCGGTGATCTTTCAATATAGAAAATCCAGAACTCTTTTGCTCCCAATTCACGTAAATAGTCCCACATTCGGATTTCATGCGCTACACGGCGGACTACGTAGTTCAAACTTTTCAATTAGAATGAATTTATCACCGGCAACATTTCAGATTCTGGTCATTGCTTCCCCAGAGTTCGAACTTTTTATGGAATAAGACATTTCGTACCGAATTTATGAAACATTTGATTTATAGATGAGACGTTAGAGTTTTTCAGCCTTTCATACCCTCGGGAATGGAAATCGATAACGTCGGTGGAGATCCACGCGTTTTTTCATTAACGTGTTTTCACGTGTGCAGGAAGTGAACCTTTATTCAGAGTTGCGTGGGTTATTTCTTCATAGCATTCGTGCTTTATTTCGATAGAATTAGGAGTAATTTTGAAGTGATCGCTCAATATCAGACAAGCTGTAATAATCGACTCTGGAATTACAAGACGAAAGAGTGGCTTTCCGTCGAACACAGACGTTATAATTATTAATTAATAGTCCTTTCATCGTTGAAATAATTAATAATATTTCAGTCAAACTACCTGAACTCATTATTTTTGGAAAAAAGTGTGGGTTCCGCCTATCTCTCGTAGGATAGGATTTGTTTATTTATTTATTTAATACTTATGTACCGCCTAAATACATATTAACGGTATATCCCATTCGATACAGAAGAGAAATATAAAAAATGGGTTCAAGCCCTGTGGACAGGAGCATTCTGGCGCTCTAGTTCAAACAGACAAATTATATCTCCGCAAGTATTGGTTTCTCTGAGTTGGGAATTATATCAATGTATTCTTATGATAGAACTGCATAATAAAGGAAATTAAATTCAAATAATAGTTTATTTATCAAGATTAAATGAGCAATCTGAGAATGAGAACTGCACCATGGAAGAAATCAAATTAAAATAGCTGAAATGAATTTGATTCTTTCTTATAGAACAGGATGAAATGTACGAGTATGAACACAGATCATATAATAAAGCTTCGATAGAATAATTATAGCATTCTGTGAAAACATAGAAGTACGTACGATTCATTATTGAAATTTAGAAAAATCATATCTCCGAAAGTATTAGCTTGTGGGAGTTGAAAATGATATCGATGGATTTTAATGGTTAATGGTTAATGATTGAATAAAAATTACAGCCATTTGGGCAAATAGGGAGGAAATAGAGCGCCAAAAAGTGTAATTCCCTTTCCGGGATTTGAGCCCGCCTTCTCTCGTTCCGAAACCGAAAACTCGACGGATTAGACCCCCGGGCTATCGGGTTCCTCGTACGATCTTGTCGATCTCCGGTATAAGAATAAAACGTCGGTACTTACCTGGGATATATATTCTTAATTTTCACTTTTCGACATAAAATCCCCACATGGGGTTTTATTTGAGGGTTTTTTACCCTTATCTTCGCTTTTCGTAAACTTGAAAACTGCCTAGAACGGCCGTTTTCAGACCCCGTCTCTCTAAGTCGATTTTGACGTTTCTCGAACCAACTATTAGCAAGGAATTAGACAATGTCATGTCTCAGGAAAATGAGTTGACATTATGACAATTCATACATAGAATAATTATATAATTCTGTGAAAACGTAGAAATACGATTTATTATTGAAATTTTGAAAAATTATATCTCCGAAAGTATTAACTTGTTAGAGTTAAAAATGATATCATTGGATTCTTACGGTAAAACTGCTTGTTGAAAAAAAAATTAATTTGGAATTTGTTATGTAAAAAATTTTTTTTTTGTTACTCCGAAACCATCTGTCCGATTTTGCGCAATAACGAACTCAGCCGAGATATTTATTTCCCAAACCTACTCTGAAATTTTCAGCTGTCTAGCTCATTCCGTTCGAGAGTTATCATGCCCACGGCCGGCAGGCCGGACTGGCCGGACAGAATGAATTTCGGCTACGGATTCTTGATCAGTGAGTCGATCCAAATCACCATTTTCATCGAAAAATTCCAAAATTACAGACATTTGGGCAAATTGATAAGCACTCAGTTCCGAGGAAATAGAGTGCCGAAAAGCACTCTTTGGCGCGCGTGTTCACGTTGGCTAATTTGAATTGAATGATTTGCCATCATAATCATAATTTACCATGGTAAATTCGATTAAGGGTGTCCAATACATAAGAATGGACAATAGAACATACGCGCAAAAGCTTCTGACTAAACGTCAGTGCTTCAACCAATTTTTTTTACATTACAATTTTTGATCCAAATTTTTTTCAGATGCAGTTTCATCATAAGAATCCACTGTTATCATTTTTAACTTTAACAAGCTAATACTTTCGGAGATATGATGTTTCAAAATTTCAATAATACATCGTAAGTAGTATTCACAGTATGTGAACACAGAATCTGTCTGTGTTCACTGTTCATAAATGTCATATTTTCTAGCTATTAGAGATTGTCAATTTGTAGTTCTAAAATATTTTCTCTTGGTAAAAAATTATCTGATTCTTGAATTTGTGAATATATACAAGACTGTTTTGAAACCGAAAATAATATTGACTGATTACATATTGAATAATTTATGTATAAATATTGGGGATGATGTTTCAGGAGATTTAGAATTGGATCACTTGAATTATGTTGTTTATGAAGACAATAGGAAAGAAGAACATAATGGAATAATCAAAAGAAATTACTTTTCGTTGGCCACTGAGGTTAATATTACCTAATAATTTTAGTAGTGAGACAGTATTTTCATAATGTTGCTAGCAAAATAATACTGAAATGTTTATCAAACATTTTTTCTTGAGTTAAGGTTCATAATACAGGAAAGAATGTGTTAGTGGTATGAACTATTGAATTTTAAATTATGAAAAGAAGATAGTATTTGATTAATATATTTTGAACTATTAAAATAATTTGTTCGTAATCCTCTACCTACTCAAATATCAGGAATAAATGGACAATTTGCTATGATTGTCTCCAGCCTTGCTCTAGACATTTCGATGATACTTTTCTTAGGTATTTAGAGTTGTGAAAACTATGCATCGAGTGTAAGTTGCAACAACCCATTCCACGAGGTTGAAAATATCATTGCAGATTGCTCATTTAATCTTGATAAATAAATTTAATTTCAATTTTTGAAGCAATAAAACATTGTAGATTGCTCTTCTCTTTTAAAAGATAATTTTTGAAGCAATTTTCATTAAACGACACTTTTTTCAAATTTAATTTCTTTCATGATGCAGTTCTATCATAGGAATCCATTGTTATAATTCCGAACTCTGAGAAACCAATACTTTCGGATATTTAATTTGTCATTTGTCTGTTTGAACAAGAGCACCAAAAAGCTCCTGCCCACAGGGCTTGTTTCTCGAAAATAGTGTACCTGTTCAAAAAAGAGAAGATTTTTTTTCAGTGCTAACCATTTTGTAAAATAGTGGCTTAAAGGTTTATGCCGAATTCCAGCGGAAGCTAACATATAGAAGTCCTTGAGTTGAGCCTAATGGTTTGCGAAAAATTTTGGTCAACGATTCGGAAATTGCAGATCTTTGGGCTAAATGATAGCAAGCTGCTCAATAGAACAGGTATGGAGTTACTCAGCGGTGATTCAAACCCGGATCTCCTCATCGACATGTGAACTCGCCAACATCTCAGCCAACGATGTGTTGTTACAATCCTGAGATTAACCTGATTTGAAATTTCGGTGAAATTGGATACCAGTTCGAAATATTTTTTCCACAATATCTTCAAGACCATAAAGCCCATCGAGTTGAAATCCAGCACTTGATTGTAAAATAGCAGCTTGAAGGTTCGTACGGAATTGCAGTAGGATATGACGGGTATACCGATATAAAATATTTGAAAAAAAGATTAAATTTTTAATTTTCTGGTGATACTATTCTCACGAAATTTTGCGAAAATTGGTCGGCATTCTACATCTTTCATAATATTTATTAGTGGCTGATATCGTTAATAAATCAACAAGTCCCGAAAACGCTAAGCAGCGTTCATGGCCATGGAAAGATAATGTCTGAGCTCTGTGAGAATCGTTTATTCATGGTTTCACGCTTCAAATTTTCACGGGTGGGGTAAGGCTGAGTTCCTTTTTTTCTCTCATAGGTGGCGTGAGCGTTTATATATATCCGCTCAGACTGGCTATGGGAGGCTTAACACGGCTCAGTTCAGTTGAATTTGTTGAGAGCTACAGAGCACTGATGAAGGCCAAGAAGCCAGAAACGCGTCTGTTCTTGCTTCTCGATGAATCATTGAAGTCTCCTCGGGTTAATTTAATTTGTGAAATCTATGCATGACTATATTAATTATACGAAACTATTTTGAAGACCCTATATTTGCAGAACACTCTGGACTTTTTGATTTAGATACCAAGTTTCAGTTCGATAGAATCACGTTGAGTTATTGAGGAAACATTATTTCGGATGGGTGTAACACCAAAACCGTTCGTCTTATTCTCATTAACGAATTAACCATCGCATTCGTATGCGCAACCTATCCACTATTTCTTTATTTTCGATAGTTATCGTAGCAACGGACCAGTGCCGGTTTATCCACAGGGCGCTTGGGGTGGACGCATAGGGGTCCCCAGTCCTGGAGGGGCCATTTTTTGATGATTTGTAAACGAATCCAAGGGATTCGTCAGTGTCAAGAGGGCCGAGCAAGAGGGCCCATAGATCTTCTGCGCCCAGGGCCAGAAAGCACCTTAAACTGGCACTGCAACGGACGGCCGGCCGGACAGAATCGATTTTGCCCTCGTATTCTTCATCAGTGAGTCGAACCTAGTCGTTTCAACCCATTTTCGGAAAAACTTCGAAAATTATATTTTTGAACATTTGGGCTGTTCCATAGAAAATTCGCACAAAAAGTTGAGTTTGCCAGTTCTGGACCCTATAGGCGGGACATTTCCATCGAAAAATTTGTAAATTCCGTCTGAGCTTTAAATCTACCTCGCAAAATAGCATGCTCTAAGATATTCGAGTATTATGATTTCTCTATCACTGAGTCTGATGTAATACTTCGAGACTATTATCAGGTCGAAAATATGTGAATTGAAATCCCCTCGATTAACCGGTACGTTTAGTATGTTTTAGCGTAGGGCCCCGAGGCCCACAGGAGCCCCCGATCCGATCTTGTCCATATTTTTCAGAATAAAATGGAAATAAAAAAAATTTCTTTGCCTCCTTAGTCTGCTATATTTTATAAGCAGAGATTACATGTATATTGTCATTCACACGAAACGCAATTGAATGACAAACAAAAGGCCTAGAACAAAATCCATCTACTCCAGGTACTCTTACTCTAATTAGAGGCTGTCTGTCTGCAATAAATTCCAAATTTTATTGTATTATGTATCTACTCTTGTTGCAATATGGTCCACTTTGTTATTGATTTTCATTAATTTCGTATATTTATGGTTGTTTTGATATACCTTGTATTTTATTTCTAAACTCTAAGTTTTGTTTTCATAAATCCGAGCTTCCTTGAAAATTTGTTTTGAAATAATCTGTAGAAGACAAAAAAGTAGAGGGAGGGGCCTCAAAGTTTCCTAGCAAGAGGCACCGCCATCTTTATGCTATTCCAACTCGTATACGTTCCCATGGGAAGTTATAGCAATTTGAAATGTTTTTGTTTGCTGTCTATTGGAATTTCCATGAAAATAAGTGATTCTGCTGAAATCAAAATCAAAATTTGCATACGAATGGTTTCAATGAAGGACGTCTAATATTAGATTCGTGAAGCTATCAATTGTTCGTTTATTAATTCCAAAATTTCTATTGCAGAAGGGTTGCTCCATCTATTGTAGCCGGGTACATTAAAAAACTCACCGAACTGATTCAGTATCGCCTGGATTTTTGCGACATCAATAATAAATACACTAAATTATACACAGATGCTCGTATCCCGACCTCTACCGGATGAATAATATATTATTTCATTTTCAGCAGTTTTATCCGAGGGGAAACGCAGATTCTTTTTAATTCATTTCATCGATTGAAAATGCGACGTTCAGTTTTTGAGTGGTTGCAGCTCAGGTTGCAGTATACATGGCGGATAATCCATGGCAATGGGCTATTTTTGCGGGCTAGCTGGTAATACCACCGTCTATAGAGATAGCTTGGAACACAAGCTACTTCTTCAACGCGGTATAACGTATATTTTGAATCTAATTAATTAACTAATTCATTGAATTACTTATTTCTTCCGAAATCTTTGGAAACGAAATGATACTCTATTTTTGGTCCACTAATTGAATAAGTGCATTTCTTCATCCCAATTATTTTGAAATAAGGTTGATGTTATTGTTATTTAATTTATTGTTCCGCAAGAACCACGATGAGGTTAAGAGTCAGCTCTTGCCATGAAAACGAATATAATTTCTCGAACTAAATATACAGGGTGAGTCGAAAACGTGTACCGAGCTTTCTGGGAATGATAGCACATTGAAAAATAAGCATAGTCTGATGAATAAACTTATGGCCCAAAATTCGTACTAAGGGAGATATATCCTTTCAGAGTTGATAAAATTCAAAAAAAATTGTCCGCATAACTTCTAAACGGTGAATGCCACAGAATTTTCTTTCTTCCATTGTATTTATTTTGGTGAAAAAATAGAAGCATTCGATGGAGCGAAGGATATTACAAGAAAAGGGTACTCTTATCTAAATACAAAAAAATGAACCGTTTTCGAGATATTTGGGTTTTTGTCATCACATGATCACTGTCTTTTCATTCAAAAATATGTATCAAAACTACATACTAAAAACAATTTCTAACATTTATTTTTATCCAAACGTTGTTGGGGCAGACTTATTGTTATGTCCCTACTTATTGTTTATCAACCACACAGAAAGGTTATATCATAGACAAAATTGTGACTACAAAAGCTAAAATATCTCGAAAACGGTTCCATTTTTTGTGTATTTAGATAAGAGTACCTATTTCATGCAGAATGTAGAATAGAACTGCATCATAAAGGAACAAAATCAATTTTCATAAATCACAACACTAACGGGGAGATAGGGTTTTTTTGCTGAGGTTTTTTCCCTAAGCTCTAGTATCATATTATATCAAATAATATGGTACCCCGTTACACTAACCTCTGCTAACACTCCTTTCATACACATGCTTTATTGTTAGATACAAAACAAATTGTAATGCTCAAGTTCAAAAGAATATATATATATATATATAAAGGAGCTAAATTAAAAAAAACTGTCCGTTAAAAAAAAGAGAAATTATTAATCCGAAACCACCACACCGATTCTACCCAATAACGAACTTATCCGAAATATTCATTACTCAAATCTACTCGGAAAATTATATTATTCCGATTAAAACTTAGGCAATATTCCAGTTTTGTTTTTACTGGAGATATTCTGAATCCAATTTGATTAACTTACCGAATATATATTATATTTCCATCATCATATGGATTATCCAAGGGCATAAAATTATAACCCAAAAAAATTTTAATATCCTATAATCCTCATAATTCTATGATAGCTGAGGTTACTTCATCGGCCATTTTGCATTCAATCATACTTTGCTTTCTAGAACAGTCAATATGGTATCAAAACTTTTATATATTCACAAATTCATGATTCGGAATCTTGTTTTCCAACACAAAATATTTTCGAAGCAGGAATTATAGACAAATAAAAATTAAGGTCATGTAAATTTTACCTCGGCGCGGAGCGCTGACTGCCGCAGTTTTCTGTTTTGTGTTGGAAAACAAGATTCCGAATCTTGAAAATGTGAATATATAGAAGTTTTGATACCATATTGACTGTTCTAGAAAGCAAAGTATGATTGAATGCAAAATGGCCGATGAAGTAACCTCAGCTATCATATAATTATGAGGATTATAGGATATTAAAATTTTTTTGGGTGATAATTTTATGCCCTTGCCCACACAGCACAGACTCATTTCTGAAATATTGCAGGAATATGTTCGGAAATATTTGTGATATTTTGGTTATATTGCGAAAGATATATGAAATATTTCAGGAATATTGCAGAAACATTCGAATGTCCGCCCCATAACCTAACATAGCAATATTGCAGAAATATTTTTCGATATATTTCTGCAATATTGTAGAATTATTCTGTAATGTTTATGCAATTTTTTATTATATTGGAAAATATATATGAAATATTTCAGGATTGTTGCAGAAATATTCAAATATATGCTCTCTATCCTATAACGTCACAATATTGCAGACTTATTTTTTGAAATATTCCTGCAATATTGTAGAATTATTTTGTAATATTTATGGAATATTTTTGTTATATTGCAAAATATAGGTATATGCAATATTTCAGGATTCTTGCAGAAATATTTCTGTTATTTCATGAGATGTGGTATAGGTTTAACTCACATAAAAAAATAGTAGGCACAATTAATATCTTTATTCGCTCTCTACTGGACATTCGACATTTCTTTTTTTTTAACTTTTTCCACTTCCTTGGAGGCTCGCAATTTGGCTTGAGCTAAGCATTTCGATATGGGTTCAATAATCAAACATAGATAATCAAATCATTAGATCTGTTCAACTCTACCTTTGTACGTATATAAAAAGCACGTCAATATAACGTCTCAATAATCAGACGGATGAGATCACAACCTACTCTTTATAGGGCTGTGATAAGATGTTGGTATAACCTAAAAATATAAAATTTTGTATCAATGATATCTATAAACTTGTAGCTATTTTACCTTAGATAATCCAAATCAGCTTATCACTGCATTTATATTATTTAGAGCCAATTAGTCTTTAATAAACATTAAACTCACAACTAACTGAACTAACAAAGTAAAGTAACAACAGACTGCTTCACGACACGATACAACAGCACTGGTAAACAGAAAAAATGGCGGCCGGACTAAAAGAAAAGAGAGCATGCGTAAAGCGTAAAGCCTCGAACTAGAGATTTGTAATAAATATGTCTATGCATATATTCATAGGAATATACGCAAAACTATGAATTTTAACTTTGTAGAAAACTGTTATAGTTGGTAATATTTCTGAATATTGCAACTGTAATATTGAAATACAATATTCCAGCAATATTTCTCAATATTGCAACTGTAATATTGAAACACAATATTCCAGCAATATTTCTGGAATATTGCAACTGCAATTGCAATATTGCAATATTGTGGCAATGTTTCCTGAATATTGTGTGCTGTGTGGGTGGCGGCGGCGGTGGCGGCGGTGCGATCGAAAACGGTGATCAAGAACGCGATTCTTTACAAGAACGTGCTGATGATGATCTACCCGATCCAGGGTTACACTTTCCGAAAAACCCTAAAATGACATTTATGAACATAGATCATTCATGTATTTGAAATTTGTAATATAAACAAATTTGTTTTCGTTGCTTCGAAACCATCAGGCCGATTTTACCCGATAACTAACTCAACCGAGATATTTATCTGCCAAACCTGCCAAATGTCAACAGTCTAGCTCATTCTGTTCGAGAGTTATCGTGTTGACCGTTCGGACTGAAAGAATCGATTTTGACCACAAATTATGGATCAGTGGGTCGTACCAAATTGTTTAAGACCATTTTCATCCAAAAATTCGAAAATTACAGACATTTGGGCAAATTGATAAGCACTCTGTTCCGATGAACAAGAGCACCAAAAACTAGAGAAGGCTATTGAAAATTCTGGCAAAATCATATCAAAGTTTCTTCTATTCCCCGAAAGATTTCGTTTCTTTTCCATTTCCTGGACAATCACTATTGTTATTCCTATTTTTTAAATAATTCTTCAAATTAAGGTTCTCATTGAATTGAACTGAAGAATATGATGACTTCTCAAAATTGAATATATAAAAATAAATTAATTCGTTGAACTTCTTGATCTTCCATCTAGATGTATCCACATCCACACATACACTCAACGACCAAAAAATGTTCAAATTGAAATATTAATAACTCGATAAGTACTTGGTGAATAATGATAAAATTTGAAATTGTTGCTCACGGATGCCTATAGAATAGAAATAAAATGTCGAATAATTTGTGTAGCCCCCAGGGGGCGGTGGCTGGGGGCGGTAAAACGAAAAATGCCATAGGTCGGAAAATATTGTGTGTTCCACGATGAGCTTTGGATATGTGGTCAAGAATGGCGTAAATACAAAGATGTAGTATGTCCCATAGTTTGTGGCAATCGGGGGCTGTATACCGAAAAATGCCATAACTCGAAAAATAGTGAGTGTTCCACGATGAGCTTTGGATATGTCATCTAGAATGGCGTAAATACAAAGATGTAGTATGTCCCATAGTTTGTGCGGCCCCAGGGGGGCGGCAATCGGGGCGGTATATCGAAAAATGCCATAATTCGGAAAATATTGAGTGTTCCACGATGAGCTTTGGATATGTCGTCTAGAATGGCGTAAATACAAAGATGCAGTATGCCATATAGTTTGTGCGGCCCCAGGGGGGCGGCAATCGGGGTAGGTATATCGAAAAATGCCAGAAAATATTGAGTGTTCCACGATGAGCTTTGGGTATGTCATCTAGAATGGCCATTCTCAGACACAGACTCAGGCATTTTTCGATATACCTACCCCGATTGCCGCCCCCCTGGGGCGGAATTATCTAGCTTGAACCAATTTATCTGTAATTTCCACAGCCTGCATCTTTTTACCTGAGTCGAATTTGGGAAAGTGCTAAATGAAAAAAGTGTTTTGGATTATATGGTTAAAATCGATGTTCAACTTAGAAACTCACCCTGTATTATGTCAACAATATAATATTATATTGTGGAACTTAAGCCAAGTGTTTCTTTCCCTTAATTATTTATTATATTGGATTAGAAATTGCACGGGATTTAGAGGCTCATGATATTTTTGTCCATCAGAGTAGTTAGGAAAATAATTGCTCATTTAGGTCTACAAAATGCCGAGGAAATGCTAATACACCTATTGAGAGCTCAAGATATACATTACTATGATTTATAAACATGATAACAACAATATGTAGTGTAGATTGAAATTTTGTTTTGCCAATTACTCGTTAAATAATTATCCGACCGAATTGAAACTCGGTTAGTGAAAAATACCTACGCGGAGTCTTACGCGAAAATGAGTGAGGATCGTATTGATAGAAAATTCTGTAAGTATTTCAGAAACCAACTTTCAGATATCGCTGAAATTCTGAAAGAACCTTCAAAACTGGGCTATGAATTAGAACAAGCGCACCAATATACACTGACCTCACGTCAGTGCCTTTTTAATTTTTCAAGAATATGGTCTCCGAATATATCGACCCTAGACTCAGATTGTATATGGAACAAAACCCAGTGGCAACTGAAGGCATATTCGCTGATAGGATCCTGAAAATTTTATGAAGCAATTTCCTGACCTATGGCCAGGTCGATATTCCAGTCCTGTGTTCTCATATCCTGTACATCGAATCGATCTTATTGCATGACGTAGGGTTGATTTCATAAAGACTGGTTTTGCGGTAGATGACTATTACTCATTCTGGGGTACATACGCGTTATCATTTTGCCCAAATTTCTGCAATTTTCGAACTTTTTGCAGAAAATGGTCTCAAACGATTGGGTTTCGACTCCCTGATGAAGAAGGGGTAAGGTAGGTGGCGCATCGCAATACGACTGACAAGTCCGTTAATGGGCATAATCGGCCCAATGGTTTGCAAGTAATAATTTTGTTTTCAACCAATACAAGTCCGATCAAATTGAAACTTGGTGAGTAGTTGTAGAATGGGAAACCAAGGGACGTTTGTGAAATTTTGTTAGAATCGTACACTAGAAAATTAAAGAAAAAAATAATCAAAAAATATTATTTATGTCACGATAACCTGAGAACGGAAAGAGATAGGGACTTGAATTTTTCAGGTAAGGTTGTGCATTTGAATGGGACATTTGAGTATGTTAATAGACAAAGTCGGGAGTTACACCCATCTGAAATTTGGTTGTTATCCAATGCCGATCCAATGCAAACAAGGATATCAGACAACCTGCAAAACCAAACTCTACTGCCAAGTTCCAAGTCAAAGCACGATCGGATCTATAATGTTGGAGATCCGAGCAGCCTGGTGTAAGTTCAGTAGCTAGATGGGTGACCTTTGCCGCGATAACTATCGAACGGAAGGAGATAGGAACTAGCAATTATTTGGGTAGGTTGCACATCCCAGTGGGAGAGTTACAATCGCATAATCGATTTCGGAGTTAAACCCACCTGGAATATTATTCCTCAATAACTCAAAAAGTATAGACTCGATCGAATTGGAGCTTGGTAACTAGTTGTAGAATATCGGCATGAAGGCGTGCGTAAAATTTTGTGACAACCGTACCCCTAGAAAATTTTAAAAAATTAAGAAAAAAAATGGTTCAAGCACTAACGTGAAATCAGGAGCTTTTGCGCGTTTGTTCTATTGTCCATTGTCGTGTATTGGACATTCTTACGAATTTACGATGGTGAATTCTATTGTCCGTTCTCTTGTATTGGACACTCTTAATCGAATTTACCATGGTGAATTCTATTGTCCATTCTCCTGTATTGGATACTCTCGAATTTACGATGGTTTCGATTAAGAGTATCCAATACAGGAGAATGGACAATAGAACTTACGCGCAAGAGGTTCTGACTTCACGTCAGTGCTTGAACCAATTTTCGTCCTTTATTTGAAGCGGAAGTGTTCGAAAATTTGTTTGAATTGTGAAACAACTTCATGAACACTATTACTACCGTGATAATATAACTACCTTTTTAGGCTTACCCAGCTCGGAAAAGGAGTTTGGATCACTTGGAGGAAAAGGAACTATCGTGCGATATTCCAAGATGACCATGGACGACTTCTTTCTGTACAGTTTTAATATGAATAGTCTTCGGATATAAATCTACTAATCCACAAATATCTATACACAGGGTGAGTCTTTGACCACTGCATTAATTTTAACCAAAGATTCCTCTCATCAAATGAAACACTTTTTTAATTTAACATTTTTCCAAATTCATCTCAGGTAAAAAGATACAGGCTGTTGAAATTTTGAAAAAAAAATCAGTTTTTATTTTGTAGCTTTGACATCCTTTTTTCGAATAAAATGAATGTTGGCGTAAAGTTTCCTATAACTATGATACCTATTTTCCAAATATTAGTTATTTTCTACTTCTACTGGTTTTCTAGTTATGGATTCGTGGATTCATAAAACTAAACGAAATTAGCATAAAGAAAGCATATAAAGTTTTTCTTGAGTCATTTCAAGAATATTCCACTGTTTTAGAACATTATATTATTCTTCATCATTTCTCCTTAAATTCACCGTTTTCGAGATATTCTTCATTGAATGTTTCAAAATGGAAAACTCCAGAAATTTCACTAGTTTTATGAATCCGTCCCTGAGCGTTGGAATCCCGAATCAAGCTATAAACCACGTTACCATGCCTTTTTCTCGTCCGCCAATAATGTCATAGTTGATTTATATGCAGGAGTGTATTAGCACATTGTGAAATTTTTAAACGCTTGTAACTTTTTACCTGAACCAAATCTGGAAAAATGGTGAATGAAAAAACTGTTTTATTTGATGAGAGGAATCTTTGGTTAAAATTAATGCAGTGGTCAAAGACTCACCCTGTATATAAAAGAAAGTCGTGTTAGTTACTCCACTTATAACTCAAGAACGGCTATACCGATTTGGCTCAAAATTTGTGGGGAGGTAGCTTAGAACCAGGAGACGGACATAGAATACTTTTTTGTGTTATACAGGGTGTTTTTCTTTTAACGTAAATTAAAACTTGCTGTTTTTCCTGCCATAATAATACAATTTTAGTCATGTGTGTTTAAAAATAAACTTTCGAGGCATACACCATTGAAAATAAAGCATTACTATACAGGGTTTCGTTTTTCTCATGGCACAATTGTACGTGATTGAAGTGATCTGTGTCACAAACAAAGCATTAACTAAATAGGTACCTTGGATGGATTCTCATAATGTATTCGTCCGAAATCTCCATACAGGGTGTTCTTCTTTTAACGTCAATTGCAACTTGCTGTTTTCCATGCCACAATCTTACAATTTCATTCATTTGTGTTAAAAAATAAACTTTAGAGGGAATCATCATTGAAAATAAATCATTACTGTACAGGGTGTTTTTTTTCTAATTGCACAATTGTACGCGATTGAAGTGATTTGTACCACAAACAAAACATTAACTTAATAGGTACCTCAGATAGATTCTCATAATGTATTTGAATAGGGACCTTATGCGACCGCAGAAGCGGCGTCGATTATCTTCGAATGTTGCAAATTGATATATGATTAATTGGACGCAGTTAAGCAGAAATATATGATTATATATATAAACTATCTATATTTTATGACAAACGTGTATAATAAAATCTAAAATCTGCTTATTTATTGCCTCTAAGGCGGAACAGAGTTCGCTGGGTCAGCTAGTTAATAATATTTGGGAATTTATTCATCGAATTAACTTGAAAATTTCAGATAATATTTTTAAAACATAAAACTTCAAGAAAATTCAAAACAAAATAAATCAATTTTCTGGGAATTTTGTCTACATCACACCTTTTTAAACAGAACATTACTATTGCAATGTTGTTGAAGTATTTGGAAATCAATCTGTAGCTCAGCTCATTCCTTCCTGGAACATTCTCAAAGAAGAACTTGAAGTAGTCTGCGTAAAGAAGGAATTTAGCTAATCTGACGCATTCTGCTATATCATTTATATGGACAATGAAAACTGAAGTACTGAGTTTAGGTTATTAAGGTATACCAGATGATTTTGTATAAACATACGTCTATTGACGATTACAAACTGTGATATTTTTCTAATCTGTGAACATTATTCTATTTTATTTATGAACATTGTTCTATTCATCGCTCGCAAATTTGAATCGATAACTTAAATTCTCATGAAAACATATTCTCAAAGCCTAAATATTCATCAACGGAAAACTTGTTGATGAACTATTTAAGGCGAACTCACTTATCGTAAACACCGGTGGCAGATTTAAAACCTCCCCTCGGTAAACCAAATGAAAAAGAATTAAAAGCATTATGTCGACGAATGAAAGCATGCTAAATGAATATATGGCCCATAAATGTCCATAGTCTTATTTACAGTGCTTTCCGCAGAGCGTGGATTGAACCTGCGGCAAATTGGATGTAACAGTTCATTTTCTAGAATGGGGAATATGTCGGCTATCGCGGCTTTATTTATCACTAGCTTTTACCCGCTGCTTCGCTCACTCGCATATCATCAACAGCGATGGCGATTATATTCAGTAGTAGCTTTCTATTTGACGCCGTATCACTTCCAAACTGATGCGAAATCAGTGGATCTGTGGTCTATTTGACAATGTTTTGATTTTGAACTGATGCGCATCACTTCCAACTGATGTTGCTCTCTAGTGGAATCAGTTTAATATAACCTTGATTTGAAAAAGTCTTTCTATTTGTCACTTTCACATCATCGAAGTGAAGAAATTCGGAAATTAATCAGTCAAATAGAAAGCTAGGAATATCAGGTAGATATACTCCACCGGAGTACTATATCAACACAATCATTTGTAAATTGAATACAAATATGGCTATTGAGTCCTCGCTAATCATTTTGTGAATCATAAATTTTTACAAATCATAACTCCGAAAGTATTGGTTTCTCCTAGTTGGGAATGATATCAACGGATTCTTATTTAATTTATTCTATTTTATGATGCAGTTCTATCATAAGAATCCATTAATATCATTCTCAACTCTGAGAAACCAATACTTTCGGAGATAGGGTCAAACATTGAATAAGAGCGCCAAAGCTCCTGCCACAGTGATTTCCCCCTTTTTATATTTTTCATCTATATGACGAGGACGATTTTGAAGAAATTTTGTGTTTATTTTCGGTTACAGTCCTGGATGCCACAGAGTCACAATCTGTCCTTGTAGGAGACGCCGCAATTTTAAGTTCAGTGAATATTACGCTTTTTGTAAAAATAAAGTCCAAGAAATACTTTATCAAAGTGTAATCAATGTGCGAAGGGTTTTGAAAAGTAATAAAAAACTATACATTGAGGAATTCGATATCTGCAGTATTGAAGTGAGTATTTCACATAGTTAATAATTTAAAGAATTTAGTTATATGTATGTGATTTGCAACCACATAATTATACTCACCACCAATTACATGGAAAATACAGGCAGTTCTGTCAAATGAGCTGGATATGGTAGTAGAATTGATAGGCTCAGGATACCAAGGAATGGGGGTTAGTTCTTGAGTTCTTCAATTTCGAGAATTGTCAATTGACAATTCTTGAATTTCACAAAATAACTATCAACAAAATAATTCTAACGATTATCATTAAGCGTCTGACGAAGGAGTCTGATATAGACCCCGAAACGGTACGATATAGTTGTTTCTTCGTTGATGTTGTTTCGTTGTTGTTTGTTATGCAACATTGTTCAATTGATTGCTTCTGACAAAAATCCTGTGTTTCTTACGCAGAAGCAAATCACAAAATAATTAATTTTTATTTTATAGTTACTTTTCAGAGTTTGGGAGAGAAAACCCAGAAAAAAAACCTTTCAATAGAATATAGTATACCTATCAAAAATTCGAAGATTGAAAAAATCTTTTCTCTATTTCAGTATCGTAATGAGTTCATTCCAGCACTAAAAACAGTGCTGGAATGAACTCATTCCCACATTGTTTCTAGTTATATTTTTCGTTGTGTGGTAGTCAGCATTGACATTCGATCCTATCAAATTTCAACACACGTCAATTGTCAATATAATATAATCTGGATATAGTGAAATAATTGTTGAGAGGAAAAGTTTTATTTTCATTAAAAGATAAGGTACAAGAGATTTCTTTCTTGCTAATTTTGAATCATTCATGCTATTAGGAAACTGTTTTAAATCTGATTTCCACGCCCTACGTACGATTCAAATTCAAATTCCGTCATATGTCAACTTTCGTAACAGTCACACCAACTGCCAAGATACAATAGGTACAAACGTCAATAGGATGTATAATCCGAATTTTTCATTATATTTCAACAGTATTTTACAAAACCTGAAATAGAGCCTGAAATAGATTGCCTGAAATAGAGAAAATATCGTCTAATACTCGTTACAGAAGGCAATTCCATTCGTGTTTGAATATCAGCCCATTCTGCAATTTGTTTTAGAATATACTATTGCTGATCCCGCCGATGACAGGAAATCCAACGTTTGAGCAGGATAACGTCCGTGCGGTACGATAGTACGACAGGGTGATTCCAAATTGCACGAGAACCTTGAAGGAGCCGTTAGTACGGTTCAGGAATCTAGCCGGTAAGACTTGGAGCTGCAACCCTAAGATACTGCAATGGATGTACGTCTTGATTGTGAAACCAATAATCACGTATGGGGCAGTAGTCTGGTACACAAAAACAAGCCAGAGTAGCACGAGGAAAGCCGTCGATAAAGTACAAAGGCTGGCCTGTGTGTGTAACACTGGAGCTATCGGAACCTGTCCTACCTCAGCACTTGAGATTATCACAAATCTCCCACCACTTCAACTTGTGGTAGGCAAAATGGCCCATGAAGCCATTATCAGAATATCTAGGAAAGGAACAGGTAATGAGAGTATTGAAAACCAGAAAGCCTGGTCCTCTCTTACCAGGTACATTTCATCAGCTAATATTCCTAGTGACGAAATGATTAAGAAAGTAAGTATCGAAAAGGACGTCACTACGATGCTCGGTAGGAAAGAAGACTAGGACAGGAAATCCACCACCCAAGTTCTTAAAAGAAATGCCATTAAAAGGTGCAAAAACCACTACCAGGAGCTGACGCTGGAGTATACAGGGTCTTTCACGAGGAACCTCACCCATATTTATACGGGAAACTACTGAACGTATTTTCAAGAAATTCAGCACTTATGAGTACTTCACGATGCTGATGAAATCTAAAATATTTTCAAGGCATGAGCACCTCCGGTTTTTCCGGAAATGACGTCAACTTCCGTTTTTCAGATTAGAACACCATTTTTTCATTGCAGAAATAGATTCCTTAGAAAATTTCAAGATATTTTGATGTAACATTTTTCAGTTTTGGTTGGAAAATTCTCTCTGAGCGGGAAAATTCGAAAAAAAAAATCGAAAATAGAGCTCCGCTGAAACAAGAATAACTTCGAGGTTTTTGGATGGAAAATTTTCATTTTTGAGATTTTTCAAGATGTAAGATTGATGTATTCACTTTAAAAATCGAAATCCTGATTCATGATACAGGGGGTGAAAAAATCGCTTTCAAAGTTAGGAATGACAAAATCGTGAAAAATCAATTTTTTCAAATTAGAACCCCATTTTTTTATAGCAGATATTGAATCTACGTTAAAAAATAATGTTAGTGTATGCATCACACCCTTGCCCTAAAGTGGATATTTTCTGAGTTATTCACAAAAAACTGTTTTTCGTCTTGAATTTTCAGCTATTTCTTTTCCCTTCACGCCAAAAAGTTGAAATTTTCAGGAACTGTTACTTAAACCATGTTTTAGATTTTACTACCCTAATATGCAAGAGAAAAAAGTTACAGGTTGTTCCTAAATAGATGGCGAATTTTGATTCGAATTTGTATCGGAAACCTCTTTATTTCAACTAATCGGCCATCGGTTTTCTCTCCAGTGATAAATAAATAATTCCTTATGAACCATATGCAAAAACTTACCATGTTTTACATTCTTTTTTTTTTAATGATAGATATCATTAATTACATCTGCCAAATTCCTCTTTATTCAGTAGCATTTTGTGTTTAATATTAATTTGGTGATAATTCGTATTAAGTTATAAAATCGATCACTATGCCTAATTTTACCAATGAAGATTATTTAAATCTCATTCTACTTCATGGAGAATGTAATAAAGTTGTAGATAGAACGATTCGACTGTTCATTGAGAGGTTTCCTGACCGACCCAGACCAACGAGAGATACCATTAACAGAACCATGACAAACTTGAGAAATGTCGGATCTTTCGTTAAGAAAACTATACACAGAGAAAAAAGTGTAGTAGAAGATGAGAACAACGAAATTACAGTTCTTGCATATTTTCGTGTGAATCCTCAAAATTCTCTCAAAGATGCCGAGATTGATCTGGGATTATCTCAATCGAGTGTTTGGAGAATATTAAAAAAACATAAAATGCACCCATATAAATTCAATAGGGTACAGCATTTGAAGGAAACTGATTTCGTCAGGAGAACAGAGTTTTGCGAAGCTATGATGATTTGATTTCAAGAGAATGAAAACTTTTTGGACTGTATAATTTGGACAGATGAATCTAAATTCACAAAGAATGGTTCTTTCAATAGGCATAACAGTCATTATTGGGATGAAGAGAACAACCACCACTTCAGACAATGGAACTTTCAAGAGACCTGGAGTTTCAATGTTTTTTGTGCCATAAAAAATAATGCAATTCTCGATGTTCACATTTATGATGGGACTTTAACTGGTAAGATAGAACACTACACATGTTTGCATTATTTAAAGAATGTTCTCCCTTAGGAGATAGATATTCTGACATATTGACTCAAATAATTGAGCCGCTAGTACAGAACCATTATGACTTATGGTATCAACAAGATGGCGCGCCTCCACACAATTCACTCAATGTGTCAAATATCCTCTACAGGCTATTTGAAGATTGATGGTTGGCGAACAATGGTCCACATCTTTGGCCACCACGTTCTCCCGATTTAACTCCTTTAGACTATTATGTTTGGGGTAGGATAAAAAATATTGTCTACTCAACTCCCCTGGCTGATAAAGAGGACTGCATAGAACGAGTCAGAAATGCCTTCAGGTTTGTTTAGATTTTTAGATTCATAGTTTTGAAACTCAATTTGGTTTTTAAACACTTTTGCAGATCTCTTCCTCCCGATGAAATAAGAAGAGCAACGCACGAAGCATTCCTGAGACGTATAAATAAATGTCTAGAAATTAACGGTCAAAACTTTGAGCATCTTCTCTAGTTATAACTACGAGAGTTTGCCATGGTTCTCCTAATAGTAACTTGAAGTCGGTTTCAAGAAGGGGTGAAAAATCTACAGCATGGTTCAAATAACAGTTCCTGAAAATTTCATCTTTTTGGCGTGAAGGGAAAAGAAATAGCTGAAAATTCAAGACGAAAAACAGTTTTTTGTGAATAACTCATAAAATATCCACTCTAGGGCAAGGGTGTGATGCATACACTCACATTATTTTTTAACGTAGATTCAATATCTGCCATAAAAAAATGGGGTTCTAATTTGAAAAAGTTTATTTTTCACGATTTTGTCATCCCTAACTTTGAAAGCGATTTTTTCACCCCCTGTATCATGAATCGCGATTTCGAATCTCAAAGTGTATACATCAATCTTACATCTTCAAAAATTCCAAAAATGAAAATTTTCCATCCAAAAACCTCGAAGTTATTCTTGTTTCAGCGGAGCTCTATTTTCGATTTTTTTTTCGAATTTTCCCGCTCAGAGAGAATTTTCCAACCAAAACTGAAAAATGTTACATCAAAATAACTTGATATTTTCTAAGGAATCTATTTCTGCAATAAAAAAATTGTGTTCTAATTTGAAAAACGGAAGTTGACGTCATTTCCGGAAAAACCGGAGGTGCTCATGCCTTGAAAATATTTTAGATTTCATCAGCATCGTGAAATACTTATAAGTGCTGAATTTCATGAAAATACGTTCAGTAGTTTCCCGTATAAATATGGGTGAGGTTCCTCGTGAAAGACCCTGTATAGGCTAGGCACCAAATGCTCACTATCGCTAGGCTCCCATCCGAGCTTCTTTCAGGCAGAAGTACTTGCAATAGAAAGATGCGTGGAAATGAACATAGAAAGAAACTATCAGAGGTCTTGGTCTGGGTTCCCGGTCACGCGGGAATTAAAGGAAATGAGGAGGCCAACACACTTGCCAAGAAAGGAGCACAAACCCACTTTATTGGCCGGAACCCAACTGTGGGGTTTGTAGATACACTTATTAAAGTGAATTTCGGATGAAAGAAGAAACTGAAAGAAATATTTTCTGGAGATCTCTCCCCGGAATGTATCACTCCACAAAATTTCTCCGGAACATTGATCCAGTCAGATCCAAGATATATATGGACCTCAGTAAGAACACGCTGCACCTCCTCACTGGTTTCCCCACAGGGCACTTCGGCCTTAGGAAGCATATGATGAGATTAGGGCTAGCAGAAACTGACGAGTGCAGTTTCTGTTGGGAGGAGGATGGAACTGCTATTCACCTGATAACGGAATGTACCGCCATACTAAACCAACGCACTGAATGCTTTGGGCAAGACATCTGCATAATAGACCTTAAGGTCACAGTGCAACGTTACCCTTTACATTTACTGTCGTTTGAGTCATATTTATTAATAACCGAAAAACAACAGTTTCCGAGATATTTGAGTTATTGTGATTTTTTAAAGATTTATGACCTTAGTTCATTTTTCGTCAATTTTTGCTACGTTGACCAAATCTGATTATAATTTTGATCATCCTGATTATTTTTATCAGGAAAGAATATGATATGGTTGGAAAACTATGCTGTATTAGATGTTAAAAAGGAGGAAAGCCCTGCGGCAGGAGTTTTGGTGCTCTTGTTCAAACAGTGACAAATCATATTTCCGAAAGTATTGGTATCTCAGAAGTGGGTATGATATCAATGAATTCGTGTGATAAAACTGCATCATAAAAAAATTAAATTTAAAAACTTTGACAAATCATATCTCCGAAAGTATTGGTTTCACAGAGTTGGGAATGATATCAGTGGATTCGTAGGATAGAACTGCATCAAAAAATAAAATAAATTGAATAAGAATCCATTCCTATCATTCCCGAATCTGAGAAACCAATACTTTCAGAGTTATGATTTGCCAAAGTTTGAACAAGAGCGCCAAATCTCTTTTAATTAGAGTGTTCTATGAAATCTGATAGAATTGAGAATAATTATTGAAATTTTGAAAAATCATATCTCATATCAATTCTTGAATTTCACAAAATAACTATCAACAAAATAATTCTAACGATTTCCATTGAGCGTCTGACGAAGCAGACTGATATAGAATCCGAAACGTTACGATATAGTTGTTTCTTCGTTGATGTTGTTTCGTTGTTGTTTGTTAGGCAACATTGTTCAATTGATTGCTTCTGACAAATATCCTGTGTTTCTTACGCAGAAGCAAATCACAAAATAATTAATTTTTATTATATAGATATTTTTCAAAGTTTGGGAGAGAAAACCCATAAAAAAACCGTTCAATAGTGACAATTCTTGAATTTCACAAAATAACTATCAACAAAATAATTCTAATGATTTCCATTGAGCGTCTGACGAAGGAGTCTGATATAGACTCCGAAACGTTACGATATAGTTGTTTCTTCGTTGATGTTGTTTCGTTGTTGTTTGTTAGGCAACATTGTTCAATTGATTGCTTCTGACAAATATCCTGTGTTTCTTACGCAGAAGCAAATCACAAAATAATTAATTTTTATTATATAGATATTTTTCAGAGTTTGGGAGAGAAAACCCAGAAAAAAACCATTCAATAGTGACAATTCTTGAATATCACAAAATAACTATCAACAAAATAATTCTAACGATTTCCATTGAGCGTCTGACGAAGGAGTCTGATATAGACTCCGAAACGTTACGATATAGTTGTTTCTTCGTTGATGTTGTTTCGTTGTTGTTTGTTAGGTAACATTGTTCATTTGATTGCTTCTGACAAATATCCTGTGTTTCTTACGCAGAAGCAAATCACAAAATAATTAATTTTTATTATATAGATATTTTTCAGAGTTTTGGAGAGAAAACCCAGAAAAAAACCGTTCAATAGTGACAATTCTTGAATTTCACAAAATAACTATCAACAAAATAATTCTAACGATTTCCATTGAGCGTCTGACGAAGGAGTCTGATATAGACTCCGAAACGTTACGATATAGTTGTTTCTTCGTTGATGTTGTTTCGTTGTTGTTTGTTAGGCAACATTGTTCAATTGATTGCTTCTGACAAATATCCCGTGTTTCTTACGCAGAAGCAAATCACAAAATAATAAATTTTTATTATATAGATATTTTTCAGAGTTTGGGAGAGAAAACCCAGAAAAAAACCGTTCAATAATGAGTATACCTCCCACAGTATCCTTTAATGATTATTTTCGATTAAGAGTGTCCAATACAGGAGAATGGACAATAGAACATACGCCTAAAAGCTCCTAATTTCACGTCAGTGCTTCAACCAATTTTTTTTTCGTGAAGTCAGAATAGAATGTAGTGATGAAAAAACTAACACATTGTCTACCTTCAATTCTTCTTTGGGAGAAGAATACATAATTATTCTAGAAACATATTACTGGAATTAATGTCATATTTAAATGATCAAAGTAAAGAAAATTATAAGTTTAGTTACTAACATATCGAATGAAATTGAATTGAATTCCAGTAATATTCAATTACTTATTCTTAACCAACCAATGCCCATTGATAGATCTAAAGGTGGTGAGGTGAAACATGAAGAAATATTCGAGATTTAATATCGACAAATGAGCATTTCACCTCACAAGATCAGAAAGTGTGGTAAATTTAAAGTTAAGTTTTGAAGCCTTCAGCGATATCATATTAAAAATATAACATAACCTATCAAAAGTCCCCTCTCACAAATATACTCCTCTGCAGGCGCATGGATCTCTTGAAGAAGATTCACTCTTGTTCAAAGAAATCCCTTCAATATTCAGTTGCCTCCTCCTAAGGAGGATCTCTTTCAAAACCAGGTCTGACCGCTACAGGACCCTAATGTGGGGCTATCATCTCCCATAGATTTGTGATGAAAAAATATGTCATCATGACCTTCATGGTTTTGAAGGTTCTTGCAAAAATACAACGATTCCCATCCAGCTACCGAACTCACAAAAGGCTGCTCGGATCTCCAACAATATGAATCCGATCGTGCTCAAACTTGGAGCTTTGCAGTAGAGTTAGGTTCTGAAGGTTCTTGCAAAATTTCAGCGATGCCGGACGAATAGTTTATGATATATAGAATTTTTTTCGATTATTTTCAATAATTTTTTTGAAATTTTCTAGCTATATCATCCTCACGAAATTCCACAAGAAATTTCGCGTTGGAATTCTACAACTAATAACCATGTTTGAATTATATTGGTTTTGTATTTTTCGAGTTATTGAGGAAATAACAACCAAATTTCAGATGCGTATAACTCCAAAACCGTTTGGCCGATTATATCTATAGACAAATTCAAATGTCGCCTTTAGATGCACAACCTAACCTGGAAATTTCAAGCCACTATCTCTTTCCGTTCTCAGGTTATCGTGACATAAAAAATATTTATTAATAATTTTTTTTTCAATTTTTTGTGATACGATTCTCACAAAATTTTACGAGCGTGCTTAGATTTATATTCTAGAACTATTCACCAAGTTTCAATTCGATCGGATTCATATTGGTGGAAAACAAAATTATTACTCGGAAACCATTGGGCCGATTATGCCCATTAATGAAATTGTCCGTTGAATTGGGATGCGCCACCTACCCTGAAACTTTCTCGAATTCTTCTCCAGGGAGTCGAACCCAACCGTTTGAGACCATTTTTGGCAAAACATTCGAAAATTACAGACATTTGGGCAAAATGATAACGCAATGTTCCCCAGAACATACGCGCAAAAAATAAAGAACAAATTTTTTTTTTTTGCGTCTAAACTCGAAATTTCATCAGAAAATATAGTCATAAATTATGTTCGTAATGACCTCCACCTTTCCTTATGCAAGCACGTGGCCTCTTTCTAATTTCTTCAGTTGTTATTTTCCACCTGGAATTTACTTTCGCTGCCTTTTGATTACATATTCACTTTCTTATGCCGGACATTCAAAAGGTTGCTTGTAAAAAATCTGCTGAAACGAAACTAGAGAATGTATTCTATCGAATTTTTTTTAGAGGATAAAGAAGGAATTTGGCAAGTTTTTAAAATAATATTGGTATACATAAATTGTGGAATTCAAAAGTTGCAGGCAAATTGATATTAGAAATTGATTTTTTTAATCATATACCAAATTTCAAAACATACTAATACTTCTTCAAGATCTCATACAGCATAATTTGGGTTTTTTTATACATACGTTTCTGATAAAATAACTCAAAATTATAATCAAAGTTGGTCAACCTAGAAAAATTTGACGAAAAATGGAATCTTTTGAATATCGCCAGAACTCAAATACCTCTGGAACTGTTGATTTTCGGTTATCAATAAATAAGGCTCGAACAACAGCAAATGAGTCATATTAACACCTTCTCCAAGGTTCACGTCTAATTTGGAATCACCCTGTCTGTATAATAATAATAATGGTAATATAATTGCAAACTTTGAAATCTGTGAGTTGATTGCTTCAAGATATATTCTTCTTCTGCTTCTTCTTCTTATTCAGCCTGAGTTCATCCAATGTCGGACATAGGCCTCCACCATGTCTTGCCAAGCCTTTCAATCCCTGGCTACTCTCATCCATTTTCTTCCGGCAACTTCTATTATATCGTCGATCCATCTTTTCTGAGGACGTCCGACACTTCTCCTTGTCTCTCTGGGTCTCCAGAATGTGATTCTATGTGTCCATCTTTCTGAATCCTGTCTTGCCACATGGCCGATCCAATGCCATTTCAAACTCGCCACTCGTTTCATAACATCTATTATTCTGGTTTTGTCTCGTAGTTGGCTGTTCCGTACTCTATCTCTCAGACTGAAGCCCAACATGACTCTTTCCATGGCTCGTTGTGTAAAGGCGAAAATTCATGAGACGATTTTGTCGTCGAAAACCAACGATTTTGTCGTCCAAATGAGTATTCTGTCATTTGGACCGTTTTGGACGACGTCGTCCATGTCGCTGGATTAATCCAGCATTCCAACGACAACTGATGACATACCTGACAGCCGCGAAAATTCAAATTGGTTCAAGCACTGACGTGAAGCTATGACGTGAAGTCAGGAGCTTTTGCGCGCATATTCTATTGTCCATTCATCTCTATTGGACAAATTCAAATGAAAGTAGATAATATTATCCTATCTAATATGTCTTCGAGCAGAAATGACTATTGTTGTGTGCCCAAATGCAATTCATGGGCGAAAAAAATGCCAAAATGTATAGGTGTTATTCTGTACTGGTTTTATTCTGTCCAACTTCCTGTGAAATTTACTAGTATAGGTTTGTGTTTTCACTTCTCACCTCCGGAAAACCAAATATAAATATAATTATTGAAACTGCGTTAGGAAGATAACTAATAGACCGAAGAGTACTCAACTTGGAACTACATCATCTTCTAACAGAGTACAAGGAGGTACCTCGAAAGAGAACTGAGGAAGGATGTATCGATGACTTGCTGTGCTGAAAAACCTCATTCAGAAGAAGAAATAAGTATCACCCAAGCACCCTTGAGTTAATTGAACAGCAATGATAATTTTAGTAGTATACTTGGTTGTGTACATTGTTACCAGACCACCTAACACTTGTGCCATTGATATATCCCAGTTATCTACAAAGAGTGATATCTTGAACAGTGACAGTGCTTTGAAAAGTTTAACAGGCATAAACAATTTTGATATTGTCAATTGAATAGAAGAGATGGTCATCAAAACTCTTGGAAACAAAACAAAAAAAAGCAACTTTATTATACCTCAAACATTACACTTATAGTTAATAATTATTTTCACATAATAAATATGTATCATATCTTGAAAAAATCATTTGAATTATGGATAACTGTTTTACCAAAGCTTTATCTGGATCAATTAGACACTTTATATCCTCATAAATGAACTAGAACAGCATGCACCTGAACTTGAATTAAGAGATCAGTAATATGTTTACACCTGCTCCATGCTCCGACTTTACAAGAATATACCATACTTTTTTTTTAAGTTTACCATTCTCCACATTAATATCGGCCATCAATTTTATGTGGTTCTGAATTAAGGGCACTACTTTGTAAACATAAGGAACAAATGTCTATAAAAATGGGACCACAATTTGTTTTGTCATACATGATTACATGATCTACATTTAGAACCTCTTCTCCTTCTACAAGGATTCTAGAATTAGAAGTTGAAGCTCCTATGTACTCCAGAAATTGCATCGTCTTGGAAGTTCCCATTTGTTTTTCTTTTGCGATTTAATACATTTATATAATTATTAGAGATAACTGTAGTACTTCAGGAACTCATTTTGTACCTAAATATGTATTTAGTTGTAATATTTAAATTCATTAGGTTATGTTTCTGTCAGTTCAAAATAATCTGTCGTCCGATTTTGTCGCTCCATGAAATATAGGGGAAGGGAAATTTCGAACGACAGTCGTTGGTTTTGAACGAAAAAATCGTCGAAATATTGGACGACAAAATGGTTGGTTTTTGGCGACAAAATCGTCTCATGAATTTTCGCCTTAACTCTTAGCTTTTTTGCGGCCATTCTTGTAATTGCCATGGTTTCTAAGCCGTATGTTATCACGGGTAGTATACAGCTGTCCCAAGCTTTTCCCTTCAGATACAATGGTAAACTCTTGTCCTTGAAATTGTAACTCAGTTTACCGAGCGTGATCCATGCCAAATGGATTGTGTGTTTAATTTCGGCGTTTTGGTTTTCTGTTCCCAGTTTGATCTTATGCCCTAGATATAAATAGTGATCCACATTTTCTATGATAACATTATCTATCATGATGTTACATTGGGTGTCGTTACTCATAATTTTTGTTTTGTTCAAGTTCATATGCAAACCGATTTTTCTGGATTTTTCGTTTAGCTCCTCTAGCATGATGTTCAGTTCATCTATGTTGGTACCAATTAGAACAATATCATCGGTGAATCGTAAATGATGTAAATGCATTCCATCGATGTTAAGGCCCTTGTTTTTCCAGTTGAGCCGTATGAAGATATATTATACTTTGAAATTTCCCTCAAAATCCGAAAATCACTCTGTATATCCAAAAGCAAGGACATCAGATGATTAAAATCTCTCGATTGACGATTGAAACCAACTAGATGACCTCAGTTTATGGTTTTCGTTTCCTTGTATAATATACCCTGTATAACTATCAATTTTCTAACCAATGACATTCCGATGAATGAAAAACACCATCCGCATTTTCGATAAATCCTCGTTCCAAATAATCTCCAAGGCGTAGTTCCTGTTTTTCATCTCCACATCTACTTAATAACGAGAATGAAAATCTACAGGTTACTCGCTCCCGGAAATGGGGAGAAAAACAAACGGAATTTTCACGGAATGGAAAACGAAGAATCTACATTTAACGCCTTCGAGTCTCACATTTTATCACGTTCTTCCGACATTGCAAGTCCCTAGTTTCAGAACCTTCGTTTTTCCCTGAATCCCAGTTGGTCCAGGAGGAACTTGAATAATGGTAATTTATTATGTGTGTCTTGTTCCTTAAGTGCGATAAGAATTTGTCTTTTCTCTTAATGACTTCGGAGTTGGAGTGTTCGATTCCAATTAAAGGCGAGTGAAAACATAGTCTATTAGTTTATTAGTTGAAATAATTTGGAAGGATTTGGAAATGTTAAAGACAAACTAGGCGCTTTCAAAACTGTAAATTACGATCCAGTCAATCTAGACGTCGGTGCCTGCCAAATCGGTGTTATATTTCAAAATTTTAATTGGTGTCTTGGCATCCCAATAGTGAATCCGGCGCTTATATCTTTACAGTTTTGTGTCAAGCCAAGAATTTCAGCATTTTGCGTCGAACGACAACCATAACTTTAAATTGACCGATTAGTGAAGTTGCAATTGGTCGTAAAAAACGCCAATTTTTCCTAGCTTCTTAATGCTGCAATTAACTGACTTTTAAAGGTATACAAATTCATAACAGTCATTCTGTAAAAAACCATATCTCCGAAAGTATTGCTTTCTCGGAGTTGGGAATGATATCAATGGATTCTTGTGATAGAACTGCATCATAAAAGAAATTAAACTAAAGAAAGTATCATTTAAAAAAAAGAATGCCAAAAATTATTAATCCGACATCAACAAGTCCAGAGCGTTCCTGCCAATAGGGTCTACGTAATGGCTTTTCATAATTAAAATACTTATATGCATATATTTCACAAATCGAATAAACCCCAGGAGATTTCATTGATTTTCCGAGAAGCAAGAGCGGACGTGTTTCTGGCTTCTTGGACTTCAGTACTCTGTAGCTTCCCAACAAATTCAACTAAACTATTGCCTATTGGCAGGAATGCTCTGGACTTGTTGATTTAATAACAACAGTAACGCCATTTTTCATTATTATCTTTGAAAACGCTAAACAGTGTTCATGATCATAGGAAGATACTGTCTGAGCTCTGCAATAGTAATTTCTCGATTAAAATCGAGCGAATGGTGGCATATGATTTCAAACTTCAAATTTTCACTGGTAAGGACCGGCTGAGTTCCTTGTTTTATCTCATAGGTAGCGTGGGCGTTTATATATAACCGCTCGAGCTGGCTGTGAGCGGCTTAACACGGTTCAGTTTAGTTGTATTTGTTGGGAAGCTACAGAGTACCGATGAAGGCCAAGAAGCGAGAAACGCGCCTTCTCCGCTTCTCGGCAAATCAATGAAATCGCCTGGGGTTCATTTGATTTGTGAAATATACGCATAAGTATAAGTAAAAGTACGAAGCCATTATGCAGACCCTATTGGCAGGAACGCTCTGGACTTTTTGATTTATTAACAACGGTATCGCCATTTCTTTATTATTAATAATCTGAAACCACCAGACCGATTCTACCCAATAACGAAATTATCTGAGACATTCATTCCTCAAATCTACTCTGAAAATTATATTATATCAACTGAAACTTAACCAATATTACCGGTGTGAACTTTACAGCGTTTTTCTAACACAGCTTTTACCGAGCGCGACCGATCTGCACCTCCATTGGCGTACCGCTGCCCTCGCACTCACGTTCTTCGGAGAGCGGAAACTTGTTATCCGCCCCAAGATGAATTATACTATTCATTCTATTAGGTCGATATTTGGAATTATAAATTATCATTCGGCTACAACGAAATGCGATTCTGATGAATATATATTTGAAACACACATAGCAATAATAAGGGAATTGAATTCAAGCAGTACAAACAATATTTTATGATTAAACATAAAATATTGTTTGTGGAAACGATCGCGGCAAATCATCCTGAACTCTCGGAATTCGTTCGCAATGGACGGTAGAAACATCTCAAAAGCTCTTGAATTTTATAACGATACAGAACAAGTTTTTGATGCCATTGAATTTGGGAATTTTATATTCTATACCAGATGTGTCACATCGTATTTTATACCCTTAAGAAAGATTTCAACGGACCTTTGAATAGGGGAGATATGAACGAATCTGCCGCTGAAAATGTCATCTTCGGTTTAACTTTTTCATTTCCACAAAAATGAAGGAAATGCATTTTTGTTTTCACAACCTACAAAAGCATATAGTTATCATATTTTGTCACCCATAAAAAAATTTACAACGGACCCTTGAGTACGGGAGATATGAATAAATGTGCCGCTAAAATTTTCATTTTCGATTTCGCGTTCTCATTTCCACAAAAATTAAGGAAATGCGTTTTTGTTTTCAGAACCTACAAAAGCATATAGCTATCATAATTTATCCACCCATAAAAAAAATTTCAACGAAACTTTGAGTACGTGAGATATGAATAAATTAGCAGCTAAAAATTTCATTTTCAATTTCGCGTTCTCATTTCCTCAAAAATTAAGAAAATGCATTTCTGTTTTCAGGGCCTACAAAAGCATATAGTTATCATATTTGGCCATCCAAAAAAAAAAAATTTTAACGGACCTTTGAGTCAGGAGATATGAATAAATCTGCCGCTAAAAATTTCATTTCCGATTTCGCGTTCTCATTCCCACAAAAATTAAGGAAATGCATTTCTGTTTTCAGAACCTACAAAAGCATATAGTTATCATATTTATTCACCCATAAGAAAATTTTCACTTGACCTTTGAGTAAGGGAGATATGAATAAATGTGGCGCTAAAATTTTCATTTTTGATTTCGCGTTCTCATTTCCACAAAAATTAAGGAAATGCAATTTTGTTTTCAGAACCTACAAAAGCATATAGTTTTCATATTTTGTCACCCATAAGAACATTTTCAGCCGACCTTTGAGTACGGGAGATATGAATAAATCTGCAGCTAAAAATTTCTTTTTCAAATTCGCGTTCTCATTCCCACAAAAATTTAGGAAATCCATTTCTGTTTTCAGAACCTACAAAAGCATATAGTTATCATATTTAGTCACCCATAAGAAAATTTTCAACCGAGCTTTGAGTACGGGAGATATGAATAAATGTGCCGCTAAAATTTTCCTTTTCGATTTCGCGTTCTCATTTCCACAAAAATTAAGGAAATGCAATTTTGTTTTCAGAACCTACAAAAGCATATAGTTATCATATTTTGTCTAATGGGTTACGTGCAGTTCTGACAGTTGACACGACATTGGAGGACCACCAAAACAGGAATTAGCTCTGTTATTGGTTGTTTTGCTCATATT
Organism: Halyzia sedecimguttata; assembly: GCA_937662695.2. NCBI lineage: Eukaryota > Metazoa > Arthropoda > Insecta > Coleoptera > Coccinellidae > Halyzia > Halyzia sedecimguttata. The sequence continues at coordinate 15,008,669 of OW569418.2, forward strand.
TTTCGTAATTTTTTTGAATGTTATATCAAGTTAAATGCTGTTTACGAATTTTATGTAGTGTAGTGAATATCTCATAAACGATATTTGATCCATAAAAGGGGTATATAGTGCGAAATAAATAGTATTTCATAGGTAAGAATGCTAATATCTTCCTGATCTGAACAGTTTTCTCATTTTCATGCTTTCAGGTACCTTGTAATCCAATTAATATTTGTAAATAATCATGATGGATTATAGTGATTACTCTGAAAAACATTCTGAGAGTGTCAAAAAGCTCTATATCGATCAAATTTCCATCATTGGTGGTCGTTTAGATCTTTATACTATCAGGAAGCAGAAGTGTTCAACAAAAATTGATGAATTTACGAAAATACTGTACCAGGACATTTTGATGCACCTTGTGGTTACCAAGAACAAATATACTTCAGATGATATGAGTTCTAATAAAAGTTTGGAGGCTTATAATCAGGCAGCGTGTGGATGGGTGCGGAATATCTCCATAATGAAGACTGACAATCTTAGTTTGATAATTTGCAAAGGTATATGTTCAAAAATCATCTTCAAATTCATATATTTCACTATAACTATCATGGATTGATTTGAAGAAAAGTATTTGAATATATCATCGCAGGAGTTGCAGGATATCGGTAAGCTCCAATCTATCTAACTTTTAGTTCTTAAAATTGGATACTTGTTGGTGATTTTTATCTTATGTGTGCTGTTGAATTTATTAGTGGCAGTAATAAATGATTCTTCAAGGATGTTATATGAATGCAGCTTCTATCAACGTCAATAACATGATTTATATATCAATATTTTTCAGGCAGAAGCATCAACATCAATTTGACAGTGGTTGAATCTAATCTATTGAAATAGAAAGCAGGAAGCAGTTGAATATCAAGAGGTGGTTTTTAGCATTTGTAGGATTAAGAAGTATTTCACAGTGACAATGGGTTATTCATGCTCGTCATTACAATGATTTTTGGTAATAGTTTAAACTGAAGCAATGAAAGTAAGCATATTTAAAAAAAATTACACTAATATTGATAGAGTAAAAAACCCATAGTATACTTTATAATTTATTTATAACAGTCATCATGTTTAAGCAGTTCTATTTAAATAAATAAATCTACAATATACAATTTGCTTTGTAACAGCCTTATTCTCGTTTTTGTCCGCTTGGTTTGGACCTGGCATCAGAGTTGGGATAATGAAATTTATTCATCACGAATTAACTACATTAGAGTATAAAAATGGGTTCAAGCCCTGTGGACAGGAGCTTTCTGGCGCTCTAGTTCAAACAGACAAATTATATCTCCGAAAGTATTGGTTTCTCAGAGTTGGGAATTATATCAATGTATTCATATGATAGAACTGCATCATAAAGGAAATTCAATTTAAATAATAGTTTATTTATCAAGATTAAATGAGCAATCATGAGAAGGAGAACTGCACCATGGAAGAAAACAAATTAAATCTGGCCAATTTTGCCCAATAATGAACTCAACCGAGATATTCATCTCCCTAAACTACTCTGAAAATTTCAACTACCTACCTCATTCTGTTCGAGAGTTATATCTATGTCTATGGATGAAAAGCAGTCTCACTACTCTCAGATCTCTTACTTCATTTTTCCTTCCGAAATGTAAGAATGTTTTGAGAAAACCTAATTTCGGAGCAAACAACTGAGATTTTTCTCACTTCGTTCACAATTCTTCGATTGATTAGATAATGACATGACTCAGGAACATCATTTGATATTATGACAATTCATACATAGAATAATATCATTCTGTGACAACGTTGAAATACGATTTATCATTGAAATTTTGAAAAATCATATCTCCGAAAGTATTAGCTTGTTAGAGTTAAAAATGATATCATTGGATTCTTATGGTAAAACTGCTTATTGAAAAAAATTTAATTTTGAATTTGCCTTGTAAAAAAAAATTTTTTTTTTATTACTCCGAAACCATCTGTCCGATTTTGCCCAATAACGAACTTCGCCGAGATATTTAACTCCCAAACCTACTCTGAAAATTTCAACTGTCTAGCTCATTCCGTTCGAGAGTTATCGTGCCTACGGCCGGCCGGCCGGACCGGCCGGACAGAATAAATTTCGACCACGGATTCTTGATCAGTGAGTCGAACCAAATCGTTTAAGACCATTTTCATCAAAAAATTCGAAAATTACAGACATTTGGGCAAATTGATAAGCACTCAGTTCCGAGGAACTAGAGCGCCAAAAATAACAGATACATTACATACACAATCATATTCTATAATGGAACCCAATCGGGATGATTTTTATCGGACGCATCTGCTGGCTTACCTCTAAGTGAAAACATAGTGTACAATTTTCTATATTGAATATGAGAAAAAACTCAAAATTTCTTTCATACTTGAATGAAAACGTATTAAATAAATCCTACCAAATTCGAGTTTCGAAGCTGTTAAGTCCAATCTCTTCAGCAGTCGAATTCATAAATCTCTGGTTTTTGCTGGGGAAACAAATTTTGCGAACTTTATCAAAAACTGATGTAATCCTTCTAATAAAGAAATCAAATTTATTGAAATTCATAATATTTATATCAAAATATAGATTTATACATTACAATTCATGCAGCCTACTAAGTCAAACATTTTTATATGTACCTATAAATGATACAAAATTAGCAAGCTGGAAAGTGTTATTTGTCTTCCAAATTTTCCAGTTTCCAATCGTACTGACATACTAATGCAATAGAATTCTTGTCGTTCAAAACAGTAAACCTAGTTCTTTCTTATAATCTCTCAAGGTGAACGGTTAAGTTCAGCTCCACATTCATACAAGATTCAAATTGAAACCAAGGTATTAAAATAGATCTATAGCTTAATCACTTACCTACGCATTTTATGCATATTAATTTACGTGAAATATGTGAAATTTGTAGATTTTTCAGTTCACCCTTGCTACTGCAGCTCATGAAAATGCAGAAATTTGGCATTTTATTACTCAAAATTAATGTTTATGGAACAAATAAAGATAACAAAATATTCACTTCACTTCATAAACAGCAATTAAATTGATGTAACACTCAGAAATATCGAAAAATCCAGGAAAATAAGAGGAAAACAAACAATAACAGTACTAATTCCTACTTTGTTGGTTCCCCAATGTCGTGTCAACTGTCAGAACTGCACGAAACCCATTCATTCATTCCAGCAATCGTAGAAATATAATATCATTACTTTTTGTTGGTTGATATTTTCATGCCGATGGTTAATCCATATGATGATGGGAATGGTAATGGTAAGTTAATAATATTGAGTTCAGAATATCTCCACTAAAAACAAAACTGGAATATTGGTGTATTGGAGTGGATTTGAGGAGAGATATATATATTATCGTTCATCATAGAATTGAGGAATGAATATCTCGGATGAGTTCGTTGTTGGGTAGAATTCGTCTATTGGTTTTTGATTGATAATTTTTGGCACTCTTGTTGAATTTAAATTCTTCTATGACGTTTGAATTCAATTTCTGCTAAGATGAAGTTCTTTCATAAGAATCCATTGATATAATTCCCAACTCTGAGAAACCAATACTGTTGGAGATATAATTTGTCTGTTTTTAACTCCAACAAGTTTATACTTTCGGAGATATAATTTTTCGGAATTTCAATAATGAATCGTACTTCTATGTTTTCACAGAATGCTATAATTATTCTATCTAAGCTTAATTATATGCTCTGTGTTCATACTCGTACATGTCATCCTGTTCTATAAGAGAGAGTCAGATTCATTTCAGCTATTTTAATTTGATTCCTTCCATGGTGCAGTTCTCATTCTCAGATTGCTCATTTAATCTTGATAAATAAACTTTTATTTGAATTGAATTTCCTTTATGATGCAGTTCTATCATAAGAATGCATTGATTCAATTCTCAACTCTGAGAAACCAATACTTTCGGAGATATAATTTGTCTGTTTGAACTAGAGCGCCAGAAAGCTCCTTTCCACAGGGCTTGAACCCATTTTTTATTTCAATGATGTACGTGTTTTTGCCATGATCATACCTGCTGTGGAAAATAGTCTTTCAACAGGTACGACTGTAGCCATTAATAAATCATCGGCCATCTTGGAAAGTGTAGGAAGAACTTTTTCATCACTCTCCACCACTGTAAAATATTTTGATTCCTATTTGCTCTTTCTAACAGCAATTATTGTTCAAACTCAGCTTTCCAATATTTCGAAAGTTTTGTTGATGTTTTGAATAGGCTATCGATGTCGATATATCTTTTAATAGAATTGAACAATTTGGGATAGTCTTCAAATAATACCTTCCCAGTGGGTAGATCATTGAGGGTGTTCTTCGCGTATTCCTCATAACACTTTTCGAAACATCGAATAGCTTCATTTCTTTACCAGTTTTATTATACGTAGTTCCACAGATGTATACAATAATTGTTCAAATCTTCACTACAAAGAGCACAAGAGAATAAATTTATCCAGATGTTCAGATCGAGACAAAATTTTCAAAGCATTGGGATTTAGGGGCAATAAAAGTTGTCCGTTAAGTATTGAATTCATAATGGCATCCGTTCTTATGGATGTGAATTCTATTTTTTTTCGAAAAATATTCTCAATTAGCGCAAGGACATGACGAATTATTATCTTCTAAATAATCGTGTATTTCTAGAACGATCGATGCATAATATAGACAAAATATATTGGTAATTATAGTGGAAACTCTTCATATTCAATTGTTTTCTGTGGGTGTTGAAAAAAGTCGATTCTTATATAAAACTACATACAAAAAATTCAACGAGACCAAAAACGAGACTCGTGTTCTGCTGTATGTGGTCTCGGTATCGCCTATAATATTTTTGAAAACGTCTCGTCTCGTTCTCGTCTCGTAAAAGAGAAAAATCTCGCTCTCGCGTGAGGCCCGAGAATTTACCTCGGCAAATTCGATTGAGAGTGTCCAATATATAAGAGAACAGACAATAGAATTCACTATGGTAAATTCAATTAAGTGTGTTCAATACTGGAGAATGGACAGAATCCCGTTAGGAAAATTAAAAAATGTTTATTTTTCAATTTTTTATTAATAATTTTCCTTGTTGCAAAATTAAAAACTTAAATTATTCATCGAACAAAATTTTTTTTTTTAATATTATTAACGATCCGTTTTTATGTTATTAGAAACTGCATAAATTGCATGCAGTTAGTAATAACATAAAAACGGATCGTAAATAATATTTAAAAAAAAAATTTTGTTCGATGATTAATTTAAGTTTTTAATTTTGCAACAACGAAAATTATCAATAAAAAATTGCAAAATAAACATTTTTTAATTTTCCCAACGGGATTCTATTCTTAAGCCTTTGAAGAATTGCTCCAAGAGAGGAAAAAAATCTAAAACTTATAGTTTAGCAATTATCACACTTGCAATGTTAATGTGCAAGCAGAAAAAAGTTATTAATTAACTATTGAATAACTAAATGAAAAATTATTATAAAAATTTTGTTCAAGCGGATTATTATTCATTCATCTATTCAGTTGCTGCCTGAATTTTTTCAATTTTTTTTTTCATATTTACTATGTTTGAAAAATGTTTATTGTTGAAGTGCCCGAAGTGGGCGTGGCTTCTCCAAGCCAGAGTACCCGTTTTCGGCCGTATTTTCATCCCTCTGGAAAAATTATAAATATTTATTTTACGGTTTCGGGAGTAAAGAATTTTTTTAGGAAATTTCCTCCCCTTTTTGAATCTTTTTTCAGATTTGAAAAATCTTTATTAGTTTTTGAGATATTTACAAAAAACTAAAACCCCTGTTTTTTTTAGTTAATTGTTAATAACTTTTACAATTTTTGCAAGCGGAACTTCATTTTTTACAAAAATCATCTAGATGCCATTCCGAATCGAATGACACCTCATACATAATTTTCGGAGACTGCTGAAAAAAGTTGGTCCAAATGGCACTTGTTGACTAGTCTACAACAACAAACTCAACTGTCCCATGCGGATGAGCAACCTGAAAATTGCAAGTCGCTATCTTTTTCAGTTCGAAAGTTATCGTGGCAACGGTCACTTATCAGCTACTGAACTCACCCAAGTCTGTTCTTATCTCCAACAATATGAATCCGCTCGTGTTCAAACTTGGAACTTAGCTGTAAAATTAAGTTTCGAAGGCTTTCGCGATTTTTGATAGTTTGTCAGATATAGATTGTTTATCAATGATTTTCAATAATGTTTTCAAAATTCTAGAGATGCGATGCCCACGAAATTTCTCAATTATTTGCACGTAGGCATTCTACAACTAATTACTATGTTTGAATTGGATAGGATCAGTATGTTCTGAATTATTGAGGAAATAACTACAGAACGTCAGATAGCTATAACTCAGAAACAGTTTGGCCGATAATCCGCCGTATTCACAAAGCATTCAATCTCCGTTAAGTCCTAAATGAGGTCCTCAATTAAGGATAAATAAGAATCGCAACCTCAGTTAACGTATGTAACGAAGGTGAAACAGGCCTGTTTCACGCAAATTTTCAAGTTAAGTGAGGTTGCGATTCTTATTTACCCTTAACTGAGGACCTCAAATAGGACTTAACGGAGATTGAATGCTTTTGTGAATACGGCAGTATGCCTATTAACAAACTTAAATGTCGCAACCTACCTTAAAAATTGCAAGTCGCTATTTCGTCCCGTTCTCAATTTATCGTGGCAACGGCTGCATGGACGGCTGGCCCGACAGAATCAAATTTGAACTTGAATTTTTCATCAGAGAGTCGAACCTAATCGGTTGAGACCATTTTCGGCAAAATATTCGAACATTTCAGACATTTGGGCAAAATGATATAACGCTGTTCCAAGAACATGCTCTCAGAAAAAACAAAGTATATGTGCTTTAAAATGTATAATAAGCTACCTGGTACTATTTTGAATATCTCTCACTGTAAGCAATGTAAACGAAAACTAATTAATTTCAGAAATTTAACCTTATTCAGTTTCGTGTTTTTTGCGCGTATGTTCTGGGGAACATCGTGCTATCATTTTGCCCAAACGCCTGTAATTTTCGAATTTTTCGCCGAAAATGGCGGAAAGAGATAGCGACTTGAAATTTTCAGGGTAGGTGGCGCATCCCAATACGACGGACAAGTTCGTTAATGGCCATAATCGGCCCAACGGTTTCCGAGTAATAATTTTGTTTCAACCAATACAAGTCCGATCGAATTGAAACTTGATGAGTATTTTCAGAATACAAAACTGGGCACGCTTGTAAAATTTTATGTGAATCGGATCACTAGAAAATAAAAAAAAAAAATTATCGAAAAATATGATTTATGTCACCATAACCTGAGAACGGAAAGAGATAGAGACTTGAAATTTTCGGGTAAGGTTGTGCATCTGAATGAGATATTTGAGTTTGTTTATAGGTAAAATCGGCGAAACGGTGTTGGAGTTATACCCATCTGAAATTTGGTTGTTATTTCCTCAATAACTCGAAAAATATAACAATCTAATTCCAACTTGGTTGTCAGTTATAGAATGCCACAGCAAAAATTCCTGCAAAATTTAATGAGGATGGTATAACTCCAAAATTTTTTCAAAAATCATTGAAAAAATTCTATATATCAGAAACTTTTCCTCCGACATCGCTGAAATTTTGCGAGAGCCTCAAAAACCTAACTCTACTGCCAAGTTCCAAGTTTCAACACGATCGGATCTATATTGTTGGAGTTCCGAGCAGCCTTGTGTGAGTTCAGTAGCTGGATGGGTGACCGTTGGCTTGATAATTTTCGTACGAAAGGAGATAGGGACTTGTAATTTTCAGGGTAGGCTGCGCATCCCAATCGGAGATATAAGTTCGTTTTTGGGCATAATCGGTCCATCGGTTTCGGAGTTATACCCACCTGGAATATTATTTCCTCAATAATTCAAATTATATGGACTTGATCCAATTGAAGCTTGGTAACTAGTTGTAGAATATTGACATAAAGGAGTGTGTAAAATTCTGTGAGAACCGTACCCCTAGAAAATTCTTCAAAATTACAAAAAAAAAAAAATTGTGTGAACCGTACCCTTCAAAAATTTTTTAAAATTACGAAAAAAAAATTGATGAAGTCAGAAGCTTTTGCGCGTATGTTCTATTGTCCATTCTCCTGTGTTGGACGCTCTTAATCGAATTCACCATGGCGAATTATATTGTCCGTTCTCCTGTATTGGTAAATTCGATTAAGAGTGTCCAATACAGGAGAACGGACAATATAATTCACCATGGTAAATTCGATTAAGAATGTCCAATAGAGGAGAAGGGACAATAGAACATACGCGCAAAAGCTTCTGACTTCACGTCAGTGCCTGAACCAATTTTTTCATTATTCTTTGCAAATTTTCATATTATAACCTGGCTCTTTCTCTATGTTTGTTTTTGATGATTTCTCATTTATTTGTAATAATGATGGTGAGAATAAAGCTCTTGTTATTGTTAATCAATGATCATCAAAGGATACTTTGGGAGGCATATTCATTATGAAATGGTTTCTCGCCCAAACTATATCTATAAAATAAAAAAAATATTATTTTGTGAATTGCTTTCTGCGTTAGAAAACCAGATATTTGTCATTGTTCACCATTGACCAATTTCATTGTTGATGATGTTTTTGCCCGGAGATAGCACTGGATTTTAATAAGAACAATACAGAATCAAGAACTGAACGATGGGATTCCGAGAATGGGAATAAAGGGTTAAACATAGAAGGCTCAATCCACCTTGCAATTAGGCAGATAAAACAATACCTTTTTCTCCCCAAGATCAAGTAATCCCGACATGCAGCTTCGCTATTCCGGCACCATCTAGAGCTACTCGGCAATTATCACGTAATTTCTAGAACGCGTTTCAGTACCAAACTCAATCCTACACAACGGAAATGACAGAAATTTCTCAGACGTAACTCACTTGAGGTTAGAATGACAATTAAATAGGCATTTCCTGCAAAGCCCAGAGAGTTTCTAGGCGGAAATGATTATACAGGGTCGGTCTATAAGTTATACATTAATTTTAATTAGATATTCCTCTCATCAAATAAAATAATTTTCTCATTTACCATTAAAAAGTAAAAAGTTATAAGTGTTTAAAGATTTTATTATGTGCAAAGCCAGCACTGAACTATCTTCCAGTGTTGAACATGGAAACACTTGAAATTCAATATCGCATAATTATTAAATGGAAGCTTCATCATCTGATGCTCGAAATTCAACGAAATTGTCAGAGAAATCTTTTTTACTCACTGAAATCTTTTAAAATGGTTTTAAATCATCTTATGCTTCATTTTCGACAAAAACTCTTCCTGGATATTAAAACTGACTCCAACTTGATTTTCATTGAATATCCACTATAAAATTATCCACATTATCTTCTCCGCCTATTTTCACATTCCTTATATATGTTCATTCAAATTGAATATGAATAAAATATCAATATCCAACTTTAATTAACATTCATTATAACATAACCTCAACTCTAATCTACAGAATTTACAGAATCGAGAAAAACAATTTGTGATTCTGTGATTATTATTATGTTCTCTATAGGCTTGTTTTGGTTGGCAATAGGGACGGTCCTAGAACCGTTCAAAGTAGTCACACAGTAGTTTATTGTATTTGTAAAATGTCGCCCTGCCTGGGCGAAATCTTTCACACACTACGTTTGTCCCACTCTTTAAAACGGATTCGGAACTGTGCCTATCACAGAACACAAATGTGCCTATCCTACTGCGAACCAAAACAGGCCTCGTATAGACACAGTATAAGAAGCAGGCACAGAAATGTAATAATATTAGGTTAGCCACATCGTTGGTCATATTATTATGTTCTGTGGTCTAACCTTAGAATATTACGCCGGTGGTTCTTTATTGTTTACTTGAATCCGTATATCTAGAATCTAGATTCCAGATTAAGAATTTCCTTTCATGAATAATTGGGATTGATAGGTGGAATGATACTTATGATCGATATTTCCCTTAGGCATACTAATATACTACAGACTAATAAGATTCAACTATGTAGTTCGAATAAAATATTAGTGACGTGAAGTTATATCTGTTGAAAATGAAGTTGATGAAATTATGTTCCATATATTAGTGAAATCCTTAGAATGATTGTGCAGAATCGATGCAGTATGAAAATAAATGTTGACATGGATAACAGATAATTAAACAGTTTCATATTCACTATTGGGGATACATAGATGAATACATATCATGGTAAGCCTGTTCATCTATTTCCCAAAAGATAACTACCTTACGAGCTGTTTGAATGAGTTGTAATTAACTTATCCCGTTTTAAGATGGAAATTATAACAATTTGGAAACAAGCGACATTGAATTGAATTTCCACAAGTGTCAACTTTGAAATCAATAGTCAGTCTATAGTCTATGCCTTTATTCGAGCAGATCATCTGTGTATTCCAGGTTCGGATCGATAAAAGCAGGTAAACTTCTGTAATTTTTTTCATATTTTATGACATTCAATAACGAATATCTTGAAAACGGTTCGTTTTAGGAGAAATGATGTCGAATAATTTTATTTTCAAAAAGGATCGAGTATTGAAAAAATGACTCAAAATTACCTTCATCTGCTTGCATTATTCTAATTTCTCGTATTTTTAGGAATTCGCGAGTCTATAACGAAGAAACCAATAGAAGTAGGAGAAAACTGTAAATTGGAGATTATGTGTTAAAGCTATAGAAAACTTTCAACAGCCTGTATCTTTTTTCCTGTGCCGAATTTGGAAAAATGGTAAATGAAAAAAGTGTTTTTTTTTTATGAGAAGAATCTATGGTTAAAATCAATGCACAACTTAAAGACTTACCCTGTATAGTGTCAATCTGCTGTCCTCTCACCTGACGATCTCTGGACGTGATATGTTAAGGTGCGCATAAAAATTCAAACATTTCATATCAAAAGTCAGAAGGATATATTTGGAAATTAGGAAAAATGGCATAATTTGCAGCTTATTTTGGCACACAATTCCCAGGAATATTTGGCGAATCATTCTGAAAGAAAGATATTGAGTGCCTAGTACGTGACAAAAAACCTAATTTCATAAGATGCACATGAAAAGCCACATATGAAAACGGCGTAAGTACCTGATAAATTCAAATCTTTAATGGAAAGAAATCCCGTCACCGCCAACTGTTTTGATTCTGATAATTAAAACTGTAACTAAAGCGTGCCTTCTCAAAAATTTGAAGTTGATAATCTTAAGAAATGATTGCTTAAAGCCTAACACAAACACAAACAGCACAAATAGACAATGGTTAACTTACGAAATTGTATCGCGCAACAAAATATAAGTTCCGCTTACGAGCTTATCTTACATAACAAAATATGTACATGCGTTCTATGGGTCTTATGAGCATTTCACAGAATACGCGAGGACATAATTCTGATCGAAATAATATAATATCATACTAGTATAATAATACAGGATGTCCCAACGAAAATTTGACCCTCCCCCCAGAACTTAGAAACGAACTAACCAACGAAAAAACTAAGTCCATTCGTGATATTTTTCTTCGAAATGTTGAACATTTAAAAATTGATTCCAGCACTGAGGTGAAGTCAGGATCACTTGCGCGCATGTTCTATCATCCATCCTCTTGTCTTGGACACGCTTAATAGAATTTACCATGGTAAATTCACGCGCGCAAAAGCTCCTGACCTCACGCCAGTGCTTGAACCATTTTTTTCTTTGTGATATTTTTAAAATTTTCTAGGAGTATGGTTTTTTTATTTTAACCCCGTCTTTATGTCGATATTCTACAACTAGTTACCAAGCTGCAATTCGATCAAGTCTATATTTTTTGAGTTATCGAGTGAATAATATTTCAGGTGGGTATAACTCCGAAATAGTTGGGCCGATTATGCCCAAATAGGAACTTAACTTTCCCATTCGGGTGCGCAACTTATCCTGAAAATTACAAGTCCCTAGAGGTGAGAGATAAAAACCGTCGAATAATATGCTATTTGACGATATTCTTCAGAAGAGTGAAAATTACCAGAATCTTTCCGAGGTTAATATTGTTTATCCGTCAAGTCCGAGAGTTCTACTGCAACCCCGCTAGCGCAGCGGTTGAGAGTCCGGATTTCTTAACCGAAAGCCTCGGGTCGAATCCGGAAACGCGTATTAACTTATTTTTCAATTTTTTCCTATTGATCTACTGTAAAAATATTGATCTATGGCTAGGTAGATCTGCTGTTCTATTCAATACTACATAATACTCTTGTTTTTTCGGATGTTAGGAGGGGGAATTGGCAAGGAATCTTGAAGGATATTATTCGAAAAATGTCAACACCGAAACGGCTTGAACGATTGTGATGAAACTTTGTGAGTGTGTTTAGGTGGGTCTCTGGTTCAAAACGGCATCAGGAAGGGGGCCCACAATAAACCCCCGTGAGAAATGGCTCGACCAATTTTGATGAAATATTGTGAGCGGGTTTGAGTGGGTCTCAGGGTCATAATAGGTGACTATGTATTTGTTAATATTAACCAAAAATGGCTCGACATATTTCGATGGGACTTTTGTGAATAGGTCTCTGAATCACAACAGGACCGTTAGTTGGCGTTGAATTACCAGTGTAATTGATCAACTGATCTACTGGAGAAATTGTGACGACCTTTTCTCCGGAGCGGTGAAACTTACTATCCAAAACTTACTCGGGCGCCAGTTGCAATGGGTTTTGCAAGGTTGCAACACCTTGACAGAATCGATCACTGAAATGTTATTCCCTGGGTAACCTTTAAACAGTTGGAGAAGGGTTCTGTTTGATCTAAGATATTAGCGATGCAATGTTATATATTCTTTCACTGAAAAAGACTCTGACACTGTGTAATAATAATTGATAAAACTCAAAAGGATTATGTACAAATTTATTTAAAATATATTCACACAATTTCCAAATCAGTATAAACAGTTATATACAGTGTCAGAGCAGAGAGGTAAGAGGAGTTAAGCAGAACAGTAAAAATAGCTTGTCGGATGAAAACAGATTCAGATTCACCAGTGTCCAGAAGTAGAATTCGCACCCTGTATATCGGTCGGAATGAAAAACGATATGAAGAAAGCGATATACAGCGTAGTGTCCAAGAATGAAATCAAACGGCAGACTGCAATATGCCTGACCAGAAATGTAGGGGCCACCCTGTATATCAACGTGTCGGAAATGTATCGGAATGAGCAAAATATGATATACAAAGCAACGTCTATGAAAATTACTCAATAATGGACACCGGTGTGACTGACTTCGGAAATATGATCCACCCTGTATACCACTATGAATGGAACATGTCAGTTAAATGTGACCACATTGAACTGTGATACACAAAGCGGTCACGGAAAATGCAAATCAAAATAAGTAATGTCAAGCATCAATAGTTAAACAAGAACCACCCTGTATATCAATGTCAATTAAGTATTTCGGTATAAATCGACCGAGTTCAAATATGATATACAAAGTAGTTACGGCGAATGAAATTCAATGATAGGTAATGTGAAGAATCAATAACAAAACAAGGACCACCCTGTATATCAATGCCAATTAGGTATTTCGGTATAAATTGACCGAGTTCAAATATTATATACAAAGTAGTTACGGCGAATGAAATTCAATGATAGGTAATGTGAAGAATCAATAACAAAACAAGGACCACCCTGTATATCGATGTCAATTAAGTGTTTCGGTATAAATTGACCGAGTCAAAATATGATATACAGAGTAGTTACGGCAGTTGCAATTCAAAATAAGTAATGTGAAGAATCAAAATAAATCAATTTGCCACCCTGTATATCGATGTCAATTAAGTGTTTCGGTATAAATTGACCGAGTCAAAATATGATATACAGAGTAGTTACGGCAGTTTCAATTTAAAATAAGTAATGTGAAGATATATATCATCAATATATCAATTCAAATTAAAAGTCTCAGCAAAACACAAATGTACAGAAATATGATATACAAAGCGGTACCTGAAGAATGTGAAAAACAACTTGCTAATAGGTGATAGTAAGAATTGACTCGAAATGAAACAGCAAATGATGAATTTGATGACTTTCCATGCATGAAAATGAATAGAATTTAATAATAGAGCGGTCGGAGCGAATAGAGCAATCAAAGCAGATAGGTGAGAGCACACAAAGCGTTTGCAGGCGAATAGGTAATAATCAATTTATGATCGGTTGAACATACGAAATCGGCCAGTGTTCTCGGTCGGAAAATGCGTTTGAGGTAATAAAGGTAGGAATTTCTTTCAGGAATCGGAATGGTATAACTCAGGCACCGGGTCAAGGAACACCGGGCCAGTAACTGACCTAATGCTCGCCTTAACCAAATGATCTGAGGGGTTCTCGGTTGTGTACTTTATTTCGTCTCAAAGGCCTCCAAAGCGAGGAGCCTCAACGGAGAAGGCAATCAAGAACGAAACGGAAGTGACACCCCCGGTGGTAACTATACAATGATTATTGTATAGCGTGGAAAGGAATGAATTCGGATCGGAACACAGATTGCCGAATAACGAATATTCAAACCTACCACAGAGTACTCACCAGGTATTTGCACTTGCACAAACTGTAACTTAATCTACCAAAATGAAATAAAATAAAAATAGTAATTCTACGGAAAATATGAACTAAAAAAATGTATTTCTGAGGACTAATAATAAACTACCTATACGTCGGAGAATCAAAATTTCGAAATTTAATATAAGCGGAAAAATACTCAATCTCGGAATAAACTAACGAATTAATCTGAATCTCGGAGTGAATCTGAATTAATGAATGAATGAATAAATCGGAATCTCGGAATTAATCTCAATCGAATAATGCCCTAATTGCTGAGCACCTCGAATTTATAGGTTCGGTAGGTGAGTACGTCATGTGCCGTGAGTTTGGGGAGATTTTCCAGAGGGGGGAGCCCAAGGGGCCTGCGGATTGGTCAGACTCTATTTACCTATCGGTACTATTTTCCGGCGCTGGTCCGGAATATCGTCGGCGCAATTCATGTCGTCGTCCCGTGTCCGATGCGAGCGTTAGAAAAACACGTCAACACGTGGAAAAAATTTGCAATGTTACAGATAACCAGCGATTGCGGTCGACATACGTGTTTTTCTACATAGGACTGAATTTGTGTTTGAACTTAAATAATTCGAATTATATTTCTTATTGCGCTGAATGGAAAATTGATAAATTGAATTCTCAGGACTTCGGTGGGCTCTTTGTCGAATGAATCGAAATAAATTCGATTAATTCGACTTGTTGATAACTATTTGCTCTAAATGTGAATATGAAAAATGCAATTTTTAGGAAATTTGATAGTAACGAAAAATCACTTCGTTACAAAATGTAGATCTACTTTAAACATGTAGATCTACTTTTAGAATGTAGATCTACTGTAAAAGTGTAGATCTACCGAATAAATGTAGAGCTACTGGAAAAATGTAAATCCACTGCAAAAATGTGGATCTACTGAAAAAGTGTAGATCTACCGAAAAAATATAGATATACTGGAAAAATGTAGATCTATGGATATAGGTAGTAATATTATGAAGTGATTTGTGCGACAAGCAAAGCATTGCCTAAATAAGTACCTTGGGTAGATTATCATAATGTATTTAAATAGGGAACTTACGCGACCACAAGTACAGTATCGATTATCTGCGATCCATCTGTGAATGTACGTATTTGAATAGAGACGTAACCACAGACACAGCATTGATTATTTTTTATGTATGGATTTGATTTGGTATACCATGACGACATACAGTTACATTTCAATTAACGGTTCATCATAACTACAGTTTCAACTCATCTACCAGTTCGATTAATCTACCGATTCACTATATCTACCCATTCAATGAATCTAACGTTTCAAACAATTCACTGGCTCATCGAATCCCAAATACGGACTGCTGTCCACTAGTCCTCACCTTTTTCTGAACAGAAGGAAGAATTAATCAATAATCCTTTCTTTAGATATTGCATTTATTTGATTTGATTCCATAATGAGGGAAACATTCTGTTCACGGTCCCGCTTCTCAAAACGCAGGTGTGAATAATATAGGACAGCGCATGGAACCGATTAGACCAGGGTAGAATCCTTTAAAAATGATAAAAAGTGAACAAAAATTATAGTAGATTGAAACCCATTGGAAAAGGAAGAGAATATAACAAAAATTATAGGAAAAATAATTTACGGGCGATCTGAGATCGGGAAGGGAAAGAGGGCGAGTTTTTAAGGGTAAAAAACGGTTTATCTCGATTTCCGGCAAAACTACAAGTCCTATGGGGAAAAGTTGAATGGCAAAGTTGTAGGTAATAAAAAGATCTACAACTTTTGTTGTCAAACTATTTTCACATATCCTCAAAATTTATGTGAAAAATTCAAATAACCACGTTTTTGGTTTTTAATTTTATCTTTTCACCAAATTTCGTAAAAACTTACTTTTTCATGTCCCAAATACACTGTAATTTTTTGGATTTGAAATATTTTTGTTTTCACCTTAATTTGACTTAATATCGAAAAAGCACCCAAATTTTCAACCAAAAATGCTCACGTCAAAATATCTGCTTTTTTGAAAAACTACGTGGGTTTTTTGTTCATTGGAGTCTCTACTTTCTGATGGTGTAAAAAAATATACATTACTATGGTAAATTTTCTCGGAAAATGCTAAGTTAATAAAGTTAGTATTTAATAAGATATCCACAATATTTTGAGAAAGTTGTACAATCTTCTCTAAATTATATGTGTAGATCCCTATTTGTTGGTCTTTTGAGATAACTTGTATACCTGAGTGACCTACGGATAATTTTAGCCCATCAAAAGATATTTCATAGAGAAGTAAGGAAGGGGCTATGAGGGTCTGCGCCTTACTGCCTGTTACTTCGTAGCATTTTCTGGGAGAATTTACCATAGTAATGTATATTGTTTTTAGACCATCAGAAAGTAGAGATTTTAACGAATAGAAAGACCACCTACTTTTTCAAAAAAGCAGATATTTTGACGTGAGAATTTTTAATTGAAATTAGGATGCTTTTTCGATACTAAGTCAAATTCAGGTGAAAACAAAAATATTTCAAATCCAAATAATTACAGTGTATTTGGGACATGAAAAGGTAAGTTTTTACCAAATTTGGTGAAAAAATATTTTTTTTTTGTAAAAGATAAAAATTAAAAACCAAAAACGTGGTTATTTGAATTTTTCACATAAATTTTGAGGTTATGTGAAAAAAGTGTGAAAACAAAAGTTGTAGATCTTTTTATTACCTACAACTTTGCGATTCACCTTTTCCCCATAGGTCTTGTAGTTTTGCCGGAAATCGAGATAAACCGTTTTTTACCCTTAAAAACTCGCCCTCTTGCCCGTCCCGACCTCAGATCACCCGTAAATTATTTTACCCATAATATTTGTTATATTCTCTTCCTTTTATAATGGGTTTCATTCTACTATAATTTTATTCGGCTTCAAAAATTATCGACCCTGGTCTAGATATCCAATGAATGGTTGGATACTTCTCTCGGAAGTTGATTACTCGAACAGCTCGAACAACCTGTTTGAACAATAAGTTAAAAAAGTCAATATGTGGAAAAATCCACATTTATTTCGATAACAAAACAGTCCTCTTTCCTCAGTTAATTAATTATTCATACTCCTAACTGCATATCCATCGAACCTTGAAGCGATAGATTCAAAAAAATGGATTTCGTGTGTACGAAATCGAAAGAGTAACAGAGCACGCTCAATGGCTTCATTTCCTCCCCCTCAAAAATCATTCGAATATTAATTTTGGCATACGGAATTACGTCTTCAAAGTGCAAGGAGTATGATAGCCACTCCGGTAATATAAATGCAAATGGACTCATTAACTCTGCTAGTCGTAAATGAACAAAACGAAATTACTATATAATTGAGTGAGACCAGAATGACTCAACAACATTTATTCTTTCATTAGCATACACCACTTTTGAACACGTAGGTTCAATGTGCATTTTTTGAGACAAAGGTTCAGATAAAGGTTAAGAATATTTTGGTTGAGGAACGTCTGAATTTTCTCGTCTTCAGTCACACAGTGAAGAGTTGAATTTCAGGAATTCTATACGGAAGAATTGTTGGTGCTAAGCTCAGAAATGTTCAAAAAGTTAGATTTTCGAAGTAGATGATGTGATCACCAATGTGATGCAATTGAAAAACAAACAAAATTGAATGCACTCACGATTGGACAGGACGTATAGTGCACTGGTTCATTGAATGTTCAATATAGTTCGCCAATTCACTATACCATATACATACAATGCTGAAATCTATGATCATTAGAGATCCATAATTCAGGTGAATAAAACAACTTGTCTTCAGTGTCACAATATAATATGTAGGTAGTTGGATCAGCAAAAACGGTATATTAAAAAATTATGTCACAGTGAATGCATTATAAATAGGTCAGACCGGACGATCATTAAACACAGACTAGTTGCAAAAGCACTGAGGTCAGGAGCTTTAGCGCGCTTGTTATTAATTTATAGTACAAGGTGGTCACCCATCCAGGTAGCTTGGCTTCCAGGAAAAAAAAATCACAATACTCCCTACAAAATTTATCCAATCGAGTTCAAATCTTGAACTGTAAAGCTGTAAATTGAGGGTTTTGAAGGCTTTTGCAAAATTTCAACGATATATGAACTGTGATAATAATCTAAAAATATCAAAATTTTTTTGTGAAATCATTGAAATCCTTAATTATAACTTTAGCTACAGCTACAGAAATAACAAAAAAGAGTACCGAAAAAAACGAGGCTACTTGATAAAACTTTGTGGAAAATAGCATAAGAGCTAAATGAAAATAAATAGATGTAATACAAACTTCTTTACTATTTTTTCATTAAAATTGACAATAATCGCTTCTGGGCAGGCATTCTCGAGCTCTCGTGACAGTTTGTCAAAATAAATATTTGTTTAGTAAGAATATTTGTATGGTTAATCTTCGTCTGTTTTATTGACTGTGATATTCTTATCACCAATTGGTCTTTATGGTGATTCAAAAAGTGCTCCATCCAAACCTTCACCACGTCTGTTATCCAGAAATGGTTTCACTTGCCGTCCTCTTATATTAAAAAAATTCTAAACTACATCTTTTATGTCACTATATATTTGAAAATTAAAATGAAACGTCCACTCTGAAGATATATACATATTGCTCTTACAATGGCCTTTTCATGAGAAATTGACATTGCAGTACAATGTTCAGTGTTCAGTGAGTTTAATCTATCTTAATTTTTCTATATTAGGTAAGATATGCTATATTCCTCGCTGAGCTGTATCAAATTACCCCTATTATACCTTTGCACAGCGGCATTCACAGCCTCCTTCGTATAATTGCGGTACAGTCTAGTTCGCACATTTCTAACGTATTTCCTCACCATTTTCAAGAAACCCCAGACATGACATCGAAAAATAAAATGTACGCTACTGGCTTCTGCATTTGCAACAGCCCTGAATTAAGCATGTACTAGAGTCAATAATGAAATAATAATGAGTTGTCTGGCTATCCAACTCTTGGAAACAAAATACATCGCTGTACTAATAGTTCTCAGTATATCCAGGCCATAAGAAGTACTCATAGAGAAAACATCATCGGTTTTTACTTTACTCTTTGTGGAATTCCACTCTCTAAACTATTTACCAGAAATAACCAAAAATGATCGTTATGAACACTTGTTGATCTGCTCTAAATGATTAACTTTGAATTATGTTTCCTACATATACCGTTAAGCAGCAGCACCTGCTAATTCAATCAGCTGCGTTCATTTTCAACTAGCATTTTCATGTAGCCTCGTTTTACGGTACTACAAACCTATACAAACATATCCACGCGAAGTCTGTTAGCACTTTCACACAGACAGTACACTGGTGCCCGCTCAAGCATATTAGTTCGAGATGCTGGAAAATAGAATGTAGATACTGTCCTTGTGGATAATCTAGGGATCTAGGGACACCAAAATCCATCTTGGACAATAAATAGGGTGAGTTTATCCTGTCATTAACCCGCTTCTGAGCAAATCTGGCAAACTGAACCTCACGCCTTCCAAGCAACTATGATATCTTCATCTCCTCCATGATGTTAAAAAGGTCTGCTCCGCGCTTCGGATACCTATCAGTGCGCCTGAATAATACATACTTGAAGAATTTCCTATGGATGCGTTTCAGAGGAACCAGATGACACGGACAAATAGGGAACCTTATCAAACTCGCATATTCTATCTTACTGATGACAAGACTGAAGTACAAACCTCTGAGCACCGATATAACGTCGAACTGTGCTGCTGAGTACAAGGCCCAAAGTTTTACTGGTGATTACTCGATATGGGAAATTAAGGTTAACGTAGAATCAAACACTACGCCTAGGTTACATATTTCATCTTTTTTGCGCGTATGTTCTGGGGAACATCGCGTTATAGTTTTGCCCAAATGTGAAATTTGATTCTGTGGGCCGTCCGGCCGTCCGACCGTTGCCACGATAACCTGAGAACGGAAAGAGCTAGCGACTTGAAATTTTCAGGGTAGGTGGCGCATCCCAATACGACGGACAAGTTCGTTAATGCGTATAATCGGCCCAATGGTTTCCGAGTAATAATTTTGTTTTCAACCAAAATAGATCCGATCGGATTTAAACTTGCTGAATAGTTGTAGAATATAAACCTAAGCACGTTTGTGAAATTTTGTGAGAACCGTATCACTAGAAAATTTAAAAAAAATAAAAAAAAATATTATTTATGACAAGATAACCTGAGAACGGAAAGAGATAGCGGCTTGAAATTTTCAGGTTAGGTTTTGCATCTGAATGCGACATTTAAGTTCGTTTATAACCATAATCGGCCAAAATGGTTTTAGAGTTATAGCCATCTGAAATTTTCTGAAATTTGGTTGTTTTTTGTTCCTCATTAACTCGAAGAATACAAAACCGATTGAATTCAAATAAGGTTATTTGTTGTAGAATGCCAACGCAAAAATTCTTGCTGAATTTCGTGAGGATAGTATAACTAGAAAATTAAAAAAAAAATAATTAAAAAAAATTGAAAAAAATTTTATATATCATAAACTATTCGTCCGGCATGGCTGCAATTTTGGAAGAGCCTTCAGAACCTAATTCTACTGCAGAGTTTGAACACGATCGGATCTATATTTTTGGAGAACCGAGCAGCTTTGTGAGTTCGGTAGCTGGATGCGTATCGTCGTATATGTTGTCTATGGGCGTATTTTTCGAGAACCTTCAAAATAGGAATATCATGATGACATATTTTTGCGCGTATGTTATGGGAAAATCGTGTTATTTCATCACAAATCTATGGGAGATGATAGCCCTACATTAGCGGTCAAACCTGGTTTTGGAAGAGATCCTCCTTAGGAGGGGGCAACTAAATATTGAAGGGATTTCTATGAACAAGAGTGAATATCTTTGAGAAATAGAGAAGGCGGTTCTTCATCAAGAGATCTATGTGCCTTCATAGGAGTAAATTTGCGAGAGGGGACTTTTGAAAGGTTATGTATTATTTTTAATATGATATCGCTGAAATTTTGCTAAAGGCTTCTGATCTTGTAAGGTGAGAGGCTCATTTGTGGATATTAAATCTCGTGATGGGTAGAGAGGAATTTTAGGCCAGTTTTTCTATCACTAATGAGAATATATCTTTATGTTTCACCTCATCACCTTTAGATCTATCAATGGACATTTATTGGTTAAGAATAAGTTATTGAATATTACTGGAATTCAATTGAATTTCATTCAATATGTTAGTAACTAAACTTATAATTTTATTTACTTTGATTTTTTAAATATGACATTAATTCCAGTAATATTTTTCAAAAATAATTATATATTCTTCTCCTAAAGAAGAATTGAAGGTAGACAATAATGTGTTAATTTTTTCATCATAGCTTTCGATCCTGACTTCACGAAAAAAAAAATTGGTTTAAGCACTGACGTGAAGTCAGGAGCTTTTGCGCGTATGTTCTATTGTCCATTCTCCTGTATTGGACACTTTTAATCGAATTTACCATGGTGAATTCTATTGTCTATTCTCCTGTATTGGACAGCCTTAATCGAATTCACCATGGTAAATTCGATTAAGAGTGTCTCATACAGGAGAACAGTCAATAGAATTCACCATGGTAAATTCGATTAAGAGTGTTCAATACCGGAGAATGGATAATAGAACATACGCGCAAAAGCTCCTGAATTCACGAAAAAAAATTGGTTCAAGCACTGACGTGAAGTCAGGAGCTTTTGCGCGTATGTTCTATTGTCCATTCTCCTGTATAGAACACTCTTAATCGAACTTACCATGGTGAATTCTATTCTCTGTTCTCCTGTATTGGACACTCTTAATCGAATTTACCATGGTGAATTATATTGTCTGTTCTCCTGTATTAGACACTCTTAATCGAATTTACTATGGTGAATTCGATGAAGGCTGTCCAATACAGCAGAATATACAATAGAATTCACCATGGTTAATTCGATTAAAAGTGTCCAATACAGGAGAATGGACAATAGAACATACGCGCAAAAGCTCCTGACTTCACGTCAGTGCTTGAACCAATTTTTTTAATTTAATTCGGCATCGACTTCTAGGTCATTAGCCATCTAGTTTACATCAGTGATATACGATACGGTTTTAGGGAGCGGCTAGAAACAATAATACATAATATATCTATAATACTAGTGCTGAATGAATTTGTTTCTCAATATATACAGCTATACACATTACACACAAAAAAAAAATAAGTAAGTATGTATAGATATAAAAAAAATGAGAAATATACAGTAATTTGATAAATAAATAAATAATAAGCTGAGTAAATAGTTTGTATGATAAAAATAGATACAATTATGTACACATAAATAAATATAATCTATACGAAAACAATTAATAAGCATTTAAATTTGAAAGAACAAATTAGATCTACTTAAATATTCCATAAGTTCTTCCACATTTTGTGTGCAGATTTTTCGAAGGTTTGTGGGTAACGCCAGTTGGTTTCTTATATTTTGAAATCTTGCACAGTGGAAAAGGACATGTGCAAGAGTAATATCTTCTTGACATAGTACGCATTGTGGAGGGGGTTGTCCGCTGAGCAAATGAGATGATGTGAGCCTTGTGTGTCCAATTTTTATTCGTGTTAGGTTTACCTGCTCCCTTCGAGGCAAATTCAAGGTCGTTTTCTCGGTTTTAATGAATGGTTTGACTCTCTTCAATTTACTATCTATTTCATTCCATTCTTTTTGCTACTCCCCGCTGGTAACATTCCTCAAAAATATCTTCAAGTCTTCCAGCCGTCCTGGCACTTCCTCTTCTAGGTTAAGTGTGATTGCACCTCGCGCGGCGGCATCAGCGTCTTCGTTACCTTGAAGACCAATATGTCCTGGACACCAAACGGAAACAATCCTTTTGTTTTCAATAATTAATTTGTTACACATTCGTAGAATCATTTGCACAAGAGGGTATGTAGTGAAAACGTCAAGAGTGGACTTTAGGGAGCTGAAGGAATCGGAACAGACTGGTTCCACAGTGCCAAGTATTTACAAGTTGGAAAGCCTCAAAAAATTATCAGCAGAAATTAAGTCGGTATCGTGGCAATATATTTATTGTTCAATTCTTACAAATTGCTACAGTTTCGAGGAACGGTTCTCCTCTTCTTCAGGCTAATAAAAACAACGAATATACAGACCTCATCGAGTAACAAGGGAGGAGGAATAACTTATATAAAAAGCCCACATACACAAACCGGACTATAAATTTTCATTCTCTGCATCCATTGAACCAAAAAATAAATATAATAAAGGAGAGTTAGGAGGATTGAAAGATTAAGTGATCCCATTTTTAGAAGAGACAATTTGCGAGTGTTGACAGCAGATTTAGTTAAGAATAATTTCCCCAAAAGATTAGTTAACAAATGCGTTAATGATAATATCAATCAACTTAATGTAACCAGAGACAACGCTCATTATGTGAAGATACCACTAATTCCTGGTCTGTCTATAGCAGATTGATGCCAATCTTAAACCTAGATAATTTAAAATTTGTCACATATTCTAAGAATACTTTGGGAAATATTTGTTTTTCTAAACTTAAGTCTAAGACCCCTAAAGCACTAGAATCAAATTTAGTATATAAAATAAACTGTATCAATTGTGATGGCTGCTATATAGGCACCACAAAACAACACCTAAAAGCTAGATTATCCAATCATAAAAGTTCAATAAGGAACCTATCTATTATTTTTATTTATTATTATTATTGATAAGGGGTTACGTTGCACCGCGGCCTTGAGATCTATTGTGCCCCCCATCAGAGCTGTTCTCACCATTACGCCATCTACAGCTCGCCCTCCAGTTCCAGAGTATAAATGAACCTCAATATCTGGGAAGGCTTCAAGGATATTACGTCTTCACTCCTACAAGTTTCCTGTCCAAAGCATTCCTTTCGCTGACTTGCAATGGCGAGGCATTCTGTAACAAGGTGAAGAGCAGTTTCTTCCTCCTCCCCACAGAATCTGCACTCGTCAGTATCTGATAAACCTATTCTCATCAAATGCTTCCTGAGGCGACAGTGTCCTGTGAGGAAGCCAGTGACCAGGTGTAACTTATTCTTACAGAGATCCAGATACCTTTTGGATCTCACTTCTTTAAAGTTCCTAAGGAACTTTTTGGAATGAACCAAACCTGGAAGATTCCGCCAGAGTGTCTCTCTTTTGGTTTCCTCCTTCTCCAGAAACTCTTTCTTGTAGGTGCATTTTCCTATACCACAGAAAGGTTCTGGGCTGATAAAAGGAGTTCGTGCTGCCTTTCTGGCAAGTGTATCGGCCTATCTAACAATAAGACTGCCTTGGTAGAACACCACCTTGCCACAGGCCATAATTTTGATTTAGAGTTGGAAAATGTTTGCATTTTAGATAGAGAAAAAGACTATAGAAAGAGAATGATATCTGAGAGGGTTTGCATCAGAAAATTTGATAACTCTGTTAATTTTAGAAGTGACATAGATAATTTAAGTAATACATATTGCCATCTCATCAATAAAATTAAAATTTGAGATATATAGTTGTTGATGAACATAATGTTGTCTAATGTATGTTTGTGATCTCTACGCCATTTTTTAGGTTTAAGTAGGATCACATCAGTTTGCTTGTTCGCGAGCTGTCATGTGGATAATTTCCCTTCTCTCTCACTCAGTGTGAACACAAAGCTGTGATGTATATGTTTTTATTCTGTGACTGTTGTTGTTAAGATTTTCTGTGGTCGTCCATATGACATATGACTTCAACACCGGTTTTAGGTTAGAGTAGAAACATGTCCGCATGTTTCTTCGTGAACTTGTCGAGTTTCTTTTCAAGAAGTTCTTGAACTGTTGTATCTGTTCTTGTTATGCCACCGATGTTATTATTTATCTTAATTTCAGTACATATTGGTAGGTTGCCTCCTCCCTTGTTACTCGATGAAGTCTGTATGTTCGTTGTTTTTTTTTTAGCCTGAAGAAGAGGAGAACCGTTCCTCGAAACTGTAGCAATTTGTAAGAATTGAACAATAAATATATTGCCACGATGCCGACTTAATTTCTGCTGATTCTTAATTTTGGCAACTAGAGGTATTTCATTAAAAATTTATGTCAATTCAGCTGTATATATGGTAGTTATCGGATCCAGTCGCCATTGCCATTTTTCTGACCCAGACACCACTCCTATACCTACGGCCTTTTCAGTTCGGGAACCATCAGTAAAAAGTGTTTTCTTCGGGTGGTTTAGGTCAAATATACTATATATGGCGTTGATGTATAGCCTGTGGGTGGTGCATTCTTTTTTGTATCTGCTGCATTCAAGGTGCATTCTAGGACGTTCAAGCAACCAGGGTGGTACTTCTGGATGTGAGAGGTTCAATTTCTTTGTCAGTAAAAATTCTTGTACCCTCACTCCTAGTGGACGCGTAATGGTGGGTCTGTTGATGAATTTTCGGTGTCTGTTTTCGTCAAACACTTCGGAATAGTTGGGGTGGACTTTCTGAGCCCACAATTTCGACACGTGGTTAGTCCAAGTAATTTGTTTCGAGAACTTCAGTGGAGGGACTCCGGCTTCACAGTAGATAGATATGGATGGACTAGTCCTTAACGCCCCTATGCATAATCGTAATAAGTCCCGGTTTATTCTCTCCAGTTTTTCTAGATGTGATTTCTTTGCTGACGAATACAAGGGTAATCCGTATTCAATTTTTGTAAGTACCATTGCTTTATATACGCTCAGTGGGACAGGTATATCCTTAAATCATCAGCATTGGCTTAAGCTGGACAACTGAGAGAGATCAAGAGATTAATTTAGATAATGAATAATAGTGGTCCCAAATTCGATCCCTGCAGCACGCCACACAAGAGTTCATACTCAAATGATCTGAAGCCGTTGTAAAACACATAATTTAGTCTACCCTGTAGATACGATTCAATGATCCTTACATATTCCGAACTGAAGCCGAAGGATGAGAGCTTTGCCAGGAGAATAATATGATCAATAGTGTCGAATGCTCGCGATAAATCAGTATATACCACATCAACCTGACCACCGTCATCCAAGCACTCCGCAATATACGCCCAGGTTCAATGTCATAGGATCCATCTCCAATTGTTGTATCGCCAACAAATTGTGTAGTCTTTGCATCAGGAACATATACGGCCAGATCATTGATGTATATATTAGGAATAGAGCTGGTCCTACATTGGAGTCTTTTGGAACTCCAATGATTATGTCCCACACATTCCATCAGCATGAAACAATTGTCTTCTTCCGCTCATAAACGAGTTAACTAACTTTGTTACCTAAGCATCTAATCCATATATCTCCTGCTTGTAGAGTAGTTTGTCCCAGGTGACACAGTGTACGACCTTCGAGAGCTTAATGAACGACACCAATCATTGTTTACCTTGTTCAAAACAATCGATAGCATATTCAAAGAAATTTATTATGGCATCTGCTGTACCTATTTCTACTTCTTGTGCACCCATACTGATTGGCCGAGGATAAGTAATGTTGTTCAAAATAACTCACCATCTGCCCCTCAATACTTTCTCAACAACCTTATAGAACTGTTGGAGAATTCGAGGTCAAATTTTATTCTGTCCGGCCGGCTGTTGCCACGATCAGGGTAGCTGCGTGTCTAAATGCAACGGACAAGTTCGTTAATGGGCGTAATCGGCCCAACGGTTACCGAGTATGTGTCCGTGTATAACTAAGGCTATAATTTCAACCCTTACTTGAGTGTAGAAATTGATCGTCTTTGAAGATAGAAAATCGTTTCCGAAAAATATGTCAGATGGCAAAATTCGTACTGAAGTGAAACCTTGGGCGATGTTCAGCGACATTAATTCTTTTGCCGTAGGAGGATCAGAGACTGCAAGGTCGTCAACCTATATAATACCTATAGGGACTGACGATTTCAGTCCATGTACGTCTTATATAGGTTGACGGCCTTGCAGTTCCTGACCCTCTTACGGCAAAAGAATGAACGTCGCTGAACATGGCTCAAGGTTTCTTCATCGCAGAAGGTCAGACTTCGTAAGAATTTCCATAGGTGCCACTGGTTGGATTCTCTCCCTAACAGTTCGCAACTGACGGAATGAAGTTTCCTAGAACTCCTTCGGTTGTTCGTTCAGGGTGCTTAAGGCACGCTGATGACTGGTAACATCCATGAAATCGCGGTTCGTGTCTGCCCTCAAATGACGCTTTCCTCTTTGGAGGAACACTGGGCGTTGAGGGGACCTAGCTCGGCTCACGTGAAATATTTGTTGCTGATTAAAATCAATTAATATTTCACAATGTGTATTCTTTAATCATTTACTAGTTGATTATCGGTTTTACATTTATTATTGGAATTGGAATTTTTCATACTATGGATGTTAAGCTTTCTCTTTTGCCTTCCTATATATATAATTATTCCTAGTTAGATCATTTCGTATACAAAGCAGATTGTCATATTGATATTTTGAGTAGGTACATGAGTATCAAATGTTATCGTTTTAATCCATTTTCGGCTGAAAATTGGAAAATTATAGACTTTTTCCACTGGTACGAGCGTGCAACAAAATTAAATGCGAATACGCGACCATAACATGAAATACTCCGCAACTATATTATTACAAATATGTGTCTGCATGCAGTTCAGTCTTCTAGGCCACTGAGACTTATACGATTTTGCATGTATCTTGACGGGTATTTCAAATGTTAATCGTCAGAAAATAAAATATTGTCCATTCTTCTGTATTGGACACCCTTAATCGAATTTACCATGGTAAATTCGATTAAGGGTGTCCAATACAGAAGAATGGACAATAGAACATACGCGCAAAAGCTTCTGACTTCACGTCAGTGCTTGAACCAATTTTTTTTTCGTGATTTTTTTGAAATTTTCTAGGGGTACGGTTCTTAAAATTTTTTTTCTCGTCGTTTTTTTCAAATTTTCTAGGGGTACGGTTCTCACAAAATTTTAAACACGTCTTTATGTTGATTTTCTACTACTAATTACCAAACTTCAATTCGATCGAATATTTATTTTTTGAGTTATCAAGGAAACAATATTCCAGATGGGTATAACTCGGAAACCGTTAGACCGATTTTGCCCAAAATTGAACTCAACTCTCCCTTTCGGATACGCAACCTTCCCTGAAAATTGCAAGTCCCTATCTCCTTTCGTTCGAAAGTTATCGAGGCAACGTTCACCCATCTACTGAACTCACACAAGAATGCTCGAAACTCCAACATTATTCAACCGATCGTATTAAAACTTGAAAATTGTCAGTATAGTTAGGTTATGAAGGTTCTTGCAAAATTTCAGCAATTTCGAACGATTAGTTACTGATATATAGAACTTTTTTTTTTTATTTTCAAAGATTTATTTAAAATTTTCTACAAATGCTATCCTCACCAAATTTTGCAAACGTTTCCGCATTGGCATTCTACAACTAATAACCATGTTTGAATTCAATCGGTTTAGTATTTTTCGAGTAAATGAGGAACAAAAACCACAAAATTTCATAAAATTTCAGATGGCTATAACTCTGAAACCGTTTGGCCGATTAGGCTCATAATCAAACTGAAATGTCGCGTTGTGGTGTACATCCCAACCTGAAAACTTGAGGCCGCTATCTCTCTCAGTTCTCAAGTTATCGTGACAACAAAAATATTTTTTAATAATTTTTTAATAATTTTGTAGCCATACGATTCGCACAAAATTCCACAAACGTGCTTAGGTTCATATTCTACAACTACTCACCAAGTTTCAATTCGATCGGATTCATATTGGTTGAAAACAAAATTATTACTCGGAAACCACTGGGCCGATTATGCCCATTAACGAACTTGTCCGTCGTATTGGGATGCGCCACCCACCCTGAAAATTTCAAGTCGCTAGCTCTTTTCGTTCTCAAGTTATCGTGGCAACGGCCGGACGGCCGGACGGCCGGACGGACAGAATCAAATTTGACATCGAATTCTTCATTGGGGAGTCGAACTTAATCGTTCGAGACCATTTTCGTCAAAAAATTCGAAAGTTACAGACATTTGGGCAAAACTATAACGCGATGTTCCCCAGAACATGCTAATGAAGGAATGCACTTGCGTTGTGATGAAAATATCACCCACTGCCTTCATTATCCAACCAAAATCCCTAAAGCAGTTAATTCAGTGATATAAATCGACCTCGGATTGAAAGATTCAATCTTGTGGAGGAAGAAGGAAGAGAAGAACAATTTGTAATCCGGTGCCGCGTTGTTGAGAACGAGTTAAGCATCAGACACTTTCGGTAATTACATCTGCAAGTGTTCCGAAGTCTGTAGTTAATTGGCGAAGTGGTTGGATGTGGTTTTCTTATGGTCCTATGGCAATCAACTTGCGGGACTGTTTTCCCACTATTCGTTCTCCCGTCTGATAGGATTTCACACATGCACCGCTCTCTGAAGAACGAAATGAGAATGCGTCGTCTCGAAGCTTCATAAATGAGATAGTTAAAACAATTATATCGACGAAACCAAATGAATACATGAAATCTGATTTCAAAAAATTGTTTCAAGTGCTGACGTGAAATCTGGAGCTTTTGCACGCATGATCTATTGTCTACTCATCTCTATTGGACACTCTTAATCGAATTTAGCATCGATATATACCGTTTACTCAGCTTTCATAAGATATGAATACATTTCGTACCATTTTAAGGACTTGAACACTAAAAAATTGGTTCAAGCACTGAAGTGAAGTCAGAAGCTTTTGCGCGTATGTTCTCTTGTCTATTCTACTGTATTGGACACTCTTAATCGAAGTTACCGTGGTGAATTCTATTGTCTATTCTCCTTTATTCCTGAATTCACCATGGTTAATTCGATTAAGAGTGTCCAATACAGGAGAATGGACAAGAGAACACACGCGCAAAAGCTTCTGACTTTTACGTCAGTGCTTGAACCAATTTTTATTTTCACTGATTTTTTAAAAATGTTCTAGTGCTACGATCCTCACAAATTTTTGCAAGAATTTTCGCGTTGGCACACTACAAACTAGTAACCATGATTGAATTAGATCGGATTTGTATTTTTTGAGTTATTGAGGAAATAACAACCAAATTTCAGATTGATGTAACTCCAAAACTATTTGACCGATTTTGCTAGTTAACGAACTCAAATGTTGCATTCAGATGCCGTGAAAACTGTAAGTCGCTATTTCTTTCCGTTCTCAAGGAATCATGAGATATATAATATTTTTTCGTCTTTTTTTTTAATTTCTAGTGGTACGGTCCTCACAAAATTTTACACACGTCTTTATGTCGATATTCTACGACTAGTTAGCTTCAATTCGATAGAGTCTATATTTTTTGAGTTATCAGGGAAATAATATTCCAGATGGGTATAACTCCGAAACCGTTGGGCCGATTCTGGCTAACAGCGAACTTAACTCAACCATTCATATGTGTAACCTATCCTGAAAATTGCAAGTCCCTATCTTTTTTCGTTCGAGAGTTGTCGAGGCAACGGTCACCCATCCAGCAACTGAACTCACACAAGGCCGCTCGGATGTCCAACAATATAGATCCGATCATGTTCAAACTTAAAAATTCGAAGTAGAGTTAGGTTCTGAAGGATCCCGCTTAATTTCAGCGATGTCGAGTTAATAGTTTCTGATATATAGAATTTTTTCAATAATGAAAATAATTTTTTAAAAATTTTTTCACGATCCTCACGAAATTTTGCAAGAATGTTTGCGTTTCCATTCTACAATTAATAACCATGTTTGAATTGGATCGGTTTTCTACTTTTCGAGTTATTGAGGAAATAACAACCAAATTTCAGATGGGTATAACTCCAAAATTGTTTTTCCGACTATGTCTATAAATGAACTCAAATGGCGCAGTAGGATTCTCAACCTTACCTGAAAATTTCAAGTTGCTATCTCTTTCCGTTCTTATGTTATCGTGACGTAAATAATATTTTTAATAATTTTTAAAAAATTTTCTAGAGATACGATTATCACAAAATTTCACAAACGTTCTTATGGCTATATTCTACGACTACTCACCAAGTTTAAATTCGATCAGATTGGTATTGGTTGTAGAAAAAATTATTACTCGGGAACCATAGGGCCGATTATGCCCATTAACGAACTTTTCCGTCGTATTGGGATGCGCCACCTACCCTGAAAATATCAAGTCGCTATCTCTTTCCGTTCTCAAGTTATCGTGGCAACGGCCGGCCGGCCAGACAGAATCAAATTTGACCTCGAATTCTTGATCAGGGAGTCGAACCCAATCGTTTGAGACCATTTTCAGCGAAAAATTTGAAAATTACAGACATTTGGGCAAAACGATAACGCGATGTTCCCCAGAACATACGCGAAAAAAGTAACTACACTCTGGCCCACTACAATTATTGTCGTCTGACATATGTTTCGGAAACAAAGTTTCCATCTTCTAAGACGAAGCGTTACTAAGGCATGCAATCAATTTCTACACTCAAGTATGGGTTGACATTATACTCCTAGTCATAAACCGATTAGTGAGAATAATGGGTTGTTAATAGGGGTTAGATCATTATTGAGCAAAAAAGCCTTTTTGGCGCTCTAGTTCCTCGGACTGAGTGCTTATCAATTTGCCCAAATGTCTGTAATTTTCGAATTGTTCGATGAAAATGGTCTTAAACGATTTGGTTCGATTCACTGATCAAGAATTCGTGGTCGAAATTCATTCTGTCCGGCCGGCCGGCCCGCCGTAGGCACGATAACTCTCGAACGGAATGAGCTAGAGTGTTGAAATTTTCAGAGTAGGTTTGGCAGATAAATATCTCGACTGAGTTCGTTATTGGGTAAAATCGGACAGATGGTTTCGGAGTAACAAAAAAAAAATTTTTTTTTTACAAAACAAATTCCAAATTCATTTTTTATCAATAAGCAGTTTTACTATAAGAATCCAATGATATCATTTTTAACTCTAAGAAGCTAATACTTTCGGAGATATGATTTTTCAAAATTTCAATAAAAAATCGTATTTCTACGTTTTCACAGAAATATATAATTATTCTATGTATGAATTGTCATAATGTCAACTTATTTTCCTGAGACATGAAATTGTCTAATTCCTTGCTAATAGTTGGTTCGAGAAACGTCAAAATCGACTTAGAGAAACAAGGGTAAAAAACCGTCAAATAAACGATGTGGCGATTTTATGTCGAAAAGTGAAAATTAAGAATATATATCCCAGGTAAGTAACGACGTTTTATTCTAATACCGGAGATCGACAAGATCGTACGAGGAGCCCGATAGCCGTTTCGTCTAGTCAGTCCATTTTCGGTTTCGGAACGAGAGAAGGCGGGCTCAAATCCCGCAAAGGGAATTACACTTTTTGGCGCTATAGTTCCTCGGAACTGAGTGCTTATCAATATGTCCAGATGTCTGTTATTTTTATTTAAGATGCAGTTTCACCATTAAAATCCGTTGATATCATTTTCAACTCCAACAAGCTAATACTTTCGGAGATATGATTTTTCTAAATTTCAATAATGAATCGTACGTACTTCTATGTTTTCCAAGATTGCTATAATTATTCTATCTAAGCTTTATTATATGATATGTGTTCATGCTCGTACATTTCATCCTGTTTTATAAGAAAGAGTCAAATTCATTTCAGCCATTTTAATTTGATTTCTTCCATGGTGCAGTTCTCATTCTCAGATTGCTCATTTAATCTTGATAAATATACTATTATTCTTATACATTTCGATACCTTCAAGTGTTCCTAAATATAATTTATTGGAATTTGTTAACAATTTGACGTAATTTTCTGAAATTGAGTGGCCAGTTGTTAAATCGTGATATGCAACCGCAGATTTATCGATGTTGTTGTTCCGAATGTGTCCCGTATGCTCTTTATACCGTGTGACAATGTAACTTTTCTCAGTGATTTTCAATGATTTTTTAAAAATTTTCTAGTGATACGGTCCTTCACAAACATCTTTGCGTCGGTATTGTACAACTACTTACCCAGTTTCCCACCGATCGGATTTATATTTTTTTGAGTTATCGAGAACACTATACTCCAGATGCGTATAACTCTGAAACCGTTTGGCCGATTTTACCTAACAATGAACATAACTGTGCCACTTGGATGCGCAACCCACCCTGAAAATTGCAAGTCGTTATCTCTTTCCGTTCGAAAGTTATCGTGGCAACGGTCACCCAGCCAGTGACTGCACTCACTCAGTGGTGCTCAGATCTCCAACAATATAGATCTGATCGTGTTCAAATTTTAAACTTGTCTGTAAAGTTAGGTTTTGAACCTTCCGCAAAATTTCAGAGATATCAGACGGATGATTTCATAAAATTTTTTTCAAAGATTTTCAATGATTTTTCAAAAATTTTTTTGTAATATGATCCTCACGAAATTTCATAGAAAATCACCATGCTTGATATGGCTTGGTTTCATATTTGCTGAGTTAAGGAGGAAATAAAAACAACATTTCAGATAGTATATATATAGTATAACTCCAGAACTGTTTGGCCGATTATGCCTATTAAGGAACTCAAATGTTGCCTTCGGATGCTCAACCTACCCTCAAAATAGCAAGTTACCATCTGTTTCCGTTCTCAAGTTATCGTGAGATGAAAAATATTTTTGAAATCTTCTAGTGATACGATTCTCACCATGTTAAACATAAGTCTTTAAGTCTGTATTCTACTACTCACAAAATTATTACCCGGAAACCGTTGGGCCGATTATGCCCATTAACGAACCTTTCGTCGTTTTGGGACCCGCCACCTACCCTGAAAATTTCAACTCGCTATCTCTTTCCGTTCTCGAGTTATCGTGACGACGGCCGGTCGGACGGCCGGGTGGACAGAATCAGATTTGATCTCCAATATTTCATCAGGGAGTGGAGCCTAATCGTTTGAGACTATTATCGGCAAAAAATTCGAAAATTACAGACATTACTTAAATAAACTCTATTCTATTCTATTCTATTCTATTCTATTTGGGCAAACTGATAACGCGATGTTCCCCAGAACATGGACGCAAAAAATGGAAAAGCACTGACGTGTGGTTAATCTGCTTTGGCGCACTTGTTCAAATTCATTGCCAGAGCGGTTACATTTTCAGGTTTCTGGCTTTTCGAAAATTTAAGCGATATCTGAACAGTGATGTAAGTCAAAAAATATCGCGAAAATTCAATGAAATCATTGAAATAATACATTTTCTATGAATGGCACAGGTCATTATTTCATTCAACCTTGTATATTAATGTAGGGGGTAACGTGGAACTGTGACCTTAAGGTCTATTGTGCCCCCCCCCCCAGATGGCTTCCAGAAGGCTACGTCTTTGCTCCTGCAGATTTCTTGCCCATAGCATTCCTTGCGTACGTTTGATATGGCGAGGCATTCCGTTATCAGGTGATCAGGATTTTCATCCTCCTCCCAACAGAATCTGCACTCGTCAGTTTCTGCTTGCCCTAATCTCATAATATGCTTCCAAAGGCCGCAGTGCCCTGTGATGAAACCAGTGAGGAGGTGCACCTTGTTCTTACTGAGATCCAAGTATTTCTTGGATCTGACAGTATCAAAGTTCCGGAGGAATTTATTGGAGTGATACTTTCATACATTTGGGCGAATTACATTCCGAGAAACAATTAATAAAAAAATACTGAGATGGCGTAAGAACTCTAGACCATTGAAAAATAACCTCACTTTCATTTGTATTATCTAATCCTTTATCTGAATCATATAACTAGCCTGTGGGACAATTTGTAACAACAATGAGAATTACGAAATTCTACCCAAATTCGAGAACACTGCAAGAAGACTGGACTAACGGTGGATGAAATTGTCCAAATTTTGTGTGTCCCCACCGCAGCCTGGAGGCCAAGTATTTAAGATGGACTTTTCCCCGTTCGGGTGTTTTTTCTTCTGCGCATGCGCAAATCCAATAATTCAAACATTTTTTTTGAAATACAGGGTGGAAATTGTGATAATTTCATAATGAGTGTACCTGATGGAAAAACAGCCTGTACATTTCGTTTCCATGACTTCGCTAACTGTTTCTAATTCTACCACAACCTATCATTACTCAGGTGTTTTTAATTTTTTTGGCACACCTCCAGTTTCCTTGGAGAAATTTGTAGAAAAGAACAATATCGAGATTTCGGTCCAAAGCAGTGGGAATATTCTGGAATGGATAGTAAAGATATATCTTTCAATGATGCAAAGCTCTTCCTAAATTCTGAAATAGCTTTTTCGAAATCAAAATTCATATTTAATCGCTCACATTCCGACTAAAATTATGTAATTCCGAAAATAACATCATGAAGACGCATAGAAAACTTACATAGAAGAATATTATAACATACGGTCAATTCACACTGAGAAACCTGGAATCACCCATCCATGGTTCCCTACTATTTCGGGCCTTTTTGACCATAAAGCAACTGTCTAGTTGTCAAAAAGGTGACTCATCTATGGATGCCAGGGCACTGTGGTATTGAAGGAAATTAGAAGGCTGATGAATTTGAGAAAAGGACCTGCAGGGTAACACCAGCTGTACTAGAACCCTTCTGTGGGCCTGCAAAAACCCGCTACATGGTAGCGGTCTGACAATGGGATCTAAATACTCCAGGACTTGCACGGGTAAGAAGATTCGTGGAGTTCTCATGATCATATACCAGAATGCTCCTGCCGCTGCCACGAGCTGAGCTTCGGATAATCGTGGGACTGCTGACAAGGCACTGCCGGTACAAATACCACTGATACCACATTGGTAACTCAGCAGATGAATCATGCAGGCTCTGTGGACCGGAAAAGGAAACAGCCGCACAAGTTTGCAAATGTCCAGAGCGACCAGCCTAAGAATTTTAAATATAGGTGAGTAAGTTCTAAATGGTCGATAGCCAAGGCTCCTAAGGACATCATCAGGTATTTATTTATTTATTTATTTATTTAGAACATAAAACGCAAACAGGTAAAAACACCCAAAGCAGCGTCCACTTACAAAAGTCAAAATAGACAGTGATACAAATTAACCTAAAATTCTATTAACAACATTATACACATCATAAAAAGCAAAAAAAAAATATATATATATATATATTTTCTTTTTGATACGCTACCCGAAAATATCTTTCACAAATTTTCTGAAAGAACGCACGCTCCCACCCGAAAACAGGTTGAGACCTCCCTCATAATAATTACATAAATCCATCATTCTCGATAGAGGTGAAAACTTCGCACTGTTGGTTCTGTAGGTGGGTAAGTGAAATGAAACATGATTTCTGAGGTGTATAGCAGGAACATGAAAGTTAATTTCCTGAAGAATTTCAAGACAATCTATTTGGTTCGATAAAACTTCAAAAATAAAGGTGATGTCATTTACTGTTCGCCTATCCTTCAAACTAATCATTCCGAAATGACCCAGCCGTACACAATAATTGTCAGGATCACCACGTTTCAATTGTAAACCTGTCTTGTTGCTCAGAAATCTGAGGAATTTACCCTGTACCCTCTCCAACCTTTCGACATGAGTTTCATAATGGGGACACCAAATCGAATATGCGTAATTGAGCTTGCCATACACAAATGCGTAATAAAGAGATAACATTGCCTCCCGGCTTCGGAACTGACGACATTGCCTCATAACAAATCCGAGTACCCTATTACTTTCACCCACTACGTTATTGATATGTTCATCAAAAAGGAGCTTAGAATATAGTAAAACGCCCAAATGCCTGACCATTTCTGCCCGTTTCAAGATAGTTCCGGATACAGAGTATTGAAAGTGAATTTTTGTCTTATTCCGCGTGAACGAGATAACATTACACTTGGCTATGTTCAGATGCAAGCCCAAGGACTCACAAAATTGAACAAGGCTGTCAAGATCACCCTGTAGATCCAAGCAATCCCAAATATCTCTAATCCGAACAAACAATTTCAAGTCATCTGCGAACAACAGAAATCTGCATACTCTGATGCAACTTTTGATCCTGTTTATGTATATGAGGAACAAAAGTGGGCCCAGGAGGGAACCCTGAGGTACACCAGATGTGGATGAAAACCATCTTGAGTTTGACTTTCCTATCTTAAGGTATTGGGACCTATCGGTCAAATAAGACTGAAACCGGTTCAACAAGGGTCCACCAATACCAGCATACTCAAGTTCATGCAAAAAAATATTAACATCTATTCTGTCAAAAGGCTTTAGATATGTTAACAGTATTGACAATGTCACTTCATGTCACCTTCTGTTGCAGTTCTGACGGGCTGAACCAAGCCATAGGACCCCGTTCTAATAATAATAATAATAATCTATTGAGGGTACAAGTACAAGCTCCTTATAGACAAGATCATTTATGAAGATGCGAGAAACTACAAGCGCGACCTACATACATCATGGTTGGATTACGCGAAGGCATTTGACACATCGGTGAACAGCTTGATAATGTGGCTGCTAGAGATGCTCAAAGTCCACCCTAACATCGTCCATGCGATGGAAAGCATTATGGCGTTATGGAAAACTAAGTTCGCCGTTTGATCCGAAGGTCGAATCACTTATACCGGATGGGTGAAATACAGGTGAGGCGTATTTCAAGGAGTCTCGGTAAGCCCGTTATTGGTCTGCATAACACTTTTACCATTAACAACTGAGTTGAGAGCAAGCAGAATAGGGTAAAACGCCTGGCCACCAGGCACAAGAGAACGTATGATCTCACATATCTTCCGCATGGACGACTTAAAACTGTTCGCTTCTTCCAAGGCAGCACTACAACAACTACTGAACATCGTTGTCGAATACACCTCAGCAATTGGAATGTCATTCGGTTTGGACAAGTGTACTGTTTTTCAACCAAGCAGAGGAAGAACTGAAGAAACTGGAGAAGACATCGACCTAGAAGGTGCAATAAGCATTCGACACCTCGAAGAAGAAGAACCATACAAATTCCTTAGGATGAAACAATGAGGTGCACTGGAGACAACCCAACTCAAGGATTCCTCAAGAGCTAGCTACAAAAAAAGATGCGGGATATATGAAAATCACAGCTGCTCAGGAAAAATAAATTGTCTGCTACGAACAGCTCGGCATTCCTGATAATCACCTACTCATTCGGAATAGTTAACTGGGCAGTGAATGAAATTCTCGAGCTAGACAGAAATACTCGTAAAGTGATGAACATCAGTCGTAGCCTGCATCCCAACTGCTCGATTCAAAGAATATACTTTGGACGAGCGCAGTGAGGCAGAGGTTTGCAAAGTTTGGAATACCATCACCATCAACAAACGTTGGAAATGGCAATAAGGATATTGGGAAGTGAATACCCGCTTCTGAAAATGGTTGCTCATCATAAAATTAGGAACCAAGGATATTCCCTTTAGGGCTGGTCAGAGAGATTCGAAGAAGCTCAGTATAACTGGAATATCCATCGATCATGAGCTAGCATAAACACCTATCACCCCAACAGACCAAAGAAGAGTTTGCAGAGAGATAAGACAGGCTCAACTGAAGACTTCTCGAAGATCACATGATTAAACACCTGCGCTCCATATATTCCAAGAGTTTGAAAGATCAGGGCCTGTCGGAGGAATTATCCTTCGCCGTTTTGAAGTCCAGTGAGCTCCATCAGGATATGTGGAAAGACACAATGTGGCACTCCGAATTCTCTACTTCCATCTGAGAGAGGTTTATGGTATAGACCACGAACTAGTGCTACCATATGTGCCTCTGCAGATTGAAGCAGTTGTAGAAAATGACAAAGCTCGCATCAACTGGAACTATGAGATTCCAACAACTTGGCAGATCCACGCCATAAAGCTAGATATACTCCTACTGGACAAAGTACTCAAGAAATTGTTTGTTTTCCTCTCCCGCTGAAAATAATGTGGTGATAAAAGAAGAACAGAAGAGGGAAAAATAAAAGGATTCAATGTTTGAACTGGGAATCCTGTACCCAAGGCATAAAGTTAGGATGGTCGTTCTACTCATAGGATGCCTAGGCGGACTGAGAGCGAGCTACGTGGCCCAATTGAAGATTATTTCGGCCTGAAAATCTCTGGCCGAGTATTTAGCACACAGAATGCAGAAAGCGGTGTTGCTCAGATCTCTTCGAGTCATCAGGTCCCATCAACTGTGAATGTCGCTTGCAGCTCATCTCTTTTGTTAAGGGACGCTATAAGGGCATGATATATATTTATATATATATTATTAGTTCTTGAGTTTTCTTGTGCTTCTTCTTCTTGAAGTGATTAAATTTTTTGATATTTTCAATCATGACATTGTTTTCAATTTTGACAGTTGTAATTTGTCAAAAAATAGTATTGTTATATTATACATCCTTGAAAAAGGCCAATCAAGGCCGAAACATATGTTGGATTATAAAATGAAAAAGTAAATATTGTTTTACTAGTCAAACACAACGTGCAACAATACCCAAGAAAACTTTCCCTAGAATTTATATATATATATATATATATATATATATATATATATTTATCTAATAGACGTATCCAGTCCCGGTACACTCTGAAGGCTACCTGAGACCCATATGATCCAAAATGTTTCCAGGAGTATACAGGGTGGTCCGCGAGTAACTGTACAACGTTTAATGGTGAATAGCTGGTACCTTGGGGAGCCAGAAAACAACAATCAAATATGGGCTAAGTCTTTTCGTTTCTGAGATACAGGGTGATTTATTGATTTTGGCAAAACATTCAGATAGCTATAACTCCTGAACCGTTCTACGTATTCGCTTCAAATTAGGCACGTGTTGTCATCTCAGGCCATCAAATTGTTCATATACACCGCACCGAAATTGTGCAGACCAGGACTAGGAAATTTTGATTTTTACTTCCAGGTCAAATAAAACACCCTGTACATGGAATGCCAAATTTTCGGATTCACCATCGGATTCTGCATAGATTTTCCTGCCAAATTCCGTTTTTCGCGTGAACGGCACACCTCCCGTTCATTTTTTTTTCTCGAAAATAAGATCACACCTCCGAATATTAAGTGGTGTTACGGACCTGCATTTTGCAATAGGAAGCTCATGACATTAAATTCGGTTATAAAAACATTTTTTATATTGAGAATCGAACTGAACATAAATAATAAAACAAAAATTAAAGAAAAAAAAAGAAATTCAAAACACATTTGAATAACTTTCGAAGCAAAACTTTGATTAAAGTTGATTTTCAAAGATTCCCCCGTTTTCATCAATACATTTTCTTGCTCTAAGTCTAAGTTGATTGACAGCTTTTCTAATAGTATTAGGCTGGTTCCGTATCTCGCTACAACTTAATTCTATTCTTTCAATAAGATGTTCCCTGCTACGTATTTCCTCAGCATATACTTTCTGCTTCAAGCGAGAGATAGACAGGTACTCAAATGAATATTGAATTTCTTCATTTTCTTCATAATTTGTGGTTTGTTATTCATTTTCAGTTCGATTCTCAACATAAAAAATATTTTTATAACCGAATTCAATGTCATGAGCTTCCTATTGCAATAGAATTAAGTTGTAGCGAGATACGGAACCAGCCTAATACTATTAGAAAAGCTGTCAATCAACTTAGACTTAGAGCAAGAAAATGTATTGATGAAAACGGGGGAATCTTTGAAAATCAACTTTAATCAAAGTTTTGCTTCGAAAGTTATTCAAATGTGTTTTGAATTTCTTTTTTTTTCTTTAATTTTTGTTTTATTATTTATGTTCAGTTCGATTCTCAATATAAAAAATGTTTTTATAACCGAATTTAATGTCATGAGCTTCCTATTGCAAAATGCAGGTCCGTAACACCACTTAATATTCGGAGGTGTGATCTTATTATCGAGAAAAAAAAATGAACGGGAGGTGTGCCGTTCACGCGTAAGACGGAATTTGGCAGGAAAATCTATGCAGAATCCGATGGTGAATCCGAAAATTTGGCATTCCATGTACAGGGTGTTTTATTTGACCTGGAAGTAAAAATCAAAATTTCCTAGTCCTGGTCTGTACAATTTCGGTGCGGTGTATATGAACAATTTGATGGCCTGAGATGACAACACGTGCCAAATTTGAAGCGAATACGTAGAACGGTTCAGGAGTTATAGCTATCTGAATGTTTTGCCAAAATCAATAAATCACCCTGTATCTCAGAAACGAAAAGACTTAGCCCATATTTGATTGTTGTTTTCTGGCTCCCCAAGGTACCAGCTATTCACCATTAAACGTTGTACAGTTACTCGCGGACCACCCTGTATAGACAAAAAATGGGTAGATTGAAAATATAACTCCTTAGGCATCTTGAGAGGGGAAGGAATTTTTTTCTTTCAAAAAAGTTGTATATTCGTCAAACTTCTCGAATCCCGAATCATTCTGCCGACTTTCTGATCCCACATATACTCCGCAAGTATCTTCAGCCAACGTCTTCGAACCCAGCGCTGTTGCCAGCTCTTCGGGACTAATTGCGCCAATTTCGATATACGAAAGGGCGCGAAAACGAAGCTGGAATCGTTTACATTGATTTAGTTGT
Source organism: Halyzia sedecimguttata (assembly GCA_937662695.2). Classification (NCBI taxonomy): domain Eukaryota; kingdom Metazoa; phylum Arthropoda; class Insecta; order Coleoptera; family Coccinellidae; genus Halyzia; species Halyzia sedecimguttata. Next base: position 15,050,761 of record OW569418.2, read on the forward strand.
GTTATGAAGTGATTTTAATGTCTGCAAGAAGGAAGCTGATGATGAAAAGTGCAACAGGTACGTAAATAAGAGCCATTAGGAGTTCTATAGGTACAGTATTTCATTTGATGTAAAATTACAATCTTTTCCAATTTTAAACATTTGGCTTAAGTTTTACAATATAATACCATATTGTTGACATAAATATATGTTTCCGGCTTATCCCATGTTCAAGACTGAACAATGTCAAGAACATAGTATTATATATTGTGAAACCCAAGCCAAGTTTTTTCTTTACCTCAATAACTTGTCAAAATGTTTCTCCAAGTGATCAGCGAGAATTCATTATCTACAATAATTTTTACTAACACATATTTTTTTTTCAGAATGTCAGAGCATATACAGGGTCTTCCTTAAAGACATGCTAATATTTAAGGTGGCGATTCTTCAACTCATTTTAAGAAAAAACTTCTTATGAACGTATGTCCTAAAAGTCTTAACCTTTGAGATACAGGATGATAAAATTTTGTGCTGCGATATGAAGTAATTTTAATTTAATTATTTCAATCAAGAACAGAGCATATGACAAGAAAACTTATTTTTTGGATTCTCATTCATTTTGGAACAAATCTGATCTCTCAATTTGCTTTCAGTCGATGCACAAATATTTCACACCGCCTCAGATTTTTGAGGAATTGATCTTTATTTGTATTTTTTTAGGTGGAAACCGTGTGTCGGTCAAAGAAAACCCATGGGATCAAATTTGCTCAAAAATGAATGAGGATCTTAAAAGTAATTGTTATTCGAATAGAAAGCAGTGGCCTAGTATTTAGTAGAGAAAATGAAAATTTTTGTACATCACAGAATCCACCTTGATGCACATAAACATGTACCAAATTTTATGAAGATGTCTGCAATATTATCTCAGTTATTATTTAAAAACTGATTTTTTTTCAACATTTTATCACCACTTATCTCAAAAGTTAAAACTTTCAGGACATACGTTCATAGGAAGTTTTTTCTTAAAATAAGTCAAAAAATCACCACCTTAAATATTAGCATGTCTTTAAGGAACACCCTGTAACTGCGAAGGTACTATTGCTGCTTGATGAGGGGAAAGAGTCTTGTCCAGAATGAAGTTACGGAATATTAGTTAGAATTGGAACAAGTAGAAGAGAAGAAAAGAGGAAAAGAGTAAATTTGAAGTGACGAGAAAAGTATCAATAAGGGAGACAAATGAGAGTAGATGCAATAAAAATTAAATGGATCCGAATGAATGCTACATATGAAGGCTCTACGAAACCGAAGAATATAAGGGACGATGAAAGAGATGATATGTCTTCAACAAAATGTCTATTATTCCAGATTAATTTCTTCTGTTGACATTTTAGAAGCAATATTATTTTATCCAAAAAACGGCCTTTTATTCAGTCAACATTATCCACCTATACATTTCTGTACACCGTTTGCGTAAAATAGTTGAAAATTTCCCCAAATTTAGAAGTGGATTAAATGGTTCTTTTTTGGATTCTGAAAAATATCCATAAAATAAACAATGTTTTTTTTTTTTAATTTACTTCGGCGTTAGAAAGATTAGATATTTGCCAGAAGCCATATATAGAACAATATTGCCTAATGAACAGTAGCATAACTAACAACATATGAAACAACTTTTCTGTAACGTTTCGGAGACTAAAGCAGATTCCTTTCCCAGACACCAAGCGAAGATCTTAAGAATTATATTTGATTACACTAATACTGAAATTTGTCAAGCCGACAGCCGATAGTCTTTGGAAAAATATTGTAACACAGTTCCACTTTACATAGAAACTTCCAAGTTCGAATTCTTTATTCAACCTATTCAACCAAATATGGTCTATTCATCTTGAGCAATTTGTAAAATTGTTTTCTTTGATCAACAAAATACAGAGCGACTCCTTTAAGTTATCTTTTAATGTCATCAGACTCTGTAATTGCAATCGAATTACAAATATCTACATATGTTTCTAACTAACGCAGAAACAATTTCAAAATAAAGAAATTTTTTATTTCATAGATATTTTTCAGAGTTTAAGAGAGAAAACCAAGAAAGGAACCATTCAGTGATGAATTCACCTCCCTTCTTGAAATGATAGTATGGGCTTTTTGCAATCGTCCTTCTCTGAAATTACAGTCGCACTTGCATGTGGAGATGCAGAGAAAATGGAATAAAAATTACAAAATTCCTAAGAATTAAATTGCCTTTAGAAAGTGATGGTTGCCAAAAAATTGAGAACAAATGTGGACATGCTTTCATCAGAGAATGATTAAGTTTTCTTAGACAAAATAAGATGATACTACAGCGAGATATAATAAGCTTTGAAGAAGATTTTTTTCAAATTTGTCAAAAAATGATTCGGATCAAATCTTTTATTGAATTGATATTTAACTATAAATGTGGGACAGCTCTGTGGACAGGGACTTTGGCGCTTTCATCAATCTACTAGCGAGTTATTATTCAAACTTTGACAAATCATATCTCCAAATATTGGTTTCTCAGAGTTGGATATCAATGCATTCTTAAGATAGAATTGCATGTTACAAAAAGTGGGAAAGCCCTGTGGGCAGGAGCTTTTGCGCACTTGTTCAAACTTCGACAAATCATATCTCCGAAAGTAGGTATTGGTTTCTTATAGCTGGGAATTATTTCAATGGATTCTTATGATACAACTGCATCATGAAAGAAATTAAATTAAAAAAAGTGTCATTTGATAAAAAAAGAGTGCCAAAAATTATTCCGAAACCACGAACTTATCCGAGATATTCATTCCTCAAATCCACTCTGAAAATTATATTATATCAATTGAAACCTAGCCAATAGTCCGGTTTTATTTTTACTGGAGATATTCTGAACCCCATTCGATTAATTTACCAAAGTATATATTTCAATCATCATAATATGGATTATCCACGGGCATTAAAAAATAATATCATATTATAACACTGAGAATTCTACGATCGAGTAATTATAGCATTCTGTGAAAACATAGAAGTAAGATTTATTATTGAAATTTTGAAAAATCATATCTCCAAAAGTAGTAGTTAAAGTTTTAAATAATATCAGTGGATTCTTGTGGGAAAACTGCATATAAAAAAAACAATTTTAAATTTGTGATATAAAAAAAATATTTTCATTTTTTTTAACCGAGATATCTCCCAAATCTAATCTGAAATTTTCAATAGTCTAGCTCTTGAAGTCTAGCGATTTTGATCACGGATTCTTGATCAGTGAGTCGAACCAAAACGTCTGAGACCATTTTCAGCCAATAATTCGAAAATTACAGACATTTGGGCAAACTGATAACAAAAGCACCAAAAACATAGTAACACAGTGTCAGTTAAGATGTTCGAATTGGCCGAACATGGTCTCACGATATGATATGTGTAAAAAACATTTTGTATTTAATTATTTTATGATGCAGTTTTATCACAAGAATCCATTGTTATAATTCCCAACTCTTACGATGGGTTTCACAAAGCTTTGACAGCTGTTAATTGCCAAATCAGGTAGACAGCCTTGCAGTCCCTGACCCTCTTATGACAAAAGCGTGAACATCACTGAACATCGCTTATGGTTTCCGCATCACAGAGGGTCAGAGTTCCTAAGGATTTCCCTAGATGCAGCTGATGAGATTTTCTTCCTACCTGTTCACAACAACTGGGATTATGTTTCCTAGAACTTCTTCAGCTGTCATTCAGTGTGGCTATGTTATGCTGACGATTGTTAATAACCATGAAACTGATTTGTATTTGCCCCTGAATGACGCTTTCCTCATTAGGGGAATACTGAGCGATGAGGGGACCAGCCCGTATCCACGAAATATTTGTTGATAATTAAAATCTAGTGTTGGGTAGTACACGTCTAAAAATTGAGTTTGTAAGAGGCGCCTCATTTTTGTATTGAAGCGGTACAGTGTACCGCTTCAAATGAGGCGAGGCGCTCTGGTACCGTTCATGAGGCCTGACGCGATAGGGAGGCGGGACAAAATATGTACCACTACAGAATACTGACGGAGATGAGATGAGGATTGAGGGCGGATAGATGAGGCGAGGGACGTTGACGGTCGGTCGCACTTCAAAGTTCAAATATGTTGATGCAAAAGGAGGGTAACGTCGACCGACTTGAAGCAATAAGAATGGCACAAATTTAGAATACGAGTTAATTGTTGGATTTTAGAATTTAAGGACCGAGCGAGGGGAAGTTCGCGTTATATTTTTTGACTAAGATTATTATTATTATTATTCAAAATTATTGGTTAAGTTTAACACTTATGACTTACTATTTTTTTCATTTATTTATGCTCAAGCAAACACAATTTGAATATGTAATTATAAGCAAGAGAAAATTTTGAATTGATATGTAGACATACCGAAAAAATGACAACATTAAAGATATTTTGAAAATATATTTAGTATATATATAACATATAAATAAAATGAAATCTTTAATCAAAACGAAACATAAGAAATATAATATGTATTATAAATTTGAACTTAAAAATAAAATTTGCGACACTTTATTGCCGCTCAGTCGGTTCCTACGTTCAACAATTATTTGACCGGCTTTTGAAAATAATCTTTCTGAAGGAACAGACGTAGGCATTATACATAATCTTTTTTTAAATATTTCATACAAAGTAGGGTATGCTTCTCGCTTGGTATACCACCATTTTGCAGGATCTTGTGATCTCGGTTGTAAACACTCCTCTAAATATTTGTCTACTTCTATTTTGGCATCTATGGTGGGATCCGTATTCTTCAAAATATCATCAACCTTATTGTCAAAGTCATCCCAAATACTTCGTTTTCTCTTAGATGGTATTGGACACTCCGGAACCGGAGAAGAACACATGGAGATGCTGAGATTTTTCATTTCCCCGACCAGAACTTTCACATCAGAAACCGCTTTTATGAAATTTCGTTTATTGGTGAAGCCAAATTGTTTGAATCTGGGATCTAGCAAGGTACTCTGCGCGTAGATCGAATTTTCTTCGTAATGGGAAAAACGCGAATTTATTTCACGCAGAAGAACTTCAACCATATTTTTAGTTGTATCTGGGTGTGTTCCTTCAGACAAGAAATCTTCACATTTCTTCTTCAGAAGGTTGGCAATAAGAATGACCTGAAATATACATAGGGTTATAATTCTATCAAGCTAATTATAATTTTAAATAAAAATACCTCCGAGATCCTAACGTTTTTCTCAGAACTCATCTCCTCAGTGGCCTCTTTGAAGATGGATAATATCGATGTCGATGATATTAAAACTTCCACATCCTCATTATTGATTTTTTCCATTTCTGGATAATCAATAGCTATGGTGGATAGCACACTATTTTTTATTTTTAACATTCTTTCGAACATGTCGAATGTAGAGTTCCATCTAGTGGGAACATCCTGCTTTACTTTGAGTTCAGGCTCTTCCAGTTTTCGCTGCATTTTTTTTAATCTTTCTGCAGCCAGTGGACTTCTTCTAAAGAGCTCCACAATATGCTTAACCTTTGATGTGGTGTCTCTTATTTCACGGAGGGCCACTTGCACTATTAAATTAAGGGAATGTGCAAAACAGGAAATTTGTTGCCAATTGTTCGTTCTAATAGCAGCCTTAATATTACTTGCATTATCGCTTGTAGCTGCTTGAATCTTGTTGACGAGATCCCAATTTTCAACAACTTTCTTCAGTTCCTGCGCCAAATTTTCGGCAGTATGGCGATCTGAATATTGAACACATTCAAGCATGTAGGCTTTGAGTTCCGCTTCTTTAAAAAAATGGACAGTCACGGCCAAATAATTGTCATTCGGCTTCGATGTCCATCCATCTGTAGTGATGCTGACATGGGTGGCTTCGTTTAGCTCGGATTGTACCCTTTCTTTTATTTTGATATACGAGTTAGTCAAAAGAGCATTTGAAAGTGTTTTACGGGTAGGTAGATTATACCCTGGATTCAATTGTTGAATGAAATCTTTCAATTCAGGTGACTCCACTAGATGAAAAGCCAAGTAATTCTTCGTAAACACTTTCACTAACATTTCATTTAATTGTTCTGTTTTCTTCGCAGGCAGGGGTTTTGAAAAATATTGCGTAATTTTAGGGTGTGGAGTTATAGATGTATCATAAGTTGGTCCAGATGATTTTTTGATTGAAATCCTATCAATATTGGAGGGTACTTGTGATACTTCAGATTCTTCGGATTGAACTTTTGAGGATGTGGAAGGCATTGAACATGATGATGTAGAAGGTTGATTCGAAAATTCATTAATTGCTAAAAATACATGCGGGTGCTTGCTTTTCGTATGGCGAATCAAATTGTAAGCACCGCCGCCTCTGTAAGACATCTCGTTTCCACAGAAATTGGATTTCGCTTTATCATTCTTCAAGTCTGTGAAAAATTGCCATGCCTTGGAGGTTTTCTTATTATCCGCCATTCTATTTAAATTAGAGAAGAATATAACAATCAATTAGAAAAATTCACGAGATATCGAATCAAATGTAGAGCTTACCTTCACTAACTAAAAATTTATAATATTATACTATAAGTCCTTAAATACGAGTATTACGAAATAAAACACCAACACAGAAATAACTTGCAGAAAAACTTCACCTTTACTGTACAACAAACAAATCGTACTAGTACATAAAGAGCCGATCGCAATAGAACTGAGCATTTTGCTCCTTATCTGAAAAATGAATATTCTCATACAATGATTGAAAATAAAATTGCTTTACTGTTGAAAATCAAAGAAACAAGAAACTCTCAATAAAACCCTGCATAATCCCTAAAAGGCGACAAAGACGCCGCTCCATAAAACCAACCGTAATTCCATAACATTTATTATTTGTGACATCTGTGTAGCATGAATCATGAAACGATGAAACCCTTAAGTACTTCCGTAAATTCCACCCCTCTTTGGGATCCACTTGTCGCGCCTCGCGATCTCCTCGAGTCCTCGATCGCTTCGGCTATCGAGCCTCGAGGCGTACTGGCCAGTGGGACCGGGACGTACGAATTGAGGTGGTACATTTTATGAAAGTGAGCCGCTCTTACATTTCTTCGTCGTGTACGGGACAACTGAGCCGCCTCTTGTAAGAGGTACCCAACACTATTAAAATCAATGAATATTTCTCCGTGTGTCCTTCAGCTATTACTGTAATTTGCAGTGTAACAAATTTCATAATAAGTGTCAACAAACAATAATTGGTAAAGTTTTCTCTTTGTGTCTGATGAAGGAGTCTGATTTAGTCTCCGAAATATTACAGAATGGTTTCGTTACTGTTTATTATGTTCATTTTTTCCAAAATGATCCATGAAGAAATGATATTTGTCCTCAACACTCCTTCAGAATTATTATTGAGAATTCGAAATAAACAGGTCCCATAACGTCGACTCCATATACCAGGCTTGTATAAGCGTTCATAAGTGTGGTTTTTAGGTTCGTATATCAAAAGGAAGAAGTATCTGAATTTGAAGTTTTATTTGAACAATCCACAATTAACAATTCTCATGACGTTGACTACCTATACCGGGCTCGTATAAGTTTTCGTATGTATTGGTTTTGGGTTTGTATATCGATAGGATGAAATATATTATTTTCAAACTCTCGCTCTACAGCGTTGCCGGATATAAGGTCTCAAGACGTTGATCAACTATACGAATTATATACAGCGAGCTAATGTGAGCAGAAGCGCCCTCGCACTGGTCAAACTCTGAAGCTTTTCTGTATATAATATGATGTATCACCGCTTTTTCAGACCCATCTGAAAATTTACCCCTGGCATCCCCTAACGTCCCTGAGTACAATTCTATAGGTAAACGTTACCAGACCCGGAGTCGGGTCTGAAAACGTCACTTTTGGACTGTATAATCGGTAAAGTATGTCGATTTGGGTCTGTATGTGCGGTCGAACAAATCTATATATATATATATATATATATATATATATATATATATATATATATATATATATATATATATATATATATATATATATATATATATATATATATATATATATATATATATATATATATATATATATATCATATGAGGTGCAAAGATTGCAGTGAAATATACATTGGACAATCTTCACAATGGTTGAAAAACAGACTCTCAATACACAAGAGTGATATTAAAACGGGAAAGGACAGATGTGCATTAGCTAGCCATGCAAATACACTAAATCATACAATAGACTTTGAAAACGTGGAAATACTAAAAAAAGAAAAAAACTATGAGAAGAGAACAATTCAAGAAATGATACAAATAAAGAGACATGAAGCAGAAATAAATAAGAAAACAGATACACAAGGATTAAGCAACATTTATTCAAACCTGATAGAGAAAATCAAAAAAAGTACCGAACTGACCTACGACGGACCGGTGGACCAATAATGAGAGACGTCCCCAGGGAAAAAGAAGAAAAACTAAAACTTAACCTTCAAACTTCGTTGACTGTCATTGTGTTACAGCTTAAAATAATTGAAAATTTAGATAATTTCGACCTTAAGATTTCCACATATTTGAAATAAGATGAATGTTAGACCTTTTTGTTCTGATACCATTTATAGTAGTAACCTCAATTTCGGTAAGAACTAGTTTTATAAATTAGATGTATACGTGTTTTTAACTTTATGTGTTGTATTGTAGAAGCCCTGAAGAAGCAATAAATCCATTGCGAAAGCTTGGCATAGAACAAAGAGTCTCTTTACTAATGCTCTAATAAAATAAATCCAAAGCTAAGTGAGTCAAATACCCTGAATCAAATATATATAAAAATATTCTGACTCTGACCCAAGAAAACACTATATATATATATATATATATATATATATATATTCTTTTGACTGAGAGATGTATATGTGTTAGCAGAGGTTGGTGTAACGGGGTACCATACAATTCGACGTATGATACAAGAGCTTAGGGAAAAACCTCAGCAAAAAACCCTTTCTCCCCGTGAGTGTGGTGATTTGTAACTATTGTTTACAAAATTTGCTGAAATTTAAAAATATCGATGGGGATATATTTCTTCAATGTGGATTCCCTCGTCAAAAAACGGATAGGTTTCTCCAAGGTACCCGAAACTCAACCTGAAAAATGAAAAGACAAGAGGAGGAAACGAACAAAATAAAAATAATACATAACCTTTCAAAAGTCTCCTCTCACAAAAATACTTCTCTGTAGGCGAATGGGATTTCGTGGAGAAGAATCACCTCCGCTAGTTTTCGAAGATATTCACTACTGAAATCCCTTCAATATTTGAATTCAAAAATGAAAATGTTGCTCGTAAGGCCAGGAGGGTCTCTTTCAAAACCAGGTCTGACCGGTCCAAGTCCAAGCGATGATTATTCTGAACTTCAGATGTTCGAAGCCTGCTACAGGGCCCTTAAGAAGGGCTATCATCTCCCATAGATATATATTTTACTTTATATTGTATAAAAGAATGAAAAAAATGCATCGGACAAATTACGACTTATGTAGAACTGTTCCAAGGAACGTGCGAGAGGCTTTTTAGTGAGTAACCAATTAACAACTGGAGTCTCACACTCCTTAGAGAAGCGGACCCTCTCAGGACGGGCGTATAAAGGGTCTTTGCTCTCGAGCGGACAAAACAAAATATTGAGGGTACAAATTTACAAATTTTTAAGAAATAAAAATATTTTGTACCCTCAATTTCTACCCCTCCATATGTGCCGATCATAAAGGTATATATTGAACTAAATTGTATAAATGATAATAACTTGTTGGTATCTATGGCTGATTTCCTTATCAGCATCATCCTGCCTCAAGAGAATGACGAAGTTCGAATCGTATGAGGTGTTCCGATTACATTTTTGCCCCAAGTCATTCCTGTTTTGTATCCGCGAAAAGGGGATACGACTCCAGGAAAATTGATATTTTCCTATAATGGAAAACTTTGAATACAGAATGCTTTATCAGGTTTCCAATATCACCAAGAATCTCTTTCTGCCGTTTCGAGGGCTCAGAGAATAAATAGAAATAAAATATTTCAATAAGCCAAGGAGGACTATGGGTTGTCGCTCATCCTATGAATAATATAAAGACCTTTGAAATTTAAAATTCGTTGAAATTGAATTAAACTATTTGGAGGAGTTCGTTCGAAATCACATTATGATGAATTTTTTACTCAGTGACTTTGGAGGGAATAATTTATTGAACTGGATTTTTCAGCTATAGAATGACTATATTTAAGGCACGTTATATTAACAGTGTCAATGTTAAATATTCATTATTTTTTTGCGATAACAATATTTTACCCCTCAGTTTTTTGACTCGCCTACCAATTTTATGTAGTTTTCGAATATTCGGCCAAGCATAGTCTCAAACGTTTAGTTTTGACTCCTTGATGAAGTATCCGAGCTCAAACTCAATTATGTCTGTCCGCAGACACGATTTCTCTCGAACGATATGAGTAAGAGAGTTAAATTTTGCAGGGTAGGTTTGGACTCCGAATGCACCGATGAAGATCCTTAATGGGCGAAATCCGTCTAGTGGTTTCGGATTTATATTCCATTCTCCTGTATTGGACACTTTTAATCGAATTTACCATGGTGAATTCTATTGTCTATTCTCCTGTACTGGACAGCCTTAATCGAATCCACCATGGTAAAGTGTCCAATACAGGAGAACAGACAATAGAAATCAACATGGTTAATTCGATTAAGAATGTTCAACACAGGAGAATGGACAATAGAACATACGCGCAAAAGCTCCTGACTTCATGTCAGTGCTTGAACCCAATTTTTTTTCATGAAGTCAGGAGCTTTTGCGCGTATGTTCTATTGTCCATTCTCCTGTATTGAACACTCTTAATCTAATTTACCATGGTGAATTCTATTGTCTGTTCTCCTGTATTGGACACTATTAATCGAATTCGCCATGGTGAATTCGATTAAGGCTGTCCAATACAGGAGAATAGACAATAGAATTCACCATGGTAAATTCGATTAAAAGTGTCCAATACAGGAGAATGGACAATAGAACATACGCGCAAAAGCTCCTGACTTCACGTTAGTGCTTGAACCAATTTTTTTGTTCCTGAAGTCAGGATAGAAAGCAATGATGAAAAAATTAACACATTATTGCCTAACTTCATTCTTCAATTCTTCTTTAGGAGAAGAATACATAATTATTCATGAAAAATATTACTGGAATTAATGTCATATTTAAATAATCAAAGGAAAGAAAATTATAAGTTTAGTTACTAACATATTGAATGAAATTCAATTGAATTCCAGTAATATTCAATTACCAATATTCATAACCAATAAATGTCCATTGATAGATCTAAAAGTGATGAGGTGAAATATAAAGACATATTCTCATTTGTGATAGAAAAACTGCCCTAAAATTCCTCTCTACCCATCACGAGAATTAATATCCACAAATGAGCCACTCACCTTACAAGATCAGAAAGTGTGGCTAAATTAAAGCTAAGTTTTGAAGCCTTCAGCAAAATTTCAGCGAAATCATATTAAAAATAATACATAATCTTCCAAAAGTCCCCTCTCAGAAATATACTCCTCTGAAGGTACATGGATCTCTTGAAGAAGAATCACCTTCTCTATTTTTCAAAGATATTCACTCTTGTTCATAGAAATCCCTTTAATATTTAGTTGCCTCCTCCTAAGGAGGATCTCTTTCAAAACCAGGTATGACCGCTAATGTAGGGCTATGATCTCCCATAGATTTGTGATGAAATAACACGATTTTCCCAAGAACATACGCGCAAAAATATTTCATCATGACACTAATGTTTTTGAAGGTTCTCGCAAAAATACGACCATAGACAACATATTATCATACGACGATTCGCATCCAGCTACCGAAATCACAAAAGGCTGCTCGGTTCTCTAACAATATGGATCCGATCGTGTTAAAACTTGGAACTCTGCAGTAGAGTTAGGTTCTGAAGGCTCTTCCAAAATTTCAGCCATGCCGGACGAATAGTTTATGATATACAGAATTTTTCTCAATTATTTTCAATAATTTTTTTGAAATTTTCTAGTTATACCATCCTCACGAAATTCTGCAAGAATTTTCGCGTTGGCATTCTACAACTAACAACCATGCTTGAATTCAATCGGTTTCGTATTTTTCGAGTTAATGAGGAACAAAAAACAACCAAATTTCAGATGGCTATAACTCTAAAACCGTTTGGCCAATTATGCTTATAAACGAACTCAAATGTTGCATTCAGATGCGACCTAACCTGAAAATTTCAAGCCGCTATCTCCTTCCGTTCTCAGGTTATCGTGTCATAAATAATATTTTTTAATAATTTTTTTTCAATTTTCTAGTGACATTTTTCTTGTGATTCTCACAAAATTTCACAAACGTGCTTAGGTTTATAGTCTACAACTATTCACCAAGTTTAAATTCGATCGGATTTATTTTGGTTGAAAACAAAATTATTACTCGGAAACGATTGGGCCGATTATACCCATTAACGAACCCGTCGTATTGGGATGCGTTATCGTGGCAACGGCCGGACGGCCGAACGGCACCACAGAATCAAATTTCACATTTGGGCAAAAGGATAACGCGATGTTCCCCAGAACATACGCGCAAAAATTATGTACCTCAGATATCATTGGAGTTTTGCGAGAGCTTTCAAAACCTAATTTCACAGCCAATTTCTCGATTGAACCCGATCGTATCTATATTGTTGGAGATGTTGGCAAAATACTGAAATATTATATAAATTACAGTCTACTGGTCCAATGTTTCACACTCAAATAGCGCACTTGTCAAGGGTGACACATTTCTGACGTAAAGTCGAATTAGAAATGATATGTCAATGGTCATTTCATTTTTATAAGGGAGGGTCATTTTGTTAAAAGGATAATTCTGAATCGATATGTTTTACTTGTGGACTCATTATGATGAATTGGGACCAATATACAGGGTGTCAAATTTTGTGTCGAAAATTGTGATAAAAAATTTGGCATAACTTCTGTTTTTCAAATTAAAACCCTATTTTTTGGTGCTCTAGTTCCTCGGAACTCAGTGCTTATCAATTAGCCCAAATGTCTGTAATTTTTGAATTTTTCGATGAAAAAGGTCTCAAACGATTTGGTTCGACTCACTGATCAAGAATTCGTGGTCGAAATTCATTCTGTCCGGCCGGTTCGGCAGGCCGGCCGGCCGTAGGCACGATTACTCTCGAACGGAATGAGCTAGACAGTTGAAATTTTCAGAGTAGGTTTGGGAAATAAATATCTCGGCTAACTTCGATATTGGGCGAAATCGGACAGATGGTTTCGGAGTAACAAAAAAAAAATTATTTTACATAACAAATTCGAATTAAATTATTTTTCAATATGCAGTTTTACCATAAGAATCCATTGATATCATTTTTAGCTCTAACAAGCTAATACTTCTGGAGATATGATTTTTCAAAATTCCAATATAAATCGTATTTCGATGTTTTCACAGAATCATGTAATTATTCTGTGGGTATTCTATGAGTTGTTATAATGTCAACTTATTTTCCTGAGACATGACGTTGTGTAATTCATTCATTACAGCAATCGTAGAAATATGAGAATTATTGGGAACTTCCAAGACGATGCCAGCGACAGGGTGGCGGGTATCGGCAACTAACCACGCTAGTAATAAATGTAAACAATCTTGTGTTGGATAGATCAGGTGACTTTGCCGGACTGCCTAATATTTTAAGTTTCATTTTATTTTTGTAAAGTTGGCTTCATCTTACCGACAGCACGAATGGGAACTGTTAACCATGGTATATCTCCACCGGTTGCGATGGTCGTCTGACGTGCGTTGAGTGGAGTGCTACACTGTGTTGTGTGAGTGGGTAAGTTTTTAAGGTGTTTATAAATGCTAAATACTAAGGGTTCTGTAGAAAATATGACTAGAGGTACATCCAAATACATTTAGGAGCTTACTTCACATGTATTTGGGGTCACGTAAAAAAAACCTAAGGCATTTGGTTATGAGGGTTTAAAGATTTCGGGATATTATTCTATTGTTGCACTTTTGCGGGTAACTTTGCCACATACCAGGATAAAATATTGAATGGAAGCTACAGTTTCGAGGTTTTGGAAAATGAAACTGATAAAGATGATATGCCTTATCCTACTTGATTCATCAACAAGAAAAAACCCTCTAATGGTGATTTTGTGATAGTAGCATTTCAGCAAAGTAAATTGTTAAAAATTATGTTGGAGAAAATGTAGAAACAGATGATGATGGGTTTGTAGTAAAATATTTGAGGAAAAAGAAAAATAGATTTGTCTATCCTATGTTGAGGACACATCATACGTCAAGAAAGTTGATGATGTCACAACATTAGAAAAACCATCGTCTTCCAGGCGACATTATCATTTCCATAGAGACTTAAGGTCGTATAATATTAATTAGCTTTTATTTTTTGGACGCGTTTGCAAATGTTTCTAGTTTATTTGATCTCACACAGACATTTTTATTTTTAAATTTTGTTCATTTACAAAGATACTAGTTTTTTGTATTTTATAAAGAATAATAGATCTTATTTTCTTATAATTATAATTTCTTGTTTAATTCGCCTCTAATAGCAAACTGGTCTTTAATACATTTTCAAAAAACTTCATAAAATTGACAACAAATGGATTTTAAAGGCATTGGCAAACTCGCACCGATGTGCGGGTGACTTTGCCAATTTTTTGAAAATTTAAAAGAAATGTTGCGCACCTTTCCTTATGTTTCTAACAACAGCAGTAGATAGCTAAAAGGTTGAAATTATACACAGTTTACAAAGGACTCATTTTACGTAAAAATAAAAAAGTAACAACAATAAAACTATGAAGAGTAGTGCTAAGTCACACCGCTGCTCTACGGTACCTTGATTTAATTCGATCCGATCGGCATTTTTCGAGTTATTAGGAAAACAAAAATTTCAGATGGCTATAATTCCCAAACTACCCGACGGATTTAGTCCATTAACGAACATAGCCGGTGCATTTGGACTCCAAACTCACGCTGCAAATTTCAACTATCTTACACATTGCGTTCAACAGTATTCGTGCTGACGGCCTTACAGAATCAAGTTTGCCCTCGGATTCAACAGTGAGTTGAAACTGATCGTTTGAGAACATTCACGGCCAAATAACGAAAATTACAGACATTTGTGCAAAATGATAGGCATTTTGTCCAGGTGAACAAGCGCTCCAAAATCATCAACTTGCAAACAGCCTTCATAACTGCGTGTTCAATGAACATAACACTATTAGTTGTAGAATTCATAATCGCCCAAATACCGAGGAAAATAATGTGTCAAGATCCTTTGATATACGACCTTGTAGTCTTTTATATATGGTAGAAATTTTCCTACCGCCCTCACGGTATATTTTTCATGTAAAACCGCTTTGGTGAGCAGTGTATGAACAACTCCTTTCATACTTTCATGGTATTATCCGCAGAACTCTACTCTGCTTGAGTATGAAACGACTCGAAAGCGACAGGATAATGGTCCAAAAACGAGTCCTTCCCCAGCAAGGCTCTTTCTACTACGTACAGAATGGAGTTCATTCTGATATTCCGCTGAAATATTATGCACAAAGCGAATCAATTGAACTCAACTTGTTGATAAATGATATTAACAGACCCTATAATGTACGCTTGTTATACGAGTCCATTGAATTCATACGAAGTCCATTTATCATCAGTGGAATATCCTATTATCGATATGTAATGTCCTTCATGCCATAGAATGAAATCTAGGTTGTAAGAGCATCGATCGTGGTATTATGAATAGTCATTCTTCTATGCATTTTACGACTACCACCTTATTGTAGGTCTAGTAAACATTAGGAATCGTGACACAGGAAATAATAACACTTAGGAAATAATAAAGCTTAGGAAATAACATTCGGATTCGTAGGCTAATTGCTATTAGTTCCTTTGAATGGCTCCAAAATTATAAGCAATTCGGACTTTAGACGCGGTTTTACCAAAAGAAATAAGAATTCACATTCTTTGTGTAGAAAATTTAATAATAATAATTCTTGTACGAAGAATTATTAGGGAAAATCCTCGCACCCACCGATTTTTTATTTCAAAAGCAATTTGTCCCTTCCGTCTTTGATCCGTGTTGACTGTTGATGCATATCAACTCATTTTCCTGAGACATGACATGTCAAATTCATTTCAGCAATTATGAGAATTATAATATTATATACTTTTGGTGATATTTTAATGCCCATGGTTAATCCACAGCCGACTATAGAGACTATGTATATAAAGTAGGTTGTGGTTAATCCATATGATGATGGTAATGGTAGTAGTGAGTTAATAATATTGAGTTCAGAATATCTCCAGTAAAAACAAAACCGGAATAGTAGATAAGCTTCAATTGATATAATATAATTTTCAGAGTGGATTTGAGAAAAGAATATATCGTTCAACATAGAATTGAAGAATGAATATCTCGGATGAGTTCGTTGTTATGGAGAATTGGTCTATTGGTTTTGGAACAATAATTTTTCGCACTCTTGTTGAATTTAAATTCTTTTATGATATTTGAATTTAATTTCTGTTATGATGAAGTTCTATCATAAGAATCCATTGATATAATTCCCAACATTTTCGAGGATATGTTTTGTCAAAGTTTGAACAAGAGCGCAAAAACTCCTGTCCACAGGGCCCTCTCACTTTTCAACTAACTACCGATTTTATACGATCAGATAAGTATTTTTCGAGATATTGGAAAAACTAAAGTTCAGGGATGCATTCGAAAACACATTTAAAATTTCATCAAAATCGGTCACGTCGTTTAGGAGGAGGCCATCGACATACACACCTAATTTTGTATTTTATAAAATTGGTTCAAGCCGCTCTTGTTCGAAGTCTGACAAATCATATTATCTCCGAAATTATTGTTCTCTGGGAATGATATAAATGGATTCTTATGATAGAACAGCATCATGAAAGATATTACATTCAAACTGACCGATTCTCCCCAATAACGAACTTATCTGCGAGATATTCATTCCTCAAATCTACTCTGAAAATTATATTATATCAATTATAACTTAGACAATATTGCAGTTTTGTTTTTACTGGAGATATTCTGAACTCAATTTGATGATGTATTTTACCAAAGAATACATTTCCATCATCATAATATGACGATGAAATAATCCATATTATGGATTATCCACGGGCATTATATTATCACCTTTAAAGTATAATATCATATCATCCTCATAATTCTACGATACCTGAGGTTATTTTATTGTTCATTTTGCATTCAATGCAAAATGCTCCTGTTCTAGGACAGGGGGTGTATTTTATATCAAGAATAACGAACCAGAAATAATTTTGACATTTATCTCTCATAGGAAAATAATATGACATGTAAGAACACAGATCATTTAATAATTCATAGATACAATAATTAAGTACAACATTCTGTGGAAACATAGAAGTACGATTCATTATTTAAATTTCGAAAATCACATCTCCAAAAGTATTAGCCTGTTATAGTTGAAAATGATATCTGTTGTTGATTTGTGATAAATGCTATAATCTTGGTCCCTATAGAGTGTTGACATGGCGCCGCCTATGTTCTGTTCGATTAGTTTTCCGTATGACCTCCTGTGATGAACTGGTTTTCATGTCATGCGTTATTGTTAATGTTCTTGGGTACCTATTGTTGAAGTATCCGTCGATATTGAGTTAATGGAATTAAAATTTGTTTTTCAATTATTCATTGTTCGAAGATATTATTTTCCACCACTCCAACAATATCAATGGATTTTTCTGATGAAACTGCATCTTAAAAAAAATTGAATTTGAAATTTGTGTTGTAATACAAATTTTTTTTCGTTTCTCCGAAACCATCAGGCCAATTTTGCCCAGTAACTAACTCAACCGAGATATTTATCTCTCAAACCTACTCTCGAAATTTCAACTGCCTAGCTCATTCTTTTCGAGAGTTATTGTAGAAACAACATTTCAAAATAATTTTTTTTTGATATCTTACGGCAACTCAGTCAATACAAACAATACAATTTGGTGTTTAATTTCAGATAGATGGAGTGATCGGTTTCGGAAATAT
Source organism: Halyzia sedecimguttata (assembly GCA_937662695.2). Taxonomy (NCBI): domain Eukaryota; kingdom Metazoa; phylum Arthropoda; class Insecta; order Coleoptera; family Coccinellidae; genus Halyzia; species Halyzia sedecimguttata. The sequence continues at coordinate 15,068,857 of OW569418.2, forward strand.
TCATAAAAAATGTTTTTACTTAAAAGGGCCATAACTCCGAAACCGCAAGGTGGATTTCGCCGGTTAACAAACTCGTTTGAGATATTTACGATATAAACCTACCCTGCAAATTTCAATCCTCTAACTCCTTTCGAGAGTTATAGTGCCTACGGCCGGCCTGCCGGACAGAATTGATTTCGATCACGGATTCTTGATCGGTGAGTCGAACCAAATCGTTTAAGACCATTTACAGCCAAAAATTCGAAAATCACAGACATTTGGGCAAATTGATAAGCACTCTGTCCCGAGGAGCAAAAGCTTTATTTTCATTAAAAAATATGGTACTAGAGATTTCCTTCTCGCTAATTTTGAATCATTCATGCTATTAGGAAACTGTTTTAAATCTGATCTCCGTGCTCTACGTACGATTCAAATTCAAATTCCGTAATCTGTCAACTTTCGTAACAGTCACACCAACTACCAAGGTACAATATAAAAGTCACTAGGATGTATAATCCGAATGTTTCATTAAATTTCAACAGTATTTTACAAAACTTGCCTGAAATAGAGAAAATATCGTCTAATACTCGTTGCAGAAGGCAATTCCAACACTCTTGCGTTCGAAAACTCGCTCCTTCGTCGCTCGTTTTCGAATTCTGCAACTTGTTTTAGAACATACTATTCCAGTTCAAACAAATCTACCAATTCTGTGAAATGTGCCAATGTGTGCAATTGTTTAGGAAAAATCCTATGTACAAACAAAAACACTGTTGATACAATCAGGTGAGGACCATGTATAATAGATATAATTTGCATAAATAAATTCCGAACTCAATTGCCAGGATCACAAACCTAATTGGTAGTTGATCGCATCTTATGTGCATGTTAAAATACCGTATCTTTACATATGTTACTTACTCGTAGATAAAAATCTGAAGAAAGGCAAGTTTTGAACAACTGGATGCAACACCACCTCATTTCCTACAAGTTTCTCACGAGAGCCTTAGGAAGTCTTAAACATGATTAATTGTTTTCAGAGCACAAGTTCGAGTTAATCCCTAGAAGCATGAAATGAAAATGCAAATTTTCAATTTTCCACTTTCTACTAGGTTAATTATGTACCCTCACAGCATTTTTCTTCATAAATATTCAATGATACCGTTCTCGGACATGATTTCATCAATTTTGTCGATGTATTCAGCGCCAGAAAAAGGCGTACGGGTACAAAATACATATTTGATGAGGCACATTCTTCATATAAAATATTCATTAAACTATAAACACTCAAGAATAATATTTGCTCCGATGAATTCATAATTTTGGCATGTTTCACGAGAATCTTCTGGTAAACAAAAATAGGGTGCAGATTTGGAAATATCATGATATGATATTATGACCATCGCCGATATTGTACTCTCATCCTATACTTTGATACGTCATTGAGACTTTCTAGTAATTAATTGCATTGATGTCTACAGGATGGTACACATTTTTGTAGAAAACGGTCGATAACAAATTCGCTTTCAATACAAAAATGTTCTATACATTTAAGTCCGCAAACGACTCATAACCAACACAAAGTGTTACCACATTTTTGGTATGCTGGGGAACAGCGTGGTATCATTTCGCCCAAATGTCTGTAACTTTCGATTTTTTTGTCGAAAATGGTCTTAAACGATTAGGTTCGACTCACTAATGAAGAACTCGAGGTCAAATTTGTTTCTGTCAGGCCGGCCGTTACCACGATAACTTGAGAACAAAAAGAGATAGCGGCTTTTTAGGGTAGGTTGCCCATCTGAATGCGATATTTGAGTTTGTTGATAGGCATAATCGGCCATTCAAACATGAAAGTTAGTTTTAGAATGCTGACCTGAAAGTTCTTGAGGAAATATTTTGAGGATCGTAGCACTATAAAATTTTTAAAAAATCATTGAAAAAATTATAACAGAAGCTGAAATTTTGCGAGAGCCTTCAAAACCTAACTTTACAGCCAAGTTCCAAATTTGAACACGATTGAATCTATATAGTTGGAGATCCGAGCAGCCTTGTGTGAGTTCAGTAGCTGGATAGGTGGCCGTTGCCATGATAACTTTTTAACGAATACAGATAGGGTCTTTCAATTTTCAGGCTATCGGGGTAGGTTGCGAATCCGAATGGGAGAATCAAGTTTGCTGTTGGGCATAATCGGCTCAAGGGTTTCGGAGTTATACCCATCTGAAATATTATTTTCTCGATAAATCAAAAAATACAGACCCCATCGAATTGAAAATTGTTAACTGGTTGTAGGATATCGACATAAAGACGTAGTTGAAATTATGTGAGTAGTGTACCACTAGAAAATTAAAAAAAAGTATGAAAAAATATTAAATATCTCAAAATAACTTGAGAACGGAAATAAATAGAATGCCCACCCACTTATTTTAGCGGAATTTCGTGAATATCGTATCCTGAAGTTACTTGAAGCTTTTTGGTACATTATTAGATATTCAACGAATTTCAATTCCAATAGAATATATATGTCAGAATTAAAACTTCTGTGAGCAGGGTGATACATACATTTCAATGTTACTCTCCTTTTTATCCCCGAAACAATTTCCTCGTACGCCATACGCTCTCTATAGCTCAAATGAAGAATTATATAGGATTTACACTTATTGATATAATTTTTTAACGTCGACACAGCGACTTCATCAGACTACATCATACTAAATTCTAAGTACTAAGTAATGATCTCCATATACCTCATTATCGATGACCTGGATATAGAGTCTTTCTGTTCTTCTTCTTCTCCGTTTTCTTCTGCTTACGACTTATTTGAAACTAGCAAAATAATCTTACACTGCTAGTACTTTGTAAACATTTAGAACAATTCATTCCTACCGCTTCTATAAATGTATTCTCTATTTGACTAGATTAAGTAACGGAGAAAAACTGAGATCTAAATATTCATTACCTAAATTACTCACATGTTTTCCTTTAAATAATTCAGTTTCACACTTTTCTTCGAATGGTGTAGGATTTTTAAAACCAGCTTAAACTTATACTCTTCTGCTAATAAATGATTCGAACAATTAGAATTTATTTGGGGTTTTTGGTAGCTGTGATGTTCCTTATTTCTAGTTCCAAAATTGGTACCTGTTTTTCCTCTACATAATTTTTCATAACTACCGCAATTTAACTGATAAATATCGAATTTATCTTATTTATGGCTCTTTGATTTATTATTCTGAATGACTTTTGGCAGTCTATTGTTTGTCTGGAGTTTAACTGTTGGTTTTAAAGAAACTTTTTAATTTGGTAACTGGGTTTGCAAAAATATATTAATCATTTTTATTTTTATCCTTAATTTATAGAAATTTTAAACAAATTGTTTCTCGGAACAGAGAGCTTATCAATTAGCTCAAATGTATGTAATTTTCAAAGTTTTGGATGAAAATGGTCTTAAACGATTTGGTTCGACTCACTGATTGAGAATCCGTGGTCAAAATTGATTCTGTCCGGCCGGCCACTCCGGCCGGCCGTAGAGACGATAAATCTATACAACAGAATGAGCTCGACAGTTGAAATTTTCAGAGTAGGTTTGGGAAATAAATATCTCAGTTAAGTTCGTTATTGGGTGAAATCGGCCGTATGGTTTCGGAGTAACGAAAAAAAAATGTTATATCACAAAGTTTCAATGCAATTTCATCATAGAAATAGTGATATAATTCACAACTCTGCAAATTAATACTTTCGTAGGTACGATTATTCCAAATTTCAATATTTAATCGCTACTCTATACTATTTCACAAAATGCTAAATCGAAAATTAACGTCTGTGTCTATTAATTTCATGACCTGTGCTCATTCATGTCATCATTGTCATCTCATCTACAGATAAAAAACATGTCAAACAGAGTAAGATTGAATGAAAAATGAACAATTAAATAACCTCAGCTATCGTATAGGTACACTCTAAGAAATTTTACAACACCGACCAACACCCGCTAACACCGGCCTGATTTATTTATAGGTCCTGATCTTTTCAGTGTTATTTCGCACCATCCGAAATAACACCGACTTTGAGGTATATTTTCTGCCATAATAAGTAATCAGCTTTCACACCAGATCGATTGAGATTTATCATTCGGATGAGTGTTAGGTAGCACTAGATCAATGTGGTTTAACACTAGTTCGGTGTGAATTTGCACAAGTATCGTAGTGCATTTAGCACTGGTTTAGTGTGATAACTTTAGTTCAGTGTGAATTTGCACTGACCTAGTGCGTGTGCAATATCTTGTTCAGTGTTATTTAACACCGAATCAGATGCGTTTTAAACCCTTGGGTTGTAGGTATTATTAAGTTGAAATTTACACCATTTTCGTTGTTTTATATGATATTGTTCGTTTTATAATTTGAAACTCAATATCATATAAATCACCGAAAGGCTATAAAAAGGGTATAGGTATTGAAAAAACTTTTTAGTACATATGAATTTATTACTTCAAAGATTAGCTAATAGGCAGTTCAATTTTTTATATATATTTTATATAATTTGTGAAAATACAATAAACAATAAATTTATATAGAAATATTTAGTGATTACTGAAGCTTAAAGAGATAATCAAAACTGTCGACAAACCAATCGAATTTTTGAGGCAGCACTTTCTGGTCGAACACGACACAAAATTCTTCCAGATCAGGTGTCAATGATGTAGCGCTGGCAGTTTTTTTCAATTTTGCCAATTGTTTCTTCTGATGGTGATCGTTACTGAAATGAAAACATTTATATATTAATCATATATAATCATACAATTTGAATTGGTGTCTATAAAGAAAGTGAGGCTGGCAATCTTTATATAATTGAAAGTTGTAATTTTTCAACGTGCTAAGGACCGATAATTGACTATCAACGCTGGTTTCATTCGATATATATATCAAGAATTCACTCTTATCTGAATTAAAATATACTGGGGAATAGGTTTTTGCAACAGTGTGATATACAATTAAGATACGCAATATTCTGAAAAAAAATATGTTCCCTTAGGTTACCTACTACAAAAAACACTCACCTGCGAGTGCTTCTTAATAAATCCTATTAATAGTTCACAAAAGGTTAGATGAATAGGCCCCATTTGTTTGAAGAACATTACGAAAATAAATTTCAATGAACTAACTGTAGTAACATTAATAATAGATAAGAAATTTCATCTAATTCAGATAATTGATCAAAACCTTTTCAAATAAGGAAAATTGAATGAAATATTTTTCACTGACGAATGTAAAATTTCAAAGTTGGCGATGGACGAATTTGTAAATCCAATCGACCAACCAACACAAATATCTCATCAAAATTTTCGGGAAAAATTGATGAAATGAGGATACCCAATTACGTAGGCACTCAAAAAAATTAAATTGAACATTCATATGTACTCACTTGCAAACAGTATTATTTCCAAACTTCCTTCGACGGCCAAAACAAATTTCTCACTATTCTCATAAGTCAAAACGAATCTTCTTGATGCACTTTTCCAGATTCTCACTTCTTAATGCATCATGAACCAACTTATCGTCTCCAAGGCACAAAATAATAAAATCAAACCCGATACAACACACAACATTGTAGTCTCCCATGAAATGTACGTGTTGTGTTAGAACTTTCAGAAGTATTGTGACATAACCACTCCCTTCACATTGTTGCCGGATATAATTATATTCTGATATTTTAAAAACAATCCTTTGGTTTCGCAAATATCCATTTTCCAAAATTCGATGTTTCCAATTTTGTGTACTTGAAACGATTTTTTTATGGAATGGTGCAATGAGTAGCGATTTGTTCAAACCTGCAATGTAAAATTATATCATACTCACTTTGAAGTAATTTTCTATAAGACTATTCATGATATAATTACCATACAACAACTACAAATATTCAACTATTGTTGTAGGTACTATGAAATTATTAAATAGCAGAAAATAAATTTGTGATTCATTGAGAGCGTGGAGGAATTGATTTTCATACCCATGGAAGGGCCCGACTCTTCCTGTCATGTTAAAATTATTAATTCTTCACAACTATCGGCAATTTCTTAATATTTAAAAGACTCAGCAGTGATATCTGTCTTTCGAAAAAGAATACTTGGCAACTATGTATAACAATGAATAAGTTGACGAAATAAAGTATAATGTTCTTTTGATATTCCTGGTGCGAATTTGAATAGTTTGTTGGTCGAAAAGCACTTGTAGGTACTTTCGATGATTTCACATGTTTCAAAAGTTATACTTGGATATACATAAAGTTGATAACTGAGTGTAAAGTTTGGTAATCGGATTAAATCTCTGAAATCGTTCTTTCACATTTCACCATGCAGTACTCATTTTCACCAAAGATGTCACCTTTCTGACGTATCGAACGTTTTGTATGAAGAATTGGCATTAAAACTTGATGGAAACTGTGAAATTTCAAACAAATTTCATTACTTGTTGATACTGGATCTGTTTGTGATATTTTCTGTCATAAATTACACTACCAAACACAATATGATCATAATAACGAAAATATTGATAGGAATGTGACATTCTAGTGGTAAATTCCATCGACAATACTCTTGATAGTATGAAATCAACATTTACACCAAGATTTTTTTTAGAGTGTATAGCTCTTGGATAATCCATATGATGATGGAAATATATGCCTTGGTAAGTAAATCAAATTGAGTTCAGAATATCTCCAGTGAAAACAAAACTGGAATATTGACTAAGTTTCAATTGATATAATATAATTTTCAGAGTAGATTTGAGGAATGAATATCTCGGAAAAGATCGTTATTGGGTAGAATCGGTCTGGTGGTTTCGGATCATTTGTTCAACATTTTCCTAATTTACTCCGGATCATATCCATTGTTTACTGCTATTTTTTCGATAGTTCATAATTCTTTACAATAATTTTCTTCGTGTGAATGAATGCATATCAATTAGCCGGGGTAACATACTATGAAGTGCTGTGATTTTATGATAGAATGTGTGATATGAGGACCGATGAACAGTTTCATACGTGGGATGGTTTCCTAAATATTGATGTATGTTGAATGCGCTTATGACAAATACTTATTCCCCAAAAATGCCCCAATAACTCAAAAAATACATATCTGTTCAGATGAAACGTTAGTTAATTCTTCAAAATTGTTATATTTCGGAAACTATACGTGACAATCAGCTGAAATTCCGCACATAACTTTGAGCCACCATTTTGCAGTCGAGTACCGAATTTCAGCTCGATCAACATCGTATGACGCATGTTGAGATAAAGGAACATGCACGCAAATGCTTCTGACTTCACGTCAGAGCTTCTGTCAAATTTTTAATGCCTACGCATTTATTAGGTTTGTATGTATGTAGGTACGTAACGGAATTTTTTAAGGTGAATTTCACCCCCTTCAGAACGTCGGATTAATCTGAAACGTTTCAGACTTATCCAGAACAATAATTTATATATTTAGTCCCATTAGCCGTGCCAAGATGTTCAGGATTAGCATTTTAAATGGCCTTTGTCTTACTTGCGCATTCGCCATTTTGTAACGTATGTTTTCACTTGTAATATAATTTTCATCACTGCGTCTTCTAGATCCAAATATCTCATACGTAGCACTGAAAATATAATTGCTCTGGCCTACCCGGTTCAAATATTTCTTATGAAATATGTTATTTCTTTTAACAAGATTCACATATTCATTATTAGTATTTTGTATGATTTGTAACGATATATCAATTAGTTGTCGAACAATTACTACCTGCATAGTTTCAAGATTAAATTTTGACGATAACACGATTTATCAGTTACTTTTCTGATTTGTTTTGGCATCTATGGATCAACATACGTAAGCAACTGTAGTTGTGTCAGCGGTTAACCTCAGATTGATTGTCGCATACATACTAGAGCAACGGTCTGCATAGAAGTGCGCGCGGAAAGTTTGCAGCTGTTGTGAGACCAAGGGCCTGTTTCTGAATTGCGAGTTAACTCAAGGGTGCGGATAACCGGAGTGTTACGCGTACATGAATATCGCTAAAACATGCGCAACTCGCAACATCTACTTTACTCACAATTTAGAAACCGGCGCTATGCGAATTTATTTTATGATTTCACACCACCTGCACTCGTGCGTTGCTCATATTTATATAGAAAAGAAGAAACACGATTTATATAAGGCTTGTTTTGCTTCGCAATAGACCACGTTAGTTAGGTTAGGCGGGAAATTTGAATTTGAATTACGATCCATCCGTGGATCCGAGCACTGAATTCCCCCTGCATTTCTTATGGACCTAAAATGTACGCGTTTTTCTCGCCTGTTTTTAGATACTTTGGCTAATTTCTTAAGGTTTATTTTGGTTGAAATAGATTCTGTGAACCTTTCTCAACCATCTAGAATCAAGTATTCATAACAAAATTGTATATTTCCAAAATAATTAATGAAAATAGAAGTGTTCACCAAATTCGATTGACGTATGTCTTAGCTCACTCGAAATCAGTCAAAAATAATAACATAACCCTAAATCGGCCTTGTAATGACGCACAACAGAAGTCATCTACGACATACGGAAATCTTTCGAACTAGAATGGTTTCAATTTTTATTTAAAAATAAATAGAAGTATATTTTAATGTGGAAATAACATGAAAACATGCACCAATGATGAAGGTACCCAATACTTGTTGTCTCTGTACTAACATTCTCTTTTAAATAGGGTGGTTTCATTTCAAAGTAGAAATTCCTTGTTAAAAAATTTGAATATGGATCTCCCGCCAAGCGACTGATTCTAACCTAACTAATGTGGTCTATAGGGACGGTCCTAGAACCGTTCAAAGCAGTCACACAGTCATTTATTGTAATTGGACCTGGGTGAATGGGCGAAATATTTCACACGCTACGTTTGACCCACTCTTTAGAATCGATTCTCTAATTATGGTTGATGAACTTATTATTAAGTAATATTTTGGACAATCATAATTATGCACCCCCAGGGAAAAAAATGTGCGGTGTAAGGTTGACCCATTTTCGACCTGTATTCATGATGGAAGAATAGTTTTCCAATTATTCAGAACGAGATTTCCAACCAATTTACAGGTAGTTATGCCTTAGTATCACTATTTGAGATTTCCTACGTAAGTATTCTGGTTTGAGTTCTCTCTGGAGTGATTACATTAGATTTGTTTCATAAACAAAACTGGCTATTTCATTTAAGTAATTTTTCCGAATGATTCCTTATAGTTTTGAAACACTTGTAGGCAAAATTGGGCCGCCATATAAAGATAAGATGCGAAAGGGTGACAATTCTCTCGTTACTGTGAAAAAAGCGGATATAAATAAATAAATTAGGAAAACTTCATAAATTAGTAACGTAATCCAATTCCCTCACAAGTCACAACGTACAAATGACATCAAACATATATCCCCGAATGTTTGGTTGTTTGACATAAACATGTAGCAACCAAGTTGTTGCTGGTAGCAAATAACCACAAATGAAAGTAATGCGAAATTCTAACAGACCTGAACAGTTTGCTTATGTTTGCAATCGAAATTAAGGCTATGATATAAAACACCCCTCCTGATCTAGAAGGCAAAGTATTATTGAAACTAAAAGACCAATGAAATAACTATCTTAGAATTATGAGGATTATATGATATTAAACTTTTTGGGTGATAATATAATGCCCTTGGATAATCCATATTATGATGGAAATATATAATTTGGTGAGTTAATCGAGTCCAGAATATCTCTGTAGTAACAAATCTGGAATATTGGCTAAGTTTCAATTGATATAATATAATTAACAGAGTGAATTTGTGGAATGAATATCTCGGATAAGTTCGTTATTATGTAGGATCGGTCTGGTAGTTTCGGAGTAATAATATTCGGCTTTCTTGTTTTTTTTGGCGCTCTAGTTCCTCGGAACTGAGTGCTTATCAATTTGCCCAAATGTCTGTAATTTTCGAATTTTTCGATGAAAATGGTCTTAAACGATTTGGTTCGACTCACTGATCAAGAATCCGTGGTCGAAATTCATTCTGTCCGGCCGGTCCGGCCGTCCGGCCGTAGGCACGATAACTCTCGAACGGAATGAGCTAGACAGTTGAAATTTTCAGAGTAGGTTTGGGGGATAAATATCTCGGCTAAGTTCGTTATTGGGCAAAATCGGACAGATGGTTTCGGAGTAACAAAAAAAAAAATTTTTTTTACAGAACAAATTCCAAATTGAATTTTTTTTCAATAAGGAGTTTTACCATAAGAATCCATTCATATCATTTTTAACTCTAACAAACTAATACTTTCGGAGATATGATTTTTCAAAATTTCAATGATAGAATTATTCTGTGGCTATTCTATGAATTGTTATGACGTCAACTTTGACGTTGTCTCATTGTCATTCATTCCAGTAATGGTATCAATATGAGAATTATAATATCATCATACTTTTTGTTGGTTGATATTTTCATGCCGATGGTCAATCCATATGATGATGGGAATGGTAATGGTAAGTTAATAACATTGTCATTCATTCCAGCAATCGTATAAATATGAGAATTATAATATAATATCATAGTTTTTGTTGGTCGATATTTTCATGCCGATGGTCAATCCATATGATGATGGGAATGGTAATGTTAAGTTAATAATATTGAGTTCAGAATATCTCCACTAAAAACAAAACTGGAATTGAGGAATGAATATCTCGGATGAGTTCGTCTATTAGTTTTGGATTGATAATTTTTGGCACTCTTGTTGAATTTAAATTCTTCTATGATGTTTGAATTCAATTTCTGCTAAGATGAAGTTCTAAATATCAATAATGAATCGTACTTCTATGTTTTCAGAGAATACTACAATTATTCTATCTAAGCTTTATTATATGATCTGTGTTCCTACTCGTACATTTCATCCTATTCTATAAGAGAGAGTCAAATTCATTTCAGCTATTTTAATTTGGTTTCTTCCATGGTGCAGTTCTCATTCTCAGATTGCTCATTTAATCTTGATAAATAAACTATTATTTGAATTGAATTTCCTGTATGATGCAGTTCTATCATAAGAATACATTGATATAATTCTCAACTCTGAGAAACCAATACTTTCGGAGATATAATTTGTCTGTTTGAACTAGAGCGCCAGAAAGCTCCTGTCCACAGGGCTTGAACCCATTTTTTAATTTAATTTCTTTCATTTTCTGCAATTCTATCAGAATGATCCATTGATATCATTTCCAACTCAGATAAACCAATACTTTCGGAGATATAATTTGTCAAAGTTTGATCAAGAGCGCTAAAGATCCTGTCCACAGAGCTTTCCCACTTTTGAAGCTTTTTTTCCATATTCGTGAATTTTAATACACAATATATTCATTTTGTGAGTTTACATGACTTTGTAATAATAACAGTAATAGTAAGGTCGAATAATTTTTTGCGCGTATGTTCTGGAGAACATCGCGTTATCATTTTGCCCAAATGTCCGTAACTTTCGAATTTTTTTACGAAAATGGTCTCAAACGATTTGGTTCGACTCCCCAATGAAGAATTCGAGGTCAAATTTGATTCTGTCCGGCCGTTGCCACGATTACTTGAGAACGGAAAGAGCTCAATACGACGGACAAGTTCGTAAATGGGCATAATCGGCCCACTGGTTTCCGAGTAATAATTTTGTATTCAACCAATATAGATCTGATCGAATTGAAACTTGGTGAATAGTTGTAGAATATAAACCTAAGCACGTTTGTGGAATTTTGTGAGAATCGTATGGCTAGAAAATTATTGAAAAATTATTATAAAATATTTTTGTTGTCACGATAACCAGTGAACGGAAAGAGACAGCGGCTTGAAAATTTCAGGTTAGGTTGTGCATCTGAATGCGACATTTGAGATTGTTTATGAGCATAATCGGCCAGACGGTTTTAGAGTTATAGCCATCTGAAATTTGCGGTTTTTTTGTTCCTCATTAACTCGAAAAATACTGAACCGATTGAATTCAAACATGGTTATTAGTTGTAGAATGCCAACTCGAAAATTCTTGCAAAATTTGGTGAAGATAGCATTCGTAGAAAATTTTTAATAAATCATTGAAAAAAAAAAAAATTATATATCAGTAACTATTCGTTTGAAATTTTGCAAGAGCGTTCAGAACCTAACTCTACTGCCAAGTTTCAAGTTTTAATACGATCGGTTAAATATTGTTGGAGATTCGAGCATTCTTGTGTTAGTTCAGTAGATGGGTGACCGTTGCCTTGATAACTTTCGAACGAAAGTAGATAGGGACTTGCAATTTTCAGGGTAGGTTGCATATCCGAAAAGGAGAGTCGAGTTTGTTTTTAGGCATAATCGGTCTAACGGTTTCCGAGTTATATCCACCTGGAATATTATTTCCTTGATAACTCATAATCATAGTAGTAGAAAATTCAACATAAAGACGTATTTAAAATTTTGTATGAACCGTACCGCTAGAAAATCTGAAAAAAAGGACGAAAAAAAAATTATAAGAACCGCACCCCTAGAAAATTTAAAAAAAAATCACGAAAAAAAAAATTGGTTCAAGCACTGACGTGAAGTCAGAAGCTTTTGCGTGTATGTTCTATTGTCTATTCTTCTGTATTGGACACCCTTAGTCGAATTTACCATGGTAAATTATGTTGTCCGTTCTCCTGTATTGGACACTTAATTCGAATTTACCATGGTAAATTCGAATTAAGAGTGTCCAATACAGAAGAATGGACAATTGAACATACGCGCAAAAGTTTCTGTTTTCACGTCACTGCTTGAACCAATTTTTTATTGAGTGACATATTATCGACGGACGGAGCGTGCTTGTTGGGGAGTAGTGAATTACCTACCATAATCAGCATGTATGAGCACACGAAAATAAGCATGCTATTAGGCCTATAAATTTAGCAAGTTAAATTTAGTGTTAATGTTCGAATTTGCATCTAACACGATCATCTATTCAGGTTATAATTCCTGCCAGATCGCTTGAATGGTGAAATGTTTTTTGAATCTTTATACGAAGAGCATACCAATATATAGCACAAAGTTCCAATGAACTTGAGTTTGAGCGCTTGGTTCCTACTTGATGGTTGTCCGGCACAATTTTGTGAAAGTTTAAGAAACTGGCTGAAAAAATATTCCAGAGGGATGGTTAGTAGAAGTAATTAGTAGTACCTAATTATATTTCCTTCAAAAATTCTCACATGTATTGTCAGTTGTACACACATATTATATCGTTGAACCCCTTTTATGATGTCTGCCCGATTAGCTGGAAGCTCAACGATTTATCTATTCTTCCTGGAATACTAGACAATAATGGAAAACTGGTTTTCAAAGGATTAATAAAAAATATCTTTCATCACGAAAGACTACTAAGGAACTCAGATTAGAGTTTCTACAATGATGCTCCTAATTAGGAACCAGTCGTCTTCATGGAATTTGTCTAGGCTACTTAAGGCATAGGCAATCCTTCCGGATAAAAGCTCAGGATTTCTCTATACGACTCTGGGGATATAAATTAGCAATATGCAGACATTTAGTCATCAGAATTTATCAAACACAAAAAAAAACACGAGGAACATAATCCTTCAAAAATTGAAGATATTCTCCCCTAATTCGTTCAGATCAGCATCAATATTAAATTCACATCTACCAGAAAAATTAGTACGGAATCGAAATAATCAAACATGATATACTCTATATGATTAGAAAAAACACGTGCAAACTATATAAACTAATATCAATCTGAAACAATCAGGTAAATTAGTGAATTGGTCTCGGAGTAACGAAATTAAAAATTATTTTTACATTACAAATTTCAAATTTAATTCTTTTAAGAAGCAATTTCATCATGAGACGCCATTGATATCATTCTCGACTCTAATAAACTAATACTTTCCGAGATATGAATTTTCAAAATTTCAATAATTAGTCGTAATTATATGATATCATAGAACGCTCTAATTATAATTTGCTGATGTATGTTGATCCTTCATTTAAGGTGGGTCATCGACCTATATTTTGAATCCAATTCTTCATGTTGCATAAAAATCAACTGACATCATTCCCAAATCTGAGAAATAAATACTTTTGGAGATATGATTCGTCAAAGCTCGAACAAGAGCTCCACAGCTCCTGTCCACAGGGGTTTTGCACTTTTAGTTTCAACGAGCCCTTTCCCGAATAAAGATTAAACACTTATTCTATTTGTGACATTAACAGTTGTATTTGTCAAATGGGTTCAAGCCCTGTGGACAGGAGCTTTCTGGCGCTCTAGTTCAAACAGACAAATTATATCTCCAAAAGTATTGGTTTCTCAGAGTTGAGAATTATATCAATGTATTCTTATGAAAGAACTGCATCATAAAGGAAATTCAATTCAAATAATAGTTTATTTATCAAGATTAAATGAGCAATCTGAGAATGAGAACTGCACCATGGAAGAAACCAAATTAAAATAGCTGAAATTAATTTGGCTCTCTCTTATAGAACAGGATGAAATGTACGAGTATGAACACAGATCATATAATAAAGCTTAGATAGAATATTTATAGCATTCTGTGAAAACATAGAAGTACGATTCATTATTGAAATTTAGAACTTCATCTTAGCAGAAATTGAATTCAAACATCATAGAAGAATTTAAATTCAACAAGAGTGCCAAAAATTATCAATCCAAAACCAATAGACGACTTCCACCCAACAACGAACTCATCCGAGATATTCATTCCTCAATTCTATGATGAACGATAATATATATCTTTCCTCAAATCTACTCCAATACACCAATATTCCAGTTTTGTTTTTAGTGGAGATATGCCGAACTCAATATTATTAACTTATTACCATTCCCATCATCATAGGGATTGACCATCGGCATGAAAATATCAACCAACAAAAAGTATGATATTAAATTAGAATTCTCATATTTATAGGATTGCTGGAATGAATGATAATGAGACAACGTCATGTCTCAGGAAAATAATTTGGCATTATAACAATTCATAGAATACCCACAGAATAATTCTATCATTGTGTGAAAACGTAGAAATACGATTTACATTGAAATTTTGAAAAATCATATCTCCGAAAGTATTAGCTTGTTAGAGTTAAAAATAATATGAATGGATTTTTATGGTAAAACTGCTTATTGAAAAAAATTTAATTTGGAATTTGTTCTGTAAAAAAAAAATTTTTTTTTGTTACTCCGAAACCATCTGTCCGATTTTGCCTAATAACGAACTTAGCCGAGATATCTATCCCCCAAACCTACTCTGAAAATTTCAACTGTCTAGCTCATTCCGTTCGAGAGTTATCGTGCCTACGGCCGGACCGGAGGGACAGAATGAATTTCGACCACTGATTCTTGATCAGTGAGTCGAACCAAATCGTTTAAGACCATTTTCATAAAAAATTTCAAAAATTACAGACATTTGGGCAAATTGATAAGCACTCAGTTCCGAGGAACTAGCCAAAAAGTACAAATAATCCAAATTTATCATGAAAAATCGCGATCTGTTACTTTAACTCTACGTGCTTTGGTCGTTATAATCGTCCGGATGAAAGAACAATTGAACGTTTAGTGCAGAAGTTTGAACCAGATTTTACACTTCATGATGTAACAGTGCTAGTGAGACAAAGAAATCCAAGAAGTGAAGACAATATTGCTGCCGTACGTGACTCTTCGTGAAGACCGAAATTTATCGATTTCTCATCGTTCACAAGAACTACTGTTTTTTTATGGCCTGAATTGGTTAGTCTTGATTTGCATAACATGTGGTTTCAACAGGACGGTGACGCTTGTCATACAAGAAATGTACCAATAATTTATCCGTCTCATTTCTGCGATTTAACTACATTGGACTTCTTTCTTTGGGGTAACAGTAAGTCATTGGTTTTCAGCAATCATCTAGCAAATTTAGACGATTGACAGATCGAGTAATCAGTAATTGCTAACATATGACCGGATTTATGTGAGAGAGTCATGGAAAATTTGATTCAACGACTTCATTAGGGCCAGCGTTTCCGTGGTGGACATATAAATGATGATTTATTTAATAACTAATCAAATCCATCGTACTTTATAATCAAATAAAAATTTAAAAAATTTTCAAATGAATAATGTGTTTTATTTACAAAACAAAATTGGCGAAACTTAATGTAAGACCCTTATGTGGAATTTCATGAGGATCGTATATCACTAGAAAATGTTGAAAAAATTATTGAAAAATATTATGTATCTCAGAAACCAACCGTTTGATGTTGCTGAAATCATAATTCTAAAGCTAATTTCCAAATTTAAACACGATTGCGTTTATGTTGTAGGAGTTATTGAAGCAATACTGGAAACCAAGCAGCGTTGGGCGAGTTCCATATCTGGATGAGTGACCGTTACCACGATAACATGCGAACGGAAAAATATAGCGACTTGCAATTTTCATGGTAGGTTGCGCATCTAAATGCGGCATTTGAGTTCGCTAATAGGCATAATCGACCAAACGTTTATGGAGTTATACTCATCTGAATTTTTTTGTCATTTTCTCAAAAATTCAAAAAATAGAGAGATCGTATACAATTCATACATAGTAATAGGTTGTAGGACCGAATGCGCAAATTTTTTCGAAATTTCGTGAGAATCTAATAACTATAAATTTAAAAAATCTCAGAAACTATCGGTCCGAAATCGCTGAAATTTTCCGAGAGACTTCAAATCCTAACTCCTAAATGTGGCACAGCCATGTTCCACATTTCAACAAAGAGCTATAGTGTTGGAGATCCGAACAGCCTTGGGTGAGTTCAGTAGCTGGATGAGTGGCCGTTGCAAAGATAACTTTCGAATGAAAAAGATAGTGACTTGCAATTTTCAGGGTATGTTATACAAACGAATGGGACAGTTAAGTTCGTTAATGGGCATAATCGGCTTCACGGTTTCGAAGCTAAACCTATTTTAAATTTCGTTGATATTTCCTCATTGACTCCAATTATACAAATCCGATTCAATTCAAACTTGGTTATTACTTGTAGAGTGCCGACGCGCTGATTTTTGAGAAATATCGTATCACTAGAAAAAATAGAAAATTTTATTTTCTTGAAGAATTTTATATTTCAGAACCTATCTGTCTAGCCCAGGCAAATAAATGCTCTAGCCCCTAAAAATGGCTCCACAGCTAGAAATGGTTTTAACCCCTTTTGGGGGTCCTGAATTACAAGTATCTGAGCTTGCGACGGTTTCCAGATTATGCTTCAGATTTGAGAGCCGGAAAACGGCGAATTTTTGGCACTTTCTTCAGTATTTCACTTATCACTCAAAATTTTGTTCACTTTTATTTTAAAGAACATTACATTAAGTGTCTGATGGCGTTCAGATCATCGAAATCTTTTTAGCAGTACAGCCGGAATCACCCATCAAATATGAGCAATTTTTACCAACGTAGCTAATCTTGTAGGAAATTCAATTGTGAATCAGATGCTTTTCAAGTGCGAAATTTTCGCACTTTTTGCGCGTATGTTCTGGGGAACATCGCGTTATGATTTTGCCCAAATGTCTGTAACTTTAGAATTTTTTGACGAAAATGGTCTCAAACAATTAAGTTCGACTCCCTAATGAAGAATTCGATGTCAAATTTGATTCTGTCCGGGCGGCCGTCCGGCCGTTGCCACGATAACTTGAGAACGAAAAGAGCTAGCGACTTGAAATTTTCAGGGTGGGTGGCGCAGCTCAATACGACGGACAAGTTCGTTAATGGGCATAATCGGCGCAGTGGTTTCCGAGTAATAATTTTGTTTTCAACCAATATGAATCCGATCGAATTGAAACTTGGTGAGTAGTTGTAGAATATAAACCTTAGCACGTTTGTGGAATTTTGTGCGAATCGTATAGCTAGAAAATTATCAAAAAATTATTGAAAAATATTTTTGTTGTCATGATAACTTGAGAACGGGAAGAGATAGCGGCTTCAAGTTTCCAGGTTAGGATGTGCACTAGAACGCGACATTTCAGTTTGATTATGAGCATAATCGGTCAAACGATTTTAGAGTTATAGCCATCTGAAATTTTCTGAAATTTGGTGGTTTTTTGTACCTCATTAACTCGAAAAATACTAAACCGATTGAATTCAAACATGGTTATTAGTTGTAGAATGCCAACGCGGAAATGTTTGCAAAATTTGGTGGGGATAGCATTTGTAGAAAATTTTTAATAAATCATTGAAAATAAAAAAAAATTCTATATATCAGTAACTATTCGTTTGAAATTGCTGAAATTTTGCAAGAGCCTTCATTACCTAACTCTACTGCCAAGTTTCAAGTTTTAATACGATCGGTTAAATATTGTTGGAGATTCGAGCATTCTTGTGTGAGTTCAGTAGATGGGTGACCGTTGCCTCGATAACTTTCGAACGAAAGGAGATAGGGACTTGCAATTTTCAGGGTAGGTTTCGTATCCGAAAGGGAGAGTTGAGTTCGATTTTGGGCATAATCGGCCTAATGGTTTCCGAGTTATACCCACCTGGAATATTATTTCCTTGATAACTCAAAAAAAAAAAAAATTGGTTCAAGCACTGACGTGAAGTCAGAAGCTTTTGCGCGTATGTTCTATTGTTCATTCTTCTGTATTGGACACCCTTAATCGAATTTACCATGGTAAATTATGTTGTCCATTCTCCTGTAATGAACACTTAATTCGAATTTACCATGGTAAAAACGAATTAGGAGTGTCCAATACCTGTATTGGACACTTAATTCGAATTTACCATGGTAAATTCGAAATAAGAGTGTCCAATACAGGAGAATGGACAACATAATTTACCATGGTAAATTCGATTAAGGGTGTCCAATACAGAAGAATGAACAATAGAACATACGCGCAAAAGCTTCTGACTTCACATCAGTGCTTGAACCAATTTTTTTTTTCAGTATTTCACTCATCTCTTATATTTTTAAGAACATTATAGTTAGTATCTAATGGCGAAAGAAACAGTTGCAATTGGTTTGAGTGATAGAGCAATAAAGTTAACAACTGCAAATAATAGAGAAGAAAAGATTTGTTTGGTAAGGAAGGTACTTTTGGAAAATGGCTACCCATTAAACACAATAAACAAAATAGTGAAACACCGAGTATTTCTGCACTATAACACAGAACAAAAAACAAAAAAGCAAATAGATTTAGAAAAAATATTTGTATTGCCTTATATAAAAGAAACAGGGGAAAAACTGAGATATCTGTTTAAGACCTACGGATATACAGTAATATTCAAAAATAGTAATAAACTGAACACCATCTACACAAGAATGAAAGATAAAACGGAAAAGTGGGACCACTCGAACTTAGTATACAGAGTTCCATGTAAAGACTGTGAACTTGTGTATATAGGCACAACTAAACAAAAATTGAAAAACAGGATAAGTGCACACAAGAGTACCATTCGCACAAATAAAGTAGAAAGTACAGCTCTTGCGGATCATGTCTTGAGAAGTGGCCATTGTATGAATTTTGGAGAAACGAATATTATTTAAAAAGAAAATTTCGAAAATAAAAGAGAACTTGCCGAAAAAATTATAATAAAAAAAGAGAAAAAGTCAATGAATAGAATAACTGATTAATAATGAAAAATGGCGATACCGTTGTTAAAAAATCAACAAGTTAAGAGCGTTCCTGCTAATCGGGTCCTTCATGAATGGCTTCGTATAATAAATATACATATGCATATATTTCACAAATCAAATAGACCCCAGGGGGTTCATTGATCTACCGAGAAAGCAAGAGCAGACGCGTTTCTGGCTTCTTGGCCTTCATCAGTACCCTGTAGCTTTCCCAACAAATTCAACTAAACTGACCCGGGTTAAGCCTTTCAGAGCCGGCTTGGTCGATCATTATAATCGCCCACGCCACCTATGAAACGAAACACGGAAATCAGCCTCTCCCCACCAGTGAATATTTGAAGCGTGAAATCATATGCCACCATTCACTCGATATTAAATCAAGAACGAGTCCCGCAGAGCTCAGACAGTATCTTCTCAATGGCCATGAACGCTGTTTAGCGTTTTCAAAAATAATAATGAAAAATGGCGATACCGTTGTTAAAAAATCAACAAGTTAAGAGCGTTCCTGCTAATCGGGTCCTTCATGAATGGCTTCGTATAATAAATATACTTATGCATATATTTCACAAATCAAATAGACCCCAGGGGGTTCTAAGATCTGCCGAGAAAGCAAGAGCAGACGCGTTTCTGGCTTCTTGGCCTTCATCAGTACCCTGTAGCTTTCCCAACAAATTCAACTAAACTGACCCGGGTTAAGCCTTTCAGAGCCTTTCTGAGCTCTGCGGGACTCGTTCTTGATTTAATATCGAGTGAATGGTGGCATATGATTTCACGCTTCAAATATTCACTGGTGGGGAGAGGCTGATTTCCGTGTTTCGTTTCATAGGTGGCGTGGGCGATTATAATGATCGACCAAGCCGGCTCTGAAAGGCTTAACCCGGGTCAGTTTAGTTGAATTTGTTGGGAAAGCTACAGGGTACTGATGAAGGCCAAGAAGCCAGAAACGCATCTGCTCTTGCTTTCTCAGCAGATCAATGAACCCCCTGGGGTCTATTTGATTTGTGAAATATATGCATAAGTATATTTATTATACGAAGCCATTCATGAAGGACCCGATTAGCAGGAACGCTCTTAACTTGTTGATTTTTTAACAACGGTATCGCCATTTTTCATTATTATTTTTGAAAACGCTAAACAGCGTTCATGGCCATTGAGAAGATACTGTCTGAGCTCTGCGGGACTCGTTCTTGATTTAATATCGAGTGAATGGTGGCATATGATTTCACGCTTCAAATATTCACTGGTGGGGAGAGGCTGATTTCCGTGTTTCGTTTCATAGGTGGCGTGGGCGATTATAATGATCGACCAAGCCGGCTCTGAAAGGCTTAACCCGGGTCAGTTCAGTTGAATTTGTTGGGAAAGCTACAGGGTACTGATGAAGGCCAAGAAGCCAGAAACGCGTCTGCTATTGCTTTCTCGGCAGATCAATGAACCCCCTGGGGTCTATTTGATTTGTGAAATATATGCATAAGTATATTTATTATACGAAGCCATTCATGAAGGACCCGATTAGCAGGAACGCTCTTAACTTGTTGAATAACTGATTGTTTATATTTTAGTTCTATATATTCCAAGGTTATACAGGATCCTACACTGGCCGAAGGGAGGCAACCAAGAATGCAATAGGTAGAATTGTTGATGGTGGTAGGTAAACGATAAAGTCTGTTGGATGTCATTTAGATTTGATGACATTCTGTCATGTCCTGGGTGTTTGGGTCCGTTGATATTTGTCGAAAGCTGGATAAAGGAGAATCACCCTTGAAGTTGGTTATTATTCCTGGATCATTTATTTTAATATTTCAAGATGAACGTGTATACTCTGTACATATCTCCTTTGCGTGTGAGTAATGTTTGTGTTCGTGTAGTGTTCCTTGTTTCAGTGTTTTATTTGATTTTGAAATGATGTATTATAAATTTATTGTAGGCTTGAAAATGGCCAGAATCCTTGACCGAAACGTCGCATTGATGTAGGTAGAAATTCAAGAATATAATACTGGATTTTATTTGTCACCTATTCCCAAGATTCGTACAGATATAATGGCGTTCAAAACATCGAAATCGGTTTAGCAATACAGCCGCAATCACTCGTCAAAGACGAGAAATTTTTAAGAGCTTAGCTCAAAAGTTGACGACCCTCAACTTCTAACGCTTTTAGGTCAAAAAGGACTTCACCGATGGATACATTTCATAGGACTAATCTTATTGGAAATTCAGTTTGTGAATCAGGTGGTCTTCAAAATCCGGAATTTGCTCACCTCAGTGCTGAGATATGAATTTTAAATCGAAAGAGTTCGTACCGCCAAATTTCTGCTAAGGCAGTCCAACTTAGGAAACTTCGTCTGAATTCAAAACTTCTCACTTTCATACATTTTTTCTTCAAGAATCATTAAATTTAGGCAACTTATAATAACAATTCAAACTTGAGAAATTATTATATAAGCTCTGATTACGAGGTAAACCTCAATCATTAATGACTTACCAGACGATCTCGGAAAATAGAACAGGGAAGGAAAAATGAGAGAGTTGCTCATTATATCAAAGTATATATTAATAATTAATAGGAATTTATAATTAACAGGGAGTAATTTACATTATTGAAAGGTTTTTTTTTTCTGGGTTTTCTCACCCAAACTCTGAAAAATATCTATAAAATAAAAATTAATTATTTTGTGATTTGCTTCTGCGTAAGAAATAGATATACAAATATAATACCAATAGATATTTAAATTTCTATTCAAACCATCAGCTTAGTGTAAAAAGAGGTGTTATTAAAACACTTTATGATAGAGCGAACCTAATTTGTTCTACTCTTGAAATTCGAAATAATGAAATTGATTTCATCAAAAAATTTCTTGAAGAAAATGGATATCCGAGGCAATTCACAAATACATGTAGGTATCATGAATTTAGATAGAAGAACAAATAATCAAGAACAACAAAATAATCAACAAGTACAACAGAATAATCAACACGAACAGCAACCCAATCTGTTGAATGTGATCCCTTATGTTCGTGGCCTTTCTGAAAAAATTAGAAGAATCGGTTCTAAGTTCAATATAAGAACCGTCTTCAAAACACAGAATGATCTTAGGTCTTTATTAACGAAAACAAAACCCATAAATGAAAAACAAAAATCAAAAAACTGTGTATATAATATTCCTTGTATTTGTGGTAAATCATACACAGGAGAAACATCAAGACCACTAGCAGTAAGAAAGTCAGAGCATAAGAATAACTTGAGAAATAGAGACATACAGAAATCAAAAATAGCAGAACATGTATGTACAATCCAAGGAGATCACATGATGGATTGGAGTAATACAAAGATTCTAATGACAGAACCTGATTTTATGAAAAGGAAACTTAAGGAGTCAACTTGTATTTTATTGAACAGAGAATGCAACGTTACGAATTGCTCAATTGGTATTGACCATATTTGGCTGAATTTATTGAAAAGGGAGTTGGAACTTGGACATTTCTATGCGAAGTAAAACTATGTTAGCTATGATTTTTAAATACTGTCAATGTGACAATTCTTGAATTCCACAAAATAACTATCAACAAAATAATTCTAACGATTTTCATTAAGCGTCTGACGAAGGAGTCTGATATAGACTCCGAAACGTTACGATATAGTTGTTTCTTCGTTGATGTTGTTTCGTTGTTGTTTGTTAGGCAACATTGTTCAATTGATTGCTTCTGACAAATATCCTGTGTTTCTTACGCAGAAGCAAATCACAAAATAATTAATTTTTATTTTATAGATATTTTTCAGAATTTGGGAGAGGAAACCCAGAAAAAAACCTTTCAATAATGAGTATACCTCCCACAGTATCCTTTAATGATTACTTAGTAATTTACATGCATCATACAATTATGAGGGAATTGTGACAGTCGTCTTCTTCTTTTGGACAGCCTCGTCTCAGTAGATCATGTCGTCAAAACAAAAGTTTTATATTATACTGATCATCAGGAATTGCTTTACTACAAATTATGAATACTTAATTGCAATAATTCATTGTATATGAAGTCTAGCGGTTTCGCCTTCTTTTAAAGGGTGCGGGTTGTTCAGGAAACTCTTGTTCATTCTCCAGTTCTTGCTGCTCTTCCTCCTCTTCCAGGGCTGATCATCATTCTTTCTCCAGATCCTCTTCGGGAGTTCAGAGAAGTCCTCAGTTATGTCATGCTGCCCACCGACTGAACAGAAGCATACATGCTCCTTGCACTGGGTGCAACTTGAGCCCAAATTTTTGACAGGAGCATGCCTTTTAGCACCCTGTTTTGCAGGCGCTGGAAATTGAGTTTTATAATGCATTGGGTGCTGGAGGCCAAGTGGGTTGGACAAGCATCAAACCATTTCGGCGGATTTCCATCCCCATTGTTCTGCATCTCTCGGTCCCTCCACATCAGCACCTACAGAAACGCCCTGAAAGAATGTTGGTGAGCGACCTGTACAGGGGGGGGGGGCAACGACGCTAAGCTGAATGTGTTTTACAGAGGGCCCTCTGGAAGAGTTGAAATCTCAGTTGGTTGAGAGACTGCACTCTGTTATCTGAGTAAACTGCTGTAGTGAATTTCGCAACAGAATCAGCACCATGGTCAGGAGTGGCTTTGTTAACACTTAGAAGGTCAGGATTTTTAGCGAGAGTTTTGAAGAATTTGACCTTGCCTTGTCAGAAAAATGAAGAGGTCTTGTCACAGCCGCTGTAGGCATGGATAAACAAGATGTGTTGCTTTGCACCTAAGGATAGCTCGCTGTTATTAGCAACATAGGTCACAGTTTACTGATTGCTCTTCTCGCGTTTCATTAGGAATATGTTGTCATTCTTCGCATTACTTCCAACCAAAGGGGCGTCGGTGCCTGGCTCTTTTGTCCTTCAATTAGAAGGAATGCGAAAAATGAGAGGCCTTCACTACCTAACAAAATCTTTGGGTGTTTCTTCCAACCAATTCTACAATGTGTAGACACACTTTCTTTCTAGAGAAGATTAAAAAACTTAATTATGATCAACTAAGTACTCCAAGTGTATGGAACATGGGAGTAGGACTCAGGCAGTCAAGGCTTCTCATTGAGAAACCAGCGTCAAAGTCTGAAGTAAAGAAACTTCTTTCACTCGAAAGAAGAGAATTGAGCCTGGTGACTGGATTACTAACTAGTCACCAGTTCAACAAACATCTGAATAGGATGGGATTGGCCGATAGCGCTCTGTGTCGCTGGTGCAAGAGCATGGAAGAAACAGCTGAACATATTCTGTTCGACTGTAACAACCTTAAGGAATTGAGGGTCATACACCTAGGCAACCCAACACCTACGGTTCCTACGGTGAGAGGGACTTGTCCTTTTAAGCTCGCGGCATTCCTGTCAGCGTGCTTTTTGGACTGAGTCTCACGAGTTTGGCAAGCGGGAGAACAATGGGCCTGAAGGCCTCAGTTCAGCCTGGGACGGCACCGCGGTAGAAGAAGAAGAGAAGAAGTACTCCAAAAAAATCACAAACTTAGCGCATGAAGTTATTATGAATACCTACATGAAGCTATTACAGTTCGATCTCAATTATTTAAAAGAAGTTGGATTGTCTTAGCGGAAATTTGGTGCAACAAACTCTTTCGGTTTAAAATTCATATCTTAGCACTGAAGTGAGCAAATTTCGAATTTTGAAAAACATTTGATTCACAATTAAATTTCCTACAAGATTAGCTAAGTTTTTAAAAATTGCTCATATTTAATGGGCGATTCCGGCTGTACTGCTAAACCGATTCCGATGATTTGAACTCCATCGAACTAAATATATTGTTCTTCGAAATAAAAGAGGACAACATTTTCTGTAGGATGCGTACTTTTTGAGTGATGAGCGAAATACTGAAAAAAGTGTGAAAATTTCGCGGTTCTTCGGCTCTCAAATCTGAAGCACAATCTTGAAACTGGCTCAAACTCAGATACTTGTTATTCCGAACCCCCTAAAGGGGTTAACACGATTTACAGCTCTGGAACAATTTTTAGGAACTAGAACCCATTTTAGCACTTACTTTGCTGGGCTAGTCAGATTTCGCTCAAATTCCGCACATACTTTCGAGCTACCATTTTACAATCGAGTACTGAGTTTCAGCTCCTTCGACTTTGTATGAGGCGTGAATAGACAATGGAACTTGGGCGCACGTCAGTGCCTTTCAATAATGGTTTTGGAACACCCTATATATTTAAGTATGAAGTACTTTCAGTAGCTCTTATACTGACTCCTCACTCACCATCATGCTTCTCCTGACTTCGTTTCGTGTCCGAATCCGAATAAAATTGAGGTTTCTTGTTTTCATTTGAACAATCACCAAAAATATAGAACATTGAGTGTAACTTTCGTCGATTCTTTCTTGAGACATAATTTTCATCCTATATATCTAGGAGTGAAACTAGATTCATCTTTGAATTTCAAAGCTCATTTGGATGACTTGCGTCTGAAGTTGCAAACGAGAAATAATATTCTGCAGAAATGAGCTGGTACTTCATGGGGTGCTGATGCAGCTACTCTTCGAACGGCAGCCTTAGCCTTGGTTTTTTCCGCCGCTGAATATTGTTGCCCCGTCTGGTTTAATAGTGCTCATACTCAAAAAATGGATGCTCAGTTGAATTCATCTATGCGAATTATCACTGGAACTATTAGATCTACACCTATTCATTGGTTGCCAGTTCTTACAAAAATTGTCCCGCCCCACATTCGCAGGCAGACTGCTGTTTCAAAGTCTTGGAATAAATTTCATTCTTTTCCGAATTCATTTCCAATTATCTTCTACATTCCAGACAATAAGATTCCCAGATTGTAGTCACGAAACCCTTTTTGGTCCAACTGTTTTCTTAATTCGAATAAAAGTGACAAGGAAGTTTGGCGGTCTGAATGGATTTCTTACAATTTATTCAACAAAGATTTAATTTCTGATCCTTCGAATAGAGTTCCGGGGTTTGATCTTCCAAGGAGAATATGATCTATTCTGAATCATCTAAGAAACGGTCATGGTCGTTGCAACAGCATGCTTTTCAGGTGGAACTCAGTTGAGAGCCCTAGTTGTGAATGCGGGGAAGCAGAGGAAACCATAGACCATTTAGTTAATAATTGTCGGATACATAGATTCAAAGATGGTTTTAGGGCTATTCATAATGTTTCTGAATCTTTTTTAGAATGGGTAGTAAGTTTCAAATCTATTTAATAAAACATAGAATATTCCATTTTCAATTTTTTCGTTTTCTCCCTTTGTCGTTCCTTTTCCAGATTGGGTTTCGGGTACCTTGGAGAAACTTCTCTGCTTGTTGAAGGAAGAAGCGATAATGAAGAAAAAGATGCCTTTCAATATTTAATATTTCAGCATATTTTGTTAACAATTTCAATTTTCATAAACCACAACACTAACGGGGAGATAGGGTTTTTTTGCTGAGGTTTTTTCTCTAATAGTAGGGGAGCCCAAGCGGGGATTTTGGGATTTACTACAGCGCGGCAGATTAATATATAGGGGGATACCTTGTACCTGGTTAAGTTTTTCCACGAAACATGAGCCATATATATATGGCCACCCGTCAAGGATAAAGCATCAGATTAGTAAAAAAAAATCATCGGAAATTCTCGAGCGCGTCAGATTAAGGTAGGGTGAGTTAGTTACATGCTAAAAAGTGTATATTCCATTAATCTGACAATTTGAGAGTGACGTAAAGAAGGGGGAGGGTTACAAAGTTGTAAAAAAAAACGACATCTTGACATTCTCGAGCGTGGTAAATTTTTTTTTTTTGAAGGGAATAATGCAAGAATTACGAAAAATATATAATCTGACGATTTTCACAAGCCGAAGTAATAAAAATTAATTGATAAAGTTGAATGCGTGCAGCTATGCCATGCCTATATTCCCCTCTACGTGTTTCTATTCTCCTCTCACTCTTTATCTATTGCTCTCTCACTCCGTCCCACTCCGGTTTCTGTTGCCATGATTCCATAACAGCTGGTCACGCAGAATCGTTCGGGGTATGATCTTGTTTACAACGTATTTCCAACGTATTAGGTTATTTTGCGATTTTAATAAAAGTTATGTGAATTAAAGTTAATAAATAGTTACTATGAGTGATTGAGTGATATTAATATGAATTGTGTATTTTGTGGTGAAAGTACTTTACAAAACACAATCAAATTTTCATTAGAAACTTCACAAAAATGTATCATTACTTTAGAATATCGTCGAAAATCACGAAAAAATTTAAAATTAAATTTTGTATAATTATTATTTGTATAAATATTCTCCTCAAAACAACATAAGCTTCTTCATTTGCACGCCGCTTCCTGAGCTTTTCGATTAATTAAGTTCAATGATTTAAAAACATAAAAAAAAATAAATTTTATTGTCAGATTTAGCGAATCCCTCCAGACAATCGTCAGATTAGGAGACAGCACGTCTAGGCCATATTGATGAACCCCATATATCTTAATCTGACGCGCTTGAGTATTTCTAAATGGCGATTTTTTTTTGCATATTCTAATAATGACCACGAGTTTGCGTTACCTCCCAATCGTCAGATTATTATACAAGAGCATCTTTTAAGGTTCACTTAACACCCCCTTAGAAAATCTGACGAGCTCGATAAAAAAAATTTTTTTTTATTTTCAACCCTTACGTATGATCACCCCCATCATGGAAACGATCAGATTAACATCTGTACATTTTTTAAATTACGTAGGACACATATGCTATCAATATCTGACGCGCTCGAGTATGTCCACGTAAAGGTTTTTTTTTACATTTTTGAAAATTGATATCTGCTCACCCCACCGATGAACAGGTATATATTATATAACATTTTTTTCTTCTTATCATCTAAGCTTGACAACCCAATAGCTCTCTATGACGCTCGAGTGAATCCCGAATTAGCTACGTGGGCTCCCCTACTATAAGCTCTAGTATCATATATCAAATTACATGGAACCCCGTTACACTAACCTCTGCTAACACTTTTTTCATACACATGCTTTATTGTTAGATAAAAAACAAATTGTAATGCTCAAGTTCAAAAGAATATATATATATATATATATATATACATATATATACTTTACCAATCAATGAATTTCATTTTAAAATTTTACCAAACGAGGATAATACTCGGGCGTCGAGAATCTCGCATGAAATACAACTTCGAGATTTATCAACACGCACATTCCTTCCCAGAAAATCTCCAAAAACTTCGATCCCAGTGATTATGGAATGGTTCGACTAATAATTCAGTTCATTATGTCGTAAATTATTAACATTCCCATTTAGCTCCCCGTTCGTGCTAGTTACCGGCACAATAACGTTTGTTATCAACATTCAGAAACGAACAAAGCAGTTTATACCTCTCTATATCCGTTCTGTGTTATATACATAAATCCAAACGATTTCGAATTTATCAAAACCGGGTGGGGTATCTTTGGCTGGGAAACGAGGGCGCGCTGCGTGCCTGGAGTACGCCTCCGTCTGTACTCGCATGTAAGTGGTATTCCAGAATTATAAAAGGCGTAGGCGCTCAGCGGGTTAATATAGAGCTTTAGCTAAAGAGATAAAGCGGCTAAGAGAGGAAGACACGTTGCATTATTCAAAGCTGATCCGGCCAAGGGCACTTTAGATCAAGTTGGCAGGAACGAACTAGCCTGGGGGGAGTATTATCGGGAATTGGGGAGAATGGAATCTGGTTTATTTGATATAAAGCTTGGTTTGCGGCATGTTTTTGCGCGTATGTTCTGGGGATCACGCGTTATAATTTTGCCCAAATGTGAAATTTAATTCTGTGGTGCCGTCCGTTGCCACGATAACTTGAGAACGGAAAGAGCTAGCGACTTGAAATTTTCAGGGTAGGTGGCGCATCCCAATACGACGGACAAGTTCGTTAATGGGTATAATCGGCCCAGTGGTTTCCGCGTAATAATTTTGTTTTCGACCAAAATAAATCCGATTGAATTTAAACTTGGTGAATAGTTGTAGAATATAGACCTGAGCACGTTTGTGAAATTTTGTGAGAATCGTATCGCTAGAAACTTATTAAAAAATTATTAAAAAATACTTTTGTTGTCACGATAACCTGAGAATGGAAAGAGATAGCGGCTTGAAAATTTCAGGTTAGGTTGTGCACCTGAATGCGACATTTGAGTTTGTTTATGAGCATAATCGTCCAAACGGTTTTAGAGTTATAACCATCTGAAATTTTCTGAAATTTGGTTGTTTTTTGTTCCTCATTAACTCGAAGAATACAAAACCGATTGAATTCAAACATGGTTATTAGTTGTAGAATGCCAACGTGAAAATTCTTGCAGAATTTCGTGAGGATGGTATAACTAGAAAATTAAAAAAAAATAATTAAAAATCATTGAAAAAAAATCTATATATCATAAACTATTCGTCCGGCATGGCTGAAATTTTGGAAGAGCCTTCAGAACCTAACTCTACTGCAGAATTCCAAGTTTGAACACGATCGGATCTATATTGTTGGAGAACCGCGCAGCCTTTTGTGAGTTCGGTAGCGAAGCGGTAGCGCCGGTAGCGGATGCGAATCGTCGTATGATATGTTGTCTATGGTCGTATTTTTGCGAGAACCTTCAAAAATAAAAATTAGAATGTCATGATGACATATCTTTTACGCGTATGTTATGGGAAAATCGTGTTATTTCATCACAAATCTATGGGAGATGATAGCCCTACATTAGTGGTCAGACCTGGTTTTGAAAGAGATTCTCTTTAGGAGGAGGCAACTAAATATTGAAGGGATTTCTATGAACAAGAGTGAATATCTTTGAGAAATAGAGAAGACGATTCTTCTTCAAGAGATCCATGTGCCTTCAGAGGAGTATATTTGTGAGAGGGGACTTTTGAAAGGTTATCTATTATTTTTAATATGATATCGCTGAAATTTTGTTGAAGGCTTCTGATTTTATAAGGTGAGAGGCTCATTTGTGGATATTAAATCTCGTGATGGGTAGAGAGGAATTTTAGGCCAGTTTTTCTATCACTAATGAGAATATATCTTTATGTTTCACCTCATCACCTTTAGATCTATCAATGGACATTTATTGGTTAAGAATAAGTAATTGAATATTACTTTGAATTGAATTTCATTCAATATGTTAGTAACTAAACTTATAATTTTCTTTACTTTGATTATTTAAATATGACATTAATTCCAGTAATATTTTTCAAGAATAATTATGTATTCTTCTCCTGAAGAAGAATTGAAGGTGGACAATAATGTGTTAATTTTTTCATCATTGCTTTCTATCTTGACTTCACGAAAAAAAAAATTAGTTCAAGCACTGACGTGAAGTCAGGAGCTTTTGCGCGTATGTTCTATTGTCCATTCTCCTGTATTGGACACTCTTAATCGAATTCACCATGGTAAATTCGATTAAGAGTGTTCAATACAGGAGAATGGACAATTCAACATACGCGCAAAAGCTCCTGAATTCACGAAAAAAATTGGTTCAAGCACTGACGTGAAGTCAGGAGCTTTTGCGCGTATGTTCAATTGTCCATTCTCCTGTATTGAACACTCCTAATCGAATTTACCATGGTGAATTCGATTAAGAGTGTCCAATACAGGAGAATGGACAATAGAACATACGCGCAAAAGCTCCTGACTTCACGTCAGTGCTTGAACCAATTTTTGTATTTCATGCTGAGTACTCCGTATTTCAGGGGATATTACCCATATGTTTTTGCTGCACGATACTAGAGATTTATTGTAGATACTAGCTTCAGACCGAGGCTTAGCCTGCGTGCCTATTTATCCGTCATTTGGTTATAATTTAAAACGGAATATTTGAAATAAATTCGGCATATTTATAATTTTCCATCAATGTTCCCTGCATTGAAATAAAAATCCCAGTTATGTTTGATTTTTATATCAAACGCCTAGGGGTTGATAAAATTACGCTCCTAACATCACGTATTTGGCCTTCAAAACACTTGTTCTGGTATTTACACACTTTATTTACAATACAACACGGAAGAAATATTTACAACTTTGACAGTATTTAGGTACTTTTGTAATTACTGAAGTTTGCCAACTACCGCAATATACTCTAAATTCTTCTAAATATATTAATTCTCTCAAGCAACATAATCATGCATCAGGGAACATATATTTCGAGTCTAAACAAGGTGAGAATATGAATGATACTGTACAGCTCTTTGCAGAATTCTTTAGTAAGGTTTTCATTACTGAGGATACAGTTACTCCTAATTCAATTTAAAAATGACTACTAATTTTAATTTAAAACTGACTACATCCGAGGGTTTCAGAGAACTTAAACTTAGCTTCTTCTGTGTGTACTCAAAGAGAAATAGAAGTAAAAGAGAGTTCGATTGCCTACTAAACAGAGGCGGCAAGTTGTTGAGGAATCCCGTCGGGTTTGGTATAATTTATACTTATTTGTATACCGTGGTGTAGCGAAGGGCGCATGCGGGCATTTACCCGCGCTCTTTAAATTTATTCTTATTGAGCAGCTACCCGCGCTTTTTAAATTCATTGTTATTGAGCAGCTGCCCGCTGCTCAAAACCGAAGCAAAGTAATTATTATATCATCTATTTAATTAGCCAAATTCATGAAATAACAATTACTATAAAATAGCCTTCACAAGGTGTAAATAGCCTGTAAAAAAGGTTACACCAAACCGAAGCGCATTTCAAAGTAATTTGGCGAAATACTTAGGAATAGATGAAATAATAATTCACAGAAATTCAGTAATAATAATTACTACAATATAAGCTTCGGAAGGTGTAAATAGTCTCTGAAAAAATGTAGGAGAAGTAGAAAAAGAGGTGCTTTGCTCAATTTGTTTATAAATGAAGAACAATTGTTCGATAACATAATACATAGAATATAAATGTAATTTACAGGATCAAACAATCAATGCAATGAAATCTATTGTGTATATCGATTCACTTGGCAATGCTCCAAAGGAGAGGGATGTTTCCAGCATAGCTGCAACAGTTTGACTTAATGTTTTGGTAGCAATATATACTTTAATTTCATATTAGGGATATTGTTCCAAATTGATATATTCTTTCCGCATTTTGGGTGCTGAGCAAAATTTTCTTTGTTGATCTAAATCTAAATATTGTTCAACGTAACATGATTCTGCAATTTTATGGTTATCAGACTGAATATTATATTCGAGGGAAATATTTTGTTGGCGAAACTATGTGTCGATAGCTAGATGGTTGAGATTTAATGGACTGTATAAAAAAAAACGTTGGTATCAGAAATCTTGTGGCGTGGCTTCTAAGTTGAAAGAAATGTTGAGTCCTTCCTTGATTCTGTCGTGGAGCGTTGGTTAATCCTTTTGTGCACAGCACAGCACTTTCACTAATGCGGTTATATAGCACAGTGAAATACAGTTTTCAAAGGAATAGCAAGTAATAATCTTAGCGTAAGAAAATGGCGTAAATTAGAGCGGCGAGCGATTTGTTCTCTGTAGCAGTTGTCTTTCATGACTGAAGGACTGAAGTATTGTCCTTTTTAGTGGGGGGGATGGGAAAAGAAGATTCATCACACCAAATAATGTGCGCTTAAATGAAACCCATATTGTTTCCCCAACACATTTCTTGTTGACTATAGCAGATGAAGGGGATCGAAGAAGCAAAACATTTTTTATCATTTACCCTGAAGTCCTGAAGTAATAATCAGTTCTATCTGTTTGAGTACTACAAAGTTTTCTGGTTGCTGCTCGATTAGTTGCCCCCTGATGTTGAATCATTACCTACAACCCGGTGCTTTACAGAATTTCAACTATTTCCAACAATAAATGCTTCAAATCTCCTGTCTGTATGGTACCTCTAGTAAAATAAAAATGCAGAGGTTGTTTCCATTTCTTGTACAGTCCCTGGGTCATAAAACTAGAGGTTGGTTGGCCAATTCGTTTCTACATCCCAGGGAACCCAAATCAACAAATCCAACAATTTTATCCGTTACTCGATCCAGCACAGCTTGCTTTAACAGAGTTATTTCATCCAGAACAACTGTACAGCATCTGTTCAAAGCACCAAGCTTCGATATAAGTTTAACAAGGTGTTTTGATAACTGCTCAAAGAACTTAAAGAAATTAACCCGTTTGGTCCTTTCTTATAGATAATCGATGCAAATGTTTTGTCTCTAGTAGTCCAGGAAGATCTTTTCAACTGAGTATGCTTTTCAACATATGCATTCCAACTAAATCCAGAATACTTCAAACCCAACTGATGTTACTTTCATTTATGGCCCTATAATCATATACGTAATAGATGTCTAGTAAGTATTATGTCTATAACATACATAAAATATATAGAAAATGAATTCTTCAATTTATTAGGCTGACTAATATTATGTGAGCATGTTTTTCAGTCTTTTTGTTTCCACAAAGATGTCTATTGACATCATTGAAAACTTCAAATAGGTATTAACAGGAATATGTACAGGTGAAATTACTTACCAATCGAAAATTTATAATAAAGGTGAATTTAGTTTGAGGTTTACTATTATTATAATTATATCAATCTTCAATAGTTTCGGCATTAATCTGAAAAAAAAAATGTAAACAACAAGTATACAAAATTGTTCTTCACTTTATAGTGAAGTTATACTAATATCAGTATTAAACATAGACTAGGGGATCTATAAACAATTATAATATCACATACATTATTAAATTTCGCTGCATAAATATAAGTATACTTGATCTCATATTTTGTATTCAATAATTAAATTTGTACCATCATTTTCGAAACATATTTTCATCATTGAACACTTCACAGGAATATGTGAAATTACTAACCTCTCCAAAATGTATAATAACGGTGATTTCAGTTTGACGTTCTCTATTATTATATCAATCTTCAATAGTTTTAGCATAAATCTGAAAAAAAGATTTAGTCAATAACCATACAAAATTGATCTTCCCTTTACAGTGAAGTTATAGTAATATGTCAGTATAAAATTTAGACAAGGGAGTCTTTATACAATACAATGTATAATATAGAAAAGAAAAAAAAAGTTTTTGAACAAATATAATAATAATAATAAATTACTACGGGCATTGCATGTAACGCTCGTCTACCGTCCACACGGAGAATTCGCCTTATATTACGCATTACATTAGGCGTTACATTACACCTGTCTGGACCCGGCATTACGCATTGCATTACGTGTTACATTATACCCGTCTTGACCCGGCTTAAGATCGCTAACTGTATACTAATGGGTTTCAGGCGCCAGAGGGAGCAGAGAACGTTTGATGTATCGATAAGGCGTCGTGTGTACCCTTTAAATGTAATCCTAATTATAACCATATAAAATTGGTTCAAGCACTGACGTGAAGTCAGAAGCTTTTTCGCGTATGTTCTATTGTCCATTCTTCTGTATTGGACACCCTAAATCGAATTTGCCATGGTTAATTATGTTGTCCATTCTCCTGTATTGGAGACTCTCAATTCGAATTTACCATGGTAAAGTCGAATTAAGTGTCCAATACAGGAGAATGGACAACATAATTAACCATGGTTAAATTCGATTTAGGGTGTCCAATACAGAAGAATGGACAATAGAACATACGCGCAAAAGCTTCTGACTTCACTTAGTCTTTATGTTGATTTTCTACTACTAGTTACCAAGCTTCAATTCAATCGAATATTTATTTTTTGAGTTATCAAAGAAATAATATTCCAGGTGGATATAACTCGGAAACCGTTAAACCTATTATGCCCAAAAACGAACTCAACTCTCACTTTCGGATACGCAACCTACCCTGAAAATTGCAAATCCCTATCTCCTTTCGTTCGAAAGTTATCGAGGAAACGGTCACCCATCTACTGAACTCACACAAGAATGCTCGAATCTCCAACAATATTCAACCGATCGTGTTAAAACTTGAAACTTTTCAGTAGAGTTAGGTTATGAACGCTCTTGCAAAATTTCAGCAATTTCAAACGAATAGTTACTGATATATGGAATATTTTTTTTTTATTTCAATGATTTATTAAAAATTTTCTACAAATGCTATCGTCACCAAATTTTGCAAACGTTTTCGCGTTGGCATTCTACATCTAATAATCATGTTTGAATTCAATCGGTTTAGTATTTTTCGAGTTAATGAGGAACAAAAAACCACCAAATTTCAGAAAATTTCAGATGGCTATATCTCTAAAACCGTTTGGCCGATTATGCTCATAAACAAACTCAAATGTCGCATTCAGATGCACAACCTAGCCTGAAATTTTCAAGACGCTATCTCTTTCCGTTCTCAGGTTATCGTGAGAACAAATATATTTTTTAATAATTTTTTTTTAATTTTCTAGCCATACGATTCGCCCAAAATTTCATAAACGTGCTTAGGTTCATATTCTACAACTACTCACCAAGTTTCAATTCGATCGGATTCATATTAGTTGAAAACAAAATTATTACTCGGAAACCACTGGGCCGATTATGCCCATCCACCCACCCTGAAAATTTCAAGTCGATAGCTTTTTTCGTTCTCAAATTATCGTGGCAACGGACGGCCGGACGGACAGAATCAAATTTTACCTCGAATTCTTCATTGGGGAGTCGAACTAAATCGTTTGAGACCAATTTCGTCAAAAAATTCGAAAGTTACAGACATTTGGGCAAAACTATAACGCGATGTTCCCCAGAACATACGCGCAACAAGTAGAATTCCAATCCTCATTGAGATCCGACATTTATAATGATTAAACCTTTGTTTTGCTCAACAAGTAATTCAATAAGTAACATGAACTTGTTTTGTCAGTTAACCAGAGAACCTGAGAATCTTTATGAATTAAATGTGAATTTATAAATTTGAATTCAATTTATAAAAATTTTGTGTTCATTCATAGAAGATCATAGAATAGAGTAGTGGATATGATAGATCGCAGATAGCATAACTGAATTAAATTTTGGCATCGTAAATTGTTGGTGAGTGATAGAGCTTTTCCTATTCATCATTTTGCATTGATTTCGTTCTTGTATCCAATATTATTGTATGGATGTTGATATGTGGAATGTAAATATAATGCGCTTCGATGAATTTCTGGCTTGAATGAATTTTATTTTGTGATCATATGACTGAACGATAAAGCAAAGCCCTGAATGACAGATCGCTAAAATTGCCGATGCGATTCTGATTGCGTCAAATATATGCCGGTCTACCCGTGTGCGTCGGCTCTTATATTCGCAAGAGTCTCTCGCATGGTCACGTGTTAATTGTATTCCATGATGCTGGTATAAGCGCTCATCAGATAATGAATCCAAAAGAGAGCCCTCAGGGTAAGAAAGTTTCGAGCATTCTAAATATCGAACATGTATTTGACGTACAGGTCAAAACACGTATCAACTCAAAATAGGTATAATTGTTCATCAGGGTGAAATCGCAGACATGCTACCTTTTGAGGTTTTCATCAGTGCTACTTAATTGAATGTTTAATAATGTTTCATGAAACTGTGTTTATGAAACTAAATTTGTCATAGCTTTCCCAATCGGGGTGATACAAGTGAAAAAGTCAGTATTCCAATCCACCTACTGATAATCGCAAATGTCTTCTAGATGGTACATTATTTGTAATGTGTTTGAGTACAGTAGATAATCAAAATTGTCAAATACAAGCTGAAAATTAGATTTAAAAAAAAATTGGTTCAAGCCCTGTGGACAGGAGCTTTTTGGCGCTCTTATTCAAACAGACAAATTATATATCCGAAAGTATTGGTCTCTCAGAGTTGGGAATTATATCAATGGATTCCTATGATAGAACTGTATGAAGGAAGAAATTAAATTTAAAAAATTGGTTCAAGCCCTGTGGACAGGAGCTTTCTGGCGCTCTAGTTCAAACAGACAAATTATATCTCCGAAAGTATTGGTTTCTCAGAGTTGGGAATTATATCAATGTATTCTTATAATAGAACTGTATCATAAAGGAAATTCAATTCAAATAATAGTTTATTTATCAAGATTAAATGAGCAATCTGAGAATGAGTATTGCACCAATGGTAGAAATCTAATTAAAATAGCTGAAATGAATTTCACTCTCTCTTATAGAACAGGATGACATGTACGAGCATGAACACAGATCATATGATAAAGCTTAGATAGAATAATTATAACATTCTGTGAAAACATAGAAGTACGATTCATTATTGAAATTTCGAAAAATCATATCTCCGAAAGTATTAGCTTGTTGGAGTTGAAAATGATATCAATGGATTTTTATGGTGGAACTGCGTATTGAATAAAAATTGAATTTGAAATTATTTACTTAAAAAAAAATATTTTTTTTCCTTACCTACTCCGAAACCACCTGGCCTATTTTGCCGAATAACGAACTTAACCGAGATATTCATCTCCCTAACCTACTCTGAAAATTTCAACTGCCTAGCTCATTCCGTTCGAGAGTTATTGTAGAAATTTTTTTTTTAATTTTCAAAATTTTTTTTGACACTTTGGGGTATCCTGGTAAATACAAAACTTCACATGCGTATGAAGGTCATGATTCTTCAATTTAATGCTAAATTTCAGATAGTTGAGTGATCGGTTTCGGAAATATTCATCCGAGGAACAGGAGCGCCAAAAACCAAAATTGAAACTTTGAACGATTGGAATCTAGGAAAATGTTTAACGGGTAATTCCGCAAAAGGAGCTGAGAAAAATCATTCTGCTGGTACTTGCCGAAACGTGTTTCAGCGAAATTGCCTGTTAAACTTTTCCATTTGAATATTCTTTTCCGAATTATCCTGATTTCTTCATTTTATTATTATTATTATCGACTGAGAGGTGCGAGTGCATCGTGAATTGGTATCTTTTATGCTGGATCAGACCAGGTGTATTCCGAGATACAGCTCCCCCATCCATAATAACGTTAAATCCCCACTTATAAAATACACCGGCTTGCCGGGAATTTACATGTCATTACGTATCTTTCCCTAGGTGGTCAGGCAACGAAGGTCAGATAGAGATTCTAAGAAAGCACTGACGTAAAGTCAAACAACGCAAAAAACTAAATAATTGTCGAACGGCCAAAACGTATTTGTCATGAAGGAAAAATACATAATCAACCAAGCTTCCTGGGTCTATTAGTGAAAAGTTGGAATATTAATTTATTGTGTGGGAAAGCCAAATTGAAGAAATTCATTATCCTGGTAAGTGTACGTATTTTTGGAAAATCCCGAACCACATCAACTTGAAATTTTAAATTGTAATTTTTATTCGTAAAAATGCGAACCATACCTTTAACCCCCTTCAAAAGATAGGTGCAACCCAAAATTTTTCAAATAAGAAGTCTGGGCTTGTTTTACATTCTTTGACAGGTCGCATCATTCTCTATTCAGAAATGTTATCACCTTCATGTTCTCATATTGCAAAAATCAAATTAGAAAAAAATAAAATCAAGTGATTAGCGAAATTTAGTACAATATCAAAAACTAAAGTGTAGCAAATAAATTTTGAATGTTAATGAAGTATGTTAAAAGTGTTCACCGCGAAAGCCTTGGCAACATCCTAACCTCAAATAAAAATTTCTTCCAACATTATTCAACATGTCAGTGATCGACCTAATCACAGGCGTTATTCGATCTTGTAGGTCATTCAAATCCAGGGGTTTGGTTTTGTACACAACTTTCATCACACATCCAAAAAAAAAGAAATTGCTACATTTTGCACTACATTTTAGTTTTTGATATTGTATCAAATGTCATCAAATTACGGAAAAATTGGCGGATACGTTTATTCGTCTATATTTCGTGTTTGGTCCGTAGAAATCGGTCCGCGTCCCGAGCGAAAAAACCCTATACCCTTATTGCATTATGCTTTTTATTATGTCTATATTTGCGCCTATTTTCATGGCTAACTGTTGGCTGAATTTATCCCAAATGAGTGACACTAATACTCCACGCTTTTTACGCGCTTGTTTCAGAGAGCAATTTCAGAGCCTGAAGAAATTGATATTTACCTCCAGTTCTTGTTTTGTTCGTACATTTTCAAAAGAATACCCTAGTGACTGTATCAATATGATGATGCAAACAACAGATGATTTTGATGAACCAAGAATTAGGCTTGGTTCATCAAGCCTAATAATGGTTCATTGGTTCATCAAGCCTTATAAATCATACTCGCCGCCGATGATTTAAAATCATTCACTAATTTTTTGAGAATGTCTGAAGGAACATTTTATATGCTACTACATAGAGTGCAAATTCATATACAGACTACTTCAAACAGACAAATTATATCTGGTATTGGTTTCTCAGAGTTGAGAATTATATCAATGTATTCATATGATAGAACTGCATCATAAAGGAAATTCAATTCAAATAATAGTTTATTTATCAAGATTAAATGAGCAATCATGAGAATGAGAACTGCACCACATTTTCAATTTTTTTTTTGACACTTTGCGGTAATCTGGACAATACAAAACTTCACATGCGTATAAAGGTCATGATTCTACAATTTGGTGCTAAATTTCAGATAGATCGAGTGATCGGTTTCGGAAATATTCATAAAAAATATTTTTACTAAAATCGGCCATAACTCCGAAACCCCTTGATGGTTTTCGCCCATTAACGAACTTGTCCGAGATATTTACGCTCCAAAACCACCTTGCAATTTTCAATCCGCTAACTCCTTTCGTTCGAGAGTTATCGGGGCCGGACAGAATCGATTTCGCACTCGGATTCTTGATCAGTGAGTCGAACCAAATCGTTTGAGACCATTTTCAGCCAAAAATTCCAAAATGACAGACACTTGAGCAAATTGATAAGCACTCTGTTCCGAGGAACTAGAGCGCCAAAAAAACAAGTTTCGTATGACAATTGCCCAAAACAGGTTTAAAGTACCTACAAATAGTAGGTATTCCATAAAACATGTATAAAAGAAGATTAATAATAATAAATTACCTTGTAATCGATCAAAAATTTCCTGATCAACGTTCACAAAATTTTCTCCTCTCTCGAACTACAGAATTATGCTTTCAATATTTACGTAATATTTTCAAACATTTTCGGATCAGGTCCCCGTTGCATCGCTAAAATACGAGTATTTCAACCCCAATATTCTTGAAGTTACAATATTCCCTTCTGTCAAGTTGACTTTATGACAATTCATACATAGAATATACATAGAATAATTATATCTATCTGTGAAATACGATTTACATTGAAATTTTGAAAAATCATATCTCCGAAAGTATTAGCTTGTTAGAGTTGAAAATAATATGAATGGATTCTTATGATAAAACTGCTTATTAAAAAAAATTTAATTTGGAATTTGTTCTGTAAAAAAAAAATTTTTTTTTTTATTACTCCGAAACCTTCTGTCCGATTTTGCCGAGTAACGAACTTAGCCGAGATATTCATCCCCCAAACCAACTCTGAAAATTTCAAATCTCTAGCTCATTCCGTTCGAGAGTTATCGTGCCTACGGCCGGACGGCCGGCCGGCCGGACAGAATGAATTTCGACCAAGGATTCTTGATCAGTGAGTCGAACCAAATCATTTAAGACCATTTTCATCGAAATATTCGAAAATTACAGACATTTGGGCAAA
Organism: Halyzia sedecimguttata; assembly: GCA_937662695.2. NCBI lineage: Eukaryota > Metazoa > Arthropoda > Insecta > Coleoptera > Coccinellidae > Halyzia > Halyzia sedecimguttata. Next base: position 15,109,997 of record OW569418.2, read on the forward strand.
TTGATAAGCACTCAGTTCCGAGGAACTAGAGCGCCAAAAAATACACTGTAATTCGAGAAAGCATTTCTCAAAAACGAAATTAATAATTACTTTGCGATACTATAGGCTAATGGTGAAAGCTTCATATCACTACAGTATAATTACAGAGTGTCAAATATAGCCATCAAAGAATCTCTTGGCTTCGTAAGTTTCTTCTTCTTCTTCTAGTACCTATCCGCTTCGGATGTTGGCAATCATATTGGCAATTATAATCTTATTCGTCGCCGCTCGAAACAATTCCGCCGAGGTTTTCCCAAACCAAGTTCGCAGGTTCTTCAGCCAGGAAATTCTTCTTCTGCCTGGCCCTCTCTTTCCTTTAACTTTCCCTTGTATTATTGATTGTAAGAGGGAATATCTGCCTTGGTTTCTCATCACATGTCCCAGGTATTCTAGTTTTCTGCGCTTGATTGTGTACATGATTTCTGGTTCTTTGTTCATCCTTTCGAGCACCGCCCTGTTTGTCATGTGAGCTGTCCACGGTATTTTAAGGATTCTCCTGTACAGCCACATCTCAAATGCTTCCAGTTTCTTGGTGGTGGCTTCTTTGAGCGTCCAGGATTCCACGCCATACAGTAATACGGAAAAGACATAAGATCGTAGGTGTCTCAGTTTTGTTTCGAGGGACAGATTGTGACTCTTAAAAATGGCGCTCATTTTGTTAAAAACCGTCCTCGCCTTTCCTATGCGGCATCTTATTTCTTGCTCGTTGTCCCACGGCTCATTTATTATCGTTCCTAAGTAGCAATATTGGTTTACGCGTTCTAACCGAGTTCCATTGATATATAGGTGAGCTCCCTTTATATCCTTCTTGCTTATTACCATCTGTTTAGTTTTTTGGACGTTGATATTGAGCCCATGTTGTAGACTATATTGCGTAATTCTGTCCATCAACTTTTGTAGTCCTTCCAAACTGTCCGCTATCACCATGGTATCGTCGGCGTATCGAATGTTGTTCAATCTGGCTCCGTTTAAGAGGATACCTTCCTCTACTCCCTCGAGGGCTTCGTTAAAAATTCTTTCCGAATACATATTAAAAATTAGCGGCGAGAGGATGCAGCCCTGTCGGACTCCACGTAGAATTTTCACCTGTTCTGTTCGCTCACCATCCAGTCTCATGCATGCTGTCTGGTTCCAGTATAAATTTGAAATTATTCTGAGAATTTTATCGTCTAAGTCCGCGTCTTTTAGAATGTTAATCATCTTGTGATGTTGGACTCTATCAAAAGCTTTTTCGTAGTCTATTAGACACGCATATACGTCACAATTGACATCTCTACATCTTTGGATTAGTACTTGCACTCCAAAAAGTGCTTCTCTGGTACCGACTGCATTTATGAATCCGAATTGGTTATGTGATATCTGTTCTTCACATTTCTTGTGTATTCTCCTATGGATAATTTTAAGAAACAACTTCAACATATGGCTCATCAGGCTGATAGTCCGATAATCTTCACACTCTTTTGCCCCAGGTTTCTTAGGTAGTGCTATAAATTCAGATTGTAACCATTTTTCCGGGATATCTCCCGAGTTGTAAATTCTGTTGAAAATGTTTGTGATCCAGGCTATTCCTTCTTTGTCTAGGAGTTTGAGGAATTCAGTGTCTATGTTATCTGGTCCTACTGCTTTTTTGTTTTTCATTTGTTTAATAGCTATTTCCACTTCTTGCACCAGAATGCCTGGACCTGTGGATACTTCTGATATTGGACAACAGTCGTCTGGTCTCTGATCTTGGAAGAGAGTCTCCAGATATGATTTCCATGTCTCTTTCATGTCCTGTTTGTCAATGATTATTTTACCACTTGTGTCTGTGATCTTCATAATTTGTCGCCTTTTAAAAGTCCCTGTTGCCTCTTTCACTTTTTTATGTACGTTGAAACTGTCGTACCTGGCTTGTAATATTTCTATTTCCGCACACCTCTCCGCTGCTTCTTTTTCCTTGGCTTCTCTGATCTTTCTTCGGATATGTGTTTGCATCTTTCTGTATTCCACTTTATTCCCTTTGAGTGTTCTTCTTTGCTCCATTAGGTTTAGAATATCCTCGGTCATCCAAGATTTCCTTTTTGTTTCCTTATCTGGTCTTAAAAACTCTTTCTTTGTTAGCTCTACTATTTTCTCAAAATTTTCAATCTCCTCTCGTATGTTATTCTCCTCTTTTAATTGTTTAGTCTTGTCGTTGATGTACTCACATACTTTTTTTTTTATTATAGGTTGCTGAAGGGCTGTTATGTCATATTTAAGTGTGGTTTTTTTCTTTACGTTCTTGAGTCTTACCTTCATAACTCCTACTAGGGGTATGTGATCCGATTCAATGTCCGCTCCTGGATAGGTTTTGACCGATGTGAAACAATTTCTAAATCTTCTATTTATTAGGATGTAATCAATCTGATTCCTGACGATGTTTTCGATCCTATCCGCTGGTGACTTCCATGTGTACAGTCTCCTCTTTGGCAGCTTGAAAAATGTGTTCAATACTACTAATTCGTTGTCACTTGCAAAAGTTTCCAATCTGTCACCTCTCTCATTTCTCTGTCCTAGTCCGAATGGTCCGACTAAGTTTGTCTTCAATCCCGCTCCTATTTTGGCATTATAGTCACCCATTACGATGTTTATTTCATGTTTGGGAAGTCTTTGTATTATCTCTTCAATACTTTGGTACAGCATCTCTATTTCATCGTTATCACTGTCTGCAGTGGGGGCATAAATTTGTATAACATTTATGTTTACTGGGTTAGCTTGTATTTGGATTAGCATTACTCTATCGGACACCGGGACAAAATTAGACACATATCTACTTATATTTCTTGTGACTATTACTCCGACTCCATGCTCAAACTTCTCCTCTGATGAGCCTGAGTAAAATACCTTGTGATCCTCTCTATCAACACTTCCTACCCCCGGCCATCTCATCTCACTGATGCCCATTATATTCGTAAGTTTACTTAGATTCAAAGGATAGAATAAACTAGGTTATGTTAAGACATCAAGTCGAATAGATAAATATTGTGTTGGTAGACATGTAATTTCTACGAAAAAATAGAACCAATTCTATTTATTTTCAAGCCTGAGAAAGTCTACAAAATTTTCCTGGGCTTATCCGTATTTTTTTTTAATTTCATGCGCAGTCAGTCAGGCTGACCAATAGGCACGAAAAAGGCATATGGTAAAGAGGGTATTAGGTATTCAAGGAATCCGCTTTCTTCGATTTCGCGACTTTTCGAGCATATTTTTAAAATACTCGCGGCGTTCCGATCTTGACGAAAATCGCCTTCGGCGATATATCCATCCTCGCTCGTTAATTGGCGATATTCGCATAAAACGCAGCTTGCGGATTTCCGCACATGAAAATTTCTTCGACACCGCTTCTTTTCTACATTTTTGGCGCTTTTGTTCCTCAGAACAAAAAGATTATCAATTTGCCCAAATGTCTGTAATTTTCAAAACTTTGGATGAAAATGGTCTTAGACGATTCTGCTCGATACCCAGATCAAGAATCCGTGGACGAAATCGATTCTGTCCGATCGGCCGGTCCGGTAGGCCGTAAACACGATAACTCTCGAACGAAATAAGCTAGACAGTTGAAATTTTCAGAGTAGGTTTCGGAAATTAATATCTCCGTTAAGTTCATTATTGGGCTAACGAACAAAAAAAAATGTCTTTGCATTACTAATTCAATTTTTCTTAAGATGCAGTTCTATCATAAGAATCTATTGATCTAATGTTCAACTCTAACAAGTTAATATTTTCGGAGATATGTTTTATCAAAATTTCAATAATATATCTCATCTACTTCTATATTATCCCAGAATGCGAGTTCATCTCTCTGTGTTTTATCTGTCTTCACTGTTCATTCATGTCATCTTATCTATCTATAAGAGACGTCATATTTATTTCTGTTCTAGTTTGTTTATATAATTCGCATTTTGAAAACATTTGGTTAGTGAGTAAAAATTGATTAATTTACGAGTCTTTCTCTAATTATGGAAGATTTAGAACGGGATTTTCAACTACTGTACAGGTAGTTATTCCTTAGTAACACTATTCAAGATTTCCTTCACAAGTATTCTGGTTTGGAATCTCACTGGACTGATTACATTAGATTTGTTTCTTAAATAAAACTGGCTATTTCATTTACTCAATTTTTCAGGATGACTCCTGATAGTTTTGAAACACTTGTAGCCAAAATTGGACCGTGATATAAAGATAAGATGCAAAGGGAATTTAATTTCTTTCATGATGCTGTTCTATCATAATAATCCATTGATATCATTCCCAACTCTGAGAAACAAATACTTTCGGAGATATTATTTTTCAAAGTTTGGACAAGAGCGCCAAAGCTCCAGTCCACAGAGCTTTCTCACTTTTTTCAAAGTGTAACTTCAGTGGTTCCGACATTGCGCGTTCAGTAATATCGCGCATAATGTAGGTGTTGCAACATTTCAGCGATTTTTGACGGATAGTTTCTGAGATATATTTTTTTCTTATTTGCGCGCATGTTCTGTTAATGAGCATAATCGGCCCAAAAGTTTCCGAGTAATAATTTTGTCATCAACCTATACAGATCCGATTGGATTGAAACTGGGTAGTATTAAAAGGCGTTTGGGAAATTCTGTGACAATCGTAGCCACTAAAAAACTTTCAAAAAGTGATCAAAAACTATTATTCATCTCACAATAACCTGAGAACGAAAAGAGATAGACCGCCGTATTCACAAAGCATTATTAAGTGTTTGAATCTCCGTTAATTCCTAACTGAGGTCCTCAGTTAAGGATAAATATGTATCGCTACCTCAGTTAACGTATTTAACGGTGGCGAAACAGGCCTGTTTTACCTCATTTACCCCTTATTGTCCCTTATTATCCCCAATTTATCCTTAACTGAGAACCTCAGTTAGGACTTAACGGAGATTGAATGCTTTGTGAATAGGTACGGCGGAATGACTTGCAATTTTTAGGGTAAGTTATGCATCTGAATGCAAAATTTGACATTATTAAGAGCTTTCTTCATGGGTGTTGTCTCCCAAACTCTGAAAAATATCTATTTAATGAAAATGTTTTATTTTGTGAATTTCTTCTGCTTAAAAAAACAAGATATTCATCAGAAGCAACAAATCGAACAATGTTGTCTAACAAACAATAACGGAACAACATCAATGAAAAAACAACTATTTCGGAACGTTTCAAAGTCTAAATGAGACTCATTCGTCAGACACTCTACGAAAATCTTCAAAATTATTTTTTGTTGATAGCTATTCAGAAATTCGACAATTGTCACATTGAGAATATTTGAAAATCCTTAGTAACATAGTTTTACTTAGCAAATATGGTCAATTCCAATTGAGCAGTTTGCAAAATTGCATTTTCTGTTCAACAAAATACAAGTTGAATCCTTGAGTTTCCTTTTGACGTAATCAGATTCTGTAATATTATAAGGCTAGAAGAAGAAATTTTGATAAATCTGTCAAAAAGTGATGCTGCTCATATCTCTTATTATGTTGATATTTTATATATTGTATATTATTATACTCATCTTCCTAGGTCTTTCCCAAGGAGACCCCTCATAAGCTCTCGAAGAGCTTGTACGAGTGAGAAGAACCAGTTGTGTTCTGTTTAGGCTTTGTTACTGTGTCCTTATGCCACCTAAAGCACACCAATGTTAATTTTCGACCCAGCAGTGAATGGTGGCGATGAACAAATGAATATTTAAAAAGTAGAGCATCCAATTTGAATAAATTCAATTCTCTGTTCGATGAATAACAAAGACAATCCAACAATAATATACTCAATAAAAACTTCATGAATAAAATGGCTATAAATGTATCCTCATGGAGTTTAAATGGAAAAAAGAATCATATCAAAGGGACTAAATTTTGCAGTTACAACAAGAAATGTCCGCATACTAGACATCATTACATCTATTGAGAGATCCGCTCAAAAACTTCAAGGAATACAGAGAGTTGAATCAAATTTTATTAGAGAAGCCTATCAAAACAACTTCAAACCCAAGTTATATGGAAAAACAAGCTACTATCTCAATCAAAAAAGATAACAATATTAAAATATTACCTGCTGAAAAAGGGAACGCTATAGTCATTCTTGATTCAAATGAATATCACGATAAACTTTTGGTTATTGTTAATGATAAGAACGAATATACCAAATTCCATAAAGATCCCACTTCTATAACAGAAAGAAGAGTAAAAAACATTTTATCAAAGTATTCCAAAAACCTTATGTATAGACAAAAAAGACCTCACGCCATCTCACAGTAAGCCACCACATTTATATGGTGTTCCAAAAATACACAAACCTCTAATTCTAAGTAGAGAAAAATAATCAGCTCTCTTTTCTAGATGTTTCGATAATCAAGTATGCGAACCATTTCGAAACAAGTGTCTTCAGGAAGCAGACACATACAAATAGAAATTTCAATTTCTATTTGAACCATCAACTTAATGTGAAAAGAGGTGTCATTAAAACACTTTACGATAGAGCTGATCTGAATTGTTTTACTCCTAAAATCCGGAATAATGAAATCGATTTCATCGAAAAATTTCAGGAAGATAATGGATATCTCAGTCAATTCATAAATACATCATTCATGAAGTTAGATAGAGGAGCTTCTGATAAAATAACAACAAAATATCAAGCACAACAGAAAAATCAACAAGAAGAATTACAGAATATGTTGAATGTGATCCCTTATGTTCGAGGCCTTTCTGAAAATATAAATATAAAAACTGTTTTCAAGGTACAAAATTATCTTTCGTCTTTATTAACGAAGACTCACAAATGAAAAATGAAAGCAGAAAAACTGTGCATATAATATTGCTCGTATTTGTCGTAAATCGTATACAGGAGAAACATCGAGACCACTAGAAGTAAGAAACTTGGAACATAAGAACCAGTTGAGAAATAGAGACATACAAAAATAAAAAATTGGTTCAAGCCCTGTGGACTGGAGCTTTCTGGCGCTCTAGTTCAAACAGACAAATTATATCTCCGATAGTATTGGTTTCTCAGAGATGGGAATTAAATCAATGTATTCTTATGAAAGAACTGCATCATAAAGGAAATTAAATTCAAATAACAGTTTATTTATCAAGATTAAATGAGCAATCTGAGAATGAGAACTGCACCATGGAAGAAATCAAATTAAAATAGCTGAAATGAATTTGACTCCTTCTTATAGAACAGGATGAAATGTACGAGTATGAACACAGATCATATGATAAAGCTTAGATAGAATAATTATAGCATTCTGTCAAAACATAGAATTACGTACGATTCATTATTGAAATTTAGAAAAATCATATTTCCGAAAGTATTAGCTTGTTGGAGTTGAAAATGATATCGATGGATTTTAATGATGAAACTGCATCTTAAATAAAAATTACAGACATTTGGGCAAATTGATAAGCACTCAGTTCTGAGGAACTAGAGCGCCAAAAAGTCCCGCCTTCTCTCGTTCCGAAACCGAAAACCCGACAGCGTAGACACACCGGCTATCGGGTTCCTCGTACGATCTTGTCGATCTCCGGTATTAGAATAAAACGTCGGTACTCACCTGGGATATATATTATTAATTTTCACTTTTCGACATAAAATCGCCACATGGGGGTTTATTTGACGTTTTTTTACTCTTGTCTCTCTAAGTCGATTTTGACGTTTCTCGAACTATTAGCAAGGAATTAGAAATGTCATATCTCAGGAAAATAAGTTGACATTATGACAATTCATACACAGAATAATTATATAATTCTGTGAAAACGTAAAAATACGATTTTTTATTGAAATTTTGAAAAATCATATCTCCTAAAGTATTAGCTTGTTACAGTTAAAAATGATATCATTGGATTCTTATGATAAAACTGCTTATTGAAAAAAACTTTATTTGGAATTTATCATGTAAAAAAATTTTTTTTTTTTGTTACTCCGAAGCCATCTGTACGATTTTGCCCAATAACGAACTTAGCCGAGATATTTATCTGCTAAACCTATTCTAAGAATTTCAACTCTCTAGCTCATTCCGTTCGAGAGTTATCGTTCCTACAGCCGGCCGGACATAATGAATTTCGACCATGGATTCTAGATAAGTGAGCCGAACCAAATCGTTTAAGACCATTTTCATCGAAAAATTCGAAAATTACAGACATTTGGGCAAATTGGAGCACTCAGTTCCGAGGAACTAGAGCGCCAAAAATAACAGAACATGCATGTACACTCCAATGAGATCATAATATGATGGATCATAATATGATGATTGGAGTAATACAAAGATTCTGATGACAGACTCTGATTAAGTTAAGAGGAAACTTGAGAAGTGAACTTGTATTTTGTTGAACGGAGAATGCAATTTTGAAAACTGCTCAATTGGAATTGACCATATTTGGCAAAATTCATTAAAAAACTTGGAAATGTCTATGCTAAGTAAAACTATGTTACTATGATTTTCAAATACTGTCAATGTGACAATCCTGAAATTTCAGAATAGCTATATCAACAAAAAATCATTCTGAAGATTCTCGTTGAGTGTCTGACGAAGGAGTCTGATTTGGACTACTAAACGTTACGCAATAGTTGTTCCGTTATTGTTTGTTAGGCAACATTGTTCGATTTATCGCTTATGACAAATATCTTGTATGTCTTACGCAGAAGCAATTGACAAAATAATAAATTTTTGTTTAATACATATTTTCCATAGTTTGGGAGAGAAAACCCAGAAAAAAACATTTAATAATGAGCATACCTCCCACAGTATCCTTTAGTGAACATTTGATTTTGTTAATGGACATAATTATTAGCCAAACGGTTTTGGAGTTATACCCATCTGAAATTTGGTTGTTATTTCCCCAATAACTCGAAAAATACGAATCCGATCCAATTCAAACATTAGTAATTGGTAATTAGTTGTAGAATGCTGACGTAAATTCTTGCAAAATTTCGTATAATCGTATAAAATAAAAAAAAAAAATCATTTCAGCTTTACTGCGAAGTTCCAAGTTTGAACACGATCTTTATTGTTGGAGATCCGAGCAGCCTCGGGTGAGTTCACTAGCTGGATGGATAAACGTTGCCTCGATAACTTTCGAACGAAAAGAGATAGGGACTTAAAATTTCCAGGGTAAGTTGGGCATCCGAATTGGAGAGTTAAGCTCGTTTTGGGCATAATCGGTCCAAGGGTTTCGGAGTTAGATCTATCTGGAATATAATTTTATCGATAACTCAAAAAATACAGACCCGATCGTATTGAAGTTGTAGAATGTCGACATAAGGACGGGTGTAAAATTTTGTGAGGACCGTAGCACTAGAAAATTAAAAAAAAATACGAAAAATATTATGTATCTCACGATAACTTAAACACGGAAAGAGATAGCGGCTTGCAATTTTCAGGTTGTTTCGCGCATCCGAATGCAACATTTGACTTTGTTGATTGACATAACCGGCCTAACGGTTTTGGAGTTATTCTCATGTGAAATTTTGTTTTTATTTCGTCTATAACTCAAAATATACAAAAATCTGATCCAATTAATACTCGGTGATTACTTGTAGAATGCCGACCCACTAATTTTCGCGAAATTCGTGAATATCGTATCCTGGAGTTACTTGAGCTGTAATTTTTTTGGTTTTACGTATTTCAATTCCAATCGAATACATATATCTGAACTAAACATTCTGTAATCATAGACGAATCTCGGGTTTCTGTAGTCTGTCATTAAAATGGTATGAAATGATTTCAGATATTACCAAATCTTTGAAAACGGTATCGATGCTAAATTCGATTGAGAGTGTCCAATACAGGTGTGTAGACAATAGAACATGCGCGCAAAAGCTCGTGACTTCACGTCATTGCTTGAATCAATTTTTTTTTATGTTATAGTCATATGAACATTACGAGAGTTCGTATAAGTCTTCGCGTCGGTATTTTTCAATTGGCTTATCAATTTGCCCAAATTTCTGTAATTTGCGAGTTGTTGGCTGAAAATGGTTTGGGAGATGAATGTCTCGCATAAGGTTGTCCGGCGGTTTCGGAGTAACGAAAAAAAATTTTTTTTTTAATTACAAATTTCAAATTCAATTATTTTTAGGATGCAATTTCATCAGAAGAATCCGTTGGTATAATTTCAACTTTAACGAGCTGATACTTTCGGAGATATGATTTTTCAAAATTTCAATAATACATCGTACTTCTATTTTTTCACAGAATACGAATTCAATCTTTCTGTTTTCTATCTGTGTTCACTGTTCATAAATGTCATCTTATATAGCTATTAGAGACATGTTAAATTTATTTCTGTTTTAGTTTGTTCATAATTTGTGAAAATATTTTCTGTTAGAAAACAAGTATCTGAATTTGTGACTATATACAAAGTGTTTTGATACCAGTAATATTGACTTGTTGCATATTGAATAATTTCTGTATAAATATTGGGGATGGTGTTTCAGAAGTTTTATTATTGGAACATTTTAATGATGTAGTTTACGAAGGCAATAGGAAAGAACAACATAATGGAATCATCAAAAGAAAGTACTGTTCGTTGGCCACCCAGGTTAATATTACCTTTTACTTCCTTAAGTAGTTAGACATGCTCCTATATACAGTATTTCCATAATAATGCTAGCACAAAAAAATTCTGAAATATGGATCTACATTTTCATATCAAATATTTTCTCTAGATTTGAGGTTCATAATACAGAATGAATGTGTTAGTGGTATGAACTATTAAATTATGAAAAGAGGATTGTATTTCATTAATACATTTTGTCGTATAATGAGATAAGTTTTCAAATAAAGAAAAACAATAATATAAAATATATATTTAATCTTTCAAACAAATGTAATGAACAAATTAATTTGTGCGTCAGTCTATATACTCAAATATCAAGAATAAATATGCAATCTGCTATGATTGTGTTCAGCTTTGCTCTAGACATGATATTTTCCTTAAGTATTTCGAGTTGTGAAAACTATGCACCGAGTGTAAGTGGCCACAATCCATTCCACGAGGCTAAATTATTACAGATGGCTCATTTAATATTGATAAATAAACTATTATTTGAATTTAATATCTTCTATGATGCAGTTCTATCAAAAGAATCCATTGATATCATTCCCAACTCGCCAAAGCTCTTAAACGATTTGGTTCGACTCACTTATGTACGTATGCAAAATGACTAATGAAATAACCTCAGCTATCGTACTTTTGAGGTGATAATATAATGCCCGTGGATAATCCATATGATGATGGAAATATATTTGGTAAGATACATAATGGGTTCAGAATATCTCCAGTAAAAACAAGACTGCAATATTATCTTAGTTTTTATTGAGATAATATAATTTTCAGAGTAGATTTGAGGAATGAATATTTCGGATAAGTTCGTTATTGGGGAGAATCGGTCTGTTCGAATTTAATTTCTTTCGTGATGCGGTTCTATCGTAATAATCCATTTATAATTTATGTTTTCTCCCGTAGTCTTTTCCTTTTTCAGATTGGGTTTCGGGTACCTTTGAGAACCTTCTCTGCTTGTTGAAGGAAGAAGCGATAATAAAGAAAAAGATGCCCTTCGATATTTAATATTTCAGCATATTTTGTTAACAATTTCAATTTTCATAAATCACAACACTAACGGGGAGATAGGTTTTTTTTGCTGAGGTTTTTTCCCTAAGCTCTAGTATCATATATCAAATTATATGGTACCCCGTTACACTAACCTCTGCTAACACTTTTTTCATACACATGCTTCATTGTTAGATAAAAAACAAATTGTAATGCTCAAGTTCAAAAGAATATATATATATATATATATATATATATATATATATATATATATATATATATATATATACGCAGGGGGGCTTCGGCCTTCGGGGGGTGACGTCCCCGCGTACCTGAGTCGGCCAGCCCACAGGATAGCTAGCCTGTGGGTGAAGTTGTTTAGCTCCTGTTACCAGAAGTAAAACACAGGGCGGGGGGGAGTCTCAGGCCGGCTCCCTTCGGAACCGTCCGGAGGTTAGGTCTGTAGGAGGTACATGTGGAGCGAGCGGCGCATCCCTCCGAGATGGCACCGCAAGGCCAAATCCTGCTTCTCCGCAAGGGGAAAGCTCTGCCAGCTTGAGTGGGCAAACTGCTCACTCCGCTGTAAGGAGGCCGCAGCGGGATAGGCGAACACGCTGGTCAAAGGAAGACAATTGTATGGTTATGCGTGCACATTTTATTGCTACGGAACTTTCTGGGACATGTAACAACTCGTACGGAAACCGTCTCATGATGATATGGAAGGATATTTGCCCTGACCGGCCGGCTTATGCCCAACTACTTTCCAACAGAGTACGATGGATCCTAGGTAAAGAAAAACTGTCCAGAGCTGAACTAGAGTGTATAAAGATGAGCTGTTTTCCCGGCATCGTTCAGCAAGAGGACGCTGGTGCACCACGGACGTCCAGAACAGGATCATCCATCGGCGTCAGGAGAAGTGGACTTTTCGTTAGAGAGCGGGAACCCGACACGATCGAGAGTTCCTTTGTGGGAAACTTGATGAGATTCTCGGGAATGGCAGTGGATAAGAAACCAAAGATTCCGAGACTCAAATATTCGAGGAGTGCTTATGATTTGGTTAAGAAGGTCGACTCTGTCCTTTCGCGGCACATTACGGAGGTGAGTGATCTGGAAGAACTGGTCAACATGGTTTATGCGGGTGCAGTGACGGTCTGCGAGCTGCTTGGACAGCGGATCGGCTACCATCAGAGTGCTACAAGAACACCCTCGACGCCCCCCTGGAAACTGCGCCTAGAACAAAAAATAACAGGTATGAGAAAAAAAATCGGAGTTATTCATACTTACCTCACCACGGCATTACCGACGACCAAAGTAATCAAGACCGTTAGAAAGGTGGCATCTGAAACCCACATCAAACGCAAAGACCCCTCCTTTAAGGAAAAGCTTGCTATTCTTTCAGACCATCTGAAACAAAAAATCAAAGCGTTGGGAAACCGAATTGGGAGGTACAATGAAAGAGTGAAGCGCTACAGGAACAACAATTTGTTTTACAGAAACCAGAAGCAATTCTTCCGTACGTTGGAAGGAGTTGAAGTGGAAACTGACTGCCTCGAACCAAAAAAAGCGCATGAGTTCTGGTCTGGGGTGTGGTCTCGAGAAAGTATGCATGACGATAAAGTATACTGGATAGAGGAGGCACAAGAGAGGATTGCCAGGCGCCCGATGAACGATATAAAGGTGCAGCCCACGGATGTAGGCGAAGTTCTCAGAGGCTCGAATAACTGGGCATCTCCAGGCCCAGACAAACTCCACAATTATTGGTGGAAGTATTTCACTAGTGTGCAGGAAAAACTGGCAGAGTTTCTTCAGGAAACTCTGAACAACCCAGCATCAGTTCCTGAGTCCTTCACGCAAGGGGTCACATATCTAATCCCTAAGGATGGAGATCGAAAAGACCCAAAAAATTACCGCCCTATAACTTGCCTTTCGTCGGTCTATAAAATACTAACAGGCGTGATCACCAAATATATAAACAGACACCTTAGAGAACACCATCTAATGACTGAAGAGCAGGGCGGGTGTCGGGAGAGGACGAAGGGATGCAAGGAGCTTCTGGTTATTGATCATGTTGTCACCAAGCAGGCGAGAAGAAAGCTCAGAAACATATCCGTGGCCTGGGTGGATTATAAGAAGGCGTTCGACTCGGTCCCTCATACATGGCTGCTAAAGGTGCTAGAAATGCATGGAGTATCCCCAAAGTTGATAGGACTACTGAGACATCTCATGAAAACCTGGAGGACGTCACTTTTCGTACGATCAGGTGACTCACTGATAGAATCAGGACACATAAAAATATCCAGGGGTATATTCCAAGGGGATACATTGAGTCCCGTATGGTTCTGTTTAGCGCTGAACCCTCTGAGCATCATCCTAAATAATACCAAATATGGATATGTCATCAATAGGAGTAATCAGACCAAGATATCCCATCGGCTCTTTATGGATGACTTGAAGCTTTATGGAGCTAACTCCGACCAACTGAGAAGGATGTTAGAACTGGTTGCGGCCTTTAGCCAGTCAATTGGGATGGAGATGGGGACCGAGAAGTGCGCCGTGCTGGATGTTCGGAGGGGGAGAATTGAGGATACAGAGGAGGGAGTAACACTGATGAACAACATTACAATACCTGCTCTAGACAAAGAAGTCCCATACAAGTACTTGGGGATAAAACAAGCCCTGGAGATAAAAACGCAGGAAATGAAAGAGTTATACAGAAGGAAGTTATTAACTAGAATTGGTCTGCTCCTCAGAGCAAAATTGAACTCTAAATCCCTTTTCATGGCTATTAATATCTGGGCGGTACCGAGCGTGGCGTATTCCTTCGGCGTAATCAACTGGTCTACAACGGAGTTGCGAGCACTTGACAGGGAAGTAAGAACTACGCTAACAAAATACGGAGTACACCACCCCCATTCATCGACTCTCAGGCTATACCTCCAGAGACACCAGGGAGGCAGAGGGCTACTAAGCTTGGAGGATATCTACTGGAAAAACGTAGAAGACTTGAGACTCCATTTTCTTAGGGAGGACTCGCCTCTTTACAGGGCAATTCGTGAAGCGGATGATGGATTGTCCGCGTTGAGGCTCTCTGATCCAGAGTACCAGACCCCGGCCTACTCTGCAGAAGAACGCATCGAGGAATGGAGCGCCAAGGCCTTGCATGGCAGATATGTGGGTCACCTGAGGAGCGGGGAGGTACATAAAGTGGAGTCTCTCACTTATCTGCGCTCAGGATACCTTTTCCCGGAGACGGAGGGACGAATCTTGGCGATCCAAGATCAGGTAATGCCAACCCGTATGTACATGAAGCACATCGCCAAACAGGATGTCCCATCTGACCGATGCCGGAGGTGCTCGCGGGCTGCAGAGTCGATCCAGCACATCACTTCTTCCTGCTCGATGCTAGCTCCGAGGGACTACCTCGAGAGGCACGATGCGATGGGTAAGATCTACCACCAGCAGATCGCACTGAAGCTAGGGCTGCTCAAAGAGGAGATACTGCAGCACATGTATGAACCTGGGGCCCTCTTAGAAAATGCGCGCTACAGGTTGTATTGGGACGTAACGCTTGTGACGGACAGGGGAGTGGCGCACAATAGACCGGATGTGTCGCTCTTCGACAAGCAGGAGAAGACGTGCCTGCTGTTAGATTTCACCATACCGGCAGACGACAACTTGGCCAAAGCCTACTCGGAAAAGATTTCTAAATACTCAGACCTGGCCTTCCAACTCCGAGAAATCCATAAGCTAAAGTCCATAGCTATACTACCCCTGATAATCTCGGTGAATGGGCTCGTCGAGAAGCACCTGCCTGAAAACACTGCACGACTCTGCTTGGACCCAGCTGTCATATCTAGCTCTCAAAAGCAGATCTTGCTGAGCACGGCAAGAACGGTCAGGAAATTTCTCCAAGGTCCGTAGTGGTAGCAGCATGTGTCTTGGCAACCCGCCCGGCACATGTGGCCCCTTACCCGTTCAACACGGTGGTTAAAAAAAAAAAAAAAAAAAAAAAAAAAAAAAAAAAAAATATATATATTCCCAGCGACCAATAATTTCGGAGATATGATTTGTCAAAGTTTGAACAACAGTGCCAAAGCTCCTAACCACAGGGCTTGAACAATTTTTTTTTATAGATTATTATTTGACGTTTCTTAAAACCAGTGAAATGCTTCTTTATTTGTCGCAAGGGTAAGTTCCAACCAATTATGTAATCATTATAGTGGGAATAACTCTCTTGTGATTATTCTCGGGAATAATCACTGTGGCTTTTATTTGCCTAGTAAATGTCAGATAGTTGTCAAAATAATTACTTAATTGTGGGTGAAAATTATCGGTTTAGTACCTTTTCTGAAGCAGAAATAACAAAGAAGAATTTAGAAACTACTTCGAAAAATACTCTAATAAGTAATCAGTCTATATGGAGACAATTTGAGACCTTCACCAAAGAAAGAAATTATATTCTGGATAAATCTACTACAACAGCTACTCTGGCATTGATTTTGAAAGATTGGACTTATAACATGAAAAAAAAATGGGTTCAAGCCCTGTGGACAGGAAATTTCTTGCGCTCTAGTTCAAACAGACAAATTATATCCGAAAGTATTGGTTTCTCAGAGTTGGGAATTATATCAATGTATTCTTATGATAAAACTGCATCGTAAAGGAAATTCAATTGAAATAATAGTTTATTTATCAAGATTAAATGAGCAATCTGAGAATGAGAACTGCACCAAGAAATCAAATTAAAATAGCTAAAATGAATTTGACTCTCTCTTATAGAACAGGATGACATGTACCAGTATGAACACAGATCATATAATAAAACTTAGATAGAATAATGGTAACATTCTGTGAAAACATAGAAGTACGATTCATTATTGAAATTTCGAAAAATCATATCTCCGAAAGTGTTAGCTTGTTGGAGTTGAAAATGATATCAGTGGATTTTTATGGTGAAACTGCATCTTAAATGAAAATTTTAATTTGAAATTTGTTGCTTGAAAAACAATTTTTTTTTCGTTACTCCGAAACCATCTGGCCTATTCTGCCCAATAACGAACTTAGCCGAGATATTCATCTCCCTAACCTACTCTGAAAATTTCAACTGCCTAGCTCATTCCGTTCGAGAGTTATTGTAAAATAAAATAATTTAAATTTTCAAAATTTTTAATGCTAAAATTCGGTGATCGGTTTCGGAACTATTCATAAAAAATATTTTTACTAAAATTAGCCATAACTCGGAAACCGCTCGATGGATTTTGTCCATTAACGAACTTAACCGAGATATTTACGCTCCAAACCCACCTTGAAAATTTCAATACTCTAACTCCTTTCGTTCGAGAGTAATCGTGCCTAAGGCCGGCCGGCCGGACCGGCCGGACCGCCGGACATAATCGATTTCGACCTCGGATTCTTGATCAGTGAGTCGAACCAAATCCTTTGAGACCATTTTCAGCCAAAAATTCGAAAATTACAGACATTTGGGCAAATTGATAAGCAGTCAGTTCCGAGGAACTAGAGCGCCAAAAAGACGGAAATGATTATAAAGAAGCAGTAATTAAGACAATGTGGAAATAGAACGGCAAAATTAGTTCAAGAACTTTAATTTAATAAGTATAACAGGTATAATTTTATAATAGTTTTATTGTTCTTTTTTATTGTAAAAATTTGTGAATCAAAAAATAATCTAGTCAAATATAACTCGCGAGTTCCATAAATTAGAAAATAATTTGACAGATTTTGTTCAAACTTGTTGCCATTTGGAAATAGCAACTCGAGCCCTGCGGGCTCTCGTGACTATTGCCTGGCAACAAGTTTTCAAAAAATCTGTCAAATTATTTTCAATTTATTCTCACTCTCTTGTTATATTATTACTGAGAATCTAAATACTCACATTTTTACCCATTGTTCTTCCAAAAATCATCGATTCCGGCCCTGCATACGTTTTCAGTGTGCCACTCTCGTGCTCCGGGCAGGATTTTTACCCAGCTCGACGAACAAGCCGAGATTTCTGGCGATGACAGTTATGTAAATCATCTGAGTTATTACAGTCTTAGATTTGTATGACTGGAGGGTAGATGCTAGCTATTTTCAGCGAAATATTATTCTTGCATTTCTTCGTATTTATTTCGGTCCTGATTTATGTCGGGACGTGATCCGTTGTTCGCGGAAAAGTCGAGTTTTTGTGAAAAGTCGGGAAATGATTCTTCCGACGTCCGAGGATGACAATTCGATATGGGGCAACTGTCTTTTCATCTTTTTGGAATGTTCAATTCTGTTTTCATAGAAACACTACTTTTATCAACGACATGACAGTGTGGCCATTGCTACTCGCAGGCTACGAACCTATATTTTTAACCGAAAATCATCTCGAACGATTTCCTTTGACTTATCGATTAAGTGCGGGTATTATAAAACTATTTTACAGAAGTTAACTTTGGGATTGACGTCACTGTCATAGTTATCTTTATCTGGTAGATAGGGTATCGGCTGAATTTAACTATGTAGGAAATTGTGGTTTACGACAGTTCATAATATATGTCAGTGATTTGGTTCTTCTTATATAAAATGCTACTGTGAGAGTGCATGTTGTTGAACTCCACCCGTCGTGACTGATTTTGATGAAAATTTGTGTGTTTTTTCAGTATGCTCTTGGATGGTTTAGATTTGCAATCGGACCTAATAAGAGACGCAGCAATCGGGTTATTATTTGTTTTGCCTTTTTAGCACAAAATGGTGGATGTGATGACCAACTTAAGAACATCTACTATTCCCAGAGCTCCGAGACCTTGAGATGCCACATTTATAATCGTTATTTTTTTTAATTCGGTCAAAATTACGCTGTTTGTAAATATAAAGTTTAAGACATAATAAATCGAAGTGTAATTAACGTGTGAGGTTTTGAAATGTAATTATATATTGTGGGATTCGTAAACTGCGGTGTTGAAGTGAGTATTTCACATATATATTAACTCAAAAAAGATACTTATGTTCATTTGATCTGCAACCACATTGGTATACTCATCACCAATCACACGAAAAGTACATGCTCTTCCGCCAAAAGAGCCAATTTCAATAAGAGGTGCAGCAATCAGTTTATACAGTATATGTATTGTTTTTAGTACGGCATAGCAAATGCGCTGACCCAGTTAATAAATAGACTCCTCTCAGATCTCAGAGATCTAGAGATGTCACTTTGACACTCGTTAATAATTTAAAGTCCAGTATTACGCTGTTTGTAAAAGTAAAGTTCAATACATATGGTAGTTTTCGACTGGTCATATGTCAATAATTTGTTATACAGGGTACCCGAATCACCTCTGTGTATGTTTTGCGGTTTTTCATAGTTTTCGAGTTATGAGGTTTTTTCTGAATTGTTGAGAGAGAAAAGTAGAAGCCTTTTTTGAATTTTTTCTCCAATTTTATTTTCATGAGAAATTTTTTTATGTATAAAATGGATGGAAATTATGAAAATATTGTTGTTAATTTGTAAATTTCCTTTCGGTAAATTATGAGTGGAAAATCCAACTTTTAATTAAAAATCGAGTTGAAGACATATAAGATGACGTCATGGTTCCTTAGTTGATCTAGCGAATTATCCAGACACTCATCATTAAGGATCATTCAAAACAAATTTTAATGGTCCGCTTTGGCTAAAATCAGCCCTTCAAAGACATCGAGGTAGAAAATTCTTAAAAATTAGCCACCTGGTTACAACATATTTTTTAGGCAGTTTATCATTCCTTGGGTAAATTGTCAGTTAACTAATACAAACATGACTGTTGTAAAGCTAAGCATCAAATATTTGTAGGTTTATTTCAATAATATTTTGTGGATCGCTGAATTGAAAGTACATGAAATTCAAATAATTGGCTCAGTAGCTAGTTTCTCGGTTTCTACATGAAATGCAGCTCTTAAATTTGGCACGTCTCCTTTTATGGATACAAACAATCTTTCTAAAATATTTTCAACAAAATTTGGTGTAGATTTTATCTTTCATATTTATGTTATTAAATGGTTTCTTTCTGGGTTTTCTCTCCCAACCTCTGACAAATATCTATAAAATGATGAATTTATCATTTTGTGAATTGCTTCTGCGTAAGAAATACAAGATATTTGTCATAAGAAATCAATCAAACAATGTTGCCTAGTTCGATAATTGTCATATGTAACAATTCTCGAATTTCAGAATAGCTATCAACAAAAAATACAACATTGTTCGATTGATTGCTTCTGACACATATCTTGTATTTCTTACGCAGAAGCAGTTCACAAAATAATAAATTTATTATTTCATAGATATTTTTCAGAACTTGAGAGAGGAAACCTAGAAAGAAACCATTTATTAATGAATATAACTCCAACAGTATCCTTTAATGATTATTCATATTTATGTTGTTACGGAAATCAAAATATCTTTGAAAATACGGCTACTAACAGCATTGTTCCTATTCATTACAGCGAAATAAGCAACATATCTGACTATAACGCAAAAATTGCGCTTTGTACTGATTACTGAACGCTGTAGCTGATTTTAGATAGGGCACGACAAAATTTTTCCTTTCACGACGAATTCTCGACATGCATTAAGTTTCATTGAAATTCTTGCATGTGGCTCTGCTAACTTTACGGAGGTCGAAAGAACCTTCAGAGACAACTAAGAAGCTTATTGAATTGAAATAATCTAGTAAATATGGAACATTTATGAAAAAGTGGGGAAGCCCTGTGGACAGGAGCTTTGGCGCTCTTGTTCAAACTTCGAGAAATCATATCTCCGAAAGTATTGGTTTCCCAGAGTTGGGAATGATATCAGTGGATTCTTATGATAGAACTGCTATTCTGAAAATTATTTAATATCAATTGAAACTTAGCCAATAATCCAGTCTTGTTTTTGCGCGCGTGTTCCGCAAGGAACAGCGTGCTATCATTTCGTCACAATGTCTGTATTTTTCGAATTTTTTTTCGAAAATGGTCTCAAACGATTGGGTTCGACTCCCTGATGAAGAATTCGAGGTCAAATTCAATTCTGTCCGTCCGGTCCGGCCGGCCGGACCGGCCGGCCGTTAGCACGATAACTCTCGAACGGAACGACTTAGAGCGTTGAAATTTGCAGGGTAGTTTTGTAGCGTAAATATCTCGTTCGTTAACGGGCGAAATCCACCGAGCGGTTTCGGAGTTAATGCCGTTTTTAGTCAAAACGTTTTTTATGAATATTTCCGGAACCGATCACTCGATCTTTCTGAAATTTGGCATCAAATTGTAGAATCATGACCTTTATATGCCTGCGAAGTTTTGTTATGACCGGACGGCCCTAAAGTGGCAAGAAAAAATTTCAAAAATTTTTAAATTTTGTTTTCACGATAACTCGAAAAATACTGTTCTGAGTAAATTGAAACTCAGTAGTTAGATGCAAAAGACCAATGCAAACACTTTTGCAAAATTTCGTGAAGATCGCTTGACATGAAAAAAATCAAAAAATTACTACTATTTTGCGGAATACTTTGCTTAAAATGCCGAAACCTATTTTTTTGAGGTTCATGCTTCCTTTTCCGGGCATTTTTCGTTGTGCGCATGCGCAGATGAGAAGTCATTTAACTGCTGTAGTTTTCGTCAGAGAGGATTGGGGTTTTGGGGTGGCGTATGCTATTCCTCCATAGATTCCAGATCCCTGATGAGGGTCTGCGCATGCGTAGATTAAAGATGCGATATCTCCAGAACCACTAGTGTTGGAGAATCGGAGTTTTTTGTAAGGTGTGTTATTTTGAGAGGACTTTTAGCCGCGAGTAGATTGCGCATGCGCAGAAGAGAAGTGACTGTTTTTTAATTGGATGGGTTATGTTGGGAGTGCTGAGTCGATATTGTGAGGTTTTAAAAGAATATTCATAGCAATTAAGTTCAAGGACAAGTCAGTTTGGGGGATGTAGCGTTGTTTCCGAGTTGAAGTGTTCGTACCGTGGCCCTGGGGCTAATTTTGAAATTGATGTTACCCCTTACAGGCATTTTTCGTTATGCGCATTAGCAGACCATCAGTGATTTAACTGGTGGTGTTTTCGCAGAGAGGATTGGGGTTTTGGGGTGGCGGATGCTATTCCTCCATAGAATCCCCTATTGAGGGTCTGCGCATGCGTGGATTAAAGATGTGCTATCTCCTGAACCACTAGTGTTGGAGAATCGGAGTTTTTTGTAAGGTGTGTGATTTTGAGAGGACTTTTAGCCGCAAGTAGATTGCGCATGCGCAGAAGAGAAGTGACTGTTTTTGAGTTGTATGGGTTATGTTGGGAGTGCTGAGCCGATATTGTGAGGTTTCAAAAGAATTTTCATGGCAATCCAGTGCAAGGACAAGTCAGTTTGGGGGATGTAGCGTTGTTTCCGAGTTAAAGTGTCCGTACCGTGGCCCTGGGGCTAATTTCGAAATTGATGTACCCCTTACGGGCATTTTTCGTTATGCGCATGAGCAGACCATCAGTGATTTAACTGCTGGTGCTTTCGTCGGGAAGGATTGGAATTTTGGGGTGGCGGATGCTATTCCTCTATAGAATCCCCTGGTGAGGGTCTGCGCATGCGTGGATTCAAGAAGCGATATCTCCTGAACCACAAGTGTTGGAGAATTGGAGTTTTTTGTGAGGTGTGTAATTTTGGGAGGACTCTCAGCCACGAGTATATTGCGCATGCGCAGACGAGAAGTGAATGGTTTTGGGTTGTTTGGGTTATGTTGGGAGTAATGAGCCGATATTGTGAGGTTTTAAAAGAATATTCATGTCAATGTAGTGCACGGACAGCAGTCAGTTTGGGGAAAATAGCGTTGTTTCCGAGTTGAAATGTCTGTATGGTAGCCCTGAGGCAAATTTATAAATAACTATATTGGGTAGATCTATATTAAAATACGTTCGGATTTGGAGAAGGGGCAATTGCATTCCTAACGGAGGTCCCACAACCGCAATTTTTTTTGATCTACAGTAAAGCTAACAGCCAAACTGTATTGATAGCTATATTTGTTAAAGGAACTTGAAAAAAAAAAAAAGCATTGACGTGAAGTCAGTACTCTTTAGCGCGCGTGTTCACGGTGGCTAATTTGAATTGAATGATGAGTACTTCAAGCTCAGTGGATAGAGCGAGCCGAAGATCTACCCAAAGGATAGTGGACACCATTCACTGTCGGTTCAAAAATTAACAGTGCTGTATCTAAGCTGTCATCAAGATAGAGTAACAAAGTTGGAAAAGAACACAACTGACTCTCCTTAGTCACACAAGCTCCTAGAAGATTTGGGAGGGTCAGTATAATCCTTATCATGTTTATAGCACGCGCGCAAAAGCAGAGTGACTTAACAATGAAAGAAAAAGTGTAAAAAGTCAATCTGCTTTGGCGCGCGTGCTATAAACATGATTAGGATTATACTGACCCTCCCAAATCTTCTAGGAGCTTGTGCGACTAAGGAGAGTCAGTTGTGTTTTTTTCCAACTTTGTTACTCTATCCTGATGGCAGCTTAGATACAGCACTGTTAATTTTTGAACCGACAGTGAATGGTGTCCACTATCCTTTGGGTAGATCTTCGGCTCGCTCTATCCACTGAGCTTGAAGTACTCATCATTCAATTCAAATTAGCCACCGTGAACACGCACGCCAAAGAGTACTGACTTCACGTCAGTGCTTTTTTTTTTATTGGTGATATTCTGAACCTGATTTGATTAACTTAACAAAGTATATATTTCCATCATCATATGAATTATCCAAGGGCATTATATTATCACCCAAAAAGTATAATATCATATGATCCTCTTGATTCTACCATAGCTGAAATTATTTCATTGGTCATTTAGTTTCATACTTTGCTTTCTAGAACAGGGGGGGTATTTTATATCATATTTTTTTTTTATACCACTTTCGATTGCAAACACTAGCTAACTGATGTTTACGTCTGTTAGCATTTTGCATTTACTCTCATTTGCGGTTGTTTGCTACCAGAAGTAACCTGCTATGTTTTTACGTCAAACAAGCAAACATTCTTGGATATAGTTTACTGAAGTTTCCTTGATTTATTTATCTATATATTATAATTATATTCTATCCGCTTATTTCACACTAATGAGCGAATTGTCACCCCAAATTAAGTTAATGAAATAGCCAGTTCTATTTATGAAACAAATCCAATGTAATCAGTTCAGAAAGAACTCAAACCAGAAGGAATAACTACCTGTACATTAGTTGGAAATCCCGTTCTAAATCATTGGATAACCATTATTCCATGAATCGAGGCCTAAAATGGGTTCATGTTCCATATCTAGAGAATGATTCTTAAATTATGCTCGCCTTGTTCCTTGCACTATTTATTCTCGACTCACTAAAGAAAAAACTCGGCCTATGAACTTAGCGAAACCAAATTTCAAATTGTTTACATGCATACATCAACCGAACTGTTCAGAAATACACTTTCAATTTCGCTTCAAATTTATAACGTTTATCTTTCAAACTGGACTAAACAGTTATAAAAATGATCTTAATGGGTTCTCATAATGAAACTACAACTTAAAAAAATTGATTTAGAAATTTGTAATGTAAAATAATTTTTGATTTTGATTTTGAATTTTGGACTTCACCGACATATTTATCTCCTTGACCTACTCAGAAAATTTCAACTGTCTGGCTCATTCCGTTTGAGAGTTATCGTGTTAACGGCCAGACTGAATCAATTTTGTTCACGGATTCTTGATCAGTGAGTCGAACCAAATCGTTTAAGACCATTTTCATCCAAAAATTCGAAAATAACAGACATTTGGGCAAATTGATAAGCACTCTGTTCCGTGGAACAAAAGCGCCAAAAAAGGTGTGCGCTATTCGAAAAAATCAGGATATTCAATTTTGAAATATCTTAACGTTATGAATTAATTGTGCAATATAAAAAATTGGTTCAAGTGAAATCTGGAGCTTTTGCGCGCATGTTCTATTGTCCATTCTCCTGTATTGGACACTCTCGAATTTAACAAGCCAAATTCGATTAAGAGTGTCCAATACAGGAGAATGGACAATAAAACATGCGCGTAAAAGCTCCTGACTTCACGTCACCAATTTTTTTTCTTGATTATTCAAAAATTTCATGGTGGTACGATTCTCACAAAATACACATGTCGATATTCTACAACTAGTTATACCAAGCTTCAATTCGATCGAGTCTAAATTTTTTGAGTTATCGAGGAAATAATATTCCAGGTGGGAATAAGTACCCTGAATTGCGCAAGTACCTACCTTCTTTCGTTCGAAAGTTATTGAGGCAAAGTTCACCCATCCAGATACTAAACTCAGACAAGGCTGCTCGGATCTCCAACAATATAGATCCGATCGTGTTCAAGCTTGGTACTTTCTCAAATGTCGCATTCAGATGCTCAACCTAACCTGAAAATTTCAATTCGCTAGCTCTTTCCGTTCTCAGGTTATCGTGACATAAATAATATTTTTTAATAAGTTTTTTTAAATATTCTAGTGATTCTCACAAAATTTTACAAACGTCCTTGTTTGTATTCTACAACTCCTCACCAAGTTTCAATTTGATCGGATTTGTATTGGTAGAAAACAAAACTATTACTCGGAAACCATTAGGCAGATTATGCACATTGACGAACTTGTCCGTCGTATTGGGATGTGTCACCAACCCTGAAAATTTCAAGTCGTTATCTCTTTCCATTCTCAAGTCATCATGGCAACGACGGCCGGCCGGCCGGACAAAATCAAATTTGACCTCGAATTCTTCATCAGGGAGTCGAACCCAATCGATTCAAACCATTTTCGGCAAACAATTCGAAAATAACATACATTTGGGCAAAATGATGATGAGATGTTCCACAGAACATACGCGCAAAAACTGGATTGCTGCCCAATATTCATATTTCTTCAATGTAAGGAAAGCCGATGATAGCTGAATTAACGATTGAATGATGGATGTATTTATTTATGTCAAGGCAACGGATTTGACGATTTTAGGAGGATATGTAAACCTATCTCCTCCTTGCGTTAGAAATTTAAACGGTCGGGGTGCACGTAGAAAAGTAGAAAAGTTAAAATCGACGAAATGCCTAAATTTCGTTTCCCACTCCACCGGCTTCAATGATTTTGATGAAACTTTGTGTGACTGTTTGGGTGGATATAGGGTTCACAACTGGATACGGTATATACTGCTGCAAGTGGTTTTAGGAACTCGGAAACGGCTTGACCGATTTCGATTAATTCTTAGATGAATCAATGGCTCGGTAGATTGATGGCTAGGTGGGTTAATCGCCTACTAGTCCCAATACTAAAATGAAGATGTGTTTCATAGAAAAGGAACAAAAAAAACTTTTTGAAAATGTTACTCTAAACGTGACGTTTTTTTGGATGTTAGGAGTGGGGTGAGGGGGAAATTTCCAAGGGGCTTATCGAGGAAAAATACGGAATTTTCGTAGAGTCTCGCGTTTTCGGAGCGAAAAGACGGGGGTGTATTTAAAAAAAAATCGCAAACATGCCGATTTTGGCAAAAGGAGCAAAATTGTGTAGAGGCATCCGGAGGAACGGTGGCGTTCGGAACGACTGTATTTGCGGGAACACGAAGATGAGATTCGAAATTAGTCCGTAACACGGCCTCGATCCTCTCTTTCGTTTTCCCAGAAGAACGATAGGAAAAAGTGACTTTTCGCGAAAATCGACAAAATTCTGACGTTTCACGTATTTCTGGTGCGAATTTTAACGCGGCTTCTTCGAGGTCGACGTTTTCGGTCCGAATGAGCCACGACAAATGTCATATCGAATTTGAATTTCGAACGGAATCACTCGAAAATCTTGGAATCGTCTAGAGAAACCGTGAGAAATATGAACGAGTAACCGATTTCAATCGATCGCTTGACAGGATTGACGATATTGTGAAAATCAAAAGACTGAAATCCTCCCAGTACTATAAAATCTTTATGTGCCAGAAAATCGAAAATGGTTCACGAAGCTGGCATGGCCGAGTGGACTAAGGCGTTGGAACATGGATTTATAGATCCCGAGCCTCGCGGAGCGGCGGGATTGAATCTCCGAGCGTCTGAGATAGCTTTTTCTTAGTTTTTTTCATTTTTACCCAATGAAAAACTTAAAGGAGCGTACTCCAGTAAACGTATCTTGGGATTTGGATCTTTTCGTTAAGTTACGAAATCTATAATGAATATCCGTTCGATCGGACGGATTTTTGCATTAAAATTACTCAAAATATTCAAATATTAAGCAGAAAATTAACTATACAGGGCGTTTCAAGTAAAATGTCACCCCTAGAGATGTATCGTAAAGAGAAACCTCAACACTGTAAAACCGATACGAAAAGATAACCGCTGCATTACGGGGTGTTTAAAAAAATGTCAACTCCGAAACGCCTTGACCGATTTTGATGAAACTTTGTGTGTGTGTTTCGGTGTGTCCTTGCTTCACAATAGCATCCGGTAGGTGGCGCTGATAATGCTCTATAGGAACTCAGAAATGGCTCGACCAATTTTGATAGAACACTGTGTGCGTGTTTGAGTGTGTCTCAGGGTCACAATGGGTAACCGGTAGGTGGCGCTTTATTCGGTTTATAGAAACTCAAGAACGGCTGAACCGATTTCAATGAAACTTTGTGTGTGTATCTGATTAAGTTCCAGATCCACAATATTCCCCGGTAGGTGGCACTATAATCGGTTTACAAGAACTCAAAAATGGCTATACCGATTTTGATGAATCTTTGTGATTGTGTTTCGGAAGGCCTTAGGTTCACAATACGATTCGGTAGGTAGCGCTAGGTTCGGTTTTCAGCAACTCAAAAACTCCTGACATATTTCGATGGGACTTTCATGTGTGAATGATTCTCAGAATCACAACAGGACCCGTTAGATGGCATTGAACTACCGATTCAATTGATCTACCGATTCAATTTATCTACCGATTATATTGATCTACCAAAAAAATGTAGATCTACTGGAAAAATGCACATCTACCGGAAAAATGTAGATCTACCGGAAAAATGTAGATCTACTGGAAAATGTAGATCTACCGGAAAAATGTAAATCTACAGGAAAAATGTAAATCTACCGAAAAAAGATGGATCTACTGGGAGATGTAGATCTACCGAAAAAAATGTAGATCTACTGGAAAAATGTAGATCTACTGGAAAAATGTAGATCTACTGGAAAACTGTAGATCTACTGGCTAGGTAGATCTGCTGGCCACTAGTTTATTCTACTAACGCCAAGATCTCGGGATCACAGAGAGAACTCAAAAAAGATTTTTTCCTGGAGGAGGTCGAAATTTTCGATTTTTTCTTCGGTTATACGAGGGGCGTGGGGGGATTCGATGTGTAAACGGGAACGAGAAAAGACGGAATTTTCTCCACGTATCGATTTTTGACGAGAGAAAAAGTGGGGAGTATATTTAAATAAATCGTAAATTCAGGCGAAAACGCTGTTTTCCGCTAAAGGTGCCAATCGGTATGGAAGAGATCTGGCGAGGATGCGACGCTTGGAAAGGTATTTCGTCGGGGGCCGGAAGACAAGATTCTTAGGTAGTTTGTAACGTGGTCCGATTTTTGATAAAACCTTCTCTTTTTTCGTAAAAAGATCGCAAACTTTGACATATTTTGGAAACCTCGGTGAAATGAGACATTTAGACCGGTTCGGCTTCGCTCGACCGTCTTCGGGTCCTGCTATAGAAGATAAAACGTGGATGATTTACTTCGATCATAGATGAAAGAAACTTCTGTCAGTTTGAATTTATGGACGTTCTCTTTGCGAATGAGTTGTGATAAATGTCGAATAGAATTAGAATTTCGAAAAGAATTTGTGGAAAATCTTGAATCGTGAAGATACATTGCTAGAAATAAGAAGAAATATGAAAGAATCGCCGATTTTGAGCAATCGCATGGCAGAATTTGTGATATTTGTAAAATAATGTGTTCTATCAAATTCTGAGTTGAAATGACTGGTAGTAGGTACCTATCTTGGAGGAAAGATTTTTTATGAAACGTGCCGCAAGTGGAGAACGTAAAATAAGGTAAATTTAATTCTTGTGGTTTTACTTGATGCAAATCCATATTAACTCAATGAAAAATTATATGCGATTTACACTTATTTATTCAATATTGTGACGCGTTTCGTCGACACAGTGACTTCATCAGACTAAATCATACTAAATTCTTAACAAGTTATTATCTCCCTATACCTAGATGACATGGACACAGAATCATTTAAAACTAATTATTATATTATTATAATTATTATATTATGTAATTTGTTTTAAATGAGTTTTCTCATGTAATTAGTTTTAAATGATTCTGATGTCATCTAGGTATAGGGAGATAATAATTTGTTAAGAATTTAGTATGGTGTAGTCTGATGAAGTCGCTGTGTCGACGAAACGCGTCACAATATTGAATAAATAAGCGTAAATCGTATATAATTTTTCATTGAGTAAAATAAGGTTATCATCGATCTATACTTTCGACGATATTACCGATTTTCACTTGCAGGCATTTATATACGAATTCGAAATTCAATCTAACGTATCCCAAGGAAACATTTTTCAGTTGTTGAAAGGTGTATGAAGTATGATGGGATATCGACTGAATTTAATCTTTCCGTCGAATTTTGGAATCTTTAACGTATTTTCGATTATATCGTTGTAGAAATAGTATCGTATTTCTGTGCGAAATCCTTTCGCGATTCCTTCAACGTCAAGGTTTTCAGTCCGAATGAGGGTCGAATTGTCAAATAGAATTCGAGTTTCCAACGGAATTGGTCAAAAATCTTGGAATCGTGGGGAGAGATCCCTAATTTTCTGATAGGCAAATTGGCCCAGTTGGGGGAGTTGTGGCTGTAGGCTCTGGTTCATGCGAGCCTAGAGCGTCCTCAGTACGTTTCTTTTCAATTTTATTCATTTCTACCGAATGGAATCCTTCAAGGAACGTTTCTCCCATAGAAGTATCTTTTGACATGGTTTTTTCGTCAATATACGAAATCTATAATGAAATTCCGTTCGGTTTTTTCCATTAAAATTACTCAAAGCAGTATATTAACTATAGGAAATAAAAAACCATTGCTATACAGGGTTTTTTTGATAAAATATCATCTCAAGGTACCAATTTAACATGAATAGTATTTTCAACATTGTAAAATTGTTGCGAAAGGATATCCTCTGCTATACAGGGTGATTTTCGAAAAATGTCAAGTCCGAAACAGCTTGACCGATTTTGATGAAACTTTGTGTGTGTGTGTGTGTGTGTGTGTTTCGGTGGATCATTGTTTCACAATTGTATCCGGTAGGTGGCGCTGATAGCATTGCGTGAGTGTTTGAGTGGGTTTCAGGGTCACAATTGAAAGGAAACCGGTATGTGATGCTGTATTCGGTTTATAGCAACTCAAAGACGGCTCGACCGATTTATATTAAACTGTGTATGTGTGCCTGAGCAGGCCGAAGGTTCACAATGTGCCTCGATAGGTGGCGCTACAATCCATCCATAGGAACTTAGAAATGGCTTGACTGATTTCGATCAAACATTATGTGCGTGTTTGAGTGGGCCTCAGGGTCACATTAGGAACCCGATAGGTGGCGCTCTATTCGGTTTATAGGAAGTCATAATGCATCGACATATTTTGCTTCGACTGATTTGTGGTATAGAAATAACTATCCGAATACATTATTTAAAACTATACAGGGTGTTATTTATCTCAAGGCACAATTGAACGGTTGTGTCCATACGCCGCCGCAAACAAAGCTTTACCTTAATAACAGTGAATGTACGTATTCGATAGGGATCGTACGCCACCGAGTTCACAGCATTGAAAAACGACGTTACACAACCACAGACACAGCATTGTTTATTTTTGATCCAATTGATCACTTGTGAATGTATGTATTATAATAAGAACCTACGCCACGGCGTTCATTACATTGTATATTTTTGATCCAATTGTGAATGTATATATTTGAACAACGACCTCACGCAACCAAAGATACAGCATCGATTATTTTTGATCCAATTGTGAATGTATGCATTTGAATATGAACCTACGCCATTGCTTTCACTGCATTGTTCATTTTTTATCCTAATGTGAATGTATGTATTTTAATGTGGACCTTACGCGACCACAGACACAACATTGATTTTTTAGATTCGACTGTGAAAGTACATATTTGAATAGGGACCTTACGCAACCGCAGATTATTTTAGATCCTACTGTGAATATATGTATTTGAACGCTACCACATCTTTGATTATTTTCGATTGTATGCATTTGATTTCGTGTACCATGATGAAATACAGTACATTTCAATTAACGGTTCATCATAATTACAGTTTCGATTCATCTACCAGTTCAATTAATCTACCGATTCAATGTATTTACCCAATAAATTCATCTACTCGCTCATCGTTATACATATAAGAAATATACTTTCGAGGGATACATCGTCGAAAATAAACCATTACTATATAGGGTGTTCCTTTTCTCACGTCACAATCATACTCGATTTAAGTGATATCTGTCAAAAACAAAGCATTAACTGAATGAGTACCTAGGATGGATTCTCATAATGTTTTTTTCGAAAGCTTCATACAGGGTGTTTTTCTTTTAACGTCAATTGCAACTTGCTGCCTTAATCGTTCAATTTCATTCGTTTCATACTTTCGAGACCTACATGGTTGAAAGTAAACCATTACTATACATGATGTTTTTTTTCTCACGACACAATTGAATTACCGGTTTAATAAATGTATAACCATTGAATTAAAACTACTGGCTCATCCGAGTCCCAGACAAAAGACTGCTGGCCACTAGTCGACGACGCTATATTATAATCTGAAAAGATCAGAACCACCGAACTACACTTTTTAAAACTTTTTTCGTCGTGGTATCGCGGGAAGAATTTTCACGAGCAGCGAAGCCGCGAGCCCGGTAAGCGGCGAATATAGCGACGGAAAGGGCGAGGACGGACGTATCGCCGAAGGCAATTTTCGTCGAGATAGGAACGTTGCGAGTATTTTAAAAAAAATCCCGAAAAGTTGCTAAATCGGGGAAATCGGCGAAAGCAGGGTCGCTCAAATCACTAAGGCTTTTTCGTTCGGGATGCGGGCCGACTTTTGACGGTAGGAATCGAAAGACGAAATATATACGGATAAACGTATCGCAGCACTTTTTTCCTATGCCTTTCCGTTTATTTTCTACGAGCGTTTGAAAATCGCCAAAATGGGGAAAATCTACCGTTTTCATGGGACTATAGAAATAAAATAAAAAAAAGCACTGACGTGAAGTCAGTACTCTTTGGCGCGCGTGTTCACGGTGGCTAATTTGTATTGAATGATGAGTACTTCAAGCTCAGTGGATAGAGCGAGCCGAAGATCTACCCAAAGGATAGTGGACACCATTCACTGTCGTTTCAAAAATTAACAGTGCTGTATCTAAGCGGCCATCAGGATAGAGTAATAAAGTTGGAAGAGAACACAACTGACTCTCCTTAGTCGCACAAGCTGCTAGAAGATTTGGGAGAGTCAGTATAATCCTAATCATGTTTATAGCACGCGCGCCAGAGCAGATTGACTTTTTACACTTTTTCTTTCATTGTTAAGTCAATTTGCTTTTGCGCGCGTGCTATAAACATGATTAGGATTATACTGACACTCCCAAATCTTCTAGCAGCTTGTGCGACTAAGGAGAGTCAGTTGTGTTCTCTTCCAACTTTATTACTCTATCCTGATGGCCGCTTAGATACAGCACTGTTAATTTTTGAAACGACAGTGAATGGTGTCCACTATCCTTTGGGTAGATCTTCGGCTCGCTCTATCCACTGAGCTTGAAGTACTCATCATTCAATACAAATTAGCCACCGTGAACACGCGCGCCAAAGAGTACTGACTTCACGTCAGTGCTTTTTTTTATTTTTTCAAGTTCCTTTAACAAATATAGCTATCAATACAGTTTGACTGTTAGCTTTACCGTAGATCGAAAAACATTGCGGTTGTGGGACCTCTGTTAGGAACGCAATTGCCTCTTCTCCGAATCCGAACGTATTTTAATATAGATCTACCGAATACAGTTATACATAAATTTGCATCAGGGCCACCATACAGACATTTCAACTCGGAAACAACGCTATTTACCCCAAACTGCCTTGTGACCGTGCACTGAATTGACATGAATATTATTTTAAAACCTCACAATATCGGCTCATTACTCCCAACATAACCCAAACAACCCAAAACCATACACTTCTCGTCTGCGCAAGCGCAATATACTCGTGGCTGCAAGTCCTCCCAAAATTACACACCTCACAAAAAACTCCAATTCTCCAACACTAGTGGTTCAGGAGATATCGCTTCTTGAATCCACGCATGCGCAGACCCTCACCAGGGGATTCTATAGAGGAATAGCATCCGCCACCCCAAAACCCCAATCCTCTCTGACGAAAGCACCAGCAGTTGAATCACTGATGGTCTGCTCATGCGCATAACGAAAAATGCCCGTAAGGGGTAACATCAATTTCAAAATTAGCCCCAGGGCCACGGTACGGACACTTTAACTCGGAAACAACGCTACATCCCCCAAACTGACTTGTCCTTGCACTGAATTGTCATAAATATTTTTTTAAAACCTCACAATATCGCTCAGCACCCCCAACATAACCCACACAACCCAAAAACAGTCAGTTCTCTTCTGCGCATGCGCAATCTACACGCGGCTGAAAGTCCTCTCAAAATCATACACCTTACAAAAAACTCCGATTCTCCAACACTAGTGGTTCAGGAGATATCGCATCCCTTATCCACGCATGCGCAGACCCTCTCCAGGGGATTCTATGGAGTAATAGCATCCGCCACCCCAAAACCCCAATCCTCTCTGACGAAAACTACAGCAGTTAAATGACTTCTCATCTGCGCATGCGCATAACGAAAAATGCCCGGAAGAGGCAGCATGAATTTCAAATTAATATTTTTCGGAATTTCAAGCAAAATAGAGTAATTTTTTGAATTTTTTCATGTGACGTGATCTTCACGAAATTTTGTTAAAGTGTTCGCTTTGGTCTTTTGCATCTAACTACTGAGTTTCTATTCAATCAGATCAGTATTTTACGAGTTATCGTGGAAACAAAATTTTAAAATTTTTGAAATTTTTTTTTGTCACTTTATGGCCATCCTGTCAGTCACAAAAAACTGCGATTCTCCAACACTAGTGGTTCAGGAGATATCGCATCTTGAATCCACGCATGCGCAGACCGGCACCGGGGGATTCTATGGAGGAATAACATCCTCCACCCCAAAACCCCAATCTTCTCAGAAGAAAACTCGAGCAGTTAAATTATTTCTCGTCTGCTTATGCGAATAACAACAAATGCCCAAAAGAGGCAGTTACACCCCAGTCGTTCACCGTTCAGACTAATTTTGAAAACCAATTTAAAATTCCACACATCGTTTACGCATTATTCAATTGCCATGCTAGTAAGTAGTCCATGTAATGTTTGGTATGAAATTATACTACTTTGTATTTCAACTCTTTTATTATATGCACGTTGTGTCTATCTTGGCCGGAAGTCACTAATGAATGTTCTGGCCACATTCAACGTCATAGAGTTATCTAATGACGGATGGAGCGTATATGAAGCGCCCCCTCGTGATAGTTACAACAACTATCCTAAATATGTAATATCTCCCTTTTTTATATGAGAAACAAAACAAACATCCTAACTAGTACAATAAGAAACTTAAAACTATATAGACAGTCTATTATCTGAATCTTATCGGTTTAATGACATTACGTCCAGAACGGGTTATATAAGATGCACTAGCAGGTGGAGTCTCGGTCACTTTTTCATCAGGATTAACTGATTTTTGGTTCATTTCACGGCACTCACGATGAGCAACAGGCTCATTAGAATTTGGCACACTAAGCTTAGGATTATTGTTACATTCTGGTGTATCACTGTTTCTATGCCTAAGAATAACCTCATTAGGGTTTTGTCTAATAAACGTAGAGTTTCGCCTCAGCACCCTGTCTAGGTTTTCCCTCACTAAATAAGATCTGGGTGTTTCATGTTTAGCCACAATTTTACCTGGGACCCACTTCTCTCCCTTCTGCAGCATTATATTTTGTCCCTCACAAAACTCTGATCTAATTTTAGCATGTCTGTCATAATATGCTTTGGTATTTAATCGTTTTTGTTTTATTTTATTATTATCTACCTGTGGTTTATCCAACAACAGTTGTTTTGAAATAGGTAAACTGGAACGTAGTATTCTTCGATTTAGCAATTCTGATGGGGAAACATTTAAACCTGTCAGTGGTGATGTGCGATACTCTAATAAAGCTTTATAAATATCATTATTGGAGTGTTGACATTTTCTCAACATATTCTTACAAATACCAA
The DNA here is from genome assembly GCA_937662695.2 of Halyzia sedecimguttata. Taxonomy (NCBI): domain Eukaryota; kingdom Metazoa; phylum Arthropoda; class Insecta; order Coleoptera; family Coccinellidae; genus Halyzia; species Halyzia sedecimguttata. The sequence goes on from OW569418.2 coordinate 15,144,977, forward strand.
CAGCCTTTTCACATAATCCATTTGACTGTGGATATCTTGGACTGGATGTGATTAATTGTATGTCCCAGTCTTTAGCAAAGTTTCTAAATTCCTGACTATTGAATGGTTGATTATCTGACATGAATCTCACTGGAACACCATGAGTGGAGAACACAACTATGAGTTTATTTATAATTTCATTTGCTGTTTTATACTCTAGGTTTATTAATTCTATCCAATTGCTATAATAATCTACCACAACCAGAAAATCTTTACCGGCAAAACTCAATATATCTGCAGCTACTTTTTCAAAAGGAGTATCAGATCTTTCATGCATGATTAGTGGTTCTTTAGTAACTACGACTGAATGCCAAACAAGTTTTACAACTACGAACAAAATCTGTTATGTCTCGAGTCATGCCGTGCCAGTAAAAAATTTTTCTTGCTCTGGCTTTTGATTTTTCTATACCAAAATGTCCAACATGCAACTTATTGAGTAATTTTAGTCTCATTGATTTGGGTATGACAAGTTTGGAATCATGAAACAATAAACTATTTTTTACATGTAGAGAATCTCTTATCTTATACAAAATTTTAACTTCTGAGTCTTCGATTTGATTTTTATCTGGCCATTCCGTTTGACAATACTTAATCACTTTAGAGCAAACTATATCATTTTGGGTAGCCATTCTTAATTCCTCTAACCTTTCATCTGATATGGGCAAATCTAAATCTAGTGAATGTACAATCTCTTTCATTTCCTTGTCATCTTTAACAGGCGTTTTGAGATAAAATCTAGATAAAAGGTCAGCTATATACATAAATTTACCTGCTAAATATTCCACATCAAAATTGTACTTTAACATTTTGAGCTTCAACCTTTGTAATCTCGAGCTAACATTAGAGATATCTTTTTTATGAATCGACACCAATGGTTTATGGTCTGATTTGACAAGAACCTTTCTACTATAAACAAAATGATGAAATTTTTGTAAGGAAAAGGATATAGCCAAATACTCTTTTTCAATTTGTGCCCATCTGCATTCTGTGTCTGTTAAACTTCTTGAGCAAAACGCAACTGGTTTCCCTCCTTGCAAAAGACAACCCCCTATTCCAGATTGACTTGCGTCACATTGAATTTCTATTGGCAAATTTGGATCAAAAATGACAACTATCCTAAATATGTAACAGTCCATATTTTAATCAGTTGCCCTCGTACATATCGTATTGATTCAGATAAACGCGTAAATACCCGTCAGAATATTGTCACCAGATGTTATGTATTCCGTGTAGAACTTCGAAATGAAATAATTTGACCAGTTTGGAGGTTCAAAATTATTAATTTTTTTTGAGGCTCCTAGTGGTCTGTCCGCAGTGAAATTTTGCACACCCCAAGAGGTCATTATTGGTCACCGAAGTGCCAAAACTGAACTCATTCCGATATTTGGTTTCGGAATTTCCAGCAAAATATTCCGCTGATAGTTAAAAATTTTTTTTATTTTTTCTACTCATGCTACCCCCACGAAATTTTGCGTAAGTGTTTTCGTTGGTACTTCGCATATAACTACCGAGCTTCAACTCAATTGGATCAGTTTTTCTCGGGTTATAGTGAAAACAAAATTTCAATTTCATTTTCAAATATTTAACATTTTTTTTTCTAGTTTACAGCCATCCGATCATTATGAGACTTCGCAGGCATATAAAGATCATGACTATACAATTTAAGGCTAAAGTTCAGATAGATCGAGTGATCGGTTTCGGAAATATTCTCGAAAAGCGATTTAACTAAAAATGACCGTAACTCGGAAACGGCTCGATGGATTTTGCCCATTAACGAACTTGTCCGAGATATTCACGCTTCAAACATGCCCTGCGAATTTCAACGCTCTAACTTGCTCCGTTCGAGAGTTATCGTGCTAACGGCCGGCCGGCCGGGCCGGACGGACAGAATTGAATTTGACCTCGAATTCTTCATCAGGGAGTCGAACCCAATCGTTTGAGACCATTTTCACAAAAAAATTCGAAAAATACAGACATTGTGACGAAATGATAGCACGCTGTTCCTTGCGGAACACGCGCGCAAAAACGACCCGAGCGAGGACGAAATCGAACGATCCTCTGAATCTTGAATAAAGATTCCGTGCGGTGAAAACTCACGAAAAGCTCGAAGTAAATTAATTAATAATGCTAAATGAAATCTTGACATAAGGACCGACCACCGAAGGAGATCAAAGAAACATTTTTCGAAAAAGGCTATTTTTTGAAGATTTTTCCCGTTTACGTTCGTGAAAATGGGACGAAAAGGAGGTACTGTCGGAGAGAGAGAGAGGGTGGTTCTATGCGGGACTTCCTTCTGTCTCGGACGAAAAACGTGGCGTCTTTTCGAAAAAAAATCGTAAAATCGGGCAAAAGCGTCGTTTTCTGCTAAAGGTGAAAAAAGAAGCCTTTATGCGTGGCCTGGTCGGCGAAGGTCGGGAGGATATTTGAGTAGGACCTGAATGACCAAAGAATAAAGGACTCCAGTACGACTCGCTTTTTTCGAAAAAAAACTCCGGTTATTCACACCAATTGCATTCCCGAAGGAATTCAAAACGAAGGAAGAGATATCTGAACGGTAAGTTCGGAATAAGATATAGAGATTACGTGGTAGGTAATAATCATCACTTTTCAGAAAGAAACTCACAATATTTTGTCCCCATATTACTTCGTAGGTTATGTGTAAGAACATTCAGTAGTAGATGGCATTTGGGAAAAATATGCTATTATTATTCTGGAAGAAAGACCTGTTTATAAAGAGAATGTGCCCCCAAACCCAAGCATAGGTTTAGCATTACAAATCTGAAGTATTTATGCCGAAAAACACGATATTTCTCCAAAGACATTCATGGCTATCAGGCATTTCATAGTAGGTATTCTACGTACCCATTTACTCTCTGATAGTTTTTGCACAAGCTGGATAGTTTTCCATGGATAGAATTCTTGAAGAAATGGATCACTGATTATTTCACGTGCGGGAAAGACACTTTCCGCACGAGTTAGGAACAATATTTTTTCTACGACCGCATAAAGATTCAAAAAGCACATTGAAAATACATATTTTATTTCAACATACAAAACATTTCATGAAAATACACTATTTACTTATTTGCTATTAATATTAATGTTGAAAACACAATTTGTTGCATTCTGCAAATGCGTCAGATTAGCCGGTCCAGAGTAATTTGTTGGTGGTAACTGGCTTTTAAGAGTAACACTCGTTGATTGCAACGTGCATGAAGATGACGGAGACGGCATCGGTTGCAAGTTGCCAGTACCAGAAAGAATTTTATTGGAAATGGTTTTTTTCTGTTCTACAGAGTCCTCCAAATAACCCTCAGCAACGGCAGTTGACTTCCAGCCTCCAAGACGTTTTATGTTGGTTATCCCTTCGCCTGAATCTGCTAGAAACGTTGCCGAGGATCGTCTAAAACTGTGACCTGTGTAACGTTCTGGGTTAGGTAGGCCAAAGGCTGGTTTTCCTGTCACGCTGACGGTCAGCGCTGATCGGTCAGCTCGGATCCTTTTAGTATCGCGCTGATCACATAGAGAAATAGAAGGATGCTATTGTCTCTGGCTCACTGAATGTGGAGGCTTGTCGGTGCCAGCTAGTCAGCGGCGCCGACGCGCCGGCGCGTACGTGCGCGTATATAGCTCAGCGCTGACGGCCGGCAGCGCTGCGTGACTCGAAAACGCTACCTATAGCTACATACATATTGACCCATCAGCGCCGACCGTCAGCGTGACAGGAAAACCAGCCTAAGTAGGAAGCGATCTCTGCCGGCATTTTACCGAATGTGTTTATGCCTACGCACTGAACAGAACATTTGCCTTTTTTGTGATTGATAAAAAAACGACGGTGCGTGGTGGTAGGAGGCCGTAAATTTGCATACTTTCTATAGGGTTCCAAAAAGGTTCCATTATTTATGTCTTCAGATATAACAAAGGATCTTGAGGTATGGTTTTTCGAATCGGAAATTTTCACAATAATTAGGTTTTCCTTTATCTTGAATATCGTCAAGCGTGATTTTCACAAGCTCCGCTCCGCGAAGAGCACCGGCTAAAGCAAAAATGGTACCTACTTTAATCATGAGATATATCTCATCAGGCGCTAGCATAAACTTGGACATGTCTACTTTGGTAAAAATCTGCGCTTTCTGTGGTCGGAAACCAACATTGTGCTTTTTTAGGAACGATGTCAATTTATGAAACTTGCTTATGTCCAGGTTTTGTTTTATTTTAACTAAACGTTTCACCATCGAGTAACGCGACCATAGGATATTGGATTTCAGTACCTTACTCAGCTCGGAAAAATACGCCAAAAAAACCTCTTCTCTGAAGCTATTCACTCCTTTTTCCTTACACCAGTTTAAAAAGTGGTTCTATTGCTGTTCGTATCTTTCTCGTGATTTACTTGGTAACAGGTCTGAATTTACCTCATCTGCGGCCTTTAATATTGCTTCTGGGAGCTCTTCGTCTGACGAATCCATTAAAATATGGCTTTTATTGAAAGTAATTTGAAAATGCCAGAATCGGACACTTCGACAACGCTTCGATTTGAAACTTTGACGTCTTGATGTCAACTTGGTTGCAATAATAAAACTTTGGTTACCACACCAAACCATTCGACTCAGCTTAGTTTGATTGTTTTGAAAAATGTATAGGGTATATGAAAATGCCAGAATCGGACACTTCGACAACGCTTCGATTTGAAACTTTGACGTCTTGATGTCAACTTGGTTGCCATAATAAAACTTTGGTTACCACACCAAACCATTCGACTCAGCTTAGTTTGATTGTTTTGAAAAATGTATAGGGTATATAAAAGTATCGCAATTTCTTCATTCCAATGAATGAAAAATAGTCTGGGTTAGATTGAATTTTAAAATTTATATTAGTTTGAATAGTAATATACAGGTGAAATCCATGAAATGTACATTCAATAACGATAAATTGACATATTTTACTTTCCCGCACTAGTGCGGGAAAGTGAGTTTTCCCACACTAGTCCGGGAAAGTGACACTTTCTGAACTGAAATGAGTGCGGGAAAGTGGGTTAAAACGCACGGTCGTAGAAAATAGTTATTTTCCTAACAAGTGAGGAAAGTGATACTTTCCCGCACGAAACGGCCGTTAGCCGAACGACGCGAAGCGGAGTTCGGATAAGCAGTTGAGTGCGGGAAAGACACTTTTCGCTCGAGTTAGGAACAATGTTTTTTCTACAAGCACTTTTATTATAGGTATGAGATCGATTTGAGTTCAACACACAGAACAAATTTGATATTATTAATTCATAATACCTACACATGAATGACAAGCGTAATCCTTGCATGTCGTTACCATCATACCTATACTGTCATCAATGTCATCGTTGTCGTTCGGTCCATAGAGGCATATGAAATATTTATATCTATGAACTGGAATATTCATTTATTCTTTATTATTAATAATATTAATTGGAAATAAAACGAGGATAACTAACAGCAAACAAAAATAAACTGCAATAAGGAAATTAAGAATAGCTATGTATAATATATACATATTAGTATCTAATATTTAGTTATTAGTTATATTTATTGTAAACGTGCAGTTGGTCGCATTATGCAAGTTTATAGCAGAAGCCATCATGTTGGTCGAAGTCAGCTGCTCAGTGGAAGGAGATAATTCTGAATTACCGGTTGAAGTGGAAGGAACATGGGAAGGAGCATTCAAATTCAGAATTTTGGTAGCCATCATGTTGGTCGAAGTCAGCTGCTCCGTCGAAGAAGATAATTCTGAATAACAGGTTGAAGTTGAAGGAGCATTCAAATTGAGAATTTTGCTAGACATTTCTTTTTTCTTGTTTACTGATTCTTCCAAATAACCCTCAGCAACAGAAGTTGACTTCCACCCACCTAATCGTTTTATATTGGTGATTCCCTCTCCACGGTTAGCTAGGAATGTAGCAGAAGAGCGCCTAAAACTGTGAACTGTGTATAATTCTGGATTTTGTAATCGTAAAAATCCGGCTATTTCGGAAGGTATTCTTCCTATCGTATTTATTCCTATAGGTTGCATTGTACATTTTCCTTTATTGTACCTTAAGAAAAATCGGCGATGGTCTATTTCCTTCGGACGTAAGTTGGCATATTCTCGATATATATTTAAAAAATGTCCGTCGTTGGTGTCTTGGGAGATAACGAATGATCTCGATGAATAATTTTTGGAGTCCTTAATGTTGACAATAATCATGTTTCCTTTATCATCTATATCGTCGATAGTTATTTTTGTTAATTCTTCCCGTCTGCAAGCACCAGCCAATCCAAAAATCGTTACCACCTTGATCATTAGGTAAATTTCATCAGGTGCCTCACTCATAAATTTGGATATGTCCTCTTCATTAAAAATTTTGGCTTTTTTCGGACGAAAACCAACATTTTGTCTTTTAATGAAGGCAGTTAATTTATGGAATTTTCCAATATCCAAATCTTGCTTCAATTTACAAACACTCTTTATCATAGAATATACGGACCATAATGTGTTCGGTTTAAAAATTTTCGAAATTTCCAAAAAATAAGCCAAAAAGACTTCCTCCTTCCTGGGTTTTACTTTCTTGGAATCACACCAGGCAATGAATTGAGAATAGCGCTTCTCATATTTTTCGATTGATTTGGGTGGAAGCAACTTCAAATTGGCTTCATAAGATGCTTCTAATATGTCCGAGGGCAGGTCATCATCAGATATATCCATTCTTACCGAAAATATTACGTACGGATTGAAATCAATTTGATATTTTCAAATAAATTAATGACAATTGTCAATTCACATGTTGTTTCCATAGTAACCTCGTCGTAAGCGTTCGAAGTATAGAAATATTAGATAATTCAGTATATTCTATATAAAAAGAGTGCGGAAAAAACGCCTGCTAATCCATTTCCGCACTGTTAACAGTGCGGAAATGGATTAGCAGGCGTTTGGAAATGTGACTCTTTACGATTCGAAATGTGTGTGGAAAAAGGGTTGAACGCGCTCGCTTGCAGAAAAAAATATTATTCTACAGGAAACAGTATCCCTCAGAATAAAATGTCATTCAATACTAAACTGGAGTTCATGGGTTCATTGCTGTTAACCACTGGAATGAAATTTGGCAATGAAATAAAAATATCCAATTTTCATGGTCACAGATAATTTCCATGTTCGGGAAGCTGGCGTATAAAATGAAATCTACGGCGGAGGAGAATTTATTCTTAAGTTATGTAGCGGTTCTCTTTAATTCAGAATAAACATAAATTAAGTGATGATGGCAGGAGAAGCGGTTGTATAAATCATTAAGGATTCCTCGGGGAGACGTAGTAGATATGGCGAAAGGACTAATATTTGAACAGAAACGAACGCGAGAACACCATGGATTTTCGTACGGAGTTTTGGGATCAGTCGATGCGGGCAGAAAGAGGAGGAATTGACAAAGAAGAACGAAACATTACAGCAGTTCGAGGTTGGAAAAACATCGAGTTTTCAAATATAAGGAATGTGTGATGTATTGTCCATTTTATTACATTTTGGTGAGTGTGAGAGAAACACGCACATTTCTTTATGTATCTGACGTCTTTCACAATAATGAGTACGAACCTAGACAGATGTTTATCAGGGTGGCGTCATGACCAATCAAGACAAGAAAAATCGACTCTGAATAAAAATTCACAATAGATATTGAGTTCTAGCAAATCATCATGTGGAACATTTTGTGAATTTCTGAAGTAAATAAAAAACTTATCTCCCGACACCAATATTATCAATAAATTAATATCCAAGAAACAACACAAACAACTTAGGTCATCCATGTATCTTTGTGTATCAAATTGAAAAATAATTAACAAACACTGATGTGAAATCCAGAGCCTTATGGCGCATGTCCCATTGTCTATTCACGTCTAATACAAAGTCAATCGAGCTGAAATTCAGTACACGATTGTAAAATGGTGACACGGAGGTATGTGCGGAATTTTAGCGGATTTTGACGGATAGTATCTGAAATATTAAATATTTGAAGAAACACAATTTTTTTTTAGTCAAACGATATTCACAAAATTTTGCCAAAATTAGCGCGTTGGTATACTACAAGTCATAACGAAGTTTTGATTGGATCGGATTTACAATTTTGAGTTATTAAGGAAATAACAACAAAATTTAAAATGGGTGTAACCACGAAACCATTTGGCCGATTACGACCATTAGCGAACTTAACTGTCCCATTTGGATGCAGGTTGCGCACCCTGAAAATTGCAAATCGTTAACTCCTTCCGTTCGAAAGTTATCATGGCAACCGTCACACTTCCAGCTACTGAACTCACACAAGGCTGCTCGTATTTACAACAGTATAAATCCGATCGTATTCAAAATTGCCACTTGGCTCTAAAGTTCGGTTTCGATGATTCTCGCAAAACTTCAGCGGTATCGCACGAATAGTTTCTGAGATACAGAAATTTTTTTAATGATTTCTGAAAATTTCTTCTGCTACTTGCCATGTTTGAATTCTGATCGGATTGATTTTGTATTTTTGAGTTATTGAGGAAATGAATACTAAATTTTAGATTTGTATAAATTCAAAACAGTTTGGCCGATTATGCCTATTAACGAACATAAATGTCGCGTTCGGATAGGTAACGCACCCTGAAAATTGCAAGTGGCTATCTCGTTCGCAAGTAATCATGGTTAAGGTCACCCATCCAGATACTGAACTCACCTAAAACTGCTTGGTTTCCAGTATTTCTTCAATAACTCGTATAATATAGGTCCAAATTTGGACCTTGGCATATTCTTTGATGAGTTGATTAGTTCTTGTGGGGATAATTGAAAGAATTAGTATGCAGTGATGAAATACAGAATAGCGACCAGTTTCTTGCCAGAATTAAAGGGTGCAATGAAATCAGAAATGACCCAGAAATTATACGATAGTCAGCTATATTTTGAAATATCCTCGCTAATGTATTAACGTTGGTGGACTACATTTTTTGCAAGTTTTTAAATAGTATTATAGCTTTTTTTAGTTTCATCCTCCTATTCTAAATTATGCAATTTCTTAGTATTTAGCTGATTACTAAAAGTTCACTGCAGTAGTGCCGGCGAATAATTCAAAGGCAAAATGCTTTTGATTTTGTATACTTAGAAATTTATGGGTTTTCAGGCAATATGTAACAATACAGAATAATGGTCAGCAACAAATAATTCCGAAAATTTTCGCTCAGTGTCTGACGAAGTTGCTTCTGACAAATATCTAGTGTTTATAACCTAGAAGCAATTCCAAAACAATTAAGATTCTTATTTTATCTTCTTTCATGTGCGCTATCTGGCGAGGGGCAAACCAACCATAAAAATGTGTACACCATAATTCCACCTTGTGAAATAATTCCAAATACTTCCACGGAATTCCAAGTAATTCCACGGAATTCCATGGAATTCCAAGTAATTCCACGGAATTCCACGGAATTCCTAGTCATTTGAGTAGTTCAACTATTTCGATTAACATACATACTAGATATATGTATTAGCTATTTTGTCAGGATCTATGGCAAAAGAGTCGAAATCCACTATGCCGGTTAATTTTTGCGCGTATGTTCTGGGGAACATCGCGTTATCATTTTGCCCAAATGTCTGTAACTTTCGAATTTTTTGACGAAAATGGTCTTGATTTGGACTCCCCAATAAAAATTTGATTTGATTCTGTCCGGCCGGCCGTCCGTTGACACGATAACTTGAGAACGAAAACAGCTAGTGACTTGGAATTTTGAGGGTAGGTGGCGCATCCCAATACGACGGACAAGTTCGTTAAATAACCAGAAGACACTTTACTTGGAATTGGAGGGCCATCTAGAAGTGGTTTCTTTGGAATTGGAACATCAAGATCAGGATCATAATATCGAACTCCGAGGAGGCCACGACATTTTTGTAAAAGTTTTTCGTATTATAATTACTTTTTTCGTTTTCCCTAATAGCACCTTAGCTGGGATTGAAATTGTAACTTGGCTGGGATTGAAAGTGCACCTTGGCTGGGATTGAAATTGTACCTTGGCTAAGATTGAAATTGTACCTTGGCTGGAATTGAATTTGTACCGAGGAATCATCCAGATATATGAACTTCCCTTGGAATTGGGAAACCAACGTAGTACTTCCTTTGAATGGGAAAATAACCAGAAGATACTTTACTTCGAATTGGAGTGCCATCTAGAAGTGGTTTCTTTGGAAATGGAACATCAAGATCAGGATCATAATATCGAACTCCGAGGAGACCACGACATTGTTTTCTATTGAGTTAAGTAGTATAAGACTGTGTAGAGTGAGAAAGGGTCGACCTATTTTAATTTTTCCATTTTAATATATATATATATATATATATATATATATATATATATATATATATATATATATATATATACTTAAATATTAACACATGTGAGACCCGCGGTAGCCAACAGACAACCTGAGACCCATATCAGAATATAACTTTTTTCAAATATTTTTTTCATTATTACAAGGTTATAATGGTGCTTATTGCGTATATCGTAAGAGGGGAAGCTTTTTCAAAAAACTGTTGAAAAAGAAATATCCAAAGAAGTTCCGAGACCCTTTATATATCAAACACTAATGCGAGGCCCTCAGTGTATATTCTGGTATATTCTTCACACTTGCGAGTCCCTCCAACGATGCCAAATCTAAACATAAACAAAAAATTGAATAAATATTCGAGACAATGAGCCCGCGAAGGCACGAAATGCAGATAATATTAAAGTCGAACTCGCAAGTCAGATTGTGAACTATGTATAATAATTATTCTCCATTTTATATTATGATTTCATAGAATACTTTGATTATAATTTGCTGATATATATAAATCCAACATGAGATGAGTCATAGACCTACATTTTGAATTTAATTACAAAAATTCTTGAGAATTGACGTACAGAAGCGAAATTAAAAAATTGGTTCAAGCCCTCTGGACAGGAGCTTTTTGGCGCTCTTGTTCAAACAGACAAATTACATATATCTCCGAAAGTATTGGTTTCTCAGAGTTGGGAATTATAGCCATGGATTCTTATGATAGAACTCATGAAAGAACTTAAATTTAAAAAAAATGTCGTTTACAAAAAAATGCTTCAGAAATTAGCATAAAAAAGAGCAATCTACAAAGCTTCAATGCTTTGATGCTTCAAAAATTGTCATTAAATTTATTTATCAAGATTAAATGAGCAATCTGCAATGATTCAACCTCGTGGAATGGGTTGTTGCAACTCACACTCGGTACATTTATTCCTCATATTTGGTAGGTAGAGGCTGATGACGAACAAATTATTTTAATAGTTCAAAATATATTAATAAAACACTATCCTCTTTTCATAATTTATAAATTTAATAGTTCATACCAGTTACATATTCTTTTCTGTATTATGGACCTGAACTCAAGAAAAAATGTACACAAATGTAGATCCTTATTCCAGCATATTTTTGCTAGCAACATTAAGAAATAACTGTATATAGGAACATGTCTCACAACTCATTAAATTGATCCAATTCTTAATCTTCTGGAACATCATCCCCATATTTATACATAAATTATTCAATATGTAATCAGTCAATATTATTTTCAGTTTCAAAACAGTCTTGTATATATTAATAAATTGAAGAATCGGATACTTGTTTTCCAACAGAAAATATTTTCAAACTACGATAGACAAGTCTCTAATAGCTAGATAAAATGACATTTATGAACAGTGAACACAGACAGATTCTGTGTTCACATTTGGTGAATACACAGAACTACGATGTATTATTGAAATTTTGAAATATCATGTTTCCGAAAGTATTAGCTTGTTAGAGTTGGAAATGATAACAATGGATTCTTATGATGAAACTCCATCTTAAAAAATATTTAATTAAAAAGTTGTAATGAAAAAAAAATTTTTTTTTCGTTATTCCGAAACTATTAGGCCGATTTTGTCCAATAACGAAATTAACCGAGATATTTATCCCTCAAACCTACTATGAAAATTCCATCTGTCTAGCTCATTTTCTTCGAGAGTCATCGTGTTAACGGAGGGCCGGCCGGCCGGACAGAATCGATTTTGACCACGAATTCTCGATCAGTGTGTCAAACCAAATCGTTTGATACCATTTTCATAAAAAAATTTCGAAAATTAGACACATTTGGACAAAATGACAAGTTCTCTGTTCCGAAGAACAAGAGCGTCAAAAAGTGGGAATGCCCTGTGGGCGGGAGCTTTTGCACTCTTGTTCAAACTCTGACAAATCATAGCTCTGAAAGTTTTGATTTCTCCGAGTTGGGAATAATATCGATGGATTCTTATTTAATTAATTTCATGATGCAGTTCTATCATTAGATTCCAATGATATAAGTCCCAACTCTGAGGAACCAATACTTTCGGGGATATAATTTGTCAACATTTGAACAAGAGCGCCAAAGTTCCTGTCCGCAGGACATTTTTTCCAATAATGGTCAATGGTTTCTTCAAATCTTGTTGTCGAAAAACTTTCTTAGATACCCTATTATTGTTGTCAACATTGATATTTATTTTCGTTCATGATGATATTCACATCACTTACATTTCACATAAACTATTTGTTTTCTCTCATCGAAATGTCTTCGTTGAAGTTGAAGCAGTGTTTGGGTTTCTGCACATCAGTCATACTGGAAGTTGATGTAAACTTGATTAGGTACTTCACAAACCTATATCACGATTTCGCATTAGGATTGCACTAGATCTGAAATGGTCTTCAATTTTTTTGGCGCTCTTTTTCCTCGGAACAGAGAGCTTATCAATTTGTTCAAATGTCTGTAATTTGTCTTAAACGATTTGGTGCGACTCACTGATCAAGAATCCGTGGTCAGTATCGATCCGCCCGTAGACACGATAACACTCGAACGAAATGTGCGTCGCGACATTGTCCTAGGGGCGTCGCACGTTGGTTGCGACCGAGTCTAGTGAGCTGATAACGTATTACTAGGCTAGTACTAAAATTGGTAAATATTTTTGGGGGCTGAGTTAAGGGGCGTCGTAAAAAAATGGCAAGTCCCAAGGGCGTCACGGTAAAAATAAGTTTGGAAAGCCCTGAGCTAGAGAGTTGAAATTTTCAGAGTAGGTTTGGGAGATTAATATCTCGGCTAAGTTCGTTATTGGGCAAAATCGACCAGATGGTTTCGGAGAAACAAAAAAAAAATTTTATACTACAAATTTTAAATTCAATTTTTTTTCAAGATGTAGTTTCACCATAAGAATCCATTGATATCATTTTCAACTCAAAAAATCTAATACTTTCGGAGATATGATTTTGCACAATTTCAATAATAAATCGTACTCTTACGTTTCCACAGAATGCTATGAATTATTATATGATCTGTGTTGATACATGTCAACTCATTTTCCTGAGACAAGACATGTCGAATTCATTTCGGCTATCTTAGAATTATGAGGATTATAATATGATATCATACATTTTGGGTGATATTTTAATGCCCATGGTTAATCCATATGATGATGGGAATGTTATTGGTAAGTTAATAATATTGAGTTAAGAATATCTCCAGTAAAAACAAAACTAGAATATCGGCTAAAGTTTCAATCGATATAATAATTTTCAGAGTGGATTTGAGGAAAGAATATGGCCCAGTTCCATAATCGAACTTAAAGTCTACTTTTTCGACAAAGTCTCCTTTTACTCTCATATTACTTAGTAAAAGGAGACTTTTTCGAAAAAGTAGACTTTAAGTTCGATTATGGAACTGGGCCTATATCGTTCATCATGAATTGAGGAATTAATATCTCGAATGAGTTCGTCATTGGGTAGAATTGGTCTATTGTTTTTGGATTAATAATTTTTAGCACTCTTGTTGAGTTTAAATTCTTCATTATTTTACCTATAAAGTATTTGTCTTAGTAATTGAAGAAAAGCATTAGATATCTCTCACAATTTTGTTGGAATTCAGTTCTGGTAATTTGTAATGAGGAAATTTCAGAAAATGATTTTTTCCATAATATTTTGAAAGTATTTGTCTCTCCCAGATATTCAGGAAGTCGGTCGTAATTTCGTTTTTCCGTATGAATATCAACATCATTTCTTGTCTTATTCAGATTACTTGATAATTGTGACAAAAACTTTAAGCTCATTACAGTACTGCGAGACCTTGTCAGAATTTTCGCGATGTTCTGGGGAATATCACGTTATCATTTTGCCCAAATGTCTATAATTTTTTAATTTGGCCGTTAACACGATAACTTGAGAGCGGAAAGAGAGAGCGACTTGAACTTCAGGGTATGTGGCGCATCTCAATACGACGGTCGAGTTCGATAATGCAATATCGAACGGGAATCGGGAATTTAGAGAAACCAATAATTCACTGAAACAATTGGAAAATATCGCGGTGCAGTCAATAGTAAATATTTAAATAGTTAGTCTATCGTATGATCGTGTGTGGAAATGGCAATGAATAATGAATAATAAATATTATTATTTGATAAATTTTCATTTCAATGTATTTGATTCTTAGAAAGATAATAATATATTGACCCAGTGTTTGATGACCCTTTCATAACTATTACTTGCCAAATCAGTGAACTTCTATGTTGATTTCCAGTTCATCTAGCCGAAATCGTATTAAAGCTATAATAAATCTAATCAGAGCTTTTTGAAAACCACCGTTAGTGTACTGAATGATCTATGGAGCAGTGTTGTCAGATTGGCGGGACTCTCATCTTACAGCAACCTGCTTAATTGAGAATATATACTCTGGGTCTCGCAAAGTATATACAAAGTATATACAGAACTTCTACAGCGCCATCTGAAGCGAATTCCCATTAACTAAATTCCGTGTAAGTTGAGGCTTATAACAGACATCCGAGTCCAAAAAATTTTTTGGGGGAGACATCAGGGAGCTGAGGGGGGGCCCTAAGGAGTCCATTGGCACCGAAAAACAATGCGAGACCCGGAAAGGGGTCTCACATGTACAAAACGGGTCTCACTTTTTACCAACCATATACCATTTTGGGACTCAGTTGTCCCTTAGTTACATCTATATATATATATATATATATATATATATATATATATATATATATATATATATATATATATATATATATATATATATATATATATATATATATATATATATATATATATATATATATATATATATATATATATATATTGTGATAACCTGGGAAGGAGTTTTGTTGTCGAATTAAGCCAGTTTAGCATCTCACCCCTAGAAAATTAAAAGTAGATTCTCATGCTCAAGAATCGCCTATAAGTGGACAATTGGCACGTTACAACACACAGTGAAATATTAATTGATTTTAACCATCAACAAATATTTCCCGTGAGCCAAGCTGAACTAACGAACTTTCGCATTCGGATGCGCAACCTAACCTTAAAATTGCGAGTCGCTATCTCTTTGCGTTAGAAAGATTTGGATAATTATCGGCCAATCAGCCTTCTTACGTCGTTTTCAAAGATTTTTCTAGAAAGTACTGGGGATGCGTGTGGTTAAATTTCTCCAGAAGCAACAAATTTTATGCAACAAGCAACATGGTCACTCCAGGAACAAAAACACTGAAACCGCCATATTCGAGTTGACACGATCAGTAATTCAATCACTGGAGAATGGTGAAGTTGTAGGTGTTTTCTTGGACCTCTCGAAGGCTTTCGATAGTGTCAATCATGACTTACTTTTGAGACAATTGCATGCCTATGGAATACGAGATGAACAACTTGAAGTTGTTCATAATTTCCTGAAGGACCAGGTCCAGAGGGTGAAAATTGAAGTCGACGGTAATACATACATGTCATACGATGCATTGTTGCACAACGGGGTAGTTCAGGGTAGTATACTCGGTCCGCTACTTTTTTTGATTTATGCAAATGACATCCCACTTGTGATGCAGGACGACGTATTAGTTATCATGTACGCGGATGATACGAACATAATTGCCTCCGAGGAAAATATTAACGCTGCAATTACATCTGCACACTCAGATGTGTCCGAATGGTGCCAGGAGAATGGTCTGAAAATCAGTCGAACCAAAACCGATTGCATGATTTTATCTGCATCTAGAAGGCCGAACGACCCTACCTGATTGCATTCACTAGATCACAACATTCAGACATTGGCTAACACTAAATATCTCGGAAATACTTTGGATAATTCGTGTGCGTTCACAACAAGTTGATCAAAGCGTCCTGATAGTCCTTTATTTCGCCAACTTTCAAGTACACATGAATTATGGAATAACAGCTTGGGGAGGCTCTTCTGGTGTTGAACAGATCTTTGTTAAGCAAAAGTTCGTCAGTAGAATTATTTATGGACTACCACATAAGCAATCATGCAGAGGTCTTTTCAAGAAAAATAGAATCTTGACTCTAGCTGGCCTTTACATTTTTAGATGTCTTTCGTTCCTGCATCAAAGAAGACATGATTATTTCAAAGACAAAAATACAAATAAGAACAGACGTAGACTTCCGTTGCATTATCCTGTATACTCGCTTACTCTCACTGAAAGGAATGCATGTGCACAAGAGTTTTCAATAGGATCCTTAAAGAATGGCAGGTTATAGATAGTTTTCATGTATTTGAATCCAGATTGAATCGACTGCTCATAGATATGGAACCCTACACTGTTCAAGAATTCCTTTCAACATAGATGTAAACGTTCATTGCTCATTGTTGATGTGTTATAATATTCTAATCAAGGTAAAATTTCTATGGTTCTTGACGTATCCTCAATAAATATTTCGTATGATTATGACAATGAATTTCTATTCTGGCTAGACTGAACCACTCGTAAAGTGATTAACATGAATCGTTGCCTGCATCCCCACTGTCAACTGGTCGATTCAAAGGATATACCTTCCACGAACGCAGGGAGGCAGAGATTTGCAAAGTTTGGAATACCAACACCATCAACAAACGTTGGAAATGGCAACAAGGATATTGAGAAGCGAAGACCCGCTTTGAAATTGGAAGCTCAGCATGAAATCAGGAACCAAGGAGCTTTCCTATTTAGGGCTGATCAGAGAGCTTTAGAAAAGTTCTTTATAACCGGCATATCCATCGATCATGAGCTAGCAGGAACACCTATCTCGCCAACAGACCAAAGAAGAGTTGGCAGAGAGATAAGGCAGGCACAACTGAAGAAACTACTCGAAGATCACATGAGTAAACACCTGCACTCTATATACTTCAGGAGTTTGAAAGATCAGGGCCTGTCGGAAGAATTATCCTTCGCCTTTTTGGACCGCTGGACTCAAGTTGGAAACGGAGGGATTTGTTATAGCTTGTCAAGATAGGGTTATAAATACCCCCCATAATGTGCAGAGCACGCCACAGCCAGCAAGAAACTATTATGCACATTCTGTCTGCTTGCAGAGTCCATGCTGCATCAGGATATGTGGAAAGACACAATGCGGCACTCCGAATTCTCGACTTCCATCTGAGAGAGGTTTATGGTATAGACAAGGAACCAGTGCTACCATATGTGCCTCTGTAGATTGAAGCAGTTGTTGAAAATAGCAGGGCTCGCATCTACTGGAACTATGCGATTCCAGCCACTTGGCAGATCCACACCATAAAGCTAGATATACTTCTGCTGGACAAAGAACTCAAGGAATTGTTTGTCGTCGAATTTTCCTGCCCGCAGAAAATAATGTGGTGATGAAAGAAGAATAGAAGAGGGAGAAATACAAGGATTTAATGTTTGAACTTGGGATCCTGTATCCAAGGCATAAGGTTAGGATGGTCATACTAATCATAGGATGCCTAGGCGGAATGAGAGCGAACTACGTGACCGAATTGAAGATTATTCCGTCCTGCAAATCTCTGGCCGAGGATTTATCTCACAGAATGCAGAAAGCGGTGTTGCTCGGATCACTTCGAGTCATCAGGTCCCATCAACTATGAAGGCCGCTTGCAGCTCATCTCTTTTGCCAAGAGACGCTGTAAGGGCAGGACGAAGAACTACTCCAAGGAACGTGCGAGAGGTTTTTTAGTGAGTAACCATCAACATCTGGAGTCTCACCCTCCTGAGAGAAGCAGATCCTCTCAGGGCGGGCCTATAAAAGGTTTTTCCTCTCGAGCGGAAAAAAAATTCTATTATTATTATTATTTAAGTTATCGCGGCAATGGTCAGCCGGACAGAATTCAATTCAACAAATTCGTCATCAGTGAGTCAAACCTGATCGTTTGAGACCATTTTCGGCAAACACTCCGGAAATTGCAGGTATTTGTCAAAATATCTGTAGCACGCTGTCCCTAGAACATGCACGCAAAAAGATTGCATAGAAGATACCAAATAACCCCTCATATCCAACTCTGTTTTTTCCAATATCCTACTCCTCTTTTTTAATGACTTGGAAAGTTCAGAGTTTCTGATGGTATAAGTTTGATCTTTATTGAACTCGTATACCGGATATCAATAAGGAGCGAAGTTATGAAATTTATACGTGGGGAGCTACAAATGCGAGAACCCTTCGTGAAATCGATAAACTTCGTGAACTGTTTGTCTTGAGCCATCCCCCAAGAGATTACCAGATACACATCGAAGAACTTCCAACTGAAAAGGATCGGATTCATTTATTTTAATTTATAAACTTAAAATTAATTATACACCTTGATAAATTATACTTGATACTCCCTGTATATCTGTACATATTTCATGACTCTATCCCTTGGAGAACTCGTTGTAGGTTGAGGTGAAGAAGAAGGGATTCTGCAATAAAAAAAATTACACTCCTGTGGAAGCACGGTAGTGCCCCCGCTAAGACGAGCTAATTAGAGCAGGGCACTACCTAAGTTTTGACGTATTTTTAAACTCGAATAGTTCCGTCCTGGAAAAGGTACATAGAATACATGGTACAGATACCTTTTGACATGTTTTCGGCCGGATGCAGTAAAATGTCAAAATACAAGGCAATAGAGGCCAATAGATGCCGGTTCTAAAAAAATTACCCATATTTCATATTGAATGAGAAACTTTGTTTATTTTGGGGGAGTACGCCCAAAATGCCATATACAGATAAAACGACAGATTGGCGATATTCAAAACTAAGCGCGGTTTAAACTATAAAAAATTGGCCAATCAAAAAGCGCCTACATCGGAAATATACACAACGGACGCCATGTTGACATTTGTTTTTCGAGGTTAGAAGGAAATTTGTTAATGGTTGTTCGTTTTTTCTGTTTTGGTAGGTTTTGTTTTGTTATCTTACTGTTTTATATTTTCAAGGATTTTGTATTTGGGGTGATCCTGTAGAATTTGGAACATTATTGTCACTGCAACAAGATGATTCTACGAATCGTAATATTTTTGAGTCTATGTACAAAATGACATACAACCACTAGAACAAACAACAGAGTGTGTAATTTTTTCCGTAGAGATGGTGAATAATAAAATTGGTTCCAGTCCTGTGGACAGGAGCTTTGGCGCTCTTGTTCAAACTTTGACTAATTATATCTCCGTAAGTATTGTTTTCTCAGAGTTGGGAATAATATCAATTTAATCTTATGATAGAACTGGATTATAAAACAAAATAAATTAAATAAGAATCCATTGATATCATTCCCAACTCGGAGAAACCAATACTTTCGGAGTTGTGATGGGTCTAATTTTGAACAAGAGCGCCAAAGCTCCTGTCCACAGGGCTTTCCCACTTTTTCAATTTGGCTTCTGTGCCTCAATTCTCAAGAATGTTCGTAATTAAATTCAAAACGTAGGTCTATGACTCATCTCATGTTGGATTTATATACATCAGGAAATTCTAATCAGAGTATTCTATGAAATCATATAGAAATGAGAATAATTATTGAAATTTTGAAAATAATATCTGCTAAAGTATTAGTTTGTTAAAGTTGAGAACGACATCAATAGATTCCTATGATATAACTGTATCTCAAAAAAAATTTCATTTCAAATTTGTAATGTAAAAAAAAAATTTTTTTGTTTCTCCGAAACCAATAGCCCAATAGCCCAATAACGAACTCAACCGAGATATTTATCTCCTAAACCTAATCCGAACATTTCAACTGTCTAGCTCATTCCGTTCGAGAGATATTGTGTTAACGGCCGGACGGACGGACAGACAACCGGACAGAATCGATTTCGACCATGGATTCTTGATCAGTGAGTCGAACCAATTCGTTTAAGAGCATTTTCAGCCGAAAATTCGGAAATTACAGACATTTGTTAATTGTTACGCACTCTGTTCCGAGGAACAAAAGCGCCAAAAATATCTAAATCTACGTGAATCTGTTTATTTATAGGATAGCAATATGCTATGGAATTGTAAGAGGACAAGTAATCGACAATCATGAATTCTAGAAGCGATGAAGAAAGCTATTGAATCTGTAAAGGAGAAAAAAATGTGTTGGCTTCTGGCTTCTAAGACCTTCAAAGTGTTACAAGCTACACTAAGGTGTCATGCTTTGGAACAAAATAAGACAATTTCACCTTCGGCAAAGTGTTTGGGCTGATTTCAGCTAACATTTTCCCTTGAAATCGCAAGACAATTGGTTCAGCACATCAAGCTGGTTGAAACTCGCATGTTTGGATAAACGCGTACAATGGTCCAAGAACATGCTTTCGAATTGGCTGAAAAGAATGGATTTGCGCATAGTTTTAATAAAGATAAGAGTAAAGCTTCCCAGCAGTGGCCAGATGGATTTTCAAAACGCTATAAACCTGAGCCTACCTCCACTGCCATAGCCCAATCTTTCTTTTAGTAGACCAAAGGTAAAAATGTTTTTGATAACTATCAAGAATACATAGACAAATATCAATTCAACGCAAACCGGATCTACAATGTTGACGAATCGGGAATGTCTACTGTCCAAAGAACTTAAAAAATCCTTGCTGCCGCTGGCAGGAAGCAAGTAGGTGCAATTACGAGCGCGCAGCAGGGATCCAGTGTGCTGCATGAACGCAGCTGGGTCGTTCATACCTCCTTTCATGATTTTCCCAAAGGAAAAATATGAAAAACGAGCTCCTGGATGCAGAACCAACTGGCACGGTTTGAGTAGCTCAAAAAAGCGGGTGGATGACCTCGGAAATATTCGTGAAGTAGCTCCAGAATTTTCGAAGCTTTGTTAAAGCTAGTCATGGTGATTAAGTCCTTCTTATTGTCGATGGCCATGCCAGCCATAAGTCATTCGAAGCTTTGAACTTTGCGAAGGAGAATGGAATCGAAATTGTTTGTCTTTGCCCTCACTGCACCCATCTTATGCAGCCTCTTGACGTGTACTTTTATGGACCGCTCAAGACATATTTTAACCAAGAGGTTCCTATGTGGCTGAGAAAACATCCTGGAAGAGTGGTGTCTTGGTGAGTTGTTTAATCAAGCCTATGGAAACACTGCTTCAAAATGCATGCATTGGCTTCAAAACCACTGGACTATGGCCAGTTGATACAGACATATTTCCAGATACCTTTTTTGAACCAGCTGAAACAACAAATATACAATATACTTCCACAGCTGATAACCCAGACCAATCCAGGATCAGAACCTTCTTCCATCGTTGCCAATAGAACCTGATGATGCCAAGATTATGGCACAGAAACAGAATAAGGCCCCTGAATCTTCATTTAAGCCATCCATTAGTTGTTGTAAACCATCTAGTTCATCCGATTCTGCAGTCGCAAAACCAGTCATTATGATATTCATAACACACTGACTGGCCACTCGGATATATCTCAACCATCTACGAGTTCTTTAGCAGTTCCAGTTAATATCATTTATCCAGTTCCCAGTGGTAAATTCGTAACTGGACAGGGTAAACAGAAGCCGAAGAAACGAACGACAACATTCCTATGTACGTCATCACCAAATATGGCAGAATTAAAACTCGAACGAGAGACTGATGCTAGAAAACCAACTCGTTAAACAAGACAGGCAGTTACTAAATATCTGTATAATAATGATGACTCAGATGGAGATTGCCTTTATCAAGAAGACGAAGAAGACGATTGTGCCTGTATTGACAGCAACGATCTCTACTCACGTTCAAAGCCTGGTGAAAAGAGATTGGACATTTTTCAATTTGCCCAATTTTGAGGATTGAAGAACTAGAGGCGATATTATATTTACTTTTAGTGTCCTTTGTGGCCGTTTTGGAGAAGATGCCCGACGTCAATACTCCTCGAACAACAATCACTTGTGAGGTTTCTCGCTCAAGCTTGGAAGAGAGGATTTCCGGACATCTCAGAGGCAACATTTTATCACCAATAGGGTGTTTAATGATTGGAACAGGTTACCCGAGGACCTTGTCAATGCATCATCCATAAATGCTAACTTATTAGATTTACATATCTAGTCTATGACATGATGTCATGATGACATCGTAAATTTTTCCGGCTCATTTTTCCATTATTTTATACGATACAAAGTAAAATATCTATCTATGGGAGATGATAGCCCTAAATAAGGGCCCTGTAGCGGTCTTCGAACATCTGAAGTTCTGAATAATCATCGCTTGGACTGTCAGACCTGGTTTCGAAAGAGACCCTCCTGGCCTTACGAGCAACATTTTCCTTTTCGAATTCAAATATTGAAGGGATTTCTGAACAAGAAGGAATATTTTTGAAAACTAGCGGAGGTGATTCTTCTCCAAGAGAACCCATGCGCCTACAGAGAATTATATTTGTGAGAGGAGACTTTTGAAAGGTTATGTAGTATTTATAATTTGTTCGTTCTTCTCCTCTTGTCTTTTCATTTTTCAGGAGTTTCGGGTACCTTGGAGAAACCTCTCCGTTTTTTGACGAAGGAGTCCATATTGAAGAAATAAATGCCTATCAATATTTTCAAATTGCAGTAAATTTTGTGAACAATAGTTACAAATCACGACACTCACGGGGAGACAGGGTTTTTTTGCTGAGGTTTTTCCCTAAGCTCTTGTATCATACGTCGAATTGTATGGTACCCCGTTACACCAACCTCTGCTAACACATATACAGCTCTCAGTCAAAAGAATATATATATATATATTACTGACTAAATAGATTCTGTTCTCAAAAGTTATTTGTGATACTGCAGCAAATTTCATTATAGAACGCTCTGCAGTTATAAGTGCTCAGTTCGATGAATCAAAAATGAAGAATAAATCAGTTGAGTTGGAGAATATAACCACTCTGGTTAATTGACAGCAATATATAACTACTCTATAATCTTTGATTATGATTATAATTATTCATTCTTTTGCGCGTATGTTCTGGAGAACATCGCGTTATCATTTTGCCCAAATGTCTGTAACTTTCGAATTTTTTTACGAAAATGGTCTCAAACGATTTGGTTCGACTCCCCAATGAAGAATTCGAGGTCAAATTTGATTCTGTCCGGCCGGCCGTCCGGCCGTCCGGCCGTTGCCACGATAACTTGAGAACGGAAAGAGCTAGCGACTTGGAATTTTCAGGGTAGGTGGCGCATCTCAATGAGATGGACAATTTCGTTAATGGGCTCAATCAGCCCAGTGGTTTCCGAGTAATAATTTTGTTTTCAACCAATATAGATCTGATCGAATTGAAGCTTGGTGAATAGTTGTAGAATATAAACCTTAGTACGCTTGCGAAATTTTGTGAGAATCGTATCGCTAGAAAATTATTAAAACATTTTAAAAAAATATTTTTGTTGTCACGAAAACCTGAGAACGGAAAGAGATAGCAGCTTGAAAATTTCAGGTTAGGTTGTGCATGTGAATGCGACATTTGAGTTTGTTTATGAGCACAGTCGGCCAAACGGTTTTAGAGTTATAGCCATCTGAAATTTTCTGAAATTTGGTGGTTTTTTTTCCTCATTAACTCGAAAAATTCTGAACCGATTGAATTCAAACATGGTTATTAGTTGTAGAATGCCACCGCGAAGATGTTTGCAAAATTTGGTGAGGATAGCATTTGTAGAAAATTTCTAATAAATCATTGAAAATAAAAAAAAAATTCTATATATTAGTAACTATTCGTTTGAAATTGCTGAAATTTTGCAAGAGCGTTCATAACCTAACTCTACTGACAAGTTTCAAGTTTTAATACGATCGGTTAAATATTGTTGGAGATTCGAGCATTCTTGTGTTAGTTCAGTGGATGTGTGACCGTTGCCTCGATAACTTTCGAACGAAAGGAGATAGGGACTTGCAATTTTCAGGGTAGGTTGCGTATCCGAGAGTTGAGTTCGTTTTTGGGCATAATCGGTCTAACGGTTTCCGAGTTATATCCACCTGGAATAATATTTCCTTGATAACTCAAAAAATAAATATTGGATTGAATTGAAGCTTGGTAACTAGTAGTAGAAAATCAACATAAAGACGTGTTTAATATTTTGTTAGAACCGTACCCCTAGAGAATTTGAAAAAAATGACGAATAAAAAAATTTAAGAACCGCACCCCTGGAAAATTTAAACTACGTGAAGTGAGAAGCTTTTGCGCGTATGTTCTATTGTCCATTCTTCTGAATTTACCATGGTAAATTCGAATTAAGAGTGTCCAATACAGGAAAATGGACAACAAATTTACCATGGTAAATTCGATTAAGGGTGTCCAATACAGAAGAATGGACAATAGAACATACGCGCAAAAGCTTCTGACTTCACGTCAGTGCTTGTTTGATTTCCAAACTAGTAATAGTGGAATGACAATAAAATGAACAAAACTTTGTCGCTAGTCAGAATCTGCCAAATCGACCCTAGCGCCATCATCGTTCACAGAGTGATGTTTTGACAAATGTATTCCGTCTTTCGGAAGAAAATTTTAATGGGTATTAGTAGGGAGTGTAGACACCTTGCCATTATGTGCATCTTGGATCTAGAAAACAATAGAGAGCCCAAAGTCTCAAGCTAAGATGTATAGAAATAAGTAGACTCATAGAACAACACATACATCAAGAGATCTGTAACTTTTACCCTCCCAACCCAATAAAGGGCGGTGCATATCTGTATATTGAACTAAGACTAAGGCTTCTCCGAAATAATAGACAGCTACAGTTTGGAATGTAGATTAGAATCGGCGAACAAACAACAGAAAAATTAAGAAATCTGTAACTTTCCACCACCAACCCTCGTAAATGTGGATGCAGATCTGCGAATGAATCTAGGATACTTCCTGAAGTCTTAGGAAGCTCTTAACAAATTAACGATCAAATGAAATAATATAGTACACTAACAAAAAGAAGTAAATTTTTTCTGCAAATATTTAGGAAATTCTGGAAATATAGTTGGGACTACCTCATATAGCAGACACACCTTCTGCTTTGTATCACACAAAAACGTTTTTCAAAGTCCTTTGAACAGATTCGGTCATTATTCAATGGCTCCCAATCAGCAATCTTCATATTATTAACCCAAAAATTGCATTCCTGCAAATCTTTCGGAAATCTATGACAAAATAAAGCTAAAACCTTATGCCACTGGCATCATGAAGATTTAGATCCAATATAGAGCTTTTTAATAAATCAAAAATTAAGAAAATTCAAAAACAAATAATATTATTGGCTTTGAAGAGGTCTAAAATATATCATATTTGGAAGCCAAGGTTAAAAAATATTCACGTTTGAAGATATTTCTTATCATTTGTGGTACATGAAATGAATAATTCAATTAATTACCTGTGAAACGTAATTCCGGCCACCTTTTTAATGCTGTTGCTTTAAGAGCCGTAAGCCGCACATCCTACCATTATGAATGACGCAGTTTCATAATGAAACAGTCTATAAACGCTCAGATAAACTCTAAAAACACAAGTGTACCAAATCGTTTGTTTTCCACCAAACAAATGGCATCTATCACAGTTTTGGTCTCAGATGGCTGGCGTGCGGTATCCGCTCTGTTCCATAATCAAATGTTTTGACTTTTACAACTAGGGCTGGTAGAGACCATGTGGTTAAGAGCTTGGCTAATTTTGAGATCTGATACATTTTTAACTGTGCCAACATTTTGTGAGTCTTGGCAACCAATTTATATGCAATATTTCTTTGATGGGAATGAAATTATTCACCACATTACATCGTGAATCTAAAAATAAAATTGACCTGTCTGAGCATTTTTCCTCTTTGGACATAATGAGAAATATGTCTTCTATTCCAAACTTTTGGCTCACACTATGTATGTCTCCTATTTGACACCCAAGGTGATGTAAAATAGCAAAGTGGTATTTTCGATTAATATGATCTCGAAATATTTGCACTCTTTTATTGTAACATTTAGAATACTGACATTTTACGAGCGATCGAATGTCATTCACATGGATGAAAGACATCAACAGGGTAGTGAAGGATGTTTGAATCGAAAACCCATAAATCAACTTGTTAATCAGAAAGTCTTCTCGACCTACTTGTTTGGTGAATGCTTATCGATCGATAGTTTGACATTAAATCACATCGGATATTCAGCTGCACAGATAAATGATTACCCTTTCTTATCGTTGGTTCTGCAACTTCATAATGAACACACCAAGACTTGCAGTAGTTTATTTCATCTCAAGGAAAAAAGTCGAGTATGAAATGGGACGATAGTTAAAATTAACAAATTGCGTATAGATAATGATACAAATTTTGCACGATCCATTAATTTTCAGCTAAATTCTCTACCTCATCTCTTCATCTGCAATCATCAATTTTTCTTATTGTCTCCGCAAACGTTTTATAACTTTTTTACAACTGGTCGTGAAAAATTAATTAGTTCTAAAGCATATAATAACAATAATATTTATTTGAAACCTATGTCGTTAGCCTCTATGAGGTGAAATGGTTCTTAGAATTATAATTATTTATTTGAAGTATTAAATGAAATTGTTATAAGGTGTAGTAAAAACAAATACACTATTTTCGCATGAAATTGAAGGCTTTAATTACCATAGTTAGAATGATCCGATTTGGATCAAATATGCGCCGTTTTGTTTGATAGCTTATTGCCATTTTGGAGGTAATATCATTCTGCCTCTCTCTTAGAAGCCCTCGTCCCTATTCGCAAAAAATCGATACCGTCGATTTCCACAAGCCTCTGTTGAAGCGAATTATTTAACAGCAAAATTGTTCGCCATGGAGAGGAACAGATGGTAATCACTTGGCGCCAGGTCCGGGCTATAAGCTGGATGCATAAGAACCTTCCAGCCAAGCTCTCGGAGCGTCTGACAAGTCACTATCGATGTATGTGGCCTGGCGTTGTCCTAGTGGAACACAATTCCTCTCCTACTGGCCAAAGCAGGTCGCTTCTGGGTGATTGCTTCCTTCAGACGGTCCAGTTGTTGACAGTACAGTTACGAGTTAACAGTTGTGCAGTAAGGGATCAGCTCATAGTAGATAATTCCCTTCCAATCTCACCAAACACACAGCATAACCTTTCTGCCCATCAATACTAGGTTGGCCACTGTTTCTGCCGGCTCACCGCGTTTCGTGATGGCCCAATTGGCCCGCTAGCATATCATATTACTCATGCCATTGAGTTAATCAATCAAGATGCTACCTTGAATGGTAGACATAAACACCGTCTCCAAATGGGAGCGGTCAGTCTACAGTCTTCAGTACTCCGACTCAGACAGTGTATCATCGACTCGACGAAAGTTCAGCGATACGTTGTTGGGTTAATTTGCGGTTTAACGCCCACTCACCGATTTTCAAAATATTTTGTATATAGAATCTATATGATGTTGATATACTACAGTTTCAATTTTAGCACTGGCAAATAATTTTTTTTCGAGAAAATTCAAAATGAAAGTTTTACGCAAATTATCATTTAAGTATGGACAATAGAACATACCTGCAAAAGCTCCTGACTCCACGCCAGTGCTTGAGCCAATTGCTTAATATTCTGGTGAAACGATCCTCACAAAATTACTCACCCGTCTTCATATCATTTCTAATATATATCTTCCTCAAAATAATTAAGAGCTCCAGAATAATGATTTATATTGTCAACGTGGCAATAACGCTCTTTGAAATTCGCCTGAAGGTACTTCTTCACTTGCCTTGCGCACTAGATTGGCGCTTGGCAAGTATGCAAACGTCCCTATCGAAGTTTGCGATGTTGCTTGATTATCTGTAAATTCAGCTGCGAACCATGAGATCAATAATATAGATCCCAACAATTTGCAACGATGCAGGTCGATTTCCTGGTTTCATCCCCTCTAGAATCCATGGCAGGAAACATTCCTATTTCTCAGACCGAAGAGAGTTAACGCCAGTTAATATTTCTGTTCTGTGAACGCCATATTCACAACATAGGTAGTGTTATGGTTTTCTGTTTACAAAAAAATTATATTGATAAGATTAAATATGTTTTTTGATGTTTATTGAAAGGACCAAAAAGAATGAGATATCGCTTTGCCTTTTGTTAAGAATGATTTGGAATTAATGAAGGGTGGAGTTCCTAAATTTTGTTTTGTTGGGATAACTATTAAGGATTGAATGTAAGTATTGTGCAGTTTGGAAATTGAAAATTAGAATTGTGAAATATCTAGGAACAGCTTAGAAATATCAAAATTATAGTTGTCAAGTTGATAGATTTATTAGAATTGTAAAATTATGCAGTAGTTTATGGAAGAGAAACCGAGGAAACGGGATAAATAATTGACAGTTTAGAAATTATCGAATATGGAAGAAGTCAGACTTCCAGCAAGAGAAGAACATTAAAGGCTCCTAGAGAAATATAGAGTTGAAATTGGTATCAAGTTAAAGAGAATATTATTCCAGACAAAACCATACAAGAAGAAACAAGTTATATAGAGATATCTCAGTTTTTGAAAGGGGGAAGATATCAAGAAAGAAATCAAAGGAGGATACAAGGATTATATTAGATTAAAACCCACATGTTACTGAAACTTTTTTCGAATTCAATCAAATCTTTTTTGCATTAATTTTACTCATTGGATCTCAAGGAATGGAAATAGTGAAGAGACTATATGATTATATTTTTTTTAGAAAATAATGGGTGGCCTTTTAAAAGGACGGTAGTAAAATCAACTGCTATGTGAAACTCAAATATAATTTTTTGCAAAACATAATATGTTTTTAATTATTCAATGTTGTTATATTTTAAATGATAATTTTCAAAGCATGCCTTGGGATGCAATGGAAAATCACATTTTTCACTGCGAAACTGTACTTTTTTCTTGCAAAATCCACACCTAAGTTGATGCTCCTGGTAATCTATTATGTGGTTCACACCATCCTATCGTGAACTGAGCCGGGTTAAGCCTCTCAGAGCAGGCTTGGTCGATCATACCTAATCGCCCACACTACCTGTGAGACAAAACACGGAATTCAGCCTTTCCCCACCAGTGAATATTTGAAGCGTGAAATCATATGCCACCATTCGCTCGATTTTAATCGAACGAATGAATCCCACTGGGGTTTATTCGACTTGTGAAATATATGCATGAGTATATTAATTATACGAAGCTATTATGAAGGGCCCTATTGGCAGGAACGCTCTGGTCTTGTTGATTTCTTTCATGATGCATTTCTATCATAGGAATCCATTGATATAATTCCCAACTCTGAGAAACCAATACTTTCGGAGATATACTTTGACTGTTTGAACAAGAGCGCCAAAAAGCCACAGGGCTTGTTTATATTTTACTTTTTTAAGTATTTGTCTTCCGTACCCAAATACAGTCTGAGAAACGTTGCGAAGCAGAGTTCGGTTCTCCTATTGCCAGCAGTAAAGAATTTCTTATAAATCAGACTGATGCCATTAATTTAAAAATTGGTTGAAGCACTGACGTGAAGTCAGGAGCTTTTGCGCGTATGTTCAATTGTCCATTCTCCTGTATTGGACACTCTTAATCGAATTCACCATGGTAAATTCGATTAAGAGTGTTCAATACAGGAGAATGGGCAATTGAACATACGCGCAAAAGCTCCTGACTTCACGTCAGTGCTTGAACCAATTTTTTTTCGTGAATTCAGGAGCTTTTGCGCGTATGTTCAATTGTCCATTCTCCTGTATTGAACACTCTTAATCGAATTTACTATGGTGAATTCGATTAAGAGTGTCCAATACAGGAGAATGGACAATAGAACATACGCGCAAAAACTCCTGACTTCACGTCAGTGCTTGAACCAATTTTTTTTTCGTGAAGTCAGGATAGAAAGCAATGATGAAAAAATTAACACATTATTGTCTACCTTCAATTCTTCTTTAGGAGAAGAATACATAATTATTCTTGAAAAATATTACTGGAATTAATGTGATATTTAAATAATCAAAGTAAAGAAAATTATAAGTTCAGTTACTAACATATTGAATGAAATTCAATTCAAAGTAATATTCAATTACTTATTCTTAACCAATAAATGTCCATTGATAGATCTAAAGGTGATGAGGTGAAACATATAGATATATTCTCATTAGTGATAGAAAAACTGGCCTAAAATTCCTCTCTACCCATCACGAGATTTAATATCCAGAAATGAGCCTCTCACCTTCAAGATCAGAAGCCTTCAACAAAATTTCAGCGATATCATATTAAAAATAATACATAACCTTTCAAAAGTCCCCTCTCACAAATATACTCCTCTGAAGGCACATGGATCTCTTGAAGAAGAATCACCGTTTCTATTTCTCAAAGATATTCACTCTTGTTCATAGAAATCCCTTCAATATTTAGTTGCCTCCTCCTAAGGAGGATCTCTTTCAAAACTAGGTCTGACCACTAATGTAGGGCTATCATCTCCCATAGATTTGTGATGAAAAAACACGATTTTCCCATAACATACGCGTAAAAGATATGTCATCATGACATTCATATTTTTATTTTTGAAGGTTCTCACAAAAATACGACCATAGACAACATATCATACGACGATTCGCATCCGCTACCGGCGCTACGCGAAGCGGTAGCACCGCTACCGAACTCACAAAAGGCTGCGCGGTTCTCCAACAATATAGATCCGATCGTGTTCAAATTTGGAATTCTGCAGAAGAGTTAAGTTCTGAAGGCTCTTCCAAAATTTCAGCCATGCCGGACGAATAGTTTATGATATATAGATTTTTTTTCAATAATTTTTAATTTTTTTTTTTAATTTTCTAGTTATACCATCCTCACGAAATTCTGCAAGAATTTTTGCGTTGGCATTCTACAACTAATAACCATGTTTGAATTCAATCGGTTTTGTATTCTTCGAGTTAATGAGGAACAAAGAACAACCAAATTTCAGATGGCCATAACTCTAAAACCGTTTGGACGATTCTGCTCATAAACAAACACAAATGTCACATTCAGGTGCACAACCTAACCTGAAATTTTCAAGCCGCTATCTCTTTCCATTCTCAGGTTATCGTGACAACAAAAGTATTTTTTAATAATTTTTTAATAAAAAATTTAATGCTTGTGGCTTTTACTTGATGCAAATCCATATTAACTCAATGAGAAATTATATACAATTAACACTTATTTATTCAATATTGTGACGCGTTTCGTCGACACAGCGACTTCATCAGACTACATCATACTAAATTCTTAACAAGTTATTATCTCCCTATACCTAGATGACATGGACACAGAATCATTTAAAACTAATTACAGGAGAAACTTATTTAAAACAAATTACATAATAGACTTATTTAAAACTAATTACATGAGATTTCACTGCTGGTTTCTTTGTACACATTAACAATAATTCATTCCTAATGCTTTTATTTATAAATTGATTCTCTATTTGAATAGATTGAGTAACGGTGAAAAATTTAGATCTAATTGTTCATTAACTAAATTACCCGTATGTTTTTTCCTATTTATTTCGACCATTTCCCAGTAATTAAGTTGCGCACCTTTATTCAAATTGTGTAGAATTTTGAAATCCGGGTTAAACTTATGTCCTTCTGCTAATAAATGATTCGAATAGTTTGAATTAATTTTGTTGTTTTTGAAGCTGTGATGATGTTCTTTTATTCTTATGCCAAAATTCCTACCAGTTATTCCTATATATGATTTGTCACAACTCCCGCAATTTAATTGATAAACACCGGATTTATCTTCTTTATTACTTTTCGATTTATTGTTTTTTATGAATTTGGCAAGGTTATTATTTGTCCGAAATGAGATATTTACCTGTTGGTTTTGAAGAAACCTTTTAAGTTGTTGACTCGTTGTACCAAAATATGTTAAGCTATTGAATTTTTTATTTTTATCCTTAATTTCTGGAAATACTAAACTAATTGTTTTTCTAAATTGTTTTTTCGTCAACATTTTTCTGATTAACTCTGTGTTATATCCGTTGTTCACCCCTATTTGTTCGATAATTTCTAATTCTGTACCATAATTTTCTTCGGATAAAGGTATATTAATTAGCCGGTGTAACATACTATGAAATGCCGCGACTTTATGTTCGAATGGATGACACGAGGATCGATGAAGGATTGTATCCGTATGGGATGGTTTCCTAAATATTGAAAAATCATGTTGATTGTATTTCCGCGTTATTGTTAAATCCAAAAAATTAATTGCATCATTATTTTCCATTTCAATTGTGAATTTGACATTTGGATGAATGCTATTAATAAAATCTACAAATATTTTCAGTTGCCGGTCTGTTCCTTTGAAACACGCGAGTACATCATCTACGTATCTAAACCAATATACGAATTTGGAAAAAATAGGATGTGTTTTAGCGATGGCTTCTAGGTTGTCCATGAATATTTCTGCCAAAAGGGGGCTGAGCGGATTCCCCATGATAAGTCCTTCATCGCTAGTATAAATCTTATCGTTGAAACTAAAGTAATTTTGATTCAAACACGTTTCTAAAAGCTGGAGTATTTCGGACTGAATCACTATATTGACTTTGTTTTTCTCTAATAAATCTCTAACTATTTTCACTGTATCCTGCGGTGGAATACTAGGGAAAAGGTTAACAACATCGAAAGACACTAATTTTGCATGGCCGGTAGGAAATATTTTGAATTTTTTCTACTAGATCAAGCGAGTTCTTGATCGAAAAAGTTGGTACGAAGTTACAATAATTTTTAATCGGGTTTATTAGAAAACGCGAAGTTTTAACTGTTGGTGCTGAAATGTACGAAACTACT